>OZ004727.1:5161811-6452264 GCA_963924685.1 Dexiosoma caninum | reverse complement strand
CGGAGTCCGGCGAGTAAGGTTAATGGAGGAGATGAGAAAACGTGAGTAAAATTTTTCATTCACCTTAGTATAGAGTCACCCAGGAAAAATTTCGCCAAAAACATTTAATATACTACAATTAATACCCATTATTGAAATGAAATCAATTGCTCATTCTAGCGCAATTATTTTATTATTATTATTGTTATCATATGATTCTAATTGTGCCTTTTCCCTTATAAACTATATGTGAAATTTATTATTACATACCCTATGATATTCTCGTACAGTATGAAAAATATCATAAAGCATCTTATTACAAAAGTATTATTATTACAAAAATATATTATTATTGTTATTATTATTATTATTATTATCTAATTGTGATCACTTTTGATTTATATTCTCTGTAGATACCGATAATTTCGCATACATTAGCATGTCACTTTATTCATTCTTTATGGAAATCCAATTTTACACTTTTTATTATTTTATTTTTTTTATATTATATTTATATTTATTTTTGTATTAGTCTCACTTCTAAATCTATTTTGACCTTTATTAAAATTTTTTAATTATATTAACAATCTATATTTTAAGCTTTAATAAAAAAGTTAATAAAAAAGGTTAAAAAAAAGTATTAAGAAAATTTTTTAATTATATTTATTTTTGAGCGATGGTCTTTTTTATGTAAAGTTTTTTAATAATTATTTAATTCTCAATATTTCGCTACCAAATAGGTAGCATCGTCAGAGAATAATAATTTGTATTAAAAAAAATATTTTTTTAAAATAAAAAATATAAATATTTTTTAAAAAAAAATAAATATATTTATTTTGATTATAAAAAATTTTCCCTGCAGAAGTTATACATTTTGTAAACGAAATATTGGAAAAAATTAAATTTAAAACACAAATTAATATAAAATCTCTATCTCAATTAAATAAATTATAATTCAACAAGAAAAATCTCGAAAAAAATTAGAAGAATATATTATTTTAAAATTGTTAGCAATTCTATTTTGAAAATTACTTAACAAAAAATGTACGTAATATATTGCTAATTCAATTAGCTTGGTATTGATTTTGGTCTAGACCAGAGGTGGCCATAACGTGGCTCGCGAGACGCATGCAGCTCTTGAAATTGATTGATCTTATGCACAAATTTTAATAAATTCATTAATAAAAACAAAGTGGAATGTAGAGTAAAAAAACACGTTTTTATTTTGTTGAAATATTTTTCATTAAGTTGAATGCCTTCTATGCAATCAAAAAAAGTACATTCGGATAATGGGCTCGAACCGAGGACTATGGGTTTTGTAGTCAATGTGCTAACGACCTCAGCCATTGCTAGCCTCAGTTTCTATAAGAGCTTACTTACTGGTCCTCGTGGTTTCAAAACGAAAGGGCTGTGGTATCTTCCGGACTGAATACACCAGCATTTTTTAAAGCTTTGAGCGAGCTCCGCTCACATAATGAAAAAATTCATTCTTCATACGCATTAGAAAGTGATTCTGTAACTACATTTCTTGAAAGTTGTAGTTTATACTGAGTAAACCACATTAAATGTCTGTAATTTAAAGTGAATTTATGATCTACCAAAGTTTTTGAATGAAAATAATTACAACATTTTTAATTAACAACGTTTCGATCCATGATACTTAAAAATACAAAATTTTGATGGGTATTCAAAGCATCTTGCATATATAGAATGTTTATAGAAATTTTAAATTGAAAGCATATACTGAAAGATAAATTATGCCACTGAGAGAAGTAACATTTTTTTAATTTGTCTTTTTTTCTACAAGTATAGATTTATGCACATATTTTGATTTTGATGCCAATTCATATGTAAATGATTGTTTGTATAAATTTGTTGTGTCATTTTAATATTTAAATAATTTCATAACAATTTAAAATTCTATGGACATAAATTTCTATTCCCCATATGAGCGTATTATTATTATTATTATTATTATTATTATTATTATTTCAATGTCTTTTTCTTTTGCTAATAATGTCTGCTTAATAGCCTACTTTCTCTTTCTCTTTAATTTTTTTTTTGTATTAATAATTGAATAATAAGAAAAACATTTTTGATACCTAAACATATGCAACATTTTATTAATGTCTATTAGGACCTAAAAGTATGCTAAAATATACTTTTATCATTTCGTTATATTGAAGAGCGAATGTATGAATGAGTGTTCGTTTTCTTTTACTTTAATGTTTACAACATTTCAATGTCGTTTTGAGTGTGTATGTTTTTAGCAATTGCTATACGTGTGTTTACATGTATAAAATTACACCAACAGGAAAATATTATATGAACTGCAAAAAGCAATTCACTCAGCCAAACATTTGCCAACACTCTTGCTATCTTCATGTTTTCTCACTTAGTAAAATATAATAATTTATAGCATTGCTCTCTGGCTCTGTTGATTGAAGGTTTACAAGGGAAATATGAGAAGTGAGGAAAACAATTACGCTCATTATCCTTGGCCTATACATCAGTGTTGCCACTTTGTGTGTAATTACACAAATATTGTGCGTAATTTATATTAATAAAAAACAGTGCTTTATTTTTTTTTTGTCATTTAAACCTACAAACAGGATGTATTAAAAACAAAATTGGAAACATTGACGTCATTGCCCTGTACCATAAAGAAAAAGAGAAAATACTTTTAAAAGGACGCTGAGGAGTACTGCAGGCCTGCTTGAATTCTGATTTTTTTTTCGAAATTTTTATACGGTTTTTAAAACTTAACTTAATATTTTTAATAAATGATTTTCGTTTGTAAAAAGTGTGAATATGTTAACGAAAATAGCTGTAACTTTGATTTGTTTCGGATTTCTTCCACTTTCCTCGCTTTTTTCAGTACTTTATTTCGCAAAATTTTTAAAAGACTTTTGCAAATAAAGACATATATAATTAGTGAGTAAAACAAATTTACTGCCTGGCCCACTCTATCGAATTGTCGCTTAATTACATTCAGAGCAAAAACAAAACCCTGGCCGCACTTATTTACAAGGATACGAGGGTTATTTCTGTGGCTAGAAGTACTTTACGATTAATGTATATTTTATGTTTTATAGTTATTTTTGTTTAAAGAAATAAATAAACACAGTCATGTGCAATTTCCGAATACTGCAGTGGCAACACTTCTCAATACATTAATTTTCAACAGTAAATTTCCTTCTTAACATTTAAGTTTTCCCACTTATTGTTGTCGATAGATATTGTTATTGCTGCTATTTTCTGCTCCTTCTTCTTCTTTCTCGTTGAATTTGTCGACGTTGTGCGAACATTCCATTCAGTCATTCATGGTAAAGCACTCATATGTATTACCATAAGACAAACGCTACTTAAACTTGTGTTTTAGCATTAACAGCAAATCACTAGGAGCAAGATATGCCCTTTCAATACGTACAAGTAGATAATAATAAACCAAAGAAAGTACATTTTAAATTTATGGTTTCACTTTAGTGTGTGATAATTTTTAATTTGTAATAGTTTCGCATTTCAATTTATTTATTTAGTTGGTACGAAATTGTACAATATTTAGTCTATGACTTGGGTGCCTCGTAGCTCAGTGGATGAGCAAATCAAATCAAAAATCGAAAAATGTGTAACGTTTTCACAATATATTGCTTTTGTGAAGAAAAATTAATGGTTTTTTGAAAAATTATATAAAAAGAATAGATATTATCGCAATTTTGAATAAAGTCCCGCTTAGGTATTTCCCGTCCTTTTTGACGTGGGTATGTCCATAAAAACTACTGTAGCTCTATCTCTCTCCCTCTCAAAACCTCATTCCCCAGTTCCTAGACAATGCATTGCATGTGCAGGCATCATCCTCTTAGTGCTGGACCAAAAAACAAAAATTGAAATCCTTTCGAAGACAATTCGATATTGCCAGTCAGATTATTAATGAAATATACATGTGACAAAGTACCCAATATATTCCCTAAAATTTTCGCTGCACATTTGTCCCTGAGTTTTAAGTATTTTAGCCGTAGGCTGGATATGGTTGAGTGCCAAGGCAAAATATTCAAACACTTAGAAACTTTATATGTTGCTAAGAGAATGTTAATATTTTTATGGATGTACGGATAATATGTATGTATTGCATGCACGTAGGCAAAAAGGGAGTGTACACGTTAATAACGACAATAAAGTCAGCTGAAAAGTGTGCTGCAACTGTGAAAAGAAAATAAAATGTATATTTACTTGGAAAATAAGAAGTAACACCAAAATTTTAATTTTACTCATTACATCTTTTCTTAAACATACCAGTACTAACACTAGTTATCGTGGAGTTAATTTACTTCCTTTTTGGATTTGTTATATATACACATCGGCATGGTATTAAAATTAATGCAAAAATTCTTACCGTATACGAGTACATATGAAATGCATTAAGTCTTAACTAGTTAAGAAGGGATAGTGCAGACAACAGATAAGTGGCGAGTGGGTAAGACGGAGATAGTTTAATTCTGGCACAACTCAGCAATTGCGAGTTTTTAATTGGAACATTTTCTAAAGCAGAGTTGCTGCCTTTTCGATGTTATGTTGAGCCATTTTATTTATTATTTTAGCTCGCCCCATATTGTCTGGGATTGACTACAAAACGAAAAATTTTCCTGGGTTCAACCCCAGTTTCAGACTCATAAAAACATATCGCATTTTTCTGATGTGCATTTGTATGTTTTTCTGTCAGCTGTTGTCGGAAGGTTTCAATGGCGAAGGCATAGTCACTGGCCACCCTCCTTGACATCACAGACGCTACAACACAGCTTAAAAACAAAGAACGTGCAAAAAGTAGAGTTGTAAGATATTGAAGCTTCAACTTCTGTCATTTTCGCCAACTATACCTTTCCTATAGTTCCAGCACAATGCACCGCATATGTAGCAGTCTTCTCCTGAGTGCTCGTCAATTATAAACTCCTTCCCGAAATATTATTGTTCATTTGACTTTTTCATTATTTTTATTAAAAAATTTTTTTAAATAATATAAAATATTTTTATTTTATGTTTATTAAATAATTTTATTCTAAAAAAATTTAATTTTTCCTGAAGATGCTAACCAAGAGTTAGCGAAATATCGAAAAAATAAATAAATTAAAAAACTTTTTTATAAAAAAGACCTACATTGCTAAGTAATATTATTACATACAATAAAAATAGAAGGTCAAATAAAAAGAATTATAAAAATTAAAAATTTTTTAAAAAACTATCAATTGAAATGAATTTAAATTTTCGATTAAATAAATGATTCACGATTTTTTTGTAGTTACTTTTTACAGTGTTGTCATTTATACCCATTTTGTAATTTGTTTCAGTAAATGTATTGTTCTTCCTTTAAATTTTCAAATACACTGAAACAATTTTTTTATGATCTAATATCAATTGAAGAAAAATATTTGATATCGGTGTGGAAAAGTAAATTTTTGTTTTAAATTTTCTTCAATCAGATTAATAAAATTTTAATTTGTATCAAACCTGTATCTATCTAATACTGAATAAATTGCCATAATTAAGTGTGAAAATATTTTCTTGGTGTTCTTGGCTGTGTTGGGGGAACAACATACCCTGTAGGAAGCCTGGGACCAAGTGCATTCAGTCATCAATTTTGTCGATTTGGTTTGCTGACTTTTTGATGACATTGTAAACGAATGTTCGATACTTTTTCTTTTCTTTTTATAGTCCCATTTTGTTGAGGTGAAAATAGATGCGGTTGATCTCAGTTTCCGACAAGAACTAACCACTACCCTAATGACTACATATGACCAATGTCAGTAGGAGATTTTCAATATCTATAGTAACTAGTATTGCCTGGGGTATAGCAACACAGTAAGAAGTTATGGTTTAATTTCAAAACGCAGCGGTTTTCATTATATATTATTTAGAAATTCAATTGAAAATTATTCATAAATAGGTGACAATAAAATAAAATCAATATTTATCTGGAATAGAAATAACAGCAAAATTTTAATTTTACTCATTTAATTTAATTATAAACATACTATAGTGGGGTTAACTTAATTCCTTTTTGAGTTTATTATGTGTAACACTGACTTGGTGTTAAAATATTTTTACCGTGAACTCACTAATACTGATGACTAAAGCAGTAGCAAATCAGTACAGTTTTATTATTGTCATTTCCTACAGGGTAGCTTTATGTATGCAAGTATTGACAGTATGTATGTACGTTTGTGTAGTGGGGAGTGTGAGAACGCGAACGTTTAAATAGCTGCGTGTGCTCGTGTATTAAACTGTATTGTGGGAAATTAATACTCAAAAAATGAATATTAAAACCAACTACTACGAGTACTGCTAGTAGATTTTTTCCGCCTTTTAATATTTTCTTTGTTAGAATGCAGTTGTTGCTATTTTTGTTATTGCAAGTAGTGGCTGCTGTGCTGCCACTTGATGTGCTGATGATCGGTAAATATTTCTAATGCCGCTAACGATAGTTTGCCATTAATATAGGAAACATTTTCAAATGAATTGTTTAAGGGGAGAGCTTTAATTAATTTTTTCTTTTCAAATCTTATATACAATGCATATTTTAATATCGAGAAACTGTTTATTTTAAAGGTCATGTTACACATAAATGTGGGAAGAGTTTTAATTTAATTAGTTTTATTTCATTAGCAAATGCTAAACAGTTAAAATATATATTGAAATCTGTTGTATGTTGCTATTATTAGATTATTTTTGTTTTACAAAAAAAAAAAAAAAATTCGAAAACTGGGGGCGCGAAGGAAATTCCGCTAGTTCCACGAATATGCTGTGCATTGTATTAATGGGGAAACATTCAGTTTCTATAGCTCAAGGATTTAGTAAATAGAAATTATAGATTGTTGCAAACATTTTGACAGTAAACGAAGCCAAGGGAGTTTTCGATTAAGAAATCTGTCTTTTCAACTTTCTTTATTGTATCTTCAGTATTTTCTGAACTAAAAATTATTTATTTCACCTTAACCAGCGTACAGTCAACAAATATCAACTTCACGTTTAAGTTTTTTATTTTCCAAAAAAAGTTTTTTAAATATCAAGTAGAGATAGTGTAGAGGTTCCAGGTTCCACTGTGGATTTCTAGCTGTTCACACTGTTTCATCGCCATCGACAAGTATCGTCAAAGAAAATAATCCAAACGACAATCATCAAAATTACAAAATCTACCATATGATAAAGTGGCACATTCCCATTTGCTGAGAACGGAATTGCTTAATATGAGTCCTCTTTAATTCTTCGCCGTACAGCGGCTATAGCTTTTTCAGTGCGCACTGGTAGTAAACGTGGTACGCGAACAACATTTCCTGGAGGATTATGAAGTGCACGATTATTTAGACAGAATGAACCAACACTTTTATAGAAAATTTTACCATACAAATTAATCAAAAATCAACTGTCATGATATATAATCATAATATATAATACTTCTGTGTCCATATGCACATGCTTTAGTAACACAAGATGGTTTAAATAAACTAATTATATATTTTTTTTTTTATCTTGGACCAGAGATAGGAGATGACCCCTATACATGCGGTGCATTGTGCTGGAACTATAGCAAAGGAATTGTAGGAGAAATGATAGGAGGTGAAGCTTCGCTATCTACAACACTGCTTTTTGATCGTCATTTTAAACTATTCGTTAAACTACTGTTATTAGTTAACTACACACTCTGAATAGGAGCATTAGACTATTAATTGAGGTGCCTGTTAACTAAACCTGTAAATAAAAGTATTTCCCAATTGGAGAAATTATCCCCAATTGTCAATGCTTGGAATATTCAACAAATTTATAACGAATATAACTTAGTGGATGGAAAAATATTGAATAGTTTTTGGAATTCACTTTGAATGCAAATCGTTTCGATGCCTCTGAAGCTTTTCTTTTTTAAAAAAGTCGTTTATACTGCTTTGCAAGAAGGCTGAAATAATTTTTGTACAAAGCAATATCAATAAGAGTAAAACAAGAAGCAAATTAGATACGAGTATATCAAGATTGTTTTTTTTTTTTTTCTATCTTGGACCAGCACTCAGGGGATGACCCCTATTTGGTATTTTAAGCACCAAAAGCTGATCGCAATTCCACATGTATGTATGAGGTACATATTTTCTGCTATTTTGTTTTATATTCAAACAAAAACATTTTATTGTTCTACTTTAAATAAAAGAAATTTTGACTAAATTTAATACGTATCAGTAAAATTTAAAAACAAAAAATATTAATAAGAAAAAAAATTTTTTTTATGTTTTGAAGATTTTTGCAAAAAAAAAAATTGAACACTGATAGCGAATCACAAGGAATTTTAGTTGCTTTCGTTAACTTTTTGCCATGTAAATCATAATACCAGTGGCAACTTAACGAAGGCAACTAAGTGAACAACTGATGGAAAGTTAAGTTGAGTTGTAATCCAAGAATTTGACAACTAAAGGGTGGTTAAATTTCAAGGGCCGATGTTGATTTTGAATAAAACACAAACTATTTAGGAAATTATTGTAATTTTATTTTATTATGATATATTGGTATTACTCAATTATGTATGGAACAAAATATCGGCCAAATGGGCGCCGCGACCACGGCGGCACACCTCCATCCGATGGTCCAAATTTTCGATGACCCTGAGGCATCATGGAGGTTCTATGCCGTTAATGTGCCGAATTATCTCATCCTTTAGCTCTTGAATTGTTGCTGGCTTATCGACGTACACCTTTTCTTTCAAATAACCCCAAAGAAAAAAGTCCAACGGTGTCAAATCACATGATCTTGGCGGCCAATTGACATCGCCATTACGTGAGATAACACGGCCATTGAATTTGTTGCGCAAAAGAGCCATTGTTTCGTTAGCTGTGTGGCAAGTGGCACCGTCCTGCTGAAACCACATATCGTCCACATCCATATCTTCCAATTCGGGCCATAAAAAGTTCGTTATCATCTCACGATAGCGAACACCATTCACAGTAACTGCCTGACCGGCCTCATTTTGGAAAAAATACGGCCCGATGATGCCGCCAGCCCATAAACCGCACCAAACAGTCACTCTTTGTGGGTGCATTGGTTTTTCGACAATCACTCTTGGATTCTCATTCGCCCAAATGCGGCAATTCTGTTTATTGACGAATCCACTGAGGTGAAAATGTGCCTCATCACTGAAGATGATTTTCTTCGAAAATTTATCATCCACTGTTGCCGTGGTCGCGGCGCCCATTTGGCCGATATTTTGTTCCATACATAATTGAGTAATACCAATATATCATAATAAAATAAAATTACAATAATTTCCTAAATAGTTTGTGTTTTATTCAAAATCAACATCGGCCCTTGAAATTTAACCACCCTTTACAATACAACTATCAATTTAGTTCTGAGTCATAATAGATGCATTAATTTATGAAAAAAAATTATGAAGGATTTGCTATTATTGACTGCCTGTTCATAGAAGACAAGTGCAAATACTCGTTCTATCATTTATATTCAATACAACAATAAAAAAGCTCAATTATTTTTGTTTCAATATAAATGGCCGGCTTCACTCAGCCTATATGAACAGTCAGTTAAATTATTTAAATAATGATTGCCATTACATTCATAAATGCTTATACATACAGATATACACTCATACATATGTACAACTTTAGCTAAAATTATTGAGCACAATTCGAGTGGAAATATTCTTTGCATTATCTCTATGAGTTCCGTTTAATCATTTTTAATATCGCTCTTTAAATTAAATATCTCAACATTTTTTCCGTTACCACCATTAGTTCAATTGTCAGAATCACAGCAAAAGCTTTTCTATATTTCTTATTACTTTGCAGAAATTGTAGATAACTTGAAAAAGCTTTTCTTTCAATTCAAAAAATCAGCTGCTTGTAACAGTCACACATATACACAGGTACAGACGCGCGCGCCCACAAATACAAACACATTTGAGGAAAAAACAACTTTTACCAAATCTCGATTGTGCGTTCTGCATACACAGGATACAGGAATTTCAAATTAAAGCTGCACAATACGAAAACAACTACAGGCAAAAAAATGCAAAAAAAAAAAACAGGGAAAACTCTAACAACTTTTTCCACACCAACACAACAGTTGACGGTGTGTATAAGTGTGTCTTTTTTTTTAGGTAGAAAGTAGTTGAATGAGCATCTGTGTATACATACACATGAACACAAAAACATTTTAAATGGCTCTGAGCGTGTGTGTGCGTGTGTGTTTGTATGTACTCCGAAGAAAAGTAAGTAAAGGCAACTACAACAAGAACAACAAAAGGGTAAAATAACATATAAAAAAAGATTACACACACACACACATACACTTTCACACAAGAACACATTCTCCTACACAACAATTGAATTTAACAAGAATCCATGGTCCATGGTCGTAGGAAAATCATCATAGAGCGCATAACGTCGCAAGGGTACAACGAGTTCGGACGCATTTATTTGAATCGCTAGCGGTTTGTTTTCAAAGATAATAACGCGGCAGTGATTACAACAACAAGAAGCTAAATATACATAGAAAAAGTTGTTGAATCTTGTATTTCAAACGAAAGAAGGAAAAATTTTATAAAATAAAAAAAAAAGAAAATTGTAATATACACATAAGTGTATTGCAATTGCTGAAAGGCAAATAAGTAAAAAATTAATTTACAAAAAACGTAAAGAATTTACTACAGCAAAAAAAAATATTTAATTCAGATTTCCACGTAAATCAATTTAAACACATTAATTTGACAATTTGATCTGTAAATCAAAAAAGGGAAATAAAAAGAAAAAAATATATAATTATATGTATATATGTATTTATATTATATATACATATACATATATACATTTATATATATTTTTTTTCTTTTTTAAGTGTGTGTATTTGTTAGGGAATTGTGACTAAAGGCGTTTAAATTTTAAAACATCTGAAAAAGTAAAAAGCGTGAAAATGAAATAAAAAATAAATCATATGGGTTAGTGTTAGTGCTTCTAGTGCTTAAATGTATGTGTGCGGCTTTGCCACTAATTTACAATAACCATCGGAGGAATTCTTCAGCATCTTTTAAGGCGCAAACTAAGTATGTGAAAAATTTCATTGATATTTGCCTAATACTCCACATTTTCTTTGCATGATAAGAATTTTCATCTTCAAAAAAAAAATTAACAAAATATTTTCTCCGCATACATACCGCATACACATAAAAAAATAAATAAATTTCTTTCTGTATGTATAAATATTTTGCTGTTGTTGCTTTATTATTTGTTTAAAATAAACGGACAGACAGAGCAGTACATACATACATTGGATACATACATATTTGCTGTTGCTAATATAATTTTTATCTATTTCTGTTAGATAAAATTGTTGTTATTCTTCTTATTATATTCATACATACATACATAAGTATATAGTTTATGAAGAGTTGAAATTGAGAAAACTCTTTGCTGAAATTTTATGTACTTTAAGCATAAAATATTAAAATACATAATGTAAATGAAATTTAAAATTATAAAAATATAGCTTTAGGTTTATTGTCGTGATTGAGTTCATTCTGCTGTGGTTAAATCAAGTACAAAAGTGTACAAATGTGTACAAAAGTGTTCTAAGAAGCAACAATAACAACAACAACAGAAATCTGTCTATTGCTGGGCATTGTTGTCTATTGAAATTTTAAATTAAAATCCCATATATAGGCAACAGTTTTCGAATGTTTTGAGTTAAAAACTTTACACACAACAAATGTGCTCTACAAGTTTTAAGAAATATATGAAATACGATACAAAATCCGCACACTATTAGATATTTTATTGAAGAAGAAAAATGCATTAAATTGTGTTTTATTTCTATTTTCAACTTCTTAATACTGAAAATTTTAACAATAATAATGTTAATACTTGAAAAGTTGCCAATAAATATACAGTGTGGCAAGAAATTTAATATTGCCAAGTTTAAACAAATAATTGTCAGATTGTTGATGAGATTTTGAGAATTATTGAGATTATTAAATATTTAAGTAATTTAAATTCAACTTCTTTAACGTCTTCATTGCATTCAAACAATAAAAACCTCTAGAATGAAAATAATAATTTGTAATTTAAACAAGAAAAGGTTTTAAAAATGAAATACGCAACATAATTACAATAATAACTCGATTATCGCTCACAATTAAAGCCAGACTTTAAGCACGTATCGAGGATGCTAAAAGTACTGAATGCGTTTATTTTATTGCAATAAAACAATTATTATTCACTGTGATTTCTATTTATTGCTAACATTTTTAAAGTTTAAATAAAATTTATTATTTTTGTGAAGAACGAAAGAAAATTTGCAATTGTTTGTACTTTGAGCAAATTCTGTTTGCCAGTGCCGCATCACTTCTAAGCTTTTGTAAAACCATACCAGCTTCTAAAGCGGTATGGCTCTAAGTTAAGTAGCAGAGTTGAACTAAACTGAACACTAGATAGATTTTTGCTAGTAATATGTAATCCTAATACAGAAAGAAGAATCTTGTCTTCTTCCTTCCAATCAGTGATATTAACCGTACGTTAATTAGTTAATTAATATGGTCATTTAGATCTCCGAATGTAATTAATATATATATTTGTACAGTAATGTTAACAATTTCTTAATGTTAAGTCTTAAATCCCAGAAAAGTTTTTTCATAATTAGTCTAGTAAACGGCTACATGAACATAATAGAAATGGCTTACAAGACATCGTAATGTTTTCAAGCACTATCCATCACATTTAAAAATATTTCCTAACCGAAATATTTTTATGCATATAAAAAATATGTACTGTGTTATAATACTATATAACAATAGAAGCAAACAAAAGTAGAACCAACTGAAATAGAATTAAAGATTTAATATTGTAAACAATATGAAAAATTATGTAACAACTAAGTTAATTATTTTTTTTTTTATATATATATACAACGTAAGACACAATTAAAATTAGATAAATAATCGCAATAATAAACATTTTATCATTATATAATGCTATATTATAATCACATTTCGAATACTTATGTATGTCTTTTCTTATATAAATAATATTTTTTAAGATTCGCGAGAACGAATAGCGAAAGTCTTTTCAAGTTCTACAGTGTTTGTTTTATTTCCAAATGTTCTATTCGGTGCTTATTTTATTGAAAAGATTGAACTAAAACCCAGTGCTTGGAACTGCTGCACAGTAGTGAACTGTGTGTAGTTTAAGACATTCTGTGTATCCCTTTATTCTCTGCACATGATATATATATATATATTTTTTATATTATATTTATATACATATATTTATATATTATATACATATTTTTCATAAAAACAAATCGTAAAAAGTACACGTTCATTACAACTATCCCAAATAATGCCCAATGTATTTAAATTATATACGTTTCTGCCATAAATGGCTGAATCTAAGCTTTAATTATTACAAAAATGCCTACATCGATTTAACTGAAAGTAAAAATTGTTCTTTCTCCCTTATTCTAATCAAAAATGTAATGTCCTCACAATATTGTGACAAGTTAACAGTGCACTTGAAAACGACTGAAAATTTTCATTCATGTGAAAGTAAAAATTTTAAATATTTTATTTTATTATTACTAATTAATTTTCTTTTTAATAAATATATTCAGTTTCAAATATAAACCAAATTTAAAAAGAAAATCATATTTTTGTACAAGACTTTGTGTAGCGTAATTTTACCTAAAAATGGTACCGAAGTCAATATAAAAAAGTGAACATCACTGCTTCCAACCCAATGATAATAATTCTTTTTCGCAATTCAATGCATTAGGTTTGTTTATTTTTTAATTTTTTAAATAAAAGAAACAAATAAAAAATTAATTTAAATTAAATAAAAAAAAAAAATTTATAACAACCATAATTCAATTAAAAAGGCGGTATGCAATAAGTCCAAAAAAATTCTCATACAAATGTGGGAGTTATTTCATTATGATTTGGGATTTACTTTATTATTTTTTTTTTTGGATTTATTTAATTTTTTTTTCCTGGGATTTATTTCATAATAGAATTACGTACTCCCAAATGAATGCATTTCATTTTGGTTTTTGGTCTTATTTCATTTGGTTTGGGAGTTATTCCATTTTTTTTTTTTGAGTTTTTTAATTTTCAATTATTTGCAATTTCTTAAAATTTTTCGCTTAAATCTAATATATTGGCGTTTCACCAATTAGGAAGAAAATTAAATAGGACGTCTTAAGGTTTTGTTAGCGAAGCCAGTGTTTATTATAGAATAGAGGAGTAAATCCTTCAGGCCGGTGTAAGCAGAACAAATTTTGTTATGGAAACCAGAGTTTGCTGTACCATAACGAAATAACTCCATAAAAATGGGATTTATTTAATTTTCGGTTTGGGTAGAGTTTTATTTATTTTGGGATATATTTCACCTGAGAGTTATTTCACAGAGGCGTAAAATTAGTTTAGAAATTCACACATGTTGAAAGTAGCGCGTCTCAGTGATCGCGGATGCTCAACTATTGAGGTGTGCAATAATCGAGTTACTACTTTATAATAAATTAAATTCATGACAAGGGCAGAAGGGCAAAAGAAAAAACAGGCTAAACAGATCTCTGTCTCATGTCTAATTCTTTCTGACTAAAAACTGTTCGAACTTTGTACTGGTTTTTATTTTATAACAACCCCAAAAATTAAGAAATTTACGAAATTAATATTTTATTACAATAAATTCTTTTTAATTTCCGTTTGGTTTCAGCAACAGTAATATTGCCCATATACTACTTTAACTTTCAATGGAAATTTTGGCAATTTGTTAAAAAAAATATTTAACTTATTTTCAAACTAAGGCACTCATCTAAATTAGTCCTTCGTATTGTTTTTTTTTTTTTTTTGTAACGTCAAGATTGTACATTCAACGTACTATACATCTATAGTACGTAATAATAAAATATTTATAAAGGTATTAAACTGTTAAATAAAACCGTATTATAACTTTGAATAGGGCAATAAGAAATTTATGGAAAAACAATAAGAAAAACCCAAGTATTTCTCATAAAAACTTCACCTGTAAAAGTGGGCATATTATGAAGAGGATAAAAATATCCTGTAATAGATTGGAAACGCACGTAATAAAAACCCCTGCAACGCAAATTTTCCTTATGATATCATAAAAATGAAACCATAGTTATACTAAATAATTATAGAGATTTTACTTTATATTTTCTAAATATTTGAAACCGTAATTCACATCAAAGTAGGCAACATATTTTTCCAATTTCTTACAAAAAATTTTAAATGAAAAAGAAAAAAAATCAAATAAAGCTTAAAGGATTAAATGTGTATGAAGAACGTATTTTGTAATTTTAAGTAGAATAATAAACATTAAATTTTCCCTTAAAGAATTATTAAAACTGACATAAATTTTGAATTGAAAATTTTAGTGAATGTAAACCCATTAACAAAGCGAGAGAGAGAGAGAGAGAAAAAAATTCGTGAGCACAAAACCGCCATATAAAAATTTCATCTTAATGTGGGCATAAACTTTCTCCTAATAAAACCAGCCCTAACAACATGTGTATAATATTAGTTCTGGGGATAATGTCATGAATAAGAAATTACTAAGTAAATTAAATATAAAATAAAAGACACAATTTAATATATTTAACTTTACATTTAAGCGTATTGAAGTAAATTGGGAAATGAAAGTAAATTACATTTTGTTCGTATTGCTGCATCCAATGGGTAGGCAATAGTTTATTTTTTTAAATTCAGTACACTTATGGAAAATATGTGACTTTAAAAATTCCTTGTAATAAAAATTATAAAAAGTAAGAAATAATGAAAAGTTAAAAGTATGTGCCATATTTTGTTCGTATTGCTGCAGCCTGTGGGTAGGCAATAGTTTTTTTTTTTTAATTCATTACACTTATGGAAAATATGTGAATTTAAAAAATTTCGTATAATAAAATTCAAAGTAAATGACAACTAATTAAAAGTTATGGTTCAAAAATCATTTTGACTAAACGTGCTCTACTGATTGAAATTAAAATTTATTATACTGAATGTAATAACACAATTAGACAGGCCTTGCAAGTTCAAATGTATAGAGTGTCGCATTAAAAATGAATTTTTTTCAACTAAAGAGTCACCACTCAAAATTGCCTGTTATTTCTAAAATGACAGCACAAAAGTTAAATAAATGAAGCAAGCTTTCTTCTAAGAAAGTTGAGTTTATTGTGCAACTCAATTTGATTATTTGATTTGTGTTTTGCCTCTTCTGAACATTTGTGAATTTTTGAGTTGTGACTCTTTATGATTCAGTTTGCGATATGTGGGCACTACTGAATTAAATTTTTTTTTATTAATTTGGTTATAATTTATTAAATATATATATAGGCACATAAATTGTTGCGTTCAAGATTGTATTCCAAAATATATGGATGACTTTTATTTTCTAAATATGTTTTTTTTCGCAAATGATTTTCTTCCGAAAGCTTATGGCAGCAGTGATTGTAAATCAAATTTTGGTATTTTATCTGACAACATTTAAAATTAATTTATTTTATTCTAGGATTTTATTATATTTTAATGTATGTTCGAAATTTTGAAAATGTTTGTAATATATTTTTAAAATTTTACTTTGGAAAAAATATTTTTTTTTTGAAATTTTTTGTATTAATTAAAACTATAAAAAATGGTTCTCAAATTCAACATAAGTTAATAATAAATAATAAACATATACCAGACAGAGTACACTTTTTATAAAATTCTCTCGTATTTGAAAAGTTCTGAAATATAATTAAAATATTCTTAAAATAATGCAATGCTGCAATAAGAGTGCATTGTGGTATGAAAACAAGTTTTCAATCTCATAACTTTGGCAACATTTTTAAAATTTTCTATTCGTTTTAAAAATTTTTCAGATGGCGATCATGTACGAGTATAAGATTACTTTTACATTTTCCCTTTTTAATATAAAAAGGCGAACATTTAATAGTGAATTGAGTTTGAAAACTAGAAGAATTCGCCCATCGTTAGCCTAAAAGTAGGCTAATAGAAAATAAATAAGAAAAACGTATAGTTAAGTGGCGTACGAAATAGTAAGTTAGTTAGCTCGTTAGTAAAGTTAATTAACAAATACATAGTAAAGATAGTTGTGCAATAGCAAAATATCTTCATATATTAAAAAAAAAAAGAAATCTTTATAACAAAAACTGTTTCATGGGGGAATATTAAAGTTATCAGAAGCAAATAAGAAATTCTTCGAAGTCTTTTTAGAATGTTTTATTATTTGATGATGTGCTTTTTTTGTTGTTGTTGTAATTAGTAAATAGGTTTGCTTATATTCCTTATTTTGACATTGATAAGGGCTAACTATAAATGAAATTATATTAAGACATTAACATTTCAAAAACAGGAATTCTTCAAAATTCAAAAGAAACACTTCAAACAAAATTTTGTTTCATATGATGAGTGCCGATGGCTGAGTAGTTAGCATGTCGATATGTGAGCAGTAAAACGTCGTCAAAGTAGAATTATAAATAAAAAAAAGCTCTCATTAGCTTAAATATAATGCGTCCAAACTAACATCAAAGACGCCGCAACTTTGCTTTATAATGACCACGCAACTACACTGACTTAAACTCCATCTTTCCAACACTTTTACCACCTGTCTATTCTCTAAAGTATACCTCCAGTGCAAAGCATGGCATACGTTGCAGATATCTTATGATCACTGGTCCAAGAAACATTATGAAACATTTATGAATGTAAAAATACTTTATTTTGTAACTTTGTTGTTTTTCGTTTTTATATTTATTTTAGAAGAAAAGAATTAATTTACTTACGTTAATATGTTGTTCCCCATTGTACCAAAAAGATAGTGAGAAAAACAGAACAACATTTATGAAGTCAACGTTTCTTTAGATTGACATTAAAATGTATTTCCTTAAAGGACATATTGCTTAATGTAGGCTTTATTATTATTTTAGTATATTTAAAAGTAGGCTACGAAATAATAATACAATTATTTACGATTGTTTTTCTATTTATAAGCCAAAAGGTCTTTGAAATTTTTGCAGTATTTTAAACAAATATAAAAGAAACTCGAAAATAATATTATTATTTCTCTATTTTCTATTTGGGATGACTCATGATGTAAGCCTTTTAATTTAATGCACTGTAATAATTCAGAAATTGGTTACTAACGTCAATAGACATCTCTTCAAACTTAAATAATAATTTTTCAATAAATAATTATTCCAGTAAATAATAAAAATTTTTCTAAGCCTACAAATATGCAACAAACAATTGGCATTTAAATGCTTTGCACATTAAAGCTTTCTAAGGCCATATTAAATATTTGCTATCAAGAAGGTTTAAAAGAATTTTCAAACATTATTGTCTTAATGAAATTATTGATTTTTTTTTCTATTAAAATGCAAGGATTTTCTTGTCAGACATAATAAGTGTGTTAACTGATGTTTTTGTGAATAAAGCAAACGAAAAAAAAAAAATAATATATGTGTGAGTGCATTTTATTATTTCTTCTTATGCTATTTTAAACTTAATGTATTTTTTATATGAAAATTGTTGCCTACTTTTGTGGTTGACTAAGTGCTTTTGTGCACTTGTTTCTAATCTGTTAACACGTGTTTTTATTTTGTGTTAGACATACTGTTCGGTGGAAAAAGATTTAAAACAAATGTTTTCATGAGTTCTTGGAAAACGAGAACAGCTTAAAAAACTATCTTTATAAGAGCAAATAGTTATAAATCATTGGATAATTTAAATTGAAGACAAGAATAACTTTTAGAATTTTAAGGAAAAAAAATCCACATGCAAAAGCAAAAGATTTAAATGAGTTTTACTAGTTTATACATTTAAAACATAATTAATATAATTAAAATAAAATGTTTGTGTTCTTTTTTTTGCAATTTAAAGTTCTATTGGGGTTGAGAAACATCATTTATTTGTAGAAATTTGGCATAATTAAATAAAAAGGATGTTGACATGTTTCAATCGAAGAACCAGCTGAATTCCCTGGGTATCTCTTAACTCGAAAAAAGGAGCGTGTTAAAATTCTAATTACACAATTAAATTATTGCTTATTTGTGTGAGATATAGTCAGAGTTTTAATTTCGTAAAAAATAAACAGATTGATTATAAGCTTTGAGCTTTTAAAATCTTTATATTCCTTTAAAAATATTTTATATATTTTAATATTTTTTTGTTTGACGATATTAAGTAAAAGAGCATTCACATGATTGGTTCATCAAGGTTGATTTTGATTATTCACAGTCGTTAAAATATCGCGGCGGATTGTTGTATTTTCGAAAACTGATTGCAATCACACTATTATTGACACATGAAAAGTGATAGAACTGGAAACGTGGTTTAATATTATCTACATATTTGCAATTAAACATATCACGGTGGAGGTGTTATTATTTTTTGTAAAATGGACGACGCTGTAGCATTTCTTATATCTTTCGCAGTTGTAGTAATTAAATAGCACAAAAATGAGATTTATTATGTGGAAGATTTTAAGGCATTTTACTGCAAATAGTGAACAGCCTTTGAGCAGAAGAATTTCACAAGCATGCAATGAAATAATTTCAAGTTATTTACATATTAAATGTCCTTAAATATGAAGTTTGTGTATATAAAGGTATGCAAGAATGCCAAGCAGCTTGGAATAAGGCTGTTAAAAGATATACATACCTATGCATTGTATGTATGTATATGGAATACATTTCTCTCTCGTACATGCACAAATTCAATAAATAATTAATAATTTTAATATAGTTAAAATGGCAGTGTGGAAATATTTTTCACAGTGGCAAAAAAAAAACTTTGTTTGGACTTTTTAAAATTATATGGATTGCGTTTAAATTGGACTATTTAACAAATTCGATCAAAATTCGTTTATAATATAATTGCTGCTATAATATATATTCTAAATATTTATTGATATTTAATAAAAACTGTCATTGTATTAAATATTTACTAAACACGTTAAAAACTTTTGAACAACAATTATTATTGATTTGAAAATAATTATTATCGAATGCTTTTCAAGTTTTAGTAAGAACTTTAATAAAATTTAACATTGAGTTAAAAGTACAGGCAAAACACAATATAACGAACCATAAACGTCAGGAATATTCATAATAATCTTAACAACCGTATTAATAAGAACATTGCAAACGATCTCAACATCTTAAACGTCAACAGCATTTATAAAATATCTGTTGCAATTGATTTTTTCAACGATCCCAGATTTTCACAATCAATCTGCCATAACTACGAATACGGACGGGTGGTGTTCTCAGTGGTTATTCCAACGATATTCAACAACATGCCTCTAGATGTCATACGAAGAAGCAACAATAGTATCCACAGGAAGAAAATTTTTAAAAATATTTTATCAGTACACAATCGGCGATGACAGAAGTTCAACCAAATATTCAAAATGTTTAGTAAAATTAATTCGTAAAATTTAAATTTATTCATAAAATTTATTTTAATATTTATAATTCATAAATCTATTGATTTTCCTGCGGACAAGCCTTATAGGATTTGCAAGGTGACAATGGAAAATTAAATGTAAATTTTTATAGAAATCGAAATGAATTATTATTATATATTAACTGAATTTATTTTGGGAATATCTCTTCATATATGATTCTAATTCCAAAATTGTGCCTTTTGATTATATTTTATATAAATAAGAAATTACTTTGTTCGTACATATTTGATATTTCATTTTGTTTTATATAATTTCATTTATTAATTAATAATAATTATTTTCAAAAAGTCCTAGCCTAATAGGCCATAATCGGTTCCACTATACTACTCATGAATATTCTACGCACATATTATAGAAATAATATTTTTAATTTTAATATTAAAATTCAAAATTTTCTATATTAAAAGCTCATCATGCTGAAAAATTCGCCGATTAATGTTTCTTTTTGGGTGCTTTCTTTGACCGCTTCTTCCTAAAATTCTCTCAAGAAAATATCATCAAGAGTTAAATGATTTTCCGCTATAATTTTTTGTAATTTTACTTTGAACGAATTCACTAAATCAGATCTGGATGATAACTTTTCTTCACATAACTTCATAAGTTTGATCTCATATATTCTTTTGATTCGAGATACCCAGCCATCATATGCTTGATAATCACGATTATAGATTATTTTATGTACATATTTCTCTGGCTGTTGTTTTTAGAGAAATTCCATTTATTGGGCATATGTTTCCTCTTTGATCTAGAGAGTCATACAGCTCGACGTACTCATTACTTTTTAAATATGCACGAGTTTTTGTACTATTGTTGGTTTTTTTTTTTTTTCAAATTTGACACAATTTTTGATTCTATTTTGTTTTTGATTATTCTATGTTTTTTTTTAACATTCGTATAAAATTAATATAGCTTTCGATATATAAGGTTGTTAATTGAAAAAAATATGGACGTTCGTTATATCGGATTTTCGTTAAAGCGACATTCGTTATACCGAGATTTGCCTGTTTTTTTAGTGAAAGTTTATTAAAATATTCGTAAGTTTCAGCAGTGAATTTTTGAAAAAAAATATAATTGGATGCAGAGATTTTTGTTATTGGAAACGAAAATAATTTTTCTCCGTGTATATTTAATGCAATAATGATAATAAAAAAGAAATTATAAAGAATAATTGCAGTAGTTTTATACTCTTTATGACAGCTGATAATCAACAATATCTATTTTATACATATAAAAAATTGTACATTCATACACGGATGCATATTTTTATGTACACGAATTAATTTCTTTTTATCAAAAGATGTTCAGCATACGTATGTATGTAGAAGCAAATTTCTATCAGTGCAAGGTACGCTTAATATTAAGTATACGCAACAACGCTGTCGCCATATACATATTGTAGCATTCTATTTGGTATGGTTCGCTATGCGTACTCACGGCGTATGATGAATATTCATTTAAATAAACAAAATTGAGAAATTTAATTTAACAAATGCATTAGCCCAATTCACAATCTTGTGCATTTAAGATTGCAAAATTATGGAATTGCAAATATTTGCTAGCAATTGTGAATGGTTGTCGGTGCATAAATTTGCAATAATTTGTGAATGACAGATATTAAAATTTTTCCTTTTACTTATTTAACGGTTTAATATCCATTTTTTGTTTGTTTTATAATTATGACTATTATCTTTTATACTTTTGTTTCTTTTTTTAATCATAAACTGGAGTCAATAACTAATAGTCGGCAGTGTCAGTTGAACATAGATTTGTTGAAATACTTTAAAGTGGAATCTCAATATTATTTGTGTAAAAATTTTTATAGTGCTGTGATGATAGATATATAATTAATAAAAATAATATTAATACATAGATCAATTTGGGGCAGCATCGAGTCGGCTGTAGCCACATAATTTTTATTTTTTTAATATTTTTTTAATTTATTTACTTGTGGACATATCCAGGTATTTCATAAAATAATTTTTTCTGTTCTCATTATGAGTATAATTATCGAATTAAAATAATTAGAAAATGTTAAAAGAAATATTTATTAATAAAGCAGTAAAATTTTTCAATTTGTTTATTTCCAACTAAATGGAAAGTAGAAATAGGCTAAACGTTTTGAGAGATGTAGCGATTGTATCAGTTAGCGAATAATAGCCTGCATATTTGTTTTTTTTTTTATCATGCATCAGCACTGAGCGGATGATCCGGATCAATAAAATAAATAACTATATCTTTTTTAATATTTATTTTTTCACCTTTTTGTTTTTAAGAACAATATATATATTATTTCTTTTTAAGCTCAAAGGTTCGTATCTATGTTTATATTTCTATATATTTTGATATTTCGTTAACCATTGGTTAACATATTCAGGAAATTTTTATTATATAGTTTTTATTATTTATAAATAACTATAAATAAAATATACTGCTTCAAAATTCCGTTGAATTATTTTGTTTGATTTGTTCCCTTTTCTATCAAAATAGATTATCTTTAGATATCTTTCCCTCAACTGTACTAGAATTTTTCTAAAGTGGCTCTATTTTTGGGTATTTTTCTACACATCCGGCTTTAATGGGTTAATATGCTTATAAAATATTTCACGTAATGTTAAAACTTTTATTTTGATTCCCATTCGCATTCTATATACGAATTGATTTCTTTTTAACCAAAGATATTGTTCAACATATGCATGCATTTCTCTCAGTGCACTCAAAGTACATTCACCACTACACACACACACATTTTGATGTACAAAAATATTCTGAGTATTAGCGATGCGATTCCCGAAGAATACTCTGTAATAGTCATGATTTTAGTGCCTCGGTACCATACTGCTTGAGCAGTAGTCTATCAATATGGAGATTGCGGGTTCGATTCCCGCCTAGACCCCTGGTTGTTTCTACAGACAAGATTTTATTATGAGCTTAGCAGACTGTATGTTGTTCAAACAACTTGTGTTGCCTTTTAGGCGTTTCATCCGCATACAACTATAATTACTCAGAGGAAATTTCTGGAAGTCTGGAAGTATTACAGGTTTGACTTCTAAGTGAAAATTCTACTTTATCGTTTCACGTTTTCATGGGGTTATTTGGTTTTAATATAATTAAATGAAATTAATTTAAATAAATTTAACCCGCATACTTGTGTGTAAAATGCGAGAACAAAAAGGTATTTGTTGGAAATATAATTTGAGCATTAACACTTTGCTTATTCAACATGTATATTCACATAGTTGGCTTTGAAATATTTTTTATGTTGTGTCACTTTGTAGAAAAATTTTATATATAGTTTAAAAGAATTTGTCATCAATAAAAGTCATACATGTACATTGTGTTTTGTACATTGCTTTTTATATAAGAACTTCCGATGCAAAAGGTTAGCTTATATAAAAAGATGTTAAGTTTGAACATGAAAGACAGCAAAGATATGGCCGAATATTTAAACAGTTTTTGTGAAATTACGGAGAAATTAGCCGATGTTGGAATTAGTATTCAAGAAGAATTATTGGTAGTCATTTTATTGTCAAGTCTTCCGAGAGAGTTTGAAAACTTCGTTATTGCCATAGAAACGAGGGATTCTCTACCAGCGTTAGGAATGCTAAAGGTTAAACTTCTTGAAGAGTATGAACGTCGAAATCAACAAAACAAATCATCTACGATTGAACAAGCTTTTGGTGCAGCCAAAAGAGAAACAGGTTACAAGAAAGGTAATAATAATTTGAATGTTAAAAAGGGAAATTGCTTCATATGTGGTAAGAAAGGGCATTATGCAAATAGGTGCAACGAAAAACGTAATCAAGAAAAAACTTACTCTTTGATTGCAATGGCGAATTCTGAAAAAAGAGATACACAAACATCGACATGGTACATTGATAGCGGTGCTACAAGTCACATGTGTGCAAATCGAAATTTATTTTGTAAATTAGACAGATGCAGTGATAATATAATGTTGGCAAATAGAAAATCAATTGCTGCTGAAGGAATAGGAACAGTCAATCTGTTTATAAATAATAATAAAATTGTACTAAAAGATGTTTTATATTCCTCAGATCTGAATGGAAATTTTTTATCTGTCAATAAGGTCGTACAGTATGGTGGCAAAATCAAATTTAATAATAAGGGTGCAATATTTACTGATGCTTACGGTGAAATAGTTTTAAAAGCCCGTAAAGAAGAAAATTTGTTCCAATTTAAAATAAAAATACCGAACGAGAAATTATGTGTTTTACAATCCATTAATGAAACTTGGCATCGTCGATATGGACATTTGAACTATGAAAGCCTGTTTGAGTTGTCGAAGAAAAATATGGTGAATGGTATAAATTTGACGCAGAAACATCAAGATCCGTGCGAAATATGTATGGTTAGCAAAATTCATGCTATAAAATTCCCGAAGAAATCTGAAAGTAAATCTGGTGAGTTGTTAGATTTAATACACTCGGATGTTTGTGGTCCTATGAAAATAGATTCAGTTGGAGGTTCAAAGTATTTCCTCACATTCATAGATGACAAGTCAAGAAAAGTTTTTGTTTATTTTTTAAAATACAAAAGCGAGGTATTTGAAAAATTTAAAAATTTCAAAGAATTAGTAGAACGTCATACAAATCGTAAAATAAAATGTATTCGTAGTGATAATGGAGGAGAATATATTAATAAAGATTTTAATAATTATTTGGAGCAATGCGGAATTCAACGTCAGTTAACGGTACCTTATACGCCGCAACAGAATGGGGTAGCGGAAAGGTTTAATAGAACAATAGTAGAAATGGCTCGTTGTATGTTAGTCGATGCTGGTTTAAAACAAGATTTATGGGCTGAAGCTGTAGCAACAGCAGTTTATTTACGTAATAGATCTCCATCAAAAAGTCTCGATGGAAAAACGCCTTATGAAATATGGACGGGTCGTAAGCCATGTGTAAATCATTTTAAAATTTTTGGTGCAAATGCATTTTGTGCTCAACTGCTAATGCCAAAATCATTCTTATCGTTTCGTATCTTATAACAGGGGAAAAAGTTTCTTCGTAATTTATGCCGTATTTTTGACTACAGCCTTTGGCGACCAACCTTGCCTTAAACCTTTCAATTTCACCTTCACTATTTTTCTTTAAAGTGTATACCCACTTACTTTTAATAGTTTTATGACCTGCTGGTAAATCAACTAATGACCATGTCTCTTTTTGTTCCAACAAAGACATTTCTTTTTTCATAGCTTCTCTCCATTTTTCACTTTCACGACTGGATAATGCCTCTTCTAAAGTTTTTGGAACTTGCTCCTTCACTGCATTATTCAGTTGTTGATATATTTTTCTTGGACGACCTGGCCTACCATTACTAAAAATTTTAGGTCTACCTGGCCCACGTTTACCTTTTTCATTTGTTTCTACAACCTCATCAAGTGAAATATCGCTATTTACTGATCTTACAATGCTATACTCTAAATCTTCTTGATTTGAGGTATTATTTGTCTCAAATTGTTCATCGACATCTTTCTTATTTACAATCGCTTCGAAATAATTCAAGTCTCAAATTAGTAAGAAATTTGAAGTATCAGATAAAGGTTTATTGGAACATTTTTTGGGGATGAAAGTTGAACGTAACGGTGAAACTGGAGATATAAATATCTGTCAGGAAAATTATATTAAAGATTTGTTACAACAATACAATATGGAAAATTGTAAAACATCATCAGTTCCACTAGAACCAAATTTTCAAACAAAATGCAATGAAAAATGTGAAGAGGTTGATAGCACATTATATCAATCACTTATTGGCTCTTTATTATATTTATCTTTAACGACAAGGCCAGATATATTATATTCTGTAAATAAATTAGCACAAAGAAATACTAATCCACATGTAGAACATTTTAAAGCGGCAAAACAAGTTCTTAGATATTTGAAAGGAACTCAAAATCTTAAATTAAAATTTTGCAAAAGTAATCAAGAGTTAATCGGTTATGCTGATGCAGACTGGGGTGGATGTAAAACTGACAGAAAGTCACATAATGGATACATATTTTATCTTGGAAATTGTGCAATATCTTGGGAGTCGAAAAAACAATCCACAACAGCATTAAGCAGTACAGAAGCTGAATATATGTCTATATCAAATGCAGCAAAGGAAGCAGTATACTTAAGAAGATTACTACAAGAACTTGGTTTCATAAATGAAGAAAGTATTAAATTGAACGTCGATAATCAAGGAGCTTTAAAATTAGCAACAAATCCAGTATTTCATAATCGCAGCAAACATATAGATATAAAGTATCATCACATTAGAGAAGTAGTAAATAATAAGGAAATCTATTTGGAATACTGTCCTACGGAAGATATGATTGCGGATATATTTACTAAAAATTTGTCTAAATTAAAACATAATAAATTTGTTACTTTGTTAAATTTAAAAACATAAAATCAGTTTGTAAAATATATATGTTGAGGAGGAGTGTTGGAAATATAATTTGAGCATTAACACTTTGCTTATTCAACATGTATATTCACATAGTTGGCTTTGAAATATTTTTTATGTTGTGTCACTTTGTAGAAAAATTTTATATATAGTTTAAAAGAATTTGTCATCAATAAAAGTCATACATGTACATTGTGTTTTGTACATTGCTTTTTATATAAGAACTTTGTGGAATTACTAGAAAGGGTTTGCATCACCACAACTACATTTCAATAGTATTAAAAGAATTTAACTGAGACAAATTAATTGAAAATAACTCGAATGACTGACTGTTGTTGCTACAGTTTTTATGCATAAAATTAATAAAACGATATTAAGCATTTCTCTGGCATACGACCATAAAACAATCAACTACTGGATTTTAATGAAATGAAGTAAATTATTTTAATAAAAAACTAATAAATTTTAAACGGCTTTATTTCAAACCGCAGGAGCTACTTAGCAATCGGGCAGACCAGATGGTCGCGGGAGGCCTGATCGACGTTGAGGCTGACATGGCCGAGATATAGCTCTGCTATCGTGGTGGGGATATCTCGGTGACGACTGCTACATAGTTAAGCATGCCTTATAGTAATTTCTGTAGGAGTTGTCAGTATGACGAGCAGGAGAAGACGGTGGAACACCTGCTCTGCCAATGCATGCCCCTCTCCGAGCACAAAATGCTTTGTGCAAGTGGTTCTACAATAAGCAGTCTCGCCGATGTATTGGAGTACCAAGTCAGAATGATAGATTTGTTTTTCCAGGGTTGCGGGTGGTTTTACACCAGGTATGGTGGCAACGATTTGCTCATCTGTCGTCGAGTATAACCAATCAACCAACAATTTCAAATTGTCGTATAATTTGGTTTTTGCAAGATTTTGCAATACAGTTCTTTAGAAGACTTCATTGAATCTTAGTTAATTGTATAACGGAAAAAACTCTTGCTTCACAGATAACCTGTTTAATAACAGAACCGCTTGCCATTCTAAGTGGAGTAAAATCTTTCAGTTTTCTTCTTTGTTCCAATTACACTATAACCTGGTAGAGGTTTTAGCGACAAAACAAAGTGTTTTTGCAAGATTTGATGGGCATTCTTGCTATATTATTTCACACATATCGTCACATGAAGTCCAGAGAGGCATAACTTACATAGAAAAATTTTAACAGAAGAAGCGAACAACTGTTGAACTTTGGACTGGCAGCATTTGGTAAGAGTTTTTAACTGTAGAAAAGTTTTTAATTGCAGAAGTGTAAAATCGTGCATGCAAATTTATTTCGATTCGTTGCATCATATTCAGTGAAGTTGAATTTAGAATTTTTTGTAAATTCGGAAGTTTTGATTTCATATGGCGATGTTACTTAAAAATAAATGAGATTGTCAGAAAATACGATTATACTACTTTTCTTTTCTTAATTTGGTATAATTAAAATATAACTGAAATTTTTCCAATTAAAATTTGAAAGCAATTTAATTTTTCCAATTAAAATTTGAAGGCACATTAAATTTTTCCCATTAAAATTTGCAGATAAATTAAATTTTTCCAATTAAAATTTGCAGATAAATTTAATATTGAGCATTTTTCTGTGAGTTTTCTTATTACACTTGAAACAATTTACTGTAATTCCTTTTCTACTTATGCAAATATGTTTTTCTTATATATTTCGTTTCATTTAATTCTTTCTTTACTGTCGATAACAAGTTCACATAAAAATTAATTTGATTTTTATGGCTTCAAACTTGTTTGATTTTAATTTTTATAAGAGTGTTTGTTTTTCTATTTTTATTTCATTAAAGATGCTTTAACATAGAGACACATACATACATACATACATACACACATCCATCCATCTATCCATCCATCCATCCATCGATAAGTATTCTATACTGAAGTGTGAAGAGATGTGCTTGAACTTTAAAATAAGACTGTGTATATAATTTTTTGTTTTATATGCCCAAAGAAAAATAAAAAAAGACACAAAAATATGGATTATGGTGGCAATAAAAAATTCATAGCATGTACATAAATATTAAATATGTATGTAAATATGTCTGCATGTTAATATAAGACATAGATATCTCTCGGGAACTTGTATGTTCATCTAAAATGAAGTACTAATGTTTAGGTTTCTTGACTTTTTACATGCAACATAATTTCCTTGGTTCTTTTGAAGCTGAAAAGTGTTTCCCAGAATTGAAGAAACCTTTATTGCCTTATTAGTTGGTGTTAATGTTACTACAAATATAAAATTGTATATAAATAGTAAATGTTTTTTTGTTGTTGGTGTGTCGAAGCTTAAAATATCAGAGAAAATCTCCATTAGATAAAATAAATACGAGAGAGTTACACTAAGATTTTTGTTTAACAAAACAAAAAAAGTCTCATAGCTCAATTCTAGATAGCAGCCAAGCTGTTGCTTAGTCGCCAGTTGTTTAAAATGTTAATGCAGATCATATTAGTATTATATGCAGTACATATTAGTACAACTCCTACTAAGATAAAGTCCAAAAAAATTAAATTTAATACGAGATTTTTCCTTCACGAAGTGCACGAAATGCATATTGATTTGAATGCCCATTTTCGGTAATGGCTCCAACAATTTTAAGGCGCTGCTCAATTGTGTACCTCTCCATGGTTGAATTTGTCAAATTAAGTTGGGCAAAAAGCTTGACGTTAAAGTATGACTAACAATTAATATGGTGCGTTTTAGATGGACTAACCTTTATGTATTTTAGGCGGCAATTTAGCACTTATAGGAATTTAATAGAAATAAAAACTAACAATTAGAAAATATTCACAGTCACTTACTATTTTTTTCATAATTAATTTAATTATTTTATTAATTCTTTTATTCTTTTTTTAAACTTGCACAAACACTGTTAAACCACTTTGAATTAGAGAAATATTACGATTTTATTTTTTGTTTGCTTCTGAAAGGAGTTTCAGACTATAACACAAGGCTTACGACTTTCCTGAAATTTTGTGAGCAAGAAATAAAATGATATGTGTTACGACTGTTAAAAAATCGATTGCATTACACTTCAAATAAATTGAAAAGTATAATTAGAAAGAAAAAAACCGGTTCAGCAGTAAATGTTTTTGTAATTTTGTTATTTTCTTTATTTCTTTTTGTAATATTGCAATCCTGATCAAATGAAAAATCAGTGGACAAAGCACCAAGACCGCTGAAGATGAAAGTGTAGCAGCCTTCGAAAACAGCATGTTGTTCCCTTCATCGCTCTATGGATGACTAAAAAAAAGAAAATGATATTTAAAATTAAGTGCCCCTAAAACTGGAAGAACATATTGAAAAATATTCTGACATTATTGCTGCAGCAGGATATTTTTTTGGTCAGGACTTCTCCTTAGACTGTATACATTTCGCTTGTTAGCAAAATTCATGTTGCATTTAACAGAGCACTGTTAAGCAAGTACTAGTACCATATATTTGGAATAACAAAAGAAATATTGTTACATAAAGTTACTTGAGAGGCGGCATTAATTTTTAAAATTTTATTCATTGTTTCCATGGTGCACACATACACCACGCATATTTATTTACTTACGATAGTATTTTAACGTGGGTAGAATTTTGTTTGCCCTTTATTTTATTGTATATAGAAGAGTTTTATCTTTTCCTTCTTTTAATGAGCATTCAACTAAGAAGCAGTAATACCAGTCTGATATAATAACCAGCAAAAAAAAGCACATAAAATAAATATGGAAATAAAAACAAGACACTATAAAAAGGAAGCTGCCATGTCAGCCCAAAAAAAATAAATAAAAAATAAAGAATAAATGTTGAAAAAATCTCATTATTTGAAGCAACAGCACTCAAATTGTCTGAGTCTGTGCAGCAACATATCCTTTTCGCCTCCCAGTAGAAGCAACTGGGCCGAAGAAGAGCAGTAAATAATAATAATGAAAAAAAAAATCACAGTTGTAGCCACAAACGATTAAAAAAGGAAATTAAAATAACAACTGGTCATTTCTTTATTTCTATTTTATTTTTAGTTTTCTGGAAGCTGCTAAAGTTTATGAAAAAGTAAAAAGTATTTTTATTTTTTTTTTTTTTTTGGTTTGTGAAATTTTTTTTCCTCTGCTTTAAATTAAATTCCTGTACTTAATGTAAAACTGAAAACATATTTTCGGGTTTATAAGCAGCTTAAATGTTATACATACATACATACATTGCTGTTAATGAAGTATGAAGAAATTATGAATTTACCCTTTGAAATGGCTTAAATATGCATAAAATTTAAAAAGCTGACAACATTTGGCTGTTAATTAATAAAATTCAATGAAATAATTTTGTGCTTTAAAGGGTGTAATAAGTAATTTATAGAGACATTAGGAAATGCTAAATATTTTATATAAATTAGACGCAATTATGCTGAAATTCGACATGAAACTTTTCTGTGCTAAACAGCGGGGGGCTTAATAAAAAAAAAAAAATGTCACATAATTATGGCAGGCAAAACATATTTGTGCTTCCTTTTTAGCTCTTAGTTGATAATTTAAAGGTTTATTTTTTTTGGTTTTAAATTTTCTTTTGAGGGGAAATTTGTTGAGCATAATTGCTTTATTTGTGGATATATTGTATAAGCAATATAAAATATATTTATGCTGTATGTAGTTCTGTAGCTTAAAACTGCTGAGACAATTGTTTGAAGCATACTTTTTGGGGGGGCTTTAAACACGTTTCCAATTAAAGGGGCTAAGCGAAAGCTGAACTTTATAAAAAAATTGCTTGAAGAATACATTTATTATCAAATCAAATTAACATAAAAGGGGTGAGACGAAAGCGGCATTTTTCTATTGTTGCTTTCACCTTAAAAATTTACATATTTTTACGAAGATGAATTTTATCATACAAACAAAAGGTGCACGGTTAAACTTTGCATTTTAAAGTATTTGCATATTTGCTTTAAATAAACATAATTACCTGTAAGATTTATAACATTATAAACATTATTTTAATCTGCCTCTTATTCGCGGAAATAAATGTTGCGCTAAAGCAGCTCTAGGCATCAATTAAAAGTTAAAAGGATTTTCGTAGAATTTTCCACAAAATTTCTCGTTAAGGTGCTTTCTAAGAAATGAGGACTATTTTTCTAATTTTCCTACTACATTTGGTAATTAATTCCAATTTACGTATATGGCAATAGCATAGCATAGCTAAAGGCTTAATAGCTTAAATGTTTATACATGTATATTTACATATTTTCTATCCCAATTATTATATCATATTTTGTTAAGATGCGAAAACTTATTTGAACTTTAGGTTTTTTTTTCAATATTTTGACTGCTAATAAATGTCAAGTTAAAAAAAAATTGTATTTGACTTTGTGAAGTTTTTGTTTGGTTCTGCTGATAACTACTTTATTTCTTCTAGGCAAAACTAAACAAATATATTTGTTTGAGAAGGTTAAAAGGGGAAATACAAACAATAAATAATTTCCCTATCAAAAGAATATATGGCATTCGTAAACTGTAATATACGTAATAAAGTTATTTAATTAGACGTCGTTATCTCTTCTGTCTGTAGCCAGTCAAATAAATCAAATAATTTTTTCATAGTTAATTAATTTCTTAGTTGATTTGTTTCATACTTTTATAACTAAGAATAACTCCAGCTCACTAAATATGAATAAAACTAAGAATTAATTTGTCATTGTTTAACATTTATTTACTAACTGACGTATTCATAAAAATTTTTTTTTTATTTATAAAAGTTTTATTAGACAAATTGTTATACAAAATTTAATCAATAAACCTTTTATAAATCCAAAGATATTTTATGAATACAGCAGTAAAAATTTCGAGTAACATTTTCAGTCTGCCCCACTGTGCAACTGCACTATAATATGCTAATGCCGACCTGTCAGTAGTATATGCCGTACACGACATAGATATGAAATTATTAAATCAAGACAAAAATAAATATGGAAATAGGTTGACTTCGCAGGCCATCCCTGCCATCGAAAATAGACGTGTCAGGAAATTGCAGAGCAATTCAAAACAAAAAAAACTTCTGGAATTCAATTCCGATCGAACCACAGATTTCTATCAAATTTGCGGCATTATTAACTCCATTTAAATCGGTGAATATCTAAACCGGATTTCACTTTTTGAGTTATTTGGAAAAAACACAATTTTTTCGTAATTTTTCGTCACCGATATCTCGCCAACGAATCGCTCAATTTTGATGAAATCAGCAGCAATCGATGTTTTTTTCTGAAGTTAAGAGCTGATTAGATTTTGACATTCCAAACTTACGGGTTTTCTTCCTGGATACGGGCATAGGGTCAGTTTTAGGCTCTACGATCGGTGCTAGCTGAGATTGCAGCTATAAAGAGAGCGATTGACTGGTTGTGAATACGGAATATCCGGGGAGGATATTGGGTGTATATACGACATCGATTTAGATTCATGAATGCCGGCCATCTCTTAATGAGATTGAGCTGGTCTGTTTGCCGGGACAAGAGGGCGTGGTAGCTAAGCAAGGCTAGGCCTCCGTTGCCAGATTGGCATATCAACTTGTCGATCGGTGTCCCACTCGGAACATTGAAAGACGGACTGTCTTCAGGATGACCTGGCCGTGGTACTTGATACTTCTTTTTAAAACCATCTGCGCCAATGTTGGGCATCATTTTCGTATTTAACTGTTAATAGTTCCATTATTTATTGTACAGCAACATGTATAATACACATGTTTGCATCAGCTTTCCTTTTTTACTTGTCAGCGAAGAATTTTTTATAGGAACTTTAGATTTTTTTCCTCGCAAAATTCATTTAGCAATACATTAATTCTTTTCAAAGGGTTTTAGTTGAATTTCTTTTAAATTTCTGTGGAACTTATTATGTTGGCACATTTCTTTCCAGCGCACCATTGGTTTCTTCAAACAGCAACAAAAAAAAAAAAAAAAAAAAAGAAAGTGTACATTTCATTATTGGTTTTATACGAATAAATTGCTGTAAGATTTATATTTTTTTATAGCAGTATTGTAGTTGCATATCTCTACACTTGGCATGTTTACACTTTCAATTTTATGAAAATTTGTTTGTGCTTAAGTTTTTTTTTATATTTTCAAATCATAACTGATGTCGTGCAAGTTAGTTTGAAATCTATTTGCTAAAACTTATTAGAGTTTGGAAATTGTTCTGATTTCTAAAACATAGGAGGGTGGATCAAACGGTTTTGAAAACACGAATATAGGAAATTTGAAGAAAACTAAAACAAAAAAAATTTATTTTTTTCCAAGAATCAATTTTAAAAAAATTTAAAATTTAAAATTTTTTTTAAATGAAAAATATTTTAGATTGGCTTCTAAATTGCATTTGAAAATATTTTTTTTAATCCACCCTCCATACTTCTATAACTATCAACTTCTAGTTATTCCACTTGTCATAGTGTTGTTGTGCTATAAATTTATTACGAAAATGGTTGGAAACAACATGTTTCCCTGCTCAAACACATACAAAAGTTTTTTTTTTTAAGTTTTTATATTCGTGTATTGCTTTCTCAAAGAACCTGAGGTCCTTTGTAGAAATTTGATAGAACAAAAAAATATACATGTATATATGGGCATTTTCATATATATTTTCAACCGTGAACAAAATATTCAAGTTTATGGAAAATAATTTTTTGCCAAGTTTTTTTCAAAGAAAACGCGTAACATTTTATTTTTTTTTTTTTAATCGAGATGTTTTTTTTTTCATGATTTAGTCTGAAACTGGTGTCGAACCCAGGAAATTTTTGGTATTGTAGTCAACGTGCAGACTATGTCAGCTATCGCCACCCTAAAAGTAAAACAAATCTTTAATTTGAACGAAAGTATACCAAGTATACTATTAGTATATTATAAGTATAAACTTTACGTAATGTCACGTAACGTTTCAAACTATGGGTTACGAAAGAAAATCACTCAAGGTTTAGCTATACGTACATAAATCTTGTGTAGCAATCTGTGATTATTCAAAATTATATCTTAAAATGTTTCTGAAGAAGAAAGTGGCGAAATCCGCATAGTTTGTGTTTCGTTGAATAAAAAAAATAACAAGTTATATTTTTGTCACGTTACGTTACCCTTAGAAGACTTTTCTTTTACTAATTATACAGCTACCTTAGTTTTATGCACAAACATTGGTAAATCGCAAAACCATTAAAATTTTCCTGTTGTTTCATTTACTTCAAACGTGACTATGGAAATGCCCATATATATGATATCATTTTAACTTAAAGTATTTGGAAATTTGCCAAAAATGTTGATTTAATATAAAATAGTCAAAGGTTTGTGATGATGATGATGGCACTGCAAATGTGTAATTTAGTGTAAAAGAAAATATTTGACTGTTTATCTTGTGATTCTTTAGCCGGTTTTCTTCGATAAAGGTGAAACCTCAAGCCAGGCTATTTAAAATGAGATTAATATACGATTTTTGCACCAATAAAGGCATTTGTGTAGAATTTTGATTTTGTTGGTTAAGTTTCTGAAATAATTTAAAACACTCTAGAAGGTGTCGAGAGCACTCGAAAGGTCAACAGTTTTTAAACTTTGGCAATAGAAGAGCCGAAAGTTACAAACCCTAAAACCGCCGCCATGACAAAATTATCCCTTTGCAAATATTACAACGTTCTTTAGCAGACGGTATGAAATTATAATTAAAACGATATTGTAAGAAATTTCAAATAAATTTATTTATTTTTTGGAACAAAAATAGTTTTAATTTTGCATACATATCAACAAAAGCAAATCACTATTTTTATGAATGTGTGTATGTATGTGTGAAAAACAAAGAATTGAATTGATATTAATAAAATTTTTTTGGATTTATGGAAGTTATATTGATTGAATTTTGTATAGAAATTTGCGTAATAAACCTTTTATAAATAAAATAAAAATTATGAATGCGACAGTTAATTTTTAAGATATTTGTTTTTATTTTCTATTATGTATTTAAGAATAGAAACCGTTGTTGTGCTCCTTAAAGTATGCAACATTCTTTGCAAAGGAGCAATTAACTTTACACTCTTACGATACGGTTACATTAATCGAATATTTATTTGATGGAACAAGTATAACTACTAAATTTTATATACTTTCGTTTATAGAAAAATGCTTGTGAATTTAAATAGAAGCTTGTTGTCTCAAGTAATATTCAATCCACTTGAAATTTTTCAAAGCCAATTCATTTCTGCTTGCGTAACCCACCTCTAATAAAGAAAAATTTTTCTTCAAAACTAAATATTAAAAATTTAACAACATTTAAATTTAAGCATCAATTTTTTATTTTTCAATTGACTTTACTTGTCTGTAAAATAAACTAAATGTATAATAATGCCTTTTCACTTCCTCCCCCCACCAGAGGATTTATGATATTTTGTCTCATAAAGCATTGTAGTCAGTGTGTTTGTTTGGTACCTCATAATGTTTGAACAGAAATTTAATTAAAAAAAATCGTTGCTAGAAATTAAAACAAAATAAAAAATAACAATGCAGCCAAAATAAACATTCATATATTTGGAGTGTGATATGAGCATTAAGCATATATTTGTATGGAAAATTAATTTTTTTCTGAATCAGACAGTCATTCAGTGACTCAAAGGACTTACATCGTTATGCAAAAACCATTGTTAAAGTTAAAGTGTACGTTAAAACCAGGTTTCCCATACAATATTGTCACTTCCAGTAGACTTTAATTTGAACAATCATTTGAACAGAAGGGGATTTCCCTACATACATACAATTCCATATTTTTGGGCATGAAAAACGAACACCCTTTTAAATGGAATAACATGGCGCTTCATGGCAACAAAAAAAAAAAATATATGAAAAAAAAATTTAAAAATAATAAAATAGAAAAAATTAATAGACGACACAGCAACATAAAATACAGAAGAGCAAACAACAGTAATGGATTTTCTAGTTGGAATTTTTTTTTCAGTAACCATTTTACAGCATGCAGTTATTTGAACCTAAAAACATATACAGTTACACGTCTTTCTGTATGTGAGGGAAAAAAAAATTAAAATTACCCTGCAGGAAATGACAACAGTAAAACTGTACTGAATTGCTACTGACTTAGTCATCAGCACTAGTGATTTGTTATACCCCAGGCAGTGTAATTCTCTATAGACATTTAACATTGGGAGTGCTGATGGCTGAGTAGTTAGTGTTTTACGTCTGCGAAAAGGATCCAGGTTCGATTCCCAGCCCGGTAAAGGCAAAAAGTTGTCTGCGCTACAGCAACCTCGTTCGTCGCTATTTGAGCAATAAAGTGGATTACAAAACAAAATGTCTCCCCTTAGCTTAAAAATAACTCGTCAAAATTAACAATGGAGTCTAGCGTCCTAGTTTATCAGTTGGGGGTCTAGGTTCGATTCCTAGCAGAGACTCTCGTCCGTGTCACTACAAAATGTGAAAGTTTCTTCACAACAGGAACCATAATAAAATTGGATCCAAGTGGGCTGGCACTTTTCTTTACCTTTACAAGCTGCAACGTGCCCACCTAACGTAACATGAAAAACGCCACAACTTTGCTTTATAATTAACATGCAACTGCATAGTTGTGCAATAATCTTACTACCACTTTAACCACTATGCCTCTAACAATCTAATTCCAGTGCATTATGTAGGAGACTTCCCCTGAGCACTGGTTTAAAATAAAAATAAATAAAAAAAATGTGCATTAATGCCGTTGGTCCTATATAGTCAATAGGGTAGAAGGTGGCTCTGGTAGGAAACTGAGAGCAACCGAAACTATTTTCACTACAATAAAAAATAATTTTTCAGCTGTAAAGGGAAAGATATATCCTCTTCTATATATTTTCAACTCTTTTCTTCTATTCAAAAACAAAATAAGAAGTGTCGACGATTCCTTGACAACATCATCAAAAACAATCGACCAAAGTCTTGACTTGGCGACACTCAGTCCCAGGCTTCCCACAGGGTGCATATGACCACAGTTTCATACACACGTGTGTGTATCTGCATCATTTCATTACACCTAAATAAATTTAAAACACGTGTCCGCTTTACATTATATTAATTTTATATGTTTGAGGTCCACAATTTTGGCATTATATTTATTAAATTATTATATATATATTTTTTTTTGCGTAATGTGTCCTTCAATTGTGTCTCTTAATTAAGTTTTCATGGAAGCAAGCAGCGCTTTTTATTAAAAAAAAAATTAATTATGTGTATGAATAAATGTGTTAATTATAAAAGTGCACTAAGTAAAAAATGTGAATAATCAAAAAAATTAAAAAAAAAAAAAACAGCGCTTTGGGATCATTTAAAGCAGCACACTTTTTATTTATTTATTTATTTATTTATTTACATACATCTATGGATTCATGATCCTTACAAATGATATAATGATATACAGTACATAATTAAGAGTTTAAAAATACAATTAAACTAGATTTGACACTATCAACATTAAGCGAATAATCAATATGGTTATACAATTTATTAAATTGCTTACAAATTCTTAACAATGGTTCCGAATTAGCATAATTTACTCTGAAAACTTTAACTGCAAGCGGATAGTAATGACGTGTAAATCGTGAAGGAACATTAATAAAGATATTGCTAATCAAAAATTCAGAACAAACATTTCCTTTTAGCAAATTTAAAACAAAAGTAACATTAAGCATAGTCCTGCGACTCTTAAGGGTCAGCAGCTTTATCAAGGCAAGTCTGCTAGTATAAAGTGGGAGATCCAACGGATTCCAGCGAAGCCCACGTAGACCAAATAAAAGAAACTGCTTTTGAACGGATTCAATACTATTGATATGAACCATATACGTTGGATCCCAAATTATTGAGCCGTATTCAAGAACAGGTCTTACCAGAGATGTGTACAATTGCTTTGTAATGTACGGGTCGGAGAACTCCTTTGCCCATCGTTTTATAAATCCAAGAAGACCGCGTGCTTTAGCAACAGTAGAAGAGATATGTTGTATAAAATTTAACTTGGAATCAAGTAGAATGCCAAGGTCGGAAATAATATTTAAATTGTCTAGCGAGTAACCATTTAAAATATATTTTACGCTTAAGTTACGTCCACGGAAGAAGCTCATACATTTACACTTTTTATGATTTAATTCCATCAAATTACGATTACACCAAGAGCTAAATGCATCTAAGTCCTCCTGTAGGTAGTGATGATCAGCATATTTTCTATAGCTTAAGAAAATTTTGACGTCGTCAGCATACATTAAGACATGACAAAACTTCAATATTTTCGGTAGATCATTTATAAATAAAGAAAACAAGAGCGGCCCTAAATGGCTACCCTGCGGCACACCAGACAATACAGCAATCGGCTTAGAATAACAGTTTTTAAAATGAACATTTTGAGTTCTATCAGTCAAGTACGATTTTATCCACTTAAGACAGTTTAATGTAAATCCCATTGAGTCAAGCTTTTTCAAAAGTATTTCGTGATTAACCTTATCGAACGCCTTGCTAAAGTCGGTATAAATAACATCAGTTTGCTCTTGTTGTCTAAAACCACGATGAACAAGTGATGTTAACTGCATAAGATTTGTAACAGTTGAACAACCTTTACGAAACCCATGTTGGAAAGGAGACAATACAGATGATACTTGATGAGAAAGAATGTCAGTACTAATTTTTTCAAAAAGCTTCGGTAGAGTGCTCAGTTTAGCAATGCCTCTGTAGTTTTCGATATTATTTTTACTACCATTTTTGTATAATGGAATTATGAAAGAGGTTTTCCAAACCTGCGGAAAACATCCAGTCCTTATTGATTCATTGAAAATAAGAGTTAGTGGGGTCGATAAAGCTTCAGCACATCTAACTAACAGACAACTCGGTATTCGGTCAGGACCACAGTTAAATGAAAATTTCAGTTTTTTTAAGGTATTAACTACAGTAAGTTCATCAAGAAGTGGTATTGAAACAGGTGGATATGGTAATTCAGATAGTGGATGAGAATCTGAATCAGCAATCTTGACATCAGAATATGTGGACGAGAAGAAATCCGCAAACAAATCACAGATTGCAACATCATTATCGGATTCAATATCATGGTAATTCATCACAGAAGGAAACGAACTCGATCTTCTTTTGGAATTTACGAATTTATAGAATGTTTTAGGATCACATTTTAAATTTTGTTTGACTTTAATTAAATATCTGTAATAGCAGGAGCGATTAGCTGAGATGTATTGAGCACGAGCTACAGAATACTTGGCGTAATCAGCAAAAAGTCCAGAGGATTTATATTTCTTGTAGAACTTATTCTTTTTATTTTTTATAGCAGAAAGAACTTTGGAATTCCATGGCGGGCCAGAACGATTAGAATCAAAACATTTAGGAATACATTGATTCATGTACAGATACATTCTTTTGTAAAACGTGTCAACCATTTTGTTAATATGTATTGAATTAGTATTTAAAGCAGCATTCGTAAAAAGGTTCAACCAGTTTGTATTAGACAGAAGCTCATCAAGCCTATTATAGTTTGTTTTCTTGAAGCAAAACGATTCTCTTCTCTCTGTTTGAAATGATGACACAGAAACACGACTAGATGCAACAGAAATTTCAATTCCAATTGTAGGATGATGTAAGTCCTCAGGCAAAGAGATCGGGTAACAGCGATCAATGGAGATGTCACTCAGTACATTTAGGAATATTAAATCAAGTAGTCTCGAATTTGCGTTGTATAAGCCATTTAATTGGCAAAGATTCAAGTCTAGAAGAGAATTAACAAAATCCATATGGTAAGCATTACCACCAACCATTCTCGGAATGAAATAATTAACTTCAGAAGAGAAGTCCCATGATAATAAAGGCATATTAAAATCGCCAAGAGCAATAACGTAATCGTATTGATTTGCGGCCTTAACAACATTCCCAATAGCTGTTACATGTTTCATGTAAACCACTTCAGGTGAAATTGGAGGAATATATGAACAGGTAATAAACATTTTCATATGTTTTAACTTAACTGCAACACCAATAAACTCGATGTCATACAGACCTTCACTATAAAGAACATCAGAAGATAGACGATTAGAAACTGCAATCAGAACACCACCACCTTTGATAAGATTACCACGATCGCGTCTATAAATTTGATAATTTCCGCAGAAAATTTCAGTATTGAGTACATTATCGACAAGCCAGGTTTCAGTAAAAATAATAACATCATATAAAAAATCAAAGCTTTGGTTGTAAATTGAAGGTAATTTTGTATTTAAACCACGAACATTTTGGTAAACTATAGACAATTTATCAGGTAAAATATTTAGTTTTTTGAAATTGTCAGATTAGACGATGGAGCATTAATTTGTGGTAGGTGGACTATATCAGAAGGGACGTTTTCACTATACACGTATTCACGTATAAGTGCGTTCTTCGGCCAAAAATCTGGATTAACAACTGAATCAAAATTTTCTTCATTAACAATAATTTTGAAAGAGGATTTACGTCTCTGATTAGAGTACTTAAATTTGTAGACGGATAAGTCAATATCATTACCAATTTTGAAACAAATATAACGTTTAACAGCATCGGTACTTGTATTAGAATCAAAACGAGCGGCAAAAATAATCCTTTTTGGTGGAATAACCTTTAAAGTTGGAGCAGTAGAGGTATTATAAGCAGGAACTGATGGGTTTAAATTAGTAGGAATACAGCTGTTTTGCAATGGTTGTGGTGAAACTAAAATTGTTCCCGAAGATATTTCACGAGTTTTAGTTGAGCTCGCGGTGCCACATACGGAAGGAACTGATTCAACAAAATCATATGATGGAGTTAATACTGGAGTGGTTACAAGAGATGCTCCAGAAATATCGCTTATTTCAATAGAATTAGGTTTAGATACCAGTGAACTTGTTAATGTTTTCTTCTTTCCTTTGGGTGAGCACGGTGCCTTATCAAACAGGTTCCTGTAATTCGAAAATTTAGTGTTTAAATTTTTCAAATCATTACCCAATTCATCCAATGTACTTTTAGTGGATTTAAAAAATTTATAAAATTCCACATCAAACAAAATACAGTTTTTACAACACCAGCGGAGTCCCTTGTTCTCATGCAAATTATCCACAGTGCGTGCAGATAAGTCAACGCATTTTGCATGATAAACCGATTCGCAAAGCCAACAGGCAACCATAACATCATCGGACTTATTGCGACACTTCGGCTTAGAACAGGCCATAATTAATATATTAGAAGCGATGTAAAAAGTTAAATTAATTTAAAATTACCAAAGTATATGTATGTAGACAATTTGTTAAACAGCACAAATATGTAATAAATTGCTTATATTGCTTTTGTTATTTAAAGATTATTTATTGCACCAAAGATAATGTTGTTGTTTCAACCAAAAAGTATGTACACTGTTTAAAGTAATTTAACAGTTAATTTAAAGTTATTGTTTGTGTAAATTCTTTGTAAGGAATTCCAATTGCAGAGCACTATGCATAATATGCAAAGAAAATTCAGTTGTTGTTGTTAAAAATAGATTTAGTGAGTAAAAAATGAACAAAATAATTATGTGTAGTTACTTTTTTATTTATTTAATTAGTAAGAACAGATTTATATAAATGGAATTTTTTGTTTGTTTTGGCAGGGTGTCAACGCAATTTGGGTAAAAATTGCAACTCGGGAAATTTTAGATAATTTTAGGAGACTTTTTTTTTTATTACTTATTGAATTAATAAGTTATAATTAAATAATATGAGTGTTAGTCATTAAGTTATATATTTTTTTTTCAAAAAATAATTGAACGCGTGTTTTGGGATGTATTACGACTGCAACTAAACTAAACTAAACAACGCCCGTCAGAAATAATAAAATCTGGTTTGTATTTTAATGCATATACTCTGGAGTATGAATTTATATATGAATTTAAATTAATTAATATTTTATGAGCTGTGCTAAGCTTTGTATATACAAATGACATGTATGTATGTGTGTATGTGTGTGTATGTGTGTGAGTTTGTGTCTTATGAACAACTAAACGGCTGAATCGATTTTCTTGATATTTTCACAGTATTTCTCTGTATATCTGAGAGGAACTATAGGCTTTATAAATTTAAAATATTCCAACTGGGTGCTGCCACGCCCATGCAAAGTAAATATTTATTTGTTTTATATCTGGAGAATGGTTGAAGTAAAATTTATATTTATAACAATTTGTATTAATAACAAATAAACAGTCAAAAACTGCGAGGAATGGGTGCAAGTGGGCGTGGTACCTCCTATACAAACTAAATATTAATTTCTATACATCTTCAATAATGTTAAGGTACATCTTCTAATTTTGGTAGAAATGACTTTGCGTAAAAATCTGCAGTGAAAAACTGCGAGGGATTGGACAATTGGGCGTGATACCTTCCATACAAAAAAAATATTGTAAAAAAAAAATATTTGATTGATTATGATGTATTTTGGCTAATTACATCATAATCACAGAAGTTCAACATTTATTTTAGAAAAAACACAAAAAATAGAAAATGGTCAATATGAGTTCATGGACATTTATATTTTCTTTTTTTTTTTTTTATCTAGGACCAGCACTCAGGAGACGACTCCTACACATGCGAAGCATTGTGCTGGGAACTATAGGAAAGGGATAGTAGGAGAAACGACAGGAGGTGAAGCTTAATTAATTATTTTGCAGCTCTGCTTTCGCACGTTCTTTTGTTTTTATACTCGCAGCAGTGCTGAAGCTTCGGTTTAGTAGCCATTTTTTTTATGTTATTATTTTACTTCGCCGGTGCTACACAATACCGACGAAGGAGGGCGTTCTGATGTGATTGTGGATTGCTATCAGCTGAAGCCAGTTCAGTGACCAGTGACTATACTTTCGCCACTGAAACCTTCCGACAACAACTGACACACAAAGACACACTAATACACATCAGAAAAATGCGAGATGTTTATTTTTATTTTAAAATTTTTTTGTCTGAAACAGACCGGGGTTGAACCCAGATCTGTTTTTTGGTTGTGTAGTCAACGTGCAGACTACCATCCATCGTGCCATCGCCACGCATTACTTTCAATTTAAAGAGCTGTAGCGAAGCACGCAGGGTTTTAGCTAGTAGACGATAAAAACAAATAATAAAATAAAAATTAAATTAAATTTACAATATTCCTACTGAAGCAGCGCAATTATTATTTTATTTATTATTTACATTTATTTTTACTTTTATTTAACTTTGTTTCGAATTTAGCTGCATTGAATAAATATTAGACCAAGTTTTTAAACATATTCATAAATTATTGCCATGAGAAACAGCATATATATGAATGTATGTAAGCAAAAAAATATCACTTTACAAACGAAAGCTGAATGCTCTTTTTGCAGAAATTATGCCACGATGTAAATGTGTGGACGAATAGAAGTTTGACAAAAAGTATGTAACAAAATTTTTGTACAAGGCTTCGAATAACTTGAGCTATTTATACATACATATATACTCGTATATATTGTAGACAGGAAGGGAATTAGTTGACAACAGGAAATTAAGCGATACACACCTGAAGAGCACAGCATTATTGTTACTGCTTATTTGGCCAATTTTATGATTAAAACATTATTACGACATTAACACCTGTTCAATTCCGATTGCTTTTGAAATTTATAAGAAAAAGTAAGTTTTACTACTTGTAGAGCATTTATTTCTACCATGTAAATTAATTTATTAAAGGAGGCCATAAGTAACATTTTCGTTATTGACTGCAAAACTATCAGCTTCAAATTTTGCCACCGATTTTTTATTTTTTTTTTTGTTTTTAGCTTAAATTGCCATTTAAACGTTTAGTAGTAATAGAAGCACTTTCTCAGCCATTTTTTGATTATAACGTTTTTCAGGTTATTTTTCTCCCTCTTAACGTGCGTTTGATTTTCCGGCCATGTGCTGGATGTGCTGTACAATACAAAAAACAAATTTCATACGTCTAAATGTCTATGAAATGTTCGTGTATGAAATGTTTAACCCTCAAAGAAATTTAAAAAAATAAAAATAAGAAACACTTTATAAATTGTATATGCTTGTGTACGAGGATGTTACGAAAAGTTAGTGAAGTGCTGGTGGCTCAACGATTGATTGTGATACAGCAGGTTGCGAAATTGGGAATTTATTTTATAATAGACTAATGAAATTAGTTTTCGAAGTGTGAGAGCAAAGTTACTACATGAAGTTTATTTTTTTATGATGTTCGGCGAAAATTGCTTGGAGTGGTAAAATAATGACTAGAGGGAAAGATTTCTTCTTGCCTCTATAGTCTTTTATAGCAGCGCATTTTATCTGTTACTGTCTTCTCCCAGCATAGAGTTTTAAAGGACATGGCTCTGTGAACCTGCAGGTATAGAAACTCTACTTTAAACCCAGCGTGTCCACACTGAAAGTTTGGAGTTCGCGGACCGGTTTTGGCTTTGTTTTCGTGGTGGCTGTGGTTACTAAACAAATTGACGCAGTTTGAATAGGTTTTCGTCTGTTCTGGACATATCGTTATTTGTGCGGCATGTGCCCTGATACGGTGTGATATTAGTCAAGGTGCTGCTGCCATTTAACAGCAGTCACCGAAGGGTGTTATGGTCCCTGTAGTCGGAATTACACATGGTTGCTTTATCTCAGGTGAGAGTCACTTATATGGCGTATGATCATGACGCCAAACCCTCTGATGTGCTACTGCATTTAGGCAGCCGTAAAATGCAAATACCAATTCATAGTGAACGCATTAACTTTTTCTTTTGCTGGGTTGTTAATCCTTTCTCCATTGAGTCTCAGAAGTTAGTTATATGGTTCCTAAGCAGTGCCACATATGAATTCCTTAGATTTCTCGAAGAATGACTTCCATTTTCTTTTTGCTGCGATGACATACTCAGTTTTAACAATCGTCCCAGTCTTGCTGAAATATCGTTGCATTTTGCAACAGCAAATATATGACTTGACGCGAGTAATTATTCACTAACTGCTCTCGTAATTAGGCACAACAGCAAATCACAACAGTCTCAATGTGGCAGTGTGTATGAAAGCCATGTAGGTTGTGCCAAGTGTCTTGTTGGTTGTTTGAATATGGCGAGTAAAACGTGTTTTTTTTTTGTGCGAGTGCATGAAAAGAGTATGACTGGCTGTGCATATGAGTGTAATACTGTTGACATGGTCCTTCGTTGTAGTCGTCATTTGAATTATGGACTGTTTAACAAATAAAAAAAAGGGCAGAAAAAAAACCAAAAATACAAAAAAACAGCCTGCAAGTAAGAATTTATACCAGCAAAGCTGTGAATTATTTTTCGGCATTTTTTTTTTTTGTTTTTTGCAAAAAACTTTGCTTCTCAATTGCCTACGAACTGATGCCATTGTATAGACGCGTACAGATTTTACGCATAAAGAAGACTACTTTTATATTCTAATTGTGTGCTTGTGTGGGTACATGCGTGTCTGTTTTTTTGCGAAGAGTATTCGTATAAATTTTCTCTGTGTGTCTGTTTGTTAGTGATTCATCTTTTATGCTGGTGTATCAGATTTTCAAATCGTTTGTTATAAAGCGTACGGAGATGAAGTTAAATTCTTTTTAAATAAAAAAAAAAAACAAACTGAATTCCCGTAAAGTTATTGGCTCAATGTTTGAAGCCCTTAAAGCCAGCCAACAGAACATATTTTTTCATTAGCTAAGTGTTTAGCTTGTCGTTACACGTGTTTTTTTTTTCTACTTTTGTAATATAAAATATATTTCTTTTCATTACTTCTCATTTCCGTTTATGATTTATTAAGAGGAAATGGAAAAAAAATTTCCACATTTATTGACCTTTGATTTCTGATGCTTTTAACCCGGCGTCATGGGGCATAGGTCAAAAGTGCCCACCACTTTTTAAATTGTTTGTGGTGTTATTAACGGTACTTCACTTCTCTGCGTACTGCTCAGTAGCTGGAAATATTTAATTTCTCTAAATATTTTTAATTTCTAATCACTCAGATGTTGATTGTACTGCGAATTACATGCGCTGAAAGTTAAAAAAGGTAAATATGACCCATTCCCCTAGTCAATGTACTTAGCTATTTTGCGCCATGTGTATTTTATGTATTTTGCGTATCAAATTCTATTTTTAGTTGGAAAACTTTTTACATTATCGTTCAATATATATTTTTATATATATTATATATATTTATACTTTATATTATATTTTTATATATATTTTTATTTTTTGTGCAATAAATTATTTATGTTTCTTACTGTACATATTGTTGCTAGCTTGAATAAAGATGGATAAAGAAGACAAAAAGAACTGCAGCGTATTTGATCATTTTTCGAAGAATCTGACTCGGATGTCGCATTGTCTGATCCGGAGTCAATTGAAGAAGACGATAATGTAAGTGAGCGTAGTATGACTAGTGACACTGAGCTGGATGTATCCGATAAAGAAGAAAATATAGCGCAGTCTGCTATAAAATTACAACTCGGGGAAACTCACTCGTCGCCACTTCTAGGGAATGCTTCATCACAATTAGAAGATTCTTCGATTCGTGAGGTTTCAATTTTCAAAATATTTCGGTAAAGACGGTACAGTTTGGCATAAAACACCTTTTCGCCTAAAATAAATCGAATAAATAATAACTCAAACCAAAAAAGACGGCAGTATTTGAAGAATTTAAGCCTTGCTCTTGTCAGTGACCATCTGAAAGTCCGTCAGAATGTTACACATTTACCTCCGGAAGTCCGCAAGAAAATCGGAATACTTACTAACGAATCATCGGAAGCGCCAGCAATAAAAACTGTCAATGCTCGTAAAAGATGTCAGGTGTGTCCCGCTAAAAAAGAACGAAAAACCAATCATGCGTGTCAAGGGTGCAACGAGTATATTTGTCCTGAACATATCATACCTTTCTGCGCCGTTTGTACAAATACTGATACTTCCAACTAACTGTTTGTTATTGTTCATTTTTTTTACAAAATTATTTATAACTGTGCTAAATATGAAATACTCTTCAACGCAATATTGAACAAATATTTTTAATGAGAACTTTAATTACAAATGAATGGATGGAAATTTGGTTGGGTTTAAGGCCATAGTTAATTTGCCACAATCAAATATCAATGTCAATGGTTTTTCAATGTCATCTAATGGAGGGCTAATAAAGCAAATATATTAATAAGGAAAGACAGTTGTAAGTTGTGAAAATATAATTTCCTTCCCAGTCGTACTACAAACAGATCTTTGAGGATTGAGGGAATATAGGACTTATACTGAAACAGAAAGCAGAAACATTTGAGTCTTCGTTAATATAGCATGTAGATTAGGGTGGGTCAATTTGTTCGACTGAGAAAAAACTTGACAAATGTATAGCAAAATCGAAATCTACAAAAAATTCTCAGAAAATTACCACAAGAAAGTATGGCTCTAAAATCTTAAGCTAGCTCCCGCCAAGAGACATCAAAGTTAACGTTTGGGCAATTCCAAGCCAAATCAATCATGTATTTGCTATATAAAATTTAATATATACTTGTCATTCTTACAAAGAAAGCAAAAAATAGAATTTTTTAGGCCGGCAGGGTTAGAGGAGCCGACAATACAGCCGACCACAATTTTCCCTAAAATTTCACTTCATTGAAAAGTGTTTTCAAATTCTAAAGTCAATATCTTCGGTTCTAAATCAGCTACAGAGGCCAATTTAGTTTTGTTTTAAAGCTCTTAATGTACACTACGAGACTACTGTTTTTAAACCTTGGAATTACTTAAATTTGAATGTTGAAGTCTCTCCACGGGAGCTAGGTTTCGATTTTAGACCCATACTTTCTGCTGGTAATTTTCGTAGAATTTTGTGCAGATTTCGATTTTCCTATACGCCTGTTGACCAAAAAAATTTACCCATTCTAATGTATATTACAATATGTTTTTCTTTAACTCTGTCGGGTTAAATAGATGACTTTACTATAAACTTAAACACAACAAAATTTTCAGTCATTCATTCAAATAAATATCACTAATTCTAACAAAAAACTTAAAATTCCTAAAAAGTATTTCTTGATAGACATCTTTGCTGGAATTTTTTGTTCAATTTGGCGATTATGCTGATGGTGTTATAATTATACCGAAGTTGATTAAAACTGCCTTCTTCGTTGGGACGGCTATGTCGGGCCGACCCCGCATTTAAGTACCAGCAGCTGTATTTAGTTATTGCTAGATATCGACAGACATTTATCGAATTCAGGAAAAATTTTACTTAAAAGTATTTCAACAAATGAAGTTCATTTAAAATAATTAGAGGAAACCATTCTGTAACTAAATTATTTACATTTTCAGGGAAAAAAGATACGAGTAGAAAAAACCTTATTTTTACAAAAGAGAAGTATTAAGAAGTTTTAAGGCCAGCACTTATGAGATCTGCAGGGTTGAAGATGTCAAAGCGCTAACACTGCAAACCTCTTATTATATAATAATTTGAATATCTCTTGCGACTTTCAAATCTTATTGAAATTTTACTGGTCACTGCTAAAAATAAATTTTCTTTTGTTTGGAGGCGACTGATTCGGTAACTTCTTGGTAACTTGTAAATAATTTTTAAGCAGACTTTTACTATTGAACTTTTTCTTTGTACTTCTTTTATAAAAATAGCATCTGAAAAAAAAGAAAACCCCAGAAATAAATACTTAAAAAGTAAGAAAATATTGAAATTTTTAAAACTTTGGAAACGTCTAGCACTGCCTTCTACTGCGCTTAGGGTATTGAAATTTCGGCAAGAAATTTCAACTAAAGCAAGAAAAAAATTGCTGGTGCCCTGCAGTCTAGGGTAAATTTTAAATTTTTTGTCCAGCTTACTCTGCAGTTGCGTTTTTTATTTGAGAATTTGTAATGCAGATTTGTTGTTTCTCAGGTATTAAGCTGACGCATTAATTTTAAAGCTAGAGGACAGCCATTGTATTTATTATTTGTGAATTCGTCGACATTTTATTGCTCAAATACACAGTTAAAATTGTTAGGTTTAAGCGGCTTCTGAACCTTGGATGTTCTCATTCATATTAAAATGTCTGCTGCAGTCTTTTTCTTAATGTTAACCCACTTTAAATGTTAAGTAACTTTCTCAGTATCAGTATCGGATAGAGATGACAGTTGGTGAAGGGATACACAGAGAGAGGATAGAAAGGGAACATCAGAACATTTAAGTATCTCAGGATTTTTTAAGGACAAAACTTTAAATCTACCTTAAAACGAGTTACAGATGTAAACATTTCAAACGCCGACACAGGTATATCCTATTTTAGGCCCCACTAATCAGTTGGCAGAAGCTTGTAATTTCATGTTGTACGTACATTGTTATTAATTTGTCCATTAATTTTCTTTATTAAACTTTTCGTATTTATTGCACTAAACACAATAAAATTACTTTCGATAAAAAACGCCCAAGACCCAAATCCACTCAATAGTCAATAAAAGAACATTAAATAAAACCACTCAATTTGCAACAATTGTCAGTTTGTGCAGATTTTCATTTTTTTTTTCTGTTTATAAAAATAGAAACTACATAAGCAGGGATAATAATTCTAACCACACATAAGGACACACAAACAAAAAAAACATAATAAAATCAACAAACCGTTAAAGGTCCTGATTTTCCTATGCAGACAGTAGACACACACAGAGATACACAGCAAGTAAATTTATTTATGCAGCTCTTTTTTGATTCATTCTCTCTTTTGCTCTTTCTCAGCTACAGATTATCCCAGCAGATAAAAAATTATCTAAAATCTGTCAAGCAGTCAACGTATGTACATGAAAATAAAAGTGTACAACAATATTTTTAATATTATGTGGAGATAGCAAATGGCTAACAAGCTCGAGATTGTATCACAGCAAAGGAAACAAATTGTTCTTTAAGATAAAATGTCAAAGAGCCAGTCGTTGTTATTTTCTGGTAGTTGAGGCAGATAAAATTTGTCATGCTGGAGTTACAACTTTCTCTAGTCAATGATTTTTAGGTTAACATGCTGCCTGGATGAACGATGTTGTTATTTTTTAACGGTGATAACAGGTGTTTGGAATGTTGCCTTCTTGAAAGAGATGTAGATAATGTTTGCTGCAGTAGATAATATTAATTGCTGTTGAAATCTTTATATTATTAAAATTATTTAACTAATTATAGAGGTATTATTAAAAATTGTTTAGAACAACTGAAACCTTTAGCTGCCGGTTTAAATTGGTATAGCAGTAAATGCGGTGGGTAAGACCTTTGCCAAAAATAAAGTGCAGTGAAGGCGCTGATTTCATTGTGGGAAAAGAACTGCATGTCAGAGATTCGCCATGATTCTTCATGTTAATGATTCTCAAAAACTATAATTTGTTGTACTGAATTTGTTGAGCAAACCTTATATTATATACCCATAAAACTCATATGTATTGCCCAATCGCTGGTATCAGTGCAACGGTAGCAATTCTGTCTTACCAGGAAGAATTCTTATGAATACCCAGTTCTAAGAAGTTATCATTCTCTCACCTTCCCAATGATATATACCTCAGCCTTTTTTCGCGGTTGACATATACATACATACATACATACATACTTAGACCTTATGGTCCATAAAAAACAATTGGGAATGTGATCCATCGCTTTGAATCTCCCTGGGTGTGACGAGAGAGTCAACTCTTCGAGATCGCACCAGAGATATGATTTGGACAGCTTAAAGTTAATGATAATAAGTTTAATGATAATAATGACTTATGTACCGTCACTGGGCTCGACTTAAGCCTAGTGGGCCACAATTTCACGGTTACTCTACGATGTTTAAAGCCTGATGACTGGATGCTATCGAAGTTTCAGGTCGGAGGGTACTTCGTGCGCATCCAGAAAGATTGGATTCGTGGTGGTTGTGGTTATTAACTAAAGTGTCCGCGTTATATCTTCATCTTAATGACATGTGCCCTGATACGATTCAATACTAGTCAAGGTGCTGTCTCCATTCAACAGTTGTTACGGGTGTTATGGTATCTCTAGGAAAAAGTTCGCATGGGAGCTTTATCTCAGGATAGAGTCTCTCAAAAGGCGAAGGATCTTGACGCAAAATCCTTTGATGTGACACCGAGTTTTAACGGTCCGAAAGACTTTAGAAAGGTGTAGACAATAGGCACAGATAACAGATAACTATGATTAAGATTGCAACCTATGTGTACCTCGCAAGTGACTAGTTGTCTTCTGCGTACGCATGGCGGCGGTAGTGAAGGTCAGAATTCACCCGGTGTTAAGACCATCGTGATAGTAGACGCTATACACGGGCATCCACGTTAATCTGTAACACAATCTGTACATAAATTTCCCTGTATGGGGATGAGTGACAATTCTAAATATCTCCAGCTGAGGGATCAAGCATCACCCTGAATTTCTGGAAGTCGTATAAATAGGCAGCCGTCTTGCATTGAACTGCTTTAAAGTTCCGCTTCGGCGGTCTTATCAAGGACTATCATAAATCTGGTAATAAGGCGGTTATTATACACTACTAGTAGACTATTAATGGACCCAATAGTGCCCAACCGTTTGAGGAATTACTCGTAGTGGTTGTACGTTTATTACCAAAAGTTGCTGGGAGCTTAAACTTGTGTTTATTTCGAGGCGGTATGGCATTTTTGTATGGAAGTTGCCTATTGTTTTGCAGTGCATCGATTCTGATCTACGTGCTGTTGTCCTCCAATAGAACAATATATTAAGCAACACAATTAAGTATAACTATATACTGAGATACGGCCTAAAGTTGATCAATATCAGATAATAGGCAAGCCTCAGCATAGAGGGTTCATGCCTCCAAGTCTGAAAACCGTGCAACAATTTGCAGATTATGGGTCAGTTTTACTTTACGTAAGTTGGCTAGCACGGATATATAAAGACGTTGGCGAACGTCTCCAAAACTAGCCGGTGTTTAGACCACCATGGAATGGCATGGTGCCCATGAAAATGTGCAACACGAATCATACAGAAATTTATTTATTTTTCAAATATTATAAATACAATTAAATTGTTAAATAATTGAACTAGCACGGGTTACAGGGAATAAGTCAGTAAAAGCAAACAAATGTTATTCGATTATATTTGCAATTTCCATTTTACAAAAGTAAAATTTACAGACTTTTTAAATCGTGTTTTGGCACTTTTTCACTTCAATTCCTCTTGTAGTGTTTACAATTTTCGTGAGATTTTTCCTTTGGTATACCTTCGTATAATGTCCTTTTTTTCTTTGTTGCTTTCCAAATAATTTCCCACAAAAATAATATAATTTGTATCATATCAGCTTGAGTTATTCTTTTTTTTTCTTATTTATAAACCTTTTAGTCTTTTTCTTATCTCCATTTTAATTTTTTGCTTTTCTATTTTATTTATTTTTTATACTGACTTTTTAATTTCTAAGATAAGCGTGTGCGAAACTTTCGAAAAATATTTTTTGTTTGTGGCTACTGTCATCTGTTCAACACGTTTAGAAAGTCTATTTTTCAATTGTGTTTCATTTAAGATGACAGCGGCATGAATATTTTAGAACAACAAATAAACAAATATAAACTTTCAGCAAATTGTGTGGGAAAATTTAAAAAAAAAACAGTGGCTTTTCAATATCAAAAAAATATAAAATTGTTTTCCTTTAGCTCTGGCTTATGGTATGGAAGGTGTCCATTTCTGCTTATTCGTAGGCAAATGAAAAATAAAGTGGAAAATTCATTAAAAAAGAAAATAACTGGAACCAATTTACTAATTTACTTTATTTTGGTAATACCAATAATAATTCTAAATAACTGACAACATTATTGCAATTGAGATGTGTTTCTTAAGTGAAACCTTTAGGTTAGGTTATGTTAGAAGGCAGCGACCAAGACGGGTCAACTCAAGTAGCGCCGTAGGTGTAGGGGCCGTTTTGTTATCCTATCTCCGTAGAAACCAGAGGACGTCACAGCCAACCTATGCCGTTCATATGCATCACTAAGTCTGTAAGACACAACCGAGTGCACAGCCCCAAGTTGTCCAAGAAAAGCGCCCAAACGAATCTCAGCCTCGACGTAGCCAGACCGGGGTACTCACAGCGAAAGTGCACAACAGTCTGCCTCTCCGAATTTTCCCCACAGCTTCTACATCGGGCATTGAACAGAATACCCATTGTCTCAGCATGCGTACCGATGGTCCAATGGCCCCTACAGACGGCCGTGAGTCAACTAATGGACATTCGGGAAAAGCTCAGTAGTTACCCTAAATCATACCCCTGCCACAGAGCTCCAGCTATGGCGCAGCTGTAGATAAACTCTCACCTCTCCTGAGCCTTCCCCCTGAAAAACTTCTCTACCTGTCCCTTTAATTTCATACATTTTTCTAACAATAAAAAATAAATATTAAAAAATAACAATTCCAATTAGCCATTTCTTCGACTATTTTCTTCTTAGTTACTGAGTGCTGCTACTTCACTAAATCATTGACCAGTTAAATATAATTGTCCAATTAAATTTAGAAAAACCATTTGGGATTTTGCAAATACACACTATTATGTATGTATGTGTATGTGTGCATTTATGCGTATACATTTGTGTGCTTGAGTTGTATACATACAATCATTGTTATTATGTTATGATTAATTTATTAGATGTGAAAAACATATTAAAACAAATGGTAATATCAGACATACATACAAACATACACCAACACCCACACACACACACACACCCACACACAGTTTGATTTGTTGTATCAATTTTGTTGGGCCTTCAAATAAAAATTTATGAGGACACGTGTAGCAAGTGATACTGAACCCAATTATTAATAAATGAATATTTAATTTCAACTAATTCTGTTGTGAAGAGCAACTTAACAACAATCACAAATTATTGCACTAGTAATATCATCTATAAACAATACAAATATATACAAAATGTTTTTGAGTTTAACCCTGAAATGATTTAAAATATTTTTAAATCACAATAAATTTTTATCCATATTGAAAGCTTTATGGGTTTTAAATAATAAACTATGACTTCCTTAATTGTTGTAAAGTTTGGCAATTTGAATTTATTATACATTGCTTTTGTGCCAGTACGAATATTCTAATACAAACGTACATATGAACATACACATGTATGTATGTATGGATGTATGCATGTATGTATGTATGTGGCTGTGTGCAAGCAAATAAACTTACACCACATACACGAAAAGCCAAGTCGTCAATTGAGCACCATGCCAAATGATTAAACCATTTGATAGTACTTGTTTAATAGTGCAAACATTACGCACCATTTTGAAGGAGAATATGAAGCCATTTAACATTCTACAAAGCGAAAACCGCATTTCATATCTGAGATTCAAAATTAGCTAATACCTGTTACAACAAAACCATACTAAATTTTCGTGAAGAATATGCCCTCATTGTGATAGTGTAATAGAAAGCAAAAGCAAATAATTCGTTGAATTCAATTTGAGTCGTTTGGCTTGCCAATAGATAAAACTAAGTAGTTTACTTTTGATGTATTGTCACAATTTTTATGGCATCGATTTTTTTTTTTTTTTATCTTGGACCAGTACTCAGGGGCTATCCCCTACATATGTAATGCATTGCACTGGAACTAGAGAGAAGGATAGGGAAGAAATAGACAGGTTGTGAAAGTGGTAGGAAGATAGAGCTTAATTCTTGCACAACTCTGCAGTTGCGTGTAAATTATAAAGCAAATTTGTTTTTTGACGCATTATTTTTTTTTAAGCTAATGGAGCCATTTTATTTATTATTTTACTTCGCCGACATTTTATTGCTCAAATACCAACGAAGGAAGGTGCTGTAGCACAGAAAACTCAGAAAAAACTTTATTCTGATTTGACCCGGCTGGGAATCGAACCTGGGTCTTTCTGGTTGCAGAGCCAACACGCTGACTACTCGCCATCAGCACCCCCTTAAAAAAAACTGGCTACTAAATTTGAACAAAAAAAAAAAAAAAAAAAAAATTTTTTGAATAATTAGTGATTTTTATTTGATCATTTTTCTTAAGTTAAGAAGGTTAACGAAATATCGTGATTATATAAAAATAATAAATAAAAAAACCTTAAAGCTTAATAAAATAGATTGTTCAGATTTTTATTTGAACTACAATAATTAGAAATGAATGAATGATCATTTAGTTGTGTTTAAGTTCACAGTTAATTTATCACAATAAAGTAAAAATTAAAATAAGTACTAGAAATGGCTACTAAAATTAAACTTCAGCTTCAAAACTTTATACGTCTCCATGCTGCAGCCGTGCTATTAAAAAAAAAAACGTGCAAAAGCATAATTGTAAGATAGTGAAGCTTTCCTCTGCATATTCCTTCACCAGCTGCCATCTCTCTCATTATCTCTATTCTATAGTTTCAGCACAATGCATTGCATATGTAGGGGTCATGCCCTGAGTGATGGTACAAGGTAAAAAAACAACCCTTGATTAAAATACGTATATATGTACATATTTCCTATGCGACTACACACGCCACCAGTACAATTGTTAGCATTCTATTCGTCAATAGATTAAAGGTCCTAAAATTTGATAACAATATCCTTTTTTAGCTTCGGCGGTACACTGGTATTGCAGTTTTAAATCCAAGTCAACATGAGCAATATGAGGTTTACTTAAAGTATCAATCTGTGCCACGCACTTGAGTAGCGACTTTCAATTTAAATATTTAGAAACTAAAGAAATAAATTCAATACCGATACAAAGTTAAAATACAAAAGCTATCAAACTTGAAAATAATTGCTCAATTGACAAGTATAGTTGTATGGTGTATTGTTAAAAAAAAAAATTAAATGTCTTTATGTGCTTGTGAACAGACAAATTTGTAGTATCGTATTTTTATTTTTATTTCTGTTTTTATTTATATTTTCTTCTTTAAAAACAGATTGACATTCATTTGATTTTATTCCATGAAATGAAATCATGTATAGTAATTTTAATTTGCTGCGAATTAGTTTTTATGTTGTCATATGTTTGACAGAAATTTACAAAATGAATTTAAAAAATGTAATACTCCCAGACCTGGCTTCACATCACTACTACTTCGAATACAGTACAATACAATACAATAACAATTAGCACACACTTTTGTATGAAAATTACCAACAATAAAAATGCAATACTGTATAATAAAATGATTACACAATGCATACGACGTTAATGCGAAATTGTGAATTGAACAAATGAAAGTGATATGAACTTTTATATTAATCAGTAAATAGGATAAATAATTATTACTTTCCGCACACTATTCCTATTATTATTATCGTATTATATTTTTATTATAAAATAAAATATATATAAAATAAATAAAATAAAATAAATTGTTACAAAATTTTAACATCTCAGAGAAATGGAAAAATCTGCAAACACAGCGTGGCATATACATAATATAATAAATTATATATGAAGTATGATACAATATGGGAAGAAATTTTTAGTAATTTTTTCTAGTTTTTATCGAAAATATTAATAACAAACTGAGTGATTTATTTTTCTTTGCTATATTTTCAGCTCCAATTAAATATCTGCAGTTGAAATAATTCCCAGAAACAATATGGTAAATATTGTATATTTTATCATTTTATGTAAATAACATTTTTTATTGTTGCTTGTAAATTTGAAATTAATTTTCGTTGATTTAAAACAAATTGCTATACGAATTAATTATAAACTAAAGCTCAATCCGTGGAGGATAGATGTTATAAAAGATTTGTTTATTAATTTAAAATTAAATGAACTGAAATTACAAATTTAAGATTTAGTTTTGGTTTTCGTTTTCGTTTCATATTCAGTTTTTTTTTTCCTCTCCTAATTACATTACAAATTATTTTACATTATTCACTTTCATTTATGTTGATATTTTTGTTCAATTATCTCTATCCACAGCTTATCGATATTGAAATTCATTTATTTATTTTGTGTTATACAAAATTCAATAACTTTTGTGGTCTAAGAAGACTTAAAGCTGGACAAAACCAGACAAAAGCCGACTGAAATAATGTCTAACAAGGACGAAACAGCCTGTTGAAAAGAAGCCTGTGAAAGTAGAGAGAGAGAGAGAGAACAAAAAAACACAAAAACAAATATTTGTTTACAGCCTTTGGCGGAAAAGAAAACAATTACAAGAATGGACAGCGGAAAAAGCAAAATGCACGGGAACTGTTACAGGCCTCAAACGCAAATAAAACTTGTAGCTGCCCAATATTTTTTTTTCTTTCCGAATTATAATCAAGATATTTTGTAGCAACTAAATGCGCAATTTGGTTTTGGTCAACAAAATGCGTGAAATTTTAAACTAAACTTTCAGAGATACGATTTTTAATCTAGAGATGCTTCCATCTTTTTGTATTACGTTAACTTGTGTTAATAATAAAAAGCTATTAAATTTGCTTGTAGTTTTAGTGCCGCATTCATAAGAATTTTTTGGTTTTATAGAAGGTATATTGAATAAATTTAGTTTTGAAATTTGTCTAATACACCTTATATAAATAAAAAAAAAATTATGAATTCAGAAGTTAATCTCTCGATTTAAAAACGAGCGATTTCTCAATACCAAAGTATGTGTATGTACGTTTAAAAACGAAATATTTTAAAACGTACCCGAATATTTATTTAAACAAAAGGAAATAAAAAATTAAATAGAAATTCTATAATTTTTCTTGAAAAAAAAGTTGAAAGTTTAATTTTTTTTTTGTTCTGTTGTGCTTTATAAGTCGCAAGCGTCCATAAAACTCTTACCGCTCCCTGAGTGATACCGCGGCGATGTCACGCATCTTGCAATATCCCAGTTTAACCCCAACCGACCGGTTGACATTCCGATCCGGCAGCCTAGCCACAGCCTTGGTCAGGTCATCCACCATTCGTTCTCTGCCACGCCTATTACTTTTAAATTTTTTCCAACTCTAAAATTCGCTACTGTATCTAGTTTTATAAGAAATTATTACCGAAATTTAAAAGCTGATTTTATATTAAGCTTTTACTGGGAGACAGGCCAAAAGACAAAGCCAAACCCTTTGTGCTTTCTATTTCTATTTCTTATTTCGTATAAATATAAAATATAATGTCTGAGTAAGATTTTATTACTAGTCTGCACATACATATATATATCCATTACTTGTTATTTTTGGGGGGTTTTTTTTTTTTGGTTATTTCGTTACGTCTGACCTTACCTTCCGAAATTTTTTCACAAAAGCAAAATTAATAGGTTTTAAAACAACAGCTGTTTACACCACAACATAATTATATTAGTACAACAACAATTAATAAAATGACGGCGACAACAACATCTAGAACATAAAGAGCATACAATAACAATAATAATGACAGAATTGGAATAAGTAATGGCAAAAACAACAGCAACAACACTCAAGAAAGAAATCTTAAAACAAGAGTAATTAAAAGTGAAAGTAACAGCTGGCGTGTACATGCAGAATTATTATTTTAATTATTATTACACAGTGGGTCTGTTGAAAATTTAACGCAATAATAACATGACTTGTCTTAAAATATTGTTTTTGTTGTAGATTCTCTCTAATAGTCTTGCAAGTATTACATACGTTTTTAATTGCCTCTTTTTTTAGGTATGAGAATTTATTTTATTTCAAAGTATACAGGGTGCAACATCTCATATGTCGTTATTTGATAGATATCGGCCAAAGCACTTAAGAAAACCTCTTTCTGAAGCAGGAAATATAAGTTTGACTGTGTATTGCTTTACATTAAAATAGCACACAGAAATACTAATTCTGTTAGCGATGAATTTTTGTTAATTGAATATTTAGTCGAAAATACTGAATTCACACACTAGATCCAAGATTGTATATTTCTTGTCCAAAAAGTGTCTGTTTGCCGTCATTTGAGTTTAAAAGGTCATTGGTTAATTTTTCTGAAAAAATGTCGATAGAAGGGTATCGATAGATGATATTTTCTTTTTGTCTTGGGTTCAGCGGATTTCCATTAAATATGCTATAATTTGCACCCATAGAACACATAGAAAAAGTTCCTTGTAACAATGTAAATAATGGTGTTTTTACAAATAAATTTTCTATAAAAACAAATTGTACGACTTCGCTGCTCTTACAGTGTTGATCAGCTCAATGCTAACAATCGTGGCCAAATCGTTGCTGGAAACTGAAAAATGCCTCAAAAGGCACTGATTTTGCCGTGCGAAATATATTTTATTCAAAAATATATCCAACTAATTTAAAAGGAACTAAATAAAATTAAAATTCAACAGACATATACCGACATAAAAATCACACAAACTGCATAATTTCTAAAATTTGTAACATTTGGAAAATTGCTTTGTTTTTTTTTTACATTACAGACTGTCAAACCGTCTTGAAATTTTCTATGAAAGGCTTTATGTATTCCTCTTAAATTTGTAAATGAGCTAAATGTTTTAATGGTGGAAACCACATGTATAATTTAATTAAAAACTCTCAAACTCATTTAAACGTAAATTTTAAAACCTTTACTTTTGTGAAGACAAGCACCGGCATATTTTAAAATTTTAATATATTAAAAGTAGAAGTTTTCTTGGTATTCCACATAAAGTTGAATAAAATAAGCGTCTTACGAAATATGTATGTCATCAGCGCAAATATGTTTTTTTCTTTTTTTTGCTAAGAAGCTTGAATGTCAAAAAGTGCTTGTTTTGAAGCAAGAAAATTAATTTTAAATAATACGAAAACAATTCAATTGTATTGTAACAATTCTTTGCTGCTGTGTGATGAATCAACTCATACATCGTTGTTTTTTCTAATAAAAAGATTTTAACTTAAGAATTTTTTTTTGTTTATTTTTTCTTTTTAATTCTTTTCACACCTACGAACACAGATTGAATGTGTTAAAAAACAATAACACACCATTTCAGTTAAGTGAAATGTGGCAACATAACTTTAATTTACAAAATCAAAATCATGGCACCAGTTAGAAGCTCTGCTACTCAACATTGGGGAACACTTAATAACACACTTACGAGTACATACACACACCACACATGACACACACATACAGCCATGCAAATTTTCCAATTTAGGGACTGCCAGTGTATAATTTTTTTGTAAAGCTTTGTTCTAAGTGAAAATTAATTTTGTGAAGCATACTTTTGGGGGTCTTGTTTGTTTTCTACAAATTAAGTACAGAAAACAGATTCGGTGACTGCCATTGTAAAATGACTTCTCAGCGCAATTATCAAACATACATATGTATGTAAGTGAGAAGGAGGTAATATTTAATGAGTTAATTTTTATATTTTATTATTATTTTTATGTTTTATTTCTACTATAGTCGTTGCTTGATCAACGACAAAGTTCAAATAATCGAGATTTCAAATTAACAAGGTAAAATCAAACGATTTTCTTTGTTGTCGGCTTCAAAATCACAAATACATTCACACTACTAGTTCAAATTATAGAGTGTAGAAAAGCGAAACTTCAAATTAAATTTGCTGAGGCATCCAAATTACATGGATTTTTTAAAATTAATGAATGTTTTTGCAGGAACCTGGAAAACAGTTGAAATTATCGCCAGATTCAAATTAATGAATTTCAAATTATCCAGTGTCGACTGTATAATGATTTAATTTAAAATATTACTTTTTATTTATTTAAAAATGCCTGTGCCGGTACTGTGCAGTGACCTGTGACTATGCCTATGCCACTGAAACCCTCCGACAATAAATGATATCTGTTTTTTTGCGCGTGAAAAATGCCTTTGCACTTACAGAGATCATCATCATCTGCCTCCAGTGGTGTTACTACTATAACATTCCCTCCTCCTCCTACTCTCGGTAGGTTCCTTCATGGAACCGCCTTCTGGATTACTTCGGGAAGGGCCAAATCTGCAATCCAATCAGGACCCCCCTGCCCCCTAAGTCTGTTTGCATTGCACTAACAGCCGACGAAATAAGACGTTATGAAGACCGTAAATCACTGAAGAATCCAATAAACTTTTAATTCTACTTTCGGTCTAGTTCTAGTATTATTCACTTGCAGTTGACTAGTAACTAATTTCTAGTTCTATTTCAATTTCATTTTATTTTTAAGCATCTTAACATCGTAACAAATCCTTTTTTTATTTGCAGTTTTATTATTTTAAAATATTTCTTTCCATTTTTTTAAAATCTACGTAACTTTTAATATGCTTTTGGTTTTAGGCATTGAAGCTGTTGAAGTCTTACTAAAGTTGTTAGTAAATCAAAATAAAATAGGAAGGAAAAACTCAAAAGTTTTTGCAGCTCCCTTTTTTCCATGCCATTCGCATGCGATTCTCGACATTTTAAATTTATTGCCATAAATGGCTTCCGGTTTTAATTTTGAACTAGTTTTCTGCAACAGCAGCAAGCAAACTTCAAATGCAAATAGTTGCTGTTTTGGTTGCGTTAGCTTTTATTTATTTTTATATATATTTTTTTGTACTCTTCAGCTGGTATTGTTTTTTATGCTTCACCTGTCAGCCACCACAATTTTAAAATTTATTTGTCACACTGAATTGATTTTTCAATTTGAAATGCAACCATTTTTCTATTAAATTTTTAACATCGTTACTCCATAAATTGTTAACAAATGTTAAATAGAACAACAACAAAATGTTGTGAACTTTTAAAAATTGCGCATAAAAATTAGCCCTGCAGAGTGGACTTTCAACAAAAATTAATATCAATAAAGTTTAATTAAATTTTTAATTGAAAGCTTTTAGCACGAAGTAGCCAAAATGGATGCCAGTAGAATTAATGGAAATGGAATTTTATTGAAACTTAATCTCACAGTGTTATTGGTGTGAAAAAAATTTAAATTCAATTGAATTCTCTAGAGTTTCTTTTTTTGTGCAGCTTTAAAGCTTTTGATATTTTGTGTGTTTCACAGAAGAGTTACGCTTGGCGATTTTAGGACAAAGAAAAATTTAGTGTCATTAAATTGAAATCAAGTGGAGAATTTTTAAAATGTTTTTAATTTAAATCAGTGTATTTTTTTTTTATTTTATAAGTTTTTTAGAGCTTTGCGAATTAAAATCTTCTCTCAGTCAATAATTTTGAATAGAGAAGAATAATTAGCTAATTATGAACTATTGTAAATAAACCCCCTTGCGGCACCTATCAAAGACATGTAACATTAATAATAATGGGGTGTCTGGCAGCAGCGTTGCTCAGTGCCAGGATCTTTATTGTAGCAGTAATTTTCAAGGTAAAGCAGAGCCATTTCATTCAGTATTTCACTTCGCCGCCGGTTTATTGCTCAAGTACCGGCGAAATACGAGTAGTGCGCTGTTTGCAATTCCGCAATAAATAATTGTTTGATCTAACAGCGTTTTGAATCAAATGTGTTCAGGTAACTACTCAGCCGCAGCAACATATTTTTATTTACAAATTCTTTTTCAACAACGTCGTTTGCTTGTTGAATGGACAATATGTTGGATATTAGTTGGATGAAAATCCATTTTTCTATCGAAAAATTATCTTCAGCTACGAAGCACATTTTTGGATCAATGGGCACGTCAATAAACAGAATAGCCGAATTTAGTGTAAAAACTCAAGAGAAACAGTTTAAAAGCTGGAAATGCATCCTGAAAGTGCACTGGTGGGTGCGTTGTCATTAGACCGTCCTTCTTGCAAAACGATAAAAATCTCAACGTTAGTAGTGATAGCTGAGTTGAGTACAAAACCAAAAAGTTCTGGCTTCGAGCACAGTTTCAGATACCAATCCACAGGCACATCAAAGCGCCACCCGTCATCGGTATTGTATTGTAGCACCAGAGAAGTAATATAATTACTAAATAATAGCTACCAAAAACAAAGCTTGAAAAATGTAATACGTATGCTTGACAGCAGAGACACTGTTACATGTGGTATGGAGAAGTGTGTCTGAGCAATTAATCCCTTGTTATGGAACAGTCCAGTAAAGGAAAATTGCAGCATATTTTTGAAATTAATAATATTTTTGTGATTCTCTTTAATAAAGTTAAAAATTAAAGTAAATTTTCCTCTATTTTTAGGCATACAAAAATAGAGTATCACTTCTAACAGTGATTTGTGATTTTTTTTTTTTTTAACTTTTTTTCCGGGACTTTAAAATTATTTTTTTTCTAGCATTTCAGGTGAAGAAAATTAATTGACATTCCTCTTTGTCTTTGATTTTTTCTTACGTCATATTGTGTATTTATTTAATCGCTTTAAATTTCAAATAATTTTCTGTGACTCATAAATAATGACTAGAACTAGTGGAGAATAAAATGTGGTTTCATTTGCGTAACTACAATGCAGAGTTAACCGAAATTAAAAATTTAAATAAAACATTTTTTAAAAGTTAATTCCCTGCCCAAATTATACAACAATGACACTGTCAAAAAAGTAGAAAAAAAATCCATAAATTTCATTTTAAGCCACCAATTCTCTGAAAAGTAATTTAAGAAATCACTTAGCAATTTTGATTTAAACTATTGAAATAAAAGTCTGCTTTATTGTTCATATTATTATTATTATTTATATGAACAGTAGAACAGATCTCAGATCTGCTATCAGTTGCAAACGAGAATGATGACGGCGAAAGTAGGACATTTTTGTAATTTATCATGTTCTGTTGCTGTAGGTTTATGCAACTGTGCACATGCAACTCATTCGAAATACAATAAACTGTTGTAGAGAAATGAACATGTTATATCGGTTGGTTAATACGCAGACAGTCAACTAAATAAAACTAAACAAAGGGGTTAGAAGAAAAAAAAATTGTAATAAATACAATAGCAATGTGAAAAAAAAGAAAGAAATAAAATCTGTAAGTAAATTAAGTAATAGAGGGATGTGTATGCTCTGCACAGTGGGATGCTTTATAAACGTCAATTGTGGATTATTAATGCCTCAACTATAGCTGGAAACGGCATCTCAATTGAGTTTCCAGTTGCAAAATATGTTAATGCAGTGGTCAACTTACAAACTGTCAACAGAAAATTATGAAATTTTAGTGCTTTTCTGGCAACCACAAATTCCTGATTGCTGGCTGGCAACCCAATTGAAGTCCGGTTGCAATTCATAATAGAACCTATAAGCTAAGCTAAGAAATTTCTGTATAAATTTAGTTTTTTTTTAACGATTTAAACCATTTCCATTAGAGTGCATTTTTCCGCGCAGGGTTGAATTAGATAAAATCTGTATTTGGTATTTTTTTTTTTTAACCAAAAGTGCATTGCGCTTCCATCCACATCCATTTACTATCTCATAGTCAGGCGGCTCTTAAGTTCGACCCTGAAAATCTCCAGGATGTTATGCGAGTGACCAGAACTTGTAAACGAGTTAGGGAATATTAACATTTATTCGCATAAACCCGAGATTTCACAAAACCCCTAAAAAAAAAAATAGTACGGCGTCAAATCGCATAATCTTGGCGGCCAGTTGATATCAGAATTTTTTGAGATAATTTGTTCGGGAAATTGTTGCTGAAATAAATGGATTGTTTCATAGGCGGTGTGGCAGGTGGTGCCGTCTTGCTGAAACCACATGTCATCCAGATCCATGCCATCCAGTTCAGGCTGCAAGATCTCCGCTATCATATTCCTGCAACGAATGCCGTTCGCAGTCACTACAATTTCAACCACATCGTAAAAAAAAGTAAGACAAAATCACACCACCTGATCAAAATCCCCTCCAGGCAGTTGCTCGCATTTGTTTATCATGGATTGTATGGGGATTTTCTGAGCGGCAAATTCGACGAAGCGCTTCATCGGAGAAGATCACTTTTTTCAAAAAATTGCCATTGACTTCACTTGCTTCAGTACCAATAGAATGAATTGTCGACACTTTCCATGGTCTGCTGGTTTGTTCTCCCAACTAAGTTAAATTTTGTATGCATGAAGATGGAGCTCTTTAGACAAAAGTCGCTGCGTAGTGCTTCGTGAAATTTTAAATTGTTGAGAACGATGCCAAATGGATGTTTTCGGATTTTGCGGGGAACCTCTCGAATGGTTAACAAACACATTAGGTGCACTTTCTCTACAGAAAATTCTTCGAAGTTTGAGAGCGGTCTCAGCATAACTTTAAAAATTCTTGTAATAATTATTCACAATTATAAGGCATTGTTATTCCGTAAACACTAAATTAACACTAAAAGTGCAGTCTTACTGAGACACCCTTCATATAGAATAATGTGGCCAAGTTAGCAGGTTTCTCAGAAAATAGTTGCTCAGAAATAGTAATTTATCTATCACGAATGTGGTTATATTTTTTTAATAAAATTTCTTTAAAAGCCGCAATATTTTGTTAAAGCCTTAATTTGATATCGATCTTATTGTGCTGATACATAAAACACATTTATGAGCCAAGAAAAGAAATCGCCACGAGCATTAAATTAAATTGGAGTATGGCACATAATTTTATTAGCAACATTATATGAAATTAAGATTCAAGTAATTTGATAGCACTCTACGGCTTATTTAATTTTCTTAATGGCATTATTTTCTAAACAATGTGAAATATTGGGAAAAAAAAACAAATTATGCTGAAATTCCAATAGAAGTATATTTTCCTTCAAATTAAATTTTATACTCGCTTGAGGGCTAAAAAGAATTTCCTTTTGTTTTAATAAATTGAAAGTTACTGCCTTGTTGACCACTGTGTGTGTGCAATCTTTTCCTGTTGTTTGCATGCTGAGAAATACTAACAACAGTTGCTCTGCAACTTGTTACGTACATACATATATTTTCTTGATAGAGGAACGAAAAATTAAAGAAAAAAAATTCTGCAGAATATACAGTATATGCATTGGTTTTCTTGGTTTTAATAAATTCTTGGTGTTTAATAAAAACTATTAAGAAATTTCAATCAAGTGTGTGCAAGAAATAATCTTTTTATTTTCAAACTAAAACTTTCTCATGCCAGTAGGATATTTAAATTTATACTCTTGACAAAAAAAAACACAAGTTATTTACTTAATTCATTTCATTTCAATTCAATTTCTTATAATCTTAAATGTAAAACAAAACAAATGCTAAGCAAACTACCAACCCATTAGATCTACGGCCGTTCTAGCACAGTGTGCAATTAAAACGGAAATAGAAAATACACATTTCTACAGGCAACTAAAATGTTAGAACAACAACAAAAACACATTTATACGATTTCATGTACGGCACTTGCCTGTGCATGGGTGTATTTATGTAAAATGTACATGTATATTTATGGGATAGTCCTTTTATTTTGATATGACTATTTTTATATATCTTGAATGAATTGAGCCTGTAGTTGTCTTTTTTATTTTTATTACATTTTTTACTTCATCTGTAAAACAAGCCTACATTTCGGAAAAGGGTTTTTAAATGGTACTCGTATGGGACAAAATAAAAAAAAAATGGGAATAAAAATAGAAAATGAAATAAAACAGCACTTTGAACTTTAAGCTCATGTAGTGACATTTAATGAAATTAAAATTGTATGTTTGTATGTGTGTACAGAAAAAAAAAACATTCGGATAAGAAGTCAAACATAAAATTATTTTTGAAGCATGTAAACATGGACTGAAAAATTTTCATATATATATCATGCCGGTAGTTGTAGAAAGTAAAATCGTAATTAAGAAAATTATGGGAAATATTAAAAAAATACTTTTATTGGATTTTTAAATTCTGAAATTTTAATAAGTTTTGGTTTAACATTCTGCAGCAGGTTTTTTTTATTTTTTGTTTTGTTTTAGAAAAGTAGCACTCATTAATTAAGATAACAAATAACAGGGGCGACATTGTTATCGTAATTTTTTTGAAAGCCAATGTGCCGATAAGAGACCGTTGCGGTTTTTTTGTAGGCTCAAATACCGACGAAGCATCATACCACTCTTTTTTTTGTCTTAAAAAAATTATGGACTTAACTTCCTGTACAGCCTCACGCTAGTTTTATGCTGGTTTTGTTAGTTTAATTACACTGTGCGACAAAAATTAATGAAGTAGAGAGATCTGGGATGTCATACTATTTTTTGTACCCGCTGGCACTTACCAGCCTGAAACTTCGGTGAATATTAACCAATTTTAAAAGCATAAACGTATTTAGATCTTTCGATCAGTGTACATTGCAGATATATATGCGTAATTTATGGTGAAGAAAACTTGGGTTTGTGCTGAAAAATCCATTACAAATTGACTAAACTATTAAATACTCGTATTTTATTAAAAGAAAAATTTAACGAAAATATAAAATAAATTTCCTTAAAAAATTTGTGAAAACAGCGTAGCGCACTAATTTAATGTAGTGAATTAATCGGCACAGTTGCATATGTTTCTCATGAGTTCAAAACTGATAATCTTGTTAACATTTACGATGGCATAAAAAATTAATTCAGATAAAGAAGTGCTTAAGAACTCATGAAAAATTCATAGTGAACACATTCAATTTTTTTTTTGCTGGTCTTATAATAAAACTACGTCCAAGATTTTGGCAAATATACCGACCATATGTTTGCTATTTTTCTTAGAAATTTGCTTAGTTAGTTTTTTTTCTTATTTTAATTAAATAAATGAAAATTAAAAAAATTTAAATGGACTGCCAAATTGTTGATTTATCGAGTCCAAATTTAACTGCCTACCTGTCATTGTAAGAAAATAAATTTTTTCGTTGGGGACTTTCAATAGACAACAGAAACAACTTTTAGTTCTTTTATTGTTGTTTCACTGTTATAACCCAAACCAAAAATTTTTTTTTATTTACAAAAACTTTTAGTACAAGATTTTTTTTGTGTTCCATAAAAACATAAGGCAAATATCATTTATAAATCCTCTTTTTTGTTCTCCCCATTCGAATCGTTTTTTGTAAACTTTGTCTGGTAGCCGTATGAACAGATCAATACATTAAGGGTTATAAGGTCATTGCATTCTGCAATTATTGCGGGTGGTTTTTTTTTAGAATAAAATATATCTATTACCCTTTCTGAGAGCAAAAGCAACGAACATCAAACTGTACGTTTTTACACAAATGGTGTATTTTTTGTTTTTTTTTTTAGCATGATTTATAAACGTTAGGTTAGGTCTGGAAGCTGCTGAATATAAAGGCAAAGAAAGATCCCAGCTCACTTGGGTCAAATTTTATTATGGTTCCTTTGTGATACCTGTTGTGAAAAACTTTCACGTGTTGTAGCGATATAGAGAAAATTATAACCCCCAACTGATAAACTGGCGCACTACTGACTACACCATCGCGTTACTGTCACTTCAAATTTAATTCTAATTTTCTAATTCTGATTATTATTTTACTAATGAAGCATATGTGTATAATTCTTCTAAATTCTATAATTCTAATAAATTATTTAATACAATTTGATATGGAATTTACTTTATGCTTAAGAAGACTTAAGTTACTCATATACATTGCCACAGGCAGTAATTAGCGTGTGGTTTCCACAACTCTTACAGACAATTTACATGAAAAACACTCAATTCTTCGAGTAATTTCTATATAATGTGGATTGTGCTAAGCAAGCTCATGTTAAATTTTAATTATTATATTTATATAATTCCTATATTTTAGTGTATTAATATAAATAAAATAGTTAATAAAACTAACTATAATAGTATCACTTCTATTTTTATTTTGACCTTTATTAACATTTTTTTTTTTTTATTTTGATAAATAAATAATAATTGAAAAACTTTTCATAAAAAAGACCATCGCTCAAAAATAAATATAATTAATAAAACTAACTATAATATTTAATTTTAATAATTTATTTTTTTAAGCTTTAAGGTTTTTTCTCTTTTTATTTATTATTTTTATATTTATTTTCGATATTTCGTTAACCTTCGGTTAACATCTTTATAATATTTAATAATGTTTTCTACTCTTCTGTTCTTTATAGCTGCATTTAATGCTGCATTTTTAACCAGCCTGAAACTATAGAAACCACAACGACAAATTGAAAGTAAAATTATCTTTCAACTTTCAAGGTTTCTCTATGAGTAGCAAAAAAAAAAATATTTAATGATTAAAAAAATAATGTAATTAAGTTTTCAATTAAATAAAATTATTTAAATCAAAATGAGTTAAGCCAATTAAAAAAAAAATATGAATATAAAATACAACAAATGTGTTCACATTAATAAATTAATAAGAATAAACGTAAAACTGCACAAAAACTTAAATAATGTGAATAAATTGGAAAAAAAAGTAATTGATCAATAGAAATTATAAACGAAATGAAGAGCGCTTGTTTTAAATAAGTAATAAAAAATAGTTTTAAAAAATTCAATAATAATAAAAATTTGCCAAGAATAGCTGGGAAAATGATTTAATTAATTAAAATAATACGATCGAGTAGATTAATAATAGTATTTAAAATCACTAAAAGCTAAATCGACATGCACATATAAAATAATAGCAAACGAATATTTAAAATGTTATAACAAATGTTTATAAACGCTGGTAATAAAAAAAACTTGCACATTTAGATTCAATTTTCTTTTGCATACATCTAGGCTGTCTTTAAAACAACTCCTCTTAGCTGCTGTTTGAATTCGAAATTATTTAAAAATAAAAATAAATGCAAATAAGTTAAAAACAAGTAACATTTCCAAACCAGCTGCAGCAAATTATTAAAAACATTTCAAATTCTTAACAAAAAAAAAAAAAAAACTAAATAATTTTTTCGCATGAAATTCAAACGTTTTCTTTTTATTATGCAAAATTAAATATACCACAACAAGAAGTTGAAGCAAATGAATTTGTGTTGAGGCAAATTTTTCAAATAATTTTCATTATGTCGATGTTACAAGTGAAATAAAATTTCTCTGCTACAACCAAAGGAAAAACAAAATTATAACAACAAAAATTCATAAACCACAAATTTTATTTAACAAAAAGACAGACCAGAAAACATTTATTTCATAATGATAATGATGATGAGATAAAATAGAAAAATTCATTTTGGTAGCTGGCCAAAATCACTTTGATAAATGAAACTTGACGTGGCGCGTTTTTGAAGACAAACAGACGCTGCTCTGCTAAAAAAAAAATTCAAATAAACAAGAAAATAAACACCACATAGAAATTCTGTCCCTATTTATTTTGCACGTCTTAAAAGAATATTTAATTTAATATTGCTTAAAAAAAATCTACTTCTGCAAAGAATGCCTGCTACTCGTAACATTTAATTTAATGCAAAGAAAACTATTTAATCAAAATTTTAAATTCTAACAAACATCTGTCATTACGGTTTCGTTGGCGTGTTTCACTTTAAATATTTTGGATTAAAAACAAAAAAATTCTACTCATCTCTCCACTACTTCATCATTGCCAAAGCGGCTGAGTTAGTGCGCTTAATTTAGCTGCATTAACTACTCCATTAAATTCTGGTCATGGATTCGTCTCTGCTGTATATGTTGCTGCTCATATTTGTGATAATAAAAGGTGAGTTTAAGAATTATTTCTTGTTATAAATTTCATGTCATACATCAAAAATATCGTTCCACATTTGCTTTTTATAAAAATAACAACAACAAGTGCAACAATAAACAAGTTTTATAACTTTGTTAGTCTCTGTTGTCTCTTCAAAGGTATTACCACACCCTTAAATTATAACCCCAAGGCAAAAGTGTCACATGTGCTGTGGTCTATACAGCAATCAAACAAGTAGGCAAAAGAAAAAAAAACCGCAAAAGAATTTATTGAAATAAAAGCATGTGAGAATATAATGGGTGCTTTTTGGCCGCAGATTTCTTTTTTCCATATATTTTCTTTCTTTGCCAAATGCCGAGAATTTCACATTAAAATTTATCCAAAATTTGACAAGTCCAAAATGCTTTTAAAAAAAAACATATCCAAAGAGGGCATTGTCAAAAAGTCATACGTATGTTTAAAAAAGGTGACTTTTTCACTAGGCAGTTTTTCTGAAAAGTAGCACTTCCCTTTTGTTTCTTTGTTGTTGTTGTAGATCGCAACATCGAAACATCAGTCCACATACGGAATTTAAATCCTCTAGCTTTAGCAGTTTGGGCTGGGCGTAGATGGGCAATTAAGTCACGTTACTCTTTCATATATCTTGGTGTGGCCGTATTGATATTTGTTTTTCTCGGTATAGACACAAGTTGTTAGTAAGTATAGAAACTAAATCCACTGCTTCAACATGTAATCACACTACATTTATCGTGGTATTGGCGTTTAGTCTGTCCATGCGCTTGCGCCGACAAAATTATAAAGATTCGTAATTCCAATTACAAGTTTTTATTTCTATCAGAACATTATTCTTTCAATAAAATTGTAAACTATAAATTAACGCACTAAAACTAAAATAAAATAAAAAAATTTTAAAAATAAAACAAGAATTTAATTTGTATCGAGCAAAAGGAAAGTTCTTTTATTGGTCCAACTACCCCATCACCATCCACAGCATCACCAGACCATCCATGCCATTGAAAGCAACTTCAGCTGATACCCAGCCCCTAACACACAACAATATGCATATATAGAATAGATTTATTTAAAAAGATTTTATTTAAAAATATTTTTATCATTCATCTATTATAAATTTATAAAAAAATATATAGTTCTCCTAGTTTTTTGACCTCTTTTTATTTTAATTACACTAATTATTTAAGCTGCAGGTCCTTTTGATATATGTAATAATTATTTTTATTCGATATTTTGCTACGCCTTTGTGCAGCTACACAAATATATTACATATATGAAAAGGACCTGCAGCTTAAATAATTAGTGTAATTAATAAAAAAATATATGTAAATTTATTTTAATTGTTAAATATCGCACCCTAAATACAAAAGCGGCACAACTCAAAATTCTCAAATTTTCAGGAGAGGCAAAAAACTGTTTATGCAAAAATGATTGTAATATTTAAAATAAAATTGGTTCCATTATGAAAGAAGTCTATTTCGAAGAAGGTTTTGCTAAAATTTTTTTAATTTTATATTATATTTGTGGAAATAAAGTATATTTTTAAATTATTATATATTTTTAATTAAAAATAGGTCTTTTTAGTCGATCGTGCGTAAGCAATGCAATTAACATAAAAACAGACATAACGGTATTTTTCCAGTTAAAGAAAACAGTGATGAGAAAGAAATTTTTGAAGTAGTTAGAGATGTGTACTGTGAATTATTTTACGGAAAAAAGTACATTTTGGAAAATTTTGAGTTGTGTCACTTTTGTATTTAGGGTGCGATATGTATAAAAGTAGTTCAGTTTCAAAACTTAGTTAATAAAGTAAAATAAATAATAATAACACAGTGAACAAGATACGAAGAGCGGTGAAGATGAAGGTGTAGCAGCCTTCGAGAACAGCATGTTGTTCCGTTCTGCTTTGTCCGTGTGATTTATAATTTTGTGTTTGTTCTGTTAATCTATCGATTACAGTCTATTTGAAATTGAAAAATTGTACCTAATTGCATATGTATTTTGATTATTTCTCTATTTTTAATTTATTTCAATGAATTTCCTATTTATTCGGTTCTGGAAAAGGAAATGCATAATTTCTAACCGAAATGCCACGTGTACAAGAAAAAAAACACCCTTTAAAAATAAAAATAAATCCATTGTACTTAAAAATAGCAAATAGATAAAAAAAAAACAGAGTAAAATATTGTTAAGAAAGAAACTCTCAAACCCCAAAAAACTATTCTATTTACATGTGTGGTTTAAAATAATATTTTAAAAACACACACACACACATGCACACAAATTTTCACTTGCAAACTAGAAAAGAACAACAGGCATGAAATTTGCCGAACAATGAAACTTGAGAACTTTTTAATTTTATTACAGTTTCAAAAATTAGTTAAAACTAATAATTTTCTCATTCATGCAAGACAAAGTTTATTATGCGACCAATAAGTATTGTGTGAAAAAGTTTCTCAACAGATTCTATTCAGTGAGTTATTTTTATTTATTTATTAATATGGCATACTGTTTCCCTGAAGCAGTGCGTTCCAGCCCTACTTCAGGTACCATTGGGGCATTAGTGTTTGCTTTAAAAGCAGTTTAAAGCGCCGTTCTTCTCCTCCTCTTTTGTCCGTATGTGAATAACTAAACAGTCGCCGAAGTAAAATAATAATGAAAATGACTCCCCTTTAGCTTAAACAAAATTTAAGTGTGAAAGATTTCAAGATTTTGCAACTCTGCTGTGCAAGGCAACACCCCATTATAGGCATCGAAAACACCTAATCTAATGTATAATTTCTAGACTTGTTGACTTGTGGGATTATCGAAACCACACATAAAATGTTACACAATTACAATAGAACTTAATGATTGTCTACTTAACCAAAAAACTCCCAGAGTCCTTGCTTGGTACAGGTTGCAACTTTTAACTCATACGCTGATAGATAGATAGATTAGTACTCTCTATTCGCTGCTGTTTCATAATTTTTTTTATTGCATTTCAAATTGTAATTGCAACAACAATCAATATTTAACAATTCAGTATTTTCGTAGGTTTTGAGACATAACACGCATTTCATCTGATATCCTTCGATCACTGCTTAGATTTGAAGGTACATGCATGCACATCATCTTTTTAAATGGAAGCTTTTGTTAAAAGTAAAATTTCATTTTACAGTACACAGAAATAAATAAAACAAAATTGTAGTTAAAAATTTTGTGATATCAATTAAAAAAATTAATTAAATGTTCACCTATAAAAACATTAATAGCATCAATTAAATTATTATTGTCGACTTAATTGAATTAATTTTCAATTAAAATTTTAATAATAATAATTAAATAAATTTAATAGTAATAATTAAAAATTGCATTAAATTAATTAAATTGAAAAAGAAAAAAAATTTGAATTCAATTCGAATGCCAATGTTTATTGGGTATTAATTGTTCTCTATACAGGGTGGCCCAAAATTAGCTAAGGTGTTTGAATTCCTTATAAACTTTTTTATTTTATTTTTTTTTTTGTTTTTTGTCTGTTCAGTAAAGAAGATTTAAAATGGAGCAGTAGGCCGAAGCGCCGAAGCTCATTAAAAAACTAATAAAAATATAATGGAATTGATTGAATTTTAAATTGAAAAATATATTATTCTAATTACACGTGTTAATTAAAAAACAAAAAATTGAATTTTTTCTATCTTTAGTGAATTCTAAGATGTATTGGCTAAGAGGTAGAAAGTCAAAGCTAAAATGATTTTCTTTTCTTTTTAAGCAATTTTATAATTGAAGTTTTTTTTCCCTGAAGTTCATGGCAACTATTTTTTGTAATAAAAACTTTATTAATGCAATTTTTGTGGGTAGAAATAGTAAAAAAAAATTTTATTTAATTGGAGTTTTTTGTCTACAAGTTAATACAAAAATTTTTTTATATTTGACTTTAATTTTATTAATTTGTTTTATATTTATATTTGTTTTTTTTTTATTAAATTGTCATAGCTTTTACTGCTTGCAGTTTTGCAACTTTTAGTTTATAGTTTTTTATTAAATGAAATTATTTGTCAATAGAAAATTTCTTGTTATTTTTCTTTTTTGCTGAAACTTACATTGAAATGCTTTTTGTATTAGCAAAAGAGGTAAAATTTAAAACGACGGAAGCGAAAGGAAATGAAACTAAAAAAAAAAATAAACGCCAACAAATTCATGTGTTTTTGGCTCAGCATACACATGCCACTCTTAAATCATAACAAAGTGTTCTCTGTAGAGAATTTGAAATGTGCGGGGGAGAAAGTAAAGTATACCAAAGTAAGTACTGCAAGTAAAGATAAAAAAAAAATTCAAAAACCTCAAACTTCTATTTAAGTCGATCAGCAAATAGCACTATATTATAGAGTGAAAAAGGATTAACAGAGGAAGGATGTTTAGTTTTCCTCTGTGAACTTTTTGACTAGGTTTTTCCAAGATATATTTTCATTTAAATCATTTTGCACTGCTCGGAAGTTACTGATTTGAAGCCAATATTCGGAAATCAAGTTTGCATGATATTTCGATGTTTTAAAGTCCTATGAATTGATTCTGATTATTTTTACGATGACATCAGTATGTATGTATAAGAGTGAGTATGTAAACTATAACCAAAATCCGACAAATGCTTCGAGAGATATCGATGGAGAAAATTTGCAAAACGAAAGTAATAATTTTTAATTGAAGCTTTATTTCTTCTCAAATCGTTTTTGGATAAATATTTGGGTTCAGCTTAGCGCGATGTATCAGGGATGGCCTACAGTGGCTACAAACGATAGCCTTAACGAACATGCTTAAAGTTTATGTTGCATTCGTATTCAGCATATTACCATAAGAAAATACTAAAACAAATATTCTTAAAATAAAGATTAGTAAAGCATGTTTGCAGTACCGGTTGGAACATCTCATTTTCGTTAACTAGAAAATGTTATGCATGCTTTAATTATGTTAATATGCCTTGAGTAGGGTTTAGAGCCAATAAAAAGAAAAAAGAAATTGTACTTTCCAACTACAATAAAGCACACACACCGAATTCAATCGAGCCTAAAGACGGGAAGTAAAAGTGTAAGAATAAAAATGTTATGAAAAGAAGATAAAAATAAAATAAAAACACAAAGAAGAAGAAGAAGAAGAAGTTTATATTGGAAATAAAGTAAAAACAAAGAAGCATAGATTATACATACACCACTACACTCGACAGCCTTCCACACATACATATAAATAAATATGAAAACTTGAAAACTCTCTCACAGCCAACACCCTCACAATTGTTCACATATCATAACAAACTAACACACACACACACACAGCCACATACATATGTATGTAAACACAGTCATGGCTATTTATATAAACGCACACAATAAAAGTGGCGTCAAGAACTTGTACCAATATTTGTGAAACAAATTCGAGAGCATATAAAATTGAGTGCATGAGTATAAGTGCTAGTATGAGTATGTGTGTGTTGTATAAAAATGCCGCCAGTAGTACTCAGATTTTCTTTTGTTTTATTTTTAATTCCATACTAAATTCATTTTTTTTTTTTTGTGTGGGTTTAGAGTTAGAAATCTGTGAGCAAAAAGAAAATTAATTTAAGAAACATTTTATGTATTTAATTTTCACTAATTTTTCGAGTCTTTATTTTGCAATATTTTACTTGTCCTTGTTGTAACTTCTGCAGAAAAAGAACTCGTAATCGTGTGCCTTTGAGATGGGAAACTTTTTACAATTGCAAAAATTTTTTAACAATTGTGATACGGTTTTACATGACAACCTTTCCATTTGAGTGGAGGATTCGATGGTATGAAATTAAAGTTCGAAAAATTGTGAGAGGCCTTCAATCGATGGCAATTCTTTCGGTTGGTTAAGAGATTGTTTGAATCTCATACGCAAATTACGGTCTAACGTCTTGATCAAGATTTGCTACAGAACTGCACTCCAAGACCTTGTCTCAACACCAATGCTGTTTAATGCTAGTCAACACTCTCGAGTTGCATCGTGATGGCGTCAGTGTTTGTAGTACCTGAGTTTTGATTGATGATTTTTTCTAGTAATTTTGCTACAGGGACGCGTTTGTTGTTGTATCGTTCTTGTAACATTGTCGATGCTGGCTCGTAGTTGGTTTTAGTTGTTAATAGGCGGCTAATAATAATTCTTTTATCTTCTCCAGTCAAATAGGATTTGAGATACCACATCTTTTGAACATCAGGTATTTATAAATGGTGAACCACGTGAAGGAACTTATCATGAAATTGTCTACATTTTAAGTAACCGCCCCGCGAACTTGGGTTTTGTTTGTTGCACTTGTGCAAAACCATAATTTTTGCTAAGAAACTTTGTATAACTTGTTTTACCTTTACTTCAGGAATATCTTGGCATAGTTCATTAGTTTCAATATATCTTCGTCGGTCGAATTAAAAAAACTGATTTTTTTTTAATTATAAACAGTTGCTCAATTCACGAGCTCAGTCAGTCGTATGATTTATCGAACTCTGAACTGCCAAATTTGTTGTATCGTCATTTTATCATATTTTTGTTATTGTTTTTATTTATAATTTCTTCTTTGAAAAAACTTTGCATTTATTTAATTTCATTTGCATGAAATTAAACCGGGTATGGAAATTTCCTTGTGATACGAATTAGTTTTCAAGCTTTTCGATTTTCACAATAAGCATTTTTGATTCAAATAGTTGGAAAATTGTACTGAAATGCATTAAATATATACTTATCATTAAGAAGACTTTAATTTCTAGTATCACATATTGAAATGATTTTTACTAAATTAATCAAAAATATTTAATACTCCCAGAATTTTCATCCAAGCAACTATTCGAAATACATCTAAAAATCAATTCTACAATCAGTATACACTTTTGTATGAAAATTATCAACAACAATACAATACTGTATAATAAGACGATTATACAATGCATACGATGTTAACACGAGCTTGTGAATTGAAGAAATGTTTTTTTTTTTGCTGAAGTAGCGAATTTTTATGAAAAAACAAAAAACAAAAAAAACCTGAGCTCGTAAAGTTAGTCAAAATTATTATTAAAAAGGGTCCAAAAAATTAGGAGAATTATCAAAAATTTTAATTATAATTGCTTTGTTTTTTTTTTGTAGCCGGACTTGGATTTAACTTAATTGAAAGTATACAATTTATGTGCTTTTGAACAATTAAAGTTGTCATATATCTTAGTTTCTGAAAATGTCTTTAAAGCGTTATACTTGCTTATTCAAATCTACATTATCTAGCAACTTGTAAATAGAATTTCCTTAAATATCAAATATTGCCCTCAACATATAGAAAAAAAACTTTTACGTTGACTTCCGCTTGTATTTGTAAATTTATAGTTTTATGTTTTATTATTATTTCTGCTGAAAATCTATTATTTGTAGTCTTGTTGTTTGTTCAATAAAAATAAGTGTAGAAAAGCAGTGCTGCAGGAAAATAGGAAAAGAAATGTTCAACAACTCTATGAAAACAGGATATTGTCTCATGGCCACTGCAAAATACCAATTCCAAACATGCAATCTTTAATAGTGTGCTGACATTGTACGGGGACACCTTTAAAAAATTATTTATGCTTTTGAGAAAACGGGAAAAATTTGTTTTTTTTTTTGTCATAGTTTCTAAATAAAGCAATTGTGCATGAGAAATATTACAGTTCCTTGAGTTGATGTTGAAATTTTGCTTGCTTTCACTTTTAATCGCTTTCATTTCATGGGAGCGGAAATAAGCATTTTCAGAAATAAATGTGAAAATTTATCAACAATAAAATGTTGAAATAGAAAACGAAATGAACGTATACCAACTGACAAGGATTGAAAGGTATGAAATACAATTGTGTAGATTGATATTGATTGACTTTTCCTTTTGTTCCCTCGAAATGTTTTCTCGCGTGTAAAGGCTTTAGGAACTTCAGCCTAATTTAGATTTAATAAATTTACGCATATTTTTCAGAAGAAATATCTTGAACGCGGAAGAAGAAAATTTTTATTGTTTTTATATTTTTTTTTTTTTTGTTAAAACACATCCTGCAAAACTCTAAATCTTGTCTGCAGAATCGAACCCGCAACCTGCAAATTTATATCCAGATTCTTGAACTAGACTACATTTACTCCTTTTCATTTCCGAAAAAATCAATTTCTTTTTAAAACAATTTTGAAACTTCCATCCAGTTTATTTGTTTGTTTTTGTTTTTTTTTTTTTTTCGTTTTTGCTATTTTTAAAATACGAGTAAAGCTAAGAAAATTTCCCTATGAGACCACTAGTCAGCATGTGAATAAATGACTCAAACAAAGAATGGAAAACTTTGTTTATTAATAACACTGCATGGGGAATATTCACATGCACAAACTGTTTTGTTTTATAAACTGCTACTATTTTTGCTATTTATTTGAAAGCATCTCATTGTTTTGAAGCGACAGAAAAAATATATAAAGAAAATATTTTATTTTATTTCTCCGTTAAGAAACTTTAAAATTCTACTTAAGGTTGCCAAATAAATAAATGAAGGCATGAAGTATCTGTTACAGGACAATAATAAAAATCAAACTGAGCTGCACAAAATTAAAATCTATAGTTTGATGACAGCTCAGGGAAACATGCTTAAAAACTGTGAAAGATAAAAAAAATAGATAAATATTATCAAGTGAAATATGGCCCAAGGACTTGACACTACAGAAAACAAAAATGGAAAATAATTTGAGAAAAACACAAATGGGAAATCGGCAAAAAAATTTATTTGTTGAAAGAGTGAAATTATTTTTACGAGCTGTTTACAATCGCTGTTTAAATGAGTTTCTGTTTTATTGTAAGAAATTATTAAATTGCTCGTCTTTACATAATTTAAATCTAGTTTTTTTAACAATGAATTGTATAATTATAAAATAAAATCCCATCTCTGAATTTTCTTGGGAAATGATATTCTGCTTCCACAAAAATAAATGTAATTCCAGTTTTTAATATATTTGCCGAATATATTTCGGCGGCAAGAATTATTATTGTTTTAATATAATTGTAATTATTGTTTCATTCGCTTGACAACTCTTGAACAACAACCAAGTCAATTTCCTTGTAATTATATCAACAACAAAAGTATTAAATATATGGTACAAAGTATTTAAGTACTAAAAGATACGTGAATTGGGCGTTTTTCTTTCACATAACAAAAAACCATCAGCTACAAATTGATTTTCCCAAAAATCAAGCCACTTCATCTTTCAATTACTTTTCTACTTTAGAAAAAGTTCGAGCAGAATTGCACAATCATTAATTAAAATTCTAAATATAAATTTTTAAAATTTTTTACGTACATTTGAAGCACTTGTTTCTTAAATTCTTTTACTTAAAAAGCACTAAAACTAAGTGACAAGAACATATAAAATGTTTTAAAAATTATGGATCAAAATCATCATCATCATCATCATCTGATGCTGCAGCAAGATTAGCGTGACAAAAAAAGAACTGCAGTTTTTTTTGTCATCAACTTGTAAAACACACCGACACACACACACCCATTTCACTCATACATTTATTTATACAAGAAAAATTTCATCATTCAATGATGTTTTCCACTGCAAGGGAAAGATGTGCAACAGTTGTGCAATGATAAATTCTTCAGCATACAAGTGATTTGTTAGAAAGTTATATGAAAAACAGAAAAAAAAACTACTACAGCAACAACAACTACTATACATTTTATTTGTACGAAGAACAGAAAACAATAAAATAAAACAAACCAACATTTTGCACAATCCCATGTTGTTGTTATTCAGCTGATCTACAAGCTAAAGGAAATTCAAGGCTCCCTATGTTGCTGCTGTGACCCATTTTCATTTCAGTTTACATTGGGACAACAACTAAAAGAAACAAAATTTCCAATAAAAAATAACAAGCTGTTATTTTTAATTAATTCAATTTGAATTTAATATTTTCTACGTTTTTTTTTTATTTATTTTCTATCCCTCTTTAAATCATTTTTTAATCAAACGACTGTAGATAGCGGGGGAACGATAAGAAGACGTAGAGTTTTATTCCAAACTGTTCGAGCACCTCCGTAGCATCCCAAGGAATAAAGACGTTGTGATTTTCATCGGTCTTGAAGAAGTACGATCCAATGATGCCATCGACTCAGATACCGCCCCCAACCAGTTTATCTTTTAGGGTGCATTGGCAGCTTTTTTACTGCGTCTGGCTGCTCTTCACAGTAATTTTTCTGCAATTCTATTTGTTGACGTAGACATTGAACAACAAATTAGTGCCGTCGCTGAAAACGTTTTTTTTTTAACACATACTCTATGAAGCTCTTATAGCTTGTCTGTAGAAAAACACAGGATGTAGGCGGGAATTGAATTCACAGCTCCACAATGCTGATGCACTACTGCTACGGTGCCATCAATTTTCGATAGAAAAATATATCTTCATCCAAATTTTCTAAGGCACAATCACCAAACAAACGACGCTGTGGTATATCACCGGGCTTCAGTGCTTGCAGCGGTTGTGTTTTTTTATGTTTGCATACCGACATCTTTGCGTAAAATCTTCCAGGTATTTGAATAACAGAAGCCCAATTCTTGATAACGGCGATGAATTGACATACCGCGATCTTAAGTGAGATTGGCCGTTGCAGCAGCAGTATTTTCCTCGTTACATACTCTTCGCATACGTATTGGCAGATTAATGTGCAATGGAGCGAAACTGGTGAGAAATGGGATTACAGCAGCTTGAGTAGCCTGTTTGGTGGATCGATTAAGGCGACAATAAAATGGACTTAATAATCCGAAATACATTTCTCATACATCACGAACTTTGATAATAAAATTGAATGATTTGCAATCGTTGGGTTTTACACCAAAAAAATGGCTGTTGTTTTTTTTGTCAAGTTGCGACTACTTGATAAATATACTTTGGCTTTACATATCCGGAAAAACACACCACTGTAGACTTGTGCTCTCTATTTTGCTACAACTGACTCTTCTCTATTCAATTCCAACATAAATCATAAAATCATAGAAATTTGTTCCATTTATTTCCAAGCACACTGTCTATTTTGCATACTTTCTGATGGGGTTATAATTTGCAAAACTTTATTTAAATGTAATTCTTTTCTGCATATTTATCTTTTGAGTTATTTTGCAGTGAACATTAAATTTATTTACTTGTTTACCGCTTCAAAAAGTGTGTTCATTTTAAAATTAATTTAAATAATTTAATTTGATTTGATTATATTTTAGTTTAGATCTTTGTCTCTTGAGGCATGTTGTGTAGTGAAAATGGAAATATTTACATGGTTAACATATTTATAGTTCTATATATGATTTCAGTACAAGCACTGGTAGAAACAGGTACGTCGATGCTATTTATTTGATGATATAAATTTATGTAAATGGAACACGAGAGCTTTGTTTATGTCTTCACTTGCGCTTTCATGTGTACATGAAATAATGTCATTGTGCGATATTTAAGTTGAAAAGTGCTCAATGTTCTTTAAAATTAAAGGGATCTTTTTATTAAACTTTAAACTTGTGTGGCACAGTGTGTGTGGCAGAGACCTTCAGATATACTCGTATTTTATGCGCATCTAACTTTCATGTCATTTGAAAAATGAAATTATAAATTCCCAACTAGTTTCAAGAACTAAATTAATATTGTCTTACAAAATAATCTTGCTGTGAAGTGTATTTTACTACATCCCTTTCTCTAACATGTCCTTCAAATACAGACACAAACACAAACTCCCTTGTAACTTTCATTTTTATAATTATCACTTCTAAGAATTTTACTTGCATTTTCCTACTTGAAAATCATCATATTATTTATTAAACTTAATGAAAATCCCTAATCGTTTATCTTTATCTTAACCTTGTATTACCATCCTGTTGAAACTAAACCAAGTCTTAGTCATATATTATGTAATGCTTTACGAGAAAGTCACATTCGTGTTTATTTATGTATGTGATTACCTGCCCTGTAGTTCGGAGAACTAAGAAGACTAAGTAATAACAGTCTTTATAGCATATATATAAAAAAAATATTTTGAAATTCTCCACCAAGTTTTTAAAAGGCAAAAATAAAGTGTTTGAATGCAATTCGAATTCTTACTGGGTATTAATTTCTGTTTGTATGTATAAGAGTGTGACATATGTATATGAAGTAAGACAATCAGTTAATTTAAATAAAATTATTTATTTATTTCAGTATGAAGCCGAAAAAATTAAATGAAAATTGAATTGAATTCATTAAAATTTTAATTGGTAAAATATATTATTCTTATTAAAGGTGTTAATTAAAAATAAATAAAAGTAATATTTCTTTCTATGTACAGTCTTCCTTTACAACAAAAAAAAAAAAAAGAGAGAAGATTGGCGAAGGCTGAAGTGGTCATTACGTTGACTACAAAACGAAAAATGTTCTACGCTAAACCCCCTCGGTTTCTGACTAAATGATAGAAACATCTCGTACTTTTTCTGACGTGGATTAGTATATCTTGGTGTCAGTTGCTTTCAGAAGGTTTCAGTGGCGAAGTCATGGTCAATGGGCACTGAATGCATCAGACACATCAGAACATCTTTCGTTTGTACTGTGTAGCACCAGCGAGGTTAACTAATGACTAAAAAAATGTCCTCAAAATTTAATACGTTTCTTGACATCAGAGGTGCTGCAACACTGCTTGAAATAAATACCTGCAAAAGCAGAGTTAGTGAATATTTGCTCTGTCTATCCCTGGCATCTCCCTCACTGCCCTTTCCACCAGTTCCAGCAAAATATGTCACATGTGTAGGGGCTATTAGCTGAATGCTGGTTCCAAATAAAAAAAATAATAAAAAAAAATAATAAAAAGAACATAAAAAAAAATAGAATATATAGTACCCAGTAAAAACTACTGCTGCGACCCAAGCAGGTTTGTAAGCGAGACATGCTGATCTTTCTTGTTTCTCCTGCTCTGAAAAGCGATTAAAACAGGCATGATCGCTCTTCGTCATATCCTACTTGGGTGCTCTTGTTCTTTAAATAAAACAATGCTTCTTTCATTCTTCAATTCTTCTCTCAAATAACACAATGCCTCTTTCAAAGCATAAAAAATTCGCTAGAATCAATTCTCTTGACTCCACTTATAATTATAAATACCAATATATCATGTTTGTTCGATGTTTATTTCACTGTTTTGTGTTAAATAAATATAAATAGCTTGAACAATTTCAACAACCTTAACAATAAATTGTGACACTTCTCTGCCCACTATTTGTGCATAATCGGAAGCGTTTCAAAACTGTGCATCTGGAAAGCATGAATTTTTTTTAACTGCTTACAGAATTCCAGTGATTTAATTGCACAGCTTAGTCATGCCATGCACAAAACACCGAACGTTTTGTTCATGAAGTCCATTAATATTTCAAGGCGGTTATCGATGACCAAAGTTTGCTCCGCCAACAATGCAGTCGACTTAAATCACATCGAAATAGGATTGATTGAAATTTGCAACATTTAATTTTACCTTTGTTTTTTTTGTTTTTGAGAGTTTTTTTTTCTGACATTTGGGGCTGTGCATTATGCTGGTAGATACTAGAGCATGATACTTGAAGTCAATGGTCATTGATGCCGAATATTCTCGAGACAGAAACATTGATATGTCATTCTTCAAGATCTGGCTGCAAATGCTAAAGATATAGAGAAGTTTAAGAAAATGACCCCTATTTTCGCCAAAAAAAAATTTTTTTTTTTATTTTTTTGAAATAGCCGTCCAAAAATATTTTATATTAGAAGCTGTACGACGAATTTTTTTAAGCTACAGTCTAATATAAATCTAAATATATATATACTATTCGATTCCTGTTGGCGATGTAACGAGGCACTCATGCTTTGAGAATGCATCTCAGTTGCAATGACTAGTGTTTTAATAAAAAAATCCTTTTAATTATTTAATTGGCAGGTATTGAAATGCCCCAGCACAACTGTAGCAGCATGTTAATTTGTTGCCGAAACCCAACGAGCAAATATATCTCAAACGAATTAGCGGGTCCTTGTATATTCTGCTAGTTAACCTCTCTTATTTAAAATTTAATGCATGTGTTTCAACACACATACACCTTGATTTTAGTTAAATAAAACATAAAAAAACGGAACGACGAAAGGGATGTGTGGAATATTTTTATGCACATACAGTGATAATATTAACATAAATTTGCTTTATACAAGTGCTGTTAATGATGCGTGCTTTTGTTTCGTTGTTTTTTATTTTTTTTTTTTTTGCATCTACTTGTTAATGTGTTTGTATGCTGGAACTATAAATTCAGACATTTTTCATTTTTGTTCGCTTCGTAAACATCGTTGGTTCAATGTTAAACAAATACTTGCACTTAAACCATACCCGCACACGTTGTTTCATGCGGGTTATATATTTCATGTGAACTTAAAGCTTTCACTGTCAAAGTTAACGCAAAATTATACATGCGAGGTCTTGATGATTTCCCTGGAGAAAAACATAAATTTGAAAATATTTCGTGCTTTGTTCATGCGTGTTTTATTGGTGATATAAAATGTGGAATTGAAGCAAGGAAAAATACGTTTATTTCCACCTTCAATTGCATTTGCTGGCATTCGTGTGAATGTGAATTAAACCAAAAAAAAAAAAGAAAAAAAAAACAAATTTAGATTTAGTGGCAGATTTAGAATATCATTTCTTTATTATTATTTGTCACATTAAAAAAAAAAAATTCAATTTTTTTTCCATAGTTTTGTAAGGAAAAATTTACTTGCTGTCCTGTTGGTTTTATTTGTTGTTGTTATCAAATAGACATATTTGTGTGTATTTTCTGTAGAATATTTTTCGAGTTTCAAATTCTTCTCAAGATTTTATTTGAGTAGGGTATTTTAATTTTTCTAACGTTTCTAATTAAGATGTTAATTTTAAATAAAGAAGAAAGCAAAAGTTTAATTAGAAGAGATAGTCATTGGAGCGAAAATATTAAAAGTCTTTGGTTAATGTTATTTCCCTTTTGTTATTCAGTTGGAGCAAAAACTGAAAATAATAGAAGTTTGTGCTTAATTTGATACTGTTTTTCGTAGTTAAGAAAATAACCGTTTTATGCTGAGTTTGTAAAAATCAAAGGTTTTCATTAAGAAATTCTATGTATGTTCTATGCAATTTTCATTATCAACAAATAAGAAATATTTGACCCAAAAGTGGCGACACCTTTTTTCAGAATTTTTGGAGGCCCATAAAAAAAAATTTTGGTCTCCAAACCAAGTGTAAAGAATTATTACCCTTTTGTAGTCGTGTCGTAGCTATACTCTACAGTTTGTGTGCTTTTCCAAAATTTCTCATTTGTCTCATAGTGTTATAAATACTACCAGAAAATTTATTAAAAATTAATCAGAAAATGGTATCATAAATGATTCTTTGAGATGATGACTTGTAGAACACCATTTTCATAATATTTACGGTCAAAAAGTGAGTTCATATCTGTCTCTTTATGTTTATTCCCAAAAGATTGGATTACGATAGCAAATGCTGGTAGTGTTTTCACACTGGCTGGCTTTAAAGCAAAAGTTTATTTTACGTTAAAATCAACTATTAAAACCTGGTTTTACGCATATAAACAGATTTTCTTAGAAGCATCTTAAAAACTTTTTTGAATTGGTTTTTAAGTTAATGTAATAAAATATAACCTTGATTTCCATGCACTAAAGGCAGTGCTACCAAGTTAAAAAATTAAGAACAGCTGGCAAATCAAATGACGCTCAAAGAAATCAAATAAAAACAAAGGGAAATTTGGTAAATAAAGTCACTACAATAATTTAAAACAATGGACGTAGCAGCAACAACAATAATAAAAAAAGTGCAACAGAAAAAAATCTATTGGATACAGCATAATTAAAATGCCTTCATCGAGTTGTGGGAGGAGAAAATAAATGAAATTTTATTACACAAACTGTGCGTTAAAACATCTTTTAATTAAACATATAGTGATAACGCAAAATTGGCTGTTCTCGTTGATATTAAGTCACACCAAGCAACACACAAATCGTGTGAATTGCAGGACAGAGCAAAATCTCAATTGTGATGTCCAGTACAGGCCTGAATATTTCACATTTATTAATAAGAAAATTTTTATGGCTGTGAAGATAACCCTATACACAAACCTCAGCACCTAACAGAGTTCTATTAACATACATAGATCTGTTGGAAACTCTTAAATTTGTTTGAGGTTCTTAAATGGAGAATTTTCAGGGAAGGAACCAACGTTAGCGACCAGACTAAAAAGGGATTTGTATAGAGGAATCTCGTCTATTTTTCTATATAAAAGGAATTTTTAACAGAGTGAATTTAAGTTAGTTTTTAATAATTTTCAACACTTAATATTTTGAAAAATCTTGATTCTCTGACGGAAGACAAAAATTTGTTATGCATTTTAAAATATATATTAAAAATATTTTATATATATATTTTATATATTTCAAAAATTTATCTCCGCAGCCATAAAATGTTTTGGGTGTACATAGTCACTCTGCGTGTGCTTGATAGTGTATTGATGAATATTACTCATACGTACCGATGATTGTTGCCATAGAAATATTTTGTACTCAATAAAATGTTTGGTAGATTCTGTCTGTAAAACATTTCTTTATTGTTGTAATTTCTTAAGCATAGAAAAATATACCTCAAGTAGTATTTGAGTATTGCAATAATTTAGAAATAATTTCATGAGCTGGTACAAGACCGTTGTTTTTCATTTCTTTTTATTACCAAAGAATTTTATTTATATTTTCATTGTGAAAAGTTAAATTAGACGAAATGATTTCAAAAGAAAAATTCCAAATTTTACGTAAATATTGCTTCATTTAAACTTCCTTTTTTTTACTATTTAATAAATGAAAATAGACACAAGTTTTTCATGTTTCTCATATTAAAGTTATTTTTATTCTTCTATTACAAAACTTATTTTTTATTAAAAACTTTTAATTCATTGTTTTCTACGGATCCATGTAAGTACTATTTAGCTTCGAAAAACTAATACCTGTAGATGCAATATATGTATATTTACTGTAAAATGTACATACAAACTATTTAAAAATTCTGTGGAACTACGCTTTTTGTTAACATACAGCAACCAAAAACCAAGAGCAAAATTATTTTCAATTGGCTTTGAAATTAGAGGTTGCATAGAAAATGTTGTGTATCTAAACACTTGCTCACCCTCACCCTCACTGGAACATAAAATAAAAAATTAAAACCTAAAAACAAACAAGAGAAACTAAACGAAAGAGAAAAAAATAAAAAAAAAACTTGGTATTTCTCAAAAGAATTCAAACATGTAAACAACGCGTACAAGTAAATGTTTTATAAAATGTAAACAAAAAAACAAACAGTTTTGCCAGAAACGGAAATTTTTAAAAATAAACTTGAAAAGCCAGTTGCCAAGAGCAAATAGTTTTAAGTGCAGGAGTTTAAACTCAACGAACTGTTGTGGCCGAAAAAAAGAAATTTTATGCTGGTAGTGTGCCGATAACTAAACAGACAATCATCATCGGCGAAGTATAATACTTAACAAAAAGAAAATTGCTACCAGACACAGCTTGAAGAATTTAATGTGTGTGCTTGCTACCAGCGACGCTGCAAAACTGCTGCAAAAAACAAAAAAAAAAATGTTTGTCTATAGCTTCACCACCTGTATCTCTATCGCAATCCCTATAGAAGGCAATGCTAGTAGTAGGCAATCACTGCACTGAGTGTTACTACTCTTTAAAGAAAAAAGATAAATATCCAAAGCATAGGAGCCAGTCTGCAAAGATGTGGTTCAACGATCAGTCTCCACCTTTGAACCCCATTGAAAATTTATAGACCGATGTTAAGAAGTGCGGGTGGCAATAGCTAAAATAATCTGCATGTTGACTACAAAAGCAAAAAGTAGTGATTTCGAGTCCAGTTTCAGCCTAAGTCGTAAAAATAAATAAAAAAATAAATTAAATTTTGATGAATATATTGCGCTACTATTTTTATTACTGCCCTTAAATAGTCATTCTAATAATTAAATTATAATTTTATATAATTAAATTCGGAATGTCATTATTTTTATTAAGGAATAGTTGCATTGGAATATAGAATAAGGTAAAATAAATAGAAAAAGGGTAAATATCTGCAGAAAACTTTTTGTTCTTCATTTCACCACTGCTAATATACTTGCAGTACTATTTTTTTTTACATAATACATCACATCTTTTTTTATTTCACTCAATTAAAGAAAAATATATTATTGTGTTCAAAATATCCATTTATGCAAAAAATGCTCAATATTCCATACAAAATGTAAAATAAGTTATTGACCTATAAGTTCGAAATTCTTATAAATATTGAGTAAAACTTGAAATGTAACATTTCTCACGAGTATTATGTTACAGGAAAGTTTGTTCAGTGAAAAGAAAGAATTGTGTACAATGGCAAGCCAAATGTCAAAATACAGGAAAAAGAGATGACCGGCAAATTATACCTCAAGAAGTTGGTTCTTCCACCTTTGCAATGCCAATATGTCAGAACACTAAATTGAATTACTCAATAAAAATTAAATTGTTTTAAATAAGAATGCATGTCTGAACACAGTGTTACTGCCCAACTACTCGTAATGATTTTTTTTGCTTATGAATTTATCATATACAAACCCAGCTAAAAGAAGACATGTAAAGGAAAAATTTAATTCGTGGGTTCTATTGCAAATGAACGAATTCATGGCGTACAAACGATTTTAAAATTTGCTTATTTAAACAAGATTTAAAAAAGGTTTTTTAAGCTAAAATATTCTTTTATGAATATAATATTAGGGAACACTGCTTTGAAATCCTGTTTAAAATTTTTATGGATACGGCTGTAAAGCTCTGCAATATCAATTAACAAATAAAAGAGCGATTAAAATCTGTGCACAAACAAAAAAAATCAAATTAGCAATTTCATTATTATATTTGGGTTTTCTATTCGAAATAAATTTTGCTTTGAAGGCAAATCTTTTAACAATTTACATACGACTTTATTTAAATTCAATACATTATGAAGTCTTTTGCAGGAATTTATTTCTGCCATCAATCAATTTATTGATATACTTTGCGAAAGCTACTTTTACTTTTACATACGTGTTTCAGTATTTGTTGCCTTTTGCTGTTTAAGCGTTTTTTTTTTTTTTTGCAACTGCTGTAATTGTGTGTTGCCTTAAAAGAACTGATGTGTGAAAGAAAAAATATGCAAAAATCCAAAATGCAAAAAAAGAAAAGTATTGCTATTGTCGCCTATAAATGAAAGTTTATTGCTCTACTTCACATTCGATAGCAGTTTAATATGGAAAACACAATATTAAGGAAAAAATAAAAAAGTAAAAAATACTGAACGAATGAATAAATGTATGAATTGCAAGGACTCAATGAATGTGGCTGTTAACAATTTTCATTTGCCTTTTAAGTCACTACTTTTTTTTGTATTTGTATTTTCTTCGAGTAAAGTAATGACCAAGTTCAGTTGTGGTAATTGTTCGTGTTTCTGTCTGTTTGTCTCTTTTGTACCCGCTTGACCATTTAAAAGTATACAAAGTTTCTGCTTTTAATTCTACTGATTGTATATTAAAAAAAAAGAACAACAAAAAAAAGAAGTCCAATACCCATCAAGCTGAATATTGTATTGTTATTGGCACGAAAAATGGGAAAAGTGTAATAAAACCGTAGAGTACGATAAAATAAAATTAGATGAATAAAAATAATAGCAAATATTATATAGGCCAGTTGAAAGTCCCTTAAAAGGTATTAAGCTTAAGGGTGTTATTTTGTAAACCGGAATGCTAAGCATTTTGCATTTCTTTATGGAATTTTTTTTTTGTTTAAAAAAGCAGAAAGAAAGTAAACATTAAATAGTCTTTGCTTATAACGTATTTTATTGTAACAATTAATGCTTTAATTATTTAAACTCGAAATAATTTATTAATGTTGAGGGTTTTTTTAATTTTGTTAGAAAAGAAGATTGTTATAAGACACTGTAATTTAGTAACCAGAATTCTGGCAATAAAAATCTCTACTAAAATTAATTGAGTTCAGGCCTGGCATAAATTATTACACGTAATTTGGCTTCTTGGATTTTCACTAAAAAGCTAGTTTGAGCTTAAAATTTGGTAGTAGAGGGTGGCCCAAAATGACGAAAGGTTTTGAGTTCAAAGCTACATTGTGTCCCTCGCAGTGAGCACTGTGACTCAATCCTGTTGGATGCATACTTGCGGATGGTTTTCTATGGATGGCCTTAAAAATTTTCCAACATTGTCCGATATTTAACACTAGTGATAGAAAAGGCGGCACCTTCTTCATTTTCAAAAAAATATAGCATAATTATCGTTTCCGGCGAAACATCGCAGCGAACGGTACATTTATGTAGGAGTTTTCGTAGCCCTTTTTTCGTATTCACAATCCTGTTCAATTCTAAATGGTCTCCGTAGCTCATAATTAAATTATAAATAATATGATGATTTTCTTCTAAAATAAAGTTCAACGATTTCCTCACGTTGTTCAATTGTGCACTGTTTCATTTTACATTCCCCAAGTCTTCTTTACAAAATATTGAAAAAAAAAAAAATAATAAAATTATATTTTTTTTAATACTTATTTTTTAACCGTTTTTTATTTTAACAACAATCTATATATTAAATTTCAATTTAATATTTTTTTTTCATACATATATTTATTTTTTTCTTAATTTTATTTTATATATTTATTCGATGGTTAACGAAATATCGAAGTGTATAAAAAATAAATAAAAGATGAGCCTGAAATTTAATATATAGATTGTTAATAAAAATTTTTATGAAAAATTTTTAAGGCATTCAAACACCTTCGCTTCTTTTGGGCCACCCTGTATTAGCTTTTCCTATCATTTTATTCACTCCGTCCAATGCATTGTCATTTTTTCTTTGGTAGATTTCTATGCATTAGCGCCAAACTCTTGTACGTATACTTAATATGGATTTTAGATAAGAAAATATTACTCATACGTCTGCTGTTGGTTTTTAATTAACACGTTAACATTTATGCGTTGTAAGCTTAATTTCTTATAGAAGTGGATGATCCAAATACTTGAAACTTGTTGAGAACTTCTAACTCGGAACTCGCATCCATATAGCAAGGCAGAACGAATATTTGAGGAATAGGGGCACAGCTTATTTTTGTATGTAATTGTTTGTAAATTGTTTGTAATGTCATGTGCGGCAGCAGTGGTGGATGTGATGATTCCCAAGTAACAAAAGTATTGTACATGTTCGAGCTCTACGTTGCTGACTGTCAACTACGATAAATTTATTGACTCATAGAGATTGATTGATATATAGAACTTTAGTTTTATTGATATTAATATGAAGGGCCCGATATATCGTTAGAGTTATGTGCTACAAGATAAATAACAGCAGTGTGGTAAGGATCATAAAATGACCATTCTTACCCAACGCAATGACTGTACAAATGTGGGTTGATTGCTGCAGATCAGAGTCCAGTACAATGTTGAATAGCTGCAGATTTACAATACCCAATGTTTTACTCAAACGTTCATCCAGTACTCAGCTTATTCAATTAAAAGTTAAAACAGTTGTACATTTGATAAAAACCATTCTTTAATATTCCCTTATGCGGGAATTCATCATTGAAAATTCATTAAAAATGATTTTCTGTTTTTTCACCAACTTTTGTTTTAATTAAACTGAATCATTGATGCTGCTAAAACTTTTTATGTTTTTAATATTTTTCAAATTATATTCTCTTATTATGATTTCATTTAACTTAATAAAAAATTCATTTAAAGCAGCTTTTATGAAATATTTTTCTTCTCTTGAACTTTCTTCATGAATTTGTTCGAGAATACTTGCCAAATATTGCACATAAAAAGGGAGAACTTTTTACTTCTTGAAATATTTCAACAATTTCAAACCTTAAAGTGAGCAATTATCTTTAACACTTGTGTTTATAAAACATTTTTAAAAGAAACAAAAAAGAACTAATTTTAAATGTAGAAGACAAAAAACATAGAAAAACCTATTTCTTTGACACGACTGTAGCAAAATGACAGAAGTTGCAAATAAATTTAAAAAAAAAAACATATTTGTCTAGTTGTCAGCCGACAAATAAACGGAAATTGCGGCTGGTTTTAAAACAGTAAATACAGCAACAATTATTTAAAGAGCAGCGAAAATAATGACAACAACAACTGAAACAAAAATATTAAAAATTATAATAAAAAAGTGCAAAATGTCATCACTTAAAACCGGAAGTCATGATTAAATTTCAGTTACTTTCAAACTCGGGTAGGCAAATGCTCTTCTAATGCACCAAAGCACTAACACAATGGCATACAGTCGCATACTCATACTGTACTATACATATATATATATATATACTCAGAAGAGTGTGCATGGAGCACTGAATTCGCAGACATGCACACAACACAGCGCATCACGACTTATCCGACACACCCACACAGACAAACGTATCTACAAAATAATAAAAACGATTAAAGGAATGAGAAATAAAAATTGCAGGCAGTTTTAAATTTTTTTTATACATTTTTCAGCGCATTATGTTCAAATCCGAGAGGATATGATGCGATGTTTTTTGTTTTAATTCTCATTTTTTTTTTAGTTTTTCAGAAAAAAAAGGTTAGTTTTTGCATAGTTTGTTGTTCACAATATGGCTTTTTCTTTTTCTTTTACTTAAAATGATAAATAGACCATAACAAGTTTGTGTTAATTACTCTGCTGGTAATTTATACGAGAACGACTGACTGCCTTTTTAAGTACCTAATTCCACGTTTTTTTTTTCTTGTTTTTTTTTTCTTTTCTATAGCGCATAAAACAACAACGTTTAAGCTTTAACTTGAAATACACTTAGCTTGCTTAGCAACTGAGAAGATTTTCCCAAGAAGGAAAAAGATAAGTAGAATTTTCTCGCAATAAAAGGGTTTTTCAACGGGGACTTCCGACCATTGACTGTTGATAACGGCCATCTCTGAAATTTGTTGTTATTAACTCACGTCTGTTTTTGTCAAATGACCATGAACGGATGTGGAGATCAACAACACGTGCAAATAATAAAATAAACAAGATGTTCTATTTGCTGAAAGTACCGCGCGATTTGTTCATTTTACCGTCACCATAATCGTCATACCAAAAGGACTATTCGCAATGTGGTGGATAAATTTGAGTAAACGATCGACCAATACCCGTACGTTGATGAAACACAAGATCTGCCGAAAACATCGCCACTGTCCGTGAGGCGAATCGGAGGGAGGCAGTCGATTTCGCGTCCTTCACAAAAGTCGCACCTCACAATTTGACGAATTTTGTGTCGTGAATGGACCTACCCCTCGAACTGAAGATAAACAACTATAGACAACGACGTGTGTTCGCTGGATAGGCTCTGGAGCAACTGGAAACTGACCTTAACTTTTATCGAAAAATCTTCTTCACCTAAGAGGCCAATTTCTGGATGAATCGGTACACGAACAAACAATATTGACGAATTTGGGACGATACCAATCCACATGAGATTCAACGGCGTCCAATGCATTCCGAAAAAAAGTCCCTGGTTGGTAGGCGGAGCTACGTGTCACACACAGCTTACGGCACATTGGATACTCTGCACGATGTAAAGTGAGGTTATGTGAACTGGCCACAGAGATCGTGCGATTTGATACCGTTAGACTTTTTCTTCTACCTGTCAATTCTCTACAATATGTCTCCCTATCTAGTTCTAATGCAATGCATTGTATGCGTAGGAACACTGGTAGAAAAATAAATAAAGCAAAGTCAAATTTGCCCGCTCACAATGGCATCTTCCGCAAAAATGTTCATTATAAATTTATTTACAAAAATTTTAAAATTTGATCCGAACAGTGTCAGCATGGTTACAGAATTATGTTATATATTGCATTTAAAATATAATTTTCCTTTATATTTGTAATTTTTAAATTGGAATGAATTTCTCAACTCCCCTGATGAAATCCTTTTAAGCTTTAAATTTGTATTGACACATTAATTGAAGCAGTGCAAACACAACTTTTCACACCAACTTTTCTCCACAGTTTGGCAAACAAAAAACGTGTTTGTTTTTGCAAACTCTTAAATTTGTACTTTAGCAGGCATAACTACAACATCCATCCAAAAACATATTATTGCCAAATTGTCACCAACGAAAAAAAAAAACTACTAAATGAACTTATGGCACATGGAAGCAAACAACTGCAAATATATTTATTTAAAAAAAGATATAAATTTAAAGGAAACAGTATGAATATTCAATATGTGCATGCAGAATAGAAAAGAAGCAAATGCACCTTGTTTCCTTCCTGTCGTCTTTACATTTTCATTTTGCATTTCACTCAAAAGGAGAAGCGAAAAGCAAACTAAATAAAATTCTTGCAAGTCTTGTTTTAAATATACCATTGACAATAATTTTACAACACGAATATTAACAGCCTTAAGAGAATTTCTCATTGAATGCATTCACAGGGAAAACAAGTAAAGAAGAAAATAGTTATAAAAAATTAAAAAAAAAAAAAAGGAAAGAAAGAATGTGAAGCAGTTGTCAGGTTAAATAAACAAAAGCGTACTATTTAAACAATTGGGTTGTAAAATGAAAAACTCACAAACGGGCAATAGTCAAGATTCGATGGCTTGTATTTAGCGCTGATATAACGAGTATATGGGGATTTATTAAAAATATAATGCAACTGAATATCAAATATGCATTCGTGGCATTTTTTAAGGTCTTTCAGTAAGCGCTTTCTATCTTTAAATTTAAATGAAAAAAAAGTGTGTGTGAGATATCTTCAAGATTTTACCATGATTGGCGAACAAATCATGTTGCATTTGAAGACCGCTGTAGTTGGTGGCTTATTCAGACACAACTGAGACTTAAGAAAACCCCGCAGGAAACGGGGAATCTAACGGGTCAAATTGTACGATCTCAATAGCCAGTTCGCATCACATCCACGTTAGATGACCGTCCACTCGTTGTCTATGGTCATTTACCTTCAGTTCCTGTGTCAGTTGAATTTTGTACGGCTGCAGGCCCAAGTCACGACGCTAAATTTGTCAAGTTGTGGTTCTGCACACTCTTCTGGACCGCGGCGATGTTTTCAGCAGATCTTGCATTTCGTACCACTGAACTCAAATTTATTCAGCTCTTTGCGACTAGTCCTCTCGGTAGGATGATTATGGGTACCGCAAAATTAATGTCGCATAGCGATCAATTTGCGAGCTAGTAGCGCCTCTGTTCCAATGAGTTAATAGCCTGGTCTACTATACTGTTATTTTAACTCCTACTTTTATACGATAAAGATAGTTTAATTACATTTTCAGACGGATGTAGCTGGTACAGAGTGAAAAGTCCAGGCCCTCGAATGATACTTTAAGACTTAAATAATGTTAACAGGAAATGGAATTGGTATATACTCTTGTCAATGTTTTCTACATTCCATGAACGGTATCCTACACAGGCTTTCTAAATTTTCACTGGACGCTGCGGCTGCAATGTTGTCTTCACTTCTCATGTTTTGTCAGCTATTTGGCACCTTATTGTCTTGTAAAGTTAACTATCACTCAGTGGGTACGCTAACGGATCCCTGCTGCATCGCTTATTGAGCATAAAAAAACGTCAGAGAAGGATAATAATAAATAAATTGGCGTCAATACAACACCAAAGACGCACCAACTCTGCTTTACAAATTCTCAAAAAAAAAATAACTCCGCAGCTGAAGAGTGGTGTTATAATTACGCTCTTTATTGTGCCCTTCAGTGACTTCGGTAGTAGTTGTCGGCATAAGGAGGAGTAGGAGACGACGGAGCACCGACTCTGTCATTGTCCGGCTCTCACCAGCGAGAAGACAGCTCGTCTAGGGGCTTCGACACTTTATGGTCTCGCGAAGGTGTACGTGAGCACATCAGGGCCAGAGACTCGTATATCAGTGCAACGGGGATTATGGCGACGGGTAGCCTATGGTTTGCCTATCGGGCACTCTACTTGGACACCCTATTGTATTGAGCCCGAAGCACCGCGACCAAAAAGATCTATTGTGCAATATTGTCAGATACAGTATGTCCGACAGCCCGTGATACCTAAGCTGATACCTAGGGGTCTATCAATTTAGCAGCTATGTTTTATCTAAGCTATGCCCTTTCAACTAGGTTCAGTGCAAGCACTACACGCGTAAAGGACAGCTCCAGAGCACCGGTCAGAACACAAATCTCGATTAAATAGACGTTGAATAGAAACATTTGAGGTACCACTTTGGTAACATTTTTTTTCATTATTTTCAAGCGATCAAGAGCAGTCAAAAGCTGCAACATAAAACGGCACACTTTTCTGAATATAAAAAAATATATATGTATAATATGTACATATCGTTGCCTTAATACAGAAAGGCCCTTTACGCAAAACGCCGATTTCAAACAAAATTGTTGAAAACAAAAAAAATTAATGTGTTCTTAACATGGAATTGCTTAGTAACTTTGAAGAGAAACTGACTTGAAAATGTAATCGCGACTACGGTACTTTAATTTCTAAGAAAACTTTCGCTTTTCCTATAAAGCAAAATATTGGTAAGGGCTTTTCTATATTAAGGTAACGATATTGCGTTTATTTCACAGCCAAAAATTTCTATTTTACAAAAAAAAAAAATATCATCTCATATTCAAATACACTTTATGGTCGTGCATACATATGCGTACGAGTGTACGCCTACATGCATATCACTCTTATATACAAAATTCAAAATCAATGTTAAGAACGTAACGTTAATGAATACAATATAAAAGCCAGGCAAGTGATGAGACGGTATTCGAAACAACAATGTCACAGAGGATGAGCTGCAACAATAGCAATAATGAAAACAAAGAAATATACTCGTACCTGCAAATAATAAAATCAAACAGCAAAAAAAATAAAAAATAAAGGTTGGTTGGTTGGGTATTATGATAATGCTTGCTACCCAAGGCAACTAACTACTACGAAAAATACAAGAGCAACAGACAAAGAAAAATATTTTTTGAAACAATAAAAAGACTCAACGTCAAACGAAAGAAAAACAAAGCAAAAAATATTAAGAAAATGCAAATAAAACATCATAAAGCCTTTAAGTAGGCAATATTTCATGGAGTCACACATGAAGCGGCGGCAACACCTGGCATTTGCGATAAATGCTGAGAACAATTTTCCGGTTCATTTACACATACACTCTGGCTTTAATGCCAGAAAGTAAAAGTAAAAGTGAAAATGAAAAGCAAAATATAGCAACAACAACAACAACAACAACAACAACAATAATAATAATATTTTCTCTAGTATGTTGTAGTTTATGAGGCAGAAAGTGAAAACCCCAAACTAGATACCAGAGAATACTGTGATTATGTGTAATTTGCTCTGCTGGTTATGCTTTTTCATAGAGTTTTTTTTTTTTTAAGTTTTAAAAGTAGAGAATGAAATGTTGCAACAAAATACTGCCATACAGGTCTGTTTAAAATAAAATTTTACTTCGTTAAATCATTTTCTCACTAATATTTTCTTAATTAAAAGAATAATGAAATGCATTTAAATCCAGCCGAAATATTTGCTTATTAAGCATTTCATATTTTGGCCACATCTGTATGTATATTGTGTGTTGGTTGCGCATATTTTCTCTTCTTCGGGATACACTTTTAAATGTTGTATATTTGTTGTTACATTCCTGTTGACACGCTACTTTAAACATAAATTATCAAGGCCTGGAATTCCAATAAATTTTAATTAAAAGAAAGAAAAAAAAACCCAACTAAATCTGCTTTCAAAGACTTTCTTTAAAGTTTCTGTTTAGTTTTAAGTTTGTTTAATCTAACAGAACAGCATAACATTCATTAAATCTGACATTGCGTCCAGTGTGCTGCAAAGAGCTGCAATACATTTTGCCTGTTATCAGTCAGTTGGATTTTGCCGTTTGTTTGTGTTTGTTTAATATCAGGAGACTTTAGAAAGAACACACGCACACGCACACACAATTTAGGCTGGCAGAAGTATTAATGACAAAAATTAAGTAAGTAAATAAAAGAAGAATTTTATTGAAAACGAGAAATGTTTACTTTGAAAATGCTGCCGAAGTATTTTTCATTGTTGAATTACGACACGTGTCACTTTATACGGGCAGCCTCCTCTATTATAGCTGTAATTTAATACAGTTGTCGAATAAAGTCTACATACAGGGGTTATATTTATTATTTTTTTTTATTATTTAATTTCAAAGTTTAAATTTCTAGTTAAATTTTTAAATATTTCATTCTTTCTTTCAATGTGAAAAGAGATATTTTTACAGAACAATATTTGAAGGCACAAAGGAAAAATCAATTAGTTTGTACTTAAAGTTGTGAGTGACTTGATACGATTTCGTAATTAGATCTCTCGAAAAAATTCAAGTTTATTAAATCTATTTATCAGTCTCACTTCATTTTTTATTTGACCTTTATTAAATTTGTTTTTTTTTTAGACAATGGTCTTTTTTAGGAAAATTAAATATGACATATATAAAAAAAAATTGACCTACAGCTTAAATAATAAGTGTAATTAATAAATAAAAGAAGTCAAAAAACTAGAAGAATTATCATGTTTATTTATGTATACATGTACACACATTTCTACATGTGTATAAAAAACATTTTTAATATCAATGACAAAAAATTTTCATTTCTTTCAAAAATATTTTCTTTTTCTTCTTTATTAAACAAATTTTTGTCAATACAAATTATTATTTCCTGATGGTGCTAACTATTTGGTAGCGAAATATTGACAATAAATAATTGAAAAAACTTTTCATAAAAAAGACCGTCGCTCAAAAAAGAAATATAATTAAATCTATTTATATTTTTTTAATTCTTTCTTTGAGTGTATTTTTAATTATTATATATTTCTGCATTTTTTGTAAAGCTTAAAGGTTTTTTTTTGTTAAATATTTTCTATTTATTTCAATAATTCGTTAATCAACGATTAGCATCTGCAGGAAATTTAATATTTTATAAAATGTTTGTTCTTTTTGAAAATAATAAAATGTGTAAAGCACATTTCATAGAACATTAAAAAAATTTATAAAATTTAAAAGAGCATTATAACATTTACATTACCATTTAACATTTAATTATTATATTCAGTGTTTTTTGAATACGGCTGTAACTTTTTAAAAGAAATTATTTTAATAAAATATCTAAAAAAAAATCATTTAAAAAAATTACACACACACTGGACAAAACACGAAGAACGCTGAACACTAAGGTGTAGCAGGCTTCGAAAACAGCATGTTATCCATTCTGTTAGTGTGTTTGACAGTGTCATTTACTATTTTATCTTTGATTTAGATCTTATTATGATGTGTAATTTTTTGACTGCTTCTATGTTATCGATCATCAGCCCATTTAATATTGAAATATTTTAACTAATTGCATAAACTGAGTTTCGAAATAAGACACTGCATAGCTACTATATACACTCTTCTTCAAAGAAAAACAAAACCACAAATTTTTTTCGTAATATGAAAAGGAATGAAAGCTGAAAAACCAAAACAAAAACGATACAATTGAAAAAAAGTGTAAATTTTCGCTTCCGAAAATTTTTTGTGACACACCTGAATATATATATATATATATATATATATATATATATATATATATATATATATATATTTTGACGATAATAGTTGAGTGCGGGCATTTAAGGGTTAAAATTAAATTTGCTAAAAAGTTTTCATTTTAATTCAGTTACTATTTTAAGAGCATAATTTGAGGTGCTATATATCAATATACGGCTCATAAGCATTGACATGCTTTTGAAATATGCAAATACATATACAATGGTATGCAGGAAGAATTAGTGCTTGCCTAGAAGCATTATTGTAAGAGAAACTTGCATGAAAACAAAACGTAATCACTTGCTTTTGCAATTTTACAAAGCAAAATTTTTGTTCGCGATGAGCCGCTTAGAAGCGTTGCTTTATATAACCACACAGCCAAACATTATTCTTGTACATTTTTTGAAGCATTTATACTACTGCTATAAACAGTCTATTCACTTACTTTAGTGCCCAGCATGTGGGCAGGATTTTTTTAAGCATTTGTTTTTAAATAATAAAAAATGTATGGCTTGCAACAGCTTTTACTGCTGCTAGATTTCGAAATTTTTGTTTTTTGCTGCATAATTGTAGCTGAAAGCACAAAATTAAAACGATGGTGATAGAATACATTGAATCATGATGACACAAAATGTATTAATAATTTTAAATATTTGCACGTTCATTTTAATAAACTTCTTAATTTTAAGAATCATGTTTCATAGATAAATGTTAGTAGCGCCATTACACATTGACACATAAACACACGGAGCAACTGCTCTAGATGCCTGTGAAAACTTAACACTTAAGTATGAGAAATCCTTATTTTATGGCATTCGTTGTATTCGTACAGTATTTTTGGGTAAATTCCCCACCCTCCCCAATCAAAAAATATACATAATCATAATCATAAATTTCACTAAGAATTATTTTATAATTCTTTTCATGCTAAAATTGTCAGTGTGTTAAAATGTATTAACAAAAATGTCACTTTAATTTTGCCAGCTCTTAATGTTAATGTGTGTGCGTGTTTGTGTGTGTATTGAAAGTTTACTGTTCATGTGCTTGTTTGGTTGTTTTTTTTTTTTTTTTTTTGCTTCAGAGTTAGCAAGTTGCTAGGCCTTAATTTCTACCCCAATTATACCAGATACCTTTTATGTTTAATAACTTCTGTCTCAAAATTGTTTTTACACAACAGAGCCTGTTTCTGTGCCACGTCCCCACAAATCGTGTTGTATCTTTTTTTTTTTTTTTGAAACAACTTTAAGTACATTTCCATATGCCTTTTTTTATTTTTTTGCAACATTTGCACAAGTAAGTTGCCATAATGGAAAAATACAAGAATTTTACAAGAAAAAGATGAGAAAAAAAATATGAAAACAAATATAGAAAAACGCGACCTGTTAGCATGTATGCTTTAATTTATTGTTTATATTAGAATATAGCCAACGAGAGCTAACGAGTGATATGCTATATACATATACATATATATATATAGCGAGAGAGAGAGAGAGAGAGAAAGAGAGATAAGACAGATACATTGTGAATGTCCTGCGCAAAGCCGGTTAGATAAATCTCATTTGAAACGGTTTAAATTTAAACACTACAAAAAAGAACTTTTTGTAAACGAAAACACTTTCGGTACAGCTGAACCGGGGAGCGAGCGACATAGAGAGTGCAGCTTAAGTCTGCAAAGTTTCTTTTTTACTCTTTGAAATTGCTATTCATATTTATCACTGTACTCGAATTGGAATAAATGGAAGTTAATCTGATTAGTAATATATTTGAATTAATAAAAACTAAATAGAAGTACATAAATATGTGTGTATGTGTGTGTGCAATTACTTACATATCCACAATTTCACCTACAAACAAAAAGCTTACGCAAATTAGTACTGTCTGCTGTTAAAATGACTGTTACTGAAAAATTGTTTGCCTTAAGTTTTTTATTTTTGTATGTACTTGTATTTATATAGTATTTTATATAATTTTTTTTTTTGTAGAATTTTTAATCTCACCCAGTGAGCACGGTAGCCCGACTTTGTCTGAATCAGACAACTCTAGCAAATGTTTGACTTCTTTCTTAGAGACTTTGTGCAAATTTTTGTCAGACATCTATAGATACATGTATAAAGAGTCAAATCACATGATCGTGACGACCAATTAACATCGCGACGACGTGCGATAACACGGCTATTAAATTTCACGATCACGAAGTGCACGAAATGCATTTTGCTTTCAACGCCCATTTTCGTAAAAGGCTTCAACAATCTTAACGCGCTGCTCAATTGCCTACCTCTCCATGGTTGCATTCGTCAAACACTGAAACCAAGGAAATGTTAAATTAAGTTGGGCATTAACTTGACGTTGTGTGTGTGACTCACAATTAACATCGCGCTTTATGGCTGAACCAACATATATAAAACGGAATGTGTGTTTTGTTTTCTTTCTAACTTATTGGAGACCAGACGTCCGATCGGACGATCTTGCTATAAATTGCATAACAACTGGAATGAATTATAAGCTACTTTTTGTAACCAGCTCTACGTTTACGTTCACTTTTTTAAAATATGTTACTTCTCTAACATAGAATTTATAATATAAATTCGCTATTTTTGAACAAATTTTAAAATTTTTTCGCATATGGAGAAAATGCACCAAACTTTTTTGTTCGTCGTTTGGGAGAGGGTTGGGGGTTTTGCGAAAATTGCTCGCCCCAATAATTGATTATCAAATAACTTCGTCATTTTTAAAAAAAACTTTCCAAATAGTTCTTCCATATGAAAGAGGTCCACAAACTATTTTTTTTTTAATCTGGAGACGGGTGAAATGTGCCCGCGAAAAAAAATTTTTCATCTCAACAATTTTGGCATCTGAGGGCCAATTTTCAAAAATTCTTTTTTCATATGGAAAAATTCCGCAAGCATTTTGTTTTTGTTATTGGGTGGTGAAGGCAAAGTTGTGTGTGCAGTTGAATTTCGAAATTTATAAAGACCAATTTGTTTACCTTGGGCCAGCACTCAGAAGATGCCCCCTACACATGCGATGCAATAAGCTGGAACTAGAGGCAAGGGATAGCAATTTCAGGAGGTAAAGGAAACAACAGAGGAATGCTTCACTATTTTGCAATTCTGCTTTTGCACGTTTTTTTGTTTATAGCAGTCTTGCAGCGCCACTGATGCCAAGGAGACGTATTAAAGTTTGAAGCTTCGTTTTAGTAGCCACCCTTTTTAGCAATTTTTTTTACTTCGCCGGTGCTACACAATACAGACGAAGGAGCGCGTGCTGATGTGCCTGTGGATTGAATACAGCCGAAGCCGTTACTGTTCAGTGACCAGTGACTAGGCCTTCGCCACTGAAACCTTCCGACAACAACTGACACAAAGCCCACTAATGAACATTGGAAAAAATGCGAAATGTTTTTATGATTTAGTCTGGAACTGGGGACGAACCCAGGATATTTTTAGGTTTGTAGTCAACGTAAAAACTAATTCAGCCATCGCCAATTTTATTATGCAATATATTTCTGCAATCAGTAACCAGTTACGTAGGATAAGACATAGTTCCGGTAATATGAATTTAAATAGAAACTTAACGTTTCTCTTTCTCGTTCATTTCATTTGATTTCATTTCTCGTAGTCAGTTAGTTGTGTGTGTCTATTATTCTGTCTATCAATTCAGTAGCTTCTAAACAATTTATGCATTTGAATTCTTTTGTATTTGTGTAAGACAAAGATTTTACACATGATAAAATATGATTTCTAGTAAGATTTCTCATGCAAAATTCATGGTGTTAAAATTTTTTTGCTTCAATGGTTGAATGTTTGCAATATTTGAATTATTCTTTATTGTTGCAAAAATTGAGAAATATTTAGCCGTACAGTGAACTCGCGATAATATGACCTAATTAATAAAATTCCAATTCACTTTTGCAAAATTGTTCATATTTGCAAATGGCAAATAATTTCCCTTCAAAAACGTTTTTCCCATAAAAATTAATTTTTGTTTTATTAATCTTTTTATTTATTGTATATTGCATTAACGAAACAGCAATTCAATCTTTGAAAGACTTAAAATTATTATGTCAAAAATTCTGTGATTTTCTTTTGCTGCTTCCCTTAGGTTTATGTAAGAAATTGTGATTGACAGCTGAAGACATTTTAAGAACGAATAGCTATGAAAATTTGCAAATAATTATGTAGTTGCATCAGAATTAAACCACTGCCCTCTTGAGTTATATTTCAATACCATCTAGATAAAAACTATTAAAAATTATTCAAAATAAACTGTTCATATGTTAGAGTAGTCGTCAATGGAAAAAAAAGTGTTCATATTATCGCGAGTGCACTCTTATTTTTCAAATATTAAAATTTCCTAAAGATCTTACCGATGCTTAACGAAATATTGAAATAAATAGAAAATTTGTAATAAAAACATTTAAGCTTAACAAAAAATCAAGACTTTTTATATTCAAGAAAATTGCAGTGCAAATGGCGCAGTTGAAATTGAGAGAATAAATTTTTTTAAAACCAAATTTTTTAATCGCTTTTTTTCAGAGATGTACTTTAAATCACCAATGAGAACAGCTTAGCTCTATTATCTTAATTATCGTAACAAATTTTATTTCTAAAAACAATCCTAGACAAATAACTGCCAACACCCCCAAAGACATCTTTATTCGTCGAACTGTCAATCTTAAGCACAATCTAAAATTTATTACACATACTAAAGACCTCAATTGACACGAACATTAAACCAAATGTTTATACATACATACATACACATGTATGTATGTATGTACTCGTAGTTCATACGTATTTGTTAGTGTGGGTAAGTTTTTGTGTCACTTTTCTTTTTTTTTCTGATGCCGTAATTTTTTGCTTCTACTGATTTGCGTTCAAGTATTTGCCAACATTTCACATCAACACGGCTAAATTGTGGAGTTTGTTTCCTCCTGCTGCAAAAAAAAAAACCTAAAACGAAATTGAAATTGAAATTCATCAATATTAATGGCCATTTTCAAAGACAGAAAGCAAAGAAAAATATATTGTACGAGGGTGAACCCAAAACTTTGTTAAAAAATATGAATTTAAAAGACAAAAATTCGTTACACAAAATTTGCAATTGAAGAATTTTTTATGTCACCAATTTTTTTGTTTTTGTTTTTAAAGCGTTTAAGTCTAAGGCAACTACAGGCACTGCTTGGAGCAGTTTTGTTCTCTGTTTTGCGCTCCCATGTGCATATGCACACACATGAACAGAAAGTAAATTGAGGCAGTCATTCTCGTGTACTGTGTGCTTTATAGACACTAAAAAAAAAAGTTTAAGGAATGACATGAATATAATTTCTAACATGCAAAGCAATATTTTGCCAAACCAAAATGTACGCTGTGTCAGTAATAAAAATAGATAAAAATAATATGGAAAAACAATTTTATGCATGTCACAGGCATTATCGTATTACTCGTGACAGCAGAAAATCCCCATATTCAGAGTTTAAAAAAAAGCTTTTACTAAGAAATGATTATGGCTACAAGGTAATCAGAAGGTGCGCAAATAGCCGGCGGTTGGTTAATATTATTTTATTTTAATTCTCTACTGACATGAAATGCACAGTTCGATATAAATTACAAAATACAATTAAGATATGGAAAATTTGTTACGCAGTCATACCATAATCAATTTCTTTCAGTGTGGTATGAGAGACAACAGCTCATGTAATGTACAACATACGCCGCTGGCATTTACTTCGCTACAAAAATAGCGTAGATGTATGGATTAGGTACACTGATTCGTACGTGACAAAAGAATACGATAGAACAGGAACTATCAACAGTCAAGTAAAGCTTTTTCTTATCCTACACGTAACTTAAAGCGATAGGGAAGGAAGAAAATTATCAGTAAATCAAAAGAGATTTGATGACAAATTGTACTGCGTTGCAAAAATGCAAATGAGTACACGGGTGAATTCACTAAAACTCCTTTGGAATTTAAAATCGATTTAAGAAACATAAAGTTTCTTTAAAGTACATTTATCAATTGACAGCAATATTATTTGAGATTATTAGCAGTCTACTTTAAAGCTCAAATGCCCTTGCAACCATAAGAACTAAAAACAATCAACATTATCTGGTGCTTAGTGGCAGTATCAGTTGGAAGTACGAACTGGAGAGTTCGAGGTATAGAATTTATTCAACAATAAAAGCTACTGTCAGACTAGACAGGCATTCTGATCTTAATTCCAAAGCTGCAATTTAAGATACAAAAATTTATTCAACAAGCAAAAGGTCCGTCAGATTAGACTAGAATTCTGAAATTCTGATCTGCAATTTCAATTCATCAGACCGTGATATATATTTAAAAATACAAATGTAGATTTTTAAACCGTTTGGGGTTTGAAAACGTTGCGATTGACATATCGCAATATTCATTGACACTGGCCGACAGAGCAGCAATATTTTCTCCTCTACATACTCATCACATACGGTGGAATTTGGTCACAACAGCTTGAAGAGACTGTTCGGTGGGTCAATTATAAAGATAAAGTAGACTTCATTTACGAAAGACATTTCGCACACAGCTCGAAGATGAATTATATTTTCGTTATGAAGAAAAGAGGTTTTCACTGCACTGCAGGGTTATTGAGGTATAAAATATACAAGAAGAATGCCGCGAATCTGTTGATGTGCTTTCTCGGTATTTTCGTGTCCGTCAGAACTGGGTGCCTGGTCACAGCGACATCGCAGATAACTGCGCTGCCTATGGGCTCACTTGGGCTGGAACATATCTACATGATATACATCCTGTGCTGGGGTAGATATACCTCTTGCCTTCGTTGCATTGTACATTAGGGGGAATATGTGGTGGCTGCTGACAAATACTGGGCCGAGGGCAAATCTTGCTTGCCCAAGTTGGAAAGGAGGCGCACAAATAAACTCATTAGGTTTGGGCGTCATTGCATCATGGGTAGTCATGCCGAGAGGCTGAGCTTCTCAGCGATTGATTTCTATCGGGATGTAGATCGGAGAAAGAGGAGGAGAGTTTCGTCTACATTATGTAACAGTGTCGGTCACAGGCTCGACGTACAGTCTTGCTAGAACCAGCTTACTTCGATATAAATTTCTCAACGAGCACAGTTAAAAATTGGCCGTTGAAAAATCATTCCCAAAAACAGGCTGCGTGCAGCGTAAATTAAGAAATATCACCGTCACATCTATGGGATTTGCATAATTTATTTAAAGTTAATAAATTTGCAAATACATCACCGCAATAAGCAGTGAAATAATCAAAAAAAAAAAAAAAACAAAAAAAGAATTTATTAATTTCCGTTCTTTTTTTCTACATTTGTTCCGGCCATTATTTTTTAATTTAACTACAGACGTTCAACGTTCGTTTAGCGTTTTTAATTTTTTTTCTTTTCTATGTGTTCATTGCTACTGTTGTAGCACGTTTGTATGTAAATAATCTCTTGGCAGACGTGTTGGTGTTCATATACACGTATGTATGCATGTATGTGTGTGTGTGTGTGTGTGTGTGTGTATGTGTGTGTGTGTGTGTACCTGCAGCATAGATACAGAGGACAATCCTGAATAAATTTCTGAAAAGAAGAAAAAAAAAATTAAATCATTCAATATACGACTTAATTTTTCCTTTCTACTTTTTATTTCCATTTAAAATTTTTTATTGATATCAATACTTGGATTTTAAAACTCAAACACATAAAATTGTTGAATGTTGGTTGAAGTCGATGACTGTTGCTTTTGATGGGTTTTCGCTGCCAAGTTGCTCAACGGGAAATAATAGTTTTTATTATGACAGTGTGTTAGTGTGAGTTGGTTCCGTTTTATTCAGGGCTTTACTTTTATTTTCCCATGCCGCAGTGAGTGTTTTTCTTAGAGAAATTTTAAATATTTTTCTTGCATGATGTTTGCATTTATATATTCGGTAACCAAAAGACCCTTACGATTTTTTTAAAGGATAAATGTATGCAAATTTCACATACTTGTGGTTAGACAATAATGGTATATTGTAGATTTTTAAGAAATTTTTCAAAAACATTGTAACATACAATTTAACCATCTCAATGTTGTTATTTCTCTACGGTAAACTTTTATTTAATTTTAATTGCCCAACTAAAATATAGATTTCAGCGAAAAAACCTGCAAGACTTGTAAGACTTTCTGAGTTCCAGTTGTTTGCAAATGAGCAAAAACAATTTTCTTAAATTGCTTTTAACAAATTATATTTGTAAAATTACGCTTAAAAGAAAAACAATTTATTAGGGCGTATAAATCACAATGTCATAAAGCACAAAGTGCTGTAAATACTGACCTACTAAATATCAATCAAAATGTAGACTTAAATTATGAAATTTTTATTACACAAAAAGTTAAGTAATTGGAGTGAGACCGGTATAATTTTGAAACAGGAACCTATAAAAAATACCACTTACAACAGCCGAATAGGGCGACATGAAAATTTTAGTAATAATAATGACATTAAAAATGTTAATGTAATTGCTGAGCAATTCAAGAAAACTTATAACAAATTTGAAATATTACAAACAGACATTCTACATTCTTTGCCTGTGATTGCTGTCGATTTGAATAATTCTTGCTGGCTCTGCCTCTGGCACTCTTTGTAAATACACGCGTATTAAATATGATTTTCTAATTGTAAAATTTTTAAAGTTGCTGAGACGCGTGCTGTTCTCTTATTATGAAACTGTTGGCATTATAATACTTTCTGTGTGTCTACATACACACATTCATATGTACATTTTGCCTGTGCATGAGTGTGTGTTTTTTATATGTGTGTGTATGTGTGTGTGTGTAGAAACATTTGGTTGTTTGTACGTATTTTTGTGTTCCTACTTGTGTACTTTTCTATGTAAGTGTGCAACAGCGTTAGTGTTAGTTTGTCACCATGGCAATATATTTGCTTGTATTTACATTTCCATGTTGTATTTCATCAAGTGTAAAGAAATTTATATACATAAAAAAAAAAACAACAGAGAACCTAAATTAATAACAATTTTTGTGGTAAATTTCATTTGAAAAGTTGTTTTAATTTTTTTCTTTTGTTTGTGCACAATTTCGAATATAATTTCAATGAGCGCAGAGGATTTTTTTCCTATTGTATATTTAACTAACTGTTAATGACTTTGTGCCACAAATTTTTCGGCACTTTGGCTTTTAACAAGCTGTGTATATTTCAAACATGTAATTAGTTTCTGTATGTAAAGCTGCAAATATTTTTAATTGTCCAGTAGGCTAGTGATTGGTTTAATAAAATTTTAAATGTTATTTTTAAATTAAATTTTTGCAGTTTTCAATTTTTGTGTTGGAAATATTCATGGCATTATAACAATATACGTAAGCAATATGAAATAATATTACGTTTATGTCTCTTGGATTGATTGTTATGGGACTTTCGAAGAATGAAAGTGCGCTAGGCGGCCGAGCGGTTATGTAAGATTTTACTTGCAATATTTATCAATCACTCATCACACACATAATCTTTAGAACTCCTTTACATTACAAACAATAAGGCATTTCAAAACAAACTGGACTCGATGCGTATACTTAATAAATTTATTATATATATATATATATCACTTATACGCCTACGCAAAAACGATTATTAAAAGAACCTTTACATGGTAATACAAAATATGACGAGTTAACAAAAACTGCTGTAAAATTAAGAAATCTTATCATGTAAAAGCAAAATGCATTGAGTGGGAGAGTATACGGAGCCAAAATATGACAAGCGGTCGGTAAATGTGGAATTTTCTAAGAAAATTTGTATTCTCATTACACCAGAGGTATGATATATTTTTGGGAAAAACATGACTTATGGGTTTTCTGAAATACATGTTTCAAAAGACCCAATGCTGCATGCCCGATCCCCCTGACGGGATTTTTTTGTAATTATGGGCGGTATAAACAATGGTGAATGAAATACCTCATGATGTTCTTGGCATGAAAGTTCAGTGTGATGTTCGATGGACTAATCACAATTTCCAGGTCTCCAAGGGAGCATTCAAATGCCTTGGCTTTTTACGACGGTGTAAGACATGCCTCAACCCATCTGATCTTCTTACTATTTTTTTATTACCGCCTACATCCGACCGAAAATGGAATATAACTCTCATGTACGGGCAGGTGATTCAAAGACTACTTTTTAAGTTACTCGACCGTGTACAGGAAAGAGCGAAGGGTCCAGTAGGGTGGCCTACTTAATTAATTCTCCTGAGCAGCGCCGCAACGTGGGGTGCGTAGTATGTATTCTAATGACATCAAGAACTTGTTCCCGACACCCGGTCATTCATGCGCACAACTCGTTTATCAATAAGAGCGCATCCATTTGTGGTAGATTTGGCAGCGAATCGCACTACTCTTTACAGAAAAAATTCCTTTTGCGGCCGAACAGCACTTATGTGCAATATACTACACGCAGAGTTCTCTCCTGTCACTTTTGACCACCGCAGGGGCGTTAGGAAACTTATTTCTAAGCCCGCGGTACCTAGCTAAAGGTCTAGCATCACCCTAAACTTCCTTGGAGTTTGAAGATGACAGAAGTCAGAAGTAGTACAGGATTTTGTATTTCCGAGTGCAGCGGCGATAGTGATCGTCTTAATTTCACTCAGTGTTGAGAGCACCGTGGAATAAGACGCTATGCGTAGGTATCCACGCAAATCTTGAACACATCTGTCACTTTTGAGGTGGGAAAAATCAAATCGAATGTCAATAAACACTACCACCTTTACCCTTTATTCCAAAACCTTATTTCCTAGATCCGGCACAATGCACCGCATGTGTAGCGGTCATCTCCTAAGTACCGGTCCAAGAAAAAAAAATTTAATTATTTATATCAAATAAAATAAAAATTTGATTCCAACTTATTTTCAAATGACAGCAAAACAAACACCAAATATTAATTCATTCGATTTACAGAATTAATTCACTAAAAAATTTTACTTTACTTTTTTGAGCCTATAGTAGACCTCCTAACAGTTGCTTAAGAATTCGTCATCTTGGTGAGAGCGAAATTTTCATCACACAATTTGAAATAATTTTTAGGAACATAATCAATATATATTTTCTTTGGAATATAATTTAAATACTTCTTTTTAATAAATTTTCTCTGCAAATGTTAATATTTTATCTAGCCGTAGTTAATTATGACTCATCTGTTGTAAATGATTGATTTATTTTGCCTCTTTCTTTCATTTAAAATTATTGGCATAAAATTATTCACATGATTATTACAATTCATAATACTATTATTTTGGAATTAGTTTAAAATTACATTAAACTCTTGGAATTAAACAAACCAACATTTATTTCATGAGCATCAGCAGTGTGCTGTTTGTATATACATATCTAAGCGGCATAATAAATAAATGATTGCTAACATGTATATTTCACTTTGTAGTATGTTGTCTGTGAGGAAAGAAATAAATAAAAAAAATGCACACATTTCTAGTTGCAGAAAATGTAAAGGAAATAATAACAACTGCAATAGTAAAGAACGCTTTCAATAAAATAGAATAAACTCACAAATCAACAAATGAAGAAAAAAAGCAACACGAACCCACACACACACACTCACACACAAACACATACGTAAATGCAAGTGCAGCGAAACAAGCAGCTCACGCATGCTGTAAAACAAACTGCAATAAAAGATTTTTCGAAATGTATTTCAGTCCCTGAAGCAACAGTGATATACAGAAGACGATTGCATGTACGAATATATTTGCTTGCACTTATACTGTTACACTCTTCTCTTATACTTATGTTTACAGTATGTGTGTATACATACATATGTATGCTTTCGAAACTTGTGTTCTTTGCCCTCGTCTGTTTGCCAATATATTTTTTTTTTTGCTTAAACACAAGTTGCAGGAGGAAGTGTGTTTAGAAATGTTGTGAGCGTGTGGGTAAGTACTTATGTATATGTGTGTATTTGAGTGTATTAAGTTGCTTTTTATTTTGTTACAAGTGCGCAGATGACTTTGTTTTTGCCAACATGGGCAGTGAGACAAATAAGTTGGTATCGAATAGGGGGCATTGCATATAAATATGTTTCGATTGAAGTGCATTTGTTAACTTGAGTGTTGTAAATAAAAAAAAAATACTAATTACCATTTATTTTAAGAAACTTTATAGGAAACTTTGAAACTAAAAATTTGAATAAGGAATGACAGATAAAAATTTTAAATTTCGTACTGGCCTGTACTTAAAGCAAAGCTTTGAGCTTTTGGAAAGAAAAAAGATTTGTAGCCTCTACAAAAATAGAAAAAATAAAGAAAACTTTAGTTCTTTGTCGATACAGTAATGGGCATTTCTCGTGTTTATTTCTTAAATATACATGATATTAATGACTTTATATAGATTTCCCCGTTGAAAGACAAAGACTACCCATGACGTGTGTAATGGCATAGAAAATATAAATATACGTGTTCTACTTAACTGCTGTTGGAGTTTAATTCATCTTTTTCCTTTATTCTAAACTTAATTAATTAATTAATTTTCACATTATTGAAATAAAAATAATTTGTATTTTCTGACGAAATATTAGCGAAATATTGAAAAATAAATAATTATTAAAAACCTTTTCATAAAAAAGACCATCGCTCAAAAATAAATATAATTAAAAAATTTTAATAAAGGTCAAAATAAAAATAGAAGTAAGACTAATATTATTGAAATAAATTATTAAATTAACTATGAACAATGAAACACAATTAAATATTCATTAATTTCTAGGCAACCTAATATTAGAAAAAATGTTTATTTTTCATTCATTGAACTTTTAATAATAAAAATTTACATCTACTGATAACCAGCATAAATAATGGACAAAACACAAAGAAAGATGAAGGTGTTGCAGCCTTCGAAAACAGCATATTGTTCAGTTCTGCTAGTGTGTTTGTCATTGTGATTTACAATTTTATCTTTGATTTAGTTTGCTTCTTAGTAACTATCCAATGTAATTTTGAATATCTGTATGTAATCCTTCATAAATCTATTCAAATTGCAAATTGTGCTGTTTTTAAATTTTACCTCTTGCTAAATTTTTCAAATTTTAATTTTCCCCTGCCTCCGTTCGAGAACAAAATTCTTTTTTTTTATAATTTATTTAAGTCTCGTATGCCTGAGTAAGTTTATTTATTTTGCTTATTATTTATTCACAAATTTTTAGAATTATTTGAATTCATTTTAATTAAAATCTTTTGGTAAAATGGTGATGGTATTTGTATATTTCGATTTGAATTTCATATATAATCAGTCCTTGTATTTCCGTTTTTATTAGAAAGTAATTAATTATGAAAAGCTTTTTAAAGCCATTTCTTTTTTTCGGTATTTTTTTTTCTTCATTTAATATTGTAACAGCAAACTAACGCATTAATATTTATTTTTTTTATTTATAAAAGGTTTAGTAAATAAATTTTCGTAAAAAATTCTATTGTTATACTTTTAACAAATAAAAAAAAAATGCCAGTAAATCTATGTTTATATTTTTTTCCTGCAGGTGCCGGAATGACTACTTTAATTCCAAAACTTTATATTCAAAGTAGAAGTTAAATATTATTTTTAAAGCTTTTTTTTTGCTACCCATACTCTACTAAATGGTGGGTCGATGTGCGAAGGGACAAAAATATATTTCTATTGGTGGCGATGGCTAAAGTAGTCTGCACGTTAACTACAAAACCAAAAGGTCCTGGGTTCGAGTACAATTTCAGGCTAAGTCATAAAAATAATTCACATTTTTTCTGGTGTGCATTAGTGTGCCCTTGTGTCAGTTGTAGTCGGAAGGTTCAGTTGATACCAATCCGCAGGCACATCAGAGCGCCCTCCTTCCACGGTATTGTGTAGCAACAGCGAAGTAATCTAATTAGAATAAAATGACTACTAAAACAAAGTTTCAAAATAGAATATGTCTCCTTCAAATCACTGGCGCTGCAACACTGCTCGCTTTCCTCTACTTCCAGCACAGTACATCTCGTGTGTAGGGGTCATCCGCAGAGTGCTGCTCCAAGATAAAGAAAAAACAAATTATTTTTAGTATCTGGCAAAGTAATACAAACGCGGATACTGATTTGATGCAAAATCGCGAGAAAGCTTTGTACGAGCAGAATCTTTGCGCCACTGCCGCCGGTGGTCTCCGTAGGGGAGGTCATGAAATTGTGCTATTTGAATTTCATATGGGGCAATCCCACGCAACCCCAGCTTGGGTACAGAAGAATTTTGAGACACTGCTCAAGAGCTGTCATCAAGAGCTGTCTTATCTCTGGTATCAGTGCTACGTGATCAAGTATATTTTATCAATGAATTATTCTTAAATGAATACAAGTCTTAAATAAGTTTAAGGATTCTTCCATCAAACGCCTTAATTTAAGCAATGAGATATACCGCAGCTCTTTATTACATTACTAGACATATATAAAGACCCTGGGTTGTATTGGGAAGGGAACATCGCTGGCGGCGACTTTTTGACATCCCACCAGAGATCTACTCTGGTTGCAGCGGCAACCGGTAGGCCATACGTCCCATACTGACTACGCGTTTAATTACTGCAGCCTTTCTTCTTTTCTATTTCTTATCTTGCTTAATGACCTTTTGTCTAAGAATAAAAAATCGGTAAATTTAGAATATTTTTTGGCAGCTTTTTTTTATAGAAACATGTGAGATTTCTTAGCTTTTTCAAGAATTTCGTTGAAGGTTGAGTTGGCGTAAGTAGCAACTAATAGTACATACATATAACAAACATAATTTAAGTATGTTTCATTTTATATAAAAAAGAAAGAATTTATGTTGTCATGTTGTCATACCGCAAAATTTTAACAACACAATATGAGCCCACCGTGCAATGTTTTATGTGCATGAATGCTGTTAAATCTTAATTTTGTTTAAACAAGAACCAAAGGATTATCAAACTTTCAAATATTGTACACTAAAACTTTATGTTACTCCTTTCAGCATATGGCTGGTTTTTCACACAGATTAAGGACATGAAAACTTTATTTCATTTAGGATAACAACACCAAGCCTTTTGTAATATAAATATAGAGTAAATAAAAAAAAAACATTTGTTCATGAATACAATTTTTTTGTAGAAATTTGTATACCAGCAGAAAAGTTTTCCTTTTAGTTTTGTTGCCTTTAAACCTTTTCATTGATGTAACTCATATTAATATTGACAAAATGTTACTGCCACTATACCAATGTATAGCTGCACAATACATTTAAATTCATTTAGATGAAAGAAATAAGAAAAAAAGAAATCATCTTTAAAATTTGAAAACCACAACTTTAACATTTCTTTTTTTTTCCTTTGATATTTTTCTTTGTTCAATATATCATGTTACCACAATTGTTTGTCAGTACCACTATTTCGAAGCCATGTTTTCATTTTCTATAGTACAAAGTATTTGAAACCAAATTATACACTTTCTACAATATTATTATCAAGATAAATAGCAATAACAAGAGCACAGAAAACGTATTTGCAACACTTACTTGGCTGCATTCAGGCATAAAATTGTACCAAAAGAAGATTTTAATGTTCTTAGAACCTACAGGGCGATGGATAAGAAATAAATAATGGAAATAAACAAAAATAAATAAATGTATCTCTAAAAAAAACCACATACTGGTTTCTGTAAACAAGTGAAAGAGAGAATATATTAGAAATTGAAAGATACAAAATAATGTTGCAACTGAATAAATACATGCATGTAGATACGCACAAGTAAATATCGAAATTGTAGTAAAAGCAGAACAGAAGACTGGATTTGTTAAGTGAATTTGGCTACAAATGCAGACACACACACACACACGCACACAATCTACGAGTGCTGGCTCAGAATTATTTTTAATTGCAATAATTGCAGTATTTTATTGGAAGAGTGCAAGATTTTCTCTATGAAACGTTTTAGCCTAAGCAGAAAGAAGCGAAGCGATTCATTATGATTTTCATGTCATAAATCCTTTTAATTTTATCAAGAAGAAAAACACATAAAATCAAAAAGAAAGCATGTTGTTCACAATTTTTTTTACTCAATTTCTGTCATTTAAACAGAGAAAAAAAATTTTGCAAAACTTATTGATTCTTGTGTATTTTCCCCAACTCGGAGTAATCAGTCTTGCTACAGGATATATATATATATATTAATTTTTTTAATTATTTTCACGTATATTATATATATATATATATTGATGGTTAATATATTGTAAGTTAATGTTAGGCTGAGCATTAATAAAAAAAAAAAAAGAAGTGAGTATCAAATATTAAGAAAAAGTACCAGTACTTACACAAAAACAGAGTTGACAAAAAAGGTAGACGGAGTATTTACGTTACCAGATGAGGATGATGCAAAAAGTCGCCAGCACTGAAATATAAAACATTGATTCAATTAGGTTTTATTCTGAATTGTACAGGCTGGCGCAAAATGAGCTATATGGGTTTGAATTCTTTATAACTTTTTTAATTATTATTTTTTCTATGTTTTTTTTTTTCAACATTTTGTGAAGAAGACTTGGGGAATTAGTTATGAAACATTACACAATCGAACAACGTACAAAAATAATTTTAAAATTTTATTTTTCAAACCAACAGTCTATTGTGTTGACACAGCGTGCATATCGTCGTCATTTTAATGTGCGCATTGCACCCACACAAGATTTAACAGCTCCTGACAGTTTTCTTTGGCGCTATTTGAAAGAAAGAGTGTACGTTAAAAAACCAAGAACCATACTCCAACTAAAAACCAACATTCGAAATGAAATCATGGCCATTACACCCTAAATTTTGCGAAAAGTTATTGAAAATATGCTAAAAAGAGCAGGTATGTGCTAAGCAGAAAATGGACATCACTTACTGGATATCATTTTTCAAAGCTAATTGCAAAAAATTTTCCAATTATATGCGGTATTTAAAAAAAAAAAATTATAATAATTGCATAAATAAAAAAGTTATAAACCATTTAAACCATATAGCTCATTCTGCGCCACCCTGCATAAAAAATTGTTTTCTTATTGATTTCATTAGGTTCCTATATGATCATCATCTGAATTTCCTTATTAAAGATATCTTCTTGATTATATTAGCCATTTTATATGTATAAAATATTATATTGCTATTTTCTATATATAAAATTTGACAAAACCAAGCAGAATATCTAATAAAATCCTAAGTTTCTGGATTATTTTAAAGAGTAATTACTTATAAAAATTATAAGAATTCCTTCTTGAAAGAAAAAAACCATAGAGATATCTTTTTAATTTTGTTCTATTTTATTAGGTATTTATTAGACACTGTTTTATTGTGTGTACATAGTGAAGGATTTGCCTTACTCTTCTTCTTATATTTATGACATGCACTATGTGTCTAATTAAAATGTTCGCCTAAAAATTTAAAATTTCTGGAAAAAAAAATTTACGATTCAGTTTCACACACTTCGACGACTTAAATGCCAAAAAATCACTTTAAACATAAACAGCTGTGAATGTGTACATTTTTCAAATTAAGTTTTCAAACTGCAAAGTTGTCAATAATTGCAATAATTGCAATAAGGGAAAAGTAATTTCTTCGCAAAGAATTCTTTATAATTAAAATTTTACCAAAATGGCTTATAATACAGGAGGTGTGTACTTAAAAAGAAAAAGATGAAAATATTTTACTAAATGTTGGTATTATGTGACAAATTTTGTGGTTGTTTAGTTCATGCTTTTTTGTGAAGTTGTGAAAAAGTTTATTGTCTTGTGTGGTATAGAAATTATGTTGTTTACATTTGTTAAGAATTTTTCTTATCTTGGAGCAGCACTTTAACGATGACTCCTACACATGCTCCAAAATACCGACGAAGGAGGGCGCTCTAATCTAACTGTGGACTGCTTTCAGCTGAAGCCGCTACTGTTCAGTGACCACTGACTATACATTCGCCACTGAAACCTTGCGACAATAACTGACTCACAAAGGCGCACTAATGAACATCAGAAAAAATTGGAAAATGTCTGAAACTTATATCTGCTCTGTATATTTACAACTGCAAAAACATCTGTTTATAAAATTATGACAAGTTTTTGTTTTGTAATACAATGATTTTTTTACATTTGTAAATTAAAAAAAATCTGCTAACTAGAAACGAATCTGTTGTCGCTAATTTATGTTCATAGCATTTGTTTAGGATTTTTATAAAAGTTCTCCAAGCAACTGAAAGAAAATATAAAGAAGTGATTGGAGTTATGAAACCAATCGACTCACAGTCTTGCAAAGTCCGGGTGAGGTAAAAGGGAAGGAAAAAAGACAATACTGTACATTTTGCCACTATTCAAAAAAGAGAATGACTACAACATATTGCTGTGCTTGCAAATCGTCTGCAATTTGTGGCGAACATCAAATTAAAATCTCTTAAAATTGCATGAATAAAACTAATTAATGAAATTTGTAAATTTAATTTTATTATAAATTGACCTTTTTTATTATATTTTTGGAAATATATTTATTAAGCTTGAAGTCTTTTTTTATTTTATTTGGTTTTATTATTCGATATTTCGTTAACAGCTTATCATTATTCCTGATGATGTCAACAAGCTGTTATCGAATAATAAAACCAAATAAGATAAAATAAGACCTCAAGCTTAATAAATATATTTCAAAAAAAAAAAAAAAGATATTTGTAAATTTTAATTTTATTTTAATTTTGTTTAAAAGAAATTAGTTCAACTAAATAAACAAAAAAAAATATTTTAGACTGCAAATTTTTTCATTTATTGAAGTGTATCCCAAGAAAAGCATTAAGTACGTAAGATTTACGTATCGTGGGTGGTAACGTTGTATAAATTAACGTTATGGTTCTAGGGTTAATTCAAATTGATTTTTTATAGCAGAAAATCTGGCGGAATGAGAAATCTCATACAAAACCAGCTCTTAGCTCTATACAGTCGAACTTCTCTATAACGTAGCAGTTGGGGACCGTCAAATTTCTACGTTATAGAGAAAATTCGCTATAGAGAAACTGCAGAAAATTTTGACTACATTTTTTATGTAGAAAATATATTTACTAAGACAAAAAAATTTATTTTTACATGAACCCATTGATTTTTTTTTTATTAATACATACATATGTGACTAAATTGATGTAAAAAATTAATTGCTAAAAACTTCGCAATAGAGAGATTATTTAGTGTGAAAAATTCTATTTAGGTCTTAAAAAAATGTACGTTACAGAGAGAACTTCGCTATAGGGAAGTCGTTATAGGGAGATCAAAATGTATGAAAATACTCACAAAAATGTTGTGTTCACGAATTTTATTTTTTTATAGAGAAGATTTCGTTATAGAGAAGTTCGCTATAGAGAAGTTCGACTGTATGAAACAAGCAAATTTAGATTTTTTTTTTATTTTCCAAATTTTGTTTTTGATTTTTTTTGCATTTGTTTTCACAAAATCACACCTGGGTACAATAGTTGTTTCCAGGTTCATTGACGAAAATTATGTTCTTTACATAATTAAAGAAACATTAAAGTAGATCTCAAAGTCGTTCTCACAATTCGCCGGGTCTGAAAGTGTTAATTAATATATGCATTTGTAGTTGTAATTTGAAGGTAATCCTCACAGAGATTAGTAAGCGGATGGTGTTTGTTCGGATTGGAAATTGTTCGTGAAAATTTTTAAAAGCAATTGCATTGCATTTACTTGATAATCTCATATTTTTTTTAAACTGTTTTGTAAAACAAAAATCACAACAAATACATGGCATTGCAGATTTTTTTTTTATAGCTTTCGGTTTTTTAAGTTGTTGCCAAAAAAAAAAAGCCATAGACTTGAAACTGCATTCGAAAATTTTCAACTGTATTATTTAGTAGGTTTTATTGCACAATTGCATATGACATGATTTCTGTTGTTGTTGTTGTTGTTGTTGTTATTGTTTCGCTGATGTTTTCACTGCCATAACTGTTGCTGTTGTGGCGATGAATTGTATGAACGCGTTTCGGCGAAAACTTTACACGTCAGTCTGTCGCACAATTGTACAGTAGATGAGCCGGTGTGTAGGTGTAGGTTAATATAATTGACAATGGCTGTTGCAAACACAAACAATAATAACAACAACAACAACAACATCAGAGTATGAGAAATAGTATATAGGAGATGGCTTGAAAGAGTGTCTGTATTTTTACAAGGTGAGATTTACTGCATTTAACAGTCACTGATTTATTTATTCTTTTTTTATATTCCATATACATATATTTATTATATGTGCATGTGTGATAGTATGGGTAACGGTTACTGTAGTATTTTGTAGTCATTGTTCATGAATTTCTTATAAAGGTATTGCAGTCTTTTGCATGTGTGAATGTGCATGTATTTAATTGTAGTTTTATTTTTGTTTTAGCTTTCGGAAACTTGTGTTTTTACTTGATATATTATTTGGTTATTCTTTTGTTACTCTTCTTCCTTGACATGTTTGTGTGTGTGTGTTCTTTCTTGTTTTATATCACATTGATTTAGTACGTTTCTTCGGCAGATATAATAGGATTTTGTGTACGAAATATTTACTTATGACGACTTTAAATGTTAAGTGGTCAAACACAAAGAACCCTGAAGATGAAGGTGTAGCAGCCTTCTAAAACAGCATGATGTTTCGTTCTGATAGTGTTTGTCAATTTTACCGACTGTTCAGCAACACACGGAGATCTATATGGGGAAAATTAAAGTATCGGTAACAGTAGATTAAAATTTTACTACAAATGTAGATGTACTGTAAATCTCAGGATTAAGCTGAATTTTTTACTTTGTATTTAAATGTTGCTCATTGACAGGTATTCGTAGGTATTTATTTTTCGGCTCACCTTGATGTAAAATGTATTTTTCCTTTTCCGTTCCGCTAGTGTTTTTCAGTGTGTTTTACATTTTGTCTTTGATTTAGTTTGTTTCTTAGTATGTAACTATCTTATGTAATATTTTATTGTCTTCATACACTTTTTAAAAGTATTGCAAGTAAATTTCTCTGGCACGGCCATTCAAAATATTTGCTTAGCTCACAGTCGGAATTTATTTAAAATTTAATAAAGCTTAAGAGTGCTCAAGAAGTCTCAAGTATGTCGATCATCAAATTCTATAAAAAAAAAATTAAGCTGAAAACGTTGAAGGTACCAGACTACGTGCCTATTCATATAAGGATTTACGTTTTCTCAAAAACAAAATTATTCCATCAAAGTACTCCGCTGCATTGCAATTAAAAAACAAACAACAACAGCAACGGCAGTCGTATGAGTAATATTTTCATATATAAAATTTATATTACGTATACGTACGAACGTTTGCCGTTATTGCATAGAAAACCTACGAAAGAAAAAAATTAATTCTCATTGGATTGAATTTAATTTTTCTAACGCCATTTTGCAAGTTAAATTTTATTTAACAGCCGTTAAATCTGCTGAAAATCTAGAAAAAAAAAATCGAAATCGTGTTAGAGGTATTTAAAAGCATCTGAAAATGACAATGAAATGTTGAGAAGTTTTTTTTTCTGACCAAGAATTTTAACAGCGAATAGTAATGAATCAAAGTGTGCTCTCAGTTGCAAATACGCAATCCAAAAATATGGCTTTAAAACAAATTTGCTAGCTGTACATTTTACTCTCTCTTAATTTTCTAGTTGCTTTCAATATAAATTTTTTGCTTTTAGTGCTGACAGAAAAAGAAACCCCACTAGAATTTCATGTGATTGAATAGAATAAAAGAGCTAAAAGAAAAACCAAATCTATTGGAATTTATTTTTACTGTTTAAAGTCAGTTTTTGCAGCAAATTCCTAATTACATTCTACGAAAAGGGGTAATAACAGACACAAATTGCTAAACTTTTACAAATATATATCACAACGATATATTGATGTTTAACAGCAAACTATTTTACAATAACAAAATATTACATAGCTACTTTTTAATTATATAAGGCACAACAAACATGGTAATCATTCCAAATTGCTGGGACACTCTTTGGCACATTTTATAATTTTTAGTGTTAAAGTTTTACAATAATTGGATGCATTGTTTATGCATAAGCATAATTTTTGTTACATTTTAAATTTATTATAAATGATTTGTAATGATTTTTAGCTTGACTATTAGTAAATATTTGAATTTATTACGAAATATAGTCGCACCAAACTATTAAATCAAACCACCACAAATAAGTAATAAAAATTCAAATTTACATAAAGATATGCTTTCACACATACACATAAACGAGCATAACGCAGCATTGAATATTTATTTCATACACTTTCCTGCACTGGCTCGCATACATATATATTCCATTTAACCACAACAACGAATGCTGTAGGTACATGACTGAGTACTTTAGGATGTGTACGAAAGTTTTATGTTTTAACTATTCATTGGATATTCCATACAACTGGACATCCATCAAAAACATGCATCATAATACTGCATGCTTTGCATGTATGCCTGTATATATGTATATATACCGTATGGTAAATTTGTATATTGATATGTTTGTACGTTGTGTGGTAGTTGTTGGTTGTAAAGTAGTGGAAGGATAATGCTAAAAGAGGCTATAGAAGGATATCCTCTAACACACGGCTTTATGACTTGATTATTGTATAACACTTTTGCATGTAATACGGGACAATAGTAGAGCAGTTACCATATATGGAAATGGAACACTGTGGGCCGAAGTTGTAAGATGGAATGTGTTATATTTTATAGAAATACGTATGACAATAAGAAAAATAAAATTAAATAGAAGGTTGTAAATAACCTGTCGTATAACACGCAATTTCAAACGAAGTCATAAAACATCTCTAATATTGTATTAATATCCAAATCTCAGTCCTTTTTCCTTCAAGTCTATTGCAATGCGGTACGTAATTAAGCGCCGTACCACATTTGCTCGCTTGTTTGGTTTAAATCGAATGCCCACCAACACTGCTCCTTCTATCCTCCTACGTATAGCCTATTTTTTCTTGTTCCGGTGTAATGCATTGCATCTACATTGCTCAATTACTGGTGCAAGAAAAAACATTTTTTTTTTTAAATGGGTTCGCTAAATAGCAATAATTTAGTATAGGAAAATTAATTATGATATCGAAATATTTCACGTGATATTTGTTTCTATTTACTCTATAAACTAGAAATAAGTTTAACAACACTTTTGTAGTATCAAACATATATGTGTATTGCAAGTTACAGTGGGAACTATTATCAGTGCCCAGGTCCAAATTATATACCATGAGACAAAATAATAATTGTTATGGTTATTTCGTTTCGTCCAGTATATCATAAAACTTGAAAACTATGTATATCAGTAAGCTGTGAAACAATCAATCAATCAATCATTTACATAGATATTTCGCAAAACAGAAAGTGACATTTGACATGTGACTCAAAGTTTCTCGTACAGCAACCAAAACTAGCGCAACATCCTTCGTATGAACTTGACTGATATTAAATGCTGGTTTTACAATTTAATTGCAAATCTTCTTTTATGCTGAATACATGCATACTTATGCGAATATGTGCAACATCAAGCATATCGATGTTCCTCAAGCACATTGATGTTGCATCTCAAATGGAAATGAAAAAAAAAGGAAACTAATGTTCATTTTACTTATAACACATACTACGTTTGTATTAACAAGTAGTTGCTTACCTGTTGTAGTTGTTTGTTTGTTTGTGCACCAAAAATATACTGCACTCGAATGTACATATGCTTTGACGAAATTGCACCAGCTGCATTTTTTTCTTTTTCTTTCACCTTTTACTGCCAAATACTCTTGAAGCATTTTTCAATACGAGTAGTATGAAGTCAAAAAAAAAAAAAGTAATAACCAAAAACATGCAAGTCGTTTAAATTTTATGATTCATCATAAAATTGCTTTGTAAAAAATTACAAACTCATAAAAGAAAAGTGGTTGTGGTGAAAAGTTGTCGAATGTTTATGGAATTTATTTTTAAAAGAAGTTCAAAAACATTGAGTGTTTTCTTAGTAAAATTTTTGTTTCTATTTTATTTAATGGATAAAATTGTAAAGAATTTAGTCATAGTATTATTAAACTGATAACGAGTAGTGAAGTTTAAGTGTGAGAGAGCATAATTTATTTGATTCTTATAAAGGATTTTCTGAGACAGCAACTTGCAAAATTACACTATGTTCGTTCTAACAGACCATCTTCCCAAAACCACAGTTTGGAATATTCTAAAGAAGCTACAAAAATTTGCAGCGAAGTAACGATAAATTTATAAAAGAAAAATAAAAGAAACTATAATAGATCTTTAGGTTAAATAATTTTTGAAAATAAAAATAATTATAAAAAAAAATTAAAAAGGTCGAATAATTTAATATTTAACTTAATTTATATTTTCAATTTATTATTATTGAAATTAATAGATCTTTAGGTTAAATAATTTTTGAAAATAAAAATAATTATAAAAAAAATTAAAAAGGTCGAATAATTTAATATTTAACTTAATTTATATTTTAAATTTATTATTGAAATTAATAAGTTTAGTTTAAAATTTTATAGTATCTTCGCTTATTGTAAAATATATGTATATAGTAAAAACATATACCAACTGAATCTTTTACCCGGTGGATATGTTCCTAGAAAAACCGGGAAAGAAAAAAAGTGTAAAAAATACATGTGACAGACAGAATATTTTTAGGAATTTGTTGCATATGTTTTAAAAAATCGCGTAATGCTGGGAATATAATTACGACGAACGACGAATTTCGTTTAGCACAACGAATACGTCGGCAAAAGTACGTTGTGTAAATTCACAGTGTGGAACACAATGAAGAAATTACAGCTGTCATAGTCGGCAAAGTTGTTTGCTGTCTCTATATAAAAAAATTTACTTGAAAAAATTTAACGTCATTAACATTTAAAGTAATTCTTCTTTCAATTATTCAACGTTAGTCCAAATACATTACGATTATTTTATCTATGTTTGTTATATGGTTTAGCTGGTCTATATGCAGCATTTCATTTGGTCCTAATATCAAAATCTTCAGTAAAAAGGTCTACGGAAGATTTTGATTTTGACCAGCTAAACAAACATAGATAAATAATCGTAATATTTTCATAATTATGTTTTTGTAATTTTATATTTAATATCAATATATTTGTTGTCATCGGGGGATTTGAATCCTTAGATGTAATTAAATCAATACAAATAGCAGCACGAACTTTGACTTTGTGCCAAAAAACTTAACCATTATTTGTCACAAGAGCTGGAAAAAACACTTTCAAAATTCGTGCAATAGAAATCATATGTTTTAATGTGTAAAAAAAAATTTTTTTAGTGGACTTTACACGAAATAATCCAGGCATCAGATCATTCTGGAATAATTTTTATTATGGCTTGTGTAGTGAGCGATGTTCTGCCGTTGCAGAACACTTGTAGATGCATCATATGTGGAAAATGTGCCACATACTGCATATATGAAATATATGAAATATGAATATATGAAATTTAAATTTTATACACTTTGCAGAAATTGGAAATTGAGAGTTGGGACACCACTGGTCTAAATTAAATTATTAATCGAACGGTGCTAAAAAAAAAAAGACAGGAAAAATATTCTATACGTTTTACCTTCTGCCTATGCTCTATTTTTCGTCTTTTTTCGCCGTGGCTGTTCATATTTAAAACTTAAAGTATCCTGTATTGGTCACAGTTTATTATTTGCAAGCTTAAGGTTTTATCTTTTTTAGCCGCTTCATCAGTAAAGAGAATTAACAAAAATCGATTTCCTACATATACGAAATAAGACTTTATTTAAGCTTAAAAAATATTTACTAAATCATTTCAGAGAAAAAGGTCGAAGATAATATTTCATAAAAGAATTATTAAAATAAAATATTTGTCTCATTTTTCATTTTTTTAATTCGAAAGAATTTTTAGGCACACAATCAATCATGCGTGTCATATAATTTTCCAAAAACTTAAACAAAAAGACAACAACGGGATTGGAAAAAAAATTATAATGTGACGAAAATTGGCAACTAGAAATATTTTCTTTTTAATTCTAAAAAAAAAATTAATAGTAGTTGAAAAGTAAATAAGAAAAGGTTTTGTTCTTTTACATATATATATATTATATGTGTGTGTGTGTTATATATGTGTGTGTGTTTACTTTATATGTTCTGGCCGTAGTAAAGTGGCTGAAGATGAAAGAAAATAAAGACATTCTTGCTACACATACTCACAACAATTTGCAATAAGATGAATGTGTTTATTAGAAGAATAGAACAACAAGTTAATAAAAGAAAGAAAAAATAAATGTAATAAATAAGAAGAGCATATTTATGTTTATATTTTGATACATGAGCTGAATTGATTGTAATCTTTGTGTGGTTGACAAGGATATGTTTTTCGTATTTTTCATTTTAATTCTGAATTATTGAATTCATAGAAATTTATTAACAGTTTTTGCAAGTACTTGCTTTATGATTTCAATGCCATGGAGTTAGGAACTTAAAAAATATATATATTAGATCTAAAAAAGAATTAGAAATAAAAATGATTGTATTTGCATTGAGCGTGTGTTCCAGGCAACCGCCATGCTGTAGTACTCTTCTAAAGCCAGAATTTTGAAAGCTTTATATAATCAGTCAGATCTGTTTTTAATTGTATAATAAATATTGCTTTCACGCGACAAATACGTTCGTTACTCAAAAAATCGCGTAAAATATCAATGCAAAATGAGGATATTGGTTTCACGTCTTTATTAAATATCAGGTAAAATAAGAAAAGATTTATTGTCCGGGAACTAGAGTGAGAGAGAGAGAGGGAAGGGTATAGTGTACAGAATAGACAGGTGCTGCAAGTGGTAGGAGGAGAGAGTTTAACTCTTGCACACAGTAGCGTGTCAATTATAAGAAACAAAGTTGGGACATCTCATGATGATAATTGTGACACATCATCCTTAAGATAAGGAGAACCATTTTTTTCATTATTTTACTTCGCCGACATTTTATTGCTCAAATACCGACGGAGGAAGATACTGTAGCAAACAAAAATTCATGGCTTGCCCGAGCCAGAAAACCAACCCGGTTCCTTCTGTTGGCAGAGTTAACACCCCGCCATCAGCTTCAACGTATTGTTACAGAAATAAATTTATTTTTATACCACCCTCGTATAAACGTATTTCAATAGAACATTCCAATAAACAAACGCACAACTATCATATCAATAAAATATTAAATAATTACACAACCTGACGAACACACATAACTTAAACAAAATATATAAATAAAGATAATTATCGCACAAACACAAATGTAAATTTAAAACTAAAGGAATTCTGGAATATTCTATACAAATATCAAAGTAGCTCCACAATACCAAAATGTTCTAACAGGCTCCAGTGGCAAATGCCTGGAGTATAAATAAGGCTGATTGTGAGCAATCGTTATGTAGTTGTAAAAAACACTCTTGAAGCGAACATTTAAATTTAGTGCCTGAAAGTAAAGTACCAGTTTGTGCACATTATTCTATTAAAGTAGAATTGTGAACAAATTATTGAATAAAATGACAAATAAATAAAACGCTTTTCAAACTAAATTGTAAATTGTATTTTTGAGCGCACAGCTCAACGAGTAGCAACTCGTTGTTTTATTTGGCAATCATGAAGTCAAAAGCTAAAACATAACAAACGTAACGATGCTTTCTTTATGCCCCTAAGTGCGGTGGTGGACTTTACCCAAATCAACCGGTGCTAACACCAGCGTGTGCCTGGGCCGAAAGACGAGTACCTCCATAAATCTAGAATACAATATGATCCTCTGACCTAGAGAACGGCCCAAACTAAACAACCAGTCATATGTATAAAAATAATTTGCTAGGTTTTTGTTTAATATTTTGCTATTGTCAATATGATATTTCAGTGTCTTTTTGTATTAAAATTTTATTCCTTCACGCCATTTACCTGCATATCAAATTCTAAATTTCTTTATATTTTCATGCTTTCGGAAAAACTTTAACAATAACTTTTTTATCACGTAATTTTTATATTTCCCCCTTTTTTATCTTTTCAGGTAAGTGTTGCTTTCCATCACAGAAAACGAACAAAGAAAAACAAAGCTCTTTACAATGGGTAAGTTAATGTCATGTGCGAACCTAAAGCCGCAAAATAACACCAGAAAATAGACAAATTTATAAGAAAGTGAAATACGAAACAGTACACAAACACAAACACTTACCCGCATCTCATTTAAAATAAACCCCGTACTGACGGTGTGTGCGAGAAAGAAAAGAGCTGCTTAAAAATCTTGACGAAACTAAATGTGACAGTAAGTGCGAAGAAAATTTTACTGCTGTCCTAAAAGTGACAGAAATCAGTTGATAAATCTGTAAATAACAAGACGAGGTAAAAAGCAAAAAAAAAAAAAACACAGCAATAATTTAGAACACACATGAGCAACTTAATAGAAAAGACATGACGTTGATTATTTTCGGGTAGTTTTGTTCTTTCTATAAATAAATCAAATGCTCGAGACGAGAGCAGAAAATTGCTAATGAAATAATGAAAAGCAAAACTGTTACAAATAACATAACAAAAGAAAAGTAACATGAAAGCAAATCAAAAAATACATAAATAAAATTCTATTAACTGGCACATCAGAAATAGCAAGCACGCACACACGCACTTATTTGTACGCAGTTACGGACATTCATTGTCCTAATTAAAGGTAATTGGAGAAGAAAAATTATTTTCTTTTTGTTTTTTTTTTTTTTATTAGTAAATAATAAATTGGTTATCAATTACATGAATTAATTCTGAATTGTAAAAGTGAGTCTCTCGGTGTGTGCGTATCAGCCAGAGTTGTAAAAGATTGCAATTGATTTAATTGCAATCACATTATTTCGCGTAAATGATTGGAATTTTTTTTTTTTAATTCATTCAAAAGCGTAAATTGATTTTATGATTTAAATATTCAGTAGTGCGAAAAGCACCAACAGGAACATGTACAAAACAATTGATTTTTATTAATTTAATTTGTTCATAATGTTTGGAAAATGTAATTGGAAAGTGTATGTGTATATACACAAAATCTAAATTTTTGGAAATGTATAGCATATTAACAGGCGTAGGTTCATAACCCAAACATGCTAACTACAGTGCAGTTCGAACAAAATTGTTAGTTATAACCGAACTCCACTGTCCAACATTTTGGACACAAATTGCGTTTTATCGACAAAATAAACAAAACATAAATTAATATTGTCGCAAACTTAGCGATAATGCTTAATGTTACGTTCAGACTTATTTTTATTGAACATTTATTTTTTTTTATCTAGGACCAGCACTGGGGAGATGACCCCTACACATGCGATGCATTGTGCTGGAACTATACGAATGTGATAGTTAGAGAAACGACAGGAATACATTTTTATTATTATTTAACTTCGCCGGTGCTACACAATACCGACGAAGGAGGGCGTTCTGATGTGATTGTGGATTCCTATCAGCTGAAGCCGGTATTGTTCAGTGACCAGTGACTACGCCTTCGCCACTGAAACCTTCCGACAACAACTGACACACACAGACACAGACACTAATGCACATCAGAAAAATGCGAGAAGTTTTTTTTTTAATATAATTTTACTCTGAAACTGGGGTTCAACCCAAATCTGTTTTGGTTTTGTAGTCAAGGTGCAGACTACTTCAACCATCGCCACCCATAAAAAAACGTAACCGCAAACCGTAACCGTTTTCGACAAATAATTAGTTAAGATTTTATGGGCTATAATAGTCAAAATAGAGTGAAGAAGTAACTTATTGCTAACGTATATATTTAAATTTATATATAGAGAGCTTTTAATAACTCCAAAAGGACGGGTTTTATTCGAAACCATAAATAAAATGAAGCTAAATGTAATTGCCAGTGGTCAGCCAACATACTGGCCAACTGATCGCCAGAAAATTCCAGATGTCATAGACTTTGGTGTAACTAAAAATTTACCCAGCGATTGGATTGAAGTCGAAGCTTCGCTTGATTTATCTTCAGATCACTCACCCACTATTATCACGTTGCACAACCTGTTAAAAGTATCGCCAATTGATGATAACAGGATGACGGTTACACGGATAAATTGGCTGAAGTACAAAAAGTATATGAGTACTCATTGTACTGCCAATATGCCTTTACGAACCGCAAAAGATATTGAAGATTTCGTTGACAATTTTGAGGAAAATGTAAAACAGGCAACTCAACACGCTTCCTCTACTCTGCCTAAATCAAGATTCAATTACATTTACTCTGCCGACGTAGAACAACTATTGAATGAAAAAAGGAGGGCCAGGAGAGAATGGCAACAATGCAGGTCACCTCAGCTCAAGTCTAGACTCAGAGAATGCACCAAACGATTGAAAACCCTCTTAGATTTTAAAAAATCGGCTTCTCTTCAAAAATTCCTGGAAGAGCTGGATGCCACTCCTCAATCAAATTACTCCCTCTGGAGGGCAACAAAAGGGTTGAAAAGGCCTGTAATAACTAAGTTGCCACTGAGAAAGCAGAATGGAGACTGGGCAAGAACTGAAATGGAAAAAGGCACCCTATTTGTAGATCATTTGAAAAATGTTTTTACCCCACATATAAGTAATGAAGCTTCTGAACTGCCTACTCCTACTGTTGGACAAAACTTTCCCTTTAGATTCAATATGCGAGACATTGACAATGCTATCGGAAATCTAAACTATAGAAAAGCACCAGGTTTCGACAGAATAACTAACAAAATGCTCATGGAGCTGCCATTCATTGCAAAGAAAAGTATTCTTTTTATTTTTAATGCGGTTATACGTCTGGAGCATTTTCCAACCAAATGGAAACTAGCATTAATCATTATGATTCCTAAACCAGGTAAAGACAGCACCAAAGTTGAATCTTTTAGACCAATAAGCCTGCTCCCAACTATGTCTAAATTATTTGAAAAATTATTTATGAGTAAATTGCTACCTATGGTGAATGAGTTTCAATGCATACCAGATCATCAGTTTGGCTTTAGAAGGAAGCATAGTACTATAGAACAAACTCATAGACTTGTGAATGTCGTTAGAAAAACATTCGAGGAAAAGAAATATTGTTCTGCACTTTTCATAGACGTCTCACAAGCTTTCGACAAAGTATGGCATGAAGGCTTAATACATAAATTAGAACAAAAATTACCATCAAACACACATAAACTTCTAAAATCATACATAACCGGCAGAAAATTTATGATAAAAGAAGGAAATTTTTTGAGCCCTCCACAACTTATACAAGCTGGAGTTCCCCAAGGCAGTATCCTGGGGCCTTTGTTGTACTTGATATACACTTCTGATATGCCTACGAGCAATGAAATCCATACATCTACATTTGCAGACGATACAGCCTTTCTAAGTGTTAACGATAACCCACATGTAGCTTCAAGAAAATTACAGGACCATATATCTCGATTAGAAAATTGGTTAAAGCAGTGGAGAATTAAAGTAAATGAACAGAAATGTGTACATATCACATTCACTTTGCGGCGGGAAACGTGTCCACCTGTTCAAATTAATCACCAATATATTCCGCAACACTCAGAAGTTAAATATCTCGGTATTCACCTTGATCGTCGTTTGACTTGGAAAACCCATATCGATGCAAAGCTGACACAAATGAAATTAAAGGCAATTCAACTGAACTGACTTATGGGCAGAAATTCAACGCTAACCCTAGACTGCAAATTATTACTGTACAATTCAATTTTAAAACCAATATGGTGTTATGGTATACAATTATGGGCTACTGCCTCACGCACGAATATAGAAAAAATCCAAAGGCGACAGAATAAAATCCTACGTATAATTACAGCGGCCCCTTGGTACATTAAAAATTCCCGACTCCACGAAGATCTTAATGTTCCGATTGTAAACACCGTGTTTTCCAAATTAACCATAACTTATGTAGAAAAACTTGAAGTCCACCCGAATCCACTGGCTCGAAATATCAAAAATTTCTCAGGTCATACCAGGCTGAGAAGGAGGGATACTTTAGCCCTCTACCTGTCTCAACTCACATAAAAAAAAAAAAAGAATCTGAAACTACTGTGGAACCGATGCTTTCGCCCTGGCGCTGGCTGGGGTGAATATTTTCTTGTTTTATTATTTAAGATTTGATTACTTGTTGTTAGTTCAATATACATTGAAGATTCAATAAATAAATAAATGGAAAAAAAAAAAAAAAAAAAAAATATAGAGAGCTGTTTCAAATCAAAAGTATTTTCCAATGAACAAAAAAATTGTACAGAATTTAGTGGTTACGTTTTTCTGGTCAAATATTTGAACATCGCTTAACATAACAGTAAAGAATATTATAATAATTTTATGCACTATGTTTCCCAAAATGTTTAACTTATTCAGAAAAATATTTTTTCTAACAGAAAATTCATTAAAATAGATTTAGCAGTTAGACAGTTCTTATTCTTATTTAACTGTTTCTAATGCAGATCTTCAGCGAAGCTTTACCCAAATTTTTCTTAGAATATCGTTAAAAATATTACTGAATAGCTAACTCGACAATTTTTACCCATGCGACATCGTTAAAAAAAGTTACTGACTCGCACTACTGGTTTCCTCGGGTGTGAACGCAGTATTGCTATACCCGTATTTGCCATGACACAAAATTCCAGTAAGCCTTCGTTTTAATTGATTTCGTCGTTTATTAAGACTGCCTTTGTCCATATATCAATTTTTTAAATTTGTCTTGTTTTAATTAAAAATTAAAAAAAATATATATTTTTTCATTATAAACAAAAACCAATTTTCCTGAAGAAGCTACAGAAAGGAGTAGCGAAATATCGAATTAAAATAAATATTACATATATCAAAAGGACCGGCAGCTTAAATAATTAGTGTAATTAATTTAAAAAGAGATAGAAGAATTTGTCTGTTTTCGTAATTTTCCAAAATATGAATTTCTTGTGACTTGAAGCTGTACTTTGATTATGATATTAATTTTTTACATAGCAAAATTCATAATTCTCCCATTCTTGCTGTAGTGCATGGACAACATTTTACTTTATGCATTTTCGATTAATTTTGCGCTTCGCTTCAGAAGTTGCACAGCTTCTATAAAAAAAATTATGGAAAAAGAAATTCATTAATTTCTGCTGTGTATCTTAAAGCATTCTACTAGCTATTTTTTCTCCTATGATTTTGAAAACAAATATTAACTTGTACCAAAAAAAAAATGCTTCTTATCGAAAAGAAAGTAAAACATAAAATCGGGAATGTAAAAGGAAATTACACAAAAGAATATTTTAACTTTATCAAAATACACATGTACAGCAGTTAGTATTCAAGGGGAGGAAGTTCCGGCTTCCTTTACTGTACCAGCAGCGCAGAAAAATATATAAAGAATACAAAAAAAAAAATAAGAACAAAAAATTTCAAAACACGATTACAATATTAAAAGAAAGAAAAGAAAAGATTTAAAATTGCTTGTTGCGCTAAACGCAATAACTTTGAGAAGCAAGAGAACAATTGTGTTGGAAAATATCTTCCATTTTTCTTTTTCAATTCAACTGAATTGAACTAAAAAAAAAAAATATTTTACTTAATCAACTTTGTCTGGTTTCAAGTTATTCTACAATAAACGGGTTGGAAAATTTTTATTTCATATCGATGCAGCCTTGAATAGTTGCTGATACTCAAATAAATTGCACAAACAAAGGGCTTACGAAAAGTTCTTTAGTAGTTTTTAGTAAATTCAATTGTTAAATTATTAAATTTATTTCCAGTGAGTTTTGTGTTCAACCAATAAAAAAAAAACTATTAAATGTGAAAAGAAATAGAAAAGTTTCAAGGTGAAAACTATTACCGGAAGAAGTGGTTAAAGTTTTCGTGTGTTGAAAATTATAAATAAATTTAATAAAATAAAAAGCTTTTAAGGAAAATTGTAAAATTTAAATTAAAATAAAAATACTAAAGTACAAAATATATATGTTCCCAGGAAAAAAAATGTTTACGATATCTCCAGGGGACAGCAAAAATTCTTTCTTTGAGTACTCTATAGAGAAGACCTTTATTTCGATTTAGTATTCTTCACAAATTTTAGGTGATTTGGCACACAATAAACAGCAAAATAAGTAAAAAAGGCAAAAAGCATGTATCTTTCCATATGATAGTTATTCAATTGATAAAAATCCGTTACTATTGCTTTATTTTTGAACACTTAAAATGAAATTTTAAATTAATGAAAACCTCGGTTTTTATTGACCTCATCAAGGTAAAAAGAAACTTTTATGGATAGCCTCGGCGTATGTATCACAATTGACATAATGGAACTCCAAAATATATAATAACATGCTTATGCAAAAAGAAATTTTGTAACCAGTTTTGAAGTACACTTTAATTTTAACACTTGTTTTTAGCATATGGACCTAAAACTACAGTATTAATTAACATTTTTTATATATTAAAATTTTGTATAATTTCAAGGGTACAATCTTGGTTGAGGGAAACGCCTATGCAATAATGAGTTCCCTCTATTCCGAGTGTACTGTATCAGGCAGTTCTTGCTACGATTTTGCAATTCCTCAGAGTTGCTCAAAACTTATTGGCACAAAGGACTGCTTTGACAGAAAAGGGATTCTTGTTATTGATGATGATATGATTTTGTTATTAAATGAGTACCAACTTTCTTTATATTTATTTATATTTTTTGATTCTAGGTACAGCTTTGTATTTGTATTTTGAGATACTCAAGACAAATTATTTCAATTATCAACAAATTATTTAGAACAGCTCTTCTTATTATTATTAAATTTTTAATTTATTTAAAAACATGTTTTGATTTATTCGAAAAATTTATTTTACCGGATGATGCTAACCAAGGGTTAGCAAAATATCGTAAAAACTTATTAATAAATAAATTAAAAATTTTATAAAAATATGACCTGCAGTGCTAAATAATTTATTGCATACAATAAAAATAGCAGGTCGAATAAAAAGAAGAATAAAAATTCAATTATTAACTTTAATTTTTTACTTTTATTTACTTTCCGATTTGCTGTAGAAAATGTTCTTATTATTGTTTAATATTCATGATTTTTGCCGGCGGTGTCGCTTAGCCATTTTTTTTATCTAGTTTTTAGCAATTCCTTATCCACATTTAGCCATTATTGGTGAAGGAATTGTGGCATCACTGCTCAAACGTAACCACCACTAAATCAACCGGTACGTATGAGTAATATTTCTGAAAACTTAATAATTTAAATTTTATTTTTATTTAATATCGCGTGCAACTATTGTAAAAAATATACAATTTAAAAATTAACTTGATTTTCATTATAACAAAATAACAACAAAAAGTAAAAAGTCATTGTCAGCAGGAAAATGGCAGTAGTAGTTGTCTTTAAACCGCAAAAAATTTTTTTAAAGCGTTGCATTTTTTTTCTATCCCATTGCCTTTAAGTTATCGTTCTTTTAAATTGAAAACGATATTTTGTCTGCAACAGCTTAAAGAAATTTTTGAAACTTAATTAAGAATGGTATAGTTAAAAGTGAAAGAACTTATTTAAAACAACAACACAGCTGCCAGCATAAGGCTGTAAGAAATTTCGAAACAATTAATTATAAATAGATATAAACTTTTGTTTAAATAAACTAAAAACTTTGTTTGTAGTTTCATGCTAGAATAAAGGATATTATTTTGGGAAAAAGAAAGGAAAACATATTTGTGTAGTAATTAAAAAGTTTTAAAGATTGAAACAAAAGAGAAAGAAATTGAGGACGTAACCATTTAATTGGAATTTACTGATCAATTTAGGCTAAAAATTATTAAAACGTTACTACTTTTAAGACAATTAAAATGCCTGCCGACAGTTGTGACTCCCTGTGTTACTTTCATTCAGGGTTGGCCCCGTATTGGACTGTTAAAAATTATTTCAATCATGCATCAACTAAAAACGCAAAATTTTACTATCGTTTTATTTTTAAGAAATGGCAATAGTACCATTTAATTGTCAATCGTTTTTTAATTTCAATTTTTACTTTATTACAGTTCGGTTATTTCTACTTACAAAAGAGTTTATTCAGTTTTCTTTACTATGGCTAATATTAAGTCAACATCTTCGAATAAAATGATACATGATGTATACATTGAATTTAATTGAAGAAAATTACTTTAAAGTGAAAAGTACAAAAAAAAATTACAATAACTAACCAGACCGCATTGAGGCATCTTACGGCCGAATGCGATTACTTCTGTATGTGCTAATGGGGTACTGGGCCATAGCGGGTATTGCTTTGACAACGATTAGTTCCTTAGTTGCAATGACTATTGCTGTGATGTTACTAAAGGAGAGGAGACTATACCGATGTCCTGCACTATCCGTTGCCCGCAGGATTAACTTTGGTTTTTATACCTTCGATGTGTTGAATAAACTACTATTTTTAAACCTGAACAAGGTATTGGTGAGACAGCGATGTCTATGAAATAATCTTGACCCGGTCTCGGTCTCTGTGCTCCCGTCCACTGCCACATGTGAAAATTTTTTCATTACCGCTGTCACAATGAATTGGACCCAAGTGGGCTGGAACCCAACGTTTTCATCCAGCAACCTGCCTAACCTAATTTAACCTTCTACAAGAGCTTGCGAATAGAAATATGTGCTTTCATTACCTCTGAAGAAAACTGTAAACTCTTGTCTACCTCAAATTTAAATTTCATTTCATGAACACATTTCATATGTAATATTTATTTAACATTATACAACAGAAGCAAATTAGTTTACAGTAAAAGATGTGTGCAACAGTCTCAATAGTTTATTGTTAACCAGTCATTTTACTGAAACTCTCAGCTAAGAAAGCAAAATAGTACAAGGTCATTTGAAAGCTACAAGGAAACTGTGTCATATTTAATACAAATGATGAGGGAGCTGAAAGAAAAAAAACAACATTTTTTACCAAGAATTCACGAACAGTGAAAGTACAATGTAATTTTAACCTTTCTTTTTTTTCGCTTTTAATTTCCACTCAAAGTTGCTTTTACCTCGGCTTATTGTTATACATTTTCCTTGGACAGAGCTTATAACGAAACAAAAACAACAACGAAAAAGTAACACAAAAACAATGTTGAGTTTGAAATTGAAAACAGCAAACTGCAAACTGCGAACAGGGAAAGGAAATACATGCTGATGTAAATACTCCAAATGCTCATTTAAATTTTAATTGCTTTATAAATGTTAACAAGTCCTTGAACTTTTATATATTTTTGAACAACTTTAAAGCAACAAATAACTACAATGGCAACATAATACAACTATGCATGCATGCATGTATGCGTATGTGTGTAGTCATACTTATATTAATGATGGCAAGTACAAGAGCAAGTACAAGTACAACACAGAACGTAGAACTACAACAACAAGTACTTAACAATTCATTAACATTCGTGTTTGTTGTATGTGGAGAATACTTTTAAATAACAACTACAACAGGCCAAATATTTCTAACAAATGTTTTAAACAAAAAATTGTGAGCGCGTGTGTGTGTGTGTAGGAAAATATCAAATTCAAAACTTTGGCTGTAAAGAATAATTAACCCTGGGCTTAGAATGTTAAAATATTATATTTTTTTTTTTCGTTAGTAAAATACACGGTAATTTGCATAGGAAAAGTTAGACAGTATTTGTTGGAATTTTAAAAGAAACAAATACACCGGAATTGATTTAAATTTAATTAAGAATTAACTGCAGAGAATTTTGGCTTAAAGAAACAGACAGATATTTTTTTAAGATTTAAGATAATTTTGCAAATATTTCATAACTAATTTTTACTTATAACGATTATTCGCTTTTTTACAACTGACAACTTTAACATGTTTTAATTTTTTTAGTTTTATTTAGTTTGCTGCTTTTAAGTTTTTTAAATATTATTCATAAAAAATCTACTGAAATTTGTTCAAATATAAATTATTTCATACGATTCTAATTTCAAAATTATGCTTTTGCTGAAAAAATATATGGAATGTATTATTACATACCTCATACTCGTACCTCATAAAGAATTTTTTAAAAAATAAACTCTCTAATTGAGGCGGAATATGTAATAATATGTACTATATATGTATAATATATTATAATATAGTTGGAATAATAAAGTGTATATGTTTTAAAAATAATAAAGCGAAATCGGGCAAGAAATGCAACACATTTTTGGTTGAAAAGAAAACGCCATAAGTCTTAATGTTTACAAAAATCTCTTGCAATGTATTTTGTTACTTTCTAGAGCTGCTCCCGATTTCAAACACAATTCTTATATATTTTAGCAGAATTTTGTCAAATTGATGATATTTTCTACTTAATGTACTTCACCGACATTTTCATTGATCACATAACGACGAAAAATGACACTGTAAAATACTTGAACGGTAATGTAATGTAATTTGAAGTTTTAAACAATAAATTGCTGGTTTATTTTTCGTTTTTTCTTACCATCAAGTACTTCTTTCTTATGCTATGTAGGTAATTAAAATTTCCATAATTGCATCAGCAGCTTTGTTGCAAATTATTTATTTCCAAGAAATTTCTCTATATTAGATATCTAGAAATGTTTTTATTGCGCCGGAAGCGATTAAAGAACAAAGTTTATTTTGTTATTTTTTTTTTTAATATGAACTTGAAATTTTATTCAAAGCGAGGGAAAATTAATTGTTTTTATTAATTTATGCTTGTTGTTGTTCGTTTGAAGGTCTACTCATGAAGTGGTATTAATACCAACGAAATTCAACATCTAAACTTGCTTTTAGAGAAACGCTTTCATTGAATGTTAAAAAGTAATTATAGATATTATTTTATTTGTCGCTCAATAAATCTGAGTTTGACTGACTAGCGTACCCTCAATAGACTTATCAACTGTTATCAAATATTTAGGTAATTGTAATTTTATCTTATCACTTTTTTTTTAGTTCCACTGTAAAGAATTTAGTCAAATTATTTGTACAAAATTATGTTAATTTTACACAAAAGAAAAACTTTTTTTTTTTATTAAAAAAGAATTATTTTAAGATAAAGCTGCAAGTATATAAATTATTTTAATTTCTTTTATAAATTGTATTATGAATAAAAAAGAAGAGAACAGAACAGACAAATGAATGTTTTGCATAATGCATGCTAAATAAAGTTACGCTCAAAAGTATGCTATAAATTTATTAATAAGGATAAGCAAAACTACTGCATTCTTTATATTCCTTTCGTATGCATATGAATGTGCATTTGAATTTAAATATACACATGCATAATATTTATGTACACATATAAACTTATTTAAACTATTCGTATAATTCTTCTTCCAAAAAATATGCACAATTTCTTTATTAACCCTTATGAGTCTGATAGGGTACACGGGTAACTTTATGTATTGCAATAGGAATTTTCTATATACGGTGGCCCAATTCAGTGTTTACTGCATTTTGTTTGCAACTGCAACTGTTTTCTGTCTGACAGTGGGCGCTGTTTTTACAAAAGGCATTACAATAATAAAAATGTTTTCCACCTCTATCTGTTTCTCATTTCTTGTGTACAAATGAGAGTGAGAGAGGGACTTATGAAAACACCAACACTATACCATTTTAGTGTTGTGAAAACGCAATAACGTAGCAAATGCAAATTCCTACGGTTTGTTGTTGGATTGCAAAAAAGCCCCTCGAGACTTGGCAATCCCACCATCGTCCAAGCTACCATATATATTTCTAATCATTTGGTAGTGTTGTATTGCTGTAGCGATCACATCACCTATTAATCTATTCGCCTTGGGGTACACTGTTGACCTGTTCAAATTGTGTTTTTTTTTTTGTAACACATTTACGGGTTAAATAAAGAGTAAAGTTGTTAAATAAAAATAAGGCTGCTAATTAAAACATAAGTAAATTGTATTAAAATTCAACTATTATACCATTTAACGTGAAAACTATAATATATATGCCGATAAATATATATGCCGATATACACTTTAAGAAATTATTGCTTTCAATCCTATAAACTAGTTTAGCACAAGTGCAACAATTTCAGTTTTACACAGCCGCTCACAATAATTAAATACTGGGCATTTCTTTTTTAAATTCATATAATTTTTACACAAAGGAAGTTTTTTAACCAAAACGAAAAAAAAAAAATTGTGACACTTTCTAAATGCATCACATTTGTATAGCGACACACGTAACCCAGCAAACATTTTATATGGTAAATGACACTAAAAATTATGCCAAATTTTTTGGGATTAAAACTTAAAGCATGCATTCGTAACGAATATAAACTTGGGAGGAATATTATAAGACAGCAAAAAGAAAACCTACTCTCCCTGGGCAAAGAAGGACTATAGAAATTAATTTGCACAGCCAACAAGGAGTTTATAAAAGAATAAAAGAGATTTGGTAAACATATATAGCAAATAATTGAGGGCCCCAGGAACCGAAACTGCGTAGTTCTTTGCACAATGTTCAACAATAAATGAAAAACAGAAAAAAATTGGAAAAAAATTTTGATCTGAAGCCTACAAAACATGAAAGCCAACGTTTCGAGGGATTGAAGAACTTGCAAATATATTAAAAATAGCTATGCGAGGGATTAAAATCACTGTTTCGAAGAATAAAGTATTTCAACCATTGAGAATTTTTTTATCAGCGAGGGCGAATGGTCCAACAAAAATGACCAGCATAACAAATGAGTAAGACTGAAAATTTAATAGATAGGGAACAATTACAGATTATTGGCTATAGACAGACCGGAATAGCTGCCAGACTAGCAGCCTTTTGAGTCATTTGCGCTCCGTTGCGTCTCGTTTCGCAGCTCATCATTCCAAAGAAAATGAGCCACTTATTTAATACTGTATGGTTATAGTAAATATAGTAAAACTTTCCATTAAATATAAATTATAAAAATATTTTAATCACACTTCTCTTAATTCATACATTTATTTGTATATTGTTCGAGAAAAATGTACCAACTATCACAAAGTAGTTTCGCAGTGGCAAATTGTAAGGCAAACCAAATGATGGCAGTCATAAATAAATAATTTTTTTTTCCAAACGCATCCTTTGTACGTATGTAGGTTCTTGTTCTTATTTCTATAATAACAAGAACACAAACAAATTGCTTTGTGTGTAATGCTAAAGTAAAGTTGTGGCCGAGAAAAAAAAATATTTACCTTTTTTTCTCTCGCACAAAAGGACAAGTGCAAAGTGTTTATAAAAAAATTAAAGGAAACAACATGTTTTAAGTATCCCTGCAGGACTTTATAAAAACTGTAATATAAACACAAATACAAGCAGAGAGCGAAATATACACAATCACACACTTACACACTCAGGCTTTTACATGCATTAAAACAATATTGTATATAACTATGCCATTTACGAGGGTAACTACTTTTTTGTTATGATGGGAATTTTCTTTGTGTTAAATTAAGATCACTAATTGTAGGTGGCTTTTTTTTCTGGAATATTATAGTCAGCATCTCGCTAAAGTTATTGGTTAAATTAACTGTTTCGTTCTTTAATAAGAAAATATTTTTTAGAGACAGAGGATTATGAGTAGAGCAAATGAAATTACACTTCATTGTTCATATTCCTCATAACGATTTTTCTCTGCAGAACGTACATTTAAGTGGCTAAAGATACCGTACTCTCAGCCTTGCACAGGAATCTTCGAATTTGTATGTCAACACAAGCTTTTCTTTGTCCTTAATAAACCAGCCAGAAATTCCTTCTGTGGTGTAGCACTTTGTTAACCCCTTTTTCTGTTATAGTGGATATTTTTCTCATAGATTTACAAAACGGGCTGCTTATTGCTCAAAGTAGTGTTCACAAACGCAGTGTATTTCCGTTGATTTTGTTTGGCAAACTTCGCAATCTATATGTCTAGTCAAATGAATATTAACATATGTTTACATATGAGTTACGTACTCGTCCAAATGTTAATAGATTTCTCTACAATTAAGAAAAAGTTATCGAAAATCATAAAGTTATTCACACCAAAGGCACACCATCCGACCCACACAAATTTCCCAAAAATTTATAGCCTATAGAATTTTATCTTCGAAATTAAATATAATAAATAAAAGCTTTTTTTTTATTGTGCTATAAATTTCAATTATTTAATAATATTGTCTTTTTGTTATTATTTTTAAGTTTCTAAATACTTTAAATTATTTTAAATTTTATAGTCAACGTTAGAAATGTCTTATCCTTCGTTCGTTATCCTTTTGTTGTCGTAGTAATTTTATATTACCGGCACTGAGCTTGTCATTTAACTTTTCCGTCTTACTTTATACAGCTGCTGCTAATGCTGTTGTTCTTTTTGTTAATTGATGCTTTTTATTCATTCAAATGCCTACAGCAGAACATAGACAAACGTGTTATGGAATTCAAGTCACCTTGCCTAGAGGAAAAATGTGAAAAGAAAAAAAAATATCTAAAAACGACAAGTTTACAAGTTTCTATACTACAGCAGGACTGGAAAGTAGAGTTTTAAATTTCTATAAAACTTACTGGCTGTTTTAAGCAAAGGAAAAGCAATGGCGCTTCGAGACAATATTAAATTTCAAAAAATAAATTTTGTTTTCATTAGAAACTCTCAAGTAAAATTTTTCTTTCTTGCGTTCTAATACCAGGCAAATAAATTTGCAAAGTTTGCATTAAATTTAAAAAAATTTTTCCTAAAAGTATGCCAAGGTTTTTAAATTTTTTTTTATTATTTTATAAAAAAACCAAAATGAAACCAATTCATCTCATAAAATCCTATCTAAAGGTCTTTTAAAGAAAAAGTGCTCTTGTTAGGCTGCCATGGACTCGGTGACAACCAGCTTTGAAAGTGGAAATTTTTTTGGCGGCGTATTTTATAAGATTCCAACGTTACTGGTTTATTAGCAAAAACTTTTGACACATTTGGACAGAATTTTATTCTCCATAGCCTTAAAATATTTCATGGTGCAGAGCAATTGACTTGAACTTATGTAGAGTTCGTATACAAGTTTTCTTTTAGCAAATCTAAACACTCTAGGATACTGTACTGTTCGTAGAACGTGTTTTCTGTAAACTTTATAAACAACTGGGAGGTCAAATAATTGCTAATAATGGCGTCTCATGGCAACTTTTTCCCCGATCTTAATTTTATACCATGATTTTAATGGCCCTCAAAAGGTAGCCTGTCATTTTGTCTTCATCTTCAGAAATCTACTTTTTCTAGAGATAATTCGAAATGGTTTTATAGTTGTTATATGCGTCTGTGTGTGTGTATTTGTTTTGTACAGCCAGATGTTCGAGCAATTATTCCCTTTGTAGCACAGTTTATAAGCTGTTCGCAATTTGTTGTCTTCTTTTAGTGAATTCAATTTGTTTGAATATCGCATTCTTATTTCCATTTAGCTTCCTTTTTTCCTTTTTTTTTGTTGCTGTCTGTCGTTGTGTCATTCAAATAACCGGCTAAAAAAACACTCATGTCATACTGTCTCTCAGAATATAATCTCTTAATTAGTAATAAAAGTAATAATGACTATCATGAGGGTATTCAAAATTCATTACTGCCTCTAATCAACTTCAATTTTATAAAAGTACACCGCACAAAACATGTGCTGAAATGTCAAAATGAAAAGTTTAAATAAAAATTTCTTATATATTTCTGTGTAGAGGATTGTAGTATGGAAATTTTGAGCCAGTTGTCGTGAAGTTGTCTTCTTATGCAAATTTCTGTTTATAGAAGCAAATATTTAAGTGCGATTTTATTTATTTATTTTTTTGTAAATTGAGCAAACTAAAGGTAAATTATGTTTTAAATTTTATAAATTGTATAACAATTACTATTATACCATGTTCATACGGACAGCAATAGTCGTGGTTCGTACATCAACCATAATTGTAACTATTTGGTTCGCCATACAAAATTTTGAGAGCGCACCATGTTGGTTCATTCTGAACCAAGTGCCACGGCCCATTCGATCTTCAAGGACTCCCGAAAACATTGAACTGGTTGAAAGCAGTTTACGTGGAAATCACTGGGACTGCCAAGACCGATTATTCATGAAATTTTAAAAAAGGATCTGAAGTTCCATCCGTTTAAAAAAATTTAAAAAATAAAATCCACATTTCCATTCTATCGTTCAATGCTCTTAATATAACTTTGCCTCAGTTATTAAGTTTTTTATTTATGTTTGAAAATATAAATCTGCTTTCAGACACCCTGTACAAACCACGTTCAAATTAATGTAATCTATAATTTTGATAATAAAATATTGCTAGTTTATCTGAACTAACTGAAAAAAAAAACAAAATAGAAATAAAGAAAAAAGAAAAAAAAAAAAAAAAGGCTAAAATAAAATAAAGCAAAATATTTCCAAAAATTTACATTCATATTGTATATGTATATGTATGTATAAAAATATGCAAAAAACAAAAAGAAAATTGAGAAAACGAAGTGACAAACTGAACCAAGAACAGTCGTGTGATCACCATGGTTAGCAAGCGTGGTTCAAAGAGCGAACCAAATGGTTAATATTGTCGTGTGAACATAGTATTAATAAAGTCCTTATGACACTTCATTTACTTTTCATTAATTAACATAAAATTGGTAGCAACAGACAGCAAAAGCCAGAAGAAATTAAATACAAAATAATATTTAAATTTTTTTAAGAGCTGCCTCCTTGTTTTTATTAAAAAAAAACGCTAAAGAAAAATATACGGTCAAAAACTTAGCTCAAAATCGCAGACGTTGTGCATAAATCGCTCAGTTATCAACTTATAAAAGATTTTAAGTTCGAAACGTCTATTGTAAGTTGAAATATTTTACATGTTTTAAGATAGTTTTTCATTTTTTATCAATAACACTAGTGAATGATTTGACGTTTTTGTATTTATCTTAATATGGTTGAACTCTTTGCACCTGTTTAATTTTCCCATTACAATATATTTGCACTGTTCTTCAAAATTTAAAAAAAAAAAAAATTCAAGAAAAATTAATAAGTGTCATTAGAGCTTAACAAATTTATGGGGAAAATATTGATGGCTGTTTTTAAAAGATACATTTTTGTTATCGCTGCTTTATTCCGTTAAAGACCAACATTCATTATTAACTGGTAAATATTTATTTTTTTCTGTGTACACTTTACCGTTTCCCTTTCTATAACAACAACAACAACAGAAATAATAAAAAAAAACCAGAAATTTGTTGCAATTGTTGAAATTTGTTTTGTAAATATATGCCGTAAAAGAGAGGGTGTGTACATGTGTGGTACGAGAGAGAGTGAGAGAGAGAAACCAAGTAGCACAATACAGCAGTAATGGGTTGTTGATTTTTTTCACAATTTGACAATGAATTTAATTGCTTACGGCATTCAATGGATAATTAAACGCGGCATATTGTTGGCATTTTAACAAGTAACACTCTGGCAGAAACGAATAAGATGCAAGACATCTTGTTATTTTGGTTTAAAGTAAATTCCAAATATTTTATTTTAATTACGGTAAGGCAATCAGATATTTAATAACAAATGCTGGAATGCGTTTGACATGTTTAACAAAATTTTAGCACTCAACCTTTTGCTTGCATAAAAATAAAGAATGAAACTCGATATAAAATTAAATTGCTGTTCTCTTCTTTTTAACTGTAATTAGTATTTTGTTCTATTCTATGTATATTGTCTCCTACAAAAACAAATTAATGGATGTTCATAATTGTTTTAGTTCAAGTGCACATGCGGCCCATATGATATACATACATACGAGTACAATATTGTGTGAAGCACTCTACATCAATTTAGCGAAAGTTTATTTCCGAGAAATAATCGCCAATATTTCATTTTATACGTATATTTAAATATTTCCGACAATTTAGTGAATATTTTTACAACGAGAATTCCATTCGATTAAAAAGAATTTCAGGTCAAGCGGCTACACACATAATTGTATGACTGTGAATATACATATATTTTAATTTCATAATAAACACGTTGCCATACATATAATTTACATGTGCATAAAAAAGTATTGCCTAATTTTGGGTATGCCCAAGTATTCTCCCTGTGTGCGTATACTTGATTTTAATGTGATACGTTTTAATGCTTATACGCCCATTACGTGTAAATTGCCACATAAAGTGAATAGAATATTTTTTATGTTTCCTTAATGTGGGAGAAACATTATGAGCTTGTGTTTAAAGTCAACGGAAATGAAATATATCTGTGTATTTAAAACAAATTCATGTAATAATTGCTGCCTACTTGTTTGTAACTGCCAAGCTACACAATTTGTCTTTGACGGTTATACGGTGTATGAGCATTTGCGATGCTAAATGACTTCGCAATCGTTCAGAATTAAAGCCAATATATGTTGCATGAAAAGTAGAGCGGCATAATTTTGATTTAAAATCTAAAAAAGATTACATTCGTTGCAAACTTTTTACACAAAAAAAGAGTTGCGAATGGTAGTTATGTAGTTAAAAAAATTACGTGATTTACTTCACCTCAATTTTATTACGTTGTATGCTGCCCAAAGTGAGGAACTGTTTATCTATTCACGTATACAATGAAGGCTGATGAGCTAATAACTCACTCAATATAGATCATAATTTCTAGTAAATTTGAAATGTATTTACTTTCTCCTTGGTATTAAATGCATTGAATCATTAGGGAATAGACTCACTATAGTATTACTATTGTAGGTCATCGCAATGGAAAAGCCGAGCAACCGTTCATAGATATTTTTCATTAAAGCTGCTTTCTTTTGTGTATTTACTTCTTACTTAGTGAGCATTTTAAGTTTTCAGAAAGGAGCAGTCATTTATATTAAAATTAATTTACATATATTCAAATTAATATGTTATTTACATTGTTATACGATAAAATTTCGTATCGAATTAAAGTGCCTCCGTAATCTACTGCGAGAGCAGTAGGCTATGAATATGGAGGTTGCGGGTACGGGTGTTTTCGCAGAAAAGCTATATAAAGCTTCGCTTATTGTGTGAGCTAAAAACTCTAAAAATTAGCCCCGTCGGATTTGTAATAATTGTCCATTTCTCTAGAGAAACACGAACAGATTTTGTGTCGACGAAGTTTCAACTCCAGCAAATCATTTTTTTTGTCATTAGTCCTATTGTGCAGTTTCAGCTGTACCAAAAATGGTGAGGTGATTGAAGAGTTTAAGTTTCAACTTAGCAAGTGCAGGTTTTATATTGTGATTCGGTAGAACAGAGTTGCTGCGTTTTTGATGTTGGATATCTTGACACAAAAAACTCTAAAGTGGAGCAATTTTATTTATTATTTCCCTTCGCCGACACTGTACTACTGAAAGACCGATAAATCAGGACACTGTTAGCGTAGAGACATCAGAAATATGTTTGGCCTACCACGCTTCAACGTTTGAATGTTTGAACTCAGAGATAAACATTGACCTTATTAACCCTAGAAGACTAATGTACTTAAATTTTAAGTGTATTTTTTTTATAGTATTATTGCTACACAAACGTACAGCGACAAGTCTTCTTTACAACTGTTTTTCAGCACAAACAACATTTGAACATTTGAAATTGAAGTGCTTTAAAGTGTGTATACTAAAAGCCGTTAGGTAAAATTTACATGGCGTTAGTGGTATGAGTATGATTTGTATACGTAAATTTTTCGTGACATTAATTCCTAAAAATATTTCATTTATTAACTTGAAATGATAGACCAAAAACCCCTTAATTCTAATTCCAAGTTTCAATCGTGAGTATTTAGTTAGCAGGCTAAACTCTAGTAACCTGAGCAGCATCTGTGATGTTGGTGTTGATAAAGAAGGAGAGCAGTATTTAAATAACGGCGACAGTGTCGTTGATAAGAATTTCTGTCCCACCATAATTGCCGTAAATGAAATCGTAAAAGAATTAAATGAACCCTGAGATTTAAAAATTCATCTGCACAAAAGAGCCACAAAATAAGATCAACAGGGGAAACTGCTAGAAGCAACCTAGACACATAAAATACTGTAAGTTTAAGCAAGAATTGCTACATTTGGAATAACCTTCCAATTCGTAATACAATCGGTAAATGCGCCTGTAAGAAAATTATAAGAATATACATACGTTTTTGTTTACTTTTTTTTTAATCTCTCCTAGTCAAAAAATTAAGTAATAATTTGAAATGGTTCTGCTATAGCTTGAGTGTCTGCTTAATGCCACAGAGGCTGCACAGTCTTTTAAACAATTAGCCAAAAAAACACTGTGGAGTATTGCGAGAAGTAGACTTTATTCCATCACTTCAACAGCGCTATATTCGTATCAAAGAAGCTAGCAGACATTGCTAAGTATTTTAATTGTTTGAGTGTTACTGCTCTCTCAGACAAAATAAATAAATAAGTTGGCAAAAATTTGGGTTGAAGTAGCTTTCATTTTAAATCAGATTAACAAAATCTCTACAAGAACATCAGTCTCAGTATATGATTTAAATGTTTGCTCTACAGTTAGAGAAAAACAACCATTACAAGAAATATATAAAAATACGTTAGAATTAGCGATATTTTTTTGAACTACAATTATTAAAAACAGTGGCATAGCAAATAGTTATATACGTATTCTACTCAACTGGTGTTGGAAATTAATTGTTCTTTTTCTTTTATTCTAAAAGGGAAAGTAATTTTTCACATTATTATGAAGAATTTAATATGAATTTGAAAGTTATATGTATATAGTAAATACTATAGATATTAAGTTAAAATGCATTTACTTTCAATTATTATTCAAAACCAACCTGTTTTCGTTTGGGAAAAGAAATACATAAATCATGAACTCCCAAGTTTATTGCATGCATGATCTTGTCTTAGCTAACAGAGTTATTTTTCTCATTTAATGAATACATGTTACCCCATACAAAACGACTTTTTTATTACTTCGTTGTTTTATTTATTTTTTTTTTTTTGACCGGCACTCAGGGAATGACCCCAACACAAGCGGTGCATTGAGCCGCAACTAGGAAATAAAGTTTTGGGAGTAGTATTTATTGTCATTCGATTTGAATTTTCGCACGTTAAAAGAAAGACCTCTGCGGGTAGTCTATTCCACATACATGCTGTTCGGCCAAAAAACAAATTTTCTCTGTATTGCGTAGTGCAACAATCAACTTGTAACTATTGGAAGAAATAAAACTATGAACTGTTAGTTTTAGTGCATGCATGATCATGTTCGATTTTGTTTTTACTTTTGTTTCTTTTTTTGTGCTTTTTAAAAATAGAAAATACAAAGTGAGGCAAAAGTAATCACCTTTTTTTGAAAAACGCTTTAACTTTTAAAATTCCGTTTTGACACAAGAACGCGAAATAATTGTTTTCTCGGTTCATATTTCTTGGAGAACGACGTTGGCCAGGCCATTACTGTCAATGGCGAGCGCTATAATTCGATTATTATTACCAACTTCTTTTGGGCTGAATTGGATGGTCTTGACACTCAACGGCATGTGGTTTCAACAGGACAGCACTACGTGCAACATACCTCATACTATATTGAATATTACGGACGAGTCATTTAAGGCCATGGTCACATCACGATTTCACTCCGTTAAACTTTTTCTTGTGGGGTTTTCGTAAGTGTCTACGGATAATGCACAAACCACAGCGATCCTCTAAGCCAACATAACCCATGCCATCAGTCAAATAGAGCCTGATTTATGCGCCAGAATCATGGAAAACTAGACATTTCGCATGCGCTCCACCCAGGGAATCTGAAACTGAATACGTTTTTCAAACGAATAAAAAATTACCATGATATCTCACACACACTTTGTTTTATTTAAATGTAAAGATAGGAAGCGCTTAATGAAAGTCCCTACAAAAAGGGTTTTCCCGATATAAGAATCATCAAATTCCTGTGCCCAGCGTTTTATATAACCAAGTGTACCGCTCGCCTTATTTCTCATAAAAGGTATGTGTAAATTAAAGTCAATTTGAATTTATTTATTTAATTATACATTGAAATGAGTAAAGCAGCAGCTCAGAGATATTAAATACATTAAAAAAATTAATGAATATTTTTAATGAAGAAGAATCTAAACGAATTTTTTACAGTGTAATACTGTCTTTCTTAGCAGTGGCCTTTGCCTAAATATCTGGCAATATGTTTTTAAAAGTATATGTATGTATGTGTGTATGTATGTTTGTATGTATATTTATTGTTTTCGGTTAAGGGTCACGTCTTTTATGCATTACCTGACATGCGTTTTAAAGTGGTCTATCTTTTGGTTTTCGCTTTAAAGTTTTATTTCTAATACGGTTTTTTCCCCATCACCTGCAAGCCACACAAGAACAACTGAAAAATAGTGAAAACGAAGAATATGAATGTGAAACTGTAAGTGTTTGTAATTGACACGTAAAAGATTAAATTAAGTTTTCTGCAGTTAGTTTAAAGATATAGTTTTAGTTAAGGAATACTATATATAGTATAGTATGTATGTATATGTATATTTGGGGAAGCAGCAAGCAGAATACTGAGGTTATTGTTCAATCTGAAAGATGCTCACACAAAGCAATAGTTTAGAAAACTAACGCCAAATAAAAGAAAGAAAGGGAAAACACATAAATTGTGGCAACTAAAGTCCTTCTGAATAAGAAAACTTTTCCAATAGAAAAGCTTATGCGTTAAAAAAATGAAAAAAAAGGACACGCTAGGAAAAATGTTCAGTTGTAAGAAGGTGGCATATTTATTACAAATCTTGCTGGCAGGCGACAAGAGTAGGAATGAAAGAAATATTTTCTCAAAGATAAAATAAAAATAAATAATTAAATGAAGTAAAATAAAAACCAATAAAAAAGAAATGAAAAAACAAAATTATAGTCTTAAAAAAAAACACACATGTATCGGGTGTTTTTTTTTTTGCTGTATGAGAACTTCAAATTATAATAGAAGACAGAAATATTGTAGGAATAAATTTTTCTTTTTTTATCTTGGACCAGCACATGCAATGTATTGTTTTAAAACTAGGAAATGTGGTTATGCGAAGGGGGAGGGGTTGGAGGGAGTAGTGTTTATGGACATATGATTTGAATTTATCCACGTCAAAGGTGACAGGAAAGACCTCTGCGGGTCTTGCGGCCCAAAAATTAGTTCTCTGTAGTAATCTGTAGTACGATTAGCTGCCAAATCGAACACAAGTGGATGCGCCCTTAATGATGAAAGCGTTTTGCAGACGAATGAAACAAGTTCCCTCATTTAAGTAGAGCACAACCCACTGCATTAATTTTTTAATTATGATTTCCAGCATATGTTTTCTGAGGCTACGACAGTCAACAGTTTGATATTCTCAGCTATTATCCAATATTGATAGTTCTCATTAAGCTAAAAAAAAGCACCCTTTATTATTGAAATTTATGACTGCTTAAAAGAAAACAAATTTTTCTTTCTCTGTGTTAATTTCACAGCTTTGGAATTCCTTTGGATAATCAGTTGCTTTACAAATTACATAAATAATCTAAAATCGAAATTAAGGTCATTTTTGTTAATAACTGTGTAAAAGAAGTGGAAAAAAAATGGAATTAATTTAACGCATACTTGATTTTTATCGATAACATTTTTCAGCCCACATTCGCACAAACGCATTTACGCCATGACAACGACAACAAAGTGTTTTCTAACTGCTACGACAGCCACAATAAAAGTTGTAGTAGAGGGTACATAAATATCACAGCAGGGTATCTCAACCTACATGCAACCATAAAAATAAACACTACAAGTTGTAAGTAACTTTCGTACTCGTACAAGGACATTTATTGTCAGACATTAAGTCGCCAAGTTTTTGTAGCCGCTTTAGATTACGAAGAACATTAACTTGTCTTGAATTTGGTTGATCTAAAATGAAATGTATGCGAAAACGTAGATTTATAGTTAAAACGGGATAGAACAACTTAAGTCTTTTGCAAATTGTCTGTGTATTTATTGAGTTTTGCGAAAAATATATTGTAATTCCGAACGCCAGATTTATTTAATTTATACAATTTCTTTTCAAACAATTTATTCGTTGTACCTGCAAATAAATTGGACTAACAATAACAAATATTCAAATCTAAAAATATTAATGAGAAACACTAAAGCCGAACAGTGTCAGACATAAATTTGCTGGCCCGGTCACGATGACACAAGATTTCGGACGATCGCTTAAAAAAAAACACATGTTAAATTTTTCTTTTTATTTTGTATTCAAATAAGTAACTCATCATTGTATTAAGACATCAAGGACCAGGCACTTGACGCATCAGGTTGATAGTTTTTCTTTTACATTCTTAACGTAACAAGAATTTTAAAGCGTTAACAGCGCCTGCAATAGGCATTAGAACTGAAGTATTTCTGCTCTTCCAGACAACGTGTATGCATGGGAAGCAAGGCGTTTGCAGTTTTATTAAATTTATTTTATTAAATCTGCGGCGAATTAATTTACAATTATTCTACGTATTCAAATATATCCTCCTTCCCATAACTTAATTTCTTAGCTCCAGCACAATGCATAGCATGTGTAGGGGTCATCCCCTGAGTGCCGGTCCAAGAAAAAAAATAAAAAATAAATAAATATATCTTATTATATACCAATTTTCTATATTGTATTCCCGAAAACGTTAGTGTTAGTCAGGGCATTAAAAATTGTCTATAACTTTCATATGCATACCAGTACGACTGTGTGTGTGAATTGTTGTTCATTTCCGTTTGTTACACCGTTATTATTGAAATAGATTTGTTGCTTTTGTGTGTGTGTGTGTGTGTGTTTTTTTTTGCATTGTTGCTGATCATTGTCATGGTATTTCTGTTTTGACTGCCGTCAATTATATTTCATTTTCTGTTTCGTCGTTTTTGTTTTTGTTTTTTTTTTTATGTCACTTCCGGTTTTTGTTTCGTTTTATTAAAATGTCACAGATTTGTTTTTCTTGTTCTGTTTTGTTTTGTTTTGTTATAGTCGTCGTTACAATAGTTTTTGTGAACATTGCGTGCTGTTGGAATGGTAAACATTTGTGCAAACAAAGAAAACATAAATTTTATTGTGCTTTAATTTCATGCTTGAGTGAAATATACTCTGGTTCATAAACTATAGACAAACAACTTATTAAAAAGTAAGCGCTGAGCGCATTCTACAGCTGTTAAAAGTTTATATTCTTTGGCGTGCTAGTAAAATAAATAGAAATTAACTAATATGTGGTTTTTTTTTTGGGTGGTGCGGGAGGGTGTTTATAGGGAAAATTTCTTAGGTTGAGGTTGCGTAAGAAGCCTATCAATAATGGCGAAATTGTTTGTGATGTTAAAGTGATTTGTACTCAACTCTGCTGTTGCACGTTTTTCTTTACAAAGCAGCTTTACAGCGCCTGGGACACTGTATAGATGCAATTTTTTTTACAAAAGAATTAATTTGCTTCGATGACGTTTCTCATTGCTAAAAAGTCGGCAATAAGATAGACTGTAAAAGTAAATCAGACAAGTACTTGGGCTTTGAGCTGACGTCATTCCAGCTGTTTAGTCAACGAAGTAACTGCTTCAGTGAACAGCTGCATACACAGGGTGATTTTTGTAAGCGTTTTGGTTTTGAAAATTGAAGAAAACATTATTTTAGCCGATAAATGAATGCCTGCCATTGGATTTTTAAAGATTGTTTTATGCAATTGTTGACCACGGCTACAATTTTTGCATAGTTTTTCCAGCATTTCGCCCGGTATCTCTACAATGTAAAGTTGCCTTTAAGGTCTGGAATTGATGGCTGTATACGAGAGAATTCACGTACCCCCACAAAAAATAGTCAAGTTGGTGAAATCGCATGATATGGGCAGCCAATGGACTGCTCCAAAACGTAAGATTAATTGCTCACTAAAGGCATATGACCTTTTCTTCATTGACATTTGCCGCTACAGCAGCAACAATTTCCTATGCACTCTTCGCATACTAGTTGGTAAAGTTATTTGGTCTATCCCTAGGACTATTACTATTATAATGACTTATAATGCTGTGTAAAATGAAAAGTATATTTTTAAAGATGAAAATTATTGGAGAAAACCGAAATCTTCAGAAAGTCTTGTGTTTTGTATTTCTCTACTTTTCACGCTTTCTAAAAAAGCGTCTTGCACACCTCGTCTTTTAACGCATCTAATTAAAAGTTGCCCAACTTTTACGCTTGATAAGTGTTGCAAACGTTGACTGTAACTGGTCTTAGAACAAGACATCTATTTTATCTTTTTTTTGTTTTTGATAGAAGTATGTAACACGTTGACGAGCATAATGCGTGTTATGTACCTTCAGTTTTATAGCCAGAAAAGGGCAACCCATTGTATTGCTTCTTATCAGTTTTAAGCATTATGAACATTTTAATAATTATATTTTTAATTAAATTCAAATACTTGTTGTTACTGCCATATATTTCTCTTTTTTTTCTGTTAGTTTTCTTAATGGCTCTCATGTGTACACGCATTGTAATTTTTTTTGCAAACTTAAAGGAAAAAATAATTGAAAAGACTGAAATAAAAAAATTTTGTTTTTATTTAGCTAAAAAAATAAACCACTCAATGGCTGGTTGTTGTTCTTATTTAAAATTTTATTTCTATATTTTCCAAGTTTTTAATTTCATTTTGTTTGCAAAACATTTTCTGTTGACAATTATAACACTTACCCTCAGCCTAAACGTAAAATGAAAGTAAAAAAATTAAAAAAAAAAAATACAGCCTGGCGGAGGGAAAGCTTTTGTTTAATTCTTTTCATTTTAATTTTTATGTATGTATGTACTTCCACATTATGCTGAAATCCTAACAAATCCCTCTTGGCTTCCATGTATGATGGTTTTGTCCCCCATCAGCAGCCAGCATACACTCATACCAAGTGTTAAGCAAACAAAATTTCCTTTTCACCTCTCTGTGTTTACAAGGCAATTTAAATAGCATAATATAATGTCTGTATACATACATGTATTCATATCTGTATGGGTGTGTGTGTATACATTCATACAAAAATATATTTCCACAATACTTATGTCTGTGCATACAACAACAGCAACAAAACAACGCCAGATTAAGAAAATGGAAAGCGTTGCATATTTTGCAAGGCAGAAAAACAAACGAAGAAAAATTTGTTGTAATTGCTGTTCATACAACTTTTATGTTGCAGACTGTGTGTATGGTTGTTATTGTAATATGCGTGAATACATTTATGCGTTCGGAGGTGTATTTGATTTATTATGGCTTGTTTTTTATTTTATTTTTTTTTTTTTTGTAACTGTGTTGTGTCGCCTCTGTGGTTGTATTTGGGTTTGTGTAGAATTTTTTTTGTTTTTCTTTAACTTATGCACGAATGGCAACCTTGACACATTTATTTAAAAATTTTGGAGCAGTTTCCTCGTCTTTGGTTTTAATAAATTGGTATGTGTAGCGAACTGCGACGTACATGTTTTTACATATGAATGTGTGTGTGTGTATACTATTTTGCTAATGCTACACACAGAACTACTACATATGTACGTATAATAAAATATGAAGCATTAACCGTAATACTGATATATTTACAATTCAAATAATATTTTTATGCAGCTGACATAAGAATAATGACAAGTAGTAAGTCTGTAATAGAGGCCCCAAACCAAGTTCAAAGTCAATTGAACAGAATGTCGAATAGATTTAGAAGATGGAACATATGCCCTTCACTCTTCTTAGTGTTAACTTTCAGTAAATAAACAATGAATTAATTAATTAGATTTAATTAATATATTAAGTAAGTATTGACTAAAAATCAATTTAAAAGGTGATTTTATTTTTATTTTATTTTGTATTATTTATGAAAAAAAAGTAATTGAATTAATTAACAGCATAGTTGAAGCAGTAGAAGGATTATAACTAACGCTAGGATTCACAAAGATTTATATATGCCAGAGGTGGGCATCACCCGGCCCTTGAAGTCGATTGGACTGGTTCTTATGCACCATAATTAATAAACCCTTAAGAAAAATTTTTTTTGTAGAATATATAAAAAAAAAACTTTTAAAAAAATGTAAACATTTTTCTTAATAAGGCCGAGTCCCTTATAAGCAATCAGAAATTAAAAAAAAAATGCACAAATTCATTCTCATTTATATTTTAAAACACCAAACGATCTCATTTCTGTTTGTGGGCAGCGCTGCTTTAAACTGATTTACTTTAAAATTAGATGAACAGATAAATTGAAGAAAAAAAAAATTTTCGTTGCATTTCTTTTTAAAATATTGAGTCGTAGACGTGACTCCCGAAGTTAATAGTCGTATAGCCCGCCACCTCTGATATATATCAAGACTTTTAAAAATTAAATAAACTATCGAGGTACCTTAAATGACTTAGAGAGCACTTGGTATTATTTTAGTACTCGCACATCTCCGCAATCCGACCCGTTTTAATAATTTTTTTGTTTTTTGTTAGTCTCAGTTCTATTTTTGTTTGACCTTCATTAAATTTTGTTTTTTTTTTTTTAAACTATATTTCTTTTTTGAGGGATGGCTTTTTTTACAAAAAGTTTTCTTTAATTATTTATTTTCAATATTTCTCTACAAAAAGGTAGCATCGTCAGGTATTAACAAAAAAAAAATTTTTTTTTTTTTTTTAACATGAAATAAAAAATATTTTTGAAAGGAAATGAAAATTTTTTGTCATTGATATTAAAAATGTTTTGTATACGCATGTATAAATGTGTGTACATGTATACATAAATAAATATATTTTCTTCCGTACATATATACATGTATGTAAAATAACATATAACTATTGCAACAATAGAACATAATTATTTAAAAGTATTTTTGACCTATATTTTTTGCATAAAAATATGTATTTAATACATAATCTAAACTTAAATTGTATTAACTCTATAATTTTGCGCTAAATTATCTAGATCTGATTTATAGTTTATTCTATTGCCCTCAGCTATTTCAATTACCTGTAACATTTCTAACAAAAAAAGCCGTTTATAATTAGTTTCTTTCGATAATGATTCAATGTTGCACAATGTCTAGTTAAAGCTGTTTTGAAATGAAAAAAAATTTTCATTTCCTTTCACAAATATTTTCTTTTTCTTCCTTAAAAAAAAAAAAAATTTTTTGTTAATACAAATTACTATTTCCTGACGATGCTACCGAAATATTAAAAACAAATAATTAAAAAAATAGAAACTTCATAAAAAATACCATCGCTCAAAAAAGAAATATAATTAAAAAAAAATTTTTTTTTCCCTAAACTGAACATAAAGGGGCAATATATTCCTTTACGAAATTATTCGGCCGATTGTTATGAAATTTTAAACAAAAATAGGTCTGCGTATAGAAGCAGACATAGAAAGTAGGCCAAAGAAGCAGGCGCAGATCATGGAGAGCTGGCTATTGAAGCCAACATTCGGTATATACTTTATACCTCTAAGAAACTAAGAAATCTGGCCGGTTGTGATTGATTTTATAAGAAAAAAGATATATCTGTGTTATAGAAGGACACACTACCATACCGACCATCCAGCAAAAATTAGTTCTTGCCTGGAAGCTCTTTTGTAAAGGAAGCCACGAAGAACGGAATCACTTGCATTTGCTTCTAGTTGTTTGGGGATACTTTTGGTTTGGCAGAAACTTTCACAATCTAAAATCTCTTTACCCACATAAAACTTGTTATTGCCGAGATCCAAATAACGACACGTCCATTCACTGCATTTCAAAAAAAAAAAAAAAAAAAAAAAAAAATTAAACACTTCAAAACTCAAACGTTAAGAAAAAGTGCTTAATTGCAGTCGTGTGAATTTTGCATGCTTTGTAGTATTTAATTTACAATATAATGGTGTGTGTAACCTTTGCCCAATTGTTTTCTTTTCCTTGTTTCCTGTAATTTTCCCCTTTTGCTATTAAAGCTAAATTTTCTTTTTGTTTTTATTCTCATTAAAGCAGCACGCTGTTGTTAGTTTATTTTCCTTTTTCTTTAGTTTTCAAAGAGATGTTTTAACTGTTGTGAAATGGAACCTTTTGATTGTGTCAACAAGATTATAACTTTCATCTTTCATCTTATAGTCGATGCTTGACATTAGGAATGCGACAAGACATCAGCTGTGGTTAATGTCAAGTCAGCTCGTAAAATGAAAACAATAGAATTGAAATTGTGTTTTAAAATATTCACTTTAATTGTTATTGTGCCTTTGTTCTATTTGTATTACGAGGAAAAGTTTACGAGAAATATTTTTCACAAAAATTTTTTATAAACAAAAAATGAGGGCCGTAAGTCAACATATTTACGAAGTTAACTAAAAGACAAATTATTAAAATAAGCCAATAGGCTCGGCATTACCTCTCAGGATTTTTGCAGCAGCTGTAGCTCTGTGGAGGAGAAGAAGACCGATATTTTAGTTTTGATATTCCAAATATACCTGAATTTGTTGACTTACTACTTATGTATATAATAAAAAAATTCCATTGAGATCAACAGATATTGGTTATAGCTTGCAATACTGTGAAATTCATTTTCGTACGTGCAAATGTGTTAAAATGAAAACAAAAAAAAAAACTTTACAACGGTTTCCCTGGATGTCGGATATTTTGCGAGTTGTAGTTGCAAAATTTCCTCTTAATTCTGAATTTCAGCTGCTGTATTTGTAAATTTAACGAATGTATGCAACCGCAGTATATTCAAACAAAGACACACACGCATACATACATAAGCATAAGCATAATTAAAAGTGTTGAAAGTTTCGAATGCCAGGGTTATTGTTGCAATGAAATATTCGCATGCATAATTCAAATTCTTTTGTTGAAATATTTCTGCCACTTACTTTACTTACTTTGGCATACAGTGTTTGTACTCGTAGCAAATTCCGTTCAACCACTATCAGATTTGTACGCCAGTAAAATATTTATTTTCCATTGCAGCCACAAAAGAAAACGAAAAACCAGTCAACTAACCAACATAGACTTGCATGCAAAATATTTTAACGTTTTTTTTTTTTTTTATTGCTGTAGCAGAAATTTATTTATTTTTTTTGTTTTCGTAATTAAATAAAAAGTTTTCAATTAGTTTTTGCCAAAAAGGTGTATTATTTGCGGTGCAAATCTTAACCTTCTGCTGAAATGTTTTATCTTTCATTTTGTTGTAAAATTAACTGAATTAAAAAATTCTTAATAAAATCCCGAATTAAGTTACTAATGTAAGAACAAAGAAAATTATGCATTCAAGCATTTGAATATTTTAAGATTTCTTCGTAATACCTGTGAAGCAGTGGTGGCCAAACACATACCATCATGCTTATGATGAAATAAATAGAAACAAATTAAAATTTATTGTATTTTTGAATAGTGACACAGCCAGCGAGATCTTACTTCTTGATGATCTTTGTTGAAATTTAAACAAAGCATACGAGCACAGTGTTACCATTTGTCAAGTTTTCTTTGTTGTGCAAGTTTTTTCAAATGTCAAAAAGTTTTTAAATTTTTAGCCTCAATAAATAAGGCTTTTTTGAAAATTCAAGCAAATTTTCAAATTTAGTTTATTAATTCTTCTAGTTTATTGACCTCTTTTTATATGAATAACACTAGTTATTTAAGCTGTAGATCTTTTTTAAATATATATAATATTTATTTTTCTTCGATATTTCGCTACTCCTTTGTGTAGCTTCTTTAGTTTATTAATTTTTAATTTATAGTTTATTAATTTTTAATTATAGTATTATATTATTTGATGTTGTAAATAATATTATAATTTTTCATTCCTTATTTACTGCAACAGTGTTCAATGTGTTTATCACTCTTTAATACAACTGTGCCGTATTAATTATATTATTGTTTTTATGCCAGTGGTTTTTTTTTTGTAAAATGTTTTCTATTTCAAAAAAGCATCGATAAATATTTAGAAAGAAACGGTAAGGTTAATGGATAATTTTTAGTTTTAAATAATTCTTTCGCTGTTATTAGTTTTAAGCAGCAATGTAAGTGGAGAAAATAGCGTAGAATATGCTACAAAAACATCGGAAGCTCCAACAAAATTTACCAAGACACGAGGAAAACTACTCAAAATCGTCGGTAGAATAAGAAGAAGGTTGTGTTGTTTAACTTTTATGTTTGTTTTGTTTAACTTATTTTCAATAAAAAAGAATTCAAAATATATATTTTTGTTTTTTTTTTGTGGGAAGAAAGTTTTTGTTGGAAAATTAAGTTTTTGTTTTTTAAATAAAAAGTTTTGCTTAAAAAAGAAATGGTAACGCTGTACAAGGATCAACGGAATGTATGCCTCCATGGTTCGCGCGAAATTATTTACAGTGTACATGTCAAGGCGAATTCTTACCAGTTAAACTTACTACACCATAATCATTTTACGTTGTCAACAATCAAACAAACACACAATTTTGACATCCAACCATGATAAATAGTCGCTAGCTGGGCTTATAAGTTCACCTGGTATGAATTCGCCTTGGTACATGTTTGGGCATCACTGCAGCTGAAAATGTATTCTATAGTAGCGGTTATAAAAAAGTTAAGAGTTTGGCCATCACTGCTGTTAAGTAATTTTAAACACTGGTATGTATATATTTTAGCTGCAGAGCAGTGCCAAGTCTTTATACAGCAGCTAATGTACCCTGAATGGAAATATCTAAAAGTCTTATTTTATTCTTCATATTTTTCATTACATCTAACTAACTATTCTTTGTAAATAAAATAAATATTTACGTAATAAGACTTTGAAGTGAAAACAAAAACAAATTTGAGTTTTTTTTTTGCCGTTGTCTCAATGTAAAAACCCAAACGAAAAATTTTATTTTATTTACAAAAACAGTTCGTATAATTTCATAAAACTACAAGTCTCGTATATGATTTTGTTTAATAAAAATTTTTGGTGAGGATTTTAATACATGACAGTTTTAGCTAAATTTTGTGACAAGTTAATTATGCACAAATCATATGCAGTTGAATTTTGATAATGTCATAAATTATATTAAACCGCAGTTTTCATTTCCGTATGAATAGAGAATAATTTTTCGTACTGGGTACTAATTAAAATAACACTGTGATAAAATTTATATTCATAACATTCAAACACGACACGATGGGAAATTAGAATTAAAACAATATCAACGAAAATATCCTTCACCTCAATGTAAAATTAAAATGTCACATACGAAAAATATTAAATATATGAATTTATTGTACGAGGAGTTTGATTACAAATGTGCACAGCACAGCCATGCAGTGCAAAAGTTTGAAATTTTAGATATTATGATAGTATTATGTCATGATGAAATAATACTCGAATTAATATTTAAATAAAACATTAATGAAAGTTGTTTCTTCTCAACAAAATAATCTTCAGAGTGATTTTAATTTTTATGAAAACTCTTGACTCTTTATGTACATTATTTTATATTCTAAAAAAATAATGTCTGAAAGTATTTTTAGAAAACAAATTACAACATTCCCCCTGGTTTCTTTCACTGTCGCGACATGTCGCTGGGAACGTCTTAATTCAGTATTGGGTAATTTTGCTTTTTTTCTTCTTCATTAGTGTATGAGTTTGTTCGGTAGCAACTGTGAGTGTCTGGTATATTTTGCTGCAATATTTTTGTATCCGATGTAACATTAACCCTGTGCTAGAGTTAGTGTCATATACAAAATAGTGAGGTATATTATTTAGGCTGATGTTGATATCGACGTTCTCTTTTCTTTTACATTTAAATGTCTGTGAAGTATTTATTCATTGTTTTATTTGATTTTGATGTCTTCTTATAAATCCAAATTTGCAATCAACAATATAAATTATTTTTCCTTCTATGTTTTTAACAATGCCTTCTAAACATCTTCCGTTTCCCCTATATAGCTATAGTCTCAGCAAAAATGGCTATAATTTTCACAAATTTTCGAAAAAAAAAATACGAAATCTTTCATATTTTCAAAGTGATGTCGTGAACTTGTATACATTTGTATGTATAAACAGACAGCATAGTAGCTGACTGAAAAATCAATTGTAAAAAGTATTTCTTTGCTTGTATTGTGTATCAGCTGATCGGAGACGGCTCCTGACTCGAGGTGTATAAACATTTTGTACATTTGAGTCGCCACCCAGTTTAAGTCTGTTCGAGATATGAAATACTTATTTTTAAACGATGGTATTGAAATGATTAATAAAAAGTTTTTAAATTAAACTTATTTAACTTATTAAAGCCAACTTTAGTATGCGACTATAATTACCGGCCTTTCTTTAAAAAAAAAAATTGTTGTTTTTTTGTTGGCGGCAAACATGCTACAAACTATAGGTCATACCCTGACTGCCAGGTCCAAGATAAAAAAAATAAGTCCTTAGCCAGACTGCCAGGTACTTTTTCTCGACATCCCAAACAAATTTTAAAACATCCCCAAAAATCGAAAAGTCTTTTCTGCTAAAAGTAAACAAATTTTTTTTATTAAATTCTATTCAAATACCCATCCCATTTTTGTTGATCGATGAAACCAACAGACAACAGAAACAATAATAACAAGAACGAGAACAGATTATCGCAAGCAGTGCTGCCAAAAGTAGGAGAAAATCTCTACATGTAGATTTTTCTGATACTAAAATAGTATTGTATGGAAGATCAGACCAATTTTTGTATTCGCCAACATATATTGCATTATTTATGAATAAACTTTTGTTTTTATAGAAAAATTTGGCTTATAAAAGATATTTTTGTCGTCACCGAATGTCAGGAACTTAAAAAAAAAACTACCTGAAGAAGAATATGAAATTATAGAGAATAATATAATATATATGTAGAGACTTTTACTTAACGGCACAAATATTAGCTAATGTGTAAATAATTTAACTTACGCCTCAATAATCTCCTACTCATAGTAGGAGCGACTGTATTAATTTCGAATGCACTAATAGTCATTTTAGGAAATTCACTTCCAATCATTTATATTAATTATAAAAGAGTTTTATCACTTATTTTTCTTATTAAATCTATAATTAAAATAAAATAAATTTTTTATAACTATTGGTTTTTCTTCGTTTTTAGTAACTAAAACGCGTAGGTATTTTTATATCGAAAATTTTTTCATCATGTAGGGAAAAATATAATTGGTTTTGTGTGCGTAGGTATTTTTCAAAAAATTTACTGGCAACACTGCTTGCAAGTAAACGTTAAGAATTGCTGTATTGGGCGTGGGGATAAGTTAAAGATTATGAGTGCATTAATTACTGTTTGAAAAAGTTCTTTGTTATGAAATATTCATTTACAATCATGGAAATTATACACCTGGCAGCCCTGGTCCTTAGTTTAACACACACACACATATATACATATATACATATATACATATATACATATACATAAATTTTAAAATAATAATGCAGAGCGCATAAGGGGAAGCTGAAAAATTTACTGTAAACAAACATACATAAATGGCACCACAACGTCGCATTAATATTTAATTTAACATTGGCACGTACAACATGCACAAAAAAAATAAAGAAAAATTACGAAAATTTAAATAATCAAACAAAATAGCTCTGCACTGTTTACTTATTGTATGTAAATATGTACAAATATGAATATTTGCTTTTAAATTTGCATTCTAAAGTATCCGCATAAAAATATTAAATAAATTTCATTCAAAATATTGTCTAGAATTCACTAAAGACGAGCTCTTCCAATAGGAATTGTTGTTAACATATTTATTGTATGTATTAAATTGTTCAAATTATAAACATTTGGAGCATCTTGTTGCAATTTACATTTAAACTTATTATTTTTTAATATGTCTAGTTGCTAAATTGGCTTGTAGGCATAAATTTGCTAAGAAGTTTCTAGTCGTATGTTTGTGCAATATGGATGGGTGTGTGCAAACGTACATGCCTGTGTTATTATTTAATTAGATATTTCTGCATACGGAAATGGATTTGTGTATGCTAAAATACACATGTAGCAATAAATAAAATATTACTTTAATATATGATAATAAAAATGTTAAATTAAAGTCATGCTATGCAATTCATTAAATAAAGAACATTTACTAGTGTGCGTTTGTTGATGTAAGAGGACTGACTGAAGAGCAAAACTAGACTACATAATCAGTTTGTCACTAACATGCATATTTTTTCACTTGCACACAGGCTCCACAAAACTAATTTGAACAAGCAAAGTTTTTTTTCAATTGTTTTTTTTTAATTATTTTCCTATTATTTTTCTTCATTTCCCACAATGGCCGCATTCTACGAAAAGTTGATAGCAAATGAAACAAATTGACAACATGCTACACAAGCGGCTTGCCACGAATTCAAAATGTCAGGCGAAATTTTTTTAAAATTAAATGAATGAAAATTTTGTTGTATTTAAGTTCATCGTTAATTTATCAGAATAATAGGAAAAATTACTTTCGATTTTAGAATAAATTGAATGAAGCAATTAATCTTCAACACCAGTTGAGTAGAACACGTATATACATATTTTCTATGCCACTACACACGTCATCAGCAAACTTTGTGTCAACAGCGAGTACGGTGTAAAGTCTTTAATATCATCATTAATGGATACGAGCAAAAGTCTATTATAATTTTTCACATTATTGTGATAAATTAACTATGAACTTTATTATTATTGGGCCCAAAGCAAACGCGACCAAAAAGATTTATTAGATCCAAGGGTTCTATGGAAACCAAGCACTATTTGGGGTCTAGTGTTTCACAGGTTGTGTAGAGGCACCGCAGTTCCACGCATATGGAGAAACCTCTGTCTGCCGAGTGCAGGACGATGCGTCACTTTCACAAAATCGACAAACCTTGGTCTCGTAGATTGTTCTAATTCTGAGTTATGCTGCTGCAGCTGACTGTTGAGCAAGCTTCCTTGCTTCCTCAATTTCATATACCTTACCCACGAAGTATTTTAGCCGTCTGCTAGCTGCTCTTCTGAGTCGAACCCGCTCGTCCTCAGTTCCTGAGCGAAGAACAGGAGAGAAGAGGGCTTTATCTTCCTATTCTGTGGTGATGTTGGAGGCTTCATCTGGTCCTAGGTCCACAGCAATCTGCATTTCCGCTGATTCGCAGCAACTTGCGAGGATGTTGTTTTTCGTTAGGCACTGCTGCCTCTTTCATTATTTTTACTTTGTTTTGCTTTCCACAAGGGAAGTCAGGAGACGGGGTTGGTCGAGCCGCTCTCTGAAACTGAGCACGAACCCATGACTTTTTGGTTTTGTAGTCAACGTGCAGACTACTTCAGTCATCACCATCCTCTTGTTTTTTGAATTTTTCAATTTTGCACATTTCTGAGTGAATTTTCAGTTCAACAATATAAAAGAAATAAATTGTGAGTGTCAAACACATGTTGCATGCACCATTTTATGTTACACAACAGCTTGACAACAACGTTGTACGTTGTGCATTACCTAAAGCACAAATTACTTGATGCACGTAATCTAATCCAGCACATAATATCCAACGTGAATATCATAGAACATTCAAGCTACAAGTATTCGCAAAGAGAGATAAGGAGACGCTAAAGGAGTTAAAGTTAAAGAGCAAGAAACGAACAGCCTTAGGATGCAATTGTAACTATTCATTGCTTTAGGCTATAGCGACGATTATAATGTGATTCGTTAAATACATTTTGGCAATATGCATGCGGAGAGGATGGCTGGCTTATGAACACTGCACGTAGTTAAAAAAAAACAGTCTCACGTTTATATTACAGAATTTTTATTTTCGTTTTCATTGTCTCCTCAACTCAACACACTTTCGCCGGTTTCCTTAAGTGTTTTAAGACATTAAATATTATTTCAAGGCAAACATTAATACAACAAGAGTGTAATAAATGAAATAAATGAAATATGCATATGGCAAAGAATTTGGCAAAAAAAAAGCCACCTTTTTATAAAGAATTGATAACGTGTAAATTTTTTTGTAACACATGCACGTACAAAGTACTTGTGCATATACATATCAAATAAAAATTACATTATTTCTTCCATAAGCCATAAATTTGCTTGCACATGTTTATAATGTACATCACAGCGCTCTACTTTGTGGATATCTGAACAATGAAAAACACTGGCGAACTGAAATAATGAATAGAATTCCTGTGCTTGAGCTGAAATCTTTTATGAATTAAGAAAACGCTTAACAGAAGAGTTGGGTTAGAATTAAGCCCTACTCCATCACTTTACCACTTCTCTCTTCTCACCATTATTCCTTTCCAAAAAAAAAAGGACAAAATTGTCACCATCGTTTGGTAGGCATTTCAATAGTGTATGTGTGTGTGTGTGTGTTGCATCTCTTAGAAAAGAAAACATTGTCTGAACAAGAACTTGACATGAACAACAGAAATATCTACGAAACAAATTGAAATTAGTGTTAAGTCTCCCTTAGAATATTTTTCGTTATGTTAAAAATGTTTTTTTTTTACTTGACCGGGCTGGGAATCGAACCCGGCTCCTTCTGGTTGCAAACCCAAAAACGCTAAGTGCTAAGCAATCATTACTCCCAAATGTTTAACAATAGACTTGCTAAAGAATTTAAAACCATTTAATTACTTCCAACGGCAGTGTTTACAGCTCCTCGAATATTTTCTAAAGAGGAGCAGGCGGCCATGATTAAACGTTAGTTATTTTCAGAAATTAAACTTGAAAAGAAACTTGGTGTGCTACATTCCATCTTACTATTTCTATACTCGATATGGTTTTAATATCACTACCATTTTATTACAATTGTGTGTCGTAGATATTTGCGGCTAATTGGCCAGATACAGTACCAGCTATTTTACGTTTTGTTAATGTTTAAAGTACAGTTCGTGCGGCTCTGTCTGTGCTTAATTGCTCCAATAATTACGCTATTAGCTTAAACACATTAAGATTTTTTTTTTTTTGGTCCACACCATTTTTCATTCAAATATTGAGAAAATTCCGAATAAAATTGAGAATTTCATTTTCAAATTGAAAAAATTCTGTAGGAGCTGAATGATATTTCTGCTGACCACTAAAAATAATAATAAAAATAGCAGTATACTCACTTGTGAAATATTAATTATTATAATATTGCCAAACGTGAAAATTTGAATTTACGATATAATCTGGTCTATGTACTTAAATAAAATTATTTAAATAAAATTTTCTCAATTACATTCAGAATTTTTTCAATTTCATATGAAATTTTCTCTGTTTGAAATTGAAATTCTAAATTTCATTTGGAATTTTCCCAATTGCAACTTGAAGTTCTCAATTTCATTTTCTCTATTTTAACTAAAAATTCCCCATTTCATTTGGAATTTTCTCAATTTCAGTTGCAATTTTCCCAGTGGATTAAAGCGATGGTCTTCTAGTTGTTAATATCATGAATATGTCAATTCATAGTGAACTCGTGCGCTTTATATTTGCTGGGATGTCACATTTTCGACCTGCCCTCTATGTTACGTTACGTCAGCAGGTTGCTGGGTCAGTAAAGATAAAGAAAGCTCTTATTAAGATACAAGTCGTGAAAAAACTTTCACGTGTTCTAGGAATCGAACCTAGAATCTCTAAACTTATAAGCTAATGCAGTACCGAGGCACCCGAAATGCCATCTAAATTAGATCTATGATTTTTTTTTTATTAAAAAGAAAAATATTCTTAAATTAAATGTAATTATAATTTGTATTTTCATTTTTTTTTTTTTTTTTTTTTTTTTTTTTTCATTGAAAATCACACACAACAATCTGCAAAGCTTCTTCGGTTGCCGCCAGAAATTTATCATTTTTGTAAAATTTTTTTTTAAGGAAATTTAAGACTCGTATAAATTTTGTAAATTTTAAATCTTAGAAATTATTACTTTTTTTGTCCTGTCAATAGTCTTGTTTTACTCTTCACTAAACAGCTAGTGTCTGCTTAGTTTTCATGGTTGAAAAACTGTCATACAGTATATTGAAATAAATTAAAAGGAAATTTTCATTCACAAGAACATGCTCGTTGACTGCTAAAAAAAAAAACACATAGCATACATACGCACGCACACAACCCCACTTGCACTTACATTCGTGTAACAGGAAAAGGATACAAAAAGAATGGATTCAAAAGCTCAACTGAATATCAACAAATTTAACTCATCGCCCAAGGGTAATATCACATGTGTCAAGTGTAATGTATGACTATGATTTCAAAAAAAAAAAAAAAAAAAAAAAATTAAAGAAATGTTTGTCTTTTTTATTTTTCTTTTGACTGGTTCAAGTTGTGTGTTGTATGCTTTGCACAACTGCTCGACTGTCTGTTTCTCTGTGTTTAGAAAAAGTTTTGTTTGAACATGTATTTGCAAATGTTTTACAACTTTTGTTTTTCTACATTTTCCATATACATATCGCATTCACTTTGGATTTTTTTTTTGTATAAATATAAAACATATACATACATATATACATAAAGACATACATATCTGTATATATAGACAAAAATATGTTAAAAGTCTATTCCAATTTGTAATGTTGTAAATATGTTTATGGTTGGAATGTTTTTTTTTTTTTTCATCTGTGGCTGCCAGTCAGCCAACATAAAGACTTCTACAATAGAAAAGGCTTTAATGAAATACAATGGAACACTTTACTAAAACTTTCTATACAAATTTGTTTGGCTTAGGTTTTTGTAAGAAAGAGTTTTCGAATAAGTGCTGTAGAATTGTTATGGACGAGATTTCTTTTCCCAGCAACTGGTGAATTGTTCAATTATTTTAAATAACAAATATTTATTAGCGTTATTTGCTACGGATCCAGTAAAGATGTTTTATACAGTTTTTTTCAACAAATTAGAGCCCACCAATTATGAAAAACAATGCTGGTAAAGTTCTAATTAAAGTCATCAAAATCGACCATGGGCAATGGGCTCACCTTCCATACAAACGAAGTCGATTGTTTCTCATAAAATTTTCTTTATTGGAGCAAAAGCCTTCACTTTTTACACCCACACTTTCTAGACTAAACAAAAGATGCTTGTCAATTTTGACCAATATCAGCACGACCGTTGCCCTCCTCCCCTACAATTCAAATACGTCGTTGAAAACGTTGTAAAACCTCAATATTTATTTAAGTTCTATTGAACTTTCTGGAGAAATTAATTATGCAACAAATTTTATTAAAAATCTACCCTCCAATGTTAATGACCTTTTTCAGAATATTTTTCAGTATCATCAGCGATCGCTGAAAGTAGTTGGATTTTTTTGCGTTAATTCAAAGAATATACACTCAACTTTCAACTTTGGATCCAGGGAGAAGACGAAGGTAGACGACGGTGCTAACTTCTTTTTATTTCTTTTTTTTAACAAAACTACCCAGCAAACAAAAAATGAATACATTCACTATTAACTGGTATTTTTATGACTTGCTCTGCACTGCTTTATCTGAATTAATTTTTAATGCCATTTGAAATGTTAACATGATTAACACTTTTGAACTCATGGAAAACAGATTAAACTCTGCCGATTAATTCATACATAATTCGATAAAATTAAATGTCATTAATAATACATACAAGAATTCGGCTAACACATGCTAAATTTAACTAAATCGTGGTGCAGTCATTAGTTGTAAGCACTGATTTAAATGACTATCTGTTTTGGTAAATGGCCTATGACACTCCTGTGTAGAAATCATGCGTTCTTAAGCTAAATTTAACCAGTTGATTTGCAATATGCATGCATTAATTATTTATTTTGCTTGTTTTTTTCTTCTGGATATATATGTGACAGCGCATAGAGAAAGGGACCTAAGGGTAAAAAAAAGCAATTTTAATTTTTTTTTTTTTTTTTTTATGTGGACAACATCTGAGCATCGAATGAGACCGATCCCATGCCCCAAAAGTGTTCCCTCCCAGAGATATGCGCGTTTTATGAAGATGATGGTACACCAAAGATACACGTATTTAAATCTTTAAAATGGCTCTCCTGAACAAAACCGGTTTTTACCCTTAGGTCCCTTTCTATTTTGCGCGTCACATATGCTATCTGAACAATTATTATTTTTTAATTAAAGAGCATGCTATATTTCAATGAAAACGGCATTAAAATTTTAGCAGTGAAAACATCTTACACGCACCACTGAGTTGCATGAAAATTTTCATCAGTTTTCATGGTAAAATATTTTAGTAACTTCACTTTTTCTAGCACCAAAAGGCTTTTTACCAAAAGCAATTATATGAAACAGTTCTCTATAGCACTGCATCATTAAATTTTTAAAAAGTAATAGTCGAAAAATAGGCCTTTTTCGCAAGAAAATACCACTGTGTGAAGCCCAGGCTGTTTTGGAAGACATACTCTAAAAGCTTCTAATTTTGTGTATCAAAAAAAAGTTAAAAGAATTTTTATCTTTTTATTCCTAGAGTGTACTTTACTGAAGTAACAAGAACAGTCCACTAGATCATATTCAGGTAATGACAACTCTGTCTCAGCTGAACAGTGCCCAAAACTTTGTCATGCCCTTGCAGACACGTACTTATTGGAATTACCTTTGCTTCACTTACAGCTGACAATTGAGTAAGATCTTTAAATGGAGTCTCTGCCGTAGACAGTTGTGACCCTTCTGTTTGTTTATCACTTCATACATGTCTGATGGTGTTTGTTAAAGCCAAGTTTATTTTCATTAAAAAAATTAGTTTTTTTTTTATATTTTTATACGCCAAATATATGGTTAAGATGTCAGTTAAATTGCTTCTAATGAGTCCATTTAAAAGAAGAGTTTTTTCTGTTGGCACTCGTGTTGTTTTTTTTTTTTTTTTGAGGTTTGAAAATGATACGGAAAGGAATTTTATGGAGTCTGGCCAAAGTCTGTTTAAATAAAATTTCGTTTTCATTTTGCTTCATGATAAATTATGAGTAAAATAGTCAGTGTAAGTATCATTATTTACATGTTTAAGTGTTGAGTGGAGGAAAAAAATATCATGCAGCTAAGAGTTTTATAGTTCAAATTACATATGAATATAAAACTAAAGTGATATGAAAATAAATTATATTATGAAGCCGTACACTGTGAAGTTGAATGAAGTACGTGAATGCTTTCTGAGGCAGAAGAGGGGTTTAGAAGTTAAATTCTAAATTGATACTTCACTTTTAGCTGTATTTACATTTATTTAGATTTTTCTTTTTAACTCATTCACAAATAATATCAAACTCATGTACATATATGTGTAATTATATTTTATCCGTGGTAACGGGCAGTTGTCACATAAATTTGTCCTTAATATTTATTAGTGCAATCAATTGAGAGGATTTGTCGAGCACAAGTTGAAATATATGACAGTTTTTTAAAGGATTTTTCTTTTTAATTATGTTCTAAAGAAAGACTAAAAGTTTCTTACACATTTTGTGTATGATAACAAGTGAAGAGGCTAGATTTGGCCTTTGTTTTTTGTTTTTGAGCCTGGAAATTTACGTTTTAGCTTTATGGCTTCTTTTTTATTTTTTTTCTAAGTACATTGATGGAAAAATTGCATTGATTGAAATACAATTCGCGAGAGCTTTTAAGTTATGTCATCAGTTGAGTTCTGGATGGAGGTGCGACAATTAGAAACTGCTCTCCAAGAAAATCAATTGCTTTATTTTGTCAATGAGTAACGCTGAAGTTGAAAGACTTTTTAGTGCCATGAAAATAATTACAATAAAACCAAAGAAAGTATTTAACTCTGTTTGTTATACGGTTTAGCTGGTCTACATATACATTTCATTTGGAGTGATAATAACAAAATCGCCAGTAGACTTTCAACTTTCAACAAAAAAAGTTAAGAAATTTCAATTGTTTCAGAACTTCCTTAAAAATTTTTGGAGAACTACGAAATATTAAAAAACATAAACTAAAGAGCGTCTTCAAAAATGTTCTTTATGCAACAAACATTTTATTAGTCGATTTAAATCTACATCATTTTTCTAAAACTTTTTACAATTAGTTAATTTTCAAAAAAAATATAAAATAATATCGAAAGCGTTATTACGCTGCTGACAAACATTTAAAATACTGACGATTTTATCTAAAAGGTAAAACTAAAAAATAATTCTTCTAGTTCTTTGACACCTTTTTTTATATTAATACAACTAATTATTTAAGCTTAAGGTCTTTTGTATATAAAAAAAAATACTTAGTTTTATTTTAATGTCAATATTTCGCTACTCCTCTGTGTAGTTTCTTCAAGAAAATTGGTTTTTGTTTATTACGGAAATTTAAATAATAAGTTGTATTACGATAAAATTTCAAATTAAACTTTTCAAAATAATTATCTATTATTAACTATTTTCAAATTTATTCAAAGCGAATCAAAATTTATAGCGATAATTTTGTTATACAGTTTGGCTGGTCTATATGTACATCTGATTTATTGAAAGACTTTCTTTATACAAGAAAGATTTTATTATTCGATTGAAATCTATTTAATGTTTCATAGTCCTGCCTTTTTTTGTAATAACTTCTCAAATGTTTTATGCACTTTTTTTAAGAATAGTAAGCAACCCTGCTGATAACAACACCTATTCATGTGAAGCAAATATTCATTGCATATTGCAAAGTATAGGAAACGTGGCGTATACATGATGTGGGGACAAAACGCATACGTTTGATTTTATTTCACAGCATATTTGATTGTAAAACAAAAAATACAAGTCACTAATGTTGTTCTCTAATTAAATTAATTGAACAATCTATTGAAATCTATTTTTGAAATCACCATCGATGCATGACAAAAAAATGTATTTTAAATTTTGTACATTTCCCCCCAGAGAATAATGGAAAATTTAGTGCACAATTTATTTAAAGCTGGAACAGAACAGATATAATAAATTTTACTTAAAAAAAATAATAAAAATAAAAATCAATTTCCTTTGATTTACTTGCATAGAAATGAAAACAACAGTTGTGCCTACGAATATTGATTGCCCATTGAAAGCACTCTAATGTGGCCGTTGGGGGTCATTTAGATAGAAAAGAAAAAATATATTTGCTCAGCTAAGTAAAATTCAACTAATCAATTCCAAATCAAACATAAATAGGTGAAGCAAATTTAATTATCGCTGGTTTTAGAATTCAATTGTCTCTTGCCAAAGGTGTCTGAAATGTCTGAAAAATGTTAAATAATGCATTGAATTTTTGGTAACAGCTGCTGTCAAGGGCACAGAAGAAAACAAAATGAATAATTGCCACTCGAAATAAATTAGGCCATTAAGAGATTTTAAATGAACGATTGAACAAGAGCTGCAGCACAAGAACTTTTGAACAAATTTTATAAATTACTTTTTTTTGAAAAACCCCCAAAAAAAAATCATTACTAATACTAATTTTTTTCTTTTACTTGCAGGTACGTTATTTAAAGGAAAATTCTTTAACGGTGAGCATATTTTCGGCGTTATAAAACTGATTTTTATTTCATAATTTGAATATTTTCCACATATTTCAGTTAGTTTATGAATTGAAGTTTGATCAAAAGACAGTTTTTGTGAAAATATACATTTTCTTTGTACTTCCGACTTTTGGCACCCAATTCATTTGTACAGGCTGTTCTGCCTTGATTGCAGTATACAACCATTTTTTATGACTTTTATTAATTTACACTTCTTACATACATCTGTACATATGTGTTGATATATTAGTCACTTGGTGCATATAACAACGCAAACAGAAAGTTAAATGTTCAAATAAAACATGTTTAAGTGTTGAAGGCATCACGAAAGGCGACCAAAATGAAAAATAATACAAATAAAATGTGTGGGAACCCATGAAACGTTAAAATAATTAAATACGAAAAATCAGCTAAAGAAAACAAGATTTCTAGCACGTTTTTAGTTAAACAAATAAGTAGAAAACACATAAAAATTCATAGACTGGAATAAAATAGAGTGCGAATATGATGAAAGTAACACTAATAGCAAATACGTGATGGTGTCAACGAAACTATCAACAATTTAATTAAATAACTCCAATGAAAGGGGGAAGGAGCTGCAATAAAGCAAAAGGAATAATTTTATATTTTAATGAAAAGTAGTAAAGATGTGATTACAAGCTAGACAGGAGTGGACTAGACTAGCGTCGAATAAGTATACTAGACTAAACTAGATACAACTAAACTAGTATACAAACCGAGCTTACTAATGCCTTGGAACCCATTTTATATTCATCACTTATCATTTTGCATGAATCATACACGGTATCAGGACTCAGATTCACATCACAGCTAAATATTTTTTATAAATAAAAATTTAAAAAAATAATGTATTTCTAAGGAACGTGATCCTCGAATAGAGAACCAATTCATTATTATGGTTATTACTCATTCATATATACAGGGTGGCCTAAAATGACCGAAGGCCTAGCGTTGAAAAAGCCATTGTGTTCCTCACAGTGTGCGCTGCGGCTCCATCCTGTTGGAATCATACTTGCGAATGGTTTTCCACGGCTGATCTTTAAAAAATTTCCAACATTGTCCGATATCTAACACGAGTGATAGAAACAAAAATATGGGCCAAAACACCACAGCAATCGGTACACTTAAGTGGGTTTAATTTTCGCTGTAAAATAAATATAGTGTTGCCTACTTCTAGGTTAACATTGCCTATTTACTTCCCAACTTTATTGTTGTAAATGGTCGAAAAAGTCGAAAATTATAAAAAAAAAAATTCCGAAATCGAAATTCATTATCTAATCACGTAGTGCTGTTGAAAATATATTGCTCATAAAAATTGCGTTGCCTACTTCTCGGTTGCTGAGTGCTTGTTCAACGTAAAGATATTTTTTTCTAATAGTATGTTTAATATCAAATGTATTATTTATTTTTCTGCTTTTATAATTTTTCGCTTTATTTCCTCAGCTTCTTAGTTTAATGTTTTAACGTTACCCAGCACTTTGAGTTTATACATGCAAGATTGTTTTTATTTATTTATGTAGATTTTTACCGGTATTGAAGAGCACTTGGCGCTTTAGCATTCTTGAGAGCGGCACTTGTCTTCCGTCTTGAAAAGCCTTATCTGCTTCCTTTTGTATGCTGTAGCAAAAATAACAGCAATAATAATAATAATAATAAAGATAATACTATAGAAAAAAGTTAGACTTGTATTGAAAAGATTTTGTTAAAAAAAAAAAGAGAAACACAAACAATTTCCAAAGACTGAATGAAGTTGGTTTTTTTCTTGTCGCTGTTTTTTTTTTACTCGTATATAAGAAAAGTTGTTATTTTATACTTTTCTTCCGCAGAATTGGTAAACTTGTAAAGGCCTTAATAGTAGTTTTATTTTGTGCTGCTTCCATTATTTATATAAAAAGAAAATATGAAAAAGTTTTTGCCCGTTAAACCAAATTCTTATACTGCTTTCAAACAAACTTAATATGGGAATTGAAAATAAAGGGCAAATTACCTTTAATAAATAGTGCGTTCATGAAGAAGAAGGGTTTATTTGAAAATATCTTTTACGTTCAAGGAAGTTTGTTTCTTTTAACAAGGAAATATTATTACGCACTCAAAATGTGTAATTTATAAAATTCGCTTTTTTAACAGAGAAATTTTTCTACTTTAATTTTAAATAATACACACTGTACGTTTTATTTAATAATATTTTTATTTATAGTTATATCTTTTAATAACTAATTAGTAAACAAAACACAATTCACTTATTTTATTAGTGCCTTTGTAATTGCTAAAAAGCTTTAGAAAAATATCAAATATTAACAGAAATTGTTTCAAATATTTCACATTATTCGAGTCCTTGTAGATTTGGTCAGTGTTGTGTACTAAATGGGAAACTTGATATAGAATTTAAAAATCCTTTGTGACAATAAGAACAAAACATTAATTTTATTGCAACTTTTTGGTTTTTGGATAATAAAAACTCAAACAACTGATACAACCACAATATACAGATAATATTAAATAGAACCAAATGCCACAGATACATGTACATATAGACAATTAAAAGCTACACTGAACAGTGGGCTACAAAACTAAATAAACGTAGTAAAAATAAATAAGAAATATTTCTGTGCCTCCGTGGCCTAGCGCATGAGTCTTAGTCTTATCAATCTGGTGCTGCAATTTCTATTCCCGCCTAGACCTTGGGTATTTCTTGTGGTATCACAATGGGTCTAAGTGGGGCATTTTGCATTAGGGAGTGTCCGCCACCTAACCTATCCAACGAAGTAAAAAAAATTTTGTTTGTTTTAATTAATAAAAAAATGTATTTTTTAAAAATTGGTTCCATGAATTATTGCGAAGAAAAAACGTGTCAGTTAGAAAATTCTCTAATATGAATTTATTGAATAATCTATTGTAAGTAGTTCAAAGCTTGGTCTCTACTCACTACCATCAAACTAATTGGGAACACTTTGAACTTTATCAGCACAAACCACAATCCACAAAAACCCAAAACTTAATAATAAAAAAATTAATTTTAGTTAAGTATTGGTATTGTAGGGACCTAAATACTGCACAAAAAATATACATAAACATACACATGTAAATCAAAGGAGTAGACAACAATTTTGCCGGCAAAATGAGTAGGCCTTTTTTGTTGTCTCCACCATAATTGTTGCACTGATACACACGTCCATACAATGCAATAAAAGAGTGGCTGTAACATCATTATTACGAACAACATTTTTATGGTGAAACAGCAATAGCAATAACGACAGCAACATGAAAACTTAAACCAACCTCATGAAACCACAGAGATCATCCACGTATTTCAACAAGAACAAACAGCATGCGGTTGGTAATTCAAATACATTTGCCATGGAAATAGATACAATTAATACAACATTATAAATACATTTACAAACACATAGACAAACAGCAACAATTATAGCACTGTTGACGTGCCTTTAACAGAGCCAAAAGCCACAAACATGTGATTTCAATACCACTTTCATACTCAATAAAATGATACGATACACACACACACACACACACACACATCTTTCTGAAAATTAAAAATTTATATTTTTTTGTTTATCTTCACAGATGGTCAGCATCATTATCAATCTAGTTACGTGTCTTCAAAAACCTCGACAGGTATTTCTCTCTCTCCTCCTACCCTGGGCTGTTTAGACTGAAATTAAATAAACTATTGTATGTGGTTCCACAAAAGGCCTCAACACAATTGCCAGCCCTTGAAAAGATTCTAAATCAACTAGCTAGTAGCAATTCGCAATGTGTGTGTATGTGCATACGAGTATGTGTGTGTAAGTGTCAACTGTTCGCTGTTTACAATGTTAGAATTTGAAAACTATTTGCATTTGGCATGCGATTAGATTTCTGGTATTTTTGATATTGACTACGAGGATGGACTAAATTCTTTTAATTGCTTTTCGAGCAACTAAAATACTAGTTAAGCTTAGGGAATTTTTTGTACTTTTGCAAAGCCAAGCATGGGGTGTCATTAGGTTAGCTCGTGCAGCTATCTGAGCCTCATCTCCAGCAGCTGCGATAGCACGCGGAGACTCAACTGCACAAGTGCAGGGCAATTGTTGAGGAATCCTTATCATTGCAGAGCAAATATTGTTGAAAGTCATACCATTGCGCCTAACATTAGTCCTAATAAGCCAATGTAGCGTTCTGATTACGCTGAGCTTAGCAGCTGCAGCCTCGGAAACTTCAGTAGCTGTTCAGAGCTCCTGACATCAAATCGCGATTGCTGCTCCCTCAGAAAGTGCTCATCCAAGCGTTTCCAAAACGATGCGAGAGGGAGCGGCAGAAGTCGTCCACACACCCGTCCTCAAGATGGGTGTCCCTTTCGCCAGATCATCCAGCAATCCTCTTGCTCCACATCTCCTCATGCAATACAAACACAAAATAAAATTTTGTATTTTAAAAATAATTAAACGCTGTTTATTAACCCATTTCATCATCGTCTCAAATACATTTTTTTAAGACAAATTTTATTAAAACTAGAGAAAGGAAACTCTTTCAAATTTTAATTGATTTTCTAACATTTTCTGGAATAAAGATTGGCGACCAAATTTCACTTTCAGTTGCGGATTTTGAGAAAAATATTTCATTTCATTTATTAATTCTTTTCAAAAAGACTAATAGGCACTAATCTACTCTCGAAATAAATCTTTTGTAAACAAATACTTAATTATATTGATATGGTTCCTCGCACACAACTGATATTCTTTTAAGAACTTATTTTCCAAACTTCGTTTAATGGCCATCGTATTTTAATTATTTGCCAAAAATCGATACGTTATACAAGACTCTGTACAGCGTTTTATTCCATTTCGATGAAGCAAATTGACTTGTTGTTGACTTTAATTTCTTTTGACATACAAACTTTTAAACTGTTTTAATTTGTAACATAAGTGATACAATCGCAACACAGAGAAGCAGTAAAACAAAAGGACGAGTACAAGTGGATTTAAGCAAATGTATACAATGGAGCAACTGCAATTAAATTATCAGTTCAAACGAGAGCAATTTCTATATTCCATTGCGCAACAATTAATTTAAATTAGGAACTTTAAATAAATTATGGTTCAACGAATTTAATTGAAAAAATATATTCTTCATATAAAAGAATTTATTTACTTACATATGCATTTGGGTGTGTGTGTGTGTGTTGTATCGTTCAGCTAGATTATATGCATATTTTGCTTTTCCTTAGTTTTTGTGCTTTGTACAATTCGGTTATTCTCAAAGTCTTTTTGGCAGTTTTCATATAAACATGTGAGATTTTTTTTAGCTTTTTCAAGTAATTTTGTTGCAGCTCTATTGATGACTTGTAATAAGCACCAACGAAATGTACATGTAGACTAGCTTAATGATACAATAAACATACCTACACACAATGTAATGAAATTTATTATTTTATTGTATGCAATAAATTATCTAGCACTGCCGGTCTTTTTTATAAAAAGTTTTTAAATTATTTATTTCGGATATTTCGCTAACCCTTGGTTAGCATCATCAGGAAACTTAAATTTTTCGAATAAAAAATGTTTTTTTTGAAATTATTTATTTTCGATATTTCGCTAACCCTTCGTAAGCATGCATCATCAGGAAAATTAAATTTTTTTTTCTTAAATAATTTTATATAATTGACAGAAAAATTTTTCTTTTCAAATAATATAAAATATTTTGATCTTATGTTTTTATGTTTGTTAACTAATTTTATTCGAAAAATTTAATTTTCCTGATAATGCTAACCAAGAGTTAGCGAAATGTCGCAAATAAATAATTTTGAAACTTTTTAGAAAAAAGACCTGCTGTGCTAAATAATCTATTGCATACAATAACAATAGAAGGTCGAATAAAAAGAAGAATTTATTATTTTATATAAAGAATATTTCTTTGTATTGCTGAAATACTGTCATTGCATTATTGACAACAATATTATTTCATATATGAAATTTTTCATCGAATTTATGAATTTCGTTTATGTTATGTAATGGCATCATTTCATAAATGAAAAAATTTACATTTTAGAGAGTATGAAAATGTTTCATTGAACTAAAGAAATAGTTTTATTACATTTCTGAGACACGGACCATGGAGGGTGGCGATGGCACGATGGATGGTAGTCTGCACGTTAACTACACAACCAAAAAACAGACCTGGGTTCTTCAACCCCAGTTTCGGACAAAAAAATTTTTAAAATAAAAATAAACATCTCGCATTTTTCTGCTGTGCATTAGTGTGTCTTTGTGTGTTAGTTGTTGTCGGAAGGTTTCAGTGGCGAAGGCATAGTCACTGGTCACTGAACAATACCGGCTTCAGCTGATAGCAATCCACAATCACATCAGAACGCCCTCCTTCGTTGGTATTGTGTAGCACCGGCGAAGTAAAACAATAATAAAAAAATGGCTACTAAACCGAAGCTCTTCAGCACTGCCACGAGTATAAAAAACTAAAGAACGTGCGAAAGCAGAGCTGCAAAATAATTAATTAAGCTTCACCTCTTGTCGTTTTTCCTACTATCCCTTTCCTATACTTCCCAGCACAATGCTTCGCATGTGTAGGAGTCATCTCCTGAGTGCTGGTCCTAGATAAAAAAAAAAAAATAAAAAAAAATGACGTTCATAAATGTAATGAAACATTATTCATTGATCCAATGAGCGGCATGTTTGTGGTGACTGTTAATGACAAATTTCATTGTATGAATGACGAATTCTTTTTCCCAGTGTAGGACAATTCTCGAATGCGTTTTCTCACTTTTTCTAAATTCAAACATATAGGGGTAATACATGCGAAAAATTTTTAACGCGTCAAGCACTAGCTAAATGTCTACCGAAAAAACTCATGTATGGCCTTCAATTATGCAGCAGTATTAGTGGCAAAGACAGCAGTTAATTAGTTAATTAGTTAGATGTCCATCGACATTTCCTGCAGGGAAAATTGTTTCTAAAATATTTAGAATTTTTTGCACACATGTGTATGAGTGAATTGAACAAATTTTGCATTATTAACACACTTATATGTAGTTTATTAAAAAAACATAATGCTTAACTTGACCTCTTCTGTGACATCAATTTATTACAACTGAAATAATATTTCCTTTCATGGCATATGAAAAGCTGTTGCTGTAGTTGTTTCAAAAAAAAAAAATAAAATAAAACAAATATTGAATCAATATTTTCCTCTGGGTTGTTGGCATTTCAATTAAGTTGTAATTAATTGCTTATAACTCCAATAACTTTTAAAAGTGTAATTTTATGTACGCCACAATTTGCAAGTTACTCATGCCTTAATGTTGAACAAATACCACTTGTTGACTTGTTCAGTTCCCCAAACCACAGCACAGGCATACGATAACGGCTTAAAACAAACATTTAAATATTTATACCACCACAAATATGTGTACGGATAGACTTCTTTAACTGCCGCCACAGTGTTGCATACAAAATATGCATTTAACAATATTTTTTTTTTCTTTTAAATTTTCGCACACAATTGCGAACTTATATAGAAGTGTTGAATAAAAGGCTTTAAATAATTTTTTTTTCGCTTTGGCTGCTGATAAACAACGGTGCGATTTAAAGAAACATTTTTCTGCAAAAAAAAAAAAAAAATAGAATGAACCGCAGAAAAAATGTAACTGCCTTTTGGGCGCCTTTAAGGCTTTAGAGATTTCTGTTAAACATTGCATTGTTTAAGTGCCTCGGCGCAAATTTAAGCCAAAAGTGATTTCTAAAGGTTTGTTTTTAACAAAAGCGCTTAAATAACTAGCACAAGTTTTGTATTTTTATGTAATTTAATATTGTTTTTAAATTCCAAGTGTGCGTGGTAGGGAGTGGTAATGACCCAGAAATTATATAGTGAGATTTAATATGAAAACAAGATACTTTCACACCATTACAAGCCAGCACAATACTGCTGTTTCGTAAAATATTCCCTTCACAGAAGACAGTATAATCAAGACTCAATTAAAATAATAATTAGTTATCAATCTCTTAGGAAAATTGTAGCCTCAAATAACAGTTTTGACTTGAAAAATTTCACAATTGTTTCCATTTTTTGTTATTTTTATTGCGGTTTTGAGAGGACAGCTACAAAACAAACATAAACGTGGATTCAATTAGATTATTAATTAAGAAAAGAAAAGTAGTGACTTAAGACGCATTTCCGCATACACCGTAATCGCCGCCGAAAACGAAACCTAAAAACCTTTATTGTTCGCGCTGTTTCGTTTCTGAATCGTTTTTGTTTCAGTTACGGGACATAACGCGGCTTAATGCCACTAAACTGAGCACATCACAGAGAAAAATTTTACTTTTTTTATTTTTAATTAACACAATTATATTATTAATTGACCTGTTTTATTATATTTTTTTAAATATATTTATTAAGCTGGAGGTCTTTTTTTATTTTATTTGGTTTTATTATTCGATATTATTAATATTAACACATTTAATTAGAATAATATATTTTTTCAATTAAAAGTTTAATGAATTCAATCAAATTTTTAATTAACTTTTGGGCTCAATACCTAAATAAATAACTAATTTATTTTTTTTTTTGCGATGACTTCTTTTTATATAAATGTTTATTTATTTATATTTTTATTTATATTAATTATGATTATTTTATTTCATAAACTCTTTATACAAATAGAAATTAATGCCCAACAAGCATTTGAATTGAAGTGAAAAATTTTTTTGCTATTAAAAATTTGTTTAAAATTTTTAAAATATTTACTTAAATTTTTAATTATTAATATTAAAAATTTAATTGAAAATTTATTCAATTACGTCAACTTAACCAATTTAATTGCTGCTATTAATTTTTTTATAGGTGAAAATATAATTAATTTTTTAATTGATATTACGAAATTTTTAATTAAAAGTATGTTTTATTTTTTTCTATTCATGTTGATGTTGATGTTAACAAATAATAAATCAAATAAAACAGCAGCGAGAAATGTTTTTTGTTGCTGATTGGCTATCCTACATTCCTAAATTTTATCACCGATTTCTGGAGTGAACTTTTTTTCTATGCAAATATATGGAATTGCATATATGGGCGCCGATTAGCGTACGTACGCAGTTTTAATTGAGAAAAATTTAACTAATATATTTTCTGTGTTGCCGAAACATTGAACGCCGTAATAAGGAAAAAAACTTTTACTATTTAAAAATCATTGTTTGAATTAAATTTAAAAACTATTTAAAAAACCATATTCAAATATAAGTAGTACTTAGTACATACATACTGATATAATTATATCCTCGGGTGTATTTATTCACATTTTTTTGTACGCCCAACATTAGTGTGCCAAAGTTAAAGCAGGCATAAAACTGACTGTGAGCTTTGCAACTTTTCTTGTTATTTTTATATTTATCGTTCCTCTTCACCCTGCACTTTATCTTGTGTCTAAGCCACCTATCAGCCCTAATGAATCCTTAATTTGGAATAATAATAACAATGGCAGAATAAAGAGAAACATTTGAACACACTGTTCAAATTAAAAACTTGAAGAAATTGCAACAAGAACAGAGAAAATGCATTGCATTCGTATAAATTTAGACAGGCAATCCTACAAACTAATATGTACATACATACATTCATACATACATACATTCACAAGTGCATGCATACATCCATACATACTTTGTTTTTCTACTCTTTCATCTTGAGTAAGTATGTGTATGCATTGGGCATTTTAAATGACTGTATGACTGTGGAGAACATGAAAACGATAGGGTAACATTTTTTGTGTGTTTCTTTACAAAATAATATCTGTAGACCTTGAACGAAACAACTTAAGTCGTCTTAATTGCCGTTTTTTGTACGCAGTATTTGAGGTTGAACACCAGCGACAAGTTCAAAACGATAGCAAATAATGAATGTATTTTCATTCTCAACATTGTTAAAAAATAGGCATTAAATCGGTAGATTTTCGACAAAACCTCATAAGTCGACTTAGCACAATTCTCTATATATTTTGTTTTTTAAAAATAAATTTTTAAGGCTCGTGGCGTAATTTTCTTACGATCAATACAAATCTTGTTTCGAGTTTCAATTCATATGTGTTTGACAAAACAACTTATCTCGAATTTTGTTTTAAATTTCCTTAACTATACAACATTTTAACTATTCAGCATTTTAAAAGTATTTATGCGGTCCTGAACAATTTTAAAAATTACACTTGAGTTCTATCAAAAGTCCACAGATATTTACATGCAAGAACGTGCCGCAGATAACAAGAAGTAAATCCTTTATTTTAATAACCTAATCAAGTGTTTTTTTATTCATCAGACATACGTGTAAAATTACATTTGACATAACCTCTTTTGTATGCATCTTCTCACAAAACATCTGGTGTCTCATGATTTGTCAGATCAAAATAGAAAACGTTCTAAATGAAACCTTCTTAACAGACATTGTTTACTTACATTTACAGGGGCAAAGCTTTAATCCGTTTAAACGTCATGTAACATATGTCTGTACATGTTTATTCTCCAGTGTGACATTCGTTAAATCAGATCTAAAGAACATGTTGTATAAAATCAGCCTTAACAAGTGTTAGTTGAGAAGAAAATCTTCAAGAGTACTTAACTCGAATGGAGTGGTGCAATTTAAAGGCGATTTTGTCTTATTAAAAATATAAAACTAATGCTGAAGCAGATGTAAGAAATATGTTTGTGTAAAGCCAGCTTTAACAATTAGTATTTGAGAAGAAAATCTTCAAGTTGAATTTTAATGAAACTGCACGTCGCAATTTAAAGCCTATTTTTTATTCAAAATATAAAATTAAATCCTGCAAACTAATTTTATCATTTTGTCGCGCACCTTATTATACACATATACATACGTATATGTAGCTATGTATGTTTGTATGTCTGTATGTATGTTTAGTGTAAATTATAAACAGAAGATCCGGCAAACAAATTGCTCATATTAAAGGACGACTTAATACTTTTCTACATTTGAATGAGTTTCTATTATGAGACAAATGTATTGGCATAGAAGTGCTTATCTGTGTGTGTGTGTATATATGTTTGTGCGCGCGTATTTGTTTACATATGCCATACAAATTATATGCATGTTTTCACTCATTCATTGAGCCGTTTTGTTCATGTTTGTAGGTTTGTAGGGAGTATTCGCTTTTTGCTGTTTATTTAATAGCTTGCCGTTTAACGAGTTTATTTTAGTTATTTTTCTGTTTTTTTTTTGTGAATGAATGAAAGAATGCAACAAGTTGAGCAAACAATTTTGCAATTTTTTTTTTTTGTGCTTTTTCTTGCACATCTGTTTTTTGTTGTTCGCAATTATTCTTCTGTACGGCATTTGAATTATAAACAAGTTAAAGAGTTTAAACATAAATTGTTTTTGTTTTAAATTAGATGTGTTACATCAGCAGTTAAATAGTGTTGATATTTAAAATTTGAAATGGCATGTATTTCTCTTTTGGATTGTTATTTCGTGACCATGGAAACCGATTGGAAAACATTAATTCCTGCACATGTCTGCAATTGCAGAATTTAATTTTAATTTTAAAGCATCTAGAGATGCTTTCTGTGGATGCATGAGATTTATAATCTGTAATTAATTTTTAACTGAATCCGTTTACTTGTTTTTGCTGCCTTCAAACCTTCAATAATCGTCAAGTATCGTGTTTATATTAGAGAAAATGTTCTGTACATAAAATCAACTGAAATTTTAATTTAAAATAAATTAAAACCCGGTTAAAAACCGGTCTATTTATTTATTAACGAAAAGTTAATTTATTTTAACGTACAAATAAACAAACAATGACTTCAGTAATAATTAAAGATCTCTCCTTTGTTTCTGTTGTTTTTAATAATCAAGCCCAAGTTTCGCAAAAACAACAGATTTTTGCTTTGTTTTTTTCACAGTTTAACTGTGTAATAAATAATTAAAACAAATAGAAACATAAGACTATTTTTTTTTTGTTCCATTATTAATCTATATCCGTTGTTTGGGTTCTAGATAACATTCGTAGACCCCCCACCAAATATTTTCAAAAAGCCAAGAAATTTCACACGTTTATATAAGTATTGCCATAAGCTATTCGAGAATAACTAAATATTTTACACTATAAAACAAAGCTATACTTCGTAAAATTAGCTGATTACGTGAATTAAACCTTTAAATAAATTTTTTGTCTGTTATTTTTATTAATTTTGCTGAACTAAAAGGACAATTTTGAAAAATAATAATCAAAATAAAATTACTTAAACTACAGTCTATTACTGTAATATTTTTGTGAGTGTTTGTATGCTGGATGGTAAAAATATAAAAAAATTTTGATTTTTGGTACTCGTACACAAACATGATGTCAAGCGTGTATATGTAAAAGCTGCTAATAATAATTCATTATTTTGTCTTTGCATTATACTGTTCGACAATGTTCGATGGTAAAATCAAAATACTTCGATTCTTGGCTCGCTTGACATTCGAATTTCTATGGTGTTTATTCATCAATCAAAATATGGCAAAATATTCTACCATATGCGGTTTTAATTTCAAGCAGCTTGAACGTGAATAGGGCGCTTACCACGTGGAATGTACCTCTCAGTTGGTAGCAAATTATGGCAACAGTATGTTTCCATAATTTCATATAAAAATATCCACCACGATGAAATCAATTCATAGTTTTACGTTTTGAAAGTAAAACCCTTTCCATGACCATTTTATATATTTTATTATATTTCAAGTATTTTTCTTTAAATCAAATTTCAAATAGATAAGACAAACACAAGCACAAATAGTTCAACAGTTTTGGAATAAAAAATTTAACTTCCACAATTTTTAGTATTTTTTTTTTCCTTTGGTGTGTCTTTGTCTCTCCATCACTTGTAGGCTCTTGTTTTAATTTGAGTGCAATTGACGTTAAAAATGTTGAAATTGTATTAAAACGATGCTGGAGTATTTGAAAGATCAAAATTGCTTTTCAATAAAATCTGAGGTTAAAATAGTAAAATTGCATTTTTGACCAAACGAAATAAGTACATGAATAGAAGAGTCTTGGCCATTGAAGCATGCAAAGAGTTGGTAGTAAATTTTATTGCATTTCAATAAACATTTTTACTGCTTGTTTCGAAAAGGAAAGAAATAGTGAAAGAAAATTAAAAAAAAAATAAATAAATAAAATCCAACCGTTTAAAATGTGCTACATCTGTTTGTAGTATTAAATAGTTTTAGAAATAAATTGCAAAACAAAAGCGTTGTTTCCCAATAATAAAATTCAAATTTAATGTTGTAGAAATTTTTTGGTTTTAAGAATGCAATTTATGGGTTTCATTTAAAAAGCTGTAAAATAAATTAACACTTTGCCCTGCAACACTGTTTCTATGAAAGGCACACAGTGTTGAAATTTAATTCATTTAAATTCGCTCGTGGCATCCACATTTGCTTTTTGTTTGCCATAAATTGACATCATCATAAATTGTCACGCTAATTGCAAAAGTAAATATCGACTTTATTTGCAAGAAATAAATTCTTGCAACATGTTGCACAGAGAGAGAGAGAGAGACTGCATTATTAAAACTGCCAGCAATGTAATTGCAATATAATAAATAGATTGTTTTTCAACGTAAGGAAATTCCAATTTACGGCGAGTTGTTTAATCTTTAACCGGATTTGTGCTGATGTTGAAACAAATACGAAGTTATTTTGGCAAAATTCATTAACAAAAAATGAATGGCCAGCAATTAAAAATTATAAGTTTTTTTTTTAGTGAAATACAAATATTGAATTATAAATACATACTTGTGCAAATTCGCAAATATTTAAATATGTACAGACTTGTAAAGCGAAAGCCAACGTGATATGGTAGGTTGGGTTAGGTTAGGTTAGGTTAGGTTAGGTGACGGCCCAACTAATACCAGAGCTTAGGACCATTGTAATACTACAAGAAACATCCAGGTTCTAGGCGGGAATCTAACCCGCATAAGACTAATTTCTCATTTACTAGAATACGGAGGCACCCGTGCAACTAACTATAATTTAATTTTTGGCATATATGGGCGTTATGCGTGTTCTTTGTCCGATGTTTTCCAAAAAAAAATAATTTTTCTTAATTAAAGTAATTTATAGTAGGGTAACAGCTTTCAAAAATCTCCGACAACTTCTATTTTTGTCACATCGTCATATGGGATCAAAATACAGAGCGCCGCTCCCTACTATACAAAATATTTATTAGAAATTCTTTATTGGCAAATCTTTAGTAGGCAGCGCCGTTTCGTAAAATAACATCGAGGGCAAATATTACTTATTGACTCTTTAAAAATATTCAAACAAAGTTAATTCTAAAAACATTCAGACAGCGGTATCATTGATGCCGATATCCTTATCACTAGCACGCGCACATAATCATTATGTTACATTTTATAAATTTGAATTGAATCAACTATTTTCTTCTTTTTGTTTGTTTGCAATATATTGCTTCAATATTGCTTGTACATTAACTAGAACGAAAATTAAGTTAAATACGAAGTTTATGATGTTTGCAATTAAAACATTTCCATAATCGTATTTGCAAACAGAGAGAGAGGCAGGATAATATTTATTGAAAATTAAATTAATGTGTATTTGAAAGTTGTAAATAGAAATTAATTTACAAAAATTGTTTCCTCTTAAAGCCTGGAACTCTGTTCAATATTGCAGGCGAAATATTATCAAATGACTTATGAAAGAATGCATCACTGCGCTGCATAATACTCGTATGATTATTTTGCACTGCCACTGCTCATCATATATTGCTGCTGCTTTTCTTTCCGCATTTGATTGTTGACATTTATGAACGATAGAAGTGAAAAAAAAATTTATAAATTTATAATAAATTTGATTTGTGAATTGGCTGATAAAATAAATGATGTTTTAAAAATAAACAACAACAAAAAATAATAAATTAAAAACTTACTTTTCCATTGCATCACATATTTTTATGATTTTTATTTGCGTTCATATATTGCGCATTCCCATTTTTGACCATCTGACAACTGCAACTGTTGCTGCTATTTTGCATTCACGGACATAATGCACATCAGATTCAGCCCAGTGATGCCTTTAAGAACAGGCTCTTGGTATTCAATGTTTGCAAGGGTAGTACTCTGTTTTTACTGTGAGAAAGATGTGAAATGTGTTTGGTAACACTAAATAACATGAACGATAGTTGTTTCATATGAAATAATATATTACAGTCGAACATCTCTATAGTGAATGAAGCTTTACCTCCCTCTTAAGAACTTTTTTAAAAATCACAGTTTTTTCGTTCACAACATGGTTAAGTTTTCTATCTTCCCATAATGAATTTCCATACAATGAATTTTCCTTTAGTATTAATAAATTTGGAAGAGTAAATTTGAGAGACACACAGACAGTTTTGTCTGTCATATAAAAACAACAGTGTAAACAAAGATTAAAGAAAATATAACTGAATACCAGAATAGATGAAGAAAGTATAGATGTCAATAAGACGTTACCTACTTTGGGTAGCATTTCTGCACCAATTAGCATACTTCGAACGTTTGTGAGGACGACGAGTAACGTGCATTTAAATTTCTAAATGTATTAGAAGATTTTGTGGAGGATGAATCATTTGAATAGTACTTTCCAAACTTAAATACCTGATTTATTTATATAAATTATATATTATATATTAAGCCTTAAACCAGTTGTCAGCATGGACGTCGACACTAAAAGTTAGCCTCAGTTACGTGCATATGCAGCGTCTTTTATTTAAAATTTAAAACGGTATTCACGAGAATTCAACTCTTCTAAAAAATTTCAATAAAATTTTGAACTGATAGCTTTCGCATATCAATTTTAGAGAAAATGGATTTTGGGTCGACGTCGACCTTGACAACTTGAATAAGAGTGACATTTTCTCCTTCAAAAGCTGATGAAGAAGGTCGCTGACAGGCTATTAAACACACACGATGTACAATAATTGGACAGTCAACATGTTGACTACACATCCCACAGCACCCCCTAATATTATTTCACATTGTTCACTGTCCGGCCTTTTTATGTGTTAAATATGACTTCACATCATAAAAGTTTTCAACACATTTAACTTATGCGAATTTCACAAGCTCGCCGAAAACACAAATATTTAAGGAATAAGAAAATCTTAATAGTGAAAAGTAAGTTTACTGCAAGAAAAACAAAAACTTATTTACAAAACCGATTTATATTTTTTTTCTCCTCTCCTTTGCTCTTCCTCCCTATTTTCCCAATGTGACAGTATTTGTAGAAAATGAATATACAAGCATAAATTCTTGGATATATAAATGCTTGAAAATATTATAAATGTTACTTTTATAGGCGGAGAAATTCTTTTGTCTATTAAAATCATAAATTTTTGCCTGAAGCATTCCGTTACAAAATGACGGTAATAAGCCATCCAGATAAATGTGAAACCCTACAAAAACTGGCTAAGTTGGATAAAATGATTTCACTTAATATTATGAAAAGTAATACACAAGCAAAGTAGTAAAAACTTATTTAAAAGAATATTTTGTTGTTCATATGACGAGAGACAAGTTGTGGGGACAGTTTGGAAACAACATAAATATAAAGTCACATATTCTTGTTAAAGTTGTTATTATAACTACGAGTATTTTATTATTTATTTAACTAACCGTTATATATTTAAAAGATTGTAATATAAAAGAAAATATGATTTGTGCAGGAATAAACACTGGCAGGCAGTCATACTCTGGCAATTTCCTTATAATAAATTTATTACCGAATTTTTTCATAATCCTCGTGCAAAGAAACGAAAAAAAAATGCATCCGCAGTGGTTAAAAAAGTTTACAGTTCATAGCAAGAGTTATTTAATATGAAGCTTCTAGCGGCTGTGACTCTGCTGGCCAAAAGTCGTGGGTTTCTAACTTTGACAAATAACAACAGCTCCAAACGAGTGCAGACTTAATTTTGAGTCAGATGCAAAATGCATATTTGTCCCAAAATTACTCTTCTTATGAGAGTGGGTAATGCTGAGGTAGTTAGCACGTTGACTATAGAACCAAATTTCCTTTGTTCGAGCCCAGTTTCGGACTAAGTTATAAAAAAAATTTCGCATTTTTTCTGATGTGCATTATTTTGTCTTTGCATACACGTACCAAAAATGTGGAAGAAGTGATCAGTGATCAGTGAACCAGAAGTATTCACAATTAAATACTAAAAATACGGCAACAGTCTTCACTGTGCACTAACTGCATGGCGTGGTACTGCACTATATTTATTTACTATTACCCCGTGTATAAGAAGAGAAGTGCGTAGCACTCACTCATTAATTAAAGCACCTAAAACGCTCTAGCTCGTGAACGGCTACAGCGATTTTAATGATTGTTGCACTATTGGATAGATATAAAAATTGGGTTCACCTGTGGACCCCTAGGTACGATGAGAAGGGCGTAGTAGTCACTAATAACTTTGAAGCACCAAAAACGTTGTAACTCGTTAACTGATTGTGCGATTTTTATGATTGTTTCACTGTTAGATAGATGGAACAGTTGGCTATAAGATGGGGCCATCCATGGACCATTAAGTGCCATTGAGCATATCAATATTATTTATTAATTGTTGAGACACAAGGGTTGTAAGCACAAAACTGCCTCTCAACTTAGTAAGACTTAAATTAGCTCGGCCACAGACTGACCATCTTGTGCCCGATATCGAGATCTAACGCACTGTTGAAAAAATCATTCTCATTGTTTCAGGGCTTTATGAGTTACAGTGTCTTAAAAAATATATAAAATTTGTTAAGTGACTGACCATGATTATGGAGCAAGATTATTGCGCAAATACTCCCCCCCCCCCCCCTTTCTTCCATATGCAAAAATTATTTTTAAAATTAGTCCACAAGTGGCGAAGTATGCTCGTTTATATTATAAAATCTGTTAAAAACTCTGTGGAAAGAATAACATATTTTAAAAAAAGTGACCGTAAAAGTGGGTGTCGTTAAATAAAGTCCCCTATAATTCGTTCGAGAGTCTCAGTTAAATGTTGTGAAAATTTCAGGAAGATCAAACAAACAAACCGATAAAACAAACAAACACAAATTCCGTTTTATAATTATTTAATAATTTAATTAATTAAGCTTCACCTCCTGTCGTTTCTCCTAATATACCTTTCCCATAGTTCCAGCACAATGCTTCGCATGTGTAGGAGTCATCTCCTGAGTGCTGGTCCCAGATAAAAAAAAAATAAAAAAAACAGTAGTAAAATTTTGTGCTGGTCTCAGACAAAAAAAAAAAATTATATAGATTAAATATAGTCCTGCTTAAAGCAACAAACGAATATAAAAATACGTTGACCACAGAGCAGCTCAAAATAAATCCCCTATAACTTGAAATTTTAAGTATTTTTTTTTTAATAAGTATTTAATTTTCTACGTTTAGTTTGAAGAAAATACAATAGATTTCTTGTAATTTGTTGATCCCAAAAGTATATGAAAGCCATTTAAAAGAATTTTGTAGTTGTAAACAAATGTCTACGTGTTTATAGCGTTTTATATGATATTTATTTTATATACTTCCCAGTCTCTAAGCTAATAATTGTTTATTAAGTTAACAATGCAGACGTTATTTTCTTCATACTCACTTTGTCTGCCTCCAAGAAAAAAAATTTGCTTTTTCAAAAATAATATCGTCAAAGCATGTTTGTGTTTAAACTACGACGTTTAAGGTTTAACAAAGTACACGCATTGACAACTAAAAATGCTTTAGAAATCTCTGTTTACTTAAATCGAAAATTCCAGCATTAGAAAGAACTATTGTTAATAATGAATTCTAATTAGTTTATGTAACTGTTGCTGGTGATAGTATCGAGTCTGCCAGAAAACTCAAAAACTTTTTTTTTTACTTGGCCGTGGTGGGCATCGAACCTGTGTCGTTCTGATAGTACATCCAACAACACAGTAAATAGTCAGCCATCAGCACCACCTATTGTAATAGCTACAGCGTTAATCTTAGTTATCATTAGATTTTGTTTTTCATTATAAAAACGTTGCGACAATGGAAAGGTAATATTTATCAAAAAATATGCTTGATCTATTCCTGCGCCTCGACCATTGTAAATGAGTATTTTTTTTTTTTTAATATTACAGTTTGCGTATTCATTTTATTATGCTATTAAATTAGAAAATGGTTCCTCGAGGCATACTTTTGAAGTGTTTGTCACGTGTTTTTGTGGTTTCTGTGTTTGCTTAACTACACTTTCTGGAAAGCATGAATGATGAACAATATGGGCTGTTTATTACTCATGTATTTGCTTTAGTATGTTTCCATGTGAATTGCCTACAGTCCTGCGCATATACATCATACATATACATAACGGACACAGTTTAACTTAACTGTACTCAGTTACAAACATGAGTGGGGGAAATAAATTTTCTTTTTTTTTTCTTTATCTCGATGCTGGCTAGTTTCGTACTTTTGAATTTTAGATTGCTTAAGATTTTGTGAAGACAAAAAAGCAGAAGAAGAAAAGGGATTGAGTTAATAATAAATTTTATCTGCCCATTAATGGATTTTAATAGATGCTGCATATGTTCTGTGATGTCTGGTAAAAAATTTTAATTGCATTAAAAATGCGTAAATTGTCGGAGGAAAGAAAAGCAGAGATTTACTTTTACATCTCATACGACACTGGGAGAATTTCAAGCAGTTAATTCAAAAATAGCAATTAATTTACAATAATTAAATGGAAGAATGCATGCTTTAAGTTTATTTTTTGAGAAAACCATGCGAATTTAATTTGTGAGAAATTAGAAATGATTTTTGGATTGCAGCAAGTTGTTGAACTAAAAGCGAAACTGCTTTCGAATATTCGCATATAATTACCGTATACATTTCCTTGATAAACGTACAAGAAAACTACACTGACACAGCCAACATACGAAAACAACAACGCACATGCATACTGTAATTCTCATCTGGTTCGGATGACAAACATTCACTTGTGGCCTTTATATCGGTTCGTAAACTGACGAAGACGTAATTGGGCAACCAGCTCACGATGTGTATACTTTGAGCCTTCGTCAGTAGCCTTGTTACGAATATAAACCCATCGACAAGTAAGCGAACTATTCATAAGCGCCATTAAGTCATAAGCGACTGCATTGTTACCAAAACAAAAGTAAACAAACGAACCAAAAAAAACATTTAGAATTTTTTCACGGAAACGTATGACATATTCAAGCCGTTGTTGTGCGATTGTTTCATTATTCTTATTAATTTTCCTGAATCTTCTTCACAAAATACCAGAGAAAAAGAAGAATTTAAATCACATGGCTCATTATGCTCCACCCTGTACAAAAAAAAAAGATAAACTGCTCAAAATTTATCCCACCAAAAATGCTACAGACTACAAAAAAACTAGGAACTACCCAAAACTTTGTCAATCCAAAACTAGAAAAAGCACATTTAGTTAAACTAAACAAAACTTTCAAGGCATACATATATGCAGCGTGTCTGTCCAGAGGGCAAAGTAAATTCGTGTTCAGATATCTTTATACCCTTTAAGGACGTTACAAAAAATATTGTTCTTTAAAAGAGCGGTAGTGAGCCTGCTTCAAGTTGTTTTATAAACAACGTTTACAACAGTTGACGATTAGAAAAAAAAATAGCCAACAAAAATTAGGGCTTCCCTGAAACCATTTTTGTGAAGAAGTTGACATAATGGAATAACTTGCAATTGTGATTTTATAATGCATGATTTTTATTCAGGATGAGCCGCTTCGAAATACTATTTATTGTATGTATCCAAAGAGAGAAAGGCATCATAATACATTTTTTAAGCATTTATACTGCTACAAAGAGTGTGTCCGCTTACTTTACTGTATTTTGGCATAATTTTTGTAAGCATTTGTTCTTAAATATGCAATGTACTGCTTTCGACAGTTTTTAGTGCTTCTAAATATCGAGAATTTTTTTTTGCTGCGTACTTTTTCCTACCAAGTAGAAGAACCATAACGTTAAACCAAATAACAGGCAAATGTACATGCGAACACTTTGTTAATTTTAACATGACAAATTGCTGAACATTATACTCATATATTTGTACATGGTCATTGTTTCCCACCCCTTCCCATAACTCCGCAAAACTATAACAATTTTCATTTCTTGTATTATACTTCACTTTAAGCACATTTCACTCTTGAGTGGTTGCTGAAAAATATATTTTTCAAAATATTCAATTCACGTACATTTATAAATTTCTTCTAAGACAAATATTAATTTTCACTTTAAACATCATTTGTAATGGAAACATATTATTTCTTGCCAAAGACATACAACCAAAACGAAGAGAACATTTAATTTTCGATTTTGTTGCAATTGTTTTCTAATCGTACAAGAGTCGGACGGTTTTATTCAATTAATTTTTCTCATTTCTGTACTTGTTCTTTTAATTGGTTATTGTTTTTAAGCAGAAAAGTATTAAGTAGGTATACTATTACACAAGGGCAAAATTAAATAGATCCATCGGTTGTTTTAATTGCCAAATTCTATAAAGTTGTAAATGACGAATGCTGTGGATAAGAAAATTTTTATTGCCTGCAGTTTATTATATTTTTTACTTTAGAGCAGAATAACTCCTACGTAAGAATACATTGCACCAGAACTAGGATTATAGGTTTTGCCAAAGAGGATAGATGGAATAGTGTTTGTGGACTTTAGACTTGAACTTTGCAGTATCGCAGTAGACAAGGACTTCTACAGAAAGTATGTTTTACATATTGAAGGTTCAGCTAAAAAAACGAATTTACTCTAAAACGCATAGTAACATTCGTTATAAATACCACCACAAATGAGAACAACCTTGTTTTTCATCTACAAATGTCAGAATTTCACAAAAACGAGCTGGATGATACTATTGGAGGATATTTGTGTGTCATCATTTTCTCGATTGAAAAAAAAACAGTCGAATTCTTTTGATAGATAAATAATTTTAAAGCTTATTATTGTCTAAAAAATACCACAAACGAAATAAATATTGAAGATGCAATGCATATCAACACTGATTTTATAACCTTTTTTCCATCTCCATATCAAAAATAATTTGACATTAAAATTGGGTGTATTAGAAACATTTTTACTCTGGCACCACTGGCACTTAGTGAGAAAAAGCATCATTATAAGTCATACATATTAATTATTTTTTTTTTGTTTTCAGTATTTTGTTAAGAAGAATTGGGGAATTTAAAATGGAAAAGTACACAATTGAAAAACGTGCAAAAATCGTCAAAATTTATTTCAGAAGCAAATCATGATTTTATTCGTAATTGAATTATGAGCGACGAAGCTCATTTCCTATTGAATGGGTTCGTTAATAGACAAAAAGCGCTACGGAAAATCCGAGAGTAGTTCAACAGCGAGAATTACACCCACCTAAGTGTACCGTTTGGTGCGGCGTTTCGTCGGAAAGGATAATTAGCCCATATTTTTCTGGAAAATAAACACGTTCTCGCCGTTTCCATCACTGGTGTTAGATATCGGACAATGTTGGAAATCTTTTTTAAGACCAGCCGTGGAAAACCATCAGCAAGTATGGTTCAAAAAGGCTGTAGCCACAGTGCAAACTGCGAGGTACACAATGGGTCCTTGAACTCAAATCCCTTCGGTAATTTTGGAACACCATGTACAACCAAAAAACGTAATAGTAGAGAGTGGCCTATATCTGCCTTACAGCACCAACCTCATTTCTGGTAGATAATTTGTGTAAAATGCGTATGAGCAATATTTTACCACGTTCACGAAAATATCACTCATACGTACCTGCTGTATTAACATAAAAAATAATCAATGTAATTATTATTTATATATTTACATAAACATATCGAGCCTTTGGTGCAATACCGTAGTAAATCAAAAAAAAAAAAAAATAATGGAATATTTCCTTTATGCCAAGAAATTTACAAACAGAAAACATTACAAAACATGCCTCTTTATTTAAAAACTTGTAAAAAAATAAATTTAGTAAACGAAAATACTATCAAAAAGATGGCTCAAAACTCCAAATGCATTGAGAAACAGTTCACGATTTTTTGAATTACTACGGTATTGCACCAAAGGCTCAAAATGTATTTATAAAAGAATATAATTTCTAGAAATATTTATGTCACTTTAAAAAAGTTGTTTATTATTGTCCATCCTACCTCATTTTGGGTGTTCTTTTCTTGGCATTTCCTTTTGAATAGAACTACTACTTTTGTGTGCAGGTATTTTCTTTTTGTCAACTTCATTGTCCATACTTTTTGGCAGATAACTTTTTAATTTAGTTTAATTAAAATAAATTCTTAAAACTCAAATTAAATTCAATTCATGTTGAAAGAGAATACTTTTACAAAATTCACACATTAACAAAGAAACAACTGATTGTAAAATAGTTAAGAAAAACTTTTCCACAAATATACTAGAATTCGAAAAGCTGTAATTGAACACAGATAAAAAATACTTTTTTCAAAATTTTTATAAATTAACAATGATTTAGAAGCCAATGAAAATTGGTTCTGTTTTTGATTTATGGTCAATGTATTAAATTATTTACATTAAAAAGAAATATAGTTAAAAGCTTTTTATTTATAAAAGCAATAAAAAAAGTTATATACCCAGCACTGCTGTCATCTTCATTGCTGCAGATATTAGAGTGCTGACTGTGCAAATTTCTTATTAACTCATACTGTGAATATCTATTATTATATACTATGTATCATTTTCGGTGATTTAGTAAATGGATATATTATGACTTGGATTTTGTATTCATTAATTTCACGTTCAATTTTTCAAAATATTTTTTTGCGTGTATAAGTACTGTAGCCATTTTTTTAACTATAGCGTTGGAACTTTTTGAAATCTGAATATAAGAGATATTGAATATAAGATTGACGATAATACGGAGCCTTGGGCGACTTCTGCTAGTATTTTACGTTGACTTTACAGCTTATGTTACAATTTGGACTATGAGCGACCTTTCCACCAAACAACCGATACATTCAAGTGTTAATTTCCACTTATGGGAATTTGTCGCAAAAATTTCCTATTTTTAACTTGGTCTTTTTATACTCACTGTACAGTTCCGGAGACTAATTCACACACGTAATGTCGCAGCAAATACTGTATATCCAGGTCAATTTAAGAATATCACTTTATGTACCAACCGCAATATAAATTTTTTCTGTTTTTTTTTTCCTTAAATCTCTGAGAAGCCATCATCAGATAAAAATACATGGTATTTATTGTAGCAGTTGAATTATTTAATATATGTGCAAACCCTCTGCTAGATGTAAAATAAATTAACCTCCCTGCCACATATGTTCACAATATATACTTTATCTATTCAATTCATTTTATTTTCACTCTAAAATTTATTACTTGTTTGTACAAGCATTTTATATTTTATAACATTAAACTCTTGGTCTATGCACCATTTCGAATACAAAAATATTTTCCATATGCAGAGCCAGAATTACAGCAAATATTTAAATAGGTCTTCGTGTGTGTTAAATTAATGCTAAAATTTATTTCAATTGCTATTGGTTTAAAATTGATTATTTTTTCCTTTAATTTCTTTAAAAAAAAAAACCTTTGCTTGCATTAGAAGAAGATACATAAGATTAGAAATGCTATTCGGTTAGTTCTCAGATGCTGACCATTTTCTATATAAATGTGTTCATAATTGAACACATCCCCTCTGCTCTACCTTACCAAAGGCGAAGTAGCAAAAAATGTAATCAATGTTGAAAGGCATCTTTATTTATTAAATCAAATATCCGACGGCATCTGTTATAAAAGCTTCAAAGCGGAAAAGAGTTTAATCTTAAGACAAACTTAATTGATTTATTTAGACAACACAAATCAACAGCCATACTACACTGCAACATTCTTGGTATTCATCTTGATCGTCGCCTAACATAGAAATCTTACCGAGATGCAAAACTGATAGAAATGCAATTAAAAGCAACACAAATGAATTGGCTTATCGGCAGAAATTCTACACTGAACCCAGATTTTAAACTACTGTTATAATACTCGATTATAAAACCCCTTTATGGTCATATGGCATTCAATTGTGCAGTACCGCTTCTGCATCGAATATGAAGACGAACTCAAAAATGACGAAATAAAGTCCTCTGTATGGTTACATCAGCCTCCTGGTATGTGAGAAATCAGCGTATTCACAAAGATCTCAATCAATCAATGTTTTCAAAACATGTGAAAAGATATTTAAAAAAAATTGAGTTGCACCCTAATCCTCTAGCCCGCAATATCTTTAGCTTAAGAGGCAACAAGCGGCTGAGAAGGAGAGGCACTCTTGCTACCAATCAAACACACGTGAGACATAAGTTTACCAAAGAAGAAACTGTTGGTCATACTATTTTCGCTTAGCACAATTTTAGATTGTCAATAATTTTAGATTTCAATAATAATTGTTAGTTAAATTTAAAATATAAGATCCTATCAATAGTACAACTGAAAAGAAAGAAAAAAAAATAAATATGAAGATGAAGATCAACAACATCTTCAAAACGAGGAGTCTTGTAATTTAAACAATTATTTACTGCAATAATCATGGAAATTTTTCAAACCTATATCAAAACTTAACATTCAGAAAAGAAAAAAAATTAATTGTCAAATAATTTGGAGCATTTGCAAATAGAAGTGAATGCGTTCACAATGAATTGGTATTTTCATGACTTCTGCAGCACTTCTTTATCTCAATACAGTTTTAATGACATCTGAAATATTAAAGATTATCACTTTTGAACCCAAGGAGATACATTCCACTCTGCCAATTAATTCATATGAATAACTGGGCAGTTGTAATTAAAATTTTGTATTTTGCGTTGAATACATGACGCGCTCTTTTGTTAAATGTGAACACGTTTTCGGCAATGCCACCCCTGAGTTAAAATCATGCTTTCTGCAGGTAAGTGGAACAAGTGTATTCGCAATAGAACTTATACATTAACTATTTTTTGCATGTATTTTATTGCTGGGATTCGTTTTCTAGTTGTTGTTTTGCCATAATATGCAAAAGTCCCATAAAGTTAAAAAATTATGAAAAAAAATATTTGTTTTAATTTTTACCACTTTTGTAAAATTTATTAAATTGGCTTCTTTACGTCTGAAGGTAACTATATTTGTTTTCTAATGTAAATTTTGTTACTTATTTTTGGCTTTTTTGTGCACGTATTTTTTTTCTTTTTCGATTTTGGTATGTGTTGGGCGATAAGTTTCTTTTGTTCTCGTTTTAAAATTAAAAAAAAAAAAAAGAAAACCAACAGCAACAGCAACAACCAGTCCTGTAACACACAAAAATAAAATTAACTTTTACAGTTATCAGATACAATTGTTGTGCCGTTCGGACTTAAAGACAAACAAAAAAATAATTTGTTTCTGTGATTTTTGTTTCCCTCTGCATTGTGGTTGAACCACATGTGCCAGCAGAGACAACTACAAAGCAAATTAAACCTTTTTCTTTAAATTTGTTTTTCGTTTGTTTTTGCTCTAAACTAAATAATAAATAACCCGAAGCTAATTTTATTAAACAACAAAATCAAAGGAAAATACAAGAAATATACATATAAAAACCAATTTCGTTTCATGCAACTTTTGTTATTTAAGTTCTTTAGGTTTTAAGGCCATGACAGGGCAAACGAAAAACTTGAAAAAATATATACACACACATAAATTTGTATGTATATATATATATATATATATATATATATATCCAGTAGAACGTGACTAACATTGCATTATTACGCCTTGTTGTTTGCAAGTACCAGGAGAGCAGGATATTTTTGTCTCCATAGAATCACCTTCTTTCGTTTTACATTCACTTTATATCCCTTTAAATATTTCCAAATCGTAAAGCCTTTATTTTCAAGGAGTCAAGGCACGACACGACAAGACAAGTTTGTTTGCTGTTTTTTTTTCTTTTTTTTCGTTTTAATAAACATATTTATGGAGCAGAGCAAAGATTGTTAATAAAATTTCCATTTTATATTTCATTTACAATAAAAATTTACTTTTGCATACATAAAATATTATTGACTATGTCGACAAGCAATAACAAAATATTCAAAATAAAAATATGTATATATATGTAAATAAATAAATTATATACAATTTGGTTTTTGTGTAAGTGTAATATGATACAACAACTGAAAAAAATATGTAATTGAATTAACAAATACTTTTTTAGATGATTTTGTTGTTCAAAAACAAAACCACTTCCAATTTTGTATAATTTATCGAAAAATGTATTAAATGTTGCCTTCTAGCCAAAAAGCTAAAAAAAAATATTATAAATAAATGAAATGCTCCAAAGCCTGCTAAAGCTTACAACGGTGGAACTGCGCAATATTTATACTCGCACATATCAAATTCCATATTAAAAATAATGTGAATTTTTTGGCGTGTAGCAACGCTACCTTGGGGCCGTTATATTTGTAAAGGAAACAAGAATTTAGGCCTGCACAATTCCTGCCACATGTACAAATCACCAGTGAAAGAACAAATGTAATGATTGGTGTGCCAAGCCCATTAATGAAAGCAGGCGCTTTGAGTAAACATTTTTCTTACCACATTCATGTACTTAAACAATATTTTGCACAAAAAGTTACCTTCAGCTGTATCCAATCCAAAGGTAGATCAAAATGCCCCGGCGAAGTAAAATAATTACTAAAAAACGGCTACTAAACTCGAAGGTTAAAAAAATTTAATACGTCTCCTTGACATCAGAAATGCGACAACTCTGCTATAAAAACAAATAACGTGCAAAAAGCGGAGTTGTAAGATATCATTTCTCCTACAATCCCTTTCCTCTAGTTCCTGCACAACGTGCCGCATGTGCAGGGGTCATCTCCTGAGAGCTGGTCCATGATAAAAAAAAAAGAAAAACAGAATCAATTTGACCCAACCCTACTGCGGTCAAAATTCAAAAATGTTTCAAAATCTATTTGCAATTTTTTTAGAAAGATTTAATTTAAATTTAGTCTCTGCTAAATTTAAATTTAATATCTTTCGACGATAAATGGGATACAAAACCGGACCAAAATTCGCTTTTTGCCCGTTATATCCCCTAAAGAGCCCAACAGTCAAAATGTACCACATACCTGTCCACTGGTGTCTTGCATTAAATTAGAATGGACCTGATGCATTATTTGAGGTCTCTCAAACAATATTCATCGATTGGGTGGTTTCAGAGTCTATAGCCGACATATGTACGTACATAAATGGTTAGGTAGAATGATTTTGTATTTTATATACAGTCGAACTTCTCTATAACGTAGCAGTTGGGGACCGTCAAATTTCTACGTTATAGAGAAAATTCGTTATAGAGAAACTGCAGAAAATTTTGACTACATTTTTTTTTATGTAGAAAATATATTTATTAAGACAAAAAAAATTGTTTTTACATGAACACATTAATTTTTTTTTTATTAATACATACATATGTGACTAAATTGATGCAAAAAATAAATTGCTAAAAACTTTGCAATAGAGAGATTATTTAGTGTGAAAAATTCTATTTAGGTCTTAAAAAATTGTACGTTACAGAGAGAACTTCGCTATAGGGAAGTTCGTTATAGGGAGATCAAAATGTATGAAAATACTCACAAAAATGTTGTGTTCACGAATTTTATTTGTTATAGAAAAGATTTCGTTATAGAGAAGTTCGCTATAGTGAAGTTCGACTGTAAGTATATATGTAAGTACATTGGAGTTCGGTTATAACGAACTGCGGAGTTAGCAGTAACCATACTAATTTGTATGAAATATAAATGCAAGACTGTTGGGGGAGGAAAATTTTTTCGTTGGAAGTGAACATTTGTTATAACCGAACTCCACTGTATATAGATTTGAAAATTGCCAAATATAAATCTTGCTGCGTAGGGGACGTATGTCGAGAAATTTTGATTGTGTTTGATTTCCTTTAGGCAATTGAATGTAATTTATTGTAATTTTCTCCATATTTTTATGTTAATTTTTATTAAATTTACATTGTTTTCTTTAACTTTCGCTCGCTATAGAAAAAGTTACTGCTTTAAAAAATTTCCCAAAAAGAAAAAAAAATCAATTTCTGTTAAAACGAAACTAAAGATTTATAATAAATGAAAACAAATAACAAAATAATAATATTTACTGAATATATTTTGTTATTTGTTCGGGTTAAGTGCCAGTGGCAGTGGTTGGTAAAGCACACGTAGGTAAGACTGAAAAAAAATTTAATAACCGTTTATGGAAAAATTACTAAATAATGCAATGAACTGCTTTGCCTTTGCGGCTGCTTTTAAATAAATATTACATTAATGGAAAATATTTTCGCGGTTGGTATGCAAATGTAACGGCTCAGGTGGGAGTAATTCTAATAATTTTTACAAGGAGCTTCAGCCACTTTCAACTTCTTTTCCTTGTCCCACATGATGATTGCCTTTCGCAAATTTTTTGTCGCACACTCTAAAATTCCCTAGCTACTGTAACTTTTAATGTAAAGTGTAGGGTGTAGCTGGATAGAATTTTAAATTGTAAAAAAATAATACAAAAAATTAAATGTTAATGAAAAAGAATGTGTTTTTATTAGCAGGATATGGCGACATTAAAAAAAAAAAATTTTTTTTTAATTAAATTGTTTAAATTTATTAAACATTGTTATTATCATTATTGTTGTTATTATTATTTAAAATTATTATTAAAAATTAGTTTGAAATGCCGCTGCCACTTAAAGTAAATTTTCTGCTTCTATGTTCTTTTTCTTAAGAACCCTTTTGAAAGAAATCTTTTTTCTTACAAATTTCTCATAATTTAGCCACTGCCAAAAAAAATATCATACGAAATTACAAATATGAATGCAAACAGAAGCGAATAAAAATATTTTTTACTTCAAAACATTTTTAATCTACTCAAATAGCAAATGTAATTCAATGATGAAAATTAAATTTGCCATGAGTGAACTCATAACAGACATACAAATATTCGCACATAAACATTTTATTTACAAATCCTTTCACTCAACCAGGCAACCGTTTACTGTGAGCTGTGTGAAGAAGAATGGAGCACTAAAAGGAAACAAGAAGTTTGTTTAGCTTTTATTAAGCACGAATTGATACTTGAAAAGCACATTAAAGCAACACTTTGTGGTAACAAGTTTTTAGCACTTTCAATTGCATAAGAAAGGAAAAGAGCAAATACATGTATACACACATGCTTACACAACCAACGCTGCGCAAGTAAACATTATTATTAGACAGAAACACAAGAATACTTAAACAGGTGGAACGTATACACTGCAGCAAGCATGACTAGTGGCGTTAAGAAAGATAATCACATCAGTTTCAGACAATGATGATTGTAAAACAAAACAGAAATAAGGGAATCGGGCGGCCTTGCATTTCTTCTGATAAATTACAATTTTTTATCATTTTAATTTAGCTAACGGGAGCGTGGTGCTGGTTGAGGGAATTAGCACGACGACTATGAATTCAAAGGTCCTGGGTTCGAGACGGCAACTAATCGCACATAATTTTGGGCCATTGTGATTTTTGCACTTTTTATGGCCGATTTGGTAGATTTTAGTTTTTATTCACTGTGATGGTTGTTCAGCCAACATTTTGGGCCGAAGACACATATTGCATTATTAAATATCTGCCAAACACTGTAAGTAAAACATTTCGTTTAAGAAAAACACTTAATTTAAAACACACTCCCGTAGGTCTTTATTGCAGTTTCTTTGGTTTCTTTATTGCACGCAAAATAAACACATTTAAGTTTTTGTTAATCAAAACCTAGCAAACCAAATATAAAACATAAAAAATCAAATGTAAACTTATTTTATATGCAACTAAAAATTAATAATGCACTTACGTTGTGAACCGCAAGACTAGAAGTAAAAATGAAAAAAACAGAAAATGAGAAATTGGTTTTGCTTTAAACAAATATCAATGGACGTGTTCAGAAAGGCCAGGCCATAGGATAATGCAAATATGTAGAAAAGTGTATATGGGTTTTGTCAAAAATATATTCATATATTGTGGACAATTGTCACGTTATTAAATAAAAATTCATAATGAATTTCATAATACTGTTGCTGTTGGCAAGATGATGATCAAGTTGATGCGAATAAAAATATTACAATTTCGTAAGCTTTCGCTTCTGATATGAAATATTCACATGGTGATTTGAGATTTATGTTTGTCTTGTGTGACTGCTGGTTGCATGATAATATATTGTAAAGAGGCATAAATATTTGTTTAATAATCTGTTATACTCGTATTATGATGACAGGCATAAATGCAAACGTGCCAACAGACACTTGAATACAGCGGAATAGTTGAATAAAGTGGTGCAAACCTTAACACACATTAATTTTGCATTTTAATTTTGAATTTAAAATACGAAATGCAACAGCATGTGGTTAATAATAAATGAAAAATCTCATATATTGCACATCATAAATAATAAACCCAGTCAGTTATTGGTCAAGATGACAAATATCCGCTTTATGGAAATTTTTACACTTAACATATCCGGCGGAAATAAATTATTCTACATTAACCGTTATATTATACATATTGGCTAGGTGTTTTATTAACTATTTACATATATATTTATGAACATATATTGCATATTAATCATTAAGATCTGAAAAATTCCCTCATAGAGAAAAGAAAGCAGCCAAATTTACAGCAAGTCAAAAAATTGACTCCATTCACTTTAGAATTTGTAATTTTATACGAAAAAAAACGTACTTGAATAGAAAAAGTAAAAAAAAAAATGATATTTAATGAAAATAATCAGGCCTGTTCTGCAAACCACTTTTTGTCAAAGTGATTTGAAAAAATTTTAATAATCTCGTGATTTGAAATCGTCAGCTAAATGACTGACGATTTGAAATCACTTGCTTATTTTTGCTATGTATTTCGTTTAGAATTTAATAAAAATGCTGTAATATATTTCATGTGATTTGTTTTCTATTTATTTTTCTAAAAAAATTGGGTTTGCTACATATAAAAACTTAAATATGAGCAAATTTGTAAGAACACGGTTTTTTTTTGAAAATAATTGTTTTGCTTTGTTTACCAATGCCGTGGTTTACATTTACTTTTTAGCAGTCAGCTGGTTAATTTTTTCGAACATGTTTTTGAGGTTGCCAAAGTAACACATTCTTTATAAGTCATGTAAATATATTTTACTATGTATCATGTTCTTTATTTAAGACAAATTTTATATATTGTTGTATAAATAATCAATATGGTCAATAATTAAATCATTTTTGTGAAAATTTATAAATAATTAAATGCAAAATTTAAGCAAATTTCGTTAATGAAAACACTGGCAACTTCGCAATTATACATATTTACATATGTAGGTATTTTGTTGTGCTAATAAAAAATTTATGGTTTGTGAAGCTTCACGTTCTTTTTTTAAATGATGCTTTCTTAAAGCAATTATTGACAATAAACTAGCTCCTGACATTTTTATATTCTTTATTTCATCGAATATTTTAATTCACAATGCAAAAATATAAGCAAATATTAAACATCTGCTGATTTCTCGTGTTTTCGAAAAATTAAAACCACGCCGAAAAATGTAAAATCGCGTGATTTACAGAACAGCTTCAAATCGTCGGCGTGGTTTTAAAAACGGTTTGTGATTTCAAATCACGTGGTTTGCAGAACAGGCCTGAATAATTAGATTTCAAACTAACACGAAAATTATAGCATCAATGGAAAGTTTTTTAATACTTATTTTTTAACATTTTTTATTTTAAGAACAATTTATATATTAAATTTCTTAATATATTTTAAATATAAATACATATATATTAAATTTTAAAGTTTTAATTGAAAAATTTCCACGACTTTTTTTCCATTTGATCATTTTGTATGGTTATTTTAAGGCACTGTTTTGAGAGGACAACAAAAATAATAAGCAAATACTTCTGGATGTTTGTGTTGATGTCTGAAGTAGTTAGCACGTTGACTACAAAAGTAAAGGTTCTGGGTTCGAGTCCTGTCTCGGGCTAAGTCATAAAAATACTTCGCAATAGTTGTCAGAAGGTCACAGGTCGCCTGAAAGCAAATGCTCGCCTTCGTCGGTATTGTGTAGCATCACTACTAAAACACAGATTCAATATTAAAAACGTCTCCTTGACATCAGAGATGTTGCAACACTGCTATAAACAAAAACACGCAAAAGCTTGTCCCTATCTATACCTTTATCATCCCTTTACTACCGAAGTGTTACTTCGTTTTATATAAAAAGAAAATACTTAATTGGAATAAATTTAACGATTAGTTTTTCTATATACTTTCAGTGCAGAAACAATTTCTTGACAAACTGTACTACTAAACAATGCTGACCATTATTGCTCTAATATATTCGCAACTCCCACTTGGGAGTTTCATATGCAATACGCCTTGGTCTTTGCATGAATGTTTTTCTTTCCACACACACATACACACATGTACACACAGCTACACATACAATGATTGCATGTATTGAAGTGCTGTCCAATGGTTTTGTTAATTTATTCATACAAAATGATTGCATTGCTTTACAGCGATTGTGCCACTCGACGAATAGAGTGCTCAAAGGTCAATTTTAAATAACTTATAAGCATTGCGAGAAATAATGATAACTTTTAATTAAATTTTAATTTGTTTTGGCAAGCGGCCATATGAAATTCTTGTTTCAAGACAATTACTAATATTTGTTTCATTTACATTTAAATGCTGTATAATTTGTAAGTTTTTCTAAATGATTTAATTTACTAAAAACTAAGTAATTCTATTTTTTTTTGTCTTGGGACAGCACTCAGGGGAGGACCCCTACATATGCAATTCATTATGCTGGAACTAGGAAATTAGGTCATGGAAAAGAGGTTAGAAGGCATAGTGTTTTTAGACATTTGATTTTGAATTTTCACACGCCAAAGACTGAAAAGACCTCTGTAGGCAGTTTATTCCACATACGAGCTTTTCTGCTGAAAACGAGTTGTCACTGTAATGCGTAGTGCGATTCGCTGTCGAATAGTACGCAAACTGATGAACGCTTTGTGTGCAGGAATGAACGGATTTCGAGAACAAGTTCCCTGATTTCATTAGAGCACATTCCAGAGTAATAGCGATAGAACAATGAAACACAACCCACATTGCGGCGATGCTCAAGGAAGTCAATAGATTTCGCTATCCTACCGTCCCCAATAAGTTTCTTCACGGTCGAGTATCTTCAAAATAGTCTTTGAAGCACTGCCCCATACATGAGTCCTGTATTCCATTAATTAATTAATTTGTTCTTCATGTATACATGGTCTTTATCATTTTGTGACCACAAATTAAAAGCATATAATTTTTTTTAAATACTGACAAAAAGTATAAACACAAATTTTTCGTAACGAATATTCGTCGAAGCATATAAAACCAATTATGATAGTTTAGCATTTTCAAGTCTAGATTTAGCTTTTGTTGTCTTTTAGCCTCGAAATTTATGTTTTAGCTGCAGAGCTTTTTTAGCCTTTTTTTTCAAAAAAGCAAAATTTTTTTAAAATATTCTGCTGAAGCCATAAAATCATTTTGAAACATATTCAAAAATTAATCCGGCGGCGCATTATGATTCTTAACAATTTCAGGCTTTGCAGAGCATTTTTTTTAAAACTAATACTTTTTTAAAATGTTCTTCCACGCACTTCGTTTTCATTTAATTTCTAAGTTTTTGCTTTTTTTTATTAATTTATTTATCTATTTATTAATTTTGGAGTTTTTTGAAAACATGTCCCAAAATTAAAAGCCTTAATAAGTATTTGTTTTTGAATGCCTACAAAAAAGTCTTCATGCAGACAGGACAGCGCTACTTCCAAGAGCAACACAAGAGATTCACATTTCTGTATTTGAAAAAAAAACACGCTAAAGAAACTTTTCAAACAATCGCTTAAAAATTAATGAGGATCTATTGAAAAGAAACAAACTTTTTCAAAGGGGTCTCTGTACTAAAAGTTGATGAAAACTCCTGCTTTAAAGGATATTTCAAGGAGCAGTGTACTTAACTTTTTTGCACTTAAAAAATCGTTTCATAATTTATGACCAAACAAATTGCTGTATGAATTGTTTCTGTTTGTGCATAGTGGAAAAAAAATCAAATTAATATTTCATATTTTAGTGAAATATTTGTTTATCCATTTTTCATTTCCATATTTTAAATTTATTCTGTTTTTTGCCAAGCCTTCTTCTGTAAGATATGGATGGCATGACTGTTAAATTCCTTCAGTAAACGTAAATCATTATTAAATTCTGTGAATTTCATTTATTTTTCTGTTTTTTTTTTGTTGTTTTTTCCTTTTGCTATTAACCTTTTGCGCATTTAGTTTGAAACGTTGAAGGTTATTTGCGAGTTGGTCTTTTTTAAATTATTGAAGCATGAATTCATTTAACCAATCACATTCTTAGATACACACATTTGTACTCACATACTTATGCACGTTTCATGTCACATACATGAACATTTTTCGTGCAGAAATACATGCTGAAGTACAAACGAACAAAAAACAACAACAACAACAACGTATGCGAAAAACAAAATTTGACCTGTTAAATAGTTAACAAACATACAATGTGGCATTTAAATTCAATTCAAGGCCAGTCAAATCACGGGATGAATAACAAAAGAAAAATAACAAAATTACAATGAAATAACAGAAATTTGAAATGAACTGCACACGTTTCAAATCCACTCAAAGCATATACAAATTTCCCAAGCCATTTTGGAGGATGCTATAAATTACAAATGGAAAATATTTTTTTAAATGAAATCATTTTATATTCATATTATGGCTTTGAAAACTTTAAGTATGGTTATCAGAAAACTAGTTTCTTTTTTTTAATTATGACATTGTTGAAGTAAATGAGCGATATGTACTACTTTATATCCTCTTAACACTGTATATGTTGTATATACAACAATGTATGTATGTGCATATGTGTCATCAATTAACATTGCGTAAACTTAATGTAAAGTAAGACAACGGACTCTCGCAACGCCATCATTCTGATCAATTGTGCACCCTATACTATACTATTTATTATCCAGAATTATAAATTGGGCCAGCGCCTTCTGAGGGAGAACTGTAGGTCGTCTTTCATAAGTATGTGCTACCATCTCCTGCTTCTATTCATCATCACCGGACACTTGGTAACAACAAAATGTTTCACAGACTTTTCTTTTTATATCTTGTATTTCCATTTTGTTCCCACGCGTAAAGTGGTGTATCGTTCTACTAAGCCAGTGCCGCGATTGCACAGAAAAGCAATTCTTGAAATAGGTCGCGCCTGCCTGCCGCCACGTCCTGCTACCCACTAGCCATTCATCCCTCGGCATATGCTGTGCCACAATTTTTTGGGGATTTTTTTCTAAGGGACTATTCTCTCTCCGCCTGATTATATTAGCCAGGATCTCGGCAGAGACATGACCCTACTGAACATCTTGTCAGCAGTAGACCCCACTTGAACGAATAATCGCACTTCTGACAGCCTATCAGCTACGTCACAAACTTCACATGGATCTCTGCATTATTCCCCTACACTAGCCTGTCAGCACGGACAATACTCTTTATAATACATGCACAGTATAATATTATTTACAACTGAAAAAGCTTTGTTAACACTCGCTCAATATCGTATGGTTTAACGTTTAAAATAAAAACGATGTCATTTTGTAATTGTGAACAGGTAAATTTGTAGTATCGTTATTTTATTGTATTTTAATTTTTCAATTTACTTATATTTTCTTCCTCAAAAAAAATGTACATCCATTTCATTTTATTCCATGAAATTAAACCAGGTATGGTAATTTATATTTTGTACGAATTAGTTTTAACTTTTTCACGAGAAGCAATTTTGAAACAAATAGTTTTAAATAAAATTTAATTGTAATTAATCAAATATATATAAATATATTAATAAGAAAAATTTAATTTCTGCAGTTAGTTATTTCATATTTGAAAGATTTTTGTAAAATTAATCAAAAAATTTTATATTCCCAGGCCTGGCCTCAATACGATATCTGAAATGCAATCTGCACAACAACAAAAATTCAATACTGTATAATAAAATCATTACACAACGCATACGACGTTAACACAAGCTTGTGAATTGGAGAGCTATCTCACTTTTTACCGCTTCTATCAAATATATCTTCAAAAATTTAATGCGTTTCCTTGATATCAGAGGCGCTGCAACACTGCTATAAAAGCAAAAGCAATATTGTAAAAATAGTGAAGCTTTCTTCTATCTATCCCTTCATCAACTGTAATCTCTATCAGTATTCCTTTCCTAGAAGGAATCATTGCCTGAGTGTTTATTCTCTTAAAAAAAAAAAAAAAAAAAAAAAAAAAAAAGGTAGAAAATCAACTGAAAATTTTATTCGATTCTCTATCTACAGATATTCGATAATGAGATATCACAATAACGATTTGTTTCATAAGTGCACGCTGAGTTGTCACGCATTAATAATTGTTTGTATTTCGACAACTGACCATGTACTGTCGTTCGTTATGCAAGCAAAATTATATGTTTGTGTGTGTGTGTGTGTGTGTCAGTGTGTGTGTACGAAAGGGATACAACATGCAATGTATTGCAGGCAGGTATTTTGTTTGTATGGTTTTGACCCAGTTCTCTCTACCTAAATAACATGCCTACAAACACCAACTTTAATTTGAACATACATTTGCAAAACTGTATTAGATTGACATTTAATTTTACTCCTACACCAAATTCCTTTTTCCTTGTTTACATGCATAAATAAGGACACATGTGCGTGTAGTCGTATGTTGTAAACAACGCGGTAGGCGTCTTTCTGTGTTAATAATCAAACAGTACCACAGCTACGTTCCATAACATTGGCAATAAAACAACCAACCATTCAAAGTACCATTCACTTTTCATAAATTTTCGACTGTATTTTTAAAATAATGTTGATATTAGTGTTGTATGTGAGAGCTGTATGTGAGTGTGTTTGGTTGATTGTTTTGGAAACGTATTTACATTTGTTTGTGTTTGGGTTGATTTTAAATTGATTTTCATAGGAGTGTGTACGTTTATTTCATATTTTACCTGCCTTTTTTTTCTTTGTTGAAATTTAAACAAACAGCATAAAAATATTTACATGAGGATTGGCACAAGTGAGTTTATGGCAGGCAAAAATCCCTATTATTTCAAGAATAATATTATTTTATTTATGTACATATTTGTAGTAATGATTCAGTTGCATATACATATTATAATATTTCCATTACTAATCAGAAGTTTGTAGACTGTATAAATCTAAAAGGTACAGATTAAAATAAATTTATTATTATTATTATTCTTTGTTGTAAGAAAGCCGATTATGTTACAGGTGGCAGTAGTACTACAGGGATTATATTGCTTTTCGCAGAAAATTGATTCTAAAAGGCACGAGTACACAATTACAAAGCCAATATTCTGACAGAGCAGGCTTAAATTTTCGGTGTCTTTATATATTTTTTTAAATTCTAATGCAGACTAGCTGCTATCGGTTTATGACCTGGTGTGGTAATTGGACCTTGAGGCAGGTATCCAAACCTGAAATTTATAGTAATTTTCTTCTTATAAATTTCTTATTCATATCAGTTGTAAATTCTTATGAAGAATTTCAGTTAAGCAGTAGATTATTTTAGTAAATTCTCATTCTCAAGATATTATATTCAAGTGTAAAATATTATTTAGCCAATATTTTGCTAAACGTCGCTTAACAACTTCAGCAAATTATAATATAGATTTTAATTTAACAATTCACCAGTATAAATGTATATGGATGTGTCTGTCATTGACAAGATAATGTTGTGCTCTTTCTTTCTTTACTTTTCAAATGCAAAATTTTTTCAAATAATTAATAGCAGTACTTTCTGTTAAATAAACGTGCCCAACAGATATTGACATAGTTTTAGAAATATGTAATCCTATTAATATTGTAAATGTGAATATTTTGGATGTTTGGATGTTTGTTACACTATATCGCCTAATTCGCTGGACAGATTTTTATAAAATTTAATAGTCGGATAGTTTATGGTCCAACTTAAAATATAGGACACTTTTCAAGAGGAAAAATGGTTCAAAGATTCGGATAATGGATTAAAAATCATATTATGTTTCAATAAAGAGTTCGTGTGAGTTTGTACTGCATGCAATGCCGCCAACTTAGCGGTTAAGCTACTAACTATTTAGTTTCTCATTTAGTAAGACACAACATCTAGCATAAGGCGCTTTGGAAAATATGGCGATTTCATTTGATACGTCACGCGAAAAAGCTAGTTATTTTATAATCATATAAAATAAATAGAAAATAGAAAATAAAAAGTTTTATACCAATACGCTTCAAATCAGTCCTTACAAAAGCAAACTACTGTCTATAAGTATGTATGTGTGTGTAAGCAAATAATATGTGCCTGTTTTTTTTTTTTTTTGTTTATTTGTCATATACATTCCCTTTCAGTTTTATATGAATTGTTCACTCATTTGTAATAAATGCACGTTTGTCCTCAACATACTGATTTGTTTTAAATTTTTTTTTTTTAAGTTTTTTCGTTGAAATTTAAATTTTTTTCGCAATTTAAATCACTGCACACGACAAGCACATTACCGCAACTGCCCTTTATAACAGGTTTTTTTTATTGTTTATAAAGGAATTGAAAAACAAAAGTGGAAAGTTTAAAATATGAAAATCAGGATATAATGTTAATCAATATGCGTCAAAGAAAATTGAAAATTTCTTTAAAAAAAAAATACTAGTTGTTTTTGTATCAAGTAAAATATACTCGCATGGGATACTACAGCATGAACTACATTATATTGAAATGAGAATTTCGTGCTATATCGAATCTCGTACTTTGGCCCTGGTATTTGAAGTCTACTGATGGTTTAATACCATCGAAATGCTTTCATAAATACAAGTTGGAAAATATAGCAAATAATTAATACATTTTCAGCCTTCCCATTTTAAAAACAAGAAATAAACGGATATCTAAAGCGATTTGGTCACACATCACTTATACGTGTGAAGTGAATTTACAAACCCAATCAAAAAAATCTGAGTTTGCAGTGTGTGGCCAAGCTACTGTTCATTATTTGCATGCGTGGCGTATACTTAATATTGGTTTCTATCAAAATCACTCATACGCTGTAATACCCCTTTATTTATTAAATTAAAAAAAAAATTAAAATTCATTCACAGAAAGTGAATTGCCAATTTCATAAATTTTATTAGAAAATAAAATTCGTATTATAATTTATTTGTAAAATAGAAAAATACAAATGCTATTTCTTCGCAGTCGCCGAGCAGAAATAACTAATTTCTGTTGTTGCTAGTCCATTTATATATTCTAATCTTTTGTATTAGATTAAAAACCACCGTGCACTCAATCACTAATAGAGCTGGTTGCAAAAACTATGCTGGGACTTATTATAAGAATTCGCTGTACATTTCTTTTAAAACTCCTAAAAATTCGGGTGACAAAAACTTGTCACTAGAAAAAAAAATTCATTTTGTATTGTATTAATAGCAAGTATTATATTAATTACAATAAATAATTGTGCAGCCATAACGTAGTATAAAGATAATCACTATGAAAGTTTTATTCTTAATATTTTTATAAAGAAGGTGTTTTTTAGCTGAACTAAGCTCGGTATGTCTAGGGTTAGCTAACTATCTAACTATCTAACACTTTCTTCAGTTTTATCTGTGCACTTAGACAGATATCACTCAAAGTGGAATACGGAACGAATCGTGTTCACATTCAAACTACCCTCTTTTGTTCCAAACCTTGCTAACTTATGCCAAATAAAACATCAACTAAATGAGAATTATTTAGTACTTTAAACAGGTATTATCATTAACAAACTTGTTCGGCATCCTCTTGTTGTTGCTAGTTTACGTTTCATTCTACGTTGTATATATTCGGTTCGGTTAATAATAGTTGTTCTTGTATATTAAGGAAATTCCAACGTTCCATCCCATCTTCTAAACTGACCTTAATGTCCATCCACCATTTTACATTCAGTATTTTATCATTAGTCTTCATAATTTAAGACTTTTACATTCAGTATTTTATCGTTAGTCATCATAATTTAAGACGTTTAGAAAACTCATCAAAATTTAACTTTCTGCCCACACACTACTACTCGGAAACATGAACTTTTTCACAGAACAATTAAGCTAAAATAATTGAAATTTTTTAAACATTTTGTCAGAATTACTGTTTAACAACCACTTAAAACTTTGTAATATTTTTTTTTAGTGTCTTGCGAAATTAGAAAAATAAAATTGTTCATCTGTGCATCTTTGTTTTGTGCTTGAATTCTCCCCTTCTCAATTTCTAAATAACTCATTAGCCTAATGTTAAGCATATAAAACAATGACATAACAACAGCAACAGCAACACCAGCAATCGAAATAATAACGCTAACAATAAAAATACTGTAAATAAGTGTATTTGCTATTCCTTGTACTGGGCTTTAAGTGTATGTTTGTGTGTGTATGTGTACTTTGTCATTGTATATTGCCACTTGTTGTTGAAGCTTTCCCTGCAAACATTTTCTATTCAAGACGATTCTAAAACTTGACTCTAATGTACGAAAACTACGGTATGTGATAAACTTCACTAAGTAGACGCTTCAGGGTTGGGAAAAAATTGTCATTTGGGATTAGCACACCCTACGGCCAATTTTACTGCCATCAATTAGTGCGAATACACCGTCTTATTGAACAAAATTTGCGACACAAATAGTAAAAACGTCGTAATTCTAATAAATGTTTTTTGTTAGAGAAATTCTCTCGAAAATTTTGCCCTTTCAATGGATTTCTAATAAACTTCATTTGCGCTAGAAATACTTTGAAGTGCAACATCTGCCCATCGACCAAATGTAGGGTCAAGACTGAATGCTTTGCGTCAATATTCCTAAGGTTGGTAGGGATTTTCTTCATATAAAAAAATATCTGTGTGTGCATGAGTAAATAAAGTGCATGTGTTAGAGAGCAAACAATCAATTGACAGTTAAAATAATGATTTCACAATTTTTCACGGTAATTGCACACAAATACAAATGAAAATGAAAATGTTTTTCGATGTACATAGCCAGGCACATATGTATATATATTTGCACATTTGTACTCATAACTATATGTTTTCGCAGCATTTAAAACGACAAATGGTGTTAAAGTATCTGTATTTGTATATGATTATGATTAGTGTAGTGTTTCTTCAGAAACAAACGCTCTCGCATTTCATTAGAAAGCAAACATTTAAATGAGATTTAAACAAATGATTTAGTGTCGTGTAAATTGCGCTTGTAGAAATGGCAAATTGCTATTTTTTTTTTTTTAACTTTGAAAGAACAGAAACAACGAAGCAGTTCCTTGAGTACTTTACTTCTGATGCCAAACGACATTGATATGTAAATACTCGTTAGGGGCTAAACTTAGTTTTTGTTTCGTATACTTTTCATTAATTAGTGCTAACACAGCGCATAGGAAAGTATGAGTTTTGAGCACAAATTAAATATTAAGTATACGTCACCTTGGCTTTGCTTTAATTACCTGCTTATATGTGAAGTTATTGCATTGTTGCTGAATAAATTTTATTTTTTTAAAATGAAACAATAGTTTTTGTCATTTAGCTTTTACTGAAAATGATTATTGCAGACAGAATATTGTCGCAATCTGGTAGATAATTTCACGGCATTTATTATGTTGGACCAGTACTCAGGCGATTACGCCTATATATGCGATGCATTATTTTATATATGATTTCAGGCACGAGTTACGATCAGTTCATTGTTTGAATAGTTTTCCAATAAATCTGGCCATATGGCTATAGGGCGTCAGTGGTAGTTTGATATTGCCCTCGAATGCTTCAATAGTTGCTGGTTTGTCCGCATAAATCAATGGCTTAACATAGCCCCATAAAAAGAAATCCAGAGATGGGGCCCAGTAAAAAGGAGCATTGTTGCAAATAAAGTGGACATCAAATTTTTTTTTTTATATCTTGGACCAGCACTCATGAGATGACCCCTACACATGTAATAAACTAATTGTTGAGGGCGCTGTCTGGCAATTTGCGCCATCCCGTTGGAACCAAAACTCGTTGATGTTTAGCTAATTTATTTTTTAACACAAAAATTCACTCAGCATGGCTCGATAGCGCTCACATTCTCAACAGCGAATCTACTTTTCGGCGTCTTTTTCAATACTTCGCACTACAGCAGCAATATTCTGTTCTTCGGTAAGCGGATTTCTATGTCTTCTCGATGGTCTTGAATTGAAAAGAATAAGTTTAGTGGGATAACGATCATTAGCTGCACGAATTGCTTGCTCACTATCTGAACTGCTCGAACAGATTTATATTTTTCCCTGATGACTTGCCAAACCTTACTGAACAGATATATCAACACAGTTTTACATTCGAATGTGTCAACTTATAATTATCGATATCGATAGTTCTCATGCAGCTAACAAAAACACCCTATACTTACCGTGGGACAAATCTACATACTTATCTTTACTGAGGAATCAGCGTCGCTAGTGAATTCCACGTAGATTTTGAATAAAGAAAACCGATCTTTTAACAAAATTCTAATTAATAAATTATTGACTTTTTATATTAAAATTCTCAAACGAGATAATTCATTTTAGGAATATTTACATATAATAATTTGATAAATGTCTCTGATTGTTTCACCAGATTGATTGGGCTTAAAAGATTTTCTTGATTTAAAAATTTTTGTTTTCTTCGCTTTACAGAAAGCTGCCAAGGACCACACGAAAAACGTTTACTAAACCACCTGTTATCCACCTATAATACGCTTGAAAGACCAGTGGCGAATGAATCGGACCCACTAGAAGTTAAATTTGGATTGACGTTACAGCAAATTATTGATGTGGTGAGTGCTAACGTTTTCATAATTTTCATTGTTAAAAACTGAAATAATTTATTTTGCTTCTAAATAAGTTTAAGTATATTTTTAGAAATATTAAATATAGAAATCGAATAATCGAAACGTTAACGTAATTTTTTTCTGAAATACTAAAACAATATATTTTTTGTTTTGTAACTAAAAAACATTTAATATTATTAATACATCTTACAAATATTTCATTATAGGATGAAAAGAATCAGATTCTGACCACAAATGCGTGGTTAAATTTGGTAAGTGACATGTACCCGTAAAGATTTTCTTCATTAATTTTAATGATGTGAAAATCTGTTTTATTTTAATGGAACAAAAATCAACATGCACACTTGATTTTCATAAATAATTTTAATTAACAAAATGAAAAGCGACTCTAAGGTTTCTTTTGTTTATTTCCCATTTTTGTTTGTTCTATTGTATTATTTTACATGTTTCAAACAACTGTTCAGTAAAATTTTAAATGTGTATTTTGTGAAGAAAATCTAAGTGTTTTGTCTTTAGAAGAATTTTCGTTAATACTAACAATAATAAAAACTAAATGTTGGTGTTTAAACGACAATTAAAGAACACATTAAAAACGGTGAGATTAAGAGATCAAATTTTAAATAAAACTGATTTTTATGACAATTTCTTATAATTAATTGTTTATATTTTTTTTTGCATATTGTGCTTTATTTAGACAAGAAAAAATTCGTAAAGAAATTTTAACGAAAAAGGATACTTAAAAATAAGCCCCTAAAATCATGCTCTAATAAATAATTAAGGTAGTACATATCGAATCGTCAGCGATAGATCTTTTACATCGGCTAGTACTCAGACGAGTGGTTGATATCTTGAAAAGGGAATGTGACGATTCCACTTGAGTACCGCACGCCGGCAACCACGTAAAACAACCAATCAACATATCAAACACTTGTTCTGTAGTAAAACGAAGCAAATTTAAGATTTTTGTGAAAATTATATAATTAAAAAATAAATTTGTTTGATTTTTGCAATTGCTAGGAATTATGCATTAAATTACTTGTTTTTCTATTGTACAATTGCGCAATGAAGCCAGCAGTCTGTGTAGGACCAAACTGTAAAATAGAGCTGGTTATAAAATACATAATAAAGTTTTAAAAGCTACAATAGGACGATAGCGGAATATAGTACTTCCGGTAGTTTTGACCGAACTGAGTTTCGTTGAGATCAATATAAATTACGATACCAAAAAATAGATTTTTATAAAATCCATAGTATTCGTATGGACTGGCTCAACGAATAGGGGGGAATAAGGCGGCTTGTTCTACAGCCACCACACTAAGGCCACACTATGATTAACAGGGGACTAGTGGATTATAGGGGTTTAGTAAGTGTCGGATTCGATACATGGTGGCGGTGCTAAGGTTGGGTCTGAATTTCAAGGACTATTACAGCAGAAGACGAGAAGACAGTACTTCACCTCATTTGTTAATGGTTTACCCTGTCGGATGCTTGCATTATAAACGTTGGATTAACTATAAGAGCTGCAGCTGAGCTGGCTGTTTAAATTTAAAAAAGGTAATATGAAGCAAGTAGGAAGGCAGCTGGACCTTCGAGATAATTCCACTCCTGTCTCGTCTGCTCTCAAGGTATCACATAGGCACCGAACTGTCGTACCCAAGTGAAACACTTCGCTGACGATGATTCTGCCCTTCCTAACTTCACCTCACCTAAATCATTCCTGTATTCTGAACAACGAAAACCTAATGCTTATTTGCTTTAATGCATAACTCTACTCGTGAGCTAACGTACAAGAACTTTGTAAAATAAATATATAAACGCCCTTTATTTAGATCATATAGAGATTGAAAAATAATACATAAATTTAGCATGTCATGCCAGCTTTTGACAGACGCTACACCCTTATAAAATTGCTTTTATGCCGAAAAATGCTGATTTTTTAGTAGGAATCGAAGCCAATACAATTGACACACACCTTTACCCAAAAATAGGCAACTAATAGACACTTTTCTTTAGGCTGGAATTTATTCAATATTAATTTGTTTCTTTCTTTTTGTTTTTTTTTCACCCCGCAATTTATTTCCTGAACAGGGGTTTTTTAAAGTAATATTGTGTTTATTCAATAAAAAAAAAATCAATATATAAACAATTAAGTGAAAGTATAAAGAAATTTAAATAAAATACAGTCGACTCTTGATAATTGGAAACTCGTTAATTTTAATACCGCGATAATTTTAATTGTTTTCCACATCCCTTGGAAAAACATTCAATAAATTGGATAAAAAAAAACCATATAATTTGTCCTCCAGCTAATTTGAAGCTATATGAAGGACATCTTCATTGCCGACGCGGTATAATTAGCATTTTTTCAGCTCTGTGCTGTATAATTTGAATTATTTTTTTCAGCAAAATGCCAAATATAAAATGAAAATAAAACAATCATTTATTTTAGTTTATATACATTGCCCCCTACAATATAGAAATGTCATCTTGGCCGCCAAAGTTTTATACTTTGAAGTATGGTTTTCTCTATAATTCAAACTTGGAATGTGAAGCAGACATAAAACTGAAATCGTCTGCTTTAGTTGCGCAATGCTTTTGCTTTCAATTAAACTTTTGTTTATTTGCAATCTCGATTATTATAACGTTTTCTTTGGTCCTTTGAATTTTTCGAATTATCGGGAGTCGACTGTACTTTTATTTTTATTTTATCATCCGTTGCCAACTAAGCAAACGTGTTTTTTTTGTACCTTTCATGTTTTTGCCAATAAAGTTGTTTGTCATTCTTGTATGTTTAATATATTTTTTGTTATTTCTTTTTTTTATTATTTATGGTTTTATATATTTTGTACAAACTGGGACCATTGCTGTTAATACCTGAACCATTACTGGCCATTTTGAAATTTTCTTGTATTTTTTCAGAATTTATGACAATCGTAATTTATTTTGTTTAGGATTTGCCAAAGTTGTGGTTTGGTTTTCTTATTCGCACGACTAAGTAAATATATTTAAACTTATTTTTGGCAGACTAACTATTTCATAGTCACCATTTGAAGGCAATAACGCAATATGAAGCCAAAAACAAAAAGACAAATAGAAAAATAATAGCCAAAAGAGGTACAGCTGATAGCAAAATCTTCCAATTTAAATATTTATAGTTGATTTTTTTTAGTTAAACCTAAAATTAATTTTGCAATATCATAAAAATATATTTAAATTTTTAAAGGGTACTTCGTATTAACATTCTTATTTTATTGCCTATCCAATTTCGAATGCAAGCTAAAAGTAAAAACTAAAATTATCTATGAAAAATTAAAATACAAATTAATAGAAATAAAACACTCGTATTGTCTATTATGCGAGGAAATTCATCTCTGTTCCTCACCAATGGTTTTCAAATCAGTGCATTCTGAACCAAGACAATTGTTTCCTTTCTATAAATTGGTCTACAAAGTGCTGCCCCATCCAGCATATTCTCCAGATTTAACCTTCTGCGACTATTTTCCTTTTCCAAATCTAAAGAAATGGATGGCTGGGTAGATATTTGGGTCGAATGCGGAAGTCATAACCGAAAGAAACGACTATTTTGAGGGCCATGAGAATAGAATATTTTTGGAAAGAATAACAAAATTGGAAAAACGCTGAACTAAATGTATATCAATATATCAATATTGATGTATATACACCGGCAAAAACTAGGTTTTGAAATAGTCACGGAGTTTTCGTATTAAGCCCAAAAATTTGCTTTTATTATTGACGGTATTTGCAAGGCTTTGTATATCATTTATATTGTCGGCCAATAGCCTTGTAACGTCTGCGTAACGTATATTATTTCTATATTGACAATTGACTTTTATTCCAATTCAATATTTAAATTATTTATGGCTTCTTAGAATATACACTCCAAATATATATTACAAGGTAATGGAAAGAGAATGCAAGACTGACGTGTTGAGATTCATCAATTTAAAATTAATTAAAATTAAGTCGAATATACAGAATCTGCATTGGTTTTTGTTACGGGCATAAATTAATTAGTTAATTAATTCGAAATTAAATATTTTTAATAAAAGAATACCGCAAAGCAAACTTTTCATTAAATAAAGCACGATATACATTTTTATTTCTTGTTCTTCTTTTATTCTAATCAAAAATTCTACAAATTCACAATTAATTGAAATAAAAATACAATTTTTAAGCAATTAATATGATAAATAATTTTGCTTTATATTTTTCACCCAATTTAAGAAAAAAAAAATCCGCATAAATCAATAAATAAAAATAATAAATAAATAACTAAATAAGATTATCGCATAAAAAAATTTTCCAACAAACAAAAACTGAAAAGCAACTCTTAAATTGTTGAATGTAAAATAACACTTTCAAGGCAATTTATTATATAATATTTTTTAAAGTTTTATATATTTTTATTTATTTTTTTTTTTCAAACTTAAAAAATCTTTCAACATTATCACTGTTTTAATATCCATGATTTGCCCTGCTATAAATAAAAAACAAAAAACTGCTTTAAACAATTAAAGAATACTGTTGATAAATGTTGGTGTTTATTTTTTTAGTCAGTGTATGTATTTATTATGTAAAACAAAAACAACAACTAAATAAATAAATGATGTACAAAAAATAAAAAACAAAAATTCAAACAATAAAATTGCATATATTTATTGTTTTTGTTTTTATGTTATTTTTTTTTTTTTAAGGAAAACGAAAATAAAAACAATAGTAAATAAAAAATAATAAATAACTGTTATTTCGTGTGTGTGTGTGTGTGTCTGTGAGTGTCTATAGAAATAAAACGGTTATATGTTCGTAGATAATTAAATTCTTTAAAGTTTTTATTTATTTATTGTGTTTCTTTTCAACTTTTTAAGTTGCCTTTAAAACTGTTGCCGTAAAATATTTACACACGGAAGCTCAATAAGAAACAATATTTATTTTTGCATCCCAGATTATGGGAACATTTTAATTAAAAATTTTGTCACACCAATTATTTCTTTGACATACTCTTTAAAAATTAAAATCCGCATTTCAATTCCATCGTTCAAAGCTCTTAATAAAATTTTGTGTCAATTATTACGCTTTTTATTTAAGTTTGAAAATATAAATCTACTACCAGACACCCTGTAGTATCAATTAATTTTTTATTGTTGATTTAATTGATTTTGCAATTAAATTTTTAATAATAACAATTAAAAAATTAATTTATTATCTTGAAAATTTCTAAGAAAATTTTTAATAGCACGAGAAAATATTCGAATTCAATTTGAATCCTTATTGGGTATTAAATTTTATTTGTATAAAGAGTGCTGCTTTTCATGAATCAGATAAGCATTTAAATGAACATAAGTCCTCATTTTGTATACTTTATCGAATTTAATTATAATTTCTTCACTTATTGTGCCTTTCGGAGCAATTTTTTTTAAAACATCAGTTAATTAAACTTTAAGAATTAAAATCCTCTAATTGGGCGGTAATTTTGACAAGAAACCCATAAATTGTTTACAAAAATACGAAGTTTGGTGACTTTGTTTCTAGTTAGGCAATAAAAATATTATCCGCATCATTTAAATCTTACTAGTGGAGGTAGTCGTATCTCGGAATATTTTTCATTTAAGGCTGCAACAGGTAAAACATATTTCAAAAACACATTTCTACAGGAAATGAATAAATCATTTTTTCTCAAAACAAAAGAGAGATGTCAGATCGCGAAACTGTGGCGACCTTATTAATTTGCCGTGTTTTTAAGACTTTTGTATCGTTCTGTTAAAATATAGTGTATAGGTGCATAATTTCATCATATAAATAAATCTTTTAATTATCTCAAAAGTCTGTTTATTATTCCATGTGTAGATATTTTATGGCTTGTAACTCCTCCGTATATTTATTTATTAGAATTTTATACCCCTCAGACCTTAAATTATAGTTTTAATTTAAATAGTTTTATCACTATACGAACACCATTTGTGAAAAATATAATAGATTGTAGTTTCTAAACAAAGCTATTTAAAATTATCTCTTAATGCACAAAATGAGTGCTTTAAAGTAGTAAGACTTTATTTGGTACTAATTAATTAATTAATAAACCAACTATAACATAGAATGTTTAAGCCTTTCCTTGTTATAAAAACAAAAGAATACCATGGCAATATTTTTAGAAGAAAAAACATATGACATTCAGTACATAAACGCTTATCGAATGTCTTATGAAAGAGAAGAGAAGAGTGGAGGAGTATAAAATTTCAAACAAATAAAGTTTTTATGTAATTTGATTAATTTCTTAATAATTTTTGTTTCAATTTACCTAATTTGCAAATAAACACCATATTGTAAAGTTCCACCACCAACCCCACACCAACGTTCTGTATATTTTTTTTATTATTTAATTTTTACAAACAATGTGTCGCAAAAATACTTCCTTATTTATTTATAAAAACTACAAAACTGCCAAACGTTATATTCAAAATAAATGTCTATATTGTTTTTATATTTTTAATTTACATACTACTATATATACGTTAATTGCTGGGTACATGTCATAGTGTCATTTAAATAAATCAATTTAAAAATATTTTTAAATTTTAATAAAAATAAGTCTAAAAATTAAACAAAAAGAAATGCATGCAAATTTCATAAATATATTTATTTACATTAAATATAAGTATTTATTTAACAAAAAAAAAATACAAAAACAAAGAATTACAAAATAACTTTTACCATGAAAGTGTTCATAAAGAGATGATTTAGGAAACGCTTTAAATAACACTTGAAATTGAAGTGGAAATTGAAAAAATTAACTGACGTATTCATGAGAAATGTATAGGAAACACATTTCCATAAAAAAAATTAAAAAAAAACAAAAATATTTTTATGAATACAGCAGCTAAAATTAAAAAAAAAAACATTTTTTAACTTCCTGCAACATACTTGTTGGAAAAACGCTTATAAAATTTTTTTCCTGCGAAAAAAAAGGTACAGTTATAGTAAGGAATACGTCTTAATTATTAAAAAATAGGAAATAAAAAATTCTGTAATCTAATCAAGTTCTGTCCGGTATTGGAAACATCCAAAATAAATTAAACGCCAAAATAAAGGGTGGTTAAATTTTAAGGGCCGATGTTGAATGTGTACCACACCAAAACGTCACGTTTTTTTTTGCATTTCATTTGACATTTCTCAATTTCAGATTAACTCAATTTGAACCATGGAAAGATACACAATCGAGCAACTTTTTAAAGTTATTCAGGCTTATTATGAAAATGGGCCTTCAAATCAAAATGCAAATCGTGCATATTTGAAGCCATTTGCAAATTTTGTTATCCTATACGACGGGAAACTGTGTGACACCTTAACCATAAGCTCCAAATTGGCACTGGTACATGTTCTAGATCACCTAATAGAAAATTAATCTGCAGTTAAGAGCAGGCAAAGAGAAAACATATACTTCAGATGACTCCTAGAATATGTTAGTAGTCTCACTAATAGCGATTTCGATTCTCAAATATTACTTTTCACTTATTTATTAAAAATATTTACAAACATTTAATGAGGGTTAAGAAACATGGCGATATAATAAGAAACGAGCCAAGGGATAAACATGTTGCAATGTTTTCAGTTTATTGCCCGCTACGAAAATATTTAAAGTCTCAAATTTCATTTTTTTTTATTAATTCCATAACTACTATTTTAAAAGTTTAATTAATATTTTCGTGATATTCTGCAGCAGCACCATCCTTAATGCTTGTTGCAGAATCAAAACTCAATACTACATGTTTCATTTTCTTTATAAACATTTAATTTTTCTATGAACTATAAATTTTTCACCCACTGAATAAAATATTCAGGATTTCAGTAATTGGTTGGTTGTTTCATGAACATGAATTAAATTGCATTAAATTGCTTTGAATGCAAAAGAAAATATATGTATGTATGTACGTATGAATATAAATTTATATTGAACAAATATGATTATGAATGCATGATAAATCAAAGTACATAATTCAATTAATTTTTGGCATTTCATTGGCTAAAAGGTCATACTTTTTGAAATATGATGCAGATAATGCAACAAGTACGTGTTCCAGCATCATCAATAATCTCTGTATTGCACATTTGTCGTTTCTTATAATTTATCTGACAAAAGGACATTATTACCAGCTATTTTGTATTTTAATCAATTAATATATAAATTATATTATTTAATCCCAATATCTCGAGCGTACTAATAATAGTGTTGAATTACACTGGGTTTGATTGGGACAAATATGCTGAGTACTTTTGAAATGAGTGAAAATATATTTTTACGTAAAATACGAGTAAAATAAAATCAAATAATAGACATTCCTCCGACGAAAGAGGGTTCTGTAGCACAGAAAACTCAGAAAACTACTTTTTTGACTTAACCGGGCTGGGAACCGAACCCAAGTCCTTCTAGTTGTAGAGTCAGCATTGCTACAACTCAGCCATCATCAGCTTCCGTCGATGTTTGAAAATAGTAAAATTAATTCTATTAATTTTGAATTCGTTTCAGTTCTATGTGTTCTTCAAAGACCCATAACCTGGAATCAGAATCGGGTTACCGGAAATTTTTTTTATTTTTCTTATCTTTCTTTTATTATTTTTCTGCTAAAGCATTAACTCTTCTTTAAATTATACAGATTGTTAATCCTTTCTGCATTGAGTCTCAGAATTCATTAATGTGGATTTGAAGCAGAGTAAAATATTCACAGTAAGATTCTTTAGGAGCTGTGAATAACTCATTCGCTACAAATGACTTCAATTTTTTATTTTTTGCTGGGAACATCGATCGTATAGGACAATACAAAAATCCATTACAGCAATATCTTATTCTTCAATTCTTCAATTTTTTATTTTTTGCTGGGAACATCCATCGTATAGGACAATACAAAAATCCATTACAGCAATATCTTATTCTTCGAGGTATTATTTTTAATGAAGACGATGTTTCAAAATCCTTTATAAATGAACATGATTAGGACATGATTCTTGATAATAAGTTTGATAGAAAAAATATATTTTCTTTAAAAATTTATATTTTATTTTTTTTAATTTTTCGTCAAGGCAAAAGGAAATTCCAAGGTTTGTTAGTTAAGTAAGGCACATGATGTCTCAACATCTCGTTTTGTTACTCTCAGCTGGATTTATTGTTTTATTTATTCTCTCTGTCCACTTCGATTGTACAAGGTGGAGCAAAAGTAATCACCCTATTAGAACACGCTATAACTTTTGCAAATGTCAATTTGGTTTTCACATTTCTGAAGTAAACAAACACAGAATACAAATCGTTCAGCCATAAATCGAGTTACCTCGCAAGAATGCAGAATAATTGTTTACAATATTGGGTTGGGATGTTTCCTTCCAAAGTGCAGACAGTGCATCAGCAAAAGAACATCGGGTGATTACTTTTGCCCCGCTTTGTATTTGTCAGCTGGTATGCAATCTGCGAGATAACATTTTAGTGTCCAGAGTAACAGAAGTATATGAATTTTACATTCTGATTCAAATCGCAATAAAATCAGAATAACAGTGAAACAAATGCGCTGAAGACAAGAAGAGAGAGAACAAAAGAGCGACAGAGGGAGAGTGGTAGTGTTTTCTCTATTTTGATAGAATATTTTAAAACCATACTCAGCTGACATTTTTTTCTTTTGATAACCTTGCCTTCTCCTTTTATACATAAATCTAAACTATTTATATTCATTGTTATTAAAATTAACTTCAATCCCTCAACTCTTTTTCAAATTCCCCACTGTGCATTATTATAATTAGAAAAATTGTGTCATCGATGTATCAATATATCAATGAGTAGGTGTGTAAGTGAGCTTAAGTAGGCATTTGTATGGGTGCCGCAAAAGCTACTTATTCGATAGTGTCAAGGTAAACTTATCATGCAAAAAATATCGCAATCAATCATTAACAATGCTGGTACTTCAGCAGCCAGCCAATAATCATGAAATTGCTGCAAATGTGTAACAAATTGTAATTTGTCAACTAGAAAAAAAAAACATTCTAATTGCAATACAAGCAAAATTTGTTATTAATGACAATGAGAGAGATGAATAAGCTCTATTTTTTTTTTTGTTTTGTGTAAATGTTTGCAGATTTTATGACATTTTGTAGTTAATATAGAAATGTAGTAATTAATGTGGAAGCTAAAAAATTATTGACTTAATCAGTCATACTTGAACGTCAAGGATGTCAATAATATTCATAAAAATGTTCTCAAATTATACGGGCAACATATCATATTTTATTGTTAATTTATTGTAATTCAATATTTCTACGATAGATTGAAATTAAATATATTTTATTTATTTATTAATTATTTATTAATGAAGAACACGAATTTGTATATATATTTTTTTTTATTTCAATTTCATTTGGAATTTTATCAATTTAAATTGGAATTTTCTCAATTTCAATGACAAAAAAATTATTAAACTCATATCACCGGCAACTTCTCATTCAAATGCCTTAATTTTTCAGAAAATGGTATATCTAGAGCTGACTTAGGACAAACAGAGTCCTGATTGGAGTGCAGCGCCCAAAATAATCAAAAGAAAATCAACCGGGCAACATAAAAAAAAATTACTTTTTTTCTTTTGTGTTATCAATTTGTATTTCTGAATATCATTTTATATTATCTCAATATAAATTTGGATTTTCTCAATTTAAACTGGAAAAATATGCAGTCATGTACTGGGAAATAAACCTAAGCTGCTTCAATTTTTAATAAATTTGCAAATATTCTGTATGCGATTTAAATTTGTGTAAATTTTGGTCACTCTTTAATAAAGTGAAGGAAAAATCAAAAGAAAAAATTCAACATGTTATACATGGGAAAAGATTAAATGCAGCAATTTACGTCGTATAAAAGGGAAGGTCGCCATTGGTTACGCCAAAGTTTTTATGAAAACTTCAAGAATAAATCGCATAATTAATTTTTAAAAAAAAAAACAAAAAAATATCTATGTACGGCCCCTAAAAGGCTGCTTTATTTTACAATTTCACTGTGTATTGTAGTTTCATAAGTTGTATTTATTACCGCACATTTTCCCACACAGTCAGCTGCTGCCCAGTACAAATTTGCCATTAATTATAAAAATTGTGAACTTTATTCTTTTGTTAAAATACGCTGTCTTATTATTATTATTTTCATTTTTTTTCTTTTTTCTTTTTTGAGAGAGAAATTTTTCCGACTCCCGTTGCTGAAAAATTTTATGTCACATAATGACATTGATTAATTGCAACATATGTACATGCAATATGGTTTAAAGAAAACCAGATAGATGGTACTGAGTAAATAATTACGCTGTAGTACAAATGAGTAGTAAATTATTTGTCATATTTTTATTCTTGTTTTTTTTTTTCTTCATCAAATTTTTCATTCATTTATCGTTGAAAAAAATATTAACAGCCAAATTTTTTTATTTCTAATTTATAAAATTTTTATAATTTATTTTTTTTTATGTATATGACCTCTTGTGGATCTTATTTGTTGGTGTTATGGTGGCAATACAACTGACGCTAACGAAAAACATTTGGCGGGGGCTAAACGTGGTGTTGGGAGAATTTTGTCATTCGTAGCAGTTGAGTTTTCACAGTTTTCGCCTTTAAATTCATTCCTATTTATTAATTTTTTTTTTTTGGTATATTTTAATATGAGCAAATTGCATTAACATGAACACACTGACATTACGATTAAAAGAGTCGTTAATTATTTACATTTTTTCCAGCGCATTAAAGCACATAATTGAAATTAATTAAATAATTGTGTGCGTTTTCAATTCAGGCACTTGCCTTCGTTTATCATAGATTTGCAACAATTAATTTTAAAATATAAAGAACGATTTTAAATGAAAATTAAATTGGTTCACACATTTTTAAAGCAAAACAAAAAACTTCAGATATAATTTTTTTTGCTATTGACACATACATACATGCTTATAGTGGGGCAACTTATTACTTGAAAGTAGAAAAATTCTAGTGGATAAGTCATGTGCAATTCGGCTTAGTTACTTGCTTGACATTTGCGCCATAATAATAATGGTCTCATTAGTTTTAAGCAGCCTTGAAGTTACTCAAAAGAGTTTCGGTTTAAAAAGAAAATTACTACACTAGATATAAGGGCAAAAGAATTCTCCACCTTGTCTATGCTTATAAATATGCATCTATTCAAGTATATTCTGTATACGTTCTTTCGATGACAAGGACTACCCAGCAATTACACGTCTTACTTAATGCAACCTAATGCAACTTTAAGCTTTGACTTTCTAGAAGTCATTAAAACAAATTTGAAAGCTTTTCTTTTTTTTGTTGTAGACATGACTTTTGAACACTTAACTATGCTGGCATACGGTAACATTGACACACGCCGGCTCACTAACTAAACCACAATTTTAATGACTTTCATCAGTTTGATGAAAAATTTCACCCTCAAAAAAGGTCATGTACAATTTTTCTTTTCTAAGAGTATTTTGTTCTTTTATTAAAAATTTAAGGAAAAAAAAACCAATAGAATAGAAAAGGAATTAAGCCCACGAAGTGGCATTACTAATGAAAAGTTGAGTGAAAGTGTAAAGTGTAAAGAGAAAGACAAAATTACCAACCATTAAAGCAAAAGTTAAGAAAAAAAGTATAAGAAATTGTTCAGTTTTTCTACTGAAAAGTAGTTTTGAAAAGGGAAAATCATTTAGGGGCAAATAGTAGAAAAAACTTTAATTAAACAGTTGCTGCTTTCGGTGAAAAGAAACCAAAGTTCATGGTATTGGCATGAAACCAAAAGCAAATAAAAAAATAAAAAATTGTTATTATTCATTATTAGATGGAGCTTAAGCTGCTGCTTAAAGAAAGCAAAGGAAATATACAGATAGCAGTTAATAGTCGAACTTTGAAAAGTATAGTATAACTTTAGACCGACAACGAATCGATAAATTTGAATTTTCCTTCGTTTATATAGAGTTCCATAGCAATATATTAGAACTTGAATGAAAATAATTTTATAGGAATTCTTCAAAAACTAAGTCGCATAAAAGTCTACTGCCTAAAGCAGGAGAATAAGCTTAAACGTGTTTCATGTATTTCATATAATTTCATATTTAGACTCTCCTCTGCATGATAAGGCAATAAGGCGAGAAACCTTTATAGAATTCCCACTGGCAACAATTACAAGCACCAACTCTCGAATATTTATTGTTTGACGATAATTCATTTGTTTGATATGTTACTCGTAGTCCCTGAAGTAACAACATTTTATCAAAAAATTACCCGTGTAAGCCAACATATTTGGTCAAGAAATTGATAACATTATTTGTTGCTTAATGCAGAGAAATAAAGGCAAAACAGTTGGGTTAATTTCAATTCAATGTCCGTGATTGCAAAAGAAAAAAAATTTCCATTTTAGGTACACTTTTATAATGTGGTATTGTCCTCGACTGAATCATAAAAAATCATTACATTTAGTTCATGTGACATAAACACTGTTTACTAGTGTTATTATTGTCCTCGGTTTATTTGGCACCTTCAATTTTAAATTTTCAAGCTTTTGCAGGCCTATAAATCGCCCAAATGTTTTATTGCTTTGGCATAAATTTTTCATTCCCCAGAAACAAAAAATAAAAATTTCTTTACCAAATACCGAAGTTCCAAAAGAAAAACGAACAAATAAAAGTTTATAATTTTATTGACCATTTACCATTGACTTGAAAATTGGGAAATGTTATTTATTTAAACGTTTACAGCAGAATACTAGGGCTACTAAATAAATTAAAAGCGAGTTTGGCACAAACTCACTGTCGAGCATTAAGGACACATTCATGTCACTGACCACTTCACCCTAGACGGGAAATAGATCAGACGCATACAAAGTTCTACTAAAAAGTAATTTAATTCAAGTGAACTAAAATAATTAATTTGCTTTAATAACACTAATTATTTAAGCTGTAGGTATTTTTAATATATGTAATATTTATTTTTATGCGACATTTCGCTACTCCTTTGTGTAGCTCTTCCAGGAAAATTGGTTTTTTTGTATATTATCGAATCGAAATAAATATTACATATATTTAAAAAACCTACAGCTTAAATAATTAGTGTTATTAATTTAAAAAGAGGTCAAGAAACTAGAAGAATTAATTAATTTGCTTTTATTTAAGCAATTGCTACAATTGAAACCGTCCATGGGTATGATTAATATAAATAAAAATAATTACTTTTTGATATATATTTATTAAGCGTGAGGTCTTTTTTTATTATATTTTGTTTTTTATTATTTTTTTTTTATTTTGAAATATAAAATTATAAAATATATCCCATTCCTTCGGGGAGGGTTCACCATTAAGCTATCACAAACCCAGTATGTGACCAAAAGAAAAAGTCGGCCAGTGACTAACCTTTAGGTTTGAAAAAATGTATACATCTATTTAACAACAGATATGCTGTATTTCTATTTAACAAAGTAAAAAAAAACTGTAGCACTATTCTATCAATTCACCATCTGTGTCTTTTCAACACTTTACACTCAAACTCACAGTTGCTGATAGGCATCTTAAATAGCTTCATTCACGTGAAAAAAAAAATGTTTTTTTTTTAAATATTTCAAATAAAATATGAACGAAAACTATTTCCAATGTTGAGGGCATCTTGAAAGGCCGGCTATTTCTGGTACCTGTATTGATCGATCAGCTAAAGTATCGAGTTTTCGCCATCTCATGACGAACAAATGTGTAAATGTTTAAATTAAAATAAATAAATAAAAATATTTGTGCTACAAGGATCTGCAACACCTGGCCTCTGCTGCTACTCCATATGTGTACATACATTGCTCACAACCATAACATACATAATAACAAATACCAAGAAATTCTTATTTTTCTTGGCAATAGAAAACATATGTATAGAAAAAAAAAACAAACAACAATCATATTGTTCATTTTACACCACACTTAGCACAACAAGCGCAGATGTCAAATAACATCAAATATAAAATTGCAACAAAAACTCGAATTACAAAAACTACAACGATACAACAAATATTTACAAAAAAAAAAAAAAAGCAACACTCATTTTGATGTACATGTTTTGATGTGTATGTACGAGTATGTACATACAAACAAGTGTAAATGTTCATCCAATATAAAATATTTAGACAGTTATCAACAGTATAAATAAACAAACAAACATGGCTACATACACATACATACCACATATGCACAACATAAAAAATCAAACAACACTGAAATATTCTTACGACATGTTTTTATTGTTCTTTGGTTTCCAGCATATCCTGCTTTGAATTTATTGATGCATGAAAGTAACGAGAAATTTAAGAGCTCTAAACAAAGTTGATACTTTTCTATTTCAAAAAAACGAAAAGAAAAAACAAAGAGATTTCTTTGAGACAAAACTGAAGCATATGATTTGGTCAAGTGTAAAACTGTCAACAAAATTGTTTTAACAATACAACAACTAGCAAAACTTTTTATGCGACCAGCACGACAAATACATTGAACCCACTACTGGCAAAAAGAAAACATGGCCAAAAGCCAAAAATAGAAATCTTCATAGCAAAGATTTTGGCGAATTTAATCCCGACATAATGGGTGAGCAAATTTAAGGTTATAAAGTAAATTGTTTGTGAAGAAATTAAATAAAATTAATTTAACTGTCAGCTTTTATCAGCAAAATTTTAATCATATTTTCAACAGCTGTTGTTATGTTAATTAAATAAGCCGAATAGCTGTACTTGGAGAGTTACAAAATCATTAGCGATGTGCTTTTCTCGTCAACACCAATTAAAAATTCATAACTGATCAACTGTTTTTTCAATGATCTTGAATTTGAAACAGGCGCAGTCATGAGCCACACAGGCGCTGAAGGAATTCAGTTAATTTTTTATAAATTTTTCGATTGCAATTTTTCTTAATTTTATGATGTCAATTGGTTTCTGGCATCATTTGAAGGACACGGTTAACTTGAACTGTAAACACAAACAAGTGATACTGTAAACTTAAAAGCGCATTAATGAAATATGCGAAACTCTTTCTCATCCACTGAAAATAACAAACGTCTCTTAATTTACCAAAAATATTAGATGATTGATAGAAATTATCAATATAATTTGTAAAATTTTCAATAATCCTCTAGTATTTCTTCTAAAAAATGTGTAGGACTTTGTCAGTATCTCCTCACATATTGCTATACAGTTACTCAAAGCCATTGGCTTTATAAACTAAAAATTGTTCACCCTTTACTAGCACAAGGAGAATTTTGTTTTTCTTTTTTTTCGTTGTTTTCTGTAAAAATAAACTTTATAAATCAGACAACTGTTACAAGATTGATAAGTTAGAAAAACTAAAATGAAAAAAGCCATAAAGTGCATAAATAAAAAAAGTGTATATTTTTGTATTGAAAATCACCAGTTGATCGAAATCGAAAATGCTAATAAAATATTCAACAATATCTGTCGCCATAAAATATTTACAAACAATATTTTAACAACAGAACTTTCTTTAACAAACTATCAACTTTAAACAGCATATGGAAGGTTCTCGATTTTATTTTTTCCTAAAATATTTCTAACGAAGCAGCAACAATGGGATGACATCATTAAGCTGATAACTAAACGAACAGAAATTGGAGGCCTATAATAATTCGAATGGAAGGCGCATACGTACTTTACAACATAATCACTTACGCAAAACTACATAATCATTCACGCAGGCAACAACAATGTTGTAATTCAAGAAAAGTCCTACTGTTGTCTTTCCTCTATTTCCAGCACAATCCATCGCATGTGTAGGGGTCATCTCCTGAGCGCTGGTCCAAGAAAACAAAAAATATATACAAACACATAAAACGCATTGAGTTTACGTTTTAAAGTAATTAGTGCCTACTATTCGATTCTCTTCATATACAATTGAAATAATACCACTGTATCACAATAACATGTATGCGCTTCGGATGTCAATTGACAGCAATGTCAGAAGGAATCAATCATGTTGGCGTATTTTTTATTTGTAAATTCACTGATCACATCTCAAACCAAACCAAAATTGTGCATACACCATAGAACGATATTGTCACAGTAGAGGCATTTCAAAGAAGTAACGTTTATTGATAAAAACGAACTTGACATGTGATTTTTTTTATACGTAATTGCAATATAATTGCTTATTGCGGTTATATTCAATATCAGTCACAATTGTTTAGTTTTTATTTACAGTTGGCTTTAAAATAAAAGTTATGTTGTTATTGAAAAAAAAAAACTGAAATTCGTCTAAAAACCAGCAGCTAACATATTACCAGACGCTTAGTATTGCAGAGCTTTATTGCAGGACCAGGAAAACAAAAGTTCTTAAATGGAAGTAGAAATATATAGACTTGCAGAGCTTTATTTCAGGCCCAGGCAAACAAACCTTCTTAAATGAAACCAGAAATATATAGATAAAGAAAAAAAGCTGTATGAGACGTTCAATACTGCATTCCATATTGTGCACTTATAGTGATTCATCATACCCGCCAATTTTTTTTTATATCTTTCGTTCTTTAAATATTTTACATATAAAATTCTTTTACATAAATATACTTGCATATAGTTTTTGTATAAAAGTATATTTAGCCAAGAGATTTACTACTTTCTGGAGGTTGTGTTTTTTTGCTATCCATATTTTAATACATTTTATTAGACAATATTAGAAAAACAAAATATTAGTTCACATTAGCCGAACTTACTCTACGCAAGCTTTAATTAAGGAATCTTATTGTTACAATTTCTTTCTAAAATAGTCAGTTCTATGCTCTTAATTTGACCCCACTTTCTATAATGAAAAATTTACTAATTAAAAAATTCTTTGTAGTCATCAGCACACATCAGTCGGAAACTCCGATTATTTGTACACAGTTTGTAAAACAATTTTTGCAGATGCAATAAAGTTATTCAACAACATTTGGTTGAATAAAGTTCCAGAAATGCACTTAAAAACATGAGCACACATATCTCTCTTTAAAAAACTATTACTCTCTCTCTCTTTCACGTTTTTTATTTCTCATTTGCTTAATTTAGAAAATGTTAGTGTACACTAAATGGCAATGAAAACACAAGTACTTTTGTAAATTGGAAACAAAGTTTGCTTGTAGTATGACAAAGAAGTCACTGAATGTGTTAATTGCGAAATATAAAAAAAAGTTTTAAAAAATTCACTCAGTAATATATAAAGTTTTTCAAGAGAAATTTATAATAACAATTTTGCATTGGTATAGTCAGACTTGATTGCTAGTACCTTGTTAAAAACTTCAATTTATCAATATGTTTCATAAAATAAGCATTATCGTTTATGACAGTCGCATAAACATAAAAAAAAATGATTGCGAACATGAAAAGTGCTATAAAAATTTGGTAATTCAGCAACATTTTGACAAATTTCAACTGACTTTTTAACACAACAAATGAAAGATAAATTGAACATCATGCTACCACTTGATATCTTTCTAAATGGCTCCTCAAAAAAAAAAAAAAGAGTTTATATATTGTACGAGTGCATTTATGTTCGCAATATTATATTTTTATTTTATATTCAAACAGAGATTTCTATTTACAGCTGTTGAAAGTTATTATACATGCAACACTATGAACACGAAAACATTTGATTGATGTCAGAATTATACACACATATTCACAACATACATATTGAGCAAAGATATGTGCATGTGTGTAATTATGTATCTAAAAAAAAAATATATATATGTGTGTGTGTGTATTTTGGGCATTATAATCCTGTTGTCCAAGTACTTGGCAACGGGTACAAGACAATAGAAAATCGTAGAACGCATATTGAGGACACCAAAAAACAAATCGTTGGCGAAATTTTTGAACAAATGACCAAGAAATTCAGACAAGACAAAGGATAATCTCCAGCATTCTTTGCTTGTAGTTTACAAATTTTAGTCGAAGACAGTACAGAAGATGCTGTCGCTTACGTGTTGTACACGACGATTTCTCTTACAATGCCTTTAGAAAATTCAAACAGAATAGGGAAATCATTCATACATCGTCGAATAATATGTCGTCTAGGACATTTGTGCTTACTGGGAAATTCTTTTCTAGTCATCTATTATACACAAGCACAGAAATAAACTATTTTAAAGAGTTTGGCACACATACATCCAATAGTGTCTCAGTTTCCTTCCAAAATGAGAAAAATACAAAAGCACACTATTTTAAAGGTGTCAGTAGCAAATACGCACAGATATAAAAGAACGTTAAAATCCATTTATACATTTGCGTTTCCATTTTCGCTTTTTGTTTTTACGAAAGTTTAAATGCCCAAACCTGCACTGAACACGCTGATGTTGGTGATTTGTTGTTCACTGTGTGTGTTGTCACTGTATGTCGTTGTGTGGCAAGCATGTAGGTGGCACTTATGAAATGACTTTAGAAACTGATTTTTTTATGGAGAAAAACTTAAATTTCTACCATGTGTTTTGTTGTCTATATTCCAATTGTTTTTCCATATAAAAAACTTTACGGCATTTATTTAAGGAAATATGAAAAAAAAAATATTTTTTGTTTCTTCTCCCTTCGCTTTGGTTAAATATTACAAAAAAAAAAAAAAAAAAAAAAAAAAGCACTCATTAACAGTTTTCCTATTGCAAAGTTATGACTGGGCTTTTAGCCTTAATACTCTTGAATTTCTTATGTTTAATTTCTTAATGATTGTCATTGAAAGTTGTTATTTGCTTTTGACATCATCGTTAAGCTTAATTTGAAACTGTTCGAAAAAAAATTAATATTCACTAGTTTGTATAAAACGTGACCGAAACATGTTCCATTTCACATTTTGTAAAATTTAGTCTTTTCACTAAAAACATTATTTTTTTTTTTCCAAGTAAATTTTGATTTTTCTAAAACCTTATTTTCCTCGTTTGTATTTTAGTACAATTTGCCCAATAGATCTTCTTGGTTGCGATGCTTACTGGCCCGATAATAATTTTGGTACAATTAACTGGCTCTAATCACTGCCTCTGTTCTCCTCTGTCTGACTGCCAAGATGATGTTGTTGCGATTTCATATATAATCTCTATCTGTCAAATTTGTTTTCCATATAATACATTCGGTCACATTATTTTTCTTTTACATACATCCCATCATTTAAATTTTCGATTATTGCCTTTCGTAGTTTGTCTTAATATTGGCCACAAATTAAGCAAGACTTGCTGGTGTTTATATCATTATATGCAACAAAAAAATATTTCTTACTTCATATCAAGAAAATGTATAAAGAACAGGAAGGAAAAGTATGTTTCACATTGCTTGTGTTTTTTTTTGTTGCATGTTTTTGCACACATTTTTAATGTTTATGACATTTTAATGACTCACGTCGTTACAATTTTTAGAAACGTTGAAACATGATGAAAGTTGTTCGTAACTGTTGGTACTTGATGAATTTTGAATTATTTTTTTCTTTTTCTATAATATACCATGTGTCGTGACATACTTTTGTTAAACACATTGTATTTCGCCAAAGTACACTGTGTTACATAACAAGCGATGCAATATTAGTTTGATGCTAAAATAGCTTGAAATTGAAATAGATTTTAATTTTATTTAAAATTGTATTGTATTGTATATTTATATTTTATTTTTATGTTAATTTAATTTTTTTTTTTATTAATTATTTTATTTTTGTTTTAATATTTATTTTATTTTTTTTTTGCTTTTATTTTTTTTTATTTTAATTTTTATTATATTTTTGTTTTATTTTAATTTAATTTTTATTTTTTATTTCTTTTTATTTTTTGAATTTAATTAAATTTTTCTTATTTATTTATGCATTTTTCTTCGTACCGTATGAACAATATATATGTAGATCATATCTAATTATATTACTCATACGTTGAAAATACTTCTATCCGAAGATAGAATTTCCTCACAATTCTTTTTGAGAGCGCTTTGCTCTCTCATATATCTTTATTCCCTTCCACAAAAAAATTCTTTGGAAAATTCATACGAAGCGAGTGCTGAAATTCGAAACCACGTGAGCGTATGAGTACTTCTATCAGTCGTATGTAATTTATTACTACTTTAAAACATAAAAATGTCTCTAGCATAAGTAGCATAAGTCTACTTAAGCCTACTTAAGCGCACAAGCTATATAAGTAAAATAACATAATTTTCTAAACGTAGAGACTGTAAGGAAAATAATAGCTTTCAGACCAATAGAATTAAAATTATAAAAATCAATTTTTTTTTTTTTCATTGTTTATTGATTTATTTAATACATATTGAACCCAAAACCCAATTCAGCAATTGAATTAGCAATACTATGAAAAAAAAGTTTAAAAGTACAATCTATTTAAATATTTTTAAGATATGTTTTCATATTGCCATAGAACTTTAAAAAAATGTTGTAAGAATACTTACAATATGAACATATTGACCCCAAAAATAGCTTATAAGAAGCAATAGGGCATACATTGAATGAATTCATATATTACAGCTTCCAAAAACTCCGATCAGTATATGCGCTCCGAGAAATCTGTGTTACACAGTGAGCATGGAGTCCTGTTCCATTCCTGACCATTAACATATGACATTTTAGTACAGAATTGTTAATTAAAACAATATATGTACGTCACAATTACACGTTTTCTTTATTGGATGTGTATTATAATAAATTAACTATAATGAAAACCAGGCAAAAATTCTGGCTGCGATAACTTTCAAACTGTTGGGAACGACTGTTCTTTGTATAAAGTTTACTAAAACATATTTATTTTAAGATTTTTTTTTATACTCTATACGAAAAATACCAACATACAGTGGCAAGTACATGCAGGACCGTTACTGCCAGTAAACACGAAATATGAAACATTCTTTTATTTTCATATGAATAGAATTATTTTTAATATATATTAATTTTTATGTCATTAATTATTTTAATAGACGAAAAGTATGCAGTGTAAAAAGTATGCCTGTTGTTATAATACACAGTGTAGTCTTAAGGTAAAAGTTATTAAATACCTGTATATTATATTGATAACTTTATATATGGTGGTAGTATATGCACATATACTTACATATATACATATGTAAGTACATATATATGTATAAAGTGTAATAATTTGCAAAAATGATAAATGCTGGCAATTTTTTTCATATGTGTGCTTGCATGTTGAAAAATTTGTCAGCGTGGTTGAAAAGAAAAATTAAGAAATAACTTTAAATTAACTGATCATCAACGTGATGATGATGATGATGATGATGATGATGATGGCAAAAAATCTTGTATTATGCGGACGTTACTGTAGTTACACACACACAAAAAAAAAGAGTAAGAAGCAGAACAGATAGTGGTTCGTTGTATTCGTAGAGGCAAGTTTTTTTTCTGTTGCTTTTTTGTTAATGAACGCATCAGTTCCTTTAAGGACACACGCGTAAATAAAAGAATATTTCCAGTATAGCAGCAGAGCACTGAAGTTGAAAACTACTGTATTTCAAGGAAAAGTTATAAAAATACAAGCAATTTGAATTGCAATTATTCGTAAATTCATGAACCTTAAAATATGCAACAGTTTTTTTCTCAAATTTTGATTATCACAATTTTCTAATTACTTTTTTTTTTGTGAAGCTTTTGTTGTTAAATATTATTATTTTTTAAACCATTTTATGTATTTCTAATATCACACAAACTCTTCAGCATGCATTAAGAGAAATATAAAGTCGTTTATATGATTTAACAAACCGAGTAGTATTTTATGTGACTTTAAGGAAAAAATATCTATGATTCAAAATTGATTTTAAAATTGTGATTTTCCCGAAAAAGAAATATATGACATGTATTATTATATACCTTATGATATTCTCGTAATGTATTTTAAAAAATAAATTAACTCAAAACTGAGGAGGAAATCATATCCATATTGTACTATTTCGTTAATGCTTAGTTAGCTCATCAGTGGCTTTTTCCTAACTTCTGACTACAAATCCAAGATTATTAGATTAGATAGATAGATTTTTAAATTAGACTCATATATATATACAGATATTTCCAAAATAAATGAATTCATAGTTAAGAAAAAATTTTCACAAACTACGCTCGTGTATAGAAACAAAAATGTCCAGGTTTGCTGTCACTTGCTGGCAGAAATAAGTATGTCGGCATTACTGCTTTAATATAGTTTTGCTAGCAAAATGCAACATACACTCCTCGCATAAATATTAAAAAGTCGACATACGCTTCTCTGACACTCAAGTTATAAAAGTACAAATATCCGGTGATTTTCGCTTGACAATGGCAAATTATAAAAATTTCATACAACTTATTTATTTATAATTTATTTTCTTTTTTTTTTTTTGAATCAAATGAATCAGCTAGTGACATTGAACATTTTTTAACTGCTTGATTAAATATCAAAATGAAAATAACAACAATGCCGTGTAAGGAGTTCAAGGTGAAAGGCGAATGCAAAGGCGTTAGCTTATTTCATTAACAACTTGAAGAAGAGATGGGAAAGTTGAAATAAATTGAAAGAATTTTGCTGATGGGTGGGTGTAAACGCAATGACAAAAACCAAGGGCAGAAATAGTAGGGCATATTTGCTCAGTTGCAACTACGCGTATTTGCAATAAAATTTAAGAATTTTTAACAATATTAATATTGACGAAGAACGAAAGGTATATTGGAATATTAATTGAATTGAAGTGATTTGCTTCACTAAGACCACTGGCTTCTCTTGGGAGCATATGGTTTCCAAAACATTCAAAATTTTATTTTTGATACATCAACATGGTCGGAGATTTCCGGAGTTTGATGCAGATAGAGCAGAAGTGGCTCACAGATTGGATAAAAGAAGCATTCGTATACTCACACACAGGAGCTCTTATAGGTCATTTCACCTGCAACGAGCATCACTCTGCTGTGAGGATGAGGCATGTATGGAACACCTTGTCACCAACTGTCCAGGGATAATGAATAGAAGGAGCAGGCTATTCAACGATGTATCGTTGGTGATACTCATTCTGTAGAGATGGTCGTTGCAAGTGAAATGGCTCGTAAGAGTGCCCGTGACTATCCGTGGATATAATTAAGAAATCGAACGATATGGTATGACAATGTGGATCAGCTGAAATATTAATATATTTTATATGTCGGATATTGTTCTACTCCATAGGCATTCAAAATATGCCTTTTTTCTGTCGATACCCTTTGAAATATTCTCACAATTATTGGCTACTTTTTAATTTATATTAAATCCTTCGTACGTCTGCTTCATTCAATTTCTTCTTTTTCAAACAAACAAAAAATTCTGCATTTTGCCAGCCTTTCTAACACAAGCCATACGATATACTAAATACAAATAAAGCACGAAATTATATAAACAAAACTTTGGTTTCGTTTTACCAAAACCAAATAAAAATTTTCGTTTTTCTCCCCCCCCCCCCCCACCAATCGAAATTGCAACTCACAAACAACTTTTACAAAGAAACCATTAGAAAAACGCAAAATGACAACAGCAACAACAACAAACAAACAAAAAACGTAACATTTGTTTATGTCAAAAACATATTTCTTCTCCTTCAAACTTTTTGTTTTTTGCTGTATCTTTTGTCACAATGAATGAAAATGGGGGAAAAAAGTATCAAAAGTCTTAAAGTCCCAAGTAGAACTGGAGTGAAAAAGAAAGAACGAAATCTTTTAGTCCTTAAATCACATACATACATACGTATTTTTCATTTCAATTTTAAGTTTTGTAATGGTTTCTTGTCACATACGCTCTAATTTCTCATGGATATTAAAATTATTTTAAAGATTTATTTGGCGTTGCGGTAGTGAGATATTTCAAGCCATTTTGCAAGAATTTGTTTGACAATACGGAAATACGGAAAAAAATGTTGTGTTGGCTTTAAAAAAACGTCTCGCTAATTTTAGTTTTTGCTTTTCAGAAGACGTGAAAAATTTAATGGGCATAAAAATTTATGGAAATTAAATGCTTAAAGCTTCTTTGCGTATGTCTATTGTTTGGAAAGAATAAGGTTTTTGGGGAAAATCTTTAGCGAAAATTGAGACACATCTATTTTATATTAAACATCGATATATCACTCGGGCGATTAAAATACCCACCAACAGTGATGACACGGTGAGCTAATAAATAATTAATAAACATAAATTTTTACAAAATTTCCAAATAGAAAAAATAAGACGAAAAGTCCATCAGCTGTCAGCTGCTTGATTTAATTCCAATAACATAACCGATAACCAATTGGTATCGGTGACATCTAAAACCGACAATAATTCTAGTTCGAACACAAAATCCACAACATTGGATTTCATGACATCAACATTATTTTTTTTGCCGGTTTCAAATCCAATTTCACTGAGATGGCAGTTCCGATTAATGCTCAATAATATCTCTGTCTGCAAAAGAACAATTGTGTTCAAATTCATCAAAATTCTATTTGCCTGCTTGTAAATGAACGATATAAGATGACCTAATCGATGTTTATTAAGAAACAAGGTAAATGCATTTTCAATATTATTTACGCTTAAAGAACTGGAATTTTCTTTAAGGTCTCTATTACGTTTTGTTTACCTTAATGGCAATGTGATAATCGCATAATGAAAATTCTTTGAAACAAAAATTAAACTTTTCGCTGCAAAGAAAATTGCCGCATAATGAGTTTGTAACAAGTTGTTGTTGCTGTTGTTATTGTAGCTATATTCTTATACGAAAAGGAAAATACGTAGGAGTTGTCAATGACAGAAATAAGAAAAATTTTATAAATTGTGTAACAATATTTGAATCTGTAACTCGGCAAGTTTATCAATAATTTTTCTTCTTCTTTACGAATATTTATAAAATGCACACACAGCAGTAAATTTATTTCTCTAAAGAAGGATTATTACAGCCATTGAAAAAAGTTTTATTAAACTTAATTATCCAAATAGCAAAAGTTTAATTGATAAGGGAATTTAAAAAGAATTTATTACTTTAACGTTACGAGACGTTCGCCGCCATAGTTAGTCGCCATTAAGAAGTAATTCCCTTCATATTGTATTTGTGCATATTCTAATAGTAAATATATTTATTCTCTTTGTATGTGTTTTAACATTGTTTGTGGATATTAATTTTGCTACTGCCCCACGCAGGTGGGTTACGCTGCTATCATTTTAATAGCAACAAAGTTTTACCGAGTGGCATTATAAATAACAAACAAATTCGAACATGTTTCCTTTAGTCTGGAGTAGAGCAGAGCACCTGGACTGCAAAATATTATACCAAAAGTTTTCGATACACCATGCATGGTTCACTGATAAGTTTGTCTACTGATAAACTTATTGTACTGCCAGCGAAATACTACATGTATTTCCGTATACACAATAAATAAGTAATGAATAAACTAATTAATTAATTAATGCAATTATTCCGTATTTTCGTTTTTATTTTCCATCTTGATACGTAACATCCCCTTGAGCAATATTGCGTGTGTTTATAAAATCATATAATTGATTAAGTAATTAATTAAATACGGTATAATTGTGTTTGCTGCCTAGAAAAAATAAAACTCCTGACTGCTTTGAAACTCTATTAATTAAAAATTAAAAAATATCGAAAACAGTGGAGTTCATTTATAATGAAGCTAAAAAATCTCACATGCTTATACTATAAAAACTGGCAGAAAATCTTTGAGAATTACCGAGTATACTGTGCTGATTACTGAGTAGTTAGCGTGTTGGTCCTGCAACTAAAAGAATCCGTGTTCTATTCCCAGGCCGAACACAAAAAAAAAAGTTTTCTCGGTGTTTTCTATGCTATAGCATCCTCCTTAGGCGGTATTTTAGCAATGAAACGTCGGCGAAGTAAAACCATAAATAAAATACATCCCTCAGCTTAAAAATAATGCGTCAAAATTAACATCACACACGTCGCAACTTTGCTTTGTAATTAACACGCAACTGCACTGAATTAAGCTCCTTCTTCCTACCACTTTCACTACTTGACTATTCTCTACACTATTCCTTGTTCTATCTAGTACCAGAGCAATATATTGGTTATGTAGGGGCTATACCCTGAATACGAGTTCCAGATTTAAAAAAAAGACAAGTATTTTTTTATGACTTTAGTTCAGTCCCTACTAATAGAAAACAAATTTTATACTATTTTTTTAATAAGTGATTTATTAGCATCTCATACGTTAATCACATTAAAGTAACTGAATGGCTTAACACGACTTAAGCTACTCTGCCATATGACCATAGAAATCTAATCATTTTCAAACAGTTAAACTTAGTTTGGCCAGCTTATTCTCCCAAAACATATTTAAATCATAAATTCAGCATTATTCTGTAATGTTTATGCAACTAATTTTTTGTACTATTTTCTGCTGCTAGATGAATGAACAGATTGCTGAATTAATATTTAAAAGCCTTGTTAAGACTTAGAATTATTTGAAAACTAGTTATGAAAAGATTATAAATGAATGATAAAAAAGCAATAATGAAGTTTGTGTATGTGTGTGTGTGTGTATAACTCTTTCTCAAATTAAAATAAAAATAAAGCAAACATTGCAATACAGTACCAGCAGACACAATAACTTAAATTGGTTGCTATAAAGTTTTTATTATAAAATGTAAAAAAGGCATTAAACATTTATATGACTTTCATATGTACATACATATATATAATAACAATAAAAATCATAAAATTTAAAGCATTTTAGAAACATGCCAAATATTATCAACTGATAAAATAAAATTCGCGCAGTGTGTGTTTGAAGCAAGGGAGTATTTTGAAATTAAATAATGAATTAAATAATTTTTAATGTTTCGCTATCAACACTATTTAGTGAAAAGTTTAATAAATAGATTTTAGAAATTAACTTAAATAGTAAAAAATAAATAAAACATATCACAAGTGAAAACTTCTGTCACTGTTGCAATTGCTTTCCGATTATTATTTCCGCTAATATTATGCCATATTTAAGTCATGTGCATGGCCATAAAAAAGAACTTATAGCTGACTTTTCTTTTCTAAGCCAAATATAACTTCAACTTGTAAAATCAACAAACCGACAAGTTTCTATTCAGAACTTTCTACTACCAGAAAAATTTATTTGTTCATAAAAGAAAAACTATTTAATAGCAGACATATAAATAAGAAAAATGTTAAGCCTTTCTCGTTGCTAGAAACATTAAATAAGAAGTAGAATAAACAACACAGAATAGAAAATGAAAAAACCTAAAAGAGAAATAATTTTAATTTTACTTATAAATAAAGTTTGACAGCATTTCGTTAAGAAAATTTTTCTAGTTACAGTGCAGGATTTTCTTGATTGACGCCTAAGGCCTTTACAAAAGTCTTAACTTGTCATAGTTTTTGCAGGCGATATTAATTTTGTTACAAATTTTTTTTTTAAGAATAAATTAGAAGAAGGTTGCTTTCTTACGAATAATAATAATCCGCTTAGATCAAAAAGTTTTCGACAGAATTTCAAGCATTAAAAATCAAAGAGATTTAAAAATTATATTGCACAACATGTCAGTTGATTTCTAATATTTTTGATGCAGATGAAAACTTATTTATTCTTTCGTACAGGCAATAATATTGTTATCACACTATGCAAAATCCATTGCATACTTTAGTGCGATCTTTATGGAACATATTGTATTTCTGAGCGTATGATTGATGTATTCAACAATAAGAAAACAGTAATTATTTTACATTGTTGTTTTAATGAAGAGTGGAATCAATCGCTTAATGGCAATTAAATACGAAAATTTTTCCTTATCAATTTACAGCACTCACAATTGTTTTTAAATATGTAGTTGTAAATAAATATTGAACACTTTAATATAAGTTATTTTGTAATTCTTTCCTTAAAACAAAAATTAGATGGCCCCTGATTAATCCAAAGTGCAAAATTTTCTTTTAAGAATTAAATTGATTATAAATTTTTTAATTCCACCTCATGTTTGCTAATATTATTTTCAGTTGCATTTTTTATCTTTTTTTTAATACTTTATTGTATGTTCAGTAGTGTTATACATGAACTATACAATAAATAGCAGGTAACGTAGTCTGTTATTTATAGACTAGTCACATCCAGCTGTTGGCGTTATTACTTCATGTTTAATTAAAGAACAACAAATTTTGTTTAGAAGAAAAATGTCTGGCATTAAAAAAATGTGAATGCCTCAAAAGATTTTGTGCAGCATATAAAAGAATTGGGAAAAAGTTAACCAAAGTGTTCCAAGGGTAATTTTTTCCAACTATTGACATTTCTAAGTGGTTTTCAAAATAAAAAAAAATTAAAACACATGTTTAGTGTAAGCTCGGTTAGCGCAACCCTCGATAATCACAACACCCAAATACTTAATACTGGTGACTCAGTTAACACAGCTTTTGAAAAAACTTAACCCCAATTAACGCAACTTTGCAAACATGGTTAAGTTTAGTTTTACAATTGAGTGTTTTATAAATATAAAACATATATATTTTTTTGCGTTAAAAATATGAATCGTCAACTTGATAACAACCATCAGTACAAATTTACTTAAAATGTCTATTTTTTAATTATTCTAAATATATATTTTTTTTTCTTCAATTTAATTAAATAAATGCATTTCTTTAAAAACTAACCTTTATTTTTTTTTAAATAAACCTTTCATTTGGTTTAAAATAATATTTTTAATCGAAAAACAGGTATAGAAATTTCTGACTCGGTTTTCGCAACAGCCCAAATTTGTTATTGATTACGTTAACAGACATTACATTTTACCCAGCCAAAAAAATTAAAGGTTCACTATGAAGTGGTATTTTCATGCCTTCTTATGCACTTTTATTTTTATATTCATTAAATTTTAATGCCGCCTTATGAACTCACGGAAAACACATTCACCTCTGCCGATTAATTTATATGAGCAGCTGCGTAGTTGTAATTTAATTTAAGTAAATATTTAAATGTGGCAGGAGCTCCTTCACCCATGCTAAAACGTAATTAAATCATGGAACATTCAGCACTCTTTTCAATGACGATTTGTTTTAGTAAATGTGAACACATAAACGCCAGTGACCACCCTCTGTTAAAATTATGCGTTCTTCAGATAAGTTTAAGCAGTTCATGTGCAATAGAACCCATGCATTAACTATTTCTTTTGCATGTAGTTTTCTGCTGCCTACATATAAATATAGATTTTGAAATATGCTGGGCCTTCTTAAAATTACAAATATAATCGCATACAATTATCTGAAGCATCACATATTTATTTTATCATTGTTTTGTTTTTTCACAATCCGTAATGAACATTTGTTTTCAGTCAATTAGTTTTTATTTTTTTATTTAATTTATTTTACTTTTCTTTAGTATTAATTCTGTCCCATATATTTCTTCGGTTGCCTACAGGTGGTCATCTATACATAAATATGTGTTGTTATGTATTAGTAAATAACAAATAAAATAATTTAAAATTTATAAATATTTAAATAAAAATAATAAATTAAATAAACTGTGTTGATAAAAAGTTTGCTAAATAAAAATATTTATTGTTGTGCTCTCTGTTTCATTTTTTTTTTTTTTACAAATATTGTGTGGCGTTTTTATTTGAATTTAATTTGTTTTAATACATTTTCCCCTATTATTTGGCTTTATAATAAATTTTCTGTTAAATTCTATCACTTTAACGAAATAAAAAAAACATTTTGTATTATTTTACTATTTATACTTGATTTTAATTTGTTAAAAATAACACTGAAAAAATGTTAAAAAAAAAAACTGTAGGACGAGAAAAATCAACTACTCATAACAAATCTTTGGCTTTCGTTGGTAAGTTTCTTACACTTGAACAATGAAGACATTGAAATTGTTGAACTTTGAATGCCTACATAATTAGTTTCCTTAAAATGTCCTTCAAAATATTAATTAATTTTTTTTTAACTTTTAACATATTTTTCCAATATTTTCTAATAAATTTGTATTGCTTTCTAAATGTTTTCTTTTTATACATATTTACATGATATTTTTTGTAGAGTCCCCTCTATTTTTTGCGAATACGTATTTCTAAAATATTGTTTTCAAAATCCCCAATTAATTTTTTTGTATGTTAATTTATGTATAACGCTTTCTGAGTATAGGTTTTATTTGGCTGCTTCGATTGCAATTGAAAATTTTGTATGTGATAAATAAATGTTTTTAATATTATTGTGGGATTCCAAATATAAAAGTTTATTACTTTCTTCTTGGTTCATAATGTTAAAGCTACGCATCTTTGTAAAGTACTCCACTAAGTAAGATAATTAAAATCCTTTGATATTTTTAAAAGTTACATTTCTCCAAAAATTTTTAAAAGCCATTGTCTGCGTTTGTAATGCTTAAGGTTAAAATAGACATGATTTAACCTTAACCAGAGAGAGAGCAACTGAGCTAAGCAATCTTATGGCGACTAATGTATTCGCCGAAGCTTCAGCACTGCTATAAACAGAAAAACGTGCAAAAGGAGAGCTGTAAAATAATTAATTAAGCGTCACCTCCTGTCGTTTCTCTAACTATCCCGTTCCTCTAGTTCCAGCGCAATGCATCGCATGTGAAGGGTCATCTCCTGAGTGCTGGTCCCAGATAAAAAAAAATAGACAACTACATATGATTGCTCTCTCTCTCTCTCTCCAGATTTATTACATATAATTTCTTTGCAACAGCTTAAAAGTAACGAATTTCTTACTACTTTTTTTCTCACCACTATGCATTATCTTCTTCATATAAATACGTGGCATTAATAACTAAAAGCGTTTACTTATTGATTTTCAGCAAAAACAAGCCTTTATAATTTGGAGTAGTAAGAATCAATAAAAGAAAAATAAATGTCTTAATCGTACTCCAATATTATGTGTTCAGGAAATATTTCGGTATATTTTAAATTTTCTTTTTAAACCGATCCTTTCAAAATAAAATTTTTTTGATCAATGAAATTTTTTTACTATTGGCAATGTAGCTTCACTGTGATCAAATTTAATTTCTAATAGACAATCTGCCGTATAATTTTTTAAATTTATAAATTTTTTTTCTAAAAGCTTCAATGAAGAAATTTTCAGACAAATTGCAGTCAATATAACTTTTCAAAATCCTACATTTTTTAAGAGTATGGCAATATATTTTTTACTATTGAAAATCAAAATCATTGTTAATCAGTTTTTGTACATGGTTACATAAATGCTCTATTTTAAAAATTGGGGGGTTCTAGGTTCGATTCCTGGCTGTGTCACTACAGCCATAAAATTTAGTCATAAATGGGCTGGAACGTTTCTTTATCCTGCCGACCTAACCTAACCTACAAAAATTCAAATATATTTCAGGTGGTATATACCATATATTTCTTATTAGCCAGTTTCAACTGCTTTCACGTATAATTTTAGTCCAGTACACTATGAAATCAAAAGATGCCTGGGTACACTAAAACCTAAAAACAAAGAAGTAAAAATATTGGCAATCAAAGGTCCAAGCACAAAAAATATAAATTGTGCTTTTTAAACAACTTGATATTATTTTATACATTTTTATTTCAATATTAATTTCAATAACATTTTCCTTTCGAATATCCTTGCATACATAATAGAAAAAATTAAATAAAAAACAACATTAAATGCCTAAAAGTATTGAAAATATTTTAAACTTAAAGAAAACTGGAAATGTAATGCATGTTGCTACTCGTATGTATTGTAATTTCACAACAATAAAAAATATGTTTGTGTGGCTATTTTAATAGTAAATATTTATAATAAATTATTCTTGCTCACAAACACATTTACAACTTTTATTATGATTATTAGTATTATTTATAAAAAGAAAGAAAAAAACATGGTATGAAATGAAGAGATTTAACACAGTTGCATGGTTTGTGAAAATAACAAAAGCACGGCTAAGAAATTGAAATGATTGAACTGAAAATGATAATGAATATGTGCTGTTTAAATATTGTTGCCTACCTTATGGAGTAAATATTCTTTATTAACGCAAAATTTATTGCATGTGAATATGAAGACAGAGATACACAATGCTTAATGGCACTTTTGTTTGTGAACATTTGTACATGTGAACAGAAATGAGAAAATATTTTATTTTTATATTGTATTTCTAACTCTCTGTGAATGTACTATGTGCAAGTAATAAAAATAATTCTTAGCTTTGCCAGTTGTTATGTTTGTGTTGTGTATTATTTTTTTTTGTTAACTAATATGGCAGTTGATTTTTATGAATTATAGCCTACTTTTAGGTGTTTGATTCCGTTATTTAATGGGCTTATTTCAACGCATGTAAATAATTGAAATTACTTATTAATCAGAATTAATGACTTGGAAAATAATCGCTAGGGAGCACGTGCTTACAAGTATATATTCCTGCAATTTACTACCTAAGGAAAAGTATTGTTGTATGTTTTTTTTTGTGTTAATTACATTACAGCTTACTAAACTAGCACACGTGTACAAAGAAATATAAAAATTTAATTTTGTTTTAATTCATACTAATGGCTTTCAACAATTCTTCTCTTATTTTAATAAAACAAGTTTCAAATCTCTTGACCTAACAATATGTTGGGCTTTAAAACATAATCGCATTCAATCTCGTATAACTGCAATAAAACTATAAATTTCCAAAATCTTTAATCTAAACAATAAAAATAGAAAATTGTTAACACATCATGTGGTTTTTCAAACAAAGTCATTTACTTTTCATATATACATACATATAAGTATATAAGCGGATTTAATAAATATTACAACCAAAATATATAATAACGATGTTTTTGACTGTTAATTGATAGCCTAGAGAGATTTAACATGCATGTGTCATCAAAGTAGTTGTCATGCGACACATCATTTGATATTCGTTATATAGCAACCGAACATCAAAACCATATTAATGTTGTCGACAACAGCAACAAAAGTTGTGAAATACCGCATAAACTAAATTTATAATTAATTTTATTTTTTGTTTGTTCTAACTGCCAGTATGCTATTAATACATAATAAACTGGTCAGAATAATAATAATAACAATAATAACAATAATAACACTTTATGTGCCATTGAAGCCATCATCGTCATACTTGCATTTAAATATATTTCAATTGTAGAATGTCATTTATTATTGGCTATTTTAGTTTTTTTCATATCTTTAACGCCATTATTGAAATTGGTAAAAAGAGAAACAAATGTCCAATTTTTAAATGCCACATTTATTTATTTTTTAAAATATACCAAAAAGTTGTAATCCTTGGCGTATGCTACGATTTTTTGGTAGCTCAAGTTTTAGCTAAATTTTGTAACACTTGACAATTAGCAAAGCATTTTTTTATTAAGAAAAATACTTTGTAACAAAATATATTCCAATTCTACAAACATTACAAATATAAAAGTTGTATGCTTGTATTTCTGGCTGTTTGTTCCACCATCACGTGAAAGCCGTTTAAGGGATTTGAATACCATATATAAACTTTCCCAGTGGTAAAAAATTAATGCGGAGTGTAGTAAAAGCAATTCATGGGTCTCCGAAAATATGCAACAAATTGAACGGCAGCACACATAGGCTACAAACACAATAAAAAAAATTGTCTAAAGATGGGAAGTAGGAGGCTTCTCGGATTGTGGTGAAATTTAAAACATAGAGTATAGAAGAACACATAGGCCATATATTTTTTATATAGAAAAAGGTAGGCGACAAGTTACATATACGCCTCCAAAATTATCTTATTATGATTTCTGAGTAGATCACATTTTTTATTGTATAAACCCTCTTCATTAAATTTTGCTCTGAATTAGACCTAAATTAAGTCACGAGTAAACACTGGTAGAAAATATTTTTCTCTTGTAAAACTAATTTTCCAACATGAGATTTACGATTCAAAACTCAGCTAAGGTGAGTTCAACCGTTACAATTCACCTAATTTTTTTATTGTAATTCATGAGCAATTTCAGTTGCCTTAATGCATACAACTAAGTAAATACATATATAATAGAGGTGAGTGGAGTTGAGTTCGAATTGATAATAACAATGTGAGAAATTCAACACAATTATCAAATTTGTTGTGAATCAGAATTGGAACATTAAATTCATTGTTGCAGTATTATTTCTTCTAAAATATTGCTCTCTAAATGAAAAGTAGGCCTTCACCAATTTCACTTCGTTCACTTTTCTAAAGCAAACATTTTAATTATGAAACTGTCCAACGAAAAACGAAAACTAGAAAAACTTGAACCTTCATTAAATATGTGTATTTTTCTTTTGCTTTTTCATCTCGAAATTTAGCATTCTCAAACGGAATGAAATTTCATTGCGTAATTACGCAATAAGATTTTTTTCTGACAGCTTGTTTATTGACTTTTTTTTTAAGTCAACATATGTAGGAAGTTAATGTATTCACCACAAAGAATTTAAACAAGTGGAAACCTCATGCTGCTTGATAATCACAATAGGAGCCTATCAATTGCTAAATGGTATCAAAGGTAGGGTTTGTTACGTATAGCCGTTGGCCTGTATTATTTTATATTCAAAATGATATGTATCGGTATTTTGTATAATTTTTTCTCCGTCCTTTTTTCTACTGTTATTGTCATATTGTTGAAATTTTTCTATTATTTATGACTCGTTGCTCATGGGTGAGGAAGAGAACTAAAAAAAACAAATACTTTTTTTATTTATTTGCTTATTTTTTCAATTTACAGCGTATAAAATATTTAGTGGCAATTGATAACAAAAGCAAATGGATATTGGAAAATAAAACGTATAAATGCATATGAAAATGCACCTCCATGTAGACAAATAAATAAAAATATTCCCATAAAAGTATTAATGAAGGAAAATATAGGATAGATAACTCATAAATTGCGTAGGTCTATGAGGGAATAAAAGGCGATTAAAAGAGTCTTGCCTCTCTAGAGCTTATTTAGGCTGAGATAATTTTATTATCGTAACTCAAAAGGTTTTTTTTTTTTGGTACAGAACATTATCACTTCTGAAATGATCAGTATCTATGGAAAATTTTTAAATTTGAAGCCTTAAAGCATTCGTGTTGTAGAGCGCCTATCATTTGGTGAGAAATTTCATGTTGCCTTCCACTATGGTTGTCGCTTAACTTCTTTTTACTTCCAAAATTACTTTCAATAAACATTTTAAATTGTTAAGATACTAAAAAAATTAATGACACAACATGAAATTTTAATTTTCAGAGTTAAATAAATAATTCTGTTAATATGTACATAAAGTTACCTCCACAAACATTTATGAGTCCCTAAATTACATTTATTTTAAGTTGAATTTTTTTTAATGGCGTAAAAACTCATTTATTTTAACATCATGTTATTTACTTTACCGCACAAGTTTAAACATATAACTTTTCAATGAAAAGTTAATTTTTGTAGCATTTTAAAACATAAAAAAACCACCAACAAAACACTGTTTCAAACTTAAACCACTATGACCGCAAATGACAACAAAACGTTTAGCAGTAACAACAACAATAATAAAAATTTGAAATAGTTTTCTTTTTTTTTTTTTTTTTTTTTTTGGGCAAAGTAAACTTAAATGCTCTCACACATCGTACAAAGTATTTAAACGCAACCACTAAAGAAGTACAAGTAAAGAACAAACATATTCCTGAAGTAGACAAATAATTTTGTTTTTTGTCGACATCCATAAGTAGACAATAGTTTTTAAGTTTTAATTTCTTTTAAATCTGAAGAACCAAAGCACAATTGCACCAAAAAAAATAAATAAATAAAAACAAATAAGGATAAACAATCACGGAAAACCAATGTATTTCAGTGTGTAGAATATTTTGGAAAGTGTGTTTTAAGCCTCTTTTAAATTTTGGTGTTTGCATAAAATGAAAAAAGAAAGAAACACGTATTCGAGTAATTGAGTTTGCCTTTCGCCTTTGCTAGCCTGAAAGTATGCAGAGTATTTTATTGGTATTTTTTATAATTGCACACTTGTGGTAAACTTTTGCTTAAATAACAGACGTAATTACAATGGCATGGTTAAAGGAAATAAAGCAATAATTAAAAAATAGAATTTACGGTTTCAAGTAGATTTTAATTAAAACGTTGATAAATTATACACGCATGTACTGGTTTTTCTTGTAGTTATACGTTGTTTTTTGTTCTGTCTTTTCATGTAAGTTATTAGTTCATTTGTATGTTATTATGTTTAGTATTTTTGCCGATGTTGCTTTTTTCAATTTTATATCTAGCACTTCTCGTAGTAAACGATTTTATAGCATATATTAAAATTAGCAGGTTTATAATTTTTATTTCTAGTGTCGCCATTTCATAACACACTTGAACATATTTAATACATATAGAATAAACTTGCTAATAACAAATTTAAATATGCAAACATTAGAGAGTGAAAAAGGAAGAAAACTTTTTGAATTCTTTTAAAATACTGTTTACAAGCATGTACGAGTATGTTGGCAGCAGGTCTTAAACTCATGATTAGAATTTTGTTATATAAACTAAAGGATTAAGTACACGCTCAGTATTCGCGGCAACCTATTATCACGACGATCCAGTTATTGCGACAGCCTAAGTTTTGATATAGAAGGTTCTAGTACGATAGTTGGCAGAAAAAAGGTTATATTTAAAATTTTTTAATTAATTTTTTGCTTTTTTTAAGCATAAGTAGTGCCCAATGCAGAATCGCGTTAGTTTTTTCCATCAATGATGAGCAACTAGAACTTTCAAAAATTAGACCGTAAGATTTATATGATAGCGTTCATGAAGCAAATAAAGTTAAAGTGGACGATCGATTATCATATGCATACAATGAACTTTAGAAACAGCCAACAACAGCACTACATCAACTGCGAGATTCAGCCGTTATTTTGGAGAATAATTTGTTAAAAAAACGAACTTAAAATCTCCAACTTTTTTAAAATGAACTTAAAATTTATATTTTTGAGAAATAAATTAAGAAAAAGTTTTTGTTTTCAACAATTACACAATATTTCTTAAATAAGTTTTGGGTGCGGTTATTGCAAAAACTCAGTTTCCACGACAGATCTGGTTTCTAATTATTCGCAAAAACCGAGCGGTCACTGTAATTACAATCAAGACCAAGATATCGCAGTGAAAACAACGACAAAAACACGCAACTGTGGGCAAAAAGTTACGGTGTGCTTTCAAAATTCAATAACTTATTTTTTTCAAATTAGAAATTATTCCAAATGGAAATTTTTTTACACCAACCCCCCTATTCAGAAAAATTTTAATTGAATTTCAAATGTATTTTATTTAAAATTTTTCATACAGAATTTACTTAAAACAACATCTTTCAAAATTATGTTTATAGCGCTTGAATTTCTTCAGCACCGAACAGTCTATACCGCCATTGTTTTCTGTTTACAGAAAACGTTTGCAGATTCGTGGTACGTCGGTGGAAATTTTTTTCTTTCCATTAAAAGTAAGAACTGTACGAAAAATTGTTCTTTGTCCGTACAAAAAGTTGTTCTTCCAAAGACGTATGGGTAATATTTCACATATATATAATTTATATTATTCATACGTATTGCGTGCTGTATTCACAATTGTTGCTGAAAGCAGTATTCAAAAAATTAGTTTTCTTCCTCAGATTGTATATTTAAATTGAAAGCTTAACTTGAAAGACAAATTAATCAACTTGATTTTTTTTAATAATGAATTGTTTGATATTTTTTTCACCTTTTTTTACAACAAACATGCAAATCAATGCAATAAAATTATTTGCCAACACCAACAGGAATGGAATGATTATAATTTAAGATGGAATGATTCGGAATATGGTGGAGTCAAAGACTTACGCATAACGCCCAATAAACTGTGGAAACCGGATGTGCTCATGTACAACAGGTAAGCTGGTAATTATAGTGCAAAAAAGTAAAAATAACGAAAAAAATTCGCCTGGCAAGAGCGGGGATATTTACTCAGAGTTCTAAATTATCAAACTTACTAAGTTTTCTAATAATTTTAGGTCTAATTAGCAGTTTTATATAAGTTTATTTTTATGAATTTGAATATATAAACGGTAATGACAGGTAAGCCAAAGGTTTTACTCAAAACCCTGTAAAAACAACCAAACATGTTTGTATAAATGGTTTTAAGATTTTCTTTTAGAACAAGTGCATTCTATATTAAGTTTAATATTTATTTTATTTACCATTGTATTGAGCTTTTAAATAGCACTTTGCATTGTTATAGAGAATTTGAAATTATAGTTTCGTTAACAAACACATTCAAATTCATGTTGTCGATGGAAAACGTGTTACTTATTAATTTATTACTTCGCACTGAGCCATAACAAAAGCTCTTCAACTTATTTTCATGCTTTATTTTTAGTTATACAATTGTTTTATTATTTAAAACTAACAAAAATGTATGACATAAAAACTAACATTTTAACTAATAAAATATAAATTGCTAAAATTTATATTAAACATTTCAATAAGAGTAGTTTACACACGCAGTGGTCACCAAAAAAAATAAAAATAAAAAATAAAAAAAAAAATACTTAAGAACATCAAAGCACGAGTGGGAGTGTACATTGTCAGCTTGCCGTTTATGTGGGCCTTACATTGTCAAATTTATGTATAATAAACAAACGAGAAAAAAAGCGAAATATTACAAGCTCTTAACTAACCATCATACAGCATACTAACGTTATTATAACTTGGCTTTATATACCCTTCAGAAAAAATTCCTGCCCTCCTGCTTAACTCCTTAAAACGATCTCTAAAAGTTTAACCAGAATATTATGCAAATTGTTGTGTCCAAAAAAGTTATATTTAAAGAAAAATAATTCAACTCATTTAAAGAGGAATATAATTTCTGACTTTAAATGTCAGTAATTTAATGTGGAAAATTCTTCGTTTTTTTTTTTTTTTTAATTTCAAATAAAATCCCCATTATTATTTCAACTGGTTTCTCCTTTAAATTTAGATTTCCTTGCAAACTTAGAAACAATACGTTGGTGTAATATATCTGGTTAAACCAGTACAATACTTGGTTTTATTTAGCCCGGTTTAAAGCTTTATTATGAGGCTTTCTTTGTAGTTTTTTCGTGGGAAAATCATTTTAAAAATTTTCCTTAATTTTCTTTCCTATATTTTGGGCAAAATAAATTCCAAGTATTACGCATTTTTAAACAATAAAAGCTTCAAACGCTTGAAAATGTGAAAAGCGAATCTAATCCCTCAAATAAAAGTTAACAAAGAATTACAGTACGCAAACCCCCTAATCATGCAACGTCTATTTATATTTAACATCAATCTTTAAAGGAAATAAACTTTAAAAAAACTTTTGAAAAAAGAAATTAATAATATTCTGTTACAAGCTGATATTTGTAGGATAATTGAATAGTCTATGAAAATGGGTTTTGTGCACTGTACATAAGTAGCAATATGTATTAATTAATTCATTATTATTATCATTATTTAAAAAAAAACGGTTTAAAATAATATTTAAATACTAACCATAGATTAATTGTCGTTTTTTAATGTGAATTTTTAATATAAAAGTAATTCAAATCGATTAACCCTTTTAGTGTTTTATGCTGTTCTTTGAAATATTGGTCAGAAAAAAATCTTCTAATAATCAATTTTATCGCGAAAACTTTCCCCTCGAAATATATTCCCTTTTCCCAAAATTGCTACCAGCAGTGAATGCTGAAAAAATCCCTTTATCTTCAACGATTTTTCTTCCTCCGCTTTTTACCTTTTTTTTTTTTAAGAGAAAAAAGAACATATTGAAAGAAAATAATTCCCGTATTGTATATCTTTTAAAAATTTGTTCAACAAAAAGTCACCTACAACATATCCACATTAAATCAGATGAGAAAGTGAATAGTCGATATTAGTTTTATCATTTGATTTTTGCTGAGGGACTAATTGCCTAAAAATAAGTTCTTCTTCTAGATGGGTATTTTGATAAGTATACATTTTTTCTATAAATCGATATCAGCTGTTACAGATTAAATTCACGCTCCTAGTATATCTATAATTCCAACTATGATCATTTTATTTACAAATTTACAAGTTCACTAATTTTATTTATTTTATATCTTAAGTTCTCTAAATTTTAAGCTGTTGCTATTTCTTGCCTTTAGGTACTTTACTTATTCGAATACACTACTTCCATGTGGGTGATAAATTAAATGCCCCTTGAATAGTTAAAAACACAACTTAACAGTTAAGACATGTAAAACCATAAATCTTATTTTTATACTAAGCTTAAATACGTTTGATTTTTGAATTAATTGTATGCTTTTAAAACCTTCTTCCTTTTTCTATTTTCACTGAGATTTGACAAAGGGAAGAAAATTCTACACGGCCTTCACGATACCAATTTTCTCCTCGAGAGGAATGCAAATTTTATTGGTACAACAATAACAATTCTTATTCGTAATAGGAGTATGTATATATAGTCACCCGTATATAAAAAATGTTGAAATCCTTAATGCCCGTATTATGATTCACAACTCAACTATGGTGACTCCTCAATGTCACAACTCAACTAATTTTTTATGTTGTGATTTATGTCTCGTAGATCATAATAATGGTAACAGCTCAACGAAATCAACCAAATGAACCGTTGATTGAAAGTTGAGTAAAGTTCTAATTCTGGAATTCATTTGTGAATCACAAGAAGGGCATAAAACAATAACGTGACAATTAAGCAACTATATTTTGCATATCTTGTTTTGAATACATAAAAAAAAAATTTTTGTACAATAAATTTTTTTATTGTTGCAATTCATGGCTATACTGCCTTAGTTTCAGATTATTGTTTTTTCTTTTTGCTAATGACCTTGCATAAAACTCTTAGCTTATGTCTCGTTTTAATTCATCAGTAGTTGCCCAGACAACATGTTAGATATTTTAGATCAATTCCACATAAAAAGTAAATTTCGACAAAAAAAAAAAGAAAAAAAAGACATCTTTGTTATTGTAGTGCTCAGGATTGGTTTTTTAACATAATAAAAAAACATTCCCACTATAAAGTTTGGTATGGTTATAATATTCTATTTGCAATTCCAACTGTTGTTGCTTTATCCTCTGTTTGTTTACATGGAATATTTTGTATTTTTGCATACTTTAAGGCACCAATTAAATTTGCTTAGTAAATAAAGATTTTAGTAGACTCTATAAGTTTATTTATTTGTATTTGCTACATAAATAAAAGTAATAAAAAACTTCTGCTGCGAACACAACTCTGTAAATTAAATGTGGTTAATTCTCTATATTTTCGTTCGAGTTTCGCAGAAATACTTTCATAAATTAAACTCAATTTTTCTATAGATTGTTAGAGTATAACAAGGCTAAATAATTAATTTTTCATATTTATTAAGCTTAGCATTTATTAATTCATACATATGTACATATGTATATATACGTATGTTCATCAGTTTACCAAATAATATAATGAATTTTGAAAATATTATGTGAGAATTGCTTACAAGAAAAATAAATCGAAACGAAAGTCAAGGAATAAATTAAGGAACCACATAATATGCAAAATGTAAGAAAATAATGAAATGAGTATGTTTCCTAAAATTATGTATGTGTACTGAATTCAAAGACAACATAAAACTTAACTTAAAGGGTTAAAAGATACATAAATCGATTCTACCATGAATTATAAATATATATTTTAAATAATAAAATTAAAAAAATATAAAAACAATAACACTTGATATTAATGTTGGGTATAGAAAAAAAATATTTAAGAATATCGTAGCCTAAAATATCAAAAGACGAGTCAAAAAAAATTTTCTTTGTTTGCTCATAAGAAATATTTTTATAAATTATTTATTGTATTATCAAAATATAGTTTCCATTGACTTTATCATATGCGTTCTGCTGTGCTGTATCTTTTTTTAAATTTCATTGCAATCCGCACGAGGGGAGCGAGGATGAAATGTTTTTTTTTTCATATCTACCAAATATACGAGAAGACAATTCATTAAAATCGGCAGAAGTGTTTGGAAAAAGTTCAACCAAAAACACTGTAATACGATACTTTTATATATGTATTATAATTGCCGTATTCATACAAATTTTTTTGATTTATAGAAGACATTGATTGATTGAATTTTATATGAAAATTGGTGTAATAAACCTTTAATAAATAAAATAAAAATTTTATCAATATGGCTGTTAATGTTTTAAAAACATATAGCCTTAGAGCGTATACGTAATATTATTTCAAGTCTGTCAATATTACTCATCCGCATTTTATTTTTTCTTTAAAATATTGCATGCTACACAACGACACAATATTTCATCTTTGAAAACAGTAAAAAAAACGCGCTCCTGCTAATAAAATTTCGATCATTTTTATCCTAAAAATTTTCAGTACTGAGTTAAAAATAACATAAATTATGTACAAATCTCAAATACAGTTTTTCTACGTTATCACAGCAGGTCTAAACATTTGTTACTAGAATTGTTTATGCCTTTCTACAACAATTATTTTATTCTGCACATTTGAAGTATTTTCGACATTGCTTAAAATACAAGTGCATCTTATGATGTCCTAACGAATGTCACATTGGAGGCCAACAAATAAATTGGCGCACATAAGCTGCTCAACCATGAATAGCAATTTCATGTTTGCAGTGAGAAAAAATTACATGCTATTCCCGGTAATCCTTCGTTATATATCTATTAAAGTGTACATATTCTTAAACGTTTATATACGATAATGGTGAGATGATTTAAAATACCGCTACGAACATTAATATCAGGTTTACTAAATCTAAAAATAAAACTATCTTAATACAACCAACTAAAGCAAGTATATTTTCACTACTATTAAAAATTTGAAAACTAAATAAAAAACCTAAATATAATTATCAACTAAAATTAAAATCAAAACAATTATAAATTATAACTTAATTTTGCTTTAATTAATTGTAGCTTTACATATTTGCTCAATATCGTTGTCGCTACTCATATGCAATATATTGTGCAAAATTAAAATGCATTAAATGGTTCATTTTAGTCGCTGAAGCCAACATATTAATTGAATATATTAAAAATTAAATTATAACAAATATTCATATTTAATATAATTTTACTTGCAATACATAATTTTTACTTGTATGTATGTATGTAACTAAATGTATATATTTGTATATGTATGAATGTACGTCGGCTAAGTAATCCAAATGCAAAATCTATCTAAAATTATTTTCATTAATTTTTATGTCAATGTCATGTTTAAAAACAAAATCATCACATTTCACTCTGTTAGTGACATGAAATCTCATTTCATATAAATTTCAATTAAGTAAGAGAATGTATTTCACGTAATGCAATGCAAGCAAACAACATATGAAGGAAATATGGGGAAATTAATATTGAAAAGTAATTAAAAATGTACGAGAAAAATCTTGAATTGGTAAAATTATCAATTAATTTAGGAAATAGTATTGCCATACGGACGAGAGTTTTTACAGAAATTGTGAAATTAATTTCTGTAGAAAGCCACTTCATCTCCATATACAGATTATTTGGGTTCATGGTGAATTCCCTGTTCTACAGAGTATGAAATAAATGTTATAAAAAGTGGAAGGAAGTACTAGCATAACTGCACTTATTTCTACGAGAAAAAATATTATTTTAAACAATTTTATTACGTAAAACTGTTTATTAAAATCAAATTTAATTCAACTTATACATCCGGGCAAGCAACATTAGTTTTTTATGCCAAAATCACTAGATCCTGCACTAAGCCACCCAATACCTCCATGATGAGTCCGTTGATATCATTCGCTATACATTCTACAGTTTCCCATTACTTACTGTTATGCCAACAATACTCGGAAGTTCTGACATCCCTCCTACTAGTCCACCCTCTAATCGAACAAGTTCCACCCATTCATGCCATCGCCAACTGTGTGACACTAACACTATGATATCTTAAAAACTGATCATTAGTAGAAAAAAAAAAAATAACAAACCCAATTTATTTTACATGTTGAAAATAGTTGTCAATCATTTTCCTCTATATTTCCGTCAATCAACAACAAAATCATACGAAACAGCTTTCAGCAGCATTAACAAATTAACGCCATCATAAAATCAACAAAAATATAAACAAATTAAAAATAAAAACATTAAATAATGATATGCTAAATTAAATGCAATTACATTAAATTTCAATAAAATTTTAAAAATCATAATGAAATTAAAATTGCAATTAAAATAATCTTTTTATTATAGATGACATAACATTTAAGCGCACCTCAACTTACACATTTTTTAACTACAATCGAACACAAAACTCATAAATCAGCATTAAGCTACTACTCTTTGTTTGCTGGCTCTTCATATCATAAAATCATAAATTATAATTAAACATTAAACAAGTTTAATATGTGAAAAAATTATTAAAATTTTCAGATAAAGTGTATAATTTTTAACTACTGCTCCATTTCCTGGAATTTCTTTTTAAATTTGGTTTTAAATTTTGTATTTTTTTTTGTTTGTGTTTTTTTCAGTAGAGTGAACATGATGTGCATTTTTGAATTATAAGCAAAACTAAGACAATTACTACGCAACAAATTGCAAATTAATATACATCTTAACGGAGTTGCCTGAGATGCAAGGCTTGACAAACGTAAATTTGTACATCATCAAGCAAGGGCATACAGTGCACTCTAGAGTGCCGAAATAACGTAAATAAAATCAATTTTTTTGTTACAAAAATGCACCGATATCTGGTTGATGACGTCATAAAAAATTAACAAACAAAACTATATTTTTTATTTAAAAAAAAAAATTAATATGAATAGTCAAATGAATCTATCAATATCAATTATGCTGTTTGTTGGATCATCAAAATGACGAGCAGTTTTGTTAAATGTGAACACATCCTCTTCAATGACACCCTCCTGTTAAAATTATGCGTTCTTCAGCTAAGTTGAACCAGTTCATTTGCAATAGAATCCATGCTTTATTTCCTTTGCATGTTCTTTTTTTGCTGGGAACTTAAGGCGCCAAAATATATATTTTCACAACTGCAAATATGCCAACAACAATACCTTAAACCTAAACTAAATTTTATTGGCAAAATAAACAGCTCATATATTATTGGTGCAAACTTAATGACTACAAGCGATAGCCAATTATGCCTAAAAATTTCATTGAAATTCAAATTAAAAAGATTATATAGGGAATTTTCCCTAGCTACGAGTTCTCAATTTCATATCCGACCAGCGATCTTGCTCTAATGCCAGCCGTAGCTGAGCATGACAAGGAGCATGTACTTCGTTAAAATAGTACAATATTAAATATTAATTACAATAGTAAATTGTCCCAAGAAAAGTTAACTTTTGCCTTACGTAACACTGATTTCAAATAAAGCTCAACTTGAAAAAAATTCATTATTTATTTAATTCCTTTATTTCTTTCTTTTTTAAGAACACAACTTATACTTTCAAATTATACTTTCTTTGTACTACAACAATAGCAAAGTTGTAGATACAACAACATAATAAACATATTTCAAACGTGGGTAAGCTTAAATGTGTTTTTGTGTTCTTTTATTGCCAATGATGGACATTTTTGTTAAATGTATATTTAAATTAAAGCAAATATATATTAGATATTATATTTAATGTTTTATTAGATCATGTATATGCATAAATGTTCGTGTATGTGTGTGTTTGCGTTAATGTTATACTAACTCACACACAAAAGCAAAATGTGAGTGCTTAACAAATTGAAGGAGACAAACAAACAAAATAATACAATAAAGTTATTTTAGAAAAGTTTTTAAAAGTGTAAACATAAACATATTTTTATATACATAGATACATACATATATACATGCATACATACACACTTACCTAATATTTACGGTGTATATATTATTTTATATATATGTATATAAAGCGTATATGAACACGTGGTGTGTATGTGTGTGTGTGTTTGGACGTTTATGAAAATGTGGTACGTGATAAACATTTTTATGGATTCAACAAATGTACAATAAATTAAGAAATTAACGTTCATGAACTTTAAAAAATTTCTAATAACACAAATTACTGTTGGCATTGATTGTACACAGTTGGTCGTTTTATTAATAGATGGAGGTGACAGATCATGTATCACTGGCAAATGTTTTATTTTGCGATTGTACTCCATTAAAATAGAATATATGAATTGTTTGTTATGTGCCTATGGGAAGGAGACACGAGACATTAATGTTCGCCCCTGTGTCTGGCTGGCTGAGTGTTTGCCAAGATTTATGACCTGTCCAATGCCTGTAAGTGGGAGAAAAAAATTATCGTTAATAAAATTTAATGCAGAATAAAATGAAAGATGGCTGCTTACATTATGTTTAATTAAAAGAACGGAATTAAAATACGTCCAAGTTTAAAAAAAAAATTAATTTTAAAAATACAAGCATATTTAATTTTTTATAATTTATTATTCAACAATTTAAGCGTCCTACAAATATTTAATAAAATTATTTAAAATATTCTAGAGCAGCAGATTAAATTACTTTTCTTGTATACTTTCAATCAAAGCACATTAATAAGGTGTATGCAAAATGAATTTATAACAACACGACCTTTTTCGAACATCTGCATGTCAAAATATTTTAAATTTGTTTCGTTTTTTTAGATTAAAAAAAGAACAATTTCAAAATACACAAACGAATTATAAAAAGCATAAAGAAATAAGAGCGAATTAAATAAAAAATAGACAGCAACGGATGCCTTTATAAATGGGTCTTGATTTTGAACATGATAAACTACACAGAGGCCGAAAGTCATTAAAATTGTTTGCGAAAAAAAAATTAAAGAATGTTTTAAAAAATTTTATTAAATATTTAATGAAATGAAATATTTTTGATGGGTCTTAAATTCCAATGTTATGCTCAGAAAAATATAAAACAAAATTTTAATTAAAAATTTTGTTATATCAATTAAAGATTTAATTATATTTTCAACTGTACAGAAATTAATAGTAATGATAATTTTCAATTAAATTTTTAATAGTAATAATTAAAAATGCAATTACATTTCTAATAATACAATAGTATAAAACAGCTCTGGAGCCCAATCGGCGAAAGAACCGTGTATATGAATGTCTTGTCCTGTACCATCCACATCTTAAATGGGTCTACGCAAAATTTTCCACGCAGTTGCCTTATAGAGTTCCAATTCCCGTGATATATTTTTATCTTCTGCCACACTTTCGTTTACAGTGGAGATGTTCTCTTCAATAAACACATTCTTGCGAGGTGTTTGTTTGCAACTTTGTTTTTGTTTTGAATATAATTAAGCGATCGACATCGTGCGCCAGGCAGTAAATAAATAAAGCTTCCATTTCACATCGTGATTCAAATCACAAACAATATTTAAAACTCAAGAAACTTCAGTTTCCTACCATTGAATTTAGACTTAGCATACTTCCACAATAAACGGCTCATTAAAAACAAATCATATATTCGTCATAGACACTTTGCTTATAACAATTTCAAAGCACGCATGACGTCCTCAGGAACTGGGTTATATTATAAATATCACTTATTACGAACAGACATACATGCATATATTAATACATACATACATACATGTATATATAAATGTTTAAACAATTATCAGTATATAATTTGGGTGATTTGAATTTTAACTGTTTTGAAATTATACGAGAGTCAGCAGATTCTTTCCAACCTCTTAATAACTCTAAAATGGTAAGAATAAATTTTAGGAACATTTATTTTATATATATGTATATCTATAAGTATTATTTTATATATATTTGGTTTATATATATGTTAATTTATATTAAAATTATATTTTATCCAACTAAGCCTGATCAAATTTAAAACTAAAAATGTTTGCAGTGTGAAAATTATTAATATTTCGCCGAACTAAGCGCAATAATTTACAATAATTTAAACGAATTTTGTATTTCACTTGCAAATTCTATAGATGTGTATTTACGATAAACTGTTGTAAAAATACTTTTTTAATAAATTAGCTGACTGCGTAACATTACGGTGAGCCAAGGCCACATGTTGGCCATTTAACTATTCAGTAACTTACATCACTTAAATCGTATTTACGATTCATCGATTTATTTTCCTTTAACAAAAATATTATTTTTTAATACAGGTTGCCACAAAAGGAGCGGAGTTGTTTGAATTCCTTATAACTTTTTTATTAATATAAAGAAGACTTGGGGAATTTAAAATGGAACAGTACACAATTGGAAGACGTGCCGAAATAATTGAACTTTATTTCAGAAAAAAATCATGATTTTATTCATATTTGAATTATGAGCGACGAAGCCAATTTCCAATGGAATGGGTTCGTTAATAGGCAAAAAGGGCTACGGAATATCCAAGAGTCGTTCAACAGCAAGAATTACATCCACTAAGTGTACCGTTTGGTGCGATGTTTTATCGGAAAGGATAATTGGCCCATAGATTTTTGAAAACGAACACTGTACATATTGCAATGAGAAAATATTAGATTTGTGTCCAGCACTGTTCGACTTCTTTGCACTATATTCGAATCAGGACCCATTGAATTCCTTTTTCTATTTACATTACCAGTTTTAACCTGACTTGTATCGAGTAGTATTTTCTTAATTTTTAACCCTTTGAGTGACCCCATAGTGATATTGAAAATACAGTCTACGTTAGCTGATTCCTTGCTTTTTGTGTTTTGCGAGTTTTTCGTGGTATCACCCCTTTTAAGTGGTGGGGAGACGATATCACTCAAACAAACTATATATATATATATATATATATATTGATATGTATGTATTGTCATATATATATGTAAAATTTAATAAACAAAAATAAATTACAAAGTAGATTTTTGCTGTAATAGACATTTTAGGTCAGCAGAAATTTGTCTCCCTGAAAATGCAATTTGTATTTTTGTTAACACATTAACTAGTTATGTAAATAACGAAATTTCATAACTACAAAAGTTTTTAAATTAAAAAAAAAAAAAATAAAACAAATTTCTCTTCGTCGGTAATAAAATCACTATGGAATGTTTCTCCTTATAAAATTCTTTAAACACGTTCCTTATGCTGTTTATTAAAAAAGTTGTCCTAAAGAAAATTATCGTAAAGCAAAACAGTCTATAAACAAAATACAAACTTCTCGTATTTTGTTTGCTATACTTATGAGCCACTCAATAAAAGAAAAGCAAACAAATTTGTTTAGATAAAGTAACTAAGTTTTTCTAATGCCTTTCTTGTGACATAAAAAGCAACTTATGTTAGCATTAGATAGTTTATTAAGATTTCATATTTAAAAACAAAACTTAGAGGAGTATGTAAAATTATTTCATAGTGCATGAAAGAGAAACAATTCTAAAATGCACACAAAATTATCCCCCAGAGTTTTCCCAGCACACCCTTCCAAACGAGGTGAAATAATAACTGATAGTGCGGTAAAACAAATAATAAAAATAATAAGAATAATAATTTAAACGCCACATACATAAACGCCAAGTACTTAAGCCGAACGGTATTTGAGCAAAGTAGCAGAAAAAGGTCTGCTATAAAATGAAGCGTGGCAGTGGAAAAAATCTGTATTCCTAAAGGGATTTCAACTGCTCTTTAATTCCTTGTGTTCCGGCAGTAAATTTGCTGTGCTTAATATTTTTGTTTTGCTCTTAGGGATAGTTTTTTTTACGCTACCAGCAAAACTTTTGCATTTAGAACTATAAATTGCGAAATAACCTGTATTTGTATTTAAGTGTTTCGTTTTATTTCAGTTTTTAGTGGTAGGATTTGTTTTTAATATTTATCTTAAAAGATTTTCGGTAAAGAGTTGCAGAGCAATTTATTATAAAGGATTTTGCAATAAGTGCTAGAAAATTATTGACACTTTTTTTTAGTTTTCCTTTTTTTCTAAATAGATTGAAATTGATTGAAATTGTTCACAATTTTATTTTTCTTCTTTTTTTAGGAGAAGTAACACTTAGGCAATAATTGCCTATAACTAGTTAGATGTTACCTAGTAGTAGATGGCAAAGTGATAACAGATGGTAAAGGGATAGAGAGAGGAAAGCTTCATTGTCTTTGCAACTCTAATTTTGCAATTTTTTGTTTATAGCAGTGCGCCTCTGATGTGAAAGAGACATATTAACTTTTGAAACTGTGATTTAGTAGCCATTTCATGAATTATTTTACTTCGTCAATCATTATGCTACACAATACCGAAAAAGGAGGGTGCTCTGAAGTGCCTGGGAATTGCTATCAGCTGAAGCCGGTAGTGTTTCATGACCAGTGACTATGCCTTCGCCACTGAAAATTTGCAGCAACAACTAACACAAAAGCCACATAAATGCACATAAAAAAAATGCGAAATGTTTAGTCCACAACTGAATTCGTAACCAGGACTTTTTTGGTTTTGTAGTCAACGTGCTGACTACTTCAGCCATCGCCACCTTCAATTCTTAATTAACACCTTTAATTAGAATAATATAATTTTACAATTAAAAGTTTAATCAATGCAATTAAATTTTTTAATTAATTTTTAAGCTCAATACGTAAATACTTGATTTTTTAGCAATGCTATACATCAAATGAGGGCTTATTTTTAATTAAATGCTTATCTCACATATGCAACACTCATGAAATTCATGCAGATAATGAAGTTTGGCAACCTTGGTGGGACACAACAGCATAAAATTTAAAGGTTAAGTTTAAGACATCTTTTGTGAATTAAAGCATAACTGGGATAGCTGAGGTCGATTTACTAACAACCACTAAGCTGCCAGTAAACAGACCATTTTTTTTTCAAATATACATACATAAGTATGTATGTGTATGCATATGTATGTACATACATACATATGTTTACCACCACATCAAACTTAATGAATAGTTAGTCTCTGCTAATGGAAGCCTAATCCGCTTAGTTTAGTGGGTCACAAACGTTTCTAGCGAAATTTTTTTCTTGTTGGTTCGAATACAACAACATATTATGAACTATTTATATTTAAGTTTCTTATAAAAAGTTTAAAAAGTCTGTTTGTTTATCCACCAAGCAAAACTTTTATCTGCAGTTTAAGTTTTCCTTTTTTTTCAGTCACTTTTTACCTGTTGTGTTGGTATTATGATGAAAACTGCTAGAAAAAAACTTACGACTAGTTTTTTTCTAAATTACCTTAACTACGAGCCTTACTACAGCTGTGTGTACTTTAGTGTGAACTGCATTTGTGACTAATTATAATAAGTTTTTGCCAGAGAATTTCATGAAAAAATGAAAAAAAAAAACTACAAACTAACAAAACTTTTGTAGCATCTGTCCTTTAGTATATGTATGTATGTATGTGTAGAGTGTCTGTTTGTAACATGCCCTAAAATCTGTTTAAACAGCAAATCAAAAAAAGGAAATCTTTTTTCATTTAATCTTTAAATCTACAAGAGCACTAATCCTCCTCTGCGTATAAAAAAATCCCTAAAAACGCAGTGTTTTGCAAAACAAGCTGGTATTTCTGTAGATTTATGAGACTGATATACAGCTCGTCAGAATAATGTTATTAATTTGCGTGCGATTAAGTAAAACTTTTAAAATAAACTTGTGCATAAAACACTAAAAAGTAATTTTCAAAGCAAGATTTGCAAGCAGAAGATCGCCTGATTCAGTCTCGCGTCTATTTAAAAAAAAATTTTTTTCATGTGCCAACAGCGCAATTTTCATCGGTGTTTGATACCTTAAATGGCTTTCCTTTAGCTTAAAAATTAATGCGTCAATATAACATTAAATACTCAATAAATATGCTTTACAAATTTTCCAAAATGCGCAACTGCAGAGTTGTACAAGCATGAGCATGTCCCGCGTCTGGATTATACCTTTCCAGCAGTGCCATTTATAGCATTTTTACTTGAAAAATTAATAACTAAAGAATTTTTCTCAAAAGAAGAATTTTTATCAAAAATTAAACGCTTTTTTAAATAATTATCAATGAAAAAATTTCACTTGAGAACATTTCATCGAATATTTTTTTATATGTATTTATTACTCGCTATAAATTCTTCCCTTTAGGGAATATTTACAAAAATTTTATAAAATGTAGAATAATTTTTTCATATACTAAGCAAGCAGAATGGCAACAGAAGTTTTCCACAAAACAAATTTTTTTTAATTCTCTGCAACATTCCTGCCTTTCGCTATTTCTCTCTATTACACAGTCGAATTTGCATCAAGACAACATGAAGCGAAGAAATACTTGAATAATGCTGTATATGAAATATTATTTTAAATTTTAAATTCTTTTGAAATTTCATTGTTAAAATTGCTCCAGGCTTCCAAAAAAAAAAAAAAAAAAAAGATAAATAGTGCAATGTAAACGTACTCTATTCAATTGCTTTCTTTAATTTGTTCCTTTAGGCAGAATTTTGAACAAAAATTTTATAATCAATTTATCTAATTACATTTCAAATGAAGCAATAAAAATAGCTTAAGTAGGAAAATAAATTAATAAACAAGTACGAGTACGTTTCTGGAAAACACATCCTTCTCTTCAACGTATTTTTATTATGCGCAGGCATTAGTGCTTTTTTACAGCCGCCCATTTTAACTATGAAATATAAACGGAAATTGTTAGAAATAAACCAAATAAATTAAGTCATTGAAATACGAGTACTGAAATCTCTGGTTTTGGAGGCGAAAACTTGACCACTAAGAACAGAAAAGAGAAAAATATTTCGCCTTGAAAAGAAATTTTTAAATACATAAAACGGAAAAAAATTCCAATATACATATAAATTGTACACAGAGAAAAATATTTAACAAGACAATTTGATTAAAATAACAGTAAAGTTTAAATTTATATTTGAGAATTTCTTTCGAATAATTAAATTATAAAAATTAATTAGAATAATAATTGGGCTTTGGTTCAATTTTTTGTATGAAATTATTTTTATTTTTGAAATATCGATAAATTGGACCTTGGACCAGTGCTCAGGGGACGGCGCCTACGATTGCAATGCATTGCACTGGAACTAAATAGAGAGAGGCATGTCATAGAGAACAGACAGGTTGCGAAAGTGGAAGTGGTAGAAGATAGAGCTTAATTATTGCACTGCTCTGGAGAAAATATAGTGGTTTTGCAAAGTTTTTTTTTTTTTGTTGCACGGTGTAATCAAACATCACTAAACTGAAATGTTTAAATTTATTTATTCGGTGTACGTGAAAATGTTTTTTTCTCTTTTTTATTTATTCAAAAATGTTCGCAAAAATTATTTTTGGACAGTCTGGAGATATTTATCCTACTTCAATGTTTATCTTATTTTATTAGAGCAGGTTTTTTTTTTGTTTCTTCGGTCTTTTTTATTTGTGGTATTGGTGTTGTTTAAGCAATTAATCTAAAAGCTTTTTTACGAATTTGTGTTTTTCAAATGTTGTTTTCTTCTACTTATTTTTATTTTCTATTTGGAAAATATTTCATTTGCTTCTCTTAATGTTGGGGTTTTTCTTATTGTTTTATTCCGTGCAAAAGAAAAGATACTGTTTGTTTGATTTCTGATATTGCAAATACGAGTAATAGTCTCCTCTTGTACTTCAATCTGAAGATTGAATGAAAATTGACAAAAGAAGTGCTTTCATTGGAAACGTTTGTAATCCGTAGATAATAGAACAAAAAAATTATTTACAAAAGTGTGATTAATTGCTTGATACTTAACGAGTTCTAGGTCAAGGGAAAATAAATATAAGAGGAATGAAGTGAAAATGAGGTTTCACTTTAATAAAATTAATAAATTATTTAGTTTTAGAACCAAACATTAAAAAATATATATTTTTTTTTACTTTCTTATTGAACAATGAATTAGAGTGCATTGCGCTTTTCACTTTTTTTATTAAAAAAAATATATTTACACTTTAAAAGCGCTGTGAGATGGCTTTATAGCGGAACAATAAAGTGCGAAAACTTTAAATGAATAAAGCAAAATTGTTTAAGAAATGCAGTGCACTTTTCGCTGAAGAGAAAACACTATTGGTTGCCCTACCGGGTTTTTTGCCTCTTGCCTCATTAGTTGATTTCGAAGTAGACACGTTACATAGTATTGACACTACTAAAATTTTAAATTAATGTACTTCTAGCAATAATCTACCCTGCATTTTTATCAAATAACAATCTCCAGTTACCATTAAAATATGCTCATTATCTATGAAAAATTACAGCCCGATACAGCATCTTCATCAACGAGCATTACGCTATGACTCGTACTGATTTCCAATTTAATGTTATCAAATATTTATGATTTCGAATCATTGTAGAATTTTATTTGTTAATAGTGCCGGTTGTATCGCAATGGGATTTGTTTGATAAACGGCGTTTTTTTAAGCCGATATAATACACCGATATATTATCTGTCATACAAACTGTCATAATTTGCTAACATTTCCAAATTTATGGTGAGTTTGCTCTGGCAAAGCACTACGGATATATTGACACATGAACAGTGCTACCAGATTTACTTTGCAAATCAGTCATCAATTCGTGCGACTACTAGACGACTGTGTCATTTTTATGGCGCAATCAATTTCTAGAAATGAACGATATCTTCTTTCGCCCCGTAAAGTCTCTAATTTATGCTGATAAACCAGCAACAATTGACGCCGTGGATGCCAACATTCTTTGTGTTATTCGTGATATCGTGATATATGGGCCAGCACTGCTTCAACAGTGACTCGTCAAGAACAGACGCGGTGCCCATATGTTAGAAATCATTTCCATGGCCACTGGGGAATGCCTGTTCGGTCCCTTTGTGATTTCGAGCAGCCGAATCCGCCCCAGCAATACCCTACAGAACCCACAGCATCCCTAAATCATCCAGATTCTCCTTTTAAATTTACATTTACATTAAATTTTGTTTTGGTAGGGCGCTTCATCAGGCAACTTATGCTAAATAATTGCTTGCCAAAACATTATTTTTTCTTTTTATTCTCAAAGATGGTTCTGGCAGATTGTTGCATTCAGTTTTCCCCTTTTGTATTCATCAGCAAATACCTTAATCGGATTTCAGTTCAGTATTAAATGACTTTTCTAGCAAATTAAAGGCCAATATTGAAATTGAAATAATTTCCATACACTCGATTAGTATACAGTTGCAAGTTATAAAGACATAAAATTAGGCAAATTATATGGCAATTGCCCCCATATTTAAACAAATTTATCAAATTCAAAGTAGTTCGATTTACAGAGAACGTATCTTAATCCACAAATTAAATGTAAAGATGTTAAAGCCTACAAAAGCAAACACACATACGCATCACACATTTGCATCAATACAAACACAAGAATAAACAGCAAATATGAGTAGCATTCACAGATTTCACAAATAAACATCTAAATAAATAGAAATGCTTTACACAAAGTAAATATAAGGGCTGCCATGAATTGATGTACGTACATATGTGCTAACAAAATATATGTATGTATGTGTGTATGTATGTATGTATGTATGTAGATACATATGTATACCCGTATGTGCTGATGTAAATATGATCAGTTTTAAGGCTTCAGTTTTAAATCTAACGGGAATACATGAACAAATGTATGTACATATGTGCACGTGTACGCGTCTGAGAGGGATTTACAATTACGAAAGCAATTTATGTATTTTTGTCTATTGCGAATTGTTTTAACTTAAGATTTACTAATACTTATTTGGTAATGGTGTATAAATTTGCTAATGAACCTTTGGGATTTGGTAGAGGTTACATGTTTGTAGTTTGCAAGTATTGTAGGATACTTATTTACGAACAATTGCCACAACTATCGCATTAACACGCTAACCATGTTGGAAAAACTGAAGGCAACGCATTTCTTTATAGATTTTATTTGGTTAAAGCAGGTTCAAGCAGGTTTTTGTTCATTTCTTAATTCAAATATTCTGCTCCATGGCCAGTAATAAAAATACAATATGATTCGTGTGCCTATGAATGAATATAGGGAATGACGCAGAAATCTAGAAATCACGAAATAGTAAAATAAAGGAATTTTATTGTTGCTGTTGTTGAGATGATAAAAAATTTAGAATCAAAAAATAAGTTTTTTTCAATGTGGTTGTGATAATGTTTAATCTTAACAGAATTATTGTGGTTTTTTTCTTTTGTTGTTGTTTAATATTTATTTTTGGATTTGATTAAATAATAATTTATTTTTCTTGGACCGGCACTCAGGGGATGACTCCCACACATGTAATGCATTGTATTGAAATTAGAAAATGGGGACGATGTAGCGAGTAGTGTTTATGCCCACTCAATTTACATCTTCCCACGTAAAGTACGTATGACTAAGCAGGGAGTTTATTTCACATACATGCTGTTGGGAGAAAAAATTTCTTCTCTCTGTAATGCGTATTGCTTTTCGTTGCCAAATCGAAAACAATGGGAGGCACTCCTAATGAGTACTTTGAGCGTCCTAATCAGCGAGATTCGGGAACAAGGTACCTGATTTCATAGGAGCACATCGCATTATGGTAACGATAAAACAATGAACACACTCCACATTTCGTCAGTGTTCAAGGGGTCAATAGAGTTGGCTATCCTACTGTAGAGACTACGAGGCGCCGATGCATATATGAGAGTTGAGAAATGTATTCCATTTTCGTAATTAATTAAGGCTGTATGAATAATGGCACAAATCCCAATCGCCCACAAAATTGTTGTAAAAAAATAACGTTCAAAAAGACTGTTCGAGAGTATTCTTATTCTTAGCCTCCTGTAGGCTTTTTTCCTACAGCATATGTACTGCTTCCAGTATTGCGAAAAGCTTCGCCAGCATTATGATAGAATCCTTGTGATGTTCCTCTAAATAACAATGATAATTGCTCGGACTATAAAAGAAATATCTACGTGAGCAATTCTTGGGCAAATTTAATTAATTTATTGTAATTTAGTTATTCTTTTATAATGTAATGAAAAGTTAATTACTCCAGCTATTAGTGTTCTCTAAATAAAACCTAAATATACAATATTAAGCTTTATAAAAAACTAAACTTTATTTTAATCCATATAATTGTGACTCTAAGTCGAACAGTAACACTTTCGCAATTAAACATTTTAATTTAAACTTTTAGAAAAGTAATTCCCTATAAATCTGCTTAAATTCTCTTCTTTTCTCTACTTCCTTCTATTCCCATGGAAAAGATGAAAGAGTTTTTGCCAACTGTTATTTTCTATTAATATTTTTCCTAAAATATGACAACTAAATGGTACTTGACATATAAAACTTCTTCGGAAATTGTGCATGTAGATTTTTTTATTTGCAAACATTTAACTACTTTTGCCATTACCATTTTTCAGCAACTCCCAAAGGTATGCAACGTTATTACTATCAATTACAAAACATTTTGTTTTGTGTATGGATCTGAATTTCTTTCTGTCTTACTTTTTTTATCGTTCCCATACATGCGTGCAAATGTTTTACAAGTGGGAGTTGTTGTACGAAATTTGCCTTCAGCATTAAGCTGCAAGTAACCAAAAAATAAATAAAAATTAAAAGGAAGAACATGATGCTGCCAAATACAGCCTGAATAACTTGAAAAAATCTGGGAATTTGTTTAATTGTTTGTTTGAATTTTAGTAACATTTCCATACATATACGACCGTATATGTGTAGCGGCGTATGAAAGTTGTGCGAAATTTTCAAAGTGGAATGTTTTTGGTAAATTTTATGGCAAACAAAAAACAAAAACTATTTTTCCGGTAAATAAAATGTTTGACATAACAGTTTATACAGGGAATAAGGAAATACAAACATGTTTTTGCAAATATTAAGAAATATATTTGGTTTTTAATTGATATACAATAATAATATATGAAACCTGAAAAACTAGACGTCGAAGACAATCGCCTCACCTCTGACGGTTGCCCATTACATTTTCGTTCAAAAAACCATCCTTTCAAAAATGATGTTCTAATTCGCAGATTTCTTAATTTTTTTTAAATGTAAGCAAAAGCGTGTTCAAAATATTGTGCCTTTCATGGTACCATGTTTATTGCTTATACATCAGAATTAGAAAATCGATTACACTATCTTTACCACTATTTGTAGTCACATTCATGTGCTTTAAAAAGAATGGAAAAGAGAGCAAACAATTTAAGATTTCTTTATTTTACACGTGCAAGTGCCCTATTCTAGATCACGGAATTGCCTATATTACAAACTTTCTGACAAAAAATAAATAGATATTAGAAAATTAACAAATCCTACTTTTAATTTATATTGTAGAAATTATAATTGCCATAAAAATAATTTGTGTTTCTTAAAAAAAAAATATCTATAATTAAGTTTAGTTTAAATTCATCAAATATTTTGAATAATCAAAACGAATGGAACAGGGGAAATGCCAAGGCACAAAAAAAAATATTAGATCAATAATTCATTACAACTTATGCAGTAAAAGATAAGAATTATAATAATAAATTAGTTTTTTGTTATGCAGTGAACAAAACTTTTAATTAAAATTATTGCCTACTCGTACGTATGATAAATAAAAATCAAATAAATTAATTTATTATTCATCATACGTAACCATATCGCACACTAAATCAAAAACATAACATGAAAATAGTTCAAGAGAGTTAAACAACTTTTGATGCTAAAAAAAAAGTTAAAACAGATTAATTTAACTGAAAGCGAACAGGATGTGTAGTTATGGTAGTCATTACAGTAGAACTGAAAGAACAAACTTTGCACATTTCAATTTGGTACAGCCACAGTACTTTCTCAGCTGATTGTCAATAATAAATTTCCATGGTTTTGAATAGAAAATGAGAAGAACTAAATTTATTTATTCTATAGAGATATACAGTCGAAAACCGCTATAACAAACACGCGCTTTAACGAAAATCCGATATAACGAATGGCCATATTTACGACCGGTCAACTTATTTTACATATATATTTTGAAGAAATGGTACAGGAAAAATCAAACCAAAATGCAGTTAATTTTTTTAATTCTTTAAATGACTGTAAACCGTTACATCTGTCAGTGATAAAATTAAAAATGTTGTTTTCGTATTCTTCTGAAACAAATTTGTTCGGTTGAACGAATTTCCCAGTTTAACGAAAGTGTTTGACATTATATTATTCGTTATAACGGGCTTCGACTGTATTTCTATATGGCGCAAATTACTCTTCGTTGCTAATTTTCCACATGTAACTAATCTGCTAATTTGATACATACCAAAAACCTACATTATCAGAACAAAACAAAATATATGAAATTAATATTTCCTACGCTTATGAAGATTTGAAACATTGTAGAATGATAAGTGAAACGCCTGGCACGCAAAACAGCTATTTTTTCTTTTTTTTATATAAAAAATTAAAACAGCTAAATTTCAGAGTCGTCAAAAGTAAACGACAGAACCGTCTTCGCGAGCACTCCCAAAGTCGAGTAAAATTGCAAATCTGCTACGCAGAGAATTAATACTTTTAAACAAAATTTACAATCTATTGCATAAATTTTAGCCATTTAATTGCACTAATGATTATTTTCTATCCATCATAAATATATTGAAACTTTATATTTTATTTTTGGTGCTTGATCTGGAATCTACTATTTAATGCGTATTATGTTTAAAAATGCACGTATCATTCTCGTATAATTTATTAAGTTTCCCTGGAGTTTATTTGGTCACCATGCCGAAAGCATTAGCAGTCGCTTCATGTTTCTTCTTGCTGCGCTACTAATTACATCGTCATTTTTAACTCCTACGACTACAACTACTTTATTCTGTTCTTAAATATACGCTACTATTTTCTTTTTGTAGTTGCCATTTTTTATAACACTTCATGTACAGTTACTTAAACAAAATAAATTAATATTCATCATACGTTCCCACATATCCTTCATGTAACTGCTCGTTCATGACGAATGCCATTGAATACAATATTTATAACGTTGCTTAACAATTAATAATTAAACCAAACAAATCATTAACAAAAAAAAAGTAACACAACCACTAATAGTCTTTTTTTACAAAACACCATTATGCCATTTAAATGGCAGCAGATGAAAAACATGATGAAAAGTTACGAAAATCTATAATTCCCAAATCACACATAAATCTTTAATATAAAACACATGCAAATACAACAATTTGGTTACAAACACAATGAGCGGAAATGCAAATGAATCGAAACGGTTACAGAAATAACCTCTTTGCAAAATGTGCTAATAAATTAAACAAAAATTGTTAATAATAATTTATGGCAACAACTCAACATAAATCAAGAGAAACAAGCCAACAGGGTTAAATGCAAAAAAAATAACCAAACGCCAAGAAAAACCTTAACTCGTTACAAGCACAATTGAAAGCAACAAACGCTTAATCAAATATATGCATGGCTATTGGGAAACACAATAATTGACAGCACAGAAATGAATTAAGTTAATTTGCAGCCACTTTATGTACCACAAAAAAAAAAGATTCACTGGCCTTGGTTTGCTGAATTTTTTGGGTTATAGAGTATAATTGAAAAAGAACAATACCAACAATTTCAATAAACTAAATACCCACATTCATTCCCATAACATGTATATCGAATTAAAAAGGACTTTAGGCATTTGCTTATGTAGTGTTTTTATCACAAAATTTTTCAGTTTTTTTTTTTTTTTGTATTTTTATTGCCAGTGCCAATGAACCGTTTTTGTGTGTCTCAATTTACATATAAATTTTATAAATTTGAAACCATATGCCCACTGAAAAAAATACCTAAACTGAGAGGAAAAAATATGGCGCACTTAACATGCTCAATGTAATAAAAATGATTTATTGGAAATTGAACATATAAAATTATAAATACAAGTCAAACTATGGAGCAATAAGATTCGATACAGTAAAAGTATACACTATACATTAGGAGGAAGTATATCATGGCTGCTGATAGATTCTACGTTTACGAAGTCTCACCTGCTCCAACTTGTATAGGAGGCGCACGAAGCTATCATTCCTTGACGTCGGGACTATTGCCAGATTCATTAGAAGTTTGGCCTGGTTTCCGCCTGGATTTAGGAGAGCTGTGCTTTCGCACGAGGCCTCTCCATTGATTATTCGCACCGGACAAGGACTGGACGGCCAGTTCTAAGGCTACGCTTCGCGTTGTATTACAACGGTCCGCTAAGTGTAATAGAATCTATGAAGCTATCGCTCACAACCTAAAGAGTATACGAGGGTGGTTCTGAACTAAAACGAATGAGCTTCCAGTATTTTTCAGAAAATAAATATACAGCTCCCCTTTTAAGAAAGATCCAATAAGTCAATATATAGTTGACTAAACTACTGTCACCGATCGAGTATTTTAACTTTAAATCGGCTTAGATTATCGAAGCAACAAATGTTAATTGAAATTAGAATCATATGCCACTTTTGCTTTGATACTTTCTCCGTATATTTTTATAAAATAATTATATGAATTTCTCGAACGTATGTACGTCGTAATATCAACTACTAAACGTTGAAGTTCAAAGTAAATAATTTTTAAAACTGCAAACATTTTCAAGCAACATTTTCTTCATAATTAAAGTAAGACTAAGTTTTTGCAATTAAGACTTTCCGTAATAGTTTTTAAGAAATAAGTATTTTTTCATTGTATCTGTATAAAATTCTATAAAAATTAAGTGCAATATTTCCCCTCCTTTTATCTCTATTATAACATAAATCAAAATTACTAATTCTAAATATACAAACAAAAATAAATAAAAAATTTGGCGTATATAAAACGAACACTATAAACTTTAGCGCGGATGAGGGATTCGATGGCACGTATCACACCAACATTGTGGTCAAACATAACGGCAGTTGTCTGTACGTGCCCCCTGGCATCTTCAAGAGCACATGCAAGATAGACATCACGTGGTTCCCATTCGATGACCAACACTGCGATATGAAATTCGGTAGTTGGACTTATGATGGAAATCAGGTAAAGTGTGCGTATATGTGTGTGTTTAAATATGTCTAAGTACGTATAAATGCTATTCATGCTAAACATGGGCAAAACAACTTAAATCGCAACAAAAGCGAAAAATCGCGAAAACTAATGAGGCCTCTCTACACATTGTAATAAAAAAAATTCTTCAATTTTAATTTCATTAATCACAATCACATAAACAAATGAAGAACTCAGACCGATCAAATACAAGGAATCTTTATAAGACACTGATGCGAACAAAGTCAGTCAGCTGATAAGAAAAAAAACACAACCAAATTTGCATGCATTCATTCGAAATTGTTCTAGTTGAAATAAATAAAATAATAATAAATAAATAATAAAAAAAAGAAATTTTTAAATATTTGCTTCGATTGTTTACATTTTGTTTTAAATGTAAATTTTTTTAAATTTAATTTTAAATAAGAACTTACAATTACATGTTTTAAAAATTCAATTTTCAATTACAATCATAAAATAATTCGTTTGGCAGACAAAATTATTGGAAAAAAAAACAACTGTCGCCGGTGATATGAAGTGAATAATTTTTTTTATTGGTGCACAGTGGACCGACCATATTTAGAGAAAGCACCCTAAAATTTTGTTTTTTTTTTGTATTTGAAAGTAAATACCAGTGAGCATCGGGAACTAAAAAATTACAGCTCTATTTAGATCTATATCACAGCGAACAGGGTGATTCATAATGGACTTTCTCAGTATTTAGCTAAAATTAAAAATTTCTTCATAAATTTGCATTGATAACTGACTATAAAATTTTTGTTTGCAAAGATTTTAAAGCAAAATATAGATGTATAATTATATAAATTTTGTAATATTATACCGAGATATAACCGAGGTACATATATATTTTAGAAGAAGTGATAAAAATCCACCTTTAGCAAAAAAACTTTTTTTTTACGATTAAATTATTAATACAGGCAACTGGACAAAATGAATGATGCAGAAATTCTTACTTTTGGGGCTACTTTTACGTGGAATGCTCAGATGGGAGTCCCATATCAATGAGCTGAAAAATGTTGTACTGTATAACTTTGCAACTCCAAAGCTACTAAAATTATTCTGTGTCTCCTAACTTAAACTTAAAAAATTGTTTTTAAGAAAGTTTCGAAAATATGTCAATTTAATACAGCAAGAACACGTCCAAGAAATATTTCATTATTTTGTAGTTCGAACCCTCCTCAACACTTCTATAGCCCATTGTATATCAACCACATACCACTTACCCATGTGAAAAACACCAGTTTTACTGACAATTGTTCGTAATTTATAAATTTACAGTAAAACATGATAGATATAGTAATATTTAAGAAAAAATAATAACAAAGTTTTTGGCTAAAATAAAAACATACGACTTTTTTGTTAAAACTTCTCTATCTTAGCCAAATTTTAAGCAATATGAGATAAATCTTACATTATCTACTTAATGGGTAAAATAATTTACGGCGTCAAAAGTTTGCCAATTTCTGACAAGATTTAAGTTAAAAAATTGCTATTACCCGTAAAAGTAACAGATAGAATAATACATAGTACATGTATATAAAAAAAAACGTTTCTCAACATGTTTTAACAAATCCACGTTCATAATAAACTTCAGCTAAAGACTAAAATGTATTTAAAAACCTCCCTTACTTGTTTTCTTATCAGTCGATTTTTACGTTTTATAGCAAAAATTAAAGAATAAATGTCTACCTAAAAAAAATCTATATTCCAAATCAATCAAAAGTTTTGAATTTTCTACCGCCTTATCGAGCATTAAAAACGTATAGTGGCTGCCAACCACATAAGTTACACAAAGAAAATTGTCTTGTATTCTTTTAGATGCAGTGATATTCTTTTGAAGTTATAAAAATTTAATGTAGAGATATAAAATTGTGAAACATTTTTAAACAATTTTTTATTCTGACTTGTAAATATTATCGACAGCTCAGCCATCCGAATCAGATTTCTGCTAATGTATTATGTCAAAATAATAAACATAATTCAAAAGTTCCTATTAGTTTATGACTCGTTTGTTTTTTAAACTATTGTAAAATATTAAGACATTATGATAATATGACCAAATAGCACTGCGTTTGAATCTCTCAAATGATTGGAATAATAGCAAATATTATATAATAATTCCTCACTCGATAGAAAATGATTTTAGAAAAATTTTTATTTCTTCAAAGGGGACAAGAAAAGTATTCTTTCAAAGTATATTTTTAAGTTGTTGCTTTTTTGTTGTCCATTGTGTGCTGTGCTGGACACACCAGTTGTAATCAGATGATGTAAAACATTTTTATTTTTTTTTATTATTGAAAGTAAGGTGCACGTTCAGGCGTCTATACAAAATTTATTTTAAATTAACAGAATGTCTTATATTCCTTTTCTTTGATCTGTCTGAAGGAAACAAACAAAATAACTTCAATATTTACTCTTACATCTTTCCATATATGAAACGAAGCACTTACACGTTTTTTTTTTACTCAAGTTCACTCACAATATTTTTTTACTAAGTTTTTATGTTAAATATTATTTCCAACTATTTTTTGAATACTCTTATTTATCTTTCATTGTTTTATTTTTTTTTTTTTTTTTTTCATTTCACCTACAACTAAATTCTATCTAAAATGAATTAATAACAATTCACTGCGTTTTTGTGAATTGCAAAACCAGATTTATTTTTCGATTGAAATTAAAACAAAAAATAAATATATAAAAACAAACACAAACAGATACACATACGAAACTCGTACACAGTTTAAGTGTTGTTCTGTTCTTGTGTTGTATATGCTAGAAGCAAAAAAAAAATATATTTTTAATTAATATATTTTTTATATACAACATCAACTACGTAACACTGAAAAAACAAAACAAACAATGTACACAACAAAACAGATCCTGCAAATTAAATTTTTAAAAATACCAACCGGATATAACTACTCTACTACAGCAAAAACGAAAACAAAATGAAAATTACGGAAGAAATATAAATATTGAAAAAGGTCCTGATTGGAATCATGTGAGAAATAATTTTTTTCCCATTGAATTGAGATGCGAATAAAATTAAAAAGAACGAAAAAAATTTATTTCAACTATTTTGCATGATGGCAAACATGAAAGACTTCAACAGATGTAGAAAAAATTAAGAAACCAAAAAGTTTCCATTACCAGAAGGTTCACATGATTTTTAACGTTTGTAAAAACTCTTAATGAAATTCAAACACCAGTCTAACACTTCAAACACAACTTTAAAAAGGCAATCAAATTCATTGAGGTGCGACTCTTATTGATAAGGAAGCTTTTATTGATTCTGCAGTAAATATAAACTTTCTTTATTTAACATCATCTGCCATTGCTTTGTTGGCATCTATTATGATTAAAACAAACAATAACTTGATAAGGAATAGTAACTTTTCAACAAAGTTTGACATATATACAAAAAATAAATAAATAAAATCTTGCAATGCCCATAAAATTTCCAAAATTACAAACTGTTCAATTGGTTTTTTTATTGCAAAAATGTCAAATTGTATGATCCTAATATTTCAGCATAGTTTGAACGAAAGTTTATAAATCTCGAAAATTTGTATTATAGTAGAAGTTCAATATACCATAATTTAATAATATTGTTATACTTATGTAAGCTTAACACGTAAACACGGCATTGGCACAACCACAGAATGATAAATGAAAAAAATATAGCTAAATATGTTTTACTTCCTAAAAAAACCGTTCGTCGATTTCTTCTCGACTAGTCTAGCAGATCAAATCAAATAAACTAAATAAAAGTAATATTTTACATATGTACACAAATCAAATTATCTACCTATCCATGTTAGATTAAAATACTTTAGAATTTTTTGTTTTCTTCGCTTCCCCTATAGCGGATTTGCATTTTTTTTTGCTATAATAGAGATGAAAGCATGTTGCGTAATAAATCTGATGTAAGCGCGTATTTTTCGAAATTAGAAAACGTGATTTTAAAACTTAACAGGTAAAATATTTAAAAAAATTACAAATGTGGGATTTTTTAGGCTGAAAAAAGTAACCAAAATTAAAAAAATATTCACATCTCCTCATTGGAAAACTTATATTTGGAAAGCATAATGGCATACTTGAATGCCAATTACACCTCCCACTTTTATTTTCTGAAAACTATTATAAAAGAAAATTCGCAGGAACATGTTGAAGGGAATTATAAAAAATAGAATATAAAACTTGGATCAGTACGGTAATGTGCACTTTGCTTATTTCATGATTGTAATATGGAAACATTTCAAAAGTTCCCATGAATCAGTTAGGTGAAAGTAACTGGCATACAAAATTGAATTTCTGTGAATTGACCACTCTTATCACCAAGATTTTATAAAAGCAGAAATTATTTAAATGTAAATATGTATAATGAAATATACTACTTTTAAGTGCAGCAGCTTTTAAAATTTTCAATGCCAGAAAAAAAATTAATTTACTCTGGTTATGTGTATTGAAATCATTGGAAGACCCAAGCAACCTTATCGCTAGGAAGCGCACTTTAATAAATGACTTGGACTAAAAGGCACACATAATTAATTACAAATTTTTATTTTCTTTTATATATTTTAAAATAATTTTAATTTTCTTTATATGTAAATATATATTTAGAGAAACAAATAAATTATAATTATTTTGTTCTTAAAACTAACAAAAACATATTTTCTTCAATTTCTTTGATAAAAAAAAAACAACAAAAACCCCAAATTAAAAAAAAATAATCCCTTTCAAATTATGCTGGAAAATATGTTTTTGCCTGTGTTGATAAAATGTTCATAAATAATCAATATGAAATTATCAACAACAGTTGGATTTGGTTTTGAATTCCGAAGATGGAGGGGATCTTTCCGATTTTATAACAAATGGCGAATGGTATCTAATCGGTTAGTAATTGAACTATTTCCTTTCTAACTTTTAACTATCTTAAACAGTTTTACTATCACAACTATTCTATGTTCTATCACTAACTGTCTATATATTCTATGTTGTTTTATTTAATAACTTTTCGATGTGGTTTCTATGTTTGATAAAAAAAAAAACAAAAAAACAAAAAAAAACTTTCTAAACTTCCTCTCATAAATAAAAATAACTGTTTAAACTCAAACATTTAATTAATTTAAATATGCCCTCCACTTGTGTATCAAAATAATTAGTACAGTGGGTCTAACTGTTAATATTGTGGATAGGAAAAAATTTTTTTCTAATAGAAGAAGTTGCGAAAATAACGTATAAAATAAGAATACTACTTTGCTAAAATCTTTAAGTCATAAAAATTAGGTCACAGTTTGCTATTCTAATGTGCTTAGAAATTGTTAAAATTGTGTATTATCTTTTTTCATTTTTGCAGAAATATTTGTTATATTTATTTCATTTTATTTTTTCATTTCTATTTTATGTAATTATTCCAATTATTTGAAACTCCCCAGCCTCAGGCTAATAGTCTGCGGACGCACCTTTCATTTGATATTATTTATTTAATTTTTATATATTATTTTCTTTATTGCCGCTTCGTTTTATTCGTTAATTTTTACTACATTTTAATTTTTTTTTATTTTACTTCGTTATTAAATTATTGCCAAATGTATTTAAAGTGGAGGGTATAACTAAAAATAAACAAAAACAAAACTAAAAGTTTTTATTTAAACTCTTAAATATGTATATAAACCTTAAAAAGCAAGCTGGTGGCAAAACTTCATATTTATTTTGCTACTAATTTGCTCATATAATTAATTCATCATTGTTTATAAATATTACGGTGGATCAATTAAAATCTTCCTTAAAAATAACACATTTAGTTATATTTTTCTTTTATTTTAAAACGTTTAATATTTTTAACATTTTATAAATTTGACAACAAAATATTTTTAGTTTAATCGAAGTCATTAAATCATTACAAAAGATTGTGTTGGAATAATAGATTTTAATTTATGCAATTGTAGTATTAATTAGTAATTAATGATAAAAATTGTTTGCATGCTATAAATCTAAAAAAAATAAAATTATTTATGCGCCGCACTTTTTTTTCGTTTGATGCATGAAACATTTTCTATTTGTCAAATAAAACAAAAATAATTATTGTTTAGAAAAATAAATAAGATTTTCCAAAGTTATGGCTTTATGCCAATGAATCAGAAACAATCGTTGCGATCGTATTAAATCTTCGGTTTATCTATCACTAATAATTAATTTTTCTTCTTACAAATAACGAAGGAGATGTATGAAGAATATTAAAAAAATAAAAATTACTCATACGCAATACATGCATTCATATCTGATGTACGATAAATAATGCCAAAGCAAATAAATATGCTATAAATTTTGTAATTAAATAACTATGAAGAGAAACATACTGTACGTATGAGCAACGAAAATAATTAAGTCATGGACACGTAGTTTAGAACAAAAACGTTTTCTAGTATTTAAATACACTGAAAACAATTACAAAAAACAACGTAATTTTGTTGTGTACTTCATATGAATTATTAAGAATATGTTGTAATAATTGTTAAAATGCAAAAACAATTTTATGATAATACCAACAGATTTTATATAACAAATACATAACAATCCGCTTGAATTCTGTTATTATTTTATCTATAATGCTCCTTGTAGCGCTTTATGAGTATACACAGGGCTCTATTCTACGTTTCACATTCAGCTTCGCTTCAAAGGAATGAAAACAAATTGTCGATAATATAATAACTTTCCCAATTAAAAAAAAATAACTTTAAACAATCCTTAAAAAATATAAAAAATTGCATGTCTGCTAATGCATGTCAAATATATTTTTGTTATGGTAAATAGTTTTAAAATTAAACAATTGCACCGTATAAATAATAAAATTATATCAGTTTCCTTAACACCATAACTCAACTTAATTTACTGAGTCATTATAAAAGAAATATTTACGTGTTTTTCAATAATTTAATAGATTGTGCCAAAAAGCATATTTTTTCAAACAGGAAATTAATGCACACTTAAACAAATGTTACATTCATAATTTTTCAATTGTGTTCTTTAAGCCTTAAACTTAATAATGCTTGGTTTTTAAATAATTAATATAATAATAAATAACACAAAAAGCAAATATTTAAGTCTTAATTGGATGCCATTGAGAGGCCAAAAATTTAATTGAAATGCAGTATAAAACAAAAGAAAACAAATTGCATATCTATAATTTTACTATCAAACTGAACATTAAATATCTTTTACAATGGCTATCAGTGATTTTTTAATACTTTTAATTCTATATATGTATGTGTGTGTGTATTTGTTAATATTAAATAATATTCGTATCCATTGTGTTTTTGCAATCAGTAAATCTTAAAAAAAACACATTCGATATGAATGTGTGCAGCATATCTGTATGTGTGCATATAGTATGTTTGTGTAGGTGTGGATCCGTACTTATTTCATTTGTATGACTGTTGTTCACAGTTTAAAAAATATTTAATCGCTAATGTATGTATAATTATTTAAACCATAAATGCAAAAAAAAAATAGTAATAAATGAAACATACTTTTAATATAATTTTAATAATTAACTTTTATGTGAACAAAAACTGCGCTTTTCCGCTTTAAAAATTAACCACACTCACACAATCAATAAACGGATGAATTAACCTTAAACAACTGGTGTTGGAATGTTGAAACAGCCATGCCAGGCAAAAAGAATACAATCGTTTACGCCTGCTGTCCGGAACCATATGTGGATGTCACATTTACAATACAAATACGTAGACGAACGTTATATTATTTTTTTAATTTAATTGTACCATGTGTATTGATATCATCGATGGCTTTATTAGGATTTACTTTGCCACCCGATTCGGGTGAAAAACTTACTTTAGGTATGTATGCAATTTAACAGTGAATTTTCCAACACAATTTCATTCATTTGATTTTAACTTTGAATTATTTATAATTTCATTTTAAATTATTTAGTTAATTTAATGATATTTTTTACAGCTAAGTTAAAGAAAAATAAAACAAAATCAATTTGAAATCTCGCCGTTATTGAAAAACAAAATGACTCAGCCAATTTTATTTAGCGGTAGCGAAATGAGGAAATGCTGGATTGTGTATTTTTTGCTAACGAAAACAGAAATAATAAACCATTTTAAAATAACAAATAGGATTTAATAAACTACAACTCTTAATTGAAACCAACTAAAGAAAAAACTGCATGCTAAATGCACTTGATTTTTTTATGACAGAAATATCTACATACGTGTTTTAAAAGCCAAACAGGAAAATAATAATATTTTATTGAATTTTTTTTTTTTCGCTATCCGACCAACACATAAAAACACTTCGCCTTTTTCTGATGGGCATTAGTGTGCCTTTGTGCCATAAAATTTTAAAGTCTTACATAATTGACTTAAGTCTACCTTATATAATTTTAAAACAATGTTTTTCAAAGACCTGGCCTCAATCTAATTATTTGCAAAATTATAGTGTTTTCACACAATAAATTAAAACCTGACTTTAACGTTAAAACCACAAATAGCTGATTTTGCGTTCTCACTATAAGTTTAATTAAATCAGGTTTTAACTCATAGTTTGTGTAATAAAATTTCATTTATTTTCTCCTCCCACAACTCGATGAAAACATTTTCATTATGCTCTACGCAATAGCTTCTTTTTCTTTCGCAGTTTTTTAATGTTGTTTCTGCTGCGTCCATTGTTTTAAATTATTGACTACAATAATTTCATTTACCAAATTTTCCTTTATTTTTTTTTTATTTCATTGGGCGCCATTTAAATTTCCAGATGTTTTCAATTCTTTAACTTGGCAGCACTGCTTTTAGTACATTAAGGTTGTATTTTACAAAATCAATTTAAAACCAGTTGGAAGTTGAAGTTTTTAATAAAATATTTTTATATGGTAAAGCCAGGTTTTAAAACCAAGTTTTGCTTTAAAAGCAGTCAGTGTGAAAGGACTATTACCAACAACGCATATACAATACTATAGAATTATACTATTACAAAAAGACTTCAAAGCGAACTTATTTATTTATTGTTATAAATTCCCAACTTTGGCTTTTAAAATATGTTTTATAAAAAAAACCTCATAAATAAACCTAACAAACCAGCTAAAATAATGATAAAAATAATAAACCAGCTTTGAAATTTTCTACAGATTATTGAAGAATTATCGCAAAACCAAAATAAACTATATAATTTAATAATAAAATATTTAATTTAAATACAATAAATAATATAAGTATAATAAATTTTAATTTTTATTTGTTTTTCTTTGCGTTGACATTGCTATTGGGTTTCTTCTATTAAAATCTTTTTTTATAAATATTTCAGGCGTTACCATACTACTCTCACTAACAGTTTTTCTAAATCTTGTTGCTGAATCTATGCCGACAACGTCGGATGCTGTTCCCCTTATAGGTACACACAAGATCCCAAGTAGTAAAATCAAATACATAGAAACCTTTTCTTTCTTTTCTACATTCATACATTGAATTAAACTATCGCACACACTATTAAAGACACTTTTATAGAACTACAATTTCAAGAAATGTTTGCAACAACGAAGTAATTAAGAAAAGTTGCCTATACTTTTCTTAATGTGTCAAAATGTTGGCAAACATGTTCATGTCGCCTTGAGCTTTCTATTAAACTTTCTTTAAATTGTATTCCTTGTCTTTAATTTTGTTTTTATTGAAACATTTTAGAACAAAAGAGCATTTTTTTGGTTTGTAACGTTTAAAGGAAAGCGAAATTAAAAGTGCTGTAATCTTTTTTTTTTCAAAAATGGTACAAATAATTTTTTAGGTGAACTAGATTAAAATTAAATAGCGCATTATTTAAAAATCAATCACTTTTTTTTACTTTATTTCATTATAAAAGAATGGAATGACTAGAATAAAGTAAAATGCACTAATAAATTTCAAGGAAATATTACAGAATTGTTTGCTCGAAAATAGTAAAATTATTAATTTAGACAAACTCACGCATGAAATTCTGTCACTCCAACAAACATTTCCCAGAAGCAGCTCTGTAATCGACAGTTAAGTGTTTTAAAATCGAAAACACGATACCGAAACTCAAGATTTCTGTTAGCGATGTGCCAGTTCACAGGTCTCTTTACTCTTTATATAAAACAGCAGACTTAATTGGAATCAAAAATTTTCTAAATAAAAACGAAAGAAGACGTAAAGTTTAATATATTTATTTTCGATTTATTGAATGCAAGATATACAAATAACACTGTACTGTACTTCCAGTTAAAAAGGGCTGTACCGTTTTGGAAGTAATTATTAAAAAAATATACACTGAAAAAGTTTGTTTGTGGTTTGTGTAAAACAACAGCCTACAGAAGCTGGTAGTAAGTGAATTTCGGCGAAAAGATTTTCTTTAAAATGCTAACCACTGCAGCTTTCGGAATGCATACTATGATAGAGTGCTACGAGATGGGTAACGTTTGGTCCGCCAGGTGACCGCATATCTTAAGCCAAAAAAGCTATTTATTGTATGAAATTATTATACATTATAAATTACAAATTAGCCGATTCTGTTCTACAATCCCTTAATGTTTTATTTTTCTACATTTAAAAATTACGCAATGGCAAACTTCATTCTGGTAATGCCCGATTTTGTCCATTGACTTTAGTGTTGCCAGCCCCTGTACACAGCAGCTAGCTGTGTTTATTGGAATATTATCCAAGAAATATTTTTTTTTTATTTAATTGAAAATAAACATACAACTCTGTAATATTTCCATGAATATTTATAGACGATTTTAGTAAAATAATTAATAAATAGTAGACATTTTTTTTGCAATAGTTTTCTAGAATTTTTCTAATATTTATTTTCTCATATTTCATAGAGGGTATCTCAAACTTAGGCACGATTGAATTGAATTATATTTGTAGCTGATAATTTAAGTTTAAAAAATATAGCATTTCTCTATATAGCAGTGTATTCCAATTGTGTATATTTCATAGGTAACGAATTTTTGAAGTACACAAATCTTGCCTTAATTTTGGGACGCCCTTTCTTTCCAAATACCAGTATACGAAAGAAAATACTTGTGAAAACAAATATTCACTTCATACAAACCAACAAACCAAAAAATGTTAGCTGTATGTATGTACCATATGAATGTATGTACCACTGTGTTACATATTAAATACACTTACAGAAAAGCAACACAACATAGCAAATGTCCCCACAAAAAACACTTGGAGAAAATTTACTACATGTTTTCTGTTGTTATGTTTTAGATATCCTTTAATTGTATTTCTTTTTTACTTAGTTGCATATGATTTAAAAAAAAAAGAAAACTATATGTTTTGTGCTTAAATGAAGAGAGGAAAAAAATAAAATTAGTCTTTGTTATAATGAAAATTTAATTGAACATCTGTGATTGTCTGTGTTCTAAATGTTATGTTTCAAAATTTAAAAAAAAAAAAAATAAAAACAATTTCACAAAAAAGCTTCATAACTTTTTTTTATTTTCTTTTCAATTGAATTTATAATTTTTGAGCATAATAATGATTTCGTACATCTCGTACATTTTTCACTGAAACACACATTTAGGTTTTGTAAGCAACTACATAAAATATTTTTAGGATTATATTTCTTCTCCAATTAAAGCTTGATTTAAATTTTATTTTTGTATACAATTTCATATTTTAATTTAAACAATTTTACTTAAATGCATTTTGCTTAATTTAAATTTGAAGAAAAAAAAACAAACTATTAAAATATCCAACTAAAATAATAAATGTAGAGCTGCTTTTATATTAAATTTAATAAGTAGTTAACTAAAGTTCAACTAAACTTAGTGGAATTGTATGCATACTTGACTACTAATCAAAAAGAAATCCATCCAAAAAAACCTTTATTTCGCTACCAAATCATTGAGATCAACCCAGACTCAGTATTCAACTCAAAACAATATTGAATCAAAAAGAAAAATGAATGAAAACTGAAAACATAAATATTCAATTCAGAATGCAAGAATTTCTTTCAAATTGTTAGGAACCATCGTATAAAACAAAAACAAACAAAAATTAAAAAAAATACATTTTTTCATCTGATAATTCGGTTATAAATGTCATTTGATACTTGGTTGCTGCCGTAATTAATTTCGACAGAAACCAAGACGTTTTATTATTAAATTCAAATTTATATTTTTAAGTGTTGTAAGCTGCGTTGGTAGGTATATTCTAAAGAAATTTTAATATTCCATGCCTATACTTACATAAATATAATCGTAATTATTTCAATAATTTTATTTTTAAACAATTATTTTTACAAGTTTAGAAATATATTGAAATTACAACTGAATAATAAAATGCTGGCGTAATGAAAAATATTTTGTATTCAAAATTATACTGAATAAAAAGTGAAATTTTCTTTTCCCATGAAAATTTAATTTTTCATTGATTTGGAAATTGTCCTGGAATTGTGTAAAATGTAATCACAGTTTGCTTTAAAAAAAAATTTACTTCTTTGCAAAGGAAAAATTTGCTCAATTTCATTTATTGCCACGAACGGTATGTTTTTCTCCTGCTGAAATCATGAATCAGCTTTTTTCACAATTTTTGATTATAATTTGGCTTGCGTGTCCAATGCTGTAGTAAACGCGTCAGGTGTAGTAAAGGGTTCTTGTGCCCGCACTGTTGCGTTTCAAAGTGAAAACTTTGCTTCTGTTTGCTATTACTAAAAGAAAAAAAATCTTCGGCAATGTAAAAGTTTTTCAAACCCCTGTAGTTGCTACCACAAATTAAATACACTTACAAAATACTAAAGTTATTTCTCAGCAAACTTTTTCATTTGATGCTCGTATCATGTGACATAAATAAAAACTATTTGGCCCACCAGCCTGGTCGCCATTGGGCCAACCATCTAAATCAAATATTTATGAGAAATTTCAACTCATAAGGTCACCTATACCCACGTGCGACACCTCTAATAGGTCGTCCAATACATGTTTTCCCAGAAATCGGTGAGGCATCACATGCATCACGCCAGGCACTCGCAGAGAAGGTCTCGTCTACCTTATCCGATTCCCAATAGCTTCGACAGCATGTATTGTGAGCGAGACCCAACCTCCCGGTATGTCTGCCGATAGCCCAATGGCCCGTCAATACCGTAACTAGCTGTGAAATATTCCTCCGGTCCTTATTAATGATCTGTTCTGTTCACTTATCGACGAAGCGTGGCCACAATTTCCTTGCAACCGCACATGTGTACAGCCCGTTCCACCTCTTCCCCCTTTTCCGAATATTTGTCGCGGACATACTAACAAAGGAATTGATAATATCAATTGAATAGAATCAGAAAATAAATAATTATATCAGTTCAGTGCACAATAGTTGTTGGCTGAGTAGTTGGTCCTTTGGCTCTTCAACCAGAAGATCCTCAGTTCGCTGTCATAACAAAATTTTTTTTTCTGATGAGTCCATGGCGTAGACTTTATGTTAACAGCGATATTTGAGCAAAAAAAAAACGCCTGCGTAGTAAAATAATAAAGTCATGCGTCAACATACCACCAGAGATAAAGCAACTCTGCTTAACAAATTCTCAAAAAAAAAATCCACAACTCCACAGTTATAAAAGAGTTAAGATCCTCTCTACATTCTGCATCACTTAACTTTACTTAGAATTTCTTTAATTTTCCGCCTCTTAACTGAAACGGCAATACTGCTTCTGCCGACAGGCATCTTTTAGTTGAAATTTTTAGTAATTCAAAAAGCCACGGACTTATTCACACACCTTCGTACGTTTATGAATTTTTTTCTCTGAGATTAAAAACAAAATTGCGTGCTTTGGACAAGCTAAATTAAAAAAAAAAATATGTGATAATAAAATTCAAAAAAAACAAAAGACACAAAATGGCAATTCATAAAACATGCAGTTGTAATCTCAATATTTTATAAGCACATAAGCAAAATTTAAGAATACATTAATTTCCGTATGGCTCGATTATGGACAGCAACGGAACTTTAGAAATTTGTAGTTGCCAGAAACGCACTAAAATGTAATTAAAATTTAAAGTACTCAGTTGCCACTTGCCATGCGTAATACCATAATTGGCAACTGGCAACTCAACGTTACGTTCCATCCATAATCGACCCATTAGTTTCATTTTTGATTTAAAACAACATTAATTTGCACTTTCAATGTGAACAAAAAACAATATAATTTTTTAACATGAACATAAAATAACACTGTAAATAAAAAACATATGAAAATCATCATTCAAGCTATTTAAAACAATTCAAAATGATCATGTAAGTACATAAAACTTAAAGCAGAAATAGAAGACAAACTTAAAAACAAATTGAAAATCCATAATATACGACTAATAAAAAGTAAAAAAATAAAAAATAAAAACTGCAAAAAATCACTTAAAAAATTAACTAAATAAATCAGTAAACATTAAGCATGACCAAAAGAAAACACAGGAAAAAGCACATGAACATTGAAATCAAACAAAAGTTTTACACGTAGAAATTTGATTTATTTAACAGAAAAATCTCCCATGTACCAACCACAAAATCTTAAATCAAACATTCTTTAAACGAGAACCTTTAAACATAACATTCTAAAATAATCAAAAAAAAAAAAAAATAACATAAAACTACTAAACCAATTGAAAAAATAAATAAATAAAATAATTAAATATCTTCTCACTAAAATTTAAATCCGTTGTCATTTCTCTCATAACAAGAAATTGTTTATTCTAAACTTTAAACTTAAATCTTATAACAAATGTTTTAAACATTTTTCTTTTATAATAAACTTTAATCAATCATTTTAAAAATAAACAATTATCATGGAAATTGAATATCGAATTTCAAATTTCATCTCAAAATTAAAAAAAAAAAAAAAAAAAAACAACAACTACGCGCAGTAGATGGTAGAGTTGCAACTCCACATAATAGGATGCTTCATTGTCATCTATTATGTCATGTTTATACATCTCAGATTCTCTCAGAATCATTAAGCAAAATTTAATCATTTTTCAAACAACAATTTAATTTTGGTGATAACGAAAAGCACACACACATGCACAGGCACAAAACTCTTTTAACAAGACCAACAATGAAATACCAACATAAAAAACTTAATGAAAGCAAAACAATAAAGCGGTATAAATCAAATTATTATATTGAGAGGAAATATGTTACAACGTAATAACGTACAGTCAGTATGAGAAAGTTACCAATCAGATCAAATCATTTGAAAAACAGAAATTCTTTTGTGTTGCAGAAAAGGTCATGTTTCTACATAATGTTGGGTCTTCGGATCAACAGCCAGAACAGCGTGGGTTCAATGCCCCTTCAGGGTAAATTTTTTTCTGATATTTTTGTGCTAACAGCGCCCTCACTTTAAGGAGAAGAAACGTGGGTATACTCTGTGCCAGCGATAGGGAATCTATATTTATACTGGGTGCGGCTAAAGTAACTATATGATTTGTTCTTTTAAATAAATATTGAATGGAATTAAAAAAAAAATTTAATATTAAAAATAAAGTTTATTTTGGTATTTTTTTTTTTTATTAATTATGAAAAATAATGAAAACCGTTTTCTGTAGCGCAAAACTATGCTCTTTTTATAGAATTTTCCATAACTTTGTTAAGTGTTTCTAGTGGTATACGATGAAATTCTTTTCAAATGTTGTCCTTTAGTTGCTGCAAGCACATAAACTTTGTCTTTCAGATAGACCCTCAAGTTCATGTGAACATGCCCTTCGTTGTTCACCATTAAATTTGACAAAAAGTTTTAATTTTAATCAACGAGATTTTAAACTGCTTTAGCATATTCCAAGCGCAATGCGAAGTCCTCAAGAATTATTTTTTGGACTAGTTGAATTTTGTAAGGGGAGGAGCAAATCGTGTTTCACAATTCGCGGAAAAGTGCGGTCAGAAAGTGCCAACAGGACACATTGTCTTTTCGTTGATGTCTTCAGTCCCACAGCATCAAAATTTTCGGGCGATCTGCCAGTTTAAGGTCTGCCCGTATGTCTTGAATCTCCGACAGTCGAATGCTTGAACCCGTTGGAGCAGTTCTTACTCCATAAAATCTTCTGTATGCACGTTGAGTATTTATAATGTTGTATTATAAAATAAAATATGGAAAAAAATTAAAAAAAAACCGGCAACAGCCGATTCAATTAAGGAATTTTAGTTTTAAATTTGACTGTGACAGTTATTGTTACTATAAACGGAGCTAAGCTGTTGGGCATTATTTTTCTCTCTTTGAAAGACTCAACTTTATCAGCAAAAATTTCGAGAGCAGTAAAAGAACGTGATCCTGAAAAGCTGAGTAGTCTGTAGGGCGAACAAATTTCAGTATTTGCTGAATGTTGCTGATGTTGCATATTTAAACTTTGAACTGACTCAAGAGAAAACCACTAGCAAAATACCTCTACATTTTTATATTTTCTTTATTTGTATAGTGGATATCATTGAGAAATCAATTATCGCAGTTAATAATATCACTTTATGTTATTTCGCGCAATAACTGCCAATGTGAAACACATTATCGTCATCTTTTAAAACCCAGTCAAAAAATTGTGGGTGGGTGTCATTGCGAAACATATTATTTAATTGCTCATTACTTTTAATTAAATTCTAGCACGATATAATTAATTTTTCTTTTAATAGCTCATTAAAAAATACGCATTTTCAGCTGGCAGCAAGAAACATTGACATTTCCGCACATATAAATTTTTCTTGAAATTATTGTTTTAATTTCCTTCAAAAAAAAAAAAAAGCGAAGAAAAATAAGTGAAAAATCTCGAGTTAACAAAATTAAAACTTTTATCAATTATGCTGGTGTTGAACGATTAAAACCGTAGTGATTTTTCATGATTCTTGGTTGGTAATTTATTTGATATGAATTCTTCAGGCAGCCATTTTCGTTCACTATTTCCGTTGTTGCCACAAAGTGCCATTTTTAAAAATACACGCACAAACACACCAACTACTTTTTCGAGTACATTAATAGTCCAGAGTAGTTAGTTACTGTATGCACTTTGAATAGTGCGTGTTGATGTTTGATAGTTTTCGCCGTTCAAAGTGAATAAACAAACATTCAGTCAACTGCAATTTGCAATTTGTACATTCAGCAGTATCATCAACACCAGCATCATGCTTCTTAACACACTGACGCAAGTCATCCATTCCATAATGTTGGCAACTGTGTACAACTTTCAGTCATTTATACAGTTCGATATTTAATGGTCAAAAGTATGGTGGATGGGCTGTTGTTGTGTATATGAACTCTGCATGCCTAGAGGAGTGCATAAATTGTCAGGGTTGGACCATATACCAACGTGCACATTTTGCACAACTATATTTGAGGACTTAAAGTTTATAACGTGGTTAATACTTGTAACAGCAGCAATAAAAAAATTAATAAAAATATATAAAAATAAAAATGTGTGGCAATAAATGTGGTCTTAAGTTCAACTGACTGATTTTCCAAAAAGAAAAATGGGAATGAAAATTATATTTGATTGACGGTATAAATTTTACCTGGTTTGTGTACAATGTCGACGGTTAACAAAGACTAAGTGACCGTGGAAATAAGTATACAATTTTAAAATGTTTCATTATCAATTGAAAAAAGAAGTGTCACAAAATTTATTGCAGGTGGCAGAGTTTTTATTTTTTTTTCGCTGTTGACTACGGTCCGTGTATAAAAATTTTTAATTTTCAAGAATACAACTTCTTGCTGAAGGTTTTAGTCTATCGAAACATCAAGCCATAAAATGAGTACATACTCGTATGTGTTGCATTACAAAGTGTACTCTGGACTTTTGAGGTTCATAAAACACCATAAAAATGTTAAACCAAAGCTCAGACTTTCCTTATAATCAAAAAGCTAAATGCATGTATGCATTTTTTTCTTCTGCTGGACTGTTATTTTTCATTACTGAGATTTCACACTTCAACTCAGAAAAGCTTTTTTAAACATCCTTTAAGCAAACTCTAATTGATTTTGTTGGTAAAACCTTTTAAATTTTTTTTTTTTTTTTTAATACTGTTTTCGCAACTATTCATTTTTGCAGTATTTTTCCAAAGCCTTTTGAAAAGTTGCCAACATTTCTTTTTGCTGCTGGCTGGCTGGCGAATACTCTTGCGACTGTCATTACAGTTGTTATCACAATGTTGATATTGTTGCTTGTACGCAATATGTAGATTTGCTCTTTTACAATTTTTTGTTTTTTTTTTTTGTTCTTTGAGTTTGTAACTTTTTCCTTTTGAGAATATTTTCCCGGTAGTTCATTTCAAACGGCAGTTGCAATTTTTTTGTGTTCTGTCAAGTTACTTTGGCCGCATTGTCACATATATTATCATAACAATCATACATGCATAAAATTAAATATTATGAAAAATTTTAAAAAATTCCACAGAAAAGTAATATCGAATTTGGCAACAAAAATACATTTTCGTTATAGCATGCAAAATAAAATTTATAGTGAGCTGATATATATATATATTAGGTTACGCTAAGTTTACAGGCTGCCAATTCCGCAAGAATCAGATCAGATCAGAGCACGTATTTTGCTATCTGGAAAGCATAAAAAAAGACAATACGAGTCTCGCCGCTCATGCTCCCAACTAATCGTTGCTGAAACCAGTTCGAAAGTTGCATTAACTTATCCTCCCACCGCCCTCCCCTAGCAAGATTCCACAGATAAGGACACTGACAGAGCAAATGCTCTTCTCTCTTCTCCTCTTCCCGACAATGTATAAGCTGTTGTACGGAAAGTTTAATCTTCCAGCATGCAGACATATATGAAAACGATTCGTAAGTACTGACACTCTCATGCTTAGCCGACTCCTCGGTATTTATTCAAGAATGGCGGGCAGTCTGATATTATTCCACGGCCAAGTTAACCTGCAGATCGAGCAAGTGGCCTCATTCGACAATATCGAAGAGTCTTTGCTATATCATCGTCTTGCAATATTACAATTGTCTTGGAATACCAACCAATCGATCGATATGGAAATCCGCTAATAAGATACCGGCTTGGCCCACCCCATCCGCCACTACGGTACCGAAGACAGCTGTATCTCTCTTGCTTAACCAAACAACAAACATAAATTAATAATAGGACAAAGATATATGCATCCACTTAAAGTGGAGCTTTTGGAAATGCATTTGCAACAATCCAGAAATAGAATAGAAACTGTTGATTAAGGTGATGTCCCACCGACATGTTTGTAGGTGTAGGAGCAGTGTAGAATCGATTCAACAAATTTACATTTTTTAATTTACTTTTTTATCTCTTTTGTACTCTAGTGGTATTGTGTATGGGTATTTTATAAACGGTGTTGAATTTGAATATTTTTTTTATTTTTGCAAATTGCTGTTATTTAAATTTAAAATTTTTCTCTAAATTTTTGTAAAAAGTATTTGGCAATTGAACAGGGAAAACGACGTTTTTCAATATATCACAAATAAACAAATATTTAAATATGTCCACATGTGGCAACACCGATTTAACATCAAAAGTCGCCTGACTGTCCCCTTTTTGTAAATGTACCGTTGATTTAAGAAGGAACTCAAAAAGAGAACTTCAGATTTGTTCCAGTGACTTCATCCTTTATGTAAATTGACTCAAAGCAAAATTTATAGTAAAGACCTTGTAGACCTATAGACCTTGTAACAATATAGTATAACAACAACAAAATGTATTGATTTAATCAAGCTACAGGATCTGCAAGATCTACAATGGGAATTTACCAAAACACCATGAATTCCGCTAATATTACGAAGACAAACTTAATATCCCTAATGTAAGAACAGAATTACTGGGTTTCTCCTAACACTGATGTTACATTTTATTTAGTTCCCTTTGCAACATTTGAAACTAATGGAAAAAAAACAAATAAACAAACAAAAAACTATTAGTTTAAACTACAAAAACGAGAAAGTTTTCACAGTTATTCAACATATTTTATTAGGTTCCTTATTTTTTGGCTATAAGTACGTAGTGTTTTTTACGAACGACTCCATTGTTAACTGTCTACAAGTCACTAGTTGAGATTTGCAAATATTTATGAATAATTTAAAAGGGACTTGAAATATTAAAAGTATGCAGAAATTTACAACACAATTTTTTTTATTTCCAATTGAGAATTGTCATCGCTTTCATATACAGTATTCAAAAACTTTTAAATTTTAGTAACGAAAAGAAGCATAGAAACTATACATGCGAGTATATAACAACGAATAGCAAAATTTAATCATTTTTATACTAACTGCCAAAAAAAAAGAAATGCTTTTTAAAACTAAAAAAAAATATATGTATATGTACGTAAAAAATGAACGATCCTATTCATAAATCGGTATGATTAAAACCAAATATTAAAACTTGGTTTTACCATATAAAAATATTTTCTTAAAACCATCTTAAAACTTTTTTTTTATTGTTTTTAAGTTGATTTAATGGAATACAACCTTGATGTTCATGTACTAAAGGCAGTGCTACCAAGTTAAAAAATTGAAAACAGCTGCCAATTTAAATGGCGCTTAATGAAATTAAAAATTAATAAAGGAAAATTTGGCACAATAATACAACAACAATAAAAAGCACAAAAGAAACAGAAGCTATTGGGTATATCATAATGAAAATACAGTCATCGCGTTGTGGGAGGAGAAAATTTATGAAACTTTATTACACAAACTGTGCGTTAAAACTAGATTTAATTAAACTTAGACTGAGAAGGCATAATCAGCTGTTTATGGTTTTAACATTAAAATGTTGTGACAACACTATTAACCCCCATATATGCTCTGCTTAAATAACAAAAAATTAATTTTTTTTATTTATTAAAGAGTTAGTCACATAATTATCTAATTAATGAAAATTGCATACGAAAAACGGCTTATCTTAGAGCGATGAGCACAAGTTTAGACCTATCAGAGCCCCCATCAAAAAAAAAAAGCTACGCTCGTAGAAAAAGTGGAATTGCTTTACAATCACATACTTATGTACGTCTTAAAGAAATCTTCATAATTAATTTCATTTGATATTAATTACTGGTTGTCTACTCGTAGTAGTGGTAACTTTTGCAAATAATATCGGCAGGGCGTAGGATCATAGCAGGTGGGAATCGAGCATGAAACGTACAGAGTGATAGCACAATGCTCACACACTAGACTACCGAGGCAATTTCATACAAATAAAAAACGTTAAAATTTCTTCTTTGTATACCATTCGAATTTTCCTCAATTTAGCGAATGTTTATATCGAGACTTCTTCGCTTTACAGAACATTCGCTTAAAAACCAGCAGGTTATTCAGTGTGCGTTCGGATTAACTCTAGCAATTTCGCACACACCCAGACATACTGCCTCGTTATAGATGTCCTTAATATTGACAGCTTCCGCCCAATTTAATAATACAATAATACTTTCTCAGCAGAGAGCACGAAATCCGAAACTCTGCAACACTTCTATAAAACCGTGATTTATCACTCCCCTTTAACAGAGTTGTACAAATAATTAAGCTTTCCTCCATTCTTCATTCTGCACCGCCATTTCATTTCTATCACTATCCCTTTCCTATAGAGGGCAAACATTGCATGAGTGTTACTTCCCCTAAAAAACCGTCGAACCTATTCATTTTTATGCACATCTACGGATAACAAATAAAAGGGTCAGCAATCAAAACAAAGGATACGAAAAAAAAAATCACGTAGCTGTAAATTCAGTATGGCAAGTCAATTATTTTTTTATGCGTCCAAATTATATTTCTGTCAAAGGAAAGATTTTTACTGAAAATAATACAGAAAACAAAATAATGTCACTATAAATTGAGAATGGTGGAGCACCCAACATGGTGATACCCCGCCCCCACATACATAGATGTGAAATGGAACAGTTTGCGAAGAACAAAATCAATATATTGAATAAATAATATTTGGAATATTATAAACAAAATATAAAAACTATAAATTATAAAAAAAAAAGAATAAAATTAACAAGATGAAATTGTTCAATGCGACATAAAACGTTTTTCTTATTAATAATTTAAAATCTAGCCAGTGTTATTCACGAAAACCACAGGCATAAGTTTTTGTTAATAAATTTTTTTCAGAAATACAAATAAAGCATTAAGGAAAATAAATTAAAACTCTCTCCTGCTGACTGTTTTGGATCATACACGCATATTTCCCGGATATATTAACAACAATAACAAAAGTCCTAGAAACACAATCAAAGCCATAAATCAATAAATTCAATTTGTTTAACATTTAAAATAACAACATTATCAAACATACTCGTACTCGCAATCGTATACATAACAAATCAGCAGGCGACATTTCAGCCATTAACAATTAAAATTTATGCTTAAAAAAAATACAATACATATTACTCATATCAACCCAATCTTCAAAATACAACAATTTTACACCTGATTAGAATTTATAACAGAACGAAATACATATAACACAAATAAATACTAAAAATAACTATTTAGGATATTAAATCTTTAATTCATTTTCTTTTAAACGTTCTTCTTCCGTTTTCTAACTTATTTGTTAGATATTTATTTTCTACTTTGTTATGGTATTTTATAAAAGTAAAAAAAAAACCGATTATTAATATTTATTTTTTACTTTACTTATGCGACAAACCAAAAAAAAAAAACAAACAAACAAAAAATATCTTGTGTTATTTATTGTTTTTTTTGCAGGAGTTACAATTCTTCTATCGCTCACAGTGTTTCTCAACCTTGTAGCTGAGACATTGCCCCAAGTATCTGATGCAATCCCCTTGTTAGGTAGCGATTGCATTTAAAAATTTTCTTTAAATAAATGCATATATATATTAAACAAAAATAAAATATATACTACTACTACTACTCTGCTACTCTTATATACTACTGCTACTACTTATACTCGTACTTACAACTTAGTTATAAATTTTCAAAAGCTACATAATGTTTATATACTATATATATATATATATATATATGTCTTTTTATTTGTTGAAAACAATTTGTTCTTCTACCATTTCGTTGATAATAATTTCTATTATAATATTTTTACGTTAAATCTTATTTGCTTTGTGTATTTGTATTAATTGTTGTCGTTTTTGTTCAACTAAAATAATAAACCGATAAGCAAAATCGTATATCATACATAATTATATAAAAATTATATACCAATTATATATTATATACACAAATTTTTTTTTTTTTTTGGTTTTTTTCCATATATTATATATAATTGTAAAAACAATTTAAAAAATTAATTTGGATATAAATTCCATAGTATTTTAAACGTAAAAATAAATGTATGTATATGTACATATGTACATATATACAAAGTAATTTTACTAAAAAAAAAAAAACTAATTTAATGGATTTTTCTCTGTGTGTGTATCACTATTGTAACTTCTACTACAAAAATATAATTTTCTTAAATATATTCAATAGTAACTAAAACTTTAAATAAGACAATTTGCTCAATTAAAACTCTTAGTCTGGTTGCTTCTACTCTAATTGGAATATATTGTTACAACTATAGTCAGGTGTGTGTGTGTGTAAAACTATGCTTCCGCCATTTTCAGTATCCATTAAGTTAAAAATGTTTGCCTTTTTTTTAGAAAATTCAATGCCTTTGTACAGAGTCTGATATGTATATCTCGAAGTCTTTATAAAATCAAAAGCTGTTTAGCAATCAACAGTCTGTGGTGGTAAATACAATTTTAGTGAATGCCAGATCTGCATTTTGTAGAGTTAAAAAAATTTAAATAATCCAATCCAATACATCTTCAAAAGTATGCAATAAAGCGTTCTGTGTAACAAAATTTTAAAATGTTAAAATTTTAAATCAATCAAAGTGGATATTGTGGATTTGCTTATACATTATTAAGTTACAAATGACGGAATGAATATTTAGTTGTGTTTAAGTTCGTAATAAATTTATCACAATAATGTGAAAATTACTTGTGATTAGAATAAAGGAAAAAATTACAATTAATATGCAACACCAGTTGAGTATAAACACTCACTACTCTGCTATTTTTTTCTATCTGCGTCTTCGGCGGGCATTGATATGGACTCAGATGGCTTCAATGGATTCTAGTACAAGGCTCCAAATACAGTATACATGTCGAATACGTTTGTATTTTTAAATCTCCATTCGTTTGCATCCGTTTAATGAAAAAATCAAAATATTCCCGTAAAAAAGCAAAAATGCAGTGAAACATTCCAAGAATTTATGAATATAAAATTTTTTCAAGAAAAAATATTTTTTTGCTCCACATTTTATCATTTTTCATTAGCTCTAGCCAGGCTATATATTTTTCAATTTGCTGAATATTAGCGGAAGCCAAGTAGCACACGAAAATTATATTTTGATTTGTTTTCAAATTTCATTATTTTTTTTTTATTTTTACATTATTTTATACTTTTATACTTTCTTTAAAAAGGCTTTGGAAAATTATGCGATATTATTTTTGGTAAATTGTTCTTAAAACTTTTCTAAATGCTATCGTTATCAAAATTTCTCATTTGAGTGGTAATTTCATTGGAAATATGAATTAATAATTCACTTTAAATTCTAATTTTTACTTTGAATACAATAATTCGATATCTACGCTTAAGTCACTTCCTTTTGCACCTGGCATAGAAAATCATCAGGATTCTCGATATGGAAAAATTACTATTGATGCCTACTGAAGTCAAGCAAATCTTTCTTTTTAAAATAATATTTACTGAATAAGAAGAGAATGCACTTAAAGTGCGAATTTGATTGTTGTTTTTAAATATGTTAGCAATTGAAAATTCCTGCTGGATTAACTAATCGATTAACTATTTTTGATTAACACCTAAACAATTGAATTTTTCTCGATTAACCGATCAAAACAATTTTATTGATATTAATTATATTAAGATAACCAAGCCCATTTAGTTATATCGAGCTTCGACTGTATAATCACATTTTCCATCTGTATCTGTATAAAAATACTTCACTCCACCCTTACTATTTATAACAGGTACATATGTACATATATACCACCGAAATTGTAATACAACTCTCATGTATGAACTAGCTTCTGTTATATACACAGTAGAATACCAAGCTCTGTTGACTCGCTGGAGTACCATTGAAATGTGGATTATGTTTGAATGCTTTATTGCTACTTCAATGGAATATGCTCTAAAGAGATCAAGGACATTTCCTCCGAAACTGCATCCTTTATACGTACAACAAAGGCATCATTCAGTGTACACATATTTGTGATGGATCCTTAGCATTTGTCGCATTTATAGAGAGAAATTCTTTTTCCAGGGGATCGGCCGGCGCAGCAGTATTTTCCATCAATGGCGATGTTTTAAAGTACAAGTCGAATGTCCAAAAACGGTCCCCTATCTACTCTCTATACCAAAAACCCATTTTTGTTGTTCCAATGCAAATCATTGCATTAGTATGAAACATCGCCGGAGCACTTGGCTTACAAAAAAAACTGACAAAATTTTAATTATTTGCCAATGAAATCGCCTATCAAAAACTTCTTTCTTCTCAAGAGAACAGAATTAAACAAACATTTATTTTTATTACAAAAGATACTTATGAGACAGATTTCAATACAAGTGAATTTGGGAAAATACTTGTGACATTAAACGTACTTTATTTTGAAAATAATTTTTCTTTTTTTATTTGGCATACAATACAACAGACAATATTCATTATGGCAAAACTAAAAACAACTCATACCAAATTCACTTCAAGAATCCTTTGCTTCATATACTATACATACGAACATCAATTCTTAAAAGCAGTGAACGCCACAGCATTTAAAAAAAACAATTTTAAGAAATTTCTTTCTATTTTCATGCTTACAAAATTTTTTCCACACTTCTTGTCTTTAGCTTTAATATTTCTTCAATAATTTTGTTTTTTAATCTCTTATTCTTATTATTTTCCCAGTATGTTTTCCAATTTACTGCTAATTTTCTTCGAAATATAGAGTACCCATTTTTTGGAATGATATTATTTGAAAAATAATTAAATTAGTTTCTTTGTATTTAATGAACCAATTAAATAAAACGATTTTACATGCAACTTAACAAAATATTTAAGAATTTTATAATGAATTGTTTTTTTTCTTTACATATATAATTGCTTAACTATGTTTTATCGGTTCACAAATCTGAAAAAGTTTTCTTAACCACTACAATATTATTCACCATCATTAACTTTCGTTTCTTATTATTATTTTGTGGCCAAAAATGGGGCTTTGTTGTAAGTATTTGTGAATCGTTTTTAGTTTTTCTTTAAATTATTTTTGTCTTTCTATTAACTAAAATTTTATTAATATGCCACATAATTATAAATTAACGTAAATAAAAATATAACAACTACAAAAATATGCAACCTTGTGCACTCACACACATTTAGTACATCGTCCTTGCATTTTCACTCGGTAGCATATTTTTAACACCTCCGCTTTATTGCTTAAGGTTGTCGTATTTAATTGTTGTTTAGCCAATTTACTTAAATTTTCGTTCAACACTTTTTAGCCTATACTTTTGTAGAGATAATTTATGATAATATACTATATAAATATAAATAAAAGAAAATGGTTCATTAAAGTTTTCATTGCAAATATATATTCCAAAAACGGGTTCTCTAAAGCGCATTGCTATATACTTTATAAATATTTATGACTCTATATAATTAATGGTCAATTAATAGGTATTTTGTAATACCTTTAAGCCCGTACTGCTGCAGAGATTTTAAAAACAATATTTTTTTAAGGTTTTTCTGCACAGATGTGCACAAAGGTTTCGCAAACTTTGTGCAAAAAAAACCTTTCGACATTGTTTGACGATACGGCGAAATTATTTTTTTTTTTAAATTTTATGAAATTATTGAAAAAATATGTCAAAATAATCTTTATATGGAAAACAAGCAAATTTACGTTTCGTTGTCGGCTATAATTGAAAACACAGAATTTTAACCCATGTCAACAAATAAGGTATCATCAAATTAAACAATGCATAGTTTGCTTATTGTATGCGCATCGGCTACTTTTTTCGTACACTTTGGAGCAGATGACATTGTAAAAATGTACACAGTATCAGAGGGTAGCGATGGCTGAACTAGTCTGCACGTTGATTACAAAATTAAAAAAAATCCTGGGTTCGACCCCAGCATCAGATTAAATTTTAAAAACATTTCGCATTTTCAGTGGCCAGTGACTATGCCTTCACCACTGAAACCTTCCGACAACAATTGACACACAAAGGCACACTAATGCACATCAGAAAAATGCGAGAATAACAACCCTGATTAGTTTTCTTTTTAGTAGTTAATAAGTGAATATTATGGGTACAAACATAAAATTAATCAAGATTGTTATGTACATGTGTAAATAATAACACGAATTTCTACCATTTATAAAGAAACTATGCAAGCGGGGCTTTGAATTTTTTTTTCATTCATTCATATTGTTTTGCGATTGTTGACAACAATTTCATATGCTTATGATCCCGTATAATAGACGCAATGACGAATAATCTTAAAATTTCACATATTTTTCTTTTCCGGATAATTGATGTTCTCTTCAAGTCTACCCCATAACCCTTGTCTAGATTTTGTCTTTGTATAAAAACAGCTTTAATTCTATTCACAATAAAAGTGGGAAAAAAAAAAAACTTCAGTGTATCCAGCAGTCATCACTTTCTACTTTGAAAACGTCAATTTTTATGAAAATCAAAAGTAACAAAAAGAAATAAATTTTAATTATTAATTTTCTTACAGGTGTTACCATCTTGTTATCACAAACCGTATTTTCTTTATTGGTTGGTAACGTTATCACCAAAACTAGTGAGGCCGTGCCACTGTTAGGTACTGAAAATTCAAACTAAATACATATTTCAAAATTCCTTTACATTTAAATTAGAATTAAACATAAAATTCTACTTTAAAGTTTTAACAATAAAGTCTGACCCTTTACACTCTTTAGACTCTAAAACTTCTTCTCTAAGTTGAATACTAAAAAAAAAATTCTACTAAACTTTTTAAGTAAATCCTTTGATATCTGTACGTTTGAAAGCATACATACGTAGTTGCCTGATATCAAAATATTCGCCAGTCATTCAATAAATAATAAACTCCCCACCAGTGGATAACATAAAAAAAGGTCTTATAAACTGAAAATAAGGCCTTGTAATAATAATAAGGAAAATAAACAATATAAAACCAAAAGAATTAAACAAAAACAGTAACAAGTAAATAAAAAAATGTTTTAGCATGCGTTGAACCCGGAACTAATTATTCATCATACTATTAAATGTTTACATTTGTAATTAGCTTTAATGAACCTACATATTTTCTAAGTATACATACTAGAAATATTTCAAATAATCTTTGCTATACTTTCTATTTATAGATTTTAAATTATCTATAATTTTTATTTCAGTAAATTTAATTTGTACAATGAGGAAAGTTTATGCAAATTTAACTCAAAACGCTTAAAACCATATACCACCATAAACTAGTGACTAAGTTCCACAGGAAATAATCGATTGGTATCAACTCGGACGACCTTGGAAGCAAATGGATAACCTAATTTCTCGAAATGAACTTTTCTCTAAATTTTGATCCCCTTAAGTGATGGTCACAAATATTTTCAAACTAAAATTGTCAAAAAAAAATGTAAAGTCCATTGATGCCATCAAAGTGAAAACCACACCAAACGGTGCATTTTTCTGGATGTAATAGGGCCTGTTGAGTACTTGAAAGAATCCGAAAACTAGATTGATTTAAGTCCAAAATGTACTTGATTACAGAATTTCAAACTTGTGTTTGATTTAAAAGATTTTATTTAATTTTTTTAAACATTTATACTGGTAGTATGGTTTAGCTAGTCTATTGTACATTTCGTTGGTGCTTATACCATATAGTCGATCTTCAACCAAATTTAAAAAAAAAAAACTAAAAAAATTTCATATTTATACAAAAACTTCCAAAAAATCTTTGAGAATTCCAAAAATACTCCTTTCAAGAATTTCGAAGATTGGATTTCTCAAGTAATCTCATTTTCGACTTGTTTCAACTACGTACTTCAATTTTTAAGTACAAGTCATGCTAATACTAAAGTAGAAAAAAACTAGAATTTACTAGGAGATTTTTTTTTCTGTGTATATACAAGGTGGGCAAAAGAAATCACCCTATTGGAAGATGCTCTTATTTTTGCAAATGGCGGCCAATGTCAAATCTGTTTTGACATTTGTAAACTATACAGATGTAGAATACAAGTGAAAAAGCCATGGAGTGATACACTCCCCAAGAACGCGGAATAATCGTGTCTAGTTTTTGGCGTAACAATTCGTCTGTGGTGTTGGCGCAGCGCGAATTCCGTCGGTGATTCCCCGCTCGTCCGACACCGACTGCGCAAACACTGCGCCGTTTGGCCACCAACCATGACGAGTGTGGGACCACACGAGACGCTGCCAAGAGTGGCCGGCCCCGGAGCGCCGGTTTTCAAAGACGTCGCTGGTCAAACGACAGCAGTGGACGGTGCGAGCTCCGCTATAGGGCCATGTTTTTTCTGCCGCAATTAAACGAATTAGGACTGGAGAACATGTGGTTCCAACAGGACGAAGCAACGGCACACAGCGCGCGAGCTACAACCGATATTCTGAAGGCGGCGTTCCCGGGTCGCCTCATCTCTCGTTTTGGCGATTTGCACTGGCCTGCAAGATCGCCCGATTTAACCGTTATAGACTTTTTTGTGGGGTTTTTTAAAATCACGTGTTTACGTGAACAAGCCCGAGACCCTGGAAGCCCTCAAGGACAACATTCGACACGAGTGCGAGAATCTGTCGCCCGAAGTTCTCGCTGAAGTGATGAAATATGCCATAAAACGAGCCCGTAGAGCAATAAATTGTGACGCCGCCTATTCGGCCGATATCATCTTCTCGACTTGACCAATAAAACTCTAGAGGTTCAGATAAAAATAATCAAAAATCAGAATCGAAGTTTTTCATTTAGAAAAAAAATGAGAGCCAAACAACATCGGATGACTTCTTTTGGCCCACCTTGTATATTCATGCATCTTATTTTATTTTTTCCGTCCAATGCAAAATTATTATTATTATTTTTGTGTTCATTCCAATAAATGAATAGAATAACCTAAACCGTATACATATATTTTTTTTTTTATTTAAACGCTACTTAAACAAAATCTCGTTAATTGGAAAAACCCTCGCTATACGAATTATCGAGATTCTACTGTATACTTAATGGGTACATTTATAAAAAAAATGTTTTCTCTAAAAATAGTTGTATAAATCATAAGTATTAAAACGGAAGTTTTGTGGAAAAGTTTTTGTCGGTAGAAATAAAAAATGTAATAGAGATATCAAACTGTACAAATAGTTACCCAAAAGCTTAGAAGCGTTTTTAAACACAATTTACTACTTTCAATTTAATCTTTCAGACTGTTTTTGTTTTTAATCACTTGATTAAATTTATTATTTTTGTAATTCATTTTAAAATGGTTGGAATTAAAAATGCTCATTTAAAGAAGCTTTTAGTTTTGCTAATTTCATTGTAGTAATACATTATATTATTGTAAATTCATTTCTGGTCCATCTCAACAACTTTTCCTCTACGTGACAATAATAAACTGCAGCATTGCAACACATATTAATTAAAACTTTTAATAAAAATCTAATTAAAATCAACTAAAATTTAAATACTAATTCAAAACTGAGTAAAAATGTGACATTTTATACCATTGCAAAGTGAAACGCAACACTAAATCATAATCATTTAAATAAAAAATAAATAAATTTTCTCAAAAACTTGCTTACTATAGAATATTTTAATCATACCTTAAAAATTATTTTAATCGTATCATAGCAGACATGAAAATTTGTCAAAAAAAAAATACAATTAGTTTATTATCAAATTTAAATTTAAATTATAGTTACTATTATTATTTTCTTTTTAGTTGTTTTTATTTTTTTTTTTGGCGCATTCATATAAATTTTTTCGTATTGTAAAAAAAATATTGTAAAAAATTATTCTTGGTTTAAATCAAATTTATAAGAAAATGTCTTTGATAAAATGTGAATACATTTGCAAAATTTTTATAGAAATTATAAACCAAAAATATATTTTTTATGAATAATAAAAATTAAGTTTTAAATTTATTTCATTCATTAATTTATGTGTTCTTTTTTGTTTGGTTATTCTGGCCTATATGCTGCATTTCATTAGTGATAATGCCAACTCATCAGTAGACAGTAGACTTTTACTTATTTACTGTATGAATATTTTATTAATATTTAGAAATAATTTTCAATTTATAGCAAGCAAGCAGTAATGCAAGATATTTTCTTTTCCTTATTTGTATTTTTTATTCAAGTTCTCATTTTTACTTTTATTTTATAAATTTTTAAAATTTTTCAATTTATTTATTTTTATTAATTTTCTTATTATTATTATTTATATATATTTTGTTGGCCTTTTATTAAGCATTAATATTCTATTTTTTAAGTAGAAGGCCTTTTTGAAAATGTTTAATTTTTAACCGATAGCCTTACGCCCTCATGATACTACATTTTTTCTGCATTGTTCAAATTTTGGAGAAGAGCGCAAATATATTGTAAAAAAAATTAATAAGGTGCAAATAGTATAACCATATTAAGATAAATGCAAAAACGTCAAATCGTCCACTAGTGTTTTATCAACAAAAACTGTAAAAAAAAAGATATAAAATCTTTTATATGTTGACAACTTGCGCGATTATTGCACAATGTCTGCGATTTTGGGCTTAGTTTTTAACCCTATATTTTTATTTAGCGTGTTTTTAAAAATGTAACAATTAAAAATGTAAACACAGCCATTGGTATCGATAAATATTAATAATAATAAAATGTTTATCAGTTGGGGGTTCTAGGTTCGATTCCTAGCATAGACTCTGGTCTGTGTCAGTACAACACGAGAAAGTTTTTTCACAACAGGTATCACAGTGGGACCATAATAAGTTAGACCCAAGTAGGCTGGGACCTTTCTTTACCTTTCCATCCAGCAACCTGCCGACCTAACCTATATATTTTTAATATCAAGTAAATAACTAAATAAAAATGTTTAAAAAAATCACTTTATTAACATGGTCAGAAAATAAGTAATATGAATATTTTTTAAAACAGGACTAACCTTACAAAACAGAATATTACCCCCATATTCACAAAATTTAAATTGAATTGGAAATGCATTTTATTTGTAATTTTTCTTAAAATAGATGTCAAATACATTTTGTTTTTTATGAATATGAACCTAAAGATTTACTGCCTGCTTAACGAAGACGAGCGATAATAATCGTTCGACCATTTATATTGAAAACGTCAATAAAAAAAAGCTGAAAAAAATTTTTTTTTTCTATATATTATTATTATTTTATTTATAGTATTAGCTTATGAGTCATTTAGTATCAATTTTATTTTTATTTTATTTTTTTTATTAACATGTAAAATTTTGTTCTTTTATTTTTAAGAAGTTATTTTCGTTTCAGTTTGTTTGGAAATTTTTTTAAATAAAGCTTTCCATAACATCAGTGCCGAATTTCAAAAACGTATGCACTGATACTAAATCACAAACTCAACTCAACTCAACTCAAAATTTATCAAAACGGTTGTTTTTCGTAAAGCAGTTTACAGATAAATCCTCCTTAGCTGTAAAAATACCGTAATGTGTGTTTTTACCATATTTGTGTCGATTGTACACCATTTAATTTAGACAGTGCACTTATGAGTAATTCTTTTCTTTGATCTAAATACTATTATTTCGAGTGGTAGCGAAAAATTGTTATGTTTTGTGCTGCATCATTTACAGTTGTGCCTATTTAATTCGAGCCAACACCCGTCTCTCAATAAAAAAATTTCGATTAAAAACAGTCACAACTCAAATAACTTTCTTTAACTTTCTTCTAAACTTTCTTCTAAGACGGTTTCCTTTCGATTTTTGCCTCTCCTGAACATTTTTGAAATTTGATTTTGAAAAATGATACGGTTTTATATAGGTAAATATTTTTGAAATCAATAAAATGATTTAAAAATGTTGCAACAAATAAAATTTTATATATAATTTCGAAAACAACATAATAAGGAAACTATCGAAAAAATTTATGAAAGAGAGATTGATTTAAGAAAATTTCCAAAAAAATATATATTTATGGCTTAGAAATGCAAAAGCGTATGTGTACATATGTATGAATGTATGAATGTAATATATGTATATGATTGCTAATTAAAGTTAGTGCTAGTATTTTTTTTTTTAACTTCTTGCTTTATTTTATAAATTCCAAATGTAGCATGAGCAAGATTTTATTGTCATCATTTTGTTTGATTTTTCCATATAAGAGAAAAACTTCAAAATTTACAACACTCGTTAAATGTTTGCAAGAAAAAATACTTTATAAAAAAACGAAAAACAAATGCTTTTAAAAATTCAATTAATCCACACTACTCTCACTTTATTTACTCCGCAGTAGTTACAATTTAAACAAAGTTTTTAACATATTTTGACTAAAAAACACATACATACATAATTATTGAAACTATTTTCATTTCAACAAGAACCAGTTCTGTGTGTGTATATTTGTTGTGTGTTAATTACAGCAAAAATGGAAAATATTTTTAATTACCATTCCTTCCTTTACTTTTCATTTTTTCAAAATCCGTTTTTTTTCTGAAACGAAACTGCCCATAGGTACATATTTCAACTGTATTATGTTTATGGTAGCGTCATCTGTGGTCTTAACGGTGGTAGTATTAAATTACCATCATCGTACAGCGGATATACATGAAATGCCGCCTTGGGTATGTTGTAAAATATCATGCGTTTTACTTTCTTACTACTAAATTATTATTATAATTATTGACTTAGATACGTTCGGTTTTTTTACAATGGCTGCCATGGATTTTACGTATGAGTCGTCCGGGACGTAAAATCACTAGGAAACACATTTTATTAACAAACCGAATGAAGGAATTAGAGTTAAAGGAACGTTCTTCCAAATCCCTATTAGCAAATGTTTTAGACATAGATGATGATTTTCGACATACTGTATCGGGATCTCAGACGGCCATAGGCTCTTCGGCGTATGAATAATATTTATGAAACAAATTATTACTTCATTAAGATTGCCATTTAATATATTTTTCTTTAAATGTTTGTAGGAGTTTCGGTCGTCCCACGACGGTGGAAGAACATCACAACGCCATAGGCTGTAACCATAAGGATCTACATTTAATTCTTAAAGAATTACAATTTATAACGGCGCGCATGCGTAAAGCAGATGATGAGGCTGAACTTATAAGCGATTGGAAATTCGCGGCAATGGTTGTGGATAGGTAAGTTTATGGCTAAATGTGTGTACAATATATTAAATTAAAGTGAAAATGAATGTATGACATAGGGCCGCTTACAAAATAATTGTAGAATCAAGTTTACATTTCACATTCAACAAATGTTTAGGATTGAAGAAATTTATCTTCAGAAAGGGATTAAAGAAATTTCGAATAGAATTGACTTTTATAGATCAGTTTTTCTTTATACAACCATATATGCTTATATATGTCGATCTTTTGATTGTAATTGACAACAGAGATTTCTTTTCGTACAGGTGTTCACACATATCTGTGCAATAACTATGTCTGAGGTTCAGGCAGTACAACAATAGCAAATGTTGCATTTTTTCATTAACGCAATTTTTATGTGTTCTTTTTTTATAGTTTATTTATTATTGTAAAAATTAATACAAATTAAATTTCTCTTGCAGATTTTGTTTAATTGTTTTTACACTATTTACGATAATTGCAACAGTGACAGTTCTACTGTCAGCACCCCATATAATCGTGCAATAAAAACTGGAGAAAAATACTGCAAATTAATGATAAGATCTAAATACTTTTTAATGAAACTAAGTATATTTTTGTTAAAGCAAAAAAAAAATATTATTTAGATATATAAAATCCAACAACTAACGGAAAACACAAAAAAAAATTCAAGTCTAGTTTAAAAAAAAATTACTATACATTATAGTAGAAAAAAGAAATGAAAAACACAAATAGTTATAAATTAAATTTAAACTGTTAAATAATTTTTAAGCGAGAATAACCACAGCAGGGTGTATTAAATAAGCAAAATGCAATTTGTCTTTAACACCCTGTTTTATATACACGTGACAAAAAGGTTTATTAATATTTAAAACAAAAATAATTCTTACAACTGCCGTTACAAAAATTCAAAATAAAGTTAGAAAAAAGTGGAAAATAAATTAAAAACTCAAAACTAAATGTATAAAAAGCAGAATAATTGATATCAATTAAGTCAAAAATTTAAATATTGTGAAATAATTTTTAAAGCATTAATTTAAAAAAAAATACCACAAAAAAAAAATAGACAGTGATTGTTCCTACACATAAAGAAAAGCCAAATACAAAACAGTTAATTTAAAAACAACAAATCTGCAACACACTTTAATACCAACAAACAAACAACAACAAGGCAAACTACTTTATTCTTACATACATACATAAATACCAAAAGGAAGCAGGAAAAAAAGAGACAAATATAGGATCCGACATTTAATTTCATTTTCAAAATAAAAATAAATAAATACAGAAACTTAACACGATCTTATACATACATACATACATGAATACATACATACATACACAAGCAGAAAGTCGAAGACCGCAAAGTATATGAAAAAGAGAGTAACAAAGAAAGAAAATGATGATACAAAGTGAAATACACAACAAGAAAAAATGAACATATTTTTTATGAGCATATATTTATATTGATTTTTTAATTAAAAAACAAACAAAAATTATACATACATATATGAATTAAATAAAATACTGTTAATGGACAAAACAAAATTAAATAAGTATAGAAATTACATTCTCTAATGGTGCAATATAAAATATAATTATGAAATTAATATATTAGAGAGATAGTGGAACGTTGGAACACTAAGAAAGAAACTACAATAAAATGAAAAATTACAATATTTATGAATTATATATAAAAATCGAATGCAGATAAACAAACTAAGTAAATGAATTGTAGTTATATTCAAAGCAACAACAAATGAATTATTATGTACTTGAAACAATTGTTAATTTAAAATCACACACGCACATACACACATACACATAATATACTTTTATTATTAGTTTAGCTAAAGAGGATTAATAAATTAGTAATTAAAATTATTTTTTTAAAAAATAGAAAAATAAAATTTAAAAATATAAAGAAGAACTGTAAATTTAGTCGAGCGAAACAATTAAACTAAAAGTTAAATTTTTTAAAAATCCATGCTGCGGTTAAATGTTTTATTTTTTTTTATTATTATTATTATGTTTTTTTTTACATCATTTTCATTATTAGCTGTCTTTTAAGATAATAAAACTTAATATTTAAATTAATTCACTGTGAATTGCCTTCTCCTACTTCGAAACGATTTTCAAATTAGAATCCTTAATAGAAAATCGAAAATCTTTTTAATTTACATGCATCTGTCCGTATGATTAATATTTTGTAATAGACACCCATTTATATTAATCACACGCCAAAATAACACTCAGTTTTTAATTTTTAAATGAAATTAAAATTAATGCAACAATACTTTGATTTTTTCGGGCATCATCAATAAAACTTGGCATATATGATTTGATTTTACATATGTATGTAATTATCAAAAATTTTAAACAGTTTATAAGTTTTGTATAAAAATTTGCTTCACCATGCAAATAACGCAAAAAAAATTTTCAACAAATTCATTACTGTTGATATGCAAGTAGAAATACTTTAACCTTATGCAATGTTCGCACTAATGGTTTTAAACGCGTTTAAACAAAATATTTAAAAATTTTGCACAGCCGTTTATATCACATTTGAGATGTTTCATTAGTTGCCGTATTGTGACGGAAAAAAACTAATTTTATATCTTAAAATTATATTGTGTTTAAAAACGAAACTTGTTTATTATTCGTAAGTGAATAGAAATGGATAGCAACTCATAAATATGATATACATGTAAGCCTCATTTTACATTAACATATCAAAGTCATTCGCTGATGAGTAATTTTGCTCTAATTGACGTATGTAACGCAGTTGTTGCTTATACATATATATTTATATATTTATCATTTTTAGGTGTCATTGGACAATTTCAAAACAACTATTCCACCTCTTCTTAGCGTGGTAGCACACGCCTGCTATCTGGTAGTTTTTCATAAAATTATTATGTGTTCTTCTTGGGACAGACTTTGCAAAACTTAAATTTTTGTTTTTTTAATATTTATATATTTAAATTGGGAAGCAAAACGTTAAATGTTTAAAAATATTACTCTTCTGGGACTTCATGTTGACAAACAGAAAGTTTTACAAGTGGCATTGTTATATTTAATAAAGCTTTCTTAGACTTGATTTAACTTTAAATCTGGTTTTTCCAAGTGAAAGCAGAATCATAAACTTTTTATTTATTTCAAAGAATATCTAGCACAATTATTAAGGTGAATGAAACAACTTTGCTTGAAAAGCCTCAACGAAAATCCGTCAATTTGCAGTAAAATAATTTTAATAATTATAAATGTGATATTTCATAATTTATTTATTTAATTTAACTTTCTTTCAATTTCATTTTAACATGACTAAAAGAAGCTTCCCAACTATTGAATCCCACCTAATGTGTATAATTGTAAAAACAAAAATAGAAAGATTATTATTATGTATATTTTAAGAAAAACTGTCAGTCCCTTTGTAAAAACGAATTATATATATATTTTTTTTAAACAAAGAACATGAAAATAATTTAAAAAACCTACCTCTTAACTAAAAAGTATATAAAAATATTAGAAAAGAAAAACACTGCCGTTATAAGTTTTGTTTAATTTAAGAAGACAACTAAGGCCAAAAGCATGGATTTTAAATAAAAATTTTATAATTTTGGAAAAGAGAAAACAGTACTTATAGTAACTTAAAGAATATAATAAAAATTATAAAAGTGTGCGTCGAAACGATGAGGAAGTTTTTTACTATGTTTATGTAAAAAGAAAAAGCAGTTCAAGTAAATTAAAGTATATGCATGCATATACATATATTTCTTATCCTTTGTTGTTTATATAAATTATATAAATCCATTCAATAAAACATACGGTAAACGGCATTAATTTTTTGATTGTTATTAGGATTATTTAATTGTTTGCTCTTAAAGCATTTGCGTCTCGTTACAACTGATTGGTGTTTTCCCTTTCAAAGTGTAATTTATCATTTTTCTAACATATTTTTTCTCAACTAGGCATTATATTCCATAATATGGAGAACCATGTATTGCTGATAAAAATTTAAGTTTTATAAAACATATACATCGTTTTATTTCTTGTTATTCATAATAATGAATTTTGCACTTGGAGGTTGGCTCAATTTGAGAGCAAAAATATTGTAAACAAAAGCAAGGCGAATTCTTAACAGGTGAACTTACTAGTACAACAAGTATAACTCTACAAAAATCACAAGCATTTTGTTTTTGTAAAATCATTGTACTTTGTTCAAATAGTTGAATAAGGTGAATATGTAAATACGAGTAAATTATTTCGCGTTACCAATATTTGATAACTCTATTGCTATATATACTATATACGGACGAAACGACACCTTCTGCAAAATTGTCTTAGTCTACTATTTCACAAAAAAAAGCGAAATATTTCTTGTTCAGTTATCTCGGCCAGTCAACAAGTAAATTTTATAAATATTTTTAAAACAATGTAACTCATCGAGCCCTGAAGCAATTTGATTCATTTTTTCACCATTAGATAGATCTGGAACTCAAGCACAAAATTAGTCAGGTAGTCTTTGGACGTACTATTTTCACTCTTACTAAGTTGAAAAATAATTTTATGTCTGCAACCATTCTATCTCAACAATTAATAAATAATATTGTTGGGTCAATTACACATAGAGGTGTACCCATCGCATATCCAACTTCAAACTCCAATAAATAATGAAACAATCATTAAAATCTTTCTACCCGTTAACAAGGTATAACGTTTTAGGTGCTTTATAATAATTAGTGACTACTACGCGCTTCTCGTCATAATTAAGGGAAATGGTATAAATATAACACAATACCATATCACACGAGTGCCTGGGTAGACCAGTGAGTAGTGCGGTAGTTTAGCAGTTTGGGGCTTTTAGGTTCGGGACCGTAATAAATTGGACCCAAGTGGGCTGGGACCTAACCTGGCAACCTGCGACCTAACCTAACCATATCACACCATTTGCTCATGTGCGTATATACCACACATGTGCGTGTGTGGATCGCAAGCAAATCCACCGTATTCGAAAGATATTGAGCTCACTCAGATGTTGTGAGATAAAGAGCCGAATCATTTCACTTGATTTGGAGAACAAAATTTTTCTTGAACAGAGTAATTGAAAATTTTCTTCCCTTTTCACTGCATGTAATATTTTGCAGTATTGCCTTCAGTAAAAAACTCCATATTAATTTAACGTTCTTATCAGGGGTGCCAAACGTCACGATTTTACGTCATTTTGACTATTTTTCAGAGCGAATTCCCCGATATGACGTTTGACGATTTTCTGCTAAGTACCGCCTATATTTTAACGATTTGTTGACGTTTTCTCTATGCGTATAGAATTTGACTTCTATTATGATATTAATTTGTTACGTGTAGAGACTATGTAAAATAAAATGTGGTATCCCTTTTTTGTTTTACAAATTTAAATATATCAAGCAAAAGGTTTATTTATGATATTGTGATACAAAATTCTGAATAAAGAAGACTAAGACAGGAAACTTATTTTTTTTTCTTCTTTTTTCGCAGCAACATATCAAAAAAAATTATTGATATTGCAACAACTTTTTACATAAATAATAAGAAATATTAACTTCCCTGTAATTTTTACGCACACTTTATACAATTCATACATTTCTTCCATACAATTAATTTTCTAAAACTAAATAATAATGGAGGAAACTTTTTTGCATAAATGAAATCGAATTTTAGTAACACTAAAAGTAAAAAAATAAAAACCAAATAATAATAATAATAATAATAATAATAAATAGCAATTACTAATTAAGTAGTTATTATTGAAAAGGTTAAAAAATATCTTGATGAATAATAAAAATAAAATGTAAACCGCAAATTACTTTAAACTACATTTTAAAAAATTTTTTAATTAACTAAAAACTATAATATAGCTAAAATAGAGAAAAGCAATTAACTAAATACTTTTTCACTTTCAAAAAAATGTTTTTCACAGTGTAGTTAGAATAGATGTTTAACAAGATATTGTTATATGATTTAAGTTTTTTTTACTTCATTGTGATTAGAAAGAAAATTTTATTAAAATGCTGTAGATGGTTATTAATTTGTTCGCTATTATGTTATTTATTAAACATGTATTAGTTCCAATACATACAAAACCGAAATTCGCTCAAATATAAATAATTTCGTTGGATGCAGTCCTTTATAATCGCCCAAAATACCGCCTTTTCAAAATAAAACATTTAATCTGGGTGTTTATTTCTTCCATAAATTTTCATAAAAATTTGTGAAAATTTTTTATATGCATACATATATGTATGTATGTATGTATACAGATATGTACATATTAGTGATGTTACGAATATTCGTATTCGTATCGCCGAATTGCACCTATTTCATTTCATTTGTATACTCCAAATTAACGAATATTTTGCGAATACATTCGAAAAAAATAATGCGTTTGAATAATTTTTATTAAAAAAAAACATTGAATTTAACTTAAAATATGTGTAAGTGAAATACATGAGGTGTGTAAATGTGCAGTTTGACTAACACTTGAAAAGATTAAATCAAATGTTTAAAACCATTGTAGAACATGCACGGTTGGATGGTTGATAATAGTCGTTATTATTAAATGTATAGGGGTCATCTCCAGAGTGCGGATCCAAGATAAAAAAAATAAAAAATATTGTGCGCATTTCTTTGTTTGGCTTGATCGATTGTACATACTTTTTTTTCTGCATAAAAAAAAACCAACAAATATGTACTATGTTATTTTTGCAATTCTCTTGTACATACACACATACATACATATACGTATGTTTAATATTTTCTTATAGACACCCATTTATTTTTATTAATCATACGCGAAAATACCACTGAGATTTATATTTTTAAATGAAATTACATTTTTTCATTCGTATAAATACATTTAAAACAAAAACAAATTCAAAAATATTGTTTTTGTTCTGTTTTCAATAAAATCTAGAATATTTAATTTTCCATACCTCCACGGAAGCAACGAAACTCACTAAAGGGAGCTCCATCAGAATCAAATTTTTGACATATTGAACACTACTTGCGGTTCTCTGAACGGACGTCAAAAAAAGAGAACATCACGCAAGGACAAGCCTCTCTAAAATTTACTAAAATTAACCACATTTGCAATATTTCCAGATCACACTATTGGAATCTTCTTCACTTTTATTTTTTGCTGGGTTATAGTCAATACTTTTTTTGTTGTAGACTCTGAAACCATCCTACCAATATTCGCTCTGCCTCTACAAAACTGTCTAACAGATTTATTTATATGAACACATATACCTCAATTTACGTTACAATTTCTAAGGCAATCGCTGAAAAGTGATTTTTGTTCTAATTGGCATATGTAAAGCAGTTGTTGCTTATACATCTAAAAGTGGTATAATATGAAATCTAAAATTTATACAATACATAGGACCAACGCCACTACATACTAGATTTTCAATGACACACATGTATCAAATATATTCAGTAAATTTCATAATAAGCCAATAATAGTTCTGGTAACATGCATATGTACAAATGAATGAATATGTATATATATTTTTTCCAATGCATATGATAGAATATGTATGTTTCTTTACAGTAAATTGGGCACCCGCGTGATCCCAATCTTACCAGAAAGCGTTCCCGTACACAAAAATTGGGTAAATGAGAGACGTTTTAAGAGAGTCATGTTCTTATTCTTCTTGCACGAAACAGTCCGCACTTTTTTCTTGGCTACTTTGTGGAAGTAAACAAGCAATTAGCTGTTTCATAAATAAACAATAAGAAAGTAACTAAATTACAGTGCACTCGCTATAACGTTAACTAATTAAAACCGGTTTGCGATTTGTTCACCTTTGCGAATACTAAAAATAGAACAAAATTGTATTGTATTTTTAATAGGATAATATTAATATTAATTATTATTATTAAAATATTTATTTATACATTAAATCACACAAAATTTATAATTTTATAATTATTGACATACGTATATAGTACATACATACATGCACATGTTAATTGTAACTTGACAAAAATTAGTTAATATTAAAAAAACAACGTTTATTCTTTTCTGCAGCTTTTTATTTTCCAAAATTTGTATTAAATAAATAAATGAAATTGATAGTAAAAAAGTACATATGCTCACGCAAACAGTTTTATTAAGAAAGAAGAATATTAATATTTCAAATTTATTCTAACTAAGCGCATTGGTTGTTATTATTACAGTTGCAGAGCGTTATTTCTAATTTTGTTCAGCTTTTAGGATAGTCAATTATGAAAAAAAAAATACAAACATATTTATAAAATTAGATTTCCTCAACTAACGAACCCGGAATTTCATCGTTTTGAATTTTTATTTTAACTTAAACCCAGTGATTTTAATTGTTCAAATTATAGAGCTTTCAAACTTTTTTCATCATTTAGAATAGTTAATTACAAAAAATTTTGTTCACATTAAACGGCGTTCACATAATGCGGTGTTCACGTTACCACGAGTGTACTGTATATATTGGCGTTTCCATTTTGTGGCAAAAAGTGCGGTTTTTTGCGTTATCGGACTTTTGTACATATTTGTCTCTTATTGAAATAAATTATAGTTTACTCTCATTTTACCGAACTTTGCGGGTAAAGTAAAAAACAAAGCTAATATACATATGTACATATAAATGTATTCATACGTCCCATATTTTATTTTTGAAATTTGAAAACTCTGGTATTTATTAGTTTCTATATATTTATTTGGTTAGTATTACCAATTTCTTTTATTTATTTGCTATATAATATTTAAAAAAAATACGAATTTAAAAGGTAACCTTTAATACAAAAAATATTGAACAACTTTTTTCTTTAATATAAGAGACTTTTGTAAAATCTAAATAAATTTTGCTATGACTCTTTTTGATATATAATTTATGTATAATTTTAAAGCTACTTACTTTAAGCTTTCTACTACAATTACTTAGCTAATAGAAAACTTTTTTTAAGAAGAAAAAGCACATCATTAATTTACAAATAAAAAAATGCATTCGAAACAAGTTAAATTGTAATAAAATACTAAATATAATTCCAGAAAAAAAGTTTTAAAAAACAATTGTTACTACAATACAAAAAAACTTATAGATATTATAATATAAATATATAAAAAAAAATTATAGTTATTAAAATAAAAGGAAAAGAATTGTTTTATTTTTTGCATGACACGATTATTTAAAATAATAAAGAAAATCAGTAACAAATAGTAGTTAATAACAAATTCGTAATAAAAACGCATAAATGTTGATAAATAATTTCTTGTACTATCTCTTAACAAAACCAAAAAAAAAAAAAAAAATAAGAAAAAAACTAAAGAAATTCCCCATTTATCCCGTCCCTTTATACACTTAAAAATGTTCATAATTATTTTCTATGGCGCTCATCAAACACTGCAAACACTTTTTTGCTGATATCTTCGTCACACTCATATAGTATACACATATTCATACATACATGCATATAGCGTTTTGGATTAGTGTATAATCCCCATACATACTTCCTTTTCATGTAAAATATGTAACTAAATAATTGAAAAATAATAAGTCGCAAAAACAAATTATAAATAAGTCTGTTGTCGATATATACAAAATGTTACTAACGGACATTTAAAACAATTTCGTCACATTGACGAATTTAATTATTATAATGAATTAATAATAAAACCAATCTAAATAATGAAAAAAGTGGAAATAAATAAAATTTTTAACTTAAGTATAAATACTTTCTTAGTATAATTACACAAATTAAAGAAATGAAACCAAACTAATTTATGAATGAATTGAATAAAAAATGAAAATATTTTGAAAAATAATTGCAACATTTGGTTTTAATCTAATTTGTGTTTGTCACGGTAAGATAATTGTGTTAGGGGTTGGTCTAACGATCTGAAAATATCGGTGCAATTCCCAAAAATAATTTAATATGGAAGATTTTATTTAGGATGTTAGAATAGTAGTAAAACCACTATATGATTTCTAAAGACCAAAAAAATAAAATATATTAAAATAAGTATTAGTTCACCGACCATACATATAAATTTCATAAAGTAATTATTATTATTATTAAATTTCTTTATTAGTATTAAAAATACTTTTATAAATCTTATTAAATTATAAACTGTATTACAATAAAAGTTCTCTTTAAGCTCTAACATTGATTATTTTTACAAAATTAACAATTTGTTTTCTAAATATGTTTTGATTATTTTCCGTTTTTATATTATCTGGAAGTGCGTTGTAAAGTTGAAGGCCTTTGTAAAATAGTGATCTTTGCATTGCAGTTGTTGATACTCTCTCAATTCTAAAATTCTCCATGTTTCTCAGCTGGTATGGTTGAACATCTCTTACGTATAGAATTTGCTCTGTTAAGTAATCTGGTGCTTCTCCTCGTTTAATTTTTTGAATAAAGTTGATGGTGTTTAGCTTAGTCTCTGCTCTACGTTTAACCATTTTAAAGATTCATGCATAAAGTTAATTGAGGTATATCTGTTGCATTTTAAAATGATTCTCATTGCCCGGTTTTGTAGTTTCTGTAGTCGTTGAATCTGCTGTGTTGTACAACATGTATATATTATTGTTGAACCGAATTCGAAGTGTGGTTTTATTATAGTATTGTATATGTTAATTGCCGTTAAAGTCAATATTTGTTTTCTTATTGAACTTTGCGGCACCCCGCAATTCATTCAAAATTGTATTTGATTTTACATTATTTACTTTTGTTATTTGCTTCCTGTTTGATAAATATGAATTAAACCATCTTAGTTCCGTTTTTCTAACGCCGTATTTATTAAGTTTTTGTATTAGAGTATTCCTATCAATGGTTTCAAATGCTCTTTTAAAATCTAGGAAGATACTTATGATTTTTTTGCCTCTTTCAATTTTTTTCCATCGGCTTACTACGTAATTAACCGCAGTTTCACATGAATATTTTTTTCTAAATCCGGATTGGTATATTGTTAATAAATTGTTTGATTCTATATATTCTTCTAGTTGCTCCTTTACTACTTTTTCCAATATTATTTCACACGTCTTTAATGTGTTAATTGGTCTAAATTCTTCACATTTCTTTGTTTTTGCAATTTTTTCGATTTGTGTTATCATTGAAGTTTTCCAATTCTCAGGAAATACACCTGTCTCCAGTGATGTATTTATTATATCTAGCATTATTTTACCAACTATATTCCAGCTGTTGCTAATCATTTTACTCGATATTCTATTAAAGTCTGGCTTATTTTTTAAATTTTTACATATATTTCTCAGTTCCTCCAAAGCTATTGTACGAAATCTAAACTCTGATCTTACTACAGGTATTTTATTTTCATATCGTATATCGTTTATCTGTTCCGTGGTAGCTTTAATACTATTTATAAAATAACTATTAAACATATTTGCGATTTTTAAATCATCTCCATATTCAATCTTATCAAATATCACATTTTCAATTGAGTTGTGATTTTTTCCTAATACCACATTTCTTTTTAGTCAAAATAATTTTTAGCACAGAGACAGCATTAATCTACTTCCAACGTGAAACGATTTGCATATACTGTGTTACCAAATTCAAACTTAAAGAAATCAATTTTAGCATTATTTATGTAATGAATTTTTATTTTGTATAAAAATAAATGTAAATCTGTTTTTCTTAATAAAATTTCGATTGTTTATAAAACCATTTAACTAATATAATATTTAATAACAGTTTTCAAAATTTTAATTACGTACATATAATAAAATATTAAAAATAAAACGCACAATGAGCATATTCATTAATGTGAAGATCCTAGTTTGGGTACCTTTGTAAATGGTTCCTTACGCTCCTCAGCATAGGCTAAGAAATCTAAACCGTAATGTAAAATTAATTTTGTTAAAATTTCTACATCTGACTCAGCACGATGCAAATTGGTTGGGTCCTGATTAAAACATCGTTTATAAATTTTTCCCAATTTGTAAACACCTCTTGGGGGATATTTGGTTTTTGGTTTGAAATCGTCAGCAAATAAAGCTCTTCGAACAGACAACGAAACGGAACGTTTTACAGCATGCGAATTAGTAGGTGTTAAATTTAAAATTGTATCATCTTTTTTTGCCATGCAGGTCTTTCTTTGTGGTGTAGTTTCATTTTTAAGTTTCCAGTTTATTTTAGCATTTTGTTCCAAAGGATCATTAAATGCTGTATTTGAAACTTCTATTGTGTCAATCATTGGCAGCTGTATTTGTTTTTGTTCACCGTTATCATCAGATTCAAGCACCGTAGTATTATTTTTGTTCTTTTCTATTTCCTCAGATTTTTCATCTATTTCGCGAAAAGCTTTCAAAGAATCCACACAATATACTGATGAAGGCAGTGACTGGAGAACAAATAAGTTATTTCAGTTATGTTCAATTTTTAATGTTAAGTAATATTACCATTTTTAATTTTCCAATGACGTAACGAAGTATTGGATAATCAAATGACCATCCATTGTGGGCTACCAAGCATACTGGCTGTTCGAGTCGTTCCAGAAACAAATTTAAACAATTTGCCGTGTTTTCATCAAATGGTGACTCATTTTCCAGCATTTCATTACTAAGACCTGAATTAAAATATTTATTTTTAATCATACCCTTCTATATACATAGGGATGTTCACACACACATTCATACATGTATACATATACAGTCAACTCGGGAAAATCATTATCGACGGCGAAACTTTCTTATTTGAATACTAAAACGGAAACAAAATTTAGAAACTCAAAAAAGGAAGAAAGTCTGGTTTTTTACCTGTGAACGCCCTAATCGAGTTCCAAATATTTACGGATGTACATTGGTTTGTCTATTATCATTTGTACTTCAGTTTTAGTTTATACAATAAATTACTAAAAGGTTTTTCGCGGACTTGGCTATGGTATTGAAATATGTATTAAATGAATTAATAATGAAACATACCAGACTCACTGCCAGAAATTGCAGTATTTACTAAACTACTAAGGAGTTGAATAAGAAATTTAGATGGGAATTCTTTATGTTATATCCTGCGGGTCAATAAAGAACACATATCAATTTCTCTCAGTTATATCCTAAGCATAACGTTTTTTTGTCGGCAGGTTGCTGGATGTAGAGGTTAAGAAAGGTCCCAGCCCACTTGGGTCCAATTCATTATGATCCCATTGTTTATTTTTTTTATTTATTTATTTATTTTATTAGATATATAGTAATACTAAGCCATTCAGGCAACAAAATAAAATATCACAAAGTAAAAATTTAATTCATTGTGATACCTGTTGTGAAAAACCTGATAAAATAGCACACTACTCATTGGGCACCCAGTAGTCAGTACTGCAGTAACTTTCAAATTTATTGATCTAAAAACTTTTAAAATTACTTTAATACACTATATACATATGTTTGTATATTAGCATTGCTGCTTGCGAGTATTTACTTATGAGTGAGATCAGTGTTATGCTCGTACATACATACATATGTGTTTATGCATTGATATGCATAAATAAGTAATTAGGATAGGTATACTCTTATTACCTGTTGTGCGTTCTGCTGAAGGATCAATCATGCACCTTGGATTCATCATCAACGTCATCTTATGAAGAACTCGTGGCAGCTCAATCATACTTTTTATAGTTTTGTCAAAGTTTTTGTCAATTAGACATTTTGCCGAAAATGCATAAACAGATATTTCTGTTATAGAACACTTGTTGAACTGATGTGCGGGTAATCCATTTGTCTCCAAATCAAGAACAACAAAAGTACTAATTTCTTCACTAGACATTTACAATATACATATAAACTTGCACCTTTAATTATTAACTAATTTTTGAACAAATAAACTTTTTTTATTAAACCTTCAAGTTAAACAAGAGCACAATAACAAAGTATACATGAATACTCTGTGGCACAAAAAAAGAGGAACCACACAATCAGCCCTAGATCCAAGCTGATTAGGAAAATTCATGATAAAAGTTTATAGGTATTTCACAAGAAAATTTTTACCATTCGCAAGTAAATGATAACACTTGAGAAATGTTACTACCAGAGCTGCCGGTTTTAGTTATTTCTAACCAAACTTGTTATTTTCAAAAATTTAGATGCAAATTTTTTTTTAAATTTCTATTTTCTCAATGTATATATCTGAATTAGCTTTTTTCAAGTAAAGCGAACCACACATTTGCAATAAGTTATTTGTAGCTCAGAAATAGCTTTAGAACAGTTGCTCTTATCTTTTCCAAAGTTAGCTGGCGGTAATGAAGTTCAAATTTAAACTGATGGAAATTACTGAGATTTGCCAACATGGAACTCGAACGTGATATATCATAATTTTGAAATAAAGTGTCGAAGTACAAAAATTTATTGAAGAAAAAGACTTTTGAAAATCTTCTATATTTTGTACAACATTTAATGTTAATGACACATTGTCAAACTGCAGATAAAAGATATTTACAGAGCTTTACACAAAAGACGGATCAGACTGTATATATATATATATATATATATATATATAAACACAGTTTTAAAAGAGAATTAAACAAACTTGCTTCAAAAAAATTGCTATATTCAAAAGCTTTAGCTATTTTTAATGGTCTAACGGTTGGTATCACCAGAGTTTATTTGATTCACCCATTTTAAATATTTTATTTCGCTTGCACTCACATTTCATTGTTAACAGAAATCAAAACGAAAGCGAATTGAATTATTAGCAAAAGCAACACAATGCACATACAGAAGTATAAACATTGCATTAATTGAAAAACGTTTGTCGTTTGTTTTTAAATTTTATTTTATTAAATATAAAATAATTACATTCTTCTTAATAAAACAGTGAATTAAATTTGAAAACTATCCGGGACTGCACAATAAGGTTCAAGATGCCAAGTGAAATAATTACACTACAGCTGGGACAATGCGGTAATCAGAGTAAGTCCATATTTTAAATATTTGTAATTTGTACGTAAATGTCGATGGAAGATTTTAATTCAAATGGGTGCACCGTTCTATAATGAACTTTTTTAGTTGGCTTCGAATTTTGGAAACGTTTATGTCTGGAACATGGAATATCACCAAGCGGTGTATTAGAAGATTTTGCCACAGATGGTGTGGACCGCAAGGATGTGTTTTTCTATCAAGCCGACGATGATCATTATATACCACGTGCAGTTCTTTTGGACTTAGAGCCTAGGGTAATTCACACCATAATGAGTTCTCCATATTCCAAGGTTAGTGTGAATTTACATAGTTTTTATAAACAGCTGCTCTAATTAAGATTGTGTGTATAAATTGCAATTTTTTTTTATTAATTTTAGTTATATAATCCCGAAAATGTTTACTTGTCTAAGCATGGTGGCGGTGCCGGCAATAATTGGGCTTCTGGTTATAGTCAAGGAGAAAAATTACAAGAAGAAGTATTTGATATTATTGATCGGGAAGCTGATGGCAGTGATTCTCTAGAGGGCTTTGTTTTGTGTCATTCTATAGCTGGCGGCACTGGTTCCGGAATGGGGTCCTATATAATGGAACGCTTATCGGACCGTTTTCCTAAAAAGCTTATACAAACATACAGCGTTTTTCCCAATCAAGATGAAATAAGCGATGTCGTTGTACAACCCTATAATTCGATGCTGACATTGCGGCGTCTTACTAGTTGCGCCGATTGTGTTGTAGTCTTAGACAATACAGCTCTTAATCGCATTGCTACAGATCGTTTGCATTTACAAAACCCAAGTTTTTCGCAAATTAATGCTTTAGTCTCTACAATAATGTCAGTGAGTACGACAACTCTGCGTTATCCATCATACATGAATAACAATCTGATTGGTCTAACGGCTCCTTTAATTCCCACTCCACAATTACACTTCCTAATGACAGGATATACACCGTTAACAACCGACAATGATGTAAGTTTAATTTCTTTTATAATATATTTATAATTATTAAAAACAAATGATTACTTTTCTAAATCCAAAAAAAGCTAATATCTCAAAATTTATATTGAAAACCACAATAAAAAAAACTTTCAATACAAATGGCCAAGCGATTATTTTCACTCGGCTTCTATAATTTCTTTCTACTTTTTTTTGTAACATTCCAGCAAATTGTTAATGTTCGTAAAACAACTGTATTAGATGTAATGCGCCGTTTATTGCAACCGAAAAATATGATGGTTTCTACAGGTCCAGATAAAACCAATCATCATTGCTATATATCTATATTAAATATTATACAAGGCGAAGTGGATCCTACACAAGTTCATAAATCATTGCAGCGCATACGAGAACGTAAATTGGCACAATTTATTCCTTGGGGGCCAACAAGCATACAAGTGGCTTTGTCTCGTTCTTCACCTTACGTCCAAAGCAGCCACCGTGTTTCAGGTCTAATGTTAGCTAATCATACAAGTATTTGTTCACTATTTGAACGTGCCCTCAGCCAATATGATAAACTTAAAAAACGTGGTGCATTTTTGGATCAATTTCGCCGTGAAGATATCTTTAAAGATGACCTCTCTGAATTAGATGATTCACGTGATGTTGTTGATTGTTTGGTTCAGGAATATGAAGCAGCAACTCAGCCGAACTATTTGCAATGGTCTGCCAAAAAGGGTCAAGAGGAATAATTTTTAAAACAGTGAGAAGAGATTTTCACTGTTACTAAATTGAATTAACATTTTTTTTATTGCCATACTTAAACTCCAATTTGTGCATTTCATTATTTGTTCACTAATATGTACATATTTATATATTGTACTTTATTTCCTAATTTCTTAGCTATGGATTAATTTAGATGTAAAAAATCGTTTCAATTAATAAAATCATTAAAAAAATGATCATTTAGCGATGCTTGCTGAATTGCTAAACAACAATAAACAATGAATCTAAAATATTTATTTTCTTCAAAAGAGAAAACGGGTTTTTTTATTTTATATTTTGCGAATACAGTATTTTTTATTTATGATTTTTTTCTATTTAAATATTTAAAATGCAGTTATCATTTTAATTACAACGTATTTTCTTTAATTTTACTTCTATAATATTCATTACTGCTTAGAATTTATGAATGTACACGGATAAACACTAGGGATGAATATTTTTAATTTACAGCGGCGAGAATAGAAATTACCACCAATCAATTTTAAACTATACTAGTACTAAAGAAATATATATTTTATTGCTGATCTAAGTAGTTGATCTTTGAAAAAATGTGATGAAGGCGCTATATTAAACAAATACGTTAAATATTTCAGATTTTTTTTATACACATAAAAATAAATTGTACGTTCGTAGAAATATAATTTAAAAAATGGAACAAATAAATTCATTACCTTTGCAGTTATTGCTTAGCAAATGCAGTGGTCTTGATGAATATTTCTTTCCAATTCATAATTACTAATGTACATATTTCATTTAAACCCAAATTTTAAATAATTTTTTTTAATTTTATTAAGCGTTAAAAATTCCAATTTGGAATTCAATAATTTTTAAATATAAATAAATGTTTTTTGTTCTATAAACAGAAATGTCCTTAGCTTAACTTAAAATGTACTTTATACAGATGTAAATATTATTTTACATATTTCTAAACATATTTTGTTGTGTAATGTATGAAAGATGCAAGATGCTAAACTTATATGAAAATAAGTTAATTCTATCCTAAAACATTAATAGTAAAAAAGCTTAAGAAATTTCAAGTTTAAAACAAAGTGGATACAATTAATTTTTTTTTTTTTTTTAATTGAAATTCTGATAGATTTGTTTGTAGTATTACAAGGTCATACATTATTACTCATTAAATATACTATAATAAATACAAAGTAACAATATACACAATAGATACCAATGTAGTGTTGATACCTATTATATGTACATAGTTTGAGAATTTATTTATGATGGTGGGGAGGAGAGTAGTAAGATTAAATAGGTAGGAAGGAAATATCAGAATGTGATGCTTGATGTTTGGTATAAACGTGGTTTTTATTAGTTCAGATTTTGTTTTTTGTATTTAGTATTGTTGTACTAAGTATTACGTTTGTGGGGCTGGTGGTCGGCGATCATATTCGTTAGAATTGTTTGTGCCTGGTGGCACTATGCTACCACCACCTCCTCGCCTGTATGTTTCGGGAGGATATTCGCGAGACCAATCTCCATGATATCGCGGATCAGCAGCATTTCCGACTCTACCGTAACCACCATGCTGACCGCTCATGTTTGATGGTATCACACCATTTGGAGGCATATTATAATACGGAGGCATATAATGACTTTGATAACCATGCTGAGATTGATGTGGTTGAGTGTACCTAAAACAGTGAAAAATAATAATTATCATCTTGCAGAAAGATGTGATAATATTCTGTGAACATGAATTGTTTCATTTCCTATTTTGTAAATATTGTATTTTAAAGTAGTTAACTACAAAATAAAAGTTAGATATATTATCCCTCTCTATACATATTTCCTGATCTCTCCCCTGACTCGCGATCTATGTCATTCTCACATCAGCTTCAACATTTTAAATGCAATGAGAAAATTATAAATAGTGATTACTGGTAGAACTTACCTTCTCTTATCCAGCCGTCTATCTCTATCACGATCTCTATGATCACGGTGATAACCACCTGCAGGTGTGCGATTGTTATAACTGTCATAACGCTCACGTTTGTAATCGGAATTGCCATACCTGCGAAATACCATAATTGATAAATGTAAATAAAACTATAAGCAGGAAAAATTACCGATCACGATTGTGACTCCATCGATCACCAGTCTCAACAAAAGGTGACATTGTAGTGCCAGGCGCTTGACGTGAATTACTGGGATGCATACGGTTAGTTGGATTAGATGGGGAGTTTATTGAGTTACGACGATCACTATTGGTACTGCCTCTGCTGGTAGTTAAACCATCATGACTATTTCCGCTTCCGTAAAAGTCATCACGTTGCCGCAATTTGTTACGCTCATCACGGTTCCTTAAATTTTAGTTTATAAATTTGTGAATTATATTTTGGCAAATGACTTACCTTCCTTGGCCGCCTTCCATACTCAGTCTTCTGTACGACATCGATTTCATGTCACCACTTTGCATTGATGTCCCACCGCTAGCGGAATCATTTTCATCACGTTTTCGTTTCACAGGTGAATTAGTGTTCCCTGATGGTACTCCTGTACCAACACCTGCAGATAGTTTATGTTTATTCATAGGAGGTTTGTTAGTGCCCTGATCAATTTTCATAAATCTCTCTGATTTTGGCTTTTCACGTTCTTTATCCTTCTCTTTCTTCTTCTTCTTTAATGATTTATTCTTCTCGTCATTTCCATTTTGAGATAAAGATTTATCTTTGGATTTTTTAACTGGTGATTGCGGGTTTTTGTTGCTTTTTTCTGTACTGGTAATTTTATTTACACTCGATCCTTTTCCATCTTTCGATGCAGTTTTGTACATTTTGAAAAGTTTCTTGGCGTCAAATTCTAAAAATAAAATCAATGAACATAATTAAGAGAAAAAACTTGGATTTTGCACGCTTTTTCATATTTTCTTTTTCTATAGAATAATGTCTTTATTATATGGACATTTCCACACGAAGTCATATTCTATCAGATCATTTCGCCTTCGAAAAAAGGAAAAACAATGTTTTATGATTGTATTCTTTAGTTTGTAGTAAATAATAATTTGTAATCAAAGAAATGCAAACACAAGAATTGAATATAAGGGATTAAAGATGGTGCCGTGATCTGATGGAAATATTCGTTTTCGCTTACCTGTGAATTTAGAGACAAAATACCAAAGATTTGATCGCCACTCCTTTTTCTCAGTTTCTTTTGTATATGATTCTAAGCAAACATCAATTTGCCTTCCTATAGCTATCAAACAATCTCTTGTATGTTTCATTTGATCTTGTATCGAAAGACTAGAGTCGGGGCGATCCAAAGCTTTCAGAGCCTTTTTGACAGGTCTCATTTTTTCTTTACATTCATTGAATATGTTAGGATCTAAATCACCCAATACTTCCAAGGCCCTAGGTTCATTATTAGCCGTAAAATGCATAGGTTTATTTGTAGAGTCGGCACTTGCAGACTTTTTAGATTTGCCTGAAGATTTAACTGTAGAATCTTTTTCTTTGGAAGATTTTTGTTTTTTTTTAACTGTAGAATTTAGTAAGTCAATTTCATTGGAATTCATATCGTCAACGATATCTGCTTTCGACTGACTTTCTTTTCTCTCCTTTCGAGTTTTTTTCTCGGTTGCCAAAGTGCTTTCACCAGTTTGAGATGCTTCTTCTGCTTCGGAAACGAGACGAGGCTTACGCTCGGGAGTGGCAATGTACGTTACACTGGATGCGGTTGCTGTTTTTGTTTCCCTCGGCTTTCTAGGTTTACGTTGTTTGCGTTCTCCAACCTTTTTAGTTTCCACATTCTTCTTTATAGTCTTAAGCAGATACTCGGCTCGTGACTGCAGATGCTTAGTTTGAGGTTTTCGATCATCATTGTGCAGAATTTTTTCTGTTAACTTAAGACTAGGATCCATTTTCATTTGCTCCCATGAACCAATACCATATTGATAGATACCACATAGTAGTTTGGAGTCCTCTTCATCTCCCCATTCAATATCGAAGTTAGCAGGCCTGGTTTTAATGTTTAACGACCAATTCAATCTTTCCGCTGCTGTGCCCGGCATAACATCGCTTAGGGGTTTAAGTTCTTCTTCGCATGATAAAAGTGTTTTAGCATTAAACGATACACCACCCAATTTAACAGAAAATGTAGCCCTACTCCGTTTCTGTTTGCTAGCAGTATCTTCAGTTGTATTAGTAGCCCCATTTGAATCAGACGTCTTCTTTACCACTGTACTATTTGCAGACGCTTCTTCTTTATGATCTTCCAAAAATTGTACGCAGCGATCATGTAACATTTCGCCAATACGCTTTAGCTCAGCTAAAGGTTTTTCTTGCAATTCCGCATCACAAGCAATTGCTTCTAGGCGTTCTAAAGGAGCAGGAAATTTCTTATACGATTTTATAAACCGTCTAATTTCGGTATCAGTGAATCCAATAATTTTTTCTTTCATTGCTGGTCTACCTCGTTTAGATTTGGATTTTCCGTCGCCTTCATTACTACCGTCCGAACCCACATCATAATCGGAATCGTTCGAATCATCAGGTTGTCCTTTTTTGCCTCCTCTTTTACTCGGTGTATCATTTTGATTATTCGCTGCTGTTTTTCTTCTAGGTGGCAAGTACAAATCTTCCATTTCTTTAGCTTTTTCTTCATTTTCAACAACTCTTCGAAAATTTTCAGGTATAATTTCGTCCCAATCTTTTGTGTCTTCTTCTATTTCTGGATTTTCGTTGTCTTTGGTAGAGGTGTCGGGCTCCTCTTCAAATGCTGCTATACTAGCAACCTTAAACGCGGAAAGTAAATCATCAGCAGGCATTTCGGGATCTTCGTTACGTGTTTCAGCTCTTCTTAAAATTTCGTCAATATCACATACTAATTCTTCGTCGTTTTCTTGTTCATCTTTAAACAATTCTTCGGCACCAAATTTCAAAATTGCTGACAAATCATCTTTATTGAAAGCAGTATTGTTGGAAGAAGCGGTATGTCCCCTATCTAACACAGTTCGCCCCGTGGTATCCATGCGCTGTATGACTAAATGATCCAACACCATCTTCTGTTTAGCTCTTTCAACAATTTGTTCCTCCACTGATCGGGCCGTAACCAAGCGGTATATGTTCACTTGATTTTTTTGTCCAATACGGTGTGCCCTAGCTTGTGCTTGTAAATCGTTTTGAGGATTCCAATCTGAATCAAAAATAATCACAGTATCTGCCGTAGCCAAATTTATTCCCAAACCTCCAGCTCTCGTCGAGAGAAGAAAACAAAAGTCTTGAGATCCTTCTGCATTGAAATGATCTAATGCCTGTCGGCGAATTTCTCCTTTAATGCTACCATCCAAGCGTTGGAATGAAAAATGACGCTTCTGCAAATAGTCGGCTAATATATCTAACATTCGCACCATTTGTGAGAAAATAAGCACTCTATGACCAGTTTCTTTAAGTCGACAAAGCAATTTGTCTAATAGAACTAGTTTTCCTGAGCCTCTTAGAAGGGTTTGTAAAGCTTCATCTTGATGCATACCCATCAGTTCGAATTCTGACGGTCGAATAAGGGCAGCATGATTACAACACTTTTTTAACTCTATCACAATATTCAAAAATGTTGAGGTCGATCCTTTTTTCCCCTTGCGCAGTGCATCAAAGTTCTTTGTGAGTATCCATTTGTAATATTGTTTTTGCAGTGATGTCATTTCGACTCGCAAAATTTGTTCAACTTTGGCAGGTAGGGATTTCTCAACATCCTTTTTAACACGTCTCAATAAGGACGGTTCTAATTGTTGATGTAATTTGGTGTACCCTTTATCAGCAGCATTACCATGTTCCACTTCAAAAATCTCCCATGAATCGAACTTCGCAGGCATAGTGAAATGAAGCAACGCCCAAAGTTCCTTAAGAGAATTTTGTAGTGGTGTTCCCGTAATAAGTAATCTGTGATTAGTATCAAACTCTTTAAGCGACTTGTAAAGAAGAGAATCATCGTTTTTTAAACGGTGAGCTTCATCGACAAGCAGCGCTGCCCATTGCAATGTACCCAAAAATAATTTATCCTATAAAAAACCAATTTAAAAATTTTATTTAATGGCATGAAATAAATTTATAGAGTACAAAAGCGAAATACGAAACAATACTAAATTTTTTAATTTTAAATTTACCTTTAATACTATCTCATAAGTGGTGAGAATGCAATTGAATTTCAGTCTTTTCGAACCATCAAATGTCCATTCATATTGGCGTATCATTTCTCGTGATTTAACATCACCTAAATATGTTACTACATTCATTTCTGGAGCCCATAATTCAAATTCACGCTGCCAAGCGGTCATTGTGGAGAGTGGCACGACACAAAGGAATGGACCATACAAATGATGTACTTTAAACAGGTAATATAGAAAACAAATAGTTTGTATTGTTTTGCCTAAACCCATTTCATCGGCCAAAATTGCTGAGTTTTCTTTGCACCATGAATGTAAGAGCCAATTTAAGCCATCCATTTGATAATCCCGAAGTGACAGTCCTTCTTGTAGAAATTCTGGTTGACCTTTTACTTTGTAAAACTTAGGACGGTACTTAAGAACTTTACAATGCCGCGAAGGTGTGCATTTTGAACTTTCGCGCTCATTAAAATGTTCAACGCAGTGTTGCCATTTGCGCAAAACTAAATTAGCATCTTCCCAAGTGGCTTCAGAATATGGCAGTGATTGCCATTTGCATAGGTATTCGCTGTCACCTTCAGGCTTTTCATTTCGTGATATGATGCGATCAACATTATTGTAAGACTTAATTAAATCATTTTGTAGTTCTAATTTGCATTCATAATAGTCAATGTCTTCGGGTCCAGCATGCCGCATCCAATATTCTTGTTCTTTTTCTTTTTTAATGAAATTGTCCAATTTTTTCATGCCCTTTACTTTTTGTTCTTTAAGTGTAAATTCAGATTCCCAAGTATTGTGTATATAGGACCAACCTTTCCATTTAATAAGGTATTGCGTCTCTGTATTTTCAAAATCATTTTCATCAACGCCATCATTTGGATCGCAGCCACCTTCTTCGATAGCATATACGGTAGTTTGATTGCCTGTGCAACTTTTTTTCCCTTGACGTCTAGCCAAAATGCGTTCAATAGTTTCACATTTTTCTTCCTCTTCTGCTGCTAATGCGGCTGCTTCTGCTTGACTTTCATCATATTCGACTTCTAACAAATCTTCAGAGTCCGTTTTATCATCTTCCGAATCTTCTTTGTAGCTAACTGCAGCTGCTGCTCGGCGTGTTCCGAACCTAATAAGCACGCGTTTATAGAGTTAAAGCCAAATTATTTTATTATTATTATTATTATTATTATTATTATTATTAGTTTATTGAGTAGTATTTCAATACTTTAAAATTTTACATATTAAATAAATTGATAGAAAAATTCTTAAGTGTTCTAAACTAAATTATTATAATATTATTAATAATGTTCAGTAAAATATTGCCTGTTCTGTCCCAGGTGTCAATAATCATGCTTTTGCTAATTCTTTTATAGTCTGGTTTGTTGTTCATACTCTTTAATATGTTTTTTAACTCTAGAATATTTATTGCGCGAAACTTAAATCGAGAGTTTATCACAAGTATCAAATTCTTGTATTGTACATTCTCAATTGATTCTCTTATTCCCTTAATGCTATCTACAAAGTAATTGTTAAAATTTTCAGCTATTTCCAAATTAGCAGGCGCGGATTATATTTTTCGTTCACACAGGATGAACAAATATGTATTATTTACATTATTTTCAATTTATTTGTATATTTTTTTGAAATAAATAAAAATAAATACTTATATTTCTTTGCTTAAAATTTCTTCCAATAAAACCCTAAGATAGAAACGCACCTGTGAAAATGTAACAAAGATTTATTTACCTCTTTTCATCATTGCTGTCATCTGAGGTGGCTGTAGCTTTCTTGCAACGCTTTTTGTTTTGTTTAGAGGCAGGAAGTTTCCGTCTTGGTGGCGTGGAATCTTCGCTTTCGCCATCGCTTTCATCACTTCCTTCAGAGTCCCAACTAAAAATATATTTTTATTTTTTCAAGAATATTTACAATAAACATTTCACAAAAATATCATAGTATTTAAACCATATGCATACTTTTGCTTTTTTCTCTTTTTTTTAACAGGTTTCTTGACTTTTTCGGCGGGTATTAGTTTACGAGTTTGACGAGTAGATGTCCTTTTAGGTTGATAATCCTCTTCAGTGTTGTCCTGTATATAATTATTATTAGTTTAATCGTTATATTTTTTCAAATACATTTAAAGGCCACATTGAAACTTACACTACTATTATTCGATTCTGAAGCTGATTGAACAGGGGAATTTGAAGATTTTGAAGACTCTTCTGAATCAGAAGCAATCGCCATTTCTTTAGATAGTAAGGGTGAATTGCATTTTTCTTGTTCACTGTTCGAATCATTATTTGAATCATTGGAATCGTCGTCTTCTTCATTTGTTGTATGTGAGGTATTTTGATCTGAAGTGGCAAAAGTTGTGGTTGTGATATTTGTAATATTTTGGTGTTGCTGTTGAGCGACGCTTTGCCCTTCTTCATAGTCAGTTCCGGCTGCAGTTTGAGAATGTTTTGCTTTCTCTTCGTCTTCTTCATCTTCTTCTTCATTCGATGAATTGGTATCTGAGGTGCTGACACTGTCGCTCTCACTTTCATTATCATCGGAATATCCATTAGTCTTTGTATCTTCTTGTGCATCAATTGCCGAGGGTGGAAGTCCGTGTTGCAATTTTTTATTCTGTGCAAGGAATTTATCTTGTTCCGCCCCCTGATGCAAGTTATGTCTTGAAATTTCATTTTCTTCATGATTCGGTTGTTCAGGGGATGTGTGTCCGTCACTATATTTTGAGGATGATATTGAAGTATTAGAATCGGAGTCGGATTCTGAAGAACTACCACTCCCGCTTTCAGAGCCATTATGTTCTTCGTGTATATCATCTTCCGATCCTATGCTGTTCAAGGATTCATTGTGTTCCTAAAAATAGTATTTTTTATTTCTTAAGCTACATTTGCCTAATAAATTTAGTTTAAATAAAACTAATATTGTTGAAATCTAAAGAAAGTTCTAATAAGTAAATAAAGGTGTCTGATTTATATTTTCAAACTTAAATAAAAAACGTAATAAGTGACACAAAGTTGAACGATAGAATGGAAATGCGGATTTTACTTTTTAAAGAGTATGTCATACATATCCTTCAGATCCTTTTTTAAAATTTCATGAATAATCACTCTTGGAAGTCCCAGTGCGGCTGCTTTTTTCCGTATTGAAAGTCGCGGATTTTCACGTAAACTGCTTTCAACCAGTTCAATGTTTTCGGATCGACTGGGCCCTGGCCGTGGGCCATTCATAACCGAAGCAGTTGCGCGGAATCTCTGCACCCACGAACGATTTAAATTTACAGTCGGTCCGTCACTTATTCGCCGAAAACCGAACTTTGAACAAAATTGCCGACGAGCAATTACGTAAGAATCATTACTCTTAAAAAATGTCAGCGAACGCGCGATGCTCACTCGACCACTACGACATCGTGACTGAAAAATCCGTACAATCGACAATTCCAACGGCGGCAGCTTCCCTCCGCATCATTTATTACTTAATAATTAATCGTATTTAAAAATATAAATTTCCCACCCGACACCCTGTATTTATTTAACTTGAACATTACCAAAAAAAATTAATTAACTTGAATTAAAAACTCAACAATCAGATTGAATTACCAAAGAAATAATTAATGTATGGCTTCTATTGCAAAATAAATCCCGCTATTGCGGAAATCCTCACCTGGGAGAGTTCAGTCAATGATGACAAGATTTATGAGGCAAAGAACCTCCGCTGTTTCATGGCAAGAGCTGTGCACTGGTGAGCAACCGCCTCCTGCTCATCCACAGAGTCACAGCTTCTGCAAAAATCCCGCGAGAGAATGCCGAGTCTATCGGCATGTTTTAAAATGTGGCAATAGCCCGTGAGAACCGTGTCAGTGCGATTAATGGTCATGCGGTTCAAGGAAAGAAGACATTTAGTCCTCTTCCTATCCAGCTGGGTCCATCGTTGCTTAGCAATTCTACACGTCTCCTCAAGCCAGCGAAACTGGGCCTCCGTATAGACCGCCCGAAGTATACCCAGTTTAATCGAGGCAATCGGAACACTTATGCAACCTAATAGTTCGTAAATTCCGAGGTTGTACCCGCCTGGGCCAGGCCATAAGCAACGCAATTTATTTATTTTTGTTTATTTTCCTATCACCCATATAATTTTTTTTTATTTGAAAAAGTGTGAGTATAGAATATATATATAGAATATATACTCACAAAATTAGGTCAAAACCTTGCTCCCGTATTAATAAAAATTTCATTTTATTTATAAAAGGTTGATAACACAAATTTGTGTGAAAAAACTGTCACGAGTTGCTGTATTTGCTAGGAATCCAACAGATGGAAAGACGCCCAAGGTTTAAGACAGTTAATCTGTCAGCAAATCGAAAGTATATTTTAATAAATTGTAACAAATTATATATACATATACATTAACAAGGTTGATTTACCGAATAATTGTTTCCAGACCCTAATCCGGATTATCGAATTATATAGATTACCGAATAAAACTTTAAAAACGTTGTTTTTAAATCTTGCAGCTGTAGCATTACAACTTATGCTACAAGATCTAAAAATTGCAATATGTAGCACCAAAAATCTTAAAGCTAATAAATTGCTTGGTAAAATAGCCATTCACTTTTTGTTGTCGAGAAAAGTTCAAAACTTTTTTGTGAAGAACTAAAATTTTTATAATGTCGAAATGATTTTCTTCTGACCATTTTATTCACGTATCCAAGCAAAAGACATGGAATTTTGCAGCAAAATGGTGGAAAAATCATGTTTTCGGAGTTACAATGAATAGAGATTAACATTACAAAACAGTTTACATTATCCTTAATAATAATAAACAAATATTTATTATATAAATTAAGTAAAGTTTTTATTGGGATATATTAGTGTGGGCGTTTTGAATCTGGAAATACTTTGACAGACCAGAGGCTCTGGTCTGTATCACTACAACACGTGAAAGTTGTTTCAAAACAGGTATCACAATGTGATCATAATAAATTGGACCCAAGTGGGCTGGGTCCGTTCTTTACCTTTACATCCATCAACCCGCCGTCCTAACCTAACCTACTTTTGCAGATTTACAGCTAAAGCAATGAAAAAAATGAGAACCTGATTGATTCCATCCGACATTGCTATCTAGTGACATCCGAAACGAATACATATTGTTATTGCGATACATTTATATTACTTTAATTTTATGTGATGAGAAGCGAGTAGTTATCATTTATAACTATAAAACTTTACTTAAACCCAATACAGTAAAACCTTGATAATCCCGACGTTGCTAATCGGAATTATTCGGTAATCTGGAGATTATTTCTCATTACATTTCGTACTCTATAACACGGATTGCATGTAAACTGTAGATGTGTACCTATGACTTCATAAATAGTTATTCATGTTCTATCAACCGGTAAGTTCTCTCCTGAAATACATTTTAATGATTGGTATTTGGAAAACTTGATGAAATTAAACCACTTATACCTCCATATATATTTATAACAAAGGATTATAAAATATGTAGTAGTTGAAATTATTCATTTTGTTATATTAAAAGAGCAAATTCTCTCTAGGAATTATTGGAGTCCTACCAGATAATAAATATCTATAGAATTTCTCAAACTGATATTAAAAGTCCCGTAATGAAATGATACAGCTAAAACTTATAAAGGCTACATCCAGTACTTCTTAATAAAGGATTATATCACCTATTATAAAAAAACAATAGATATACCATGATTCTGGAGAAGATTATACACAGTTTTGTGCATTGATAACAAAATAATAAAAAACAAAAATGTTAAAATATAAGTTATTGAAGGAAAAACTTTGCCAAATTATATTTGATCTGCCTAAAATGACATATAATGTCTAAAACCTTTAAAAATTTCAGGAAAAACTAAAAGAAACCACATTCAAAAAATTTTCCACACAAAACTTGATTACGTAATCAATGGAAAATTTTGAAAGTTTTGCAGTTTTAACGAAAAGGACATAACATTTTTGAAGTTTTTTCAGGAAATGCTATATAAATAAACAAATTTGTACAAATTTAAGCTAAAATTACTAAAATGGGTACCTCTTGGATTTTACTTTTTTGTAAATTTTTGGAAGGCTAGAAACGTCTAGAATCTAATACAGTTGAAAAAGTTGTGAAACAATAAGGAATAGGATGAAAATTTTCCAAATTATCTTCATTGCCTCTAGTAAAACATGAAAGCGAACGTTTTACCCAGTGGAGTCTTACATGAGACGCTGCATTTATAATTCCATTTGCAACCACACCCATTAAGGGGAAGACAAAATATCTAATATATTCTGTAAAACAATGCTTATTTATTTTAAAAATATCAAAAATATCATAATATTTACATTTTTAACCGCCAAAATTAAACAATTTTAATCACCATTGCTTATTTTTCATTACACACTCACCTGGTTCATGATATATTTTAATTTTCAATATTGTTTTTCTTATAGCAGACATTAATTATTCACTTTTTTAGTTATGAATGTAATTATTTTTTATATTTATTCACTGATTTTTAATTTTTAGTCTTGAAAAAAAATTTTACAACTCAGCACAGAAATTTTTTTCACGTCGTCTTCGTCCTCCATTCAAAAGTCATTTGTCGAAAATCGCCATTTTGTTTCTTAGTAATAAGAGCACCGTGCTTAAATTATTGCCATATTTTTTCAGTTTATTCATTTGAGAGTTACCATCCTCACGTCAGCTTTTCGAACATTCAATTAATAAGTCTGTTCGTTTACTCATGCTTTTAGAAAAAATACTTTATGAGAATATCATAAATGTAATAATACATTTCACATATTTTTCTCGGGAAAAGCACAATTTAAAAATTAGAATCTTATAAAAAGAGGTATTCTATTTTATTTAATTATAACAATAACCAACCGAGCCCATATATAGTTGGTGGACTACAAGTGTAACATTAAAATTATTAAATATGTAGGCAACAAATAAGCTAGAAACAATGTTTATGAAAAAATAATAGTTATAATATTATTAGAGCGCTACTATATAAATTGGAAGTTATATTTCGCACGAATTTGACTATATATATTCAGAATCTAAATCAGTTCAATTGCGAGAAATGCTTATCATCAAGTGAACTACGTGTAAGATGGAATCCTCTAAATTTATAAAAAAGCATGCCAGCAATTATTAACAATTTTGAAATAAAATTAGAGTAAAATTTTTAATTTTCCGTACAAAGTTGCACGAACTTTTTCTTTGGGTAAGTTCGGTCTAGAATTAAATTACCGGCTGTTTTTTATTTATATATGATACTAAGAAATTAATCAGAAAATTTGCAAAGAAACGACAAAAGTTTTTAATTTAAAAAGATTTTTAAAATAAATTTCAAAATGTAACTAGATGTATTTGTGCATATTTATCACTTTATTTAATAAAAAATGCCTTTTACTTTGTTTTTCAATTTATTTTTGTCCACATTTTACAGCCGTTGCCAACGATGAAAATGTTTTTGTTATGCACGTGAAACAGACCTATTTTGTGGTAATTGTATGGTTTTTGGCGTTTTCTTACTTTTGTACATTTTTGTCTCTTGTTCATTTTACCGAACTTTCCCTGAAAAGTAAACGAACAGACCTAATGTATATTCTTTTTTCACTTTGGGCAGCACATTTTTTCAATCATTTTTCCCAATAATTTTCTTTTGCATAGTGACTATACTTTTCATTGTTCTTTTAAATATACTATTTTCCCTCTGTTTCACATATTTTTTTTTGTGTTTGGGAAATTGTACTAGCCCTTTTCTTTAACTCCACCAACCCACTTGCAAACACTTCGGCTAATGAATGGCACAGAGACTTGCCACACTACTAATATTGAAGAATATTTTTTATAATGCCAGATCTATGCAAGTGTCCACACTGGTAGTCAAGGCGAATTCATACTACGTGAACTCGTCCGTAAACAACAGCATTTTTTGTTTGCAAATACCACAATTTTGATGAGATTTTTTGCTAATGCAGCCACATGTTATTAATTCGCTAGCTTGTAGCGTTTCAAGTAATTACCCTATGTTTAAGGTTTATTAAAACAAGGTTGTAGCAAGGCTAATTCGTCAATTCGCTGTTCGTCCAAACGTCAAATTGTTTGTTTACATGTGTTTTGCTAAACATAACTTAATAATGTAATATGAGTTAAAATTAAATTAATTATTACAAAAATTAATATTTTTTTCATTATTTTTATTATGGTATTATATTATTATAATTATTAAATTATTTACAGCCACTTTTCTTAACTTTCTCACAAAAGTAAACACACAAAAATACGTTATAAATTCTAGTATCAGCTGACGGGCGAATTTGCTCGTGAGTTTATTTGGTAATGAATTTGCCTTGCTCTAAAGTTGATATTTACAATATTTTAATAAAAAGAAGGCAAAGAAAAATATTACGAAGCATAGATAATTAAAAAGAGGGTGGCGATGGCTGAAGTCGTCTGCACGTTGACTACAAAACCAAAAACAGACCTGGGTTCAACCCCAGTTTCAGACTAAAATTATAAAAAAAAAAACATTTCGCATTTTTCTGATGTGCATTAGTGTGGCTTTGTGTGTCAGTTGTTGTCGGAAGGTTTCAGTGGCGAAGGCATAGTCACTGGTCACTGAACAATACCGTCTTCAGTTGATAGCAAACCACAATCACATCAGAAAGCCCTCCTTCGTCGGTATTGTGTAGCACCGGCGAATTAAAATAATAATAAAAATGGGTACTAAACCGAAACTTCAGCACTGCTACGAGTATAAACAAAGAACGTGCAAAAGCAGAGCTGCAAAATAATTAATTAACAGCATGTTTGCAGAACACGGATGGGCGATACGTGGGCGACTACGTAAAAAATTGGGTCCACAGAACACGACGCGATTTTGTCGTGCCACTTACGTTGCATCGCGCAAATGTCTAAATCTAGTAACGTCGTAATGTTACCAACATGTTAAAAAATGATTTTTGTTTATTTTTTTTATATAAAATTCTACTTTCAAGTTGAAAATGGGGCAACTCTATTTTACGAAAAAAAAAATAGCACAGCTGAGTTTAGTAAACAAAACAATTAATAATTTTTTGCTGTGATTTGTGTTTCAAAAAAATTTTGTTTTGTGATTTACGATAAATAAACATTTGTTTAAAAATAAAAACATACATCCATAAATACATTCTTACGCGCAGTGAATTGTGTTCAATAAATTAAAATGTACGTAATAAGCGGTCAATTGATTGACCGTAATTTATGATAAAAGTGCATGTATAATAAAATTTTTTATAATTTTAATCCAGACAAAATGTTTTTATGTATGGTATGTATGTGTTAACTACATATGTATGTACATATATTAATATTTCATTCGCGTTTAATAAAATATATTAATATACATACATACATATATATGTTTATACATATGTACATATAGTTACCTCTTTTTTTGCTGAATTTTCCATTTGAAAAAACAGTTTATATATTTGATTTTTATATATATAAGTATGTATATGTTTTCTTTTTTTCACAAATTCACTGCTGACGATTAGAAATTTTCAATCGGCCTGATTTGACGTTTTGGCGACAGCTGTCATGTTATACAAACCAAAAAATGTTGACAAGTGTTACGTTTTTTTCATGAACTTTCATAATCGCGATCTATAAACCCAAAAATGTAAAACGTCAACTATTAGCGTTTATTATTCGCGATTCGTATTCTGCAAACTGGCTGTAAGCCTCACCTCCTGCCGTTTCTCATACTATCCCTTTACTATAATTCCAGCACAATGCATGGCATGTATAGGGGTCATCTCCTGAGTATTGGTTCCAGATAAAAAAGCTCTAAGTAACTATAAAATAGCAAAGTTGGCATCACTGGCTTCATGAAAAATTACTCAATGTAAAAGCAGTGCACAAAACACAAAACATAGCCTATGCTAAAAACGATGGACGTGAAATATAATAAAATTGATCATTTTAGACCTCTGTGATAAAAATAGCAATTTAAATAAAACATTTAATTATGCGCTTATTTGTTAGTCGTGCAGTGCGTTTTTTTTTATTAAATAATAAAATTTTAAAAAATTAATTTTTAGTGCGCCAGAAAATAAATAACAAAACAAAAAAAAACCATTCAAACATAATCATGGTCAGATAGAAAGAAAAAGGAAATACAAAATCTTTTATCACCTTGGAATATTCTTCTTTCTTTATAATTCCAATAAATATTTTAATTAAGTTGGAAAATAATTGTCAAAGACAAATATATAAAATAAAACATTAATCAACAATAAATATATACATATATTAATCAATATAAATATATATGCATCTATGTATACACAATGATATGTGGCAGGAATCCTTAAGAAAAATGGTATTATTTTGTGTTCAAAATGTTATTGATTCGAAATGTGTTTATGTGCTTGTAACAAACTATACATAAGTATATAGCTGAAATAATACTTATTTAGATCAAAGTATGGTTAGTAAATTTTAGATATCATAATTTAATTACAAAGTTATGACTTTGAGCAAGGAAATCACTACAGTCAAGCTGCCGCAATCCCGTAGCGTTTGGGCAATATGTATGGCCTCATTTCTGTTATGCTTTATATTTTATTATTTTTATGGTGGTTATTTAACAATGGCCTTAATCGCTTCTGTGTTGTTTGGTAAGAGTTTGTTTAGTTACTAAGAGAATAAGAAATTAATTACATTCTTTCGCCAAAAATAGGTATTTTTTATTATGCCCAGGATGTTTTACTCTACCATCCGGATTTACCTGCCAATGCGCGTATTTATATTCCCATTCCAACTATGCATAATTTACCTCATGAAACAGTGAGTATTCGCACCCGCGACAAAGTTACCTTACATGCGTTTTGGGTAAGCCAACCAGAAGAACGCTCGAAAAATGTTCCAACATTTGTTTACTTTCATGGAAATTCAGGTAATGTGGGTCATCGTATGCAAAATGTTTGGGGCATATTCTATCACCTTAACTGCAATATTTTGATGGTGGAGTATAGGGGGTATGGTCTCTCTACCGGATCTCCTAGTGAGAAAGGACTTGTAACAGATGCTAGGGCAGCCATAGATTATCTATATACACGTCATGACTTAGATCATACACAGATTGTTGTATTCGGACGATCACTGGGTGGTGCAGTAGTTATTGATGTGGCCGGAGATACAGTTTATGGCCAGAAGATTATGTGTGCCATTGTGGAGAATACTTTTACAAGCATACCTGAAATGGCTGTGGAATTAGTACATCCTTCAGTTAAATTTATACCTCACATATTTTATAAAAATAAGGTTGTTTGAAATTATATTAGTATATACAATTTAACACTAATGAATATTATTTTTCAGTTCCATTCAATATCGAAAATATCGAAATGTTCAGTGCCATTTCTATTTGTGTCTGGGTTGGCTGATAATCTAGTACCACCTCGAATGATGCGTACTTTATATACTGCATGTGGCAGTGATCGTAAACGCCTAATCGAATTTGTGGGTGGTTCTCATAACGACACTTGGATAGTGGATGGGTACTATATATTACTTTTGCAATATATGTATTTAAGATTTTCATTTTTTATTTCTTCTTTAGTTATTATCAGAATATAAAAACTTTTCTAAATGAATGTCAAAATATTGTGCCACCTTTGGAAAAGCCCCCAGAAAAGAGCAATGTGTGGAGTGAAATCCAAGATGTTTAATATAATCTTGGATCATATATATTATATTTAAAAGCGTGTTAAATTTTTTATTATCTATATTAACATTTTGTTAAGAATTCAACTGCATTCTATTGATTTTTTTATTGATATTTAAAAATTTTTTTAAAACCGCACGCATAATTAAGGCTTCTAAACTGTTCTCCAATTTTAAACTTCCCATAGCTAATAATGTATGCTTAAATCTTTTAACTGCCACAAAAAATATTTTGTTTATAATTGAATAATAGGAAATACTATTTTAATGTCAAATACTTATAAAAATCAAAGAGAGAGGCTGTGGAAAATCGTTAAAAATTCTTTTATCAAAAGAAGCTTTAAAATGTAAATATTTTAGTTTTTAATCGATGATATTGTTAATAGAGATTTTTAAAATGAAGGATTAAATTAATCGAAAATAAACAAATATTACACATTAGAATGGATATCTGCATACATGCATATGTTTGTATATACTATGTTAGATTTTAATAAAGAAAATGTGACAAAAATTTATTACAAAATTCTTTGTTGCACAACGTTATGCCAACCGAAAGTTTAAGGAATACGCTGATTTGCTTCTCCGAAAATTCTGCAAATAGTCTTTATTAGTTTTATTAATTTTTTTTATTACTTCATTAGATTCGAATCGATATTCAAACAAAAAGTTTTACGTAAATGTATTGGAATTTCTGTAATTTTGAATGCTCTGTTGCATACATAAATATATTAGGATATTAAAGACAGCATTCAGAATATTAAAAATTTATCGAAAACTTTTACAAAATTAATTTAAATTCGAACGTTGTGACATTTTATAACAATTTTATTCCTTTAAATACAAACCCTCTAATAAAATGTATTATATTATTCGAAATCACTATCTTTACTATCATCTATATTTACTTCTTCGGCATCTTCGTCACCAGCTGACTGTTCGTTAGATTTCGTGTGCAACTTATTTTCCATATTTAATACCGATTTGTTTGTTTTTTTGTCTTCAGAAGAAATCTGATATTTGACTTCACCTTGAGAACGATGATGAAATATAAATGATATACATTTACTACTTTGCCATGCCTGGGATAAAATACTATCCGGCAGTCCTTTGTTATTAGAACAATGATACCAGTGGGATAAATGTGAAGTGCAATCAGAATCATCTGGCGGTGGCTGGGTTTGTATATTATTAACGCACCGTTTACATTTTAATCTGAAAAATTTAATCAAGTATGAAATGTGACAAAGAATATTCTTACTATACTTATTGTGTGTATCTGATAATATATCCGCCTCATAACTAAAGAGATCTTTCAAATCATCTCGTGTGAAATGTTTTTCCTCGCTTTCATTGTTATCAATAATAGTGCTCGATAAAGATTTTTTGTGCGTTTGACGTTGCAAAATTTTTTCTTCAATTGAACCAGTCTGGAATAAGAAGTATACCTCATTTAACATAATATATAGATATTTGTAAACATTGAATTTCAGAATGATTACAAGATTTAAATTTTTGGGAAAATGAATGTAAGGAATGTTTACAAAAGAGATTATAAAATTATATTAACAAGTATTTTTTTTTACAATAAAAAGCTTTAACTTCTATTGGATTTTATTGTTGATTAAAAATTTAAAGTATAATATTTACCGCAACTAAACGATATATAAAACAAGCCTTCTTTTGACCATCTCTCCATATGCGCGCCATAGCTTGCTCATCGTTAGCAGGGTTCCAATCAGGATCAAACATAAACAGCCGATTTGCTCCGATTAAGTTTAAACCACACCCGCCAGCCTTTGAACTCAGCATAAATAGAAAATAATCTACACTGGGATCGTTAAAAAGGTCCACAACTTTGCTGCGTTTTTTAATGCTCATGGCACCGTCTAGGCGAACAAAGGGATACTTTCTAAATACACATAAATTACAAAATTAAAATATGTTATTATAATTCGTATCGGGAACTTGTACTTTATACCTCTTTCTGGCCAATTGCTCGAATAGGTCCAATGTTTGGGTATAGTTCGAAATTAAAACAACTTTATCGTCGGTATTCGTTCTTATGGTAGCCAACATAAAATCCAACAACATAAATTTACCACTGAATTCTGGATTAAATTCTCTAAATACAAAAATATAATTAGAAAATACGAGTGTAAGATGCAAAGCTCTTTTCAGATGAGATACTATTTGTATACTTCGCTGATGGTATAAAATTGGAAAAACTTGAATAAATGTTTAATACATACTTATGTAGTTCATAAATGCACTTACTTCGTTTTATAATTAGCTGGCAATATATTCTGAGAATTTTCAAAACCATTTTCACAAGCTATTACCTTTTCATAAATCAAATCTGGATGACTGCATAATTTTTTCAAAGTTGTTATATCAGCCAAGGCCGATAAGGTAGATGATTTTTCTTGGCAATCTTAAAGAAAATATGTGAAAAGCGAAAATATAAAATAGCATGTGGTATTTTTACCTTGCAAACTTGTTCTAACTTTTTCAGATGTCAGAAAATTCCTATATAAATTCAATTGCATATTGGTCATTTTAGCACAAATAAGCATTTCAAATTTAACTGGCAAGTATTTTGTCAAAATCTGATTTGTTCTTCTGATAATACATTGATTTACTATAGCTATAAGCTCTTGAGTTTTTTCCACAGCTCTTTGACATTCTTTATCACTAGAATCAGCATTTTGTCCCCTTAATATAGCATTTTCATAGTTTCGCTTGAATTCTGCACTGGACCCTAACATATTGGGATTTACAAAATTCACCAAACTAAAGTATTCTGTTAAATCGTTTTGTATAGGTGTGCCTGACAACAAAACACGCCGTTGAGTCTTTAAACCCATTAATGCTTGATATGTAAGATTGTCGCTATTTTTAAGACGATGACCCTCATCGCAAATAACCATACCAATTTCGTTACGACATAAGATTTCCGAGTAGATGCGAAATGTCTCATATGATATTATTAATACAGGAGTACCACAACGTTGACTAGTATTGTAGGCAAATTGTTCCAAGGAACGTATATTATCTTCTTTAGAGCCTCCCTCCATTGGCAAGCAATGCATACGTCCCTGCAGCCATTTATGAAATTCTTTTTCCCAATTTTTCACCAATGACGAGGGACATACCACAATTACCTTTGAGATAGCAGGTTTACACTCCGGGCCTTGCCTTAGTAATGTCCAGGTTAAAGTAACACACTGCAGGGTTTTGCCTAATCCCATTTCATCAGCCATTATACAGCCGTGAAATGAACCTTTTTTACCTTCAACACACTCGTACATAAAACGTACGCCCTCTCGTTGATGTGGTCGCAAAATGTTACTTAATAGGGGATCAACAACAACATGTACCAATATTTTACTAGGTTCCATGGATAGACGTTCATGCTCTGTGTAATTTGGTGGTGTATACAATACCAACGCATTACAAGCATATGGATCGTGTAAAGCCTTTTTTATAGTCGTTCTTCTTAAACCTAAACACCTACTGCTATTGTTATAATCTGGTACGTAATTCGCTATTGGCACTTTAAAAGGTTTCGCTAATATTTTTGAAATGGCATTTTCATATTCACTTTGGGACATACATATTAACAACGCCGTTTGGGAAAGTTGTGGAAACCTTTGTATTTGAGTTTTCTCTTGATTGCATGATCTTTTACGTTTATTTTGAAAAGGTGTTGTAAAGTTTAAGTTTGGTTTCAGGTTATTTGTTGGCTTTTGGCTGGGGGCCAAACTCCGTCGCTGTTATTTAATAAAACTTAGAATGAAAATAAAATAATTTATTGAAATTCAAAGCATACCATTATTATTGTTTTGAAAATCGGCTCTTAAAATTTAAACAACTGTTTGACATATGTGGAAAATATACGAAAAGCTCAACATCAGCACTCAGGCCTAGATGTACGCTGTTATACATACGAATAGGTTTACAGGACTCATGAAGAAATAACAAGCTGGCATTACTACGGTAACAAATGCACCATTCCAAAAAATAATTTTTCTTTGTGTAAATGCATGCCTTATGTGAAAAATTATGAAAGAATTACACAAAGCACGTACAAACACTATTGAGATTTTCATTGTATTTTACACCAACATAATAGCTGTTGTTTTGTTGTAGAGCTGCAACCAAGGCAAATTGATACCAAGAAAACTTACTAGTACAACGTCCACAAAATTTTTTGTACAACAATAATTTAAACTATTTTGACATCCAACCATGGTGAATAGTCGCCAGCTTGGCTTATAAGTTCACCTGATATGAATTCGCCTTGGTTGCGACTACTGGTTAAATATCAAGGTTTATTAATACAAGGTTGTCGCAACGAGAATTCGCCAAATCGCTTTTCGTCCAAACGTCAAATTTTTTATATTCATGTGTTTTTTTAAATATAACATAACCTAAAAAGAACGTGTTAAATTAGTATAATATAAGTTAAAATTAAACTAATTATTACAAAATGTAATATATTTTGCATTCTTATTATTATTTACAACCACTTTTCTTAACGTTCTCATAAAACTATACAAACTTTGACGTTCGGCACAAAAATATGTTACAAATTCTTGTATCAGCTGACGGGCGAATTTGCTGGTGAGTTTACCTGGTATTGAATTTGCCTTGGATTAATCTACTATGCTTGTTATATTAAAAAATATCCCTATAGGTGGTGTAAATTTTCTCAGCTGTTCTAACGCTATTACCGTGTTAAATATGCCTTTGTTGTCAATTCTTCGCAATACAACTCTGATTATTGCAAAAATCTACCTCCTCACGGATTCAGTCGAGTTGTCATTAAAAAAAGTAATAATTTTCTTTTGCAAAATGCCTCACAAATAATTATTTTTTTATATAAAGTTAACGTTGGATTTATTATTTATAGAAAAGTTTTGTGTAATATCAGTTTAGAGCATTAATGAATTGAAGAAATTTATAGCGTGAATTGCTACCATTGACACGGCCAAAAATTTATAAATCATAATAATCTTCTCAAAGATAAAAAACATTTGTGTAAATAAATTTTATACCAATATATACGTGTACTTACTATTTCCGTAAGTTCTAAAAAAATATAATTTGTCAATAAGTTTTGCGTAGTTGAAAATAAAATTTTTGTAAAAAATATTTAATATTTAAATATCTATAATAAAATGTACAAATTCAAAAGTACTAATGGTCAAAAGTTATAAACATATCAAGTTGTGAATTCTCATCACTTCGTCTTCCACAATGTCGCCTATAAATTTTTTTATTTTTATAATTATATCACTTTTTTACGCCATGGTGATATGTGAAAGCATTCCAACGCACATCATGTCGAAGAAAGAACGAGAGGCTTTGAGGTATATTTCATTTTATTTTTATTTATTTAATTTAATGAAATTTTTAAACTTCAAATTTTTTCTTTATAGAGAAGAATCTAGAGAAATGTTCTATCATGCTTATCATGCATATATGGAGAATGCCTATCCAGCGGATGAGTTAATGCCTTTATCATGCAAAGGTAGATATAGAGGTGTTACACCCTCACGTGGTGATATGGATGATGTATTGGGAAAGTAAGTAAAAATATAAACTTTTGTTAATTACTTATATTAAATTGTAATATTCATATACAATCCAAATGAATGGTTAAACTGTCTAGGGTGGAGTTAACTAGGTTTTTTAGGTTATCTGGGTGGTTTACCGAGGCAGTAAAGCCTATAGAATAGGTACAATAAAAAAATCACGCAGCTGGTTTAGATGCAGTAATTTAATTCAATAAAAAGAATAAAAATACCAGTATCAACTGAATAATGCACTTAATGCAAACAGTGCGGTTACATTATCAGGAAAATTATTTATATATTTATTTTTCATTACCTTGCTTTAATTTAATTTGTTACTTTTTATTCAGCTTTTTAGATTCCTTTCAGTTCTTTTCTTAAAAATGAGTTTATTTTAAAAGTGCAACGCGTACTTTTCTGATAATGTTTCCCTTAAAAAATGATACATGTTCAACAGTCATTTTATTTAAGTGGCATGAGTGCAGCACTATATTAAAAGCTAGCTTTGTTGTTTCTGTAAAAATAAATTATTTTTTAGTTCGTCTCTCATGATAAGTATATAGTTTTTGCATTTTATTTCTTTTGTAAACGTATAATATGCAACAATTCTTAAAAATCAGGTGAACATTTAACAATGGTGCTAAATCACATGTAACACTTATGATACACTTTTTTTTTTAGAAAAGAAAGCACCATGAGTAAATATCACATGCAACTTGGCTGCCTGGAATTTCTTGTACCATATAGTAATTTAAAATTTGAAAAATATTTAAGATTTAATAATAAAGTATAATATTATTCAGTTTGGTAAATTATTTTTCATTTAATTTTTTCCCTTGTAGCTTCTCAATGACTTTAGTTGATACGCTCGACACGTTGGTTTTATTGGGTGATTTTGCTGAATTTGAGCATAGCGTTAAGCTTATAATTAACGATGTGCAATTTGATAATGATATTATTGTATCGGTGTTCGAGACCAATATTCGTATGGTGGGTGGTCTTTTATCAGCTCATATATTGGCTGAATACATACAAAAACAAGCGCAAGTTATGCCATGGTATAAAGGCGAGCTTTTAGAAATGGCTCGAGATTTGGGTTATCGTTTATTGCCAGCATTTAATACTTCAACTGGTATACCACATGCTCGCGTTAATTTACGCTATGGCATGAAAGACGAAAAGTTGAAAAAATCTCGGGAAACTTGTACAGCGTGCTCGGGGACAATATTACTGGAGTTTGCGGCTTTATCACGACTTTCAGGTAATATTTTACATTTGTAGATTTTGCTTAATACTTCGTAAATAACATATGTATATGTGTGTGTATGTAAATACAATTAGGTGATCCAATTTTTGAGGCAAGAGCTCATGCCGCAATGGATGCGTTATGGAAATTACGTCACCGGGGGTCGGACCTTATGGGAACAGTTTTAAATGTTCATTCTGGCGACTGGGTGCGTCGTGATTCAGGCGTTGGTGCTGGTATAGATTCATATTATGAATATCTTTTTAAATCTTATGTTCTCCTGGGTGATGACAAATATTTAGCACGTTTTAATCGCCACTATAATGCTGTTATGAAGTATGTGAGTGAAGGACCTATGCTTTTAGATGTACTGATGCATAGACCTCATGCAAAATCTCGAAATTTTATGGATGCATTATTGGCTTTTTGGCCTGGCTTACAAGTATTATCTGGAGATTTGAAACCAGCTGTGCAAACACATGAAATGTTATATCAGGTTATGCAAATGCATACCTTTATACCAGAAGCATTTACTGTTGATTTTCAAATACACTGGGGCCAACATCATTTAAGGCCTGAGTTTATTGAATCGACTTATTTTTTATACCGAGCTACTGGTGATCATCATTATCTACAAGTAGGCAAGAAAGCTCTAAAAGCGTTGCAACAGTATGCGAAAGTTCCCTGTGGCTATGCCGCTGTAAATGATATTCGCACAGGGAAACATCAGGATCGCATGGACTCATTTGTACTTTCAGAAACATTCAAATATCTTTATTTGCTCTTTACTGATCCTCAAGATTTGATATTAAATGTAGACGAATTTGTTTTTACAACTGAAGCCCATTTACTTCCACTATCCCTGGCTCAATTGGGCAATTCAACCTATAGTGAGTTAAAATTTTTTACAATCTCGCTTTTAAACTAATCACATTAATTTTATATAAATTTCAAAGATTTCCGTCAATCTGAAGAGCATAATGTGTTGGATTTTATGCGTACATGCCCTTCTTCGAACAAACTTTTTCCTGAGAAAGTACGCCAGCCTTTACGAAACTTCATTACCGGTTCATGTCCACGTACACCTTCGACAAAGCGATTACGCGCACTTGACTTTCAAGCAAGTAATTCTGATCATTTGCGAACTGTTTATGACATGGGCATCACAATGGTATCTTTAGGCGATGGAAAGGTGCGACTGTTTCATAGTTTTTATAATGTGAGTTGTGTATTATTTTTGTTTTAAGTTTGTTTATAGTAGTTTTAAAACATTAATTTTTGTTTAACTGTTATCTTAAAATTTAATTTTCTTTTTTGGTTGTGTATATGTACAATTGAATTAATAATGATTTTGTCACTAATGTTTATTATTATTATTATTATTATTATTAACTTCTTCAACACAGGCCAAATCTTCTGAAGATGGCGAAATGGGGTTGTTGTTCATGCAAGAAATGTTAGATTTAACAAAATTGCAGTCATTGAATCAATTAGCGCAATTACAAGTACGTATATTCATTTAACGAAAAAAATATTTCAATATTTCTTTAGGCATTAGTTTTTTGAACAAAAATTTTTTTTAAAGACCATTAAAAATGTTTCTGACGATGTTAAACAATGGTTAATGAAATATCGAAAATATAAAAAAATAGTAAGAATAAAAAAAAAATATTTACCAGTATCTTTTATATATGTTTGTTATCCTCAATAGACCTTTACCCAAATTCCTGAAAAAGCTAAGAAATTTTACATGTTTATACAAGAACTCCCAACAAATATTTGAGAATTCCGGAATATAGAAACAAAAAAAACCAAATAGCTTTTTCAAAAATGTTCCTTATACAATAAAATTTTTATTATTTATTTTAAATCTATTTAATTGTTGGTTGGCAATGATTGTGCTTATTTTGCCTTTTAAAATTCTGTATTTGATAAAGAAAATATTGTTCCATAATTTACATACAATGTATATTTTGAATATAATTCTTTAGGCTGTTGCCTATAGTGTCGATGATAGAGAAATCGAATGGACTGCTCTAATGGCTGGACCATCTCACTTTACACCCGAATTAGTCGATGAAGATTTTGTTGAAGGTGAAATTATAATGTCCGAGCCTCTGAAGGCCTGTGAAGACGTGCTGCAAAATGGTGACAACGTTCGGGGTAAAATATTAGTTGCTGAACGCGGTCAATGCACCTTTATAAGTAAAGCACGATTAGCACAAAAATCAGGTGCTTTAGCTCTGATAGTCTGTGATAATGTTCCTGGCTCATCGGGTGAAACTCAACCTATGTTTGCCATGTCTGGAGATGGTATTAACGATGTCAAAATACCCGTTGTTTTTATGTACTCGCAAGAATTTGCCAAACTTTCATCTGTTATGCAAAGAAAGCCGCAGTTAAAAGTACGATTAATGCAAATGATAGAATTTAAACGATGGCAATTAGCGAAAGAGACAAAAGCAAACGAAACTAGCACAGAAACAACGATTTCGACGCCGTTGACGAAAAAATCAAAACCTGATAAAGAATTGTAGTAATTGCTTTAAATATAATTTGTTATATAATTTTTTGTTTTTGTTTAGATAAATAATTTGAAAAATACTATCTAATCCTGCCTAAAAGCTCTATATTAAATTTTTTTTTCTCTTAACAATTTTTTGTTTATTTTTAGTAAACAATTATGTGTTAATTTTGAATATCTACTGTTCTGTTTTGGGGCAGTTTTAAATATCGACAACTATAATGCCTGCAATATTATGAAAGTTTTTATATTATTGAAATATTAGTAGATATAAATGTAACTACATTCATAAATCCAGCGAAAAATTGTATCATATCTCTTATATGTTTTACTGCAACCTAAATCCAAAATTTAATTTTAACATATGAATATTCCTTAAATTTCTCGAGGCTGGTTGCCTTTAAAAAAGCTATAATCGCTTTAGAAAAATTTAATTTTTATTACAGAAATATGTTTATTTTTTTTTTATTGAATTTTATATTTTTTATTAATCCTGCATGATGTTTCTGTGAATGAATTTGTAAAACTTTAAAACTGTAAAAAAAAAACTTAATTTAACTTTGTAAAGTCATCATTGAGTCCATAGCAAACGTAGTTTAAGCCTTAAGCTTAATAATAATAATAATAAAAGTTAATAAACAATGTAAATTAACTGAATTTAAGTTTGTATTAATAAGTTATACAAATATTTTTGATTTATCAAAACTTTACAATGTGAAAATAGTTTTTATGATTAAGGCTAATAATTAAAGTATAGTTGTAAAGTTAAGATATAGCATACGAAAACTATTAGATAAACCTGTTGGTATGTAAATTACGAATATTAATAACATGTTTTAAGAAATAATAATAAAAAGCAGTAAATTAAAAAATCATTTGTTTTTAAATGTTGAGTGTTTTTAAAAAATTAAAACTATTTAAATTATATTTAAAATAGTTGTTGATATATTAAAAGTCTATTGATCGATTAAGCAAATGTGGAATATTCAAATAAAAAAAAAATATAAATAACAATAATAGAAATATAACGAAGATTAGATATGAAAAGAAATAGAAAAAGGTAAAACATTTTTCAAAAGATTTATGTTATTCCACAAAGCAAAAAAATATTTCTGGCACAGAGATTTACAGCATGTCTCTAGAACTCGAGCGAATTACATATGGACGAATACGAATAGACCCATCAAACCAAACTGTAACACAAACGTATATTACCAGTTTTTTAATGCACATTCAATTTTATTCACTGTATGAGTTTCTTCTAAAGTTTTACTATTAATTATTTAAGAAGAACGTTCTAAGTAATGAGTAAAAAAATCTTTAATATACATACATATAAATTATATACATATACATGTATGTTTATGCATTTAAGTAATAGAAAGAAATTAATCAATACAAGTTTTTTGACGCAGTTAACAAATGAAAATATTTTCTTTAGTTCTTCAATAAAATATAAATATTAAAAATAAGTATCATAAATTTTGTAAGTATGGCTATGATATTATAACTTTAAAATGTTGAACGATTGTTTAAAATTAATAAGAATGTGGTGAGAAGGTTATATAGGCCGGGATTACAGCAATATTTTAAATTTATGGAAGCAAACTCGCTGCTATAGTGATTCAGTATGTATAAAAATGTATTCAGGTATGTATGCATGTGAGCAAATGGATTGTTTTTTTAAGACTGTAATATGTCATTTAAATATAATAAAATACAAACAACATAGAATATGTATGTATGAACATATAAAAACTACCACGAAATTTATATTTAGAATATATAGAAGAAATAATTTTTTTTTTCGTTTTTGGAATCAATTTCCAGCACATGATTGATTTTTTTCATTTTTTTTTGAAACACAATTACAGCGAATTGTTTTTAATTTCGTTTTTCTTACTTGTAGCATAAGTATGGACTTAATAAATTTTAGTTTATTAGAAGATTATAAGACGAAATTAAATTTGCATTATTTATTATTTCTTTATTGCCAATATAATGTTAATAATTTATGCAAACGTCATAGGTGGAAATAATTTTGAAATCAGAATTGCACTCATTCATACACAATGAAGAAATAAAAGAATATTCTCCTCAAAATTATTGGAGAAAACATGATCTTAATTGTTTGCATTTTTTTAAATTCTCTTGCCTACGAACCCTTTGCCGTTTTAAAATTCTTCTATACATTTAGCTTCAAGATTTTCTAAAATCTTAGTTACTAATGCTATAAAAGAACATTAATGTTATTTGTGGATGAAACGATATGAAAAGTTTAAATAATGCCTCAGAAATTAGCTGCCGGTTTATTAATATTCCCTCGACATTTGTATTGAAAACAAAAACCAAGAAATTCTTTTTGTTTTCAATACAAATGCACGCATGGACCGAACGCGGATATATAAGTAAACCGGCAGTATTTTTTCGTAGAAATTTTGCAAATTTTAAAAGTATTTAAAAACATTAATAAATTATTTAAGATCGATAGAGTTAGATACATAGTTTGTAAGGGAAACTTTTGATATTATACATTTTATTTTCTATATATTTGTAACACATTTAAAATATTTATAAATTAGAATTACTTCGTAATATTTTACATAGTATATATAAACCTCAAAGTATTTGTTATTATATTCTTTAGCAAGTGTTGACTTTAAAATATTTTAAACTAAAAATATTATAAAAGGTAAATTTAAAAAGCAAATACAGCTAAAATATGTGTATATGTACATATATAGTATATATGGACATACCTATATAAGTATGTATATAAATTTATAACAAAAATTAATTTCATAACAAAGCAACTTTAGTTGTACTTTTATTCAAACTAAAGCATATTTGTCAAATCTTTCATATACATACTTACTATATTTTCTCATTTTAGTTTAAAGCTAATCCAGCCGCTAATTGTAATACATGATTGGCCAATGAATTAACATTTAGCGTTCTCTTAGTTAGCTCGATTAATTGCGATCTTTCACGACTATAAAATCGTTTGTTGTCCTCAATGTTGGGTATTACACTTATTAGTCTGGGATTAGTTAAACTAATCCATAACTCATCGCCATATTGTCCGGTTACCACTAAATGGTCACCAGTCCTTATTGCACTTTTTATAACTTTAAAGGCCGGAGTTGGTAGATTGACTTCCTGTAATACTTTATATGATGGTTGGGTAGGTGTTACTGTACTAGCTATGGTCATTAAATCAGTTTGGCCATTATCTTGTAAATCGCGAAACTGATGTAGAATTAACATATTATTTTCTTCGATATCTTGGCTGGAAAAATAAATCGAACCAATATTTCTACCCATTGGAATTTCAAAATCGAAATTCATTAAAACATCACCACTTCGATAATCCCATATTGAAACTTGTGTTTCGCCAAATCCGATTAATTTATCATCTAGAAATATATATGTATGTATGTACATACAAATGTGAACATTATTTAAGCAATAATTACGACAGAAAAACAAATTTTAATATATTAAATAAATCGCACTTATTCACCAAAGTTAAAAATTTAGTAGTAACTAGTAAGCTTTCCTTTTATGAAAAAATTACCGCAAGTTTATATTCTCCATAATTGAAAATGAAATTTTTCATTTCATCTGACTTGAAATTATGCATTAAACAGCGCCTGGCCCACGCGATCATACGATATCGATCGGTAAAGCCATGCAGTAAGATATTTATGTACATACATATAAACACATAGTGAAAAGAAATAATATTTTTCTAAAATATTAAAATTTTTTGTTATAGAAAATTATGAAAATTGTCTTAAAAACTATTTTCAAAGGTCGAAATTATAAAAATAAGATAAGCGCTTACCACTCATGCACTCCAAATAACGTATTGTATGATGCATACTTTTAAATTCTCTAATACTGGCTAGAGTATCCAACTGTGGCGTTAAGGAATATTTACATAAACCGGAACGTGTTTTGCCTAAAAGATTTTCTTGTGGCCACGTCATAATGAAATAACGCGAATCTGTCAATGTGGTATAGTTGACTTTATTTATATCACTAATTAAAAATTACCATTAATTATAAACTGCATAAATCTTTAAATAAACGTGTGAATAAATTCACCTTTGTATTGAATCCAGTGGAATTGAATTACGTTTAGCAACCATATCTTCATCGTGGTAGTAATAAATATTTATATACAACGATAGTAAATTGCATTCACGGTGATTTTTGGGCAACTGCAGAGCTCGCATTTCTAAATATATCGGTGTTGAATTATGTAGGCAGATACGATTTGCATAAGGTACTGAGATTTCAAAATCTAAATGAAAAAAAATAAATAAAAAATATAAAGAAAAATATATATATATAAAAGTATGTACTCGTACGTACTTACATTAGGCATATATTTTATATATCAAATTTTATTACTAATTATGATGATGTAAAAAAATTATATACAAAATAAAAAGTGTATTAAGGTTAAAAGCATTAAGTGGCGAAATCACATGAAATACTTATGTATATGAATTGGCCCAAGCTTTAAAATACTTTGAGAAAAATAGTGAGTAGTGCGCTAGTTTATCATTTGGAGTTTCTAGATTCGGTTGCCTGCAGAGACTCTGGTCTGTACTACAAGACGTGAAAGTTTTTTGCCAACAGGTATCATAATGGGAGCATAATAAATTGGATCCAAGTGGATTCACGTAGTGGTATGCCAAATTTTCCTAAAAATTAGTGATATCCTAATATACATACATTCAGGTTATGGGAATGAGGATAGAGGGAGAAGTGTGTATGGACATTTGATTTGAATTTTCCCACGTCATAAGTGACAGGAAAGACCTCGGCAGGGAGTTTGTTCCACATACGCGATGTTCGGCCGAAAAATGAGTTCTCACTGTAATGCGTAGTGCGGTTCGCTGCCAAGTTAACCACAAATAGATGTGCTCTTAATGTTGAACGCGTCGTGCGCGTGAATGATCGGGTTTCATCAGAACTCATCCCATTATATTAACGATAGAACAACGAAACGCACCCCACGTTGCGACGATGCTCAAGAGAGTTAATAGAGTTGGCTACCCTACTGTCTCCTATGAGTTTCTTCGCTATCTCCTGGACCCGGTCGAGTAACTTCAAAATAGTCTTTGAAGCACCGGCCCAAACATGAGAGTTGTATTCCATTTTCGGTCGGATGTAGGCGGTATAAATAGTGAGGAGATCAGATGGGGTGAAGTATGTCCTGCACCGTCTTAAAAAAACCGAGGCACTTGAATGCTTCTTTTGAAACCTGAAAAATGTGCTCAGTCCATCGAACATCGCACTTAATTTTCATGCCAAGAACATCAAGAGCTTCTGATTCCTCGATGTTTATACCGCCCATAATTACAGATGACGCAGCGTCATCGGGCGTGCGTCGATGTGTAAGCATGCTGCATTGGGTCTTTTGAGCATTGAAATCGACCCTGTTTGATTGACCCCATTGCGATATTTTCATGAGGTCACAATTCAATGAGTCACTCATATTCTGCCTCAGCGAAGTGATCATAGTCCATGTTGGCCTACGACGAAATGAATATGAGTGAGAATAGCTGCTGTCATCTGCGAAAGAGTGGATAGGGTTGGAAGTTTGACATAGGAGGTCATTAAGAAAGACTAGAAATAGGGTACGAGAAAGAGTGGAGCCTTGCGGTACCCCTGAATTTATCTTGTACTCGTTAGATGAGATCCCGTCTATAACAACTCTTATAGCGCGATCCCTGAGAAAACTCGATATAAATCGAGAGAAGATATCACCGACACCAAAAGCAATAAATTTGGACAGAAGTGCCCCATGCCACACTCTATCAAATGCTTTAGAAATATCCAGAGCCACGACTTTACTTTCGCCGAACTAGTAAATAGAATTACACCATTTTTCCGAGAGGAAGGCTAGTAAGTCGCCCGTAGAGCGCCCTCGATGGAAGCCGTATTGACGGTCGTTCAGTAAATTGTTAGACTCTAAATATTTCATTAGGTGAAAGTTCACCATACTTTCCATCACTTTGGAAATCGCGGAACAGATTGCAATTGGGCGGTAATTTTCAGGTTTGCTTGCCTCACCCTTTTTTGGGGTCGGCGGTACATTTGCAACCTTCCAGCACGATGGGAATTGACCTGTATAGTATAGAGTGCTGAACAGGGTTTTAACTAAAGTTTTTGCTTGAATAAGAAATTTCAATTAAAATGTTTTACCTACCGAGATTTAAACGTCGTAATTCTCCTAACTGAATCCATTCATTGCATTCATTCGGCTCCATGAGCGACGATGATAGTGCAGGGTATCCCAATAGATTATTACTACTGTTTTCCACCACGTCTTGTTTTAGTAATGTTGATTCAATATGTTGTGCTGTCTGATGAGTACAAGTCGGTAATTGACTTGGTGTTATTAACATATTAATTAGTTTTGAACATTTCCAAAAGCTTACTAAATGTTCCTGTATGACAATCAATATATCTAGCTCATTATAAATGTAAAGAATATCCCCATGTTCAGTTTTTAAAGGATTCCGCATAGGTTGTATTGGTGTGGGCGGCGTTTTAAGATAATGTACACCGTAACTGACATTACATTGTGTTTGCTGATCTTTGGTTTGTATGGGTGAAGAGGCGGTAGCATATGGCGCTGTATTATGGTTTCTTAATGCGATAGGTGATTGTGTAGCTAAAGGTTCATAGGCAGACTTCTCATCGTACGTATTTGTGGTTGATGACACCACCACATTTTCATTTTCTAACAAATTTAGTGCTGGCGACATGTTTCTTCTTGTTGTAACTTGATTTTTCAAATTTTGTTCTGTTTTGTATAGTTGTATTTTTGACGATGATCTGACTTTTTTACTTTCATTTGTTGTATTATCATGCTTAGTTTTAAAATTCTGTGTTTTAGTGTCATATAAATTAAGTTTCGATTTTTTAATTATCGACGAAAATTTGTTTTTATTATTTATCATATTATGACTTCCACGCAAACTCATACGTCTTGATCTTTCCAATAAAGCTGAGGCCTTGGCCATTAAACACGTCTTTGTATGATTATTATCGTTTTTCAGATAAATTTCCAAATCTTTGGTTTCTGTGTGTACAGTTCGAAAACTTTTGCCTTCATTGCACAAAGCCAGTTGTTGGTCAGACTTTTGTTTAAAGTTTTTAGTTTTCTTTGTAAGAGAATTTTTTATTTGATTTTTGTTAATTCTAGGTGACGAACGTAATTCTCTTTTAATGGCATTTAAGCCCTCATACGAATTGCGTTTTGGATTTAATGATTTTATAACAATTATTTTACGCTTACGTAGTCGTCGTTTAGATATGGGATATTTTTTTCCTTTACGTGTTTTGAAAACTTTACTTTCATTTTTTTTATTAAATTTTGTATGGGATGTTTTAATTGATTCTTTAAAATCATTATTTATTTCATGGACTTTGTGTATTTCAGATAGCGATTTTGGAGCAGCAAGATTTTTCGGAGAGAATGTACATTGCATATTTAAGTTATTTACGTCATCTTTTTTACTTTCTAAGGATTGTACAATGAAAATACTAGGCTTAGACTTCCGTGATTCTTCTAAGGCCATTTGCAATTTTTTTTGTAGTACAGTAGGCGATGATGATATTAGATTTATGCCTGTAGTAAATAAACGCATTTCTTCAACATTAGAATCTTCGTTAATAATTTCATCTCTCTTAAAACCCTCCCCTTTGGATAATGGTGAAGTACATTTGATATCTATGCTTTTTTCTATTGATCCAGCGTCACAAACATATTCAATCCTAGGCATACTATTTGCTGCCTGATCTAATACCTTCTGTTTTTGTTCATAAATAATTTCAGATCTACCCCGTATATTTCTCAAAATACTCTTGTTAGTTGACAATGCAGGGGATGTTGAAGATCTTGCAACGTTTTCTTTTTCTAATAAAGATGTGTTTTCAATACTGTGGGCCCTCTGAGTTTTATTACTTTTGACACTTTTAGCGTCTATTTCACTCGTAATTTCGTGTGCATCCTGTTTATGCTGTTTTGCTCGCCGCATTAACGTTTCTCTAATTGGTTGAGAAATATTTTCTAGACATTCCGAAGAAAGGTTTGCAACTTCTTCTGTATTTTTTGCAGCTACGTTACTAAGAATTTTAATTTCTGAATCATTCTTTACAGTTACATTTGATTTGTGAGATTTTTTTGATGATTTTTTTTGTGATTTTTTAAAAGAATTCTTGTTAGTTTTCTTCTTATGTTCCTCAAAAGACACTGCAGGCTCAGATGCTCGCGAGTAAGACCTAAATACACAATCAACAATAAATTAATTATAGCTAAACTTTGGATATGAAAACCTTATTTAATATGTTTTTATAGAAAAAAAAGTCAATCCAAATGAAAAATTTTATGGTTATGCATACATACATACATATACATACATATGTGGGCGGCAATTAAAATAGTTTTCACATAAATCTAACAGAAATGCTCATATGTATGTATTTACATATATGTATATAAAAAGCAAAAAAAAAAATATTGCGCCCATTATGAATTGCTAATTTTATGAGTTCTTAAGCAGTTCTTCTGAATTAATTTTTAATGCCTTCTTAAATGTTAACAAGATTATCACTGTTGAACTCATGGAAAACACATTCAGCTCTGCCGATTAATGCTCGCCAATGACACCCATGTGCTAAAATCATGTGTTCTTCACCTAAATTGAAACAGTTCATCTGCAATAGAACGCATGCTGTAGCTATTTCTTTTGCATGTCTTTTTTTCCGCGTATGGAAATATGTATAACTTAGGTTAATTAAAAAAAACTAAATTTTTCATTATTAAAAATGGTTTTACTTACCAATCATCACTTTTCAAAAGCGTTCTTTGTTCTCTGTCAATTACAGGTATAATATCACAGCTTCCTTTTTCTTGTGTATCAATATCTTTTAGCTGTTTAATTTTTTGGGTTTCTAGTAAACGCTCTTTCTTAGCGGATTTGATACGGCGTTCCTGCTGTTGTTGCCGCAAAACACGCATAGACCGTCTAGCTAAATTGCACTGTGCCAGTTCTGCTACTGCATTTGCCATTGCCGTGGCCGTTGACATACCCGTCAAACCCAAATAATTGCAAAACTCATGTTGCTGATGATAGACACCATCCAAGTCGTCGACTACTGACTTAATTTCTATTTTATCTTGTAAAACGTCATTGGATAATTTATCTTCTTTTAGTAAAGAATTTGCTACATTAATCTGATCAGTAGTTTTAAAATTTTTTGTAGGACTTTGACTATCATATTCTGCTGTCATTAATGGATTCGATAAATATTTCTGAGGTATAATGGGTGTTTTAAAGAGTTCTTGTTTTTCTTCCAACATCATTTCTGATTTCTTTTCATTGTTAAAGTCCAAACGCATCTCGATGATGCTGAATGAGTTTTCTTCTACTTCGTTTGTGAACGATCGATTGCATTTGTCTCTTTCCCTATTAATTCGGTGTGGCCGAAAAAACGATTGAAGTTCTTCATTAGTAACAAGTCGTGAGTTTCTCGTCAATTCTTTTTTTCCAATTGATTTTGATGGTATATTTAGTGATGTCTGTCCACCAGGAGATTTCTTACGTATATTTTTTAATATACCTTCTGAATGTTTATTGTTTGTTGGCAATTGCAGATGAGCTGGAGCATCTTGACTAATAGCTTCTTCAGAACTACTGTGACATATTAATGTATCGTGTATATGTGATTGATGTTGACGTGCATTGTTTTTCGATTTTTTAAAGCAATCTCTCTCATTCTCCGAAGATGAAGTCTGAGGCGGTGTTGTTGAATTTTGATTTCTTTTTGAAATATCTTTAATAATACGTTTTTTAGATTCACCCACTTCAAAGAATAATTGATGTTTCGAACGCCTCTGTTGTAATTGTTGCTGTGCTACAGCAGAAGTCGAAGGTCTATCATCGACATGTACAACACTTTTACTTGATTCACTACCCGACGTCTCCAAACATTTACCTCCAGATGGCCCACCACTTGTTCCCTGACCAGTTTTGTTGTTTTTCTGATGTTTTTTTTCTTTTATATTATCAAGTATCATTTGGCGAAATGCGTAAAAATCGTAGTTTTTATATTGATTATTTTTATTACGGCCACTTTTTTGTCTTTGTTTAATTTCTAACCGTTTTTGATTTTCCAAACGTTTGAATTCTTCATCGAACTTTTTAACATCCTCTAAATCACTTGGTTCTTCTTCAACATCCCAAGATTGAATTTTTTCGGCCAATGTCATTTGTGGATTACAAGATGTAATCATAGCCAGTTGTCGTTCAAATGAATCGGCCGGAAGTGTGTTTTTCAAGAGCGGAGGTCTTGGATATTTTCCACCTCTTGGCTGTTGTGGATTTGAAGGCGAACTTACCGGAAATTCGCTAGTTGATTCTGTTGAGCATTTGTTGGGGTTATTGTTAGTTTTATAATTTTGTTGACATAAATTCAAGTGGAATTTGTTATTTATTAGCTCCCTTTTCTGTTTTAGAGAATTTGTTGTGGAATCTGAATTGACTTCAACTATTTGATCAGGTGGCGTTCTTAATTGATTTGATGATTTCGCTAAAGTGTAATAAAGAATTATAGTTTGTTATACAGTATAAATTAATCCTTCTGTTTACACATTCGGGTCAGTTTTAATTACAAGCTTTGCTTATGTGAAAATAGGGTATTTTTTAAAAAGATCATGTCAACTATTAGGTTTGGAAGATTTTACAAAATGTCGACAACTATTGTTTCATTCTTATTATTCATTGCTCACAACATATGCAAGACCATACTATTAAAACGCAGCTTATGATTAAGGGCGTTTGCGAAAGTAGTAAATAGAAACACGTAGTGACCAGAACCACATATGTACACGGTGGGCCAAAAGTAATCACCCGATGTCTTTTTGCTGTAATTTTATTTAATAAAAGCATTTGAATCTGCATGTATGGTCATTAACTCTGACGGTGGTCACTCAGCCCATATCATAAACACTGCCAAAATTTGTCTTAAAAAAAAATTACAGCAAAAGAACATCGGGTGATTACTTATGCCCCGGGTGGTTACTTTTGGCCCAACTTGTACATATTTATTTTTTCCCACCTTTTTTTATTCGATGCGATATATTTAATACTCACCAGTATAATTTTCCTCAATATCATTTCTCCTACGTTTGTTTAGAGTACAAACATTACTTTGATACGGTGGTGATCTTTTTGGTATTATTTTTCCTTTAGAGCAGTATATAATCCTAGCATTCTCATCTATAGCAATTTGTTCATCTCCATCATCCTCTTCTCCAACAGTACATTCAGAATCCACAATGTATTCATTAAAATCTTCATCTGAGTGTCGTTCCATATAATTTTTGTAAATATTAAAATTCTCCAGAGTAGTGTCATTTCCAATACCACTACTGTTTGGAATATTATAATCATCGAATCCTTGAAAATCACTACTTTCTGAGGATGATATATTTGGAATTTCTTCCTCTATAGTATTTTCTTCCATTAATTCTTCATCACTAGAAGATATTGTATGTATTTGCTGTTCGTCTACGTTCTGCTTGTTATTACTGACATCCTCTGCATGGCTTTTGTAGCAATTGGTTATTGAACTTGATAGTATATCGCTTTTTTCAACACTGTTGTGTGTATGAGGGACTGCTATATGTTGTTGTGGTGCTGTGTTCGGAGAAGTCGTAATATAATCATGAAGACTATCGTCTATAGCCTCAGAGTACACATACTCTGGAGCCAGCAGACGATGCATTTCTGCAATTTATCTTCTTAAAAGAAACACTTATTTTCCAAGATAAGCTATAATGGAATTTATTTACTTTATTACTGGCGCCTTTTTCAATAATTTACTAAACAAACTACTTGTATGGGGTCAAATATTGTAAATAAATTTAAGAATTTTTAATACTTTACATAAAAACTTTATATTTATTTACATTTAAGTTCTTTCGAATTTTATTACCCCGAAATCTTTAGTTATTAATGCAACAAAAACTTTATTTATAGTACTCTACACAGAATTATTGAATCTAATTTTTCTTGTTGTTCGTGTCTTTTTACATAGTTATTCTTATTAAAATTTTAATGCAAAGAGAAAAATTAACAGGGCGTATAAAAATGTTAAAACTTAAGAATTAAGTAGCCACCTAGCAATGTGAAAGGAATTACATATTCGTTAGGGTGATCCAACAGGGGTTTTTAATACTATAGATGATAGATTTATTTAAATCTCAATTTATCAAATGGCTTATTATCCGGGTTTTTTCTCATTGAAAAAGCGACCCGTCGAGTTTTTTATGATTTGGTTACCTCTGTTATAAATTTCATGTTTGTCTCTTCCTCATCTTTGAATTTATAAACTTTAACCTTGAAACTAAAATCCTTAAAGAGAAACGATTAACTCAAAAATTTCAAGTTGTTATTTTTAGTTTCATAATTATATTTTTTGTATAACATATGAATTGATTAAAACATTTATTTAATGACATTAATTGAAGACAGTGTAATACTTGCAGTTTTTTTTAATAAAAAAAAAACGGTTAACCGAATTTTCAAAACCGTATTTTTTTAATATTCAGATTCGAAACACGGTTTTTCAAAATGACAAATAATCGATCACCCTAATATTCGTATATGAAATAGAATTCTAGTTTTTATCTCTTGATTTTTACATACTTTATTCGCACATAGATCTATATCATTTTGATGTAAAATCATAACGGTAATTTTCAAAGCTTTGATATTTTGTTAGATACGCGACTACTGATTGCAAAGTATTGACTTTTATCTAAAAAAGAAAATTGATAATCATGCCGCATACGTTTTTTGGACAGTTGTGGGTAGATATAACAGATTTTTCGTAAAAACTATTTCGTCTAAATAAATTGTAAAACAAAATATCGATTTGGTATTACATTACGAAACATTTTTTATATATGTATGTATATGTAGATATATTCAGGGAAGAAATTTTGAATATGAAAAAAAATCACACTTAATATATTATTCTAGTCCACTTATTAACCTTTGATTACAGCAATTGGTCGAAGTTTGATACATTTTTTACTTAAGCCGGCAGCATGGCATGTGTTCACCACATCAGTAACATCTTTGTATGATTCGGGAGCTTCTTCCATAACTAGCTTGGGTGAAGCCACACGAATAGCTATACCAAGTTCTTCTAATCTCTCTAAGACATCTTTGTAATCTAAATTACGACGAGATTTGGCACGAGACAAAGCACGACCCTAAAAAATGTTTACATAAGTATGTATTGATTCAATATTCTCATGTTTTCTGCTTTTTATTGTATTAACTTACTGCACCATGGCAAGTAGAGCCAAACGTTTCTTGCATTCCCTTCTCGGTACCAGTTAACACATAAGAGCAAGTACCCATAGTACCACCTACTAGAACAGGTTGTCCTGTTAATTGGAAATCCACAGGTATCAATGGATGATGAGGAGGGAAAGCTCTAGTAGAGCCTTTGCGATGTACCAGTAGTTTCTTTTCTTTTCCGTCAACTATATGATTTTCTACTTTGGCTATGTTATGTGAAACATCATAAATTACATGCATATCTAGGTCATCTGGTGCGCTATGAAACATTTTTGCAAAGGCCTGTCGGGTGAGAAAAGTCATGGAGCTTCGGTTAACCCAAGCGAAATTTGCTGCAGCAGCCATAGCCTTCAAATAATCTTGACCTTCTTGAGAGTTGATACGTGCACATGCCAATTGTCGATCGTTTGTCTCAATTTTATCTCTCTTCATAGCCTTTTCCATTTGTACTAAAGCATCAGTTGCTACTTGATGGCCAAATCCTCTAGACCCTGAATGTATCATAACGCACACCTGACCTTTCTCTTCTATACCCATTTTTGAAGCACTCCATTTATCATAAATTTCGTCAACCACTTGTATTTCTGCGTAATGATTTCCGGCACCTAACGTACCCAATTGCGGTAAACCTCTCTTTTTAGCCCTTAAACTAACTTTAGAGGGATCAGCATTTAACATGCGGCCATATTCTTCGCAATGTTCCTTATCTTCGGCCCAAACATAACCCTCCCTTAAACTCCAGTCCATACCCATCTCTAATGCCTCCTCCAAATCGTGGGCATTCATTGGAATAATACCTTTCGAACCAACACCAACAGGAATATGATCAAACAAACTTTGTGCTAGTTGTTCTTTAACAGGTTGTACATCTTTCTCGTACAGATTTGTTCTTAACAATCGGACTCCACAGTTTATATCGAAACCTACTCCTCCAGGACTTACAATAGACAGTGGGTCATTCATATCAAAAGCAGCCATATTTCCAATGGCAAATCCATAACCAGAGTGAATATCTGGCAAACCGATAGAACGACCAACAATGCCGGGTAAAGCAGCAACATTAGCTATTTGTTTAACGCCCGGTAAAAAACCGCCAACAGCTCCAGGCCTGCAGGAATTTTTCAATTCTTCCAACATCAATCTTTCCAATTTTGAGTTAACGTAAAAGCATCCTTCCACTTTCATGTTGGGTTGAAAACCTTTTTTTATGCGCCAACAACAATCACTGATTTTTTCTAAATATTTCAATTCTTCATTATAAGGCCTAACAACCATTTTGATAGTTTTGAGATTGCTTTATGTGCTAATCCTTATGATATTTGTAAATAGCAAACAATTTTTATAATTACTTCTAGCAAGAATATATTTCTTGTTATGGATTTTACAAAATTGAGTAGTCAAATGTCATTTAACAGGGCGATACAAATATTTATTAACGTTACCAACACTATCGAGAAGTCTCATCACTACATATATGGTTAAGATGGCTTACTTCAGGGTTGCCAGGTTAACACAATAGAATTTAGCACTTTTTCGAAAATCTTAGTAATGCAAACATGCGATAGCATTAATATAATATGCAATAGCAGTATTAAATCAAATTAACTTGTGAATTAAGCTCGTCCCAAGTGTATTAAAATTTACTTGCTACCAGCTTCTGTTGACCTGGTGTTTCACAAAAAATAACCGTTTTTATTTTTCAGATTTAGAAATTTTTCGGTCAAAAAATGCTTTGCCGTTTGCTTAATAACTTGAATGTGTTTTAAGATAATTGCACGAAACTTGGCAGGCCGATCGGGACATCTTCGAGAATAAGTCGAAATTCAAATAGATGGACCGGTTCCCGAGATATGAACGTGGACTTTCGAACAAAAAATCTTTTAAAAATAGGCCAACAACTCCGAAATCTTTCCAGATAGGAAAATGAAATTTCGCACGTTAGGAGAGGAGGATTTTGCGCTTTTTCTGCACTTTTTTTAAATTTTGCACGTCAATTATGTGAAGAGATATGACGGTAAGTATTAAAGAAAGAATTTTCTAACTAACATGTGGGGCCGCCAGGCGGGCCAAAGATAGCCCATCGTGTTGCCTGACCTTCAATCTATCATATGGCGAAAGTTTCATTGAAATAGGTCTTACCGTTACCGAGTTATACCGTTTCCAAGAAAGCACTAATTATTTAAACCTCTTTTCCGTTGCATACTTCCTTGGGCAACGAGCAAAACTTTCAATTGTACAGAATTTTGTAATTTTCATGTTTTTTGCGTTTTTCTCGGTAATTTGTGGGCGAATTTGGCTGGAAACACCTAGTTAACCATAATTCGACCTGGGCAATCCGAAAATCACCATTAAAATTCAAAAAAAAGAAATTTTCAAAAAATTTCCATATAAAAAAGTGGTCGTTCTAAAAAATTGCTGTTTTGCTAATGTTTCTGTTGGCTTTTTTCATGCAAAAACAGATTTGTATAAAAGTAGATTTAATGAGCTTTCATATGAAAAAAAAATTATCGAAATCCGTGGAACGGTTCCCGAGATATGAACGTGGACTTTCGAACAAAAAATCTTTTAAAAATAGGCCAACAACTCCGAAATCTTTCCAGATAGGAAAATGAAATTTGGCACGTTAGGAGAGGAGGATTTTGCGCTTCTTCTGCACTTTTTTTAAATTTTGCACATCAATTATGTGAAGAGATATGACGGTAAGTATTAAAAAAAGAATTTTCTAACTAACATGGGGGCCGCAAGGCGGGCCAAAGATAGCCCATCGTGTTGCCTGACCTTCAATCTATCATATGGCGAAAGTTTCATTGAAATAGGTCTTACCGTTACCGAGTTATACCGTTTCCAAGAAAGCACTAATTATTTAAACCTCTTTTCCGTTGCATACTTCCCTGGGCAACGAGCAAAACGTTCAATTGTACTGAATTTTGTAATTTTCGTGTTTTTTGCGTTTTTCTCGGTAATTTGTGGGCGAATTTGGCTGGAAAAACCTACTTAACCATAATTCGACCTGGGCAATCCGAAAATCACCATTAAAATTCAAAAAAAAGAAATTTTCAAAAAATTTCTATATAAAAAAGTGGTCGTTCTAAAAAATTGCTGTTTTGCTAATGTTTCTGTTGGCTTTTTTCATGCAAAGACAGATTTGTATAAAAGTAGATTTTATGAGCTTTCATATGAAAAAAAAATTATCGAAATCCGTGGAACGGTTCCCAAGATATGAACGTGGACTTTCGAACTAAAAATCTTTTAAAAATAGGCCAACAACTCCGAAATCTTTCCAGATAGGAAAATGAAATTTGGCACGTTAGGAGAGGAGGATTTTGCGCTTCTTCTGCACTTTTTTTAAATTTTGCACGTCAATTATGTGAAGAGATATGACGGTAAGTATTAAAGAAAGAATTTTCTAACTAACATGGGGGGCCGCCAGGCGGGCCAAAGATAGCCCATCGTGTTGCCTGACCTTCAATCTATCATATGGCGAAAGTTTCATTGAAATAGGTCTTACCGTTACCGAGTTATACCGTTTCCAAGAAAGCACTAATTATTTAAACCTCTTTTCCGTTGCATACTTCCCTGGGCAACGAGCAAAACGTTCAATTGTACAGAATTTTGTAATTTTCATGTTTTTTGCGTTTTTCTCGGTAATTTGTGGGCGAATTTGGCTGGAAACACCTACTTAACCATAATTCGACCTGGGCAATCCGAAAATCACCATTAAAATTCAAAAAAAAAGAAATTTTCAAAAAATTCCCATATAAAAAAGTGGTCGTTCTAAAAAATTGCTGTTTTGCTAATGTTTCTGTTGGCTTTTTTTATGCAAAAACAGATTTGTATAAAAGTAGATTTTATGAGCTTTCATATGAAAAAAAAATTATCGAAATCCGTGGAACGGTTCCCAAGATATGAACGTGGACTTTCGAACTAAAAATCTTTTAAAAATAGGCCAACAACTCCGAAATCTTTCCAGATAGGAAAATGAAATTTGGCACGTTAGGAGAGGAGGATTTTGCGCTTCTTCTGCACTTTTTTTAAATTTTGCACGTCAATTATGTGAAGAGATATGACGGTAAGTATTAAAGAAAGAATTTTCTAACTAACATGGGGGGCCGCCAGGCGGGCCAAAGATAGCCCATCGTGTTGCCTGACCTTCAATCTATCATATGGCGAAAGTTTCATTGAAATAGGTATTACCGTTACCGAGTTATACCGTTTCCAAGAAAGCACTAATTATTTAAACCTCTTTTCCGTTGCATACTTCCCTGGGCAACGAGCAAAACTTTCAATTGTACAGAATTTTGTAATTTTCATGTTTTTTGCGTTTTTCTCGGTAATTTGTGGGCGAATTTGGCTGGAAACACCTACTTAACCATAATTCGACCTGGGCAATCCGAAAATCACCATTAAAATTCAAAAAAAAGAAATTTTCAAAAAATTCCCATATAAAAAAGTGGTCGTTCTAAAAAATTGCTGTTTTGCTAATGTTTCTGTTGGCTTTTTTCATGCAAAAACAGATTTGTATAAACGTAGATTTTATGAGCTTTCATATGAAAAAAAAATTATCGAAATCCGTGGAACGGTTCCCGAGATATGAACGTGGACTTTCGAACAAAAAATCTTTTAAAAATAGGCCAACAACTCCGAAATCTTTCCAGATAGGAAAATGAAATTTGGCACGTTAGGAGAGGAGGATTTTGCGCTTCTTCTGCACTTTTTTTAAATTTTGCACGTCAATTATGTGAAGAGATATGACGGTAAGTATTAAAGAAAGAATTTTCTAACTAACATGGGGGGCCGCCAGGCGGGCCAAAGATAGCCCATCGTGTTGCCTGACCTTCAATCTATCATATGGCGAAAGTTTCATTGAAATAGGTCTTACCGTTACCGAGTTATACCGTTTCCAAGAAAGCACTAATTATTTAAACCTCTTTTCCGTTGCATACTTCCTTGGGCAACGAGCAAAACTTTCAATTGTACAGAATTTTGTAATTTTCATGTTTTTTGCGTTTTTCTCGGTAATTTGTGGGCGAATTTGCCTGGAAACACCTACTTAACCATAATTCGACCTGGGCAATCCGAAAATCACCATTAAAATTCAAAAAAAAGAAATTTTCAAAAAATTTCCATATAAAAAAGTGGTCGTTCTAAAAAATTGCTGTTTTGCTAATGTTTCTGTTGGCTTTTTTCATGCAAAGACAGATTTGTATAAAAGTAGATTTTATGAGCTTTCATATGAAAAAAAAATTATCGAAATCCGTGGAACGGTTCCCAAGATATGAACGTGGACTTTCGAACTAAAAATCTTTTAAAAATAGGCCAACAACTCCGAAATCTTTCCAGATAGGAAAATGAAATTTGGCACGTTAGGAGAGGAGGATTTTGCGCTTCTTCTGCACTTTTTTTAAATTTGCACGTCAATTATGTGAAGAGATATGACGGTAAGTATTAAAGAAAGAATTTTCTAACTGACATGGGGGGCCGCCAGGCGGGCCAAAGATAGTCCATCGTGTTGCCTGACCTTCAATCTATCATATGGCGAAAGTTTCATTGAAATAGGTCTTACCGTTACCGAGTTATACCGTTTCCAAGAAAGCACTAATTATTTAAACCTCTTTTCCGTTGCATACTTCCCTGGGCAACGAGCAAAACGTTCAATTGTACTGAATTTTGTAATTTTCGTGTTTTTTGCGTTTTTCTCGGTAATTTGTGGGCGAATTTGGCTGGAAAAACCTACTTAACCATAATTCGACCTGGGCAATCCGAAAATCACCATTAAAATTCAAAAAAAAGAAATTTTCAAAAAATTTCCATATAAAAAAGTGGTCGTTCTAAAAAATTGCTGTTTTGCTAATGTTTCTGTTGGCTTTTTTCATGCAAAAACAGATTTGTATAAAAGTAGATTTTATGAGCTTTCATATGAAAATAAAATTATCGAAATCCGTGGAACGGTTCCCAAGATATGAACATGGACTTTCGAACTAAAAATCTTTTAAAAATAGGCCAACAACTCCGAAATCTTTCCAGATAGGAAAATGAAATTTGGCACGTTAGGAGAGGAGGATTTTGCGCTTCTTCTGCACTTTTTTTTAAATTTTGCACGTCAATTATGTGAAGAGATATGACGGTAAGTATTAAAGAAAGAATTTTCTAACTAACATGGGGGGCCGCCAGGCGGGCCAAAGATAGCCCATCGTGTTGCCTGACCTTCAATCTATCATATGGCGAAAGTTTCATTGAAATAGGTCTTACCGTTACCGAGTTATACCGTTTCCAAGAAAGCACTAATTATTTAAACCTCTTTTCCGTTGCATACTTCCTTGGGCAACGAGCAAAACTTTCAATTGTACAGAATTTTGTAATTTTCATGTTTTTTGCGTTTTTCTCGGTAATTTGTAGGCGAATTTGCCTGGAAACACCTACTTAACCATAATTCGACCTGGGCAATCCGAAAATCACCATTAAAATTCAAAAAAAAGAAATTTTCAAAAAATTTCCATATAAAAAAGTGGTCGTTCTAAAAAATTGCTGTTTTGCTAATGTTTCTGTTGGCTTTTTTCATGCAAAGACAGATTTGTATAAAAGTAGATTTTATGAGCTTTCATATGAAAAAAAAATTATCGAAATCCGTGGAACGGTTCCCAAGATATGAACGTGGACTTTCGAACTAAAAATCTTTTAAAAATAGGCCAACAACTCCGAAATCTTTCCAGATAGGAAAATGAAATTTGGCACGTTAGGAGAGGAGGATTTTGCGCTTCTTCTGCACTTTTTTTAAATTTGCACGTCAATTATGTGAAGAGATATGACGGTAAGTATTAAAGAAAGAATTTTCTAACTAACATGGGGGGCCGCCAGGCGGGCCAAAGATAGCCCATCGTGTTGCCTGACCTTCAATCTATCATATGGCGAAAGTTTCATTGAAATAGGTCTTACCGTTACCGAGTTATACCGTTTCCAAGAAAGCACTAATTATTTAAACCTCTTTTCCGTTGCATACTTCCCTGGGCAACGAGCAAAACGTTCAATTGTACTGAATTTTGTAATTTTCGTGTTTTTTGCGTTTTTCTCGGTAATTTGTGGGCGAATTTGGCTGGAAAAACCTACTTAACCATAATTCGACCTGGGCAATCCGAAAATCACCATTAAAATTCAAAAAAAAGAAATTTTCAAAAAATTTCCATATAAAAAAGTGGTCGTTCTAAAAAATTGCTGTTTTGCTAATGTTTCTGTTGGCTTTTTTCATGCAAAAACAGATTTGTATAAAAGTAGATTTTATGAGCTTTCATATGAAAATAAAATTATCGAAATCCGTGGAACGGTTCCCAAGATATGAACATGGACTTTCGAACTAAAAATCTTTTAAAAATAGGCCAACAACTCCGAAATCTTTCCAGATAGGAAAATGAAATTTGGCACGTTAGGAGAGGAGGATTTTGCGCTTCTTCTGCACTTTTTTTTAAATTTTGCACGTCAATTATGTGAAGAGATATGACGGTAAGTATTAAAGAAAGAATTTTCTAACTAACATGGGGGGCCGCCAGGCGGGCCAAAGATAGCCCATCGTGTTGCCTGACCTTCAATCTATCATATGGCGAAAGTTTCATTGAAATAGGTCTTACCGTTACCGAGTTATACCGTTTCCAAGAAAGCACTAATTATTTAAACCTCTTTTCCGTTGCATACTTCCCTGGGCAACGAGCAAAACGTTCAATTGTACTGAATTTTGTAATTTTCGTGTTTTTTGCGTTTTTCTCGGTAATTTGTGGGCGAATTTGGCTGGAAAAACCTACTTAACCATAATTCGACCTGGGCAATCCGAAAATCACCATTAAAATTCAAAAAAAAGAAATTTTCAAAAAATTTCCATATAAAAAAGTGGTCGTTCTAAAAAATTGCTGTTTTGCTAATGTTTCTGTTGGCTTTTTTCATGCAAAAACAGATTTGTATAAAAGTAGATTTTATGAGCTTTCATATGAAAATAAAATTATCGAAATCCGTGGAACGGTTCCCAAGATATGAACATGGACTTTCGAAATAAAAATCTTTTAAAAATAGGCCAACAACTCCGAAATCTTTCCAGATAGGAAAATGAAATTTGGCACGTTAGGAGAGGAGGATTTTGCGCTTCTTCTGCACTTTTTTTAAATTTGCACGTCAATTATGTGAAGAGATATGACGGTAAGTATTAAAGAAAGAATTTTCTAACTGACATGGGGGGCCGCAAGGCGGGCCAAAGATAGCCCATCGTGTTGCCTGACCTTCAATCTATCATATGGCGAAAGTTTCATTGAAATAGGTCTTACCGTTACCGAGTTATACCGTTTCCAAGAAAGCACTAATTATTTAAACCTCTTTTCCGTTGCATACTTCCTTGAGCAACGAGCAAAACTTTCAATTGTACAGAATTTTGTAATTTTCATGTTTTTTGTGTTTTTCTTGGTAATTTGTGGGCGAATTTGGCTGGAAACACCTAGTTAACCATAATTCGACCTGGGCAATCCGAAAATCACCATTAAAATTCAAAAAAAAGAAATTTTCAAAAAATTTCCATATAAAAAAGTGGTCGTTCTAAAAAATTGCTGTTTTGCTAATGTTTCTGTTGGCTTTTTTCATGCAAAAACAGATTTGTATAAACGTAGATTTTATGAGCTTTCATATGAAAAAAAAATTATCGAAATCCGTGGAACGGTTCCCGAGATATGAACGTGGACTTTCGAACAAAAAATCTTTTAAAAATAGGCCAACAACTCCGAAATCTTTCCAGATAGGAAAATGAAATTTGGCACGTTAGGAGAGGAGGATTTTGCGCTTCTTCTGCACTTTTTTTAAATTTTGCATGTTGTTGGCCTATTTTTAAAAGATTTTTTGTTCGAAAGTCCACGTTCATATCTCGGGAACCGTTCCACGGATTTCGATAATTTTTTTTTCATATGAAAGCTCATAAAATATACTTTTATACAAATCGGTTTTTGCATGAAAAAAGCCAACAGAAACATAAGCAAAACAGCAATTTTATAGAACGACCACTTTTTTATATGGAAATTTTTTGAAAATTTCTTTTTTTTGAATTTTAATGGTGATTTTCGGATTGCCCAGGTCGAATTATGGTTAAGTAGGTGTTTCCAGCCAAATTCGCCCACAAATTACCGAGAAAAACGCAAAAAACATGAAAATTACAAAATTCTGTACAATTGAACGTGTTGCTCGTTGCCCAGGGAAGTATGCAACGGAAAAGAGGTTGAAATAATTAGTGCTTTCTTGGAAACGGTATAACTCGGTAACGGTAAGACCTATTTCAATGAAACTTTCGCCATATGATAGATTGAAGGTCAGGCAACACGATGGGCTATCTTTGGCCCGCCTGGCGGCCCCCCATGTTAGTTAGAAAATTCTTTTTTTAATACTTACCGTCATATCTCTTCACATAATTGACGTGCAAAATTTAAAAAAAGTGTAGAAGAAGCGCAAAATCCTCCTCTCCTAACGTGCCAAATTTCATTTTCCTATCTGGAAAGATTTCGGAGTTGTTGGCCTATTTTTAAAAGATTTTTTGTTCGAAAGTCCACGTTCATATCTCGGGAACCGTTCCACGGATTTCGATAATTTTTTTTTCATATGAAAGCTCATAAAATCTACTTTTATACAAATCGGTTTTTGCATGAAAAAAGCCAACAGAAACATAAGCAAAACAGCAATTTTATAGAACGACCACTTTTTTATATGGAAATTTTTTGAAAATTTCTTTTTTTTGAATTTTAATGGTGATTTTCGGATTGCCCAGGTCGAATTATGGTTAAGTAGGTGTTTCCAGCCAAATTCGCCCACAAATTACCGAGAAAAACGCAAAAAACATGAAAATTACAAATTTCTGTACAATTGAAAGTTTTGCTCGTTGCCCAGGGAAGTATGCAACGGAAAAGAGGTTTAAATAATTAGTGCTTTCTTGGAAACGGTATAACTCGGTAACGGTAAGACCTATTTCAATCAAACTTTCGCCATATGATAGATTGAAGGTCAGGCAACACGATGGGCTATCTTTGGCCCGCCTGGCGGCCCCCCATGTTAGTTAGAAAATTCTTTCTTTAATACTTACCGTCATATCTCTTCACATAATTGACGTGCAAAATTTAAAAAAAGTGTAAAAGAAGCGCAAAATCCTCCTCTCCTAACGTGCCAAATTTCATTTTCCTATCTGGAAAGATTTCGGAGTTGTTGGCCTATTTTTAAAAGATTTTTTGTTCGAAAGTCCACGTTCATATCTCGGGAACCGTTCCACGGATTTCGATAATTTTTTTTTCATATGAAAGCTCATAAAATCTACTTTTATACAAATCGGTTTTTGCATGAAAAAAGCCAACAGAAACATAAGCAAAACAGCAATTTTATAGAACGACCACTTTTTTATATGGAAATTTTTTGAAAATTTCTTTTTTTTGAATTTTAATGGTGATTTTCGGATTTCCCAGGTCGAATTATGGTTAAGTAGGTGTTTCCAGCCAAATTCGCCCACAAATTACCGAGAAAAACGCAAAAAACATGAAAATTACAAATTTCTGTACAATTGAAAGTTTTGCTCGTTGCCCAGGGAAGTATGCAACGGAAAAGAGGTTTAAATAATTAGTGCTTTCTTGGAAACGGTATAACTCGGTAACGGTAAGACCTATTTCAATGAAACTTTCGCCATATGATAGATTGAAGGTCAGGCAACACGATGGGCTATCTTTGGCCCGCCTGGCGGCCCCCCATGTTAGTTAGAAAATTCTTTCTTTAATACTTACCGTCATATCTCTTCACATAATTGACGTGCAAAATTTAAAAAAAGTGTAAAAGAAGCGCAAAATCCTCCTCTCCTAACGTGCCAAATTTCATTTTCCTATCTGGAAAGATTTCGGAGTTGTTGGCCTATTTTTAAAAGATTTTTTGTTCGAAAGTCCACGTTCATATCTCGGGAACCGTTCCACGGATTTCGATAATTTTTTTTTCATATGAAAGCTCATAAAATCTACTTTTATACAAATCGGTTTTTGCATGAAAAAAAGCCAACAGAAACATAAGCAAAACAGCAATTTTATAGAACGACCACTTTTTTATATGGAAATTTTTTGAAAATTTCTTTTTTTTGAATTTTAATGGTGATTTTCGGATTTCCCAGGTCGAATTATGGTTAAGTAGGTGTTTCCAGCCAAATTCGCCCACAAATTACCGAGAAAAACGCAAAAAACATGAAAATTACAAATTTCTGTACAATTGAAAGTTTTGCTCGTTGCCCAGGGAAGTATGCAACGGAAAAGAGGTTTAAATAATTAGTGCTTTCTTGGAAACGGTATAACTCGGTAACGGTAAGACCTATTTCAATGAAACTTTCGCCATATGATAGATTGAAGGTCAGGCAACACGATGGGCTATCTTTGGCCCGCCTGGCGGCCCCCCATGTTAGTTAGAAAATTCTTTCTTTAATACTTACCGTCATATCTCTTCACATAATTGACGTGCAAAATTTAAAAAAAGTGTAAAAGAAGCGCAAAATCCTCCTCTCCTAACGTGCCAAATTTCATTTTCCTATCTGGAAAGATTTCGGAGTTGTTGGCCTATTTTTAAAAGATTTTTTGTTCGAAAGTCCACGTTCATATCTCGGGAACCGTTCCACGGATTTCGATAATTTTTTTTTCATATGAAAGCTCATAAAATCTACTTTTATACAAATCGGTTTTTGCATGAAAAAAGCCAACAGAAACATAAGCAAAACAGCAATTTTGTAGAACGACCACTTTTTTATATGGAAATTTTTTGAAAATTTCTTTTTTTGAATTTTAATGGTGATTTTCGGATTGCCCAGGTCGAATTATGGTTAAATAGGTGTTTCCAGCCAAATTCGCCCACAAATTACCGAGAAAAACGCAAAAAACATGAAACTTACAAAATTCTGTACAATTGAACGTTTTGCTCGTTGCCCAGGGAAGTATACAACGGAAAAGAGGTTTAAATAATTAGTGCTTTCTTGGAAACGGTATAACTCGGTAACGGTAAGACCTATTTCAATGAAACTTTCGCCATATGATAGATTGAAGGTCAGGCAACACGATGGGCTATCTTTGGCCCGCCTGGCGGCCCCCCATGTTAGTTAGAAAATTCTTTCTTTAATACTTACCGTCATATCTCTTCACATAATTGACGTGCAAAATTTAAAAAAAGTGTAGAAGAAGCGCAAAATCCTCCTCTCCTAACGTGCCAAATTTCATTTTCCTATCTGGAAAGATTTCGGAGTTGTTGGCCTATTTTTAAAAGATTTTTTGTTCGAAAGTCCACGTTCATATCTCGGGAACCGTTCCACGGATTTCGATAATTTTTTTTTCATATGAAAGCTCATAAAATCTACTTTTATACAAATCGGTTTTTGCATGAAAAAAGCCAACAGAAACATAAGCAAAACAGCAATTTTATAGAACGACCACTTTTTTATATGGAAATTTTTTGAAAATTTCTTTTTTTTTGAATTTTAATGGTGATTTTCGGATTGCCCAGGTCGAATTATGGTTAAGTAGGTGTTTCCAGCCAAATTCGCCCACAAATTACCGAGAAAAACGCAAAAAACATGAAAATTACAAAATTCTGTACAATTGAACGTTTTGCTCGTTGCCCAGGGAAGTATGCAACGTAAAAGAGGTTTAAATAATTAGTGCTTTCTTGGAAACGGTATAACTCGGTAACGGTAAGACCTATTTCAATGAAACTTTCGCCATATGATAGATTGAAGGTCAGGCAACACGATGGGCTATCTTTGGCCCGCCTGGCGGCCCCCCATGTTAGTTAGAAAATTCTTTCTTTAATACTTACCGTCATATCTCTTCACATAATTGACGTGCAAAATTTAAAAAAAAGTGTAGAAGAAGCGCAAAATCCTCCTCTCCTAACGTGCCAAATTTCATTTTCCTATCTGGAAAGATTTCGGAGTTGTTGGCCTATTTTTAAAAGATTTTTTGTTCGAAAGTCCACGTTCATATCTCGGGAACCGTTCCACGGATTTCGATAATTTTTTTTTCATATGAAAGCTCATAAAATATACTTTTATACAAATCGGTTTTTGCATGAAAAAAGCCAACAGAAACATAAGCAAAACAGCAATTTTATAGAACGACCACTTTTTTATATGGAATTTTTTGAAAATTTCTTTTTTTTGAATTTTAATGGTGATTTTCGGATTGCCCAGGTCGAATTATGGTTAAGTAGGTGTTTCCAGCCAAATTCGCCCACAAATTACCGAGAAAAACGCAAAAAACATGAAAATTACAAATTTCTGTACAATTGAAAGTTTTGCTCGTTGCCCAGGGAAGTATGCAACGGAAAAGAGGTTTAAATAATTAGTGCTTTCTTGGAAACGGTATAACTCGGTAACGGTAAGACCTATTTCAATGAAACTTTCGCCATATGATAGATTGAAGGCCAGGCAACACGATGGGCTATCTTTGGCCCGCCTGGCGGCCCCCCATGTTAGTTAGAAAATTCTTTCTTTAATACTTACCGTCATATCTCTTCACATAATTGACGTGCAAAATTTAAAAAAAGTGTAGAAGAAGCGCAAAATCCTCCTCTCCTAACGTGCCAAATTTAATTTTCCTATCTGGAAAGATTTCGGAGTTGTTGGCCTATTTTTAAAAGATTTTTTGTTCGAAAGTCCACGTTCATATCTCGGGAACCGTTCCACGGATTTCGATAATTTTTTTTTCATATGAAAGCTCATAAAATATACTTTTATACAAATCGGTTTTTGCATGAAAAAAGCCAACAGAAACATAAGCAAAACAGCAATTTTATAGAACGACCACTTTTTTATATGGAAATTTTTTGAAAATTTCTTTTTTTTGAATTTTAATGGTGATTTTCGGATTGCCCAGGTCGAATTATGGTTAAGTAGGTGTTTCCAGCCAAATTCGCCCACAAATTACCGAGAAAAACGCAAAAAACATGAAAATTACAAATTTCTGTACAATTGAAAGTTTTGCTCGTTGCCCAGGGAAGTATGCAACGGAAAAGAGGTTTAAATAATTAGTGCTTTCTTGGAAACGGTATAACTCGGTAACGGTAAGACCTATTTCAATGAAACTTTCGCCATATGATAGATTGAAGGTCAGGCAACACGATGGGCTATCTTTGGCCCGCCTGGCGGCCCCCCATGTTAGTTAGAAAATTCTTTCTTTAATACTTACCGTCATATCTCTTCACATAATTGACGTGCAAAATTTAAAAAAAGTGTAGAAGAAGCGCAAAATCCTCCTCTCCTAACGTGCCAAATTTCATTTTCCTATCTGGAAAGATTTCGGAGTTGTTGGCCTATTTTTAAAAGATTTTTTGTTCGAAAGTCCACGTTCATATCTCGGGAACCGTACCACGGATTTCGATAATTTTTTTTTCATATGAAAGCTCATAAAATATACTTTTATACAAATCGGTTTTTGCATGAAAAAAGCCAACAGAAACATAAGCAAAACAGCAATTTTATAGAACGACCACTTTTTTATATGGAAATTTTTTGAAAATTTCTTTTTTTTGAATTTTAATGGTGATTTTCGGATTGCCCAGGTCGAATTATGGTTAAGTAGGTGTTTCCAGCCAAATTCGCCCACAAATTACCGAGAAAAACGCAAAAAACATGAAAATTACAAATTTCTGTACAATTGAAAGTTTTGCTCGTTGCCCAGGGAAGTATGCAACGGAAAAGAGGTTTAAATAATTAGTGCTTTCTTGGAAACGGTATAACTCGGTAACGGTAAGACCTATTTCAATGAAACTTTCGCCATATGATAGATTGAAGGTCAGGCAACACGATGGGCTATCTTTGGCCCGCCTGGCGGCCCCCCATGTTAGTTAGAAAATTCTTTCTTTAATACTTACCGTCATATCTCTTCACATAATTGACGTGCAAAATTTAAAAAAAGTGTAAAAGAAGCACAAAATCCTCCTCTCCTAACGTGCCAAATTTCATTTTCCTATCTGGAAAGATTTCGGAGTTGTTGGCCTATTTTTAAAAGATTTTTTGTTCGAAAGTCCACGTTCATATCTCGGGAACCGTTCCACGGATTTCGATAATTTTTTTTTCATATGAAAGCTCATAAAATATACTTTTATACAAATCGGTTTTTGCATGAAAAAAGCCAACAGAAACATAAGCAAAACAGCAATTTTATAGAACGACCACTTTTTTATATGGAATTTTTTGAAAATTTCTTTTTTTTGAATTTTAATGGTGATTTTCGGATTGCCCAGGTCGAATTATGGTTAAGTAGGTGTTTCCAGCCAAATTCGCCCACAAATTACCGAGAAAAACGCAAAAAACATGAAAATTACAAATTTCTGTACAATTGAAAGTTTTGCTCGTTGCCCAGGGAAGTATGCAACGGAAAAGAGGTTTAAATAATTAGTGCTTTCTTGGAAACGGTATAACTCGGTAACGGTAAGACCTATTTCAATGAAACTTTCGCCATATGATAGATTGAAGGTCAGGCAACACGATGGGCTATCTTTGGCTCGCCTGGCGGCCCCCCATGTTAGTTAGAAAATTCTTTCTTTAATACTTACCGTCATATCTCTTCACATAATTGACGTGCAAAATTTAAAAAAAGTGTAGAAGAAGCGCAAAATCCTCCTCTCCTAACGTGCCAAATTTCATTTTCCTATCTGGAAATTTTTCGGAGTTGTTGGCCTATTTTTAAAAGATTTTTTGTTCGAAAGTCCACGTTCATATCTCGGGAACCGTTCCACGGATTTCGATAATTTTTTTTTCATATGAAAGCTCATAAAATATACTTTTATACAAATCGGTTTTTGCATGAAAAAAGCCAACAGAAACATAAGCAAAACAGCAATTTTATAGAACGACCACTTTTTTATATGGAATTTTTTGAAAATTTCTTTTTTTTGAATTTTAATGGTGATTTTCGGATTGCCCAGGTCGAATTATGGTTAAGTAGGTGTTTCCAGCCAAATTCGCCCACAAATTACCGAGAAAAACGCAAAAAACATGAAAATTACAAATTTCTGTACAATTGAAAGTTTTGCTCGTTGCCCAGGGAAGTATGCAACGGAAAAGAGGTTTAAATAATTAGTGCTTTCTTGGAAACGGTATAACTCGGTAACGGTAAGACCTATTTCAATGAAACTTTCGCCATATGATAGATTGAAGGTCAGGCAACACGATGGGCTATCTTTGGCCCGCCTGGCGGCCCCCCATGTTAGTTAGAAAATTCTTTCTTTAATACTTACCGTCATATCTCTTCACATAATTGACGTGCAAAATTTAAAAAAAGTGTAGAAGAAGCGCAAAATCCTCCTCTCCTAACGTGCCAAATTTCATTTTCCTATCTGGAAAGATTTCGGAGTTGTTGGCCTATTTTTAAAAGATTTTTTGTTCGAAAGTCCACGTTCATATCTCGGGAACCGTTCCACGGATTTCGATAATTTTTTTTTCATATGAAAGCTCATAAAATATACTTTTATACAAATCGGTTTTTGCATGAAAAAAGCCAACAGAAACATAAGCAAAACAGCAATTTTATAGAACGACCACTTTTTTATATGGAAATTTTTTGAAAATTTCTTTTTTTTGAATTTTAATGGTGATTTTCGGATTGCCCAGGTCGAATTATGGTTAAGTAGGTGTTTCCAGCCAAATTCGCCCACAAATTACCGAGAAAAACGCAAAAAACATGAAAATTACAAATTTCTGTACAATTGAAAGTTTTGCTCGTTGCCCAGGGAAGTATGCAACGGAAAAGAGGTTTAAATAATTAGTGCTTTCTTGGAAACGGTATAACTCGGTAACGGTAAGACCTATTTCAATGAAACTTTCGCCATATGATAGATTGAAGGTCAGGCAACACGATGGGCTATCTTTGGCCCGCCTGGCGGCCCCCATGTTAGTTAGAAAATTCTTTCTTTAATACTTACCGTCATATCTCTTCACATAATTGACGTGCAAAATTTAAAAAAAGTGTAGAAGAAGCGCAAAATCCTCCTCTCCTAACGTGCCAAATTTCATTTTCCTATCTGGAAAGATTTCGGAGTTGTTGGCCTATTTTTAAAAGATTTTTTGTTCGAAAGTCCACGTTCATATCTCGGGAACCGTTCCACGGATTTCGATAATTTTTTTTTCATATGAAAGCTCATAAAATCTACTTTTATACAAATCGGTTTTTGCATGAAAAAAGCCAACAGAAACATAAGCAAAACAGCAATTTTATAGAACGACCACTTTTTTATATGGAAATTTTTTGAAAATTTCTTTTTTTTGAATTTTAATGGTGATTTTCGGATTGCCCAGGTCGAATTATGGTTAAGTAGGTGTTTCCAGCCAAATTCGCCCACAAATTACCGAGAAAAACGCAAAAAACATGAAAATTACAAATTTCTGTACAATTGAAAGTTTTGCTCGTTGCCCAGGGAAGTATGCAACGGAAAAGAGGTTTAAATAATTAGTGCTTTCTTGGAAACGGTATAATTCGGTAACGGTAAGACCTATTTCAATGAAACTTTCGCCATATGATAGATTGAAGGTCAGGCAACACGATGGGCTATCTTTGGCCCGCCTGGCGGCCCCCCATGTTAGTTAGAAAATTCTTTCTTTAATACTTACCGTCATATCTCTTCACATAATTGACGTGCAAAATTTAAAAAAAGTGTAAAAGAAGCGCAAAATCCTCCTCTCCTAACGTGCCAAATTTCATTTTCCTATCTGGAAAGATTTCGGAGTTGTTGGCCTATTTTTAAAAGATTTTTTGTTCGAAAGTCCACGTTCATATCTCGGGAACCGTTCCACGGATTTCGATAATTTTTTTTTCATATGAAAGCTCATAAAATCTACTTTTATACAAATCGGTTTTTGCATGAAAAAAGCCAACAGAAACATAAGCAAAACAGCAATTTTGTAGAACGACCACTTTTTTATATGGAAATTTTTTGAAAATTTCTTTTTTTTGAATTTTAATGGTGATTTTCGGATTGCCCAGGTCGAATTATGGTTAAATAGGTGTTTCCAGCCAAATTCGCCTACAAATTACCGAGAAAAACGCAAAAAACATGAAACTTACAAAATTCTGTACAATTGAACGTTTTGCTCGTTGCCCAGGGAAGTATACAACGGAAAAGAGGTTTAAATAATTAGTGCTTTCTTGGAAACGGTATAACTCGGTAACGGTAAGACCTATTTCAATGAAACTTTCGCCATATGATAGATTGAAGGTCAGGCAACACGATGGGCTATCTTTGGCTCGCCTGGCGGCCCCCATGTTAGTTAGAAAATTCTTTCTTTAATACTTACCGTCATATCTCTTCACATAATTGCTGTGCAAAATTTAAAAAAAGTGTAGAAGAAGCGCAAAATCCTCCTCTCCTAACGTGCCAAATTTCATTTTCCTATCTGGAAAGATTTCGGAGTTGTTGGCCTATTTTTAAAAGATTTTTTGTTCGAAAGTCCACGTTCATATCTCGGGAACCGTTCCACGGATTTCGATAATTTTTTTTTCATATGAAAGCTCATAAAATATACTTTTATACAAATCGGTTTTTGCATGAAAAAAGCCAACAGAAACATAAGCAAAACAGCAATTTTATAGAACGACCACTTTTTTATATGGAAATTTTTTGAAAATTTCTTTTTTTGAATTTTAATGGTGATTTTCGGATTGCCCAGGTCGAATTATGGTTAAGTAGGTGTTTCCAGCCAAATTCGCCCACAAATTACCGAGAAAAACGCAAAAAACATGAAAATTACAAAATTCTGTACAATTGAACGTTTTGCTCGTTGCCCAGGGAAGTATGCAACGGAAAAGAGGTTTAAATAATTAGTGCTTTCTTGGAAACGGTATAACTCGGTAACGGTAAGACCTATTTCAATGAAACTTTCGCCATATGATAGATTGAAGGTCAGGCAACACGATGGGCTATCTTTGGCTCGCCTGGCGGCCCCCATGTTAGTTAGAAAATTCTTTCTTTAATACTTACCGTCATATCTCTTCACATAATTGATGTGCAAAATTTAAAAAAAGTGTAGAAGAAGCGCAAAATCCTCCTCTCCTAACGTGCCAAATTTCATTTTCCTATCTGGAAAGATTTCGGAGTTGTTGGCCTATTTTTAAAAGATTTTTTGTTCGAAAGTCCACGTTCATATCTCGGGAACCGTTCCACGGATTTCGATAATTTTTTTTTCATATGAAAGCTCATAAAATATACTTTTATACAAATCGGTTTTTGCATGAAAAAAGCCAACAGAAACATAAGCAAAACAGCAATTTTATAGAACGACCACTTTTTTATATGGAAATTTTTTGAAAATTTCTTTTTTTTGAATTTTAATGGTGATTTTCGGATTGCCCAGGTCGAATTATGGTTAAGTAGGTGTTTCCAGCCAAATTCGCCCACAAATTACCGAGAAAAACGCAAAAAACATGAAAATTACAAAATTCTGTACAATTGAACGTTTTGCTCGTTGCCCAGGGAAGTATGCAACGGAAAAGAGGTTTAAATAATTAGTGCTTTCTTGGAAACGGTATAACTCGGTAACGGTAAGACCTATTTCAATGAAACTTTCGCCATATGATAGATTGAAGGTCAGGCAACACGATGGGCTATCTTTGGCCCGCCTGGCGGCCCCCATGTTAGTTAGAAAATTCTTTCTTTAATACTTACCGTCATATCTCTTCACATAATTGACGTGCAAAATTTAAAAAAAGTGTAGAAGAAGCGCAAAATCCTCCTCTCCTAACGTGCCAAATTTCATTTTCCTATCTGGAAAGATTTCGGAGTTGTTGGCCTATTTTTAAAAGATTTTTTGTTCGAAAGTCCACGTTCATATCTCGGGAACCGTTCCACGGATTTCGATAATTTTTTTTTCATATGAAAGCTCATAAAATCTACTTTTATACAAATCGGTTTTTGCATGAAAAAAGCCAACAGAAACATAAGCAAAACAGCAATTTTATAGAACGACCACTTTTTTATATGGAAATTTTTTGAAAATTTCTTTTTTTGAATTTTAATGGTGATTTTCGGATTGCCCAGGTCGAATTATGGTTAAGTAGGTGTTTCCAGCCAAATTCGCCCACAAATTACCGAGAAAAACGCAAAAAACATGAAAATTACAAAATTCTGTACAATTGAACGTTTTGCTCGTTGCCCAGGGAAGTATGCAACGGAAAAGAGGTTTAAATAATTAGTGCTTTCTTGGAAACGGTATAACTCGGTAACGGTAAGACCTATTTCAATGAAACTTTCGCCATATGATAGATTGAAGGTCAGGCAACACGATGGGCTATCTTTGGCCCGCCTGGCGGCCCCCCATGTTAGTTAGAAAATTCTTTCTTTAATACTTACCGTCATATCTCTTCACATAATTGACGTGCAAAATTTAAAAAAAGTGTAGAAGAAGCGCAAAATCCTCCTCTCCTAACGTGCCAAATTTCATTTTCCTATCTGGAAAGATTTCGGAGTTGTTGGCCTATTTTTAAAAGATTTTTTGTTCGAAAGTCCACGTTCATATCTCGGGAACCGTTCCACGGATTTCGATAATTTTTTTTTCATATGAAAGCTCATAAAATATACTTTTATACAAATCGGTTTTTGCATGAAAAAAGCCAACAGAAACATAAGCAAAACAGCAATTTTATAGAACGACCACTTTTTTATATGGAAATTTTTTGAAAATTTCTTTTTTTGAATTTTAATGGTGATTTTCGGATTGCCCAGGTCGAATTATGGTTAAGTAGGTGTTTCCAGCCAAATTCGGCCACAAATTACCGAGAAAAACGCAAAAAACATGAAAATTACAAAATTCTGTACAATTGAACGTTTTGCTCGTTGCCCAGGGAAGTATGCAACGGAAAAGAGGTTTAAATAATTAGTGCTTTCTTGGAAACGGTATAACTCGGTAACGGTAAGACCTATTTCAATGAAACTTTCGCCATATGATAGATTGAAGGTCAGGCAACACGATGGGCTATCTTTGGCCCGCCTGGCGGCCCCCCATGTTAGTTAGAAAATTCTTTCTTTAATACTTACCGTCATATCTCTTCACATAATTGACGTGCAAAATTTAAAAAAAGTGTAGAAGAAGCGCAAAATCCTCCTCTCCTAACGTGCCAAATTTCATTTTCCTATCTGGAAAGATTTCGGAGTTGTTGGCCTATTTTTAAAAGATTTTTTGTTCGAAAGTCCACGTTCATATCTCGGGAACCGTTCCACGGATTTCGATAATTTTTTTTTCATATGAAAGCTCATAAAATATACTTTTATACAAATCGGTTTTTGCATGAAAAAAGCCAACAGAAACATAAGCAAAACAGCAATTTTATAGAACGACCACTTTTTTATATGGAAATTTTTTGAAAATTTCTTTTTTTTGAATTTTAATGGTGATTTTCGGATTGCCCAGGTCGAATTATGGTTAAGTAGGTGTTTCCAGCCAAATTCGCCCACAAATTACCGAGAAAAACGCAAAAAACATGAAAATTACAAAATTCTGTACAATTGAACGTTTTGCTCGTTGCCCAGGGAAGTATGCAACGGAAAAGAGGTTTAAATAATTAGTGCTTTCTTGGAAACGGTATAACTCGGTAACGGTAAGACCTATTTCAATGAAACTTTCGCCATATGATAGATTGAAGGTCAGGCAACACGATGGGCTATCTTTGGCTCGCCTGGCGGCCCCCCATGTTAGTTAGAAAGTTCTTTCTTTAATACTTACCGTCATATCTCTTCACATAATTGACGTGCAAAATTTAAAAAAAGTGTAGAAGAAGCGCAAAATCCTCCTCTCCTAACGTGCCAAATTTCATTTTCCTATCTGGAAATTTTTCGGAGTTGTTGGCCTATTTTTAAAAGATTTTTTGTTCGAAAGTCCACGTTCATATCTCGGGAACCGTTCCACGGATTTCGATAATTTTTTTTTCATATGAAAGCTCATAAAATCTACTTTTATACAAATCGGTTTTTGCATGAAAAAAGCCAACAGAAACATAAGCAAAACAGCAATTTTATAGAACGACCACTTTTTTATATGGAAATTTTTTGAAAATTTCTTTTTTTTGAATTTTAATGGTGATTTTCGGATTGCCCAGGTCGAATTATGGTTAAGTAGGTGTTTCCAGCCAAATTCGCCCACAAATTACCGAGAAAAACGCAAAAAACATGAAAATTACAAAATTCTGTACAATTGAACGTTTTGCTCGTTGCCCAGGGAAGTATGCAACGGAAAAGAGGTTTAAATAATTAGTGCTTTCTTGGAAACGGTATAACTCGGTAACGGTAAGACCTATTTCAATGAAACTTTCGCCATATGATAGATTGAAGGTCAGGCAACACGATGGGCTATCTTTGGCCCGCCTGGCGGCCCCCCATGTTAGTTAGAAAATTCTTTCTTTAATACTTACCGTCATATCTCTTCACATAATTGACGTGCAAAATTTAAAAAAAGTGTAAAAGAAGCGCGAAATCCTCCTCTCCTAACGTGCCAAATTTCATTTTCCTATCTGGAAAGATTTCGGAGTTGTTGGCCTATTTTTAAAAGATTTTTTGTTCGAAAGTCCACGTTCATATCTCGGGAACCGTTCCACGGATTTCGATAATTTTTTTTTCATATGAAAGCTCATAAAATCTACTTTTATACAAATCGGTTTTTGCATGAAAAAAGCCAACAGAAACATAAGCAAAACAGCAATTTTATAGAACGACCACTTTTTTATATGGAAATTTTTTGAAAATTTCTTTTTTTTGAATTTTAATGGTGATTTTCGGATTGCCCAGGTCGAATTATGGTTAAGTAGGTGTTTCCAGCCAAATTCGCCCACAAATTACCGAGAAAAACGCAAAAAACATGAAAATTACAAAATTCTGTACAATTGAACGTTTTGCTCGTTGCCCAGGGAAGTATGCAACGGAAAAGAGGTTTAAATAATTAGTGCTTTCTTGGAAACGGTATAACTCGGTAACGGTAAGACCTATTTCAATGAAACTTTCGCCATATGATAGATTGAAGGTCAGGCAACACGATGGGCTATCTTTGGCCCGCCTGGCGGCCCCCCATGTTAGTTAGAAAATTCTTTCTTTAATACTTACCGTCATATCTCTTCACATAATTGACGTGCAAAATTTAAAAAAAGTGTAAAAGAAGCGCGAAATCCTCCTCTCCTAACGTGCCAAATTTCATTTTCCTATCTGGAAAGATTTCGGAGTTGTTGGCCTATTTTTAAAAGATTTTTTGTTCGAAAGTCCACGTTCATATCTCGGGAACCGTTCCACGGATTTCGATAATTTTTTTTTCATATGAAAGCTCATAAAATATACTTTTATACAAATCGGTTTTTGCATGAAAAAAGCCAACAGAAACATAAGCAAAACAGCAATTTTATAGAACGACCACTTTTTTATATGGAAATTTTTTGAAAATTTCTTTTTTTTGAATTTTAATGGTGATTTTCGGATTGCCCAGGTCGAATTATGGTTAAGTAGGTGTTTCCAGCCAAATTCGCCCACAAATTACCGAGAAAAACGCAAAAAACATGAAAATTACAAATTTCTGTACAATTGAAAGTTTTGCTCGTTGCCCAGGGAAGTATGCAACGGAAAAGAGGTTTAAATAATTAGTGCTTTCTTGGAAACGGTATAACTCGGTAACGGTAAGACCTATTTCAATGAAACTTTCGCCATATGATAGATTGAAGGTCAGGCAACACGATGGGCTATCTTTGGCCCGCCTGGCGGCCCCCCATGTTAGTTAGAAAATTCTTTCTTTAATACTTACCGTCATATCTCTTCACATAATTGACGTGCAAAATTTAAAAAAAGTGTAGAAGAAGCGCAAAATCCTCCTCTCCTAACGTGCCAAATTTCATTTTCCTATCTGGAAAGATTTCGGAGTTGTTGGCCTATTTTTAAAAGATTTTTTGTTCGAAAGTCCACGTTCATATCTCGGGAACCGTTCCACGGATTTCGATAATTTTTTTTTCATATGAAAGCTCATAAAATCTACTTTTATACAAATCGGTTTTTGCATGAAAAAAGCCAACAGAAACATAAGCAAAACAGCAATTTTATAGAACGACCACTTTTTTATATGGAAATTTTTTGAAAATTTCTTTTTTTGAATTTTAATGGTGATTTTCGGATTGCCCAGGTCGAATTATGGTTAAATAGGTGTTTCCAGCCAAATTCGCCCACAAATTACCGAGAAAAACGCAAAAAACATGAAAATTACAAATTTCTGTACAATTGAAAGTTTTGCTCGTTGCCCAGGGAAGTATGCAACGGAAAAGAGGTTTAAATAATTAGTGCTTTCTTGGAAACGGTATAACTCGGTAACGGTAAGACCTATTTCAATGAAACTTTCGCCATATGATAGATTGAAGGTCAGGCAACACGATGGGCTATCTTTGGCCCGCCTGGCGGCCCCCCATGTTAGTTAGAAAATTCTTTCTTTAATACTTACCGTCATATCTCTTCACATAATTGACGTGCAAAATTTAAAAAAAGTGTAAAAGAAGCGCAAAATCCTCCTCTCCTAACGTGCCAAATTTCATTTTCCTATCTGGAAAGATTTCGGAGTTGTTGGCCTATTTTTAAAAGATTTTTTGTTCGAAAGTCCACGTTCATATCTCGGGAACCGTTCCACGGATTTCGATAATTTTTTTTTCATATGAAAGCTCATAAAATCTACTTTTATACAAATCGGTTTTTGCATGAAAAAAGCCAACAGAAACATAAGCAAAACAGCAATTTTATAGAACGACCACTTTTTTATATGGAAATTTTTTGAAAATTTCTTTTTTTGAATTTTAATGGTGATTTTCGGATTGCCCAGGTCGAATTATGGTTAAGTAGGTGTTTCCAGCCAAATTCGCCCACAAATTACCGAGAAAAACGCAAAAAACATGAAAATTACAAAATTCTGTACAATTGAACGTTTTGCTCGTTGCCCAGGGAAGTATGCAACGGAAAAGAGGTTTAAATAATTAGTGCTTTCTTGGAAACGGTATAACTCGGTAACGGTAAGACCTATTTCAATGAAACTTTCGCCATATGATAGATTGAAGGTCAGGCAACACGATGGGCTATCTTTGGCCCGCCTGGCGGCCCCCCATGTTAGTTAGAAAATTCTTTCTTTAATACTTACCGTCATATCTCTTCACATAATTGACGTGCAAAATTTAAAAAAAGTGTAGAAGAAGCGCAAAATCCTCCTCTCCTAACGTGCCAAATTTCATTTTCCTATCTGGAAAGATTTCGGAGTTGTTGGCCTATTTTTAAAAGATTTTTTGTTCGAAAGTCCACGTTCATATCTCGGGAACCGTTCCACGGATTTCGATAATTTTTTTTTCATATGAAAGCTCATAAAATCTACTTTTATACAAATCGGTTTTTGCATGAAAAAAGCCAACAGAAACATAAGCAAAACAGCAATTTTATAGAACGACCACTTTTTTATATGGAAATTTTTTGAAAATTTCTTTTTTTTGAATTTTAATGGTGATTTTCGGATTGCCCAGGTCGAATTATGGTTAAGTAGGTGTTTCCAGCCAAATTCGCCCACAAATTACCGAGAAAAACGCAAAAAACATGAAAATTACAAAATTCTGTACAATTGAACGTTTTGCTCGTTGCCCAGGGAAGTATGCAACGGAAAAGAGGTTTAAATAATTAGTGCTTTCTTGGAAACGGTATAACTCGGTAACGGTAAGACCTATTTCAATGAAACTTTCGCCATATGATAGATTGAAGGTCAGGCAACACGATGGGCTATCTTTGGCCCGCCTGGCGGCCCCCATGTTAGTTAGAAAATTCTTTCTTTAATACTTACCGTCATATCTCTTCACATAATTGACGTGCAAAATTTAAAAAAAGTGTAGAAGAAGCGCAAAATCCTCCTCTCCTAACGTGCCAAATTTCATTTTCCTATCTGGAAAGATTTCGGAGTTGTTGGCCTATTTTTAAAAGATTTTTTGTTCGAAAGTCCACGTTCATATCTCGGGAACCGTTCCACGGATTTCGATAATTTTTTTTTCATATGAAAGCTCATAAAATATACTTTTATACAAATCGGTTTTTGCATGAAAAAAGCCAACAGAAACATAAGCAAAACAGCAATTTTATAGAACGACCACTTTTTTATATGGAAATTTTTTGAAAATTTCTTTTTTTTGAATTTTAATGGTGATTTTCGGATTGCCCAGGTCGAATTATGGTTAAGTAGGTGTTTCCAGCCAAATTCGCCCACAAATTACCGAGAAAAACGCAAAAAACATGAAAATTACAAAATTCTGTACAATTGAACGTTTTGCTCGTTGCCCAGGGAAGTATGCAACGGAAAAGAGGTTTAAATAATTAGTGCTTTCTTGGAAACGGTATAACTCGGTAACGGTAAGACCTATTTCAATGAAACTTTCGCCATATGATAGATTGAAGGTCAGGCAACACGATGGGCTATCTTTGGCTCGCCTGGCGGCCCCCCCATGTTAGTTAGAAAATTCTTTCTTTAATACTTACCGTCATATCTCTTCACATAATTGACGTGCAAAATTTAAAAAAAGTGTAGAAGAAGCGCAAAATCCTCCTCTCCTAACGTGCCAAATTTCATTTTCCTATCTGGAAAGATTTCGGAGTTGTTGGCCTATTTTTAAAAGATTTTTTGTTCGAAAGTCCACGTTCATATCTCGGGAACCGTTCCACGGATTTCGATAATTTTTTTTTCATATGAAAGCTCATAAAATCTACTTTTATACAAATCGGTTTTTGCATGAAAAAAGCCAACAGAAACATAAGCAAAACAGCAATTTTATAGAACGACCACTTTTTTATATGGAAATTTTTTGAAAATTTCTTTTTTTTGAATTTTAATGGTGATTTTCGGATTGCCCAGGTCGAATTATGGTTAAGTAGGTGTTTCCAGCCAAATTCGCCCACAAATTACCGAGAAAAACGCAAAAAACATGAAAATTACAAAATTCTGTACAATTGAACGTTTTGCTCGTTGCCCAGGGAAGTATGCAACGGAAAAGAGGTTTAAATAATTAGTGCTTTCTTGGAAACGGTATAACTCGGTAACGGTAAGACCTATTTCAATGAAACTTTCGCCATATGATAGATTGAAGGTCAGGCAACACGATGGGCTATCTTTGGCCCGCCTGGCGGCCCCCCATGTTAGTTAGAAAATTCTTTCTTTAATACTTACCGTCATATCTCTTCACATAATTGACGTGCAAAATTTAAAAAAAGTGTAAAAGAAGCGCAAAATCCTCCTCTCCTAACGTGCCAAATTTCATTTTCCTATCTGGAAAGATTTCGGAGTTGTTGGCCTATTTTTAAAAGATTTTTTGTTCGAAAGTCCACGTTCATATCTCGGGAACCGTTCCACGGATTTCGATAATTTTTTTTTCATATGAAAGCTCATAAAATCTACTTTTATACAAATCGGTTTTTGCATGAAAAAAGCCAACAGAAACATAAGCAAAACAGCAATTTTATAAAACGACCACTTTTTTATATGGAAATTTTTTGAAAATTTCTTTTTTTGAATTTTAATGGTGATTTTCGGATTGCCCAGGTCGAATTATGGTTAAGTAGGTGTTTCCAGCCAAATTCGCCCACAAATTACCGAGAAAAACGCAAAAAACATGAAAATTACAAAATTCTGTACAATTGAACGTTTTGCTCGTTGCCCAGGGAAGTATGCAACGGAAAAGAGGTTTAAATAATTAGTGCTTTCTTGGAAACGGTATAACTCGGTAACGGTAAGACCTATTTCAATGAAACTTTCGCCATATGATAGGTTGAAGGTCAGGCAACACGATGGGCTATCTTTGGCCCGCCTGGCGGCCCCCCATGTTAGTTAGAAAATTCTTTCTTTAATACTTACCGTCATATCTCTTCACATAATTGACGTGCAAAATTTAAAAAAAGTGTAGAAGAAGCGCAAAATCCTCCTCTCCTAACGTGCCAAATTTCATTTTCCTATCTGGAAAGATTTCGGAGTTGTTGGCCTATTTTTAAAAGATTTTTTGTTCGAAAGTCCACGTTCATATCTCGGGAACCGTTCCACGGATTTCGATAATTTTTTTTTCATATGAAAGCTCATAAAATCTACTTTTATACAAATCGGTTTTTGCATGAAAAAAGCCAACAGAAACATAAGCAAAACAGCAATTTTATAGAACGACCACTTTTTTATATGGAAATTTTTTGAAAATTTCTTTTTTTTGAATTTTAATGGTGATTTTCGGATTGCCCAGGTCGAATTATGGTTAAGTAGGTGTTTCCAGCCAAATTCGCCCACAAATTACCGAGAAAAACGCAAAAAACATGAAAATTACAAATTTCTGTACAATTGAAAGTTTTGCTCGTTGCCCAGGGAAGTATGCAACGGAAAAGAGGTTTAAATAATTAGTGCTTTCTTGGAAACGGTATAACTCGGTAACGGTAAGACCTATTTCAATGAAACTTTCGCCATATGATAGATTGAAGGTCAGGCAACACGATGGGCTATCTTTGGCCCGCCTGGTGGCCCCCATGTTAGTTATTTCATATAAAGCCCACCTAAGGAAACGCAACTTTTTAGAAAATGTCTTTTTTTCGAATTTTAATGGTGATTTTCGGATTGCCCAGGTCGAATTGTGGTTAGTAGGCGTTTCCAGCCAAATTTACGGGAATTATACTATATACAAAATTTTTTAACAATTTTCCCGAGACCGCGCTTTTGTTTTTTATGTATTTTTCATAGTTACGGAAATTGAAGAACTCATAAGTTTAATGCATGATATATATACATATGTACTTACATGAGAAATGCTAATAAGAAATAAAAATGCTTTTAATATCATCGTTAGCATTTAAATTAGAAATTTTTATTTACTCTTATAATTTTCTGTTTTCATATACATATAAGTAATTTATTGTTTTTCATTAATATTACGAAATGAGTTTTACACATTTATAAATACGCACGATTTATTTATATGTATATATGTATTTATTGTTTATAGTTAATAAGTTTTGCTTAATAACAAATTTTACCCTTGAATTTATGAGGGATAATGAAACGTTGCGGAGCTTTTCCTTTAGTGATATATTTATATATATGTATATGCAATAATGAGAAACGAATTATTATTTCATAGAAAAAAATTTAATTTTTTGAATTAACAACATGATAAGAGGTTGATAAATGAAGAAGAAAGTTAAGATAAAGTAAAATTTTCAAGGATGAAATATTCTCTTTAAAGGTTCATGTTTGTTATATATTAAGGCTTATAGTGTTTTATATAGAAGGTATATGACGTTATATAAGTGATAAATATTTGGTTTATGCAAAAGCGTTTCTAAAGACAAGTTTTTATTATGTAGTTGTTAGATTATATGCGTTTTAACAATTTCATTGTTTTTTTTTCCAAATATTCTTATGGGTTAGAAAATAATCTTTGTTTTAAAGCCTACTATTTTGTGCAATAGGAGCTAACAAAGATTCATAATTTTCTTCTTTCCCTACTATGGTTATGCAAATTTCATTTAATTAATAATTAAGCTATTTTTTGTTTTGAGTTTCCAGCAAATTATACTAAAATTTGGAAAAAGTAATTTCTTAATTTGTGTTGTATATTATATTGAATATACTCTAAAGTAATTTCGGTTTAAATTATTATCATATTTGCTTATACTTTATTATTAATATCAATATTAACTTTTTTCTTTTTGTAATATAAGATTAAATAGACAAAATATTTTTTTAAATTTCTTTCAAGTTATATATTTTTTTTGTTTCAAAATGCTAATTTTTCGCTTCCATCGTTTTAGTTAAAATTCAAAAATTTTGTTAGTCCTTAAATGCCTAGGAAAATTTGTTTTGCTTTTCCATATTGAAAAATGAAATAAAACTCATTACTTGTTTTGTTTAAATAATGTTTTATTAATTTTTTGAAGCATTTATATTATATTTTTATAAAAAAAAAGAAAACTTATAGAAAATTTATATAAAAATAATTAAAATATAAAATTAATGGAAAAGTTTTCGTAAAATTAGAAAATAAAAATTTCAAGGTAAAATGACACATAAAACAGAAAGCAGACCCAGCCAGGCTATATTTTAAAAATATTATAATTCTTGAAAATTTTCATATTTTTTTAATTTAAATTTTAAACTTATAAAAACGACTATTAATTTAAACAAGGTGCCTTACGTAGGAGTTGCTTTGTTAAGTTGTTCAACAATAATAGTACAAAGCTACCCATTTCGTAGCCACTTGTTTTAATAAAATGTTTTATAAATTTTTGTATGCTGTTTTTTTTAATGCTATCAAGTCGTTTCTTTGCAATGAGGTTGAATTTTCAGTAAGTGGAAATAAACATGTGATGAAACGGTTCACATAATATATTTCTTTTATTTTTTTTGTGATTTCTTCCAGTTGTTTGTGTTAGATTTTCAGTAAGACTAATTTCGGCTTTTTTATTTTAATTAATATAATTATTCTTCATTTTTTTCTGTTGATTTGATAATAATTAGTAGTTAGAGAGATAGATTGAGAGGGAGAGAGAGAGAGAGAGGGGGATTATATGCTTTGTTTTTCCATGTTGCCTTTTCTTTTTAGTTTGAAGAGTATATAGTTTGTAGTAAATTTTAATTAAACGGTTTGTAATTGTTGATTTTTTAGCAGTTGAATGATTTGTTTAGGTTTTTGTGTTACTTTACGAAAACACGAGTTTTCAAAAAGTTTTCTAATTACTTTAATTTTTTATGAATTAATATGTTTTGTTTTTCATTTTGAAGCTGTTTCGTAGTGCTATATTTTAAATAATCATAAATCTTCCTCTTATATTGTTGTTCTGTTTATTTCCTAGCCTGATGCGGCAATGTCTGCTGAAGAGTCATCTTCGCTCAATTGTTGGGGCTGCTGAGCCTTGTTTTGACGAACCAATTCAGCGCGACGTTCCTGTTATGAAAAGAAAAAAATATAATATAAACAGGTGGAAATAAAATTCTATATAATATGTATTATTCCTTAATAAATTTTAAACTGTTAAACAATGTTTCAAAGAATATTTTATGTATTATACTGCCTTAAATAGAGTTATAAAACAGATTCCCAAGATAATAAAATAAATATAAAAAATTTTTAGCATCTGAAATGCTTTTTTAAATTATATATGTATATTTGCCCATTTCCCTTCCAATTATTTATCATATATACATATATGTATGATTTTTCATAAATTTCACAAGCTTAAATATAGAAAACACCTTTTATAATTCGAGTTTTTATATATATATATATATGGATTTTATTACAAATTTCTCACTATTTATGTACAATCACGGACGGAAAAAAGCTATCGTGTACACATCGTTACCCTAATATCGCAAGGCAATAACTAATGTTTTTCTTACTATACAGTAGAAGGAAAAGTATTCATAAAACTTCGAGTTTTCCAGCCTCGATTATTTTCTATTAAATTCTCTAAGCAATGGTAAGTCGGAGCATAAAAATTTTTAAATCAAAGCTTTGTTAGAATATGTATTACATGTCGAAATAATAAAAAATAAATCGATTTGAAGAAAAATATGACTTAAGGCCTTTCTACATTAAGGTAACGATATTTACAAATACATATTTTCGGTGTTAATGAAAATGCCATCTATGCATGCTTGCGGAAATAAATTAAAAGGCGAGAGAAATTTGTCTATTTTTCTGTGTAAATTAAAATAGGATAGTAAAATTTTATAAACACCGTAAAGACACCCTACATCGTTTGTATAGTATGCAACATGACCAAATAAATGATTTTAATTTTCTTCCAAAATACGAAAATGGCACTTTTCTAATTTTTAATATGCCGAATATGAATATTTTTTCCAGGATATTGCACGCTTTATATTTTGATTGCTTTTAAACTATAAAATGGCAAAATAGTATAAATCGAAATAAAATTATTATTATAATGGTTATACAAAATTACGTAGCCCAAGTTTACGCTTCTAACTTTTTCATTTTTTTTTTTTTTTTATCTGGGCCCAGCACTCAGGAGATGACTCCTATACATGCGAAGCATTGTGCTGGAACTATAGGAAAGGGATAGTAGGAGAAACGACAGGAGGTGAAGCTTAATTAATTATTTTACAGCTCTGCTTTCGCACGTTCTTTGTTTATTCTTTTAGCAGTGCTGACGCTTCGGTTCAGTAGCCATTTTTATTATTGTTTTACTTCGCCGGTGCTACACAATACCGACGAAGGAGGGCGTTCTGATGCGATTGTGGATTGCTATCAGCTGAAGCCGGTATTGTTCAGTGACCAGTGACTATGCCCTCGCCACTGAAACCTTCCGACAACAACTGACACACTAATGCACATCAGAAAAATGCGAGATGTTTATTTTTATTTTAAAAATTTTTAGTCTGAAACTGGGGTTTAAACCCATGTCTGTTTTTGGTTTAGTAGTCAACGTGCAGACTACCATCCATCGTGCCATCGCCACGTGCGTGAGAACTTATTTAGACTGAATGGTTGATAATTTAATTCATATTTTGAAGAGTAGTGGCATTATTCATTATACGAATGATTCGAATATTAATAAAAAAAAACAGAATCACTTATTTACAACTCCATGCATAATAGAGCAATCTACTTTATCTTGTTTTAGCAAGTTCATTTAAAAATTGTTTAACAGTTTATAAAAAGCTTGAGGACACATATGCATGTACATAAATTGAACGGTTGGTTTTTGATTCACATGATCGACTTTATATGATGCACAAAAAAAAATTTTAAATGAGCGCTGATGATAAAAATAAAAGTATGACTTTTACGCTGTGGACAATTAAAAAAAAATAATTTCGACATACAACAACAGCCAAATTAGTTATACACAAAATATTTAAAAATAATTTTTGCAAATAGAATGTTAGTTAATAAAACAACATAAAAACATACGAGTTTATGAACTTTTTCAATTTTCTTTTGTATCTCCTTTTCACGATTTTGTTCAGCGGTATATAATTTATTTTCAATAATGCGGGCCTTCTCCTCGATTTTTTGTGATTCCAATTGATCAATTTGACTTTTGATTTCAGCAATTTTGACAGTGTTCTAAAATTATATTAAAATTAAATTAAACAAATAAAAATAAAAAAATGAACATGAAATGAAACATTCACAAGAAATATGTTAACATATGTATGTATGTCTGGCTGTATGTATATATATATGTATATACATATGTATTTATATGAATGATAGGATTAGGTGATTTGTTGCGAAGGTGAAGGGAAGAAAGTTCTTTTTTAATCTAATTTTTTTGAATTAATTGAAATAATTACATATGTATTGCCTTTAATATAAGCCTTGATTACATGAAACAAATATAAAAATAATTGTTGAAATAAGCGTACCCACACCTTCGAATAAATGTTCCCAAGCGTATTACTAAATATGCCTTGAGCATGGCTTTGTGTTGGGACAATAAATAACAATAAACAAATAATAATAATAAATAAAAAACATGAATAGTTTTCAATACAAATATTCTAAAGAACCTTTCTTTCGCCCTTTGATAAACAGGCAGGCACTAGGCACTTTTCTTCACAACGCTTGTTTCAACAAATATTTGCGGATTGTGAACTTGTTTCATAAAAAAAAATTGATATAAGTGTGTAAAAGTGTATTTGGAAAGTTGTGAGTGCTCATTTCAACTACATTTAAAAAATAATTTTAAATTTCTAAAAAAAAAAAGTGCAAAATTAACATTTTTCATACATACTTATCTCAAAAATGTAAAAATAATGTAACATGAGTGAATATGAGATTATAAAATTTTTATAGTGCGTTTGGAAGTGCTTTTGTTAAAGAGTTTCCGTAATTATTAATTTTAACTATAACTTACATGTTCCTTTAGACGTTCCAACATTTTCTTAATGTTTTCATCGCGCAAAGTTTGAGCACTCTTTAACTTTTCTTCAATAGCAATTTTTTCAATATATTTTTGTTGTTCCAATTGTTCTCGAGTTTTTTCAATTTCTTGAGAATGAATCTAAATGAAAACATTACAGTTATATATGTAAATATATGCTTTAATTAACTAAACAAGTATAAAAATTGCTATGTATGTGTGTACATAGTATGTATATATGGACATACATACATATACAATATATGTCGTCAGTTGAAATAATTTAATATCTCATTTACCTTTAATTTTTCTTTTAAATCACTAATAATAGCTTCGCGTTTCTCAACATGTTGTTCCATTTTGGACTCCAATTGCTCCTTTGTTTGATTAATAAATTCATTGGTAATTTCATCTTTCTTGCGTGTGGCTTCCTCAATTTTTGCCAATTTATAAGACAAATCGGCCATTTTCTTTTGTTCCAATGACTATATTTTAAAATATTAAAAAGAAAAAAGCAAGAAAAATTAGGATATTAAATATTTTGAACACCTAGTAACTTACAATACGTCTTTCTTCAGCTGCTTTCAATTTCTGCTCAATTTCTTCGGCTGATACATTTTTGCCGGGAGTAATTGGTTTTTTGGGTACCGCAACATTAGGAGCTGGCTCAGCCAAAATCACCTCATAACTCAAGCCACCACGAGATTTTTCTTGGCAGCGTATTTCAGTAGCTAAAATTACAAATTGGAAACTCTTATTCATAAAATTTAAAACGAGTTTTAAATGTATTTAGTTTAAAAATTTTAATAAAATAAATTAAATTTTTTTTATAAATACAAGTCTTTATATTTAAAAAGTGTTAAAATTACAAAAATAGATATTGAAACAGATTAAAAATAGGCTTATGAGAAGTGAAAAAATTTCAAAAAGACCTTGAACACACTTGACATCTTTTGTTGTTGTAATTTTGTGACACCATTATTGAAATGTGTGCAATGCGTGCAATACCTGTCGGAAGAAATGACAAACGTTGCCAGTATTACAACTTGTAACAAATTAATATTTTTATCTTGGACCAGCACTTAGGAGATGACCCCTACACATGCGATGCATTGTGCTGGAACTGGAGGAAAGGGATAGTTAGAGAAATGATAGGATGTGAAGCTCGACTATCTTACAACTGTGCTTTATGCACGTTCTATAAACATATAAAACTATAGCAGTGTTGAAGAAGCGCCTCGGATGTCAAGGAGAAGCTCCTTTTTATTAGTTATTATTTTACTTCACCGGTGCTACACAATACCGACAAAGGAGGGCGTTCTGATATGCCTGTTGATTGGTTACAGTGACTATGCCTTCGTCACTGAAATCTTTCGACAACAACTAACACAAAGACGCATCAGAAAAAATGCGAGATGTTTTTATGAGGCTCAAACTGGGGTTGAACCCAGGAAATTTTTCCTTTTGTAGTCAACGTGCAGAACACTTCAGCCATTGCCACCCTCAATAAATGTAAAAGAAATAAAATAAATTTTAAATAAAAAAGAATGGCGAAAAGTATAAAATGGATATAGAATAATCATAATGCTACGAAAAGTGCGCTACAGGTAATTATGCGAAAGACATGTATTATTTTGTAATACACCAAACGAAATTATGGAGCAGGAGAATGTAAACCAGTATAGGCAATATTCGACTGTTTCTCAGGAAAATTTCAGTAGAAGTTGAAACGGGTGGTTGTTGAAAACACGCAAACAGCTGCATAAAGTGTACTACAGGTTGTTTTGCAGATAACCGCATGATGTTTTAGTATATATGTACAATAAAAAATTTTTTTTCTGGGAACAGCGGTCAGGAGATGCCCCACATTGGCTATACAACCCTTACCGGAGCTAGTTGGAAAAGAACAGTTTAGGAAATTTTTACCAAAAAGTAGATCGAAAATACGTTCCGTATACCCAGAAAATAAAAAGCAATATTTGGTAATTAAAGAGTAAAACAAAAGAAAAACAACAATTACTCCCTGTGCGAGAGAAACGACTAAACAAATACTGAGGTTCCGTTGATGTCTAATTCTATGCTCGAAATGAGATCTCTGCATGATTCTGTGGTTCTGCTGACGCATTAATTTTTAAACTAAAGAAGAGCTCAAATACTGACAAAGAAGGGCGCTGTTAGCATAGAAATCTTTTTGGACTGAAGGACCTCCAACTTATATGACGATTTTAAACCAAGTGAATAATTTTCTATGGCTGTGAAGATGCTCTCTTGTATGAGCTCTCCGCGATATATACATATGTATGTATGTATTATTATATTGTTGAATTTACAAAATAATAAACTACGTAGTAAAACTTTTGGAATTTTACTAAACAATGTATTTGCTATTTCAATAGTGGTTTTTCATTTCGTATTCTTTGTGAAAATTTAGGTGACACGATTGTTTTTGAAAAGTCATTATTCATATCCTCCAAACATACATTCAAACAATGGACGCTAAATGCTATAAAACATTTTTTTTTGCCACCGTTAAGCTGCCTATGTGTATATCGTTTACATATATGTACATATACTGAAGCGACGCACACATAGTACAAATATATTTACATATTTGGAACAAAAATTTATTTTAGCAAATGTTTGCCTTTACAATCAATCTTTAGAAAAATATCAAGCTAAAGGGTGTTTTTTTTTTAAGATTAACAACATTAAATAAAAATTAACGAAGAACAAACATTTTAATAACAAAGAAACCGGAACCCTGTGTTTCGTCAATTAATGACTTGATATCTAACAAATTGATAGCCAATTAGCTGGTCCACTATGGAGATTATTTATTTATTAAATGTTTACTTAAGTAAATTAATACTAAAGCATGATTAATGACATGTATCCAGTCAGTAGATGGCAGCAAGTACGAACATCAAATATTGATGGATTTGTTGACAATTCATCGAATCAAAAAAATTCTAGTAATAATTTCTTTGTTACGTTCTTCTCGGATGGAATAGTGTAGAAAAAATGCAGGTAATGAAGTTATTGTGTAGAGAAAAATTACGACTAAAGAGTTCGCTGTGATGTACATACATATGGATGCATAGACACTACTAATGCAAATCAGAGACATTTTTCATGACGAGAGTAGGGTTTCAACCCACCATCTTCAAAGTGCAGAAACAATGCGTTAATTACTCAGCCAACAGCATCCTCACATTCTTTTAAGCCTACAGAAATTTTCAATTATGTACATACATATACATATATTTTGTTTAAGAAATTTAAAAACCATTTTCTTATTTTCATTGTTATTTCTCGTGTAATTTTCTTAAGACAGCTTTTAAAAATTAATGTTTACTTTGTTGACAAACAGTTTGTTCAAGGCTTCACACTGTGTAAAGTTATTGCAAATATGTGTACTCTGTAGTTTCACAGTTTATTAATGGATAGAAAATGAAAATCACTACAGCCCACACTGTTTTTGTCTATTTTAGAGTAAATAAATAGTAGAATTTTTGTTTCCAAATAACAAATACTTTCTCAATAATCGTTGCGTATACGTAAAATTTATTTAATTTATTGGTATATGTCAGGGGTGGCCAGATATACCAAATTGGGAAGCCACGTTTACGAATTAATATATTAAGACACAACGAAATTGACGATTAGCACAATGTGACGAGGATTTAAATTTTGGGAAATATTGCCGCATGCGAAAATAAATTTTTATGAAGTAAACTAGAACAGACATCACGTATACGTATACGAAATAATACGCCAAGGGTAAGGCTGTTTTTAAGCCCTGTAGAACTTTAAATTATAAAATATTAAAATTTTAAAAAATCTCAATTTTAATAAAAAAAAATTTTTATTCGTAAGATCAATACAATCACATTTGAAAATGATTTTAGGCTTATGGTTAAGCGGTGCATTCTGGATGTCCAATTTTGTGCCATTTTTTCCAGCATTACTGGCCGTATCTCACGAATAACTCCAACAATGTTGGTCTGCAAAGCGCAATTTATTGTTGGTTTCTCAGCACAAACCAGTAACTTCACGAATAACTCCAACAATGTTGTCTTTCAAGGCCTCCGTTGTTGCTCTACAGGCAATAAACGTATTAGGTGTCAAATCGCACAACTTTGGAGGCTAACTAGAGCAGGTACTGATTTCCAAAATATGGATGAATTCCAAAACATCATACATATCAACATAAGGCAAAGAAAGTTTCGCACTTTATACATTGTTGAACGCTTTAGTACAATCCATTGCTTTCAAGATGGTATAGCGAAAACATTTCTTTTTTTGGAAAATTTGATGAAATTATTGCAAACACAAACCAATTCAAAAAAGTGCAAATTTTATGAATAACGGACAAACTGACGGCTCGTTGCCGCCCACTGTTGAAAAGACAAAATTTAAAGCATGGCATCAAAATACACGATGAGTAGTTTCTTGGATGCGCATCTGTAACTTTTCTGGGACATTTTGCGACAGATGACGTTGTAAAAATCTCCACAGTTGCATTGTGGAATGCGATTAGGTACTCAACCTAAATCTGCATAATTTAGCAGCATTGTTCAAACGTCAATCTATTCTTGATGATTTCAGAAATTGGCCAAGTTTTCCTCAACGATTTGCTTGAGCTGTCTTCAATATACATACATATATTCAACGATTTTCTTATATCTGTCCAACTGTGATATTTAGATTCGCTAAAATAACCACTTTTGATTTCTATTGTTTCGATATTTAATACGTACATATGTGTGTATTTAAGCATTTACATTTAATTCTCCGTTTTCATTTATAAATTTCCCAAATTGCATTACGTACGACCTTATTACCAACCAAGCAGCAGAGCTGCATAAAAATTTAATATTAAAAAAAAAAAAACAGAACGAACAAACACATTTTACTAATTACCGGACTCTATGCTGGCAAATAAAAAACAATATTAAAAAATGACGCAAGGATCAACGTAAACGTAGAGCAGTTGGTGTTTCATTTTGTTTTGTAAAACTCAAAATGGCGTATAAATTGGTACAAGGCAAACACTAACCCAACAGCCCTTCTTACACACACACACACACACATACGTTTGTTGAGCATAAACATCTAACAAAGTTATGAATGAATATTCAGAATACGAGTATAATATGGAAAGAAACATAACCATTTGAAATGGTTTTCAGAGTTTTTAGCATTTTGCATATGAATTTAAATGACTTAAAATTGCGATTCTTGTAACGAAAAAAAAGGAAATTGAATAATTAAAACTGAAAATTTCTGAAGTATGTATGTGTATGCATATGTAACTGTCAAGTGGAAAAAAGTCCCAAAGTGGTTGTGTTAACGTTTATGCACATTTAACGTACGAGTATAATAGTCATTACCAAGAATTTTTATGCTTCAGAGTTATTTGAAGATTTTTTAATAAAGAAAATTTTAATAATTATGCAATTTGGAAGCACTTTTATTTTCTGCTAAGCTCTTAAAATTTTTTTAATTTATTTACAACTAGCATAACACGATGTGCTTCGCTACCACCGCCCCACATCCTGCCTATCAATCACACTTACTTCTTGATAGATGTTGTATATTGGTAACCATGACATTTGTACCACATTTGGATACCTATGCTGAGAATACAGAAATTAATATTATTTTTGTATGGGCGTACCACGCCCACTTATACAATACATAAGTACACCGCATATTTACTCTAAACATACTTGGCACACCCGAGTATATTAAGCACCGCAACATTATTCTGCGCGGTTGATTTATCTCGTCTCAAAAGCGGTTGCGGTGCTATCGTCACCGCATTTATTTTGCATAAGTATTTACCATATCCATCTATTTTGTGTGTTATTTGTATGAGTATGTTTCATATTCAGTCATATGTATACTGTAAATCTCCGTAAATACTTATTGCTACATTCCTTAATCATAGTCGTACTAATACCGATTGTATCAAGTATGTTGGCCACTGCAAAAAAACTTACATATTTTGTATTTTATTCTTGTTTTGCTATTATTTCAAACGCCGATTTAGCTGCAAAATTCATCTGCAGATAAAGTATTATAGCGATAATTGTTATAGTTATGGAGATAACACTATGTACATTTTATCGTATGTGACAGTTACTGCTGTCAGGCAAATAAAAAAAAAGACGAATAAAAACGCTCTCCTGTGAAATTTAGTTTTTGTAACATACGATAATTTCGCGCACAGGGTTTGATATTATGATAGTATGAATCTTTAAGCAAAAAAATGATGACTCAGAAAGCTAAACCGAAAGAATTTTTTTGCTGCAGTGTTTCAACCACCACAAGAAGTTTTAAAGACCAGGCTATTCGATATCCTATTCGTATTCGGTATCCTATACACTCATATCCTAAGAAACGGCCTCCTTCGTCGGTATTGTGTAGAATCGGCGAAGTAAAATAACTACTAAAAATAGCTACTAAAAACGAAGCTTCAAAATTTTATACGTCTCATTGACATCAGAGACGCTACACCACTGCGATGGTCGAAGTAGTATGCGGGTTGACTACAAAACGAAAAATTTTCCTGGGTTCAACCCCAGTTTCAGGCTCATAAAAACATCTCGCATTTTTTCTGATGTGCATTTGTGTGTCTTTTTGTCAGTTGTTGTCGCAAAGTTTCAGTGGCGAAGGCATAGTCACTGGTCAGTAACGGCTTCAGCTGTATCCAATCCACAGGGATATCAAAACGCCCTCCTTCGTTGGTATTGTGTAGCCCCGGCGAAGTAAAATAATTACTAAAAAATGGCTACTAAAAACGAAGCTTCAAAATTTAATACGTCTCCTTAACATCAGAGACGCTACAACACTGCTATAGAAACAATGAACGTGCAAAAATGCAGTGTTGTAAGATATTGAAGCTTCACCTACTGTCATTTCTCCTACTATCCCTTTACTCTAGTTCCAACACAATGCACCGCATACGTAGGAGTCAGCTCCTGAGTGCTGGTCCAAGATTAAAAACAAAACGCTTTAGTGCAGAAGATACAGTAAAACCAACATGAAAAGTGCACCAACGTACGTGTTATTAGGCGACATAACTTTCCTTCGTCAATATTTGAGCAATAAAAAGTCGGCGAAGGGAAGCAAAAAAGTATCGTTTTTAGCTTAAAAACTAAAGCGCGTACTCAGCGCAAGAAAAATTTACGAACTACGTTATCATTTTTCTTTTTTATTGTCTTTTTATTTACACTATCCCTTTCCAAGAAGGGTAGTATACAATGTCACTATTGTCGCTATGCATGTTAATGGCCTAAGCGTCACTTCCCTTAAAAGGGAAGGAACACTATCGACCCTACACGTAGGCACATTTTTGGTACGGTTAAAGACGTTGTCATCAAGCCACTAGAATTCGCAACTAAAGAAAAAAAACTCCCCAACATGTTTTGACTGCATCCGTCAGTGTTATCAAGTGAAATCTAGACTGAACATATTTTTACCCTACAATAACACAATCGGTCACATAACCTCAACGTAGCGTATTTGCTAATAAATAATATGAAAAGAAGCCATCCATCTTTTAGTTTTTTGATGAATAAGTTTTAAACGATAAAAGAAGCAGTCATATGAACAAATCTTTTTAACACACACAATTTCCATTTGTATGTTTGCCCTCAATAATTCTCAGAGTTATGATGCGACGAACATTTTGCTTGCCCTGTTACTTACACCCTCTTCAGCCATAGCGAAACACAAACATTTTTCGAAAATTTAAATGCACCATGTGTAGCGTCTTTGTATATTTTTTTATTATACTCGACGCACTATTAACGAAAAAAACGGAGTATACTCCACAAAGCGGAAGCCATATCCCAGAAATTATTTTGAAACCACAGAAAATTTGTGTTTAAATTTTTGAAAAGTCATACGCCTCTAAGAAAACGCTCCTTACATTTACGTAAAAATAATATAATGGTTCCATGATTCTCAAATTCAAAAATAGCTCAAGTCAAATCTCAGAAATGGGTTGAAAAATAGGAAAAATTAAACCAAAATGAGTTAATAACCAGAAATGGGTTAAAAAATAGGAAAAACTAAACCAAAAACATCTCATAATTTTTTCATAGAAAAAAATTCCCCAAACATTTTTTATGGCTGCAGTGGGGCTTGAACACACGATTTTCGGCCTGTAGTCAACGTTCTAACTACTTCTCGCAACAACAGCTTAAATGTATTTAACTCCCTTAGCTAAATGTCGAATCTGACAAGAAGCAAACAAATTGGGAAGGAATTTGACTGCTCCAATTGAAATGTCCCCATTATATCGTTTAATATACTGAGCTTTACCTGTTCTGTAAATGAAAAAAAATTACTGATAATATCAAGCTTGTAAATATAATTTTTTATTGTTATACTTAATAAATGGTTATTATTTATGCAGTTAATAAAACTAGTAGTATATAATTCCACTCCCTAGGCTTTCATTAGTAGACACGTGTTTGGAATTTCCCTGCATGATTCAAATAATTTTACATGAAAAATATAAAATCAAATAAAATACAGTAAAAAATTCCATGACACGCAGAGTTTTTTAATAGTTAATAAACTTTAAGGGAAAATTTTATGAATATACATACATAAATGTATGTATGTATGTATATGTGCATATAGGCACAATTGTAGAGTCATATGCATGTACCGACATGCTTTTATATATTGATATATAAACATATTATGTATGCATATACGTGTGAATTGATGTTTAAAGATCTATTTTTTGCAATATTTCCTTAGCATTTGTTTAAAATGTTTTTAATAAATTAATTAAATAACTATTAAATAAAATCTGAACAAAACTATAGCCGAATTATTTATGATAATTTAACAAATAAATTTCCACACATAACTGGTTTCGTTAAGCTTTTATAAATCTGTAATAAGTTTTTATTTTGAATAAGTAGGCTCTTCAGTCGTTGAGATATATACATAAATAAATATGCACATACATACATATGCATATGTGCAATATAATATGTGCATATAACTATTTATTATTTATAATAAAGAAAAATTATTATGCAAAACTCACAATCATTAATAGCAACCATCTTGATGAGATTCTATCTATCTATATGATTTTTTTCTTTTTATATACTGATAACGGCTGTTTTTTTTATATATATATATTTTTTATTTGGTAATATTTTGAAGGCACTACAGTATTCTGATTTGTTTAATATCTTAAAACACTTCCTATTTGTTAATTTAAAATTTTTATTAATATTTGTTGTCGATAAAAGAATAAAAATTATTTTACAAATAATTTTGTTTAAAAATTCCAAAAAGGAAAATACTTGCTGCACAAACGGTAACCACGAGACTGTTGCAACTGAACTGATGGTTTTGAAAAGCAAAATGCTCTACACAATAACGAGACTGTTTATATGACGATGACGACATAACGTCTATGGTAAAAAAGGATTTCGAAAAATAACAACAAAAATAATAATAAAAAAAAAAAAAAACAACAACAAAATGAAAACAACACTAACAAAACTAGTATTCTATTAAAATATTGCATATTTTTTGGCATGTGTTCATATTTTTTTTTGCTTTTTCCTCGTTTTCAATTCTGACCAGAGGCATGTATGTGCTTTTCTCTGTTGGCAGCTATGAAAATGTGTACATACAGAGTTGCTTTTACAACAATTTGCCTAGGTTTTAGTTCTTGTTGTTGTTTGTTTATCGTACAAATATGTATACAATGTTATATATGTATGTATGCAGAATTATACGTTGATAGTATCAAGTGGCTCGAGTAAAATATAAAATTACCATTTATATGTTAAAATAATAAAGTTCTTGTTACTGTTTCTTCTATAGGAGTATTTAAAAAAAAAATTTGGCAGCTTGCAGAAGCAGAATTGTTGATGGTGGTAGTTAGCATACACAGAGTTCGATCAAGCATGAAGAAGCATCAGTAAGTTGTTTGGCCGTTTTCTTTTATGCTTCAATCGTTTTTGTTACCGGAACAATTAATAAATTTGTTTATTTTGACCTGGGTGAGGCAACATACATACATAATATAAAACTTTATATTTTCTAGAGTGTACATAAGTTATTTTTCTAAAAGGGAGAAGAAAAGTCCCCCATAGTTCCTAAATTTTTTTCAAGGGTATTAAGACTTATAAGAGCAAAGGTTAAAGGAGTTTTTTTTAACACTTATTGCTACTTACATTTAGCTGATAATACAAATAAGATCCTCAATGAAATTCTATTTGAAGTTCACACTCAGGGTGGAGGCGGCTGAGGTATTTAGCAATCCTGGGTTCGATACCCAGTATCCGGCTAACTCATATACTTCATATTTTTTTTATTTGCATTATTGTGCCTTATAGTTATTTCGACTTAAAAAAAATGCATTGGACTTTATTAAAAATATATAAATTTTATTGTTCTGTTTTAAAGTGCTCCAAAAATGCTCTATAGCGAAACAATAAAGCACAAATGTTTTAACTAAAGAAAAGGAATGCACTTTTGGTTGAAAAGAAAACACCATTATCACTTGCTGGACAGTTTCATTGACGAAAGCACAGTTTCTGGCTAAGAGCAGCTCCTTCGTCGGTACTGCGTAGCATCATCAGGGAAGTGAAATAAGTATTAAACACAGCGTAACAAAAATTGAATGCGTCTTCTTGACATCACAGACGCTGCAACACTGCTATGAAAACAAAAACGTATAAAAGCACCACCATGTCATTTCTAGAAAAGTTAAGACCTGTAGCAAGCAGTCATTCCCTGAGTGTTACTTCCATTTATAAAAAAACACAAGATAAAACGATTAAAATTTCAATTAGCGCTTAAGACTCGTGCAGAGAAGCTAAAATGCCTTAACAGTTTATGTTTGCATTAAAAATTTTTCAGCAGAATTGTGAAGAGAAGCGCACAAAAATATTCTTCGTAACTATAATACAATTCATCGGTATGTGCTTCCAGTAACCCAACTGCGCCACATCAATATATCCGATGGGTGACCGAGGAGGAGACGTTACGGTCGGATTTTTAAAGGAATAATTTGAACACACTATAGAACTAAATACAGACTAAAAAATAGAATTCCCTGATGAAGTACCACTGTAGAAAATTTTGATGAATTGTTTTCAGTAAAATTATAAAAAAAAGAAAAATAAATAAATATCTACAAAGTTTGTTGTTCAATTTATGCAACTGAACTTTAGAGGTCTCGTTGAGAGTCGGCAATTGAATTGTTAAGTGTGTTAATGCATGTTGCATTGACTACCAAAAAATCAACAAACACCATTGGAATGAAAATAAGTGGATGTGAAGAATGTAAAACAAATAGAATGAAGTATAAATATGTATATGAAATCGAAAAGAGAGACGAAGAAAAACAGCTGTAAAATTGTTGCTATTGCAGTTGATGAATCATAGTAGGAAAACTAGAAAAATTCTGTTGCGTATAACGGTATAATGCAGACATTTTATTAAGCCAGTAGTATTCCCGTTATTAGAGATAATGTCTTGAACACAAATACATACTTACAAAAGTTATATGAGAGCAACTTACCTAAAAAGAGAGAGAGAGAGAGAGAGAAAAGAGAATTAGTATAGTTTGGTTCAATATAAAAATACTTTAAATGAATCATTTTATTATTTAATTAAGTTAAGAAAAGAATCAAAACAAGTTTTGGATATATGTTTCTTTTTAATTTCTCTTGTAAAAAAATTAAATCAATAAAGGTTGATGCACTGTTTAGTTAGAAAATTTTCGCCCCAAGGTATACTTATACCTATGTATATATATGTATATATTATTACCGAGGTGATAAATTGCACACAAATAAGACTGTAACTTGCACGAAAGAAATAATAAGACCCTAATAAAATTATAAAAACTATATACATACATACATTTGTAAGTAAGTAAATACTTATATAAAAAGCCACTACAAAAAGTCACCTAAAAGTATGCTTCATTGGCTGCATGTTGAAAAAAGTGCAAAGAGCATATAAACACATGCCTACATACTATATGTATGCATATGTAACATTCTTATATAATTCGTATTTATTTAAATCTGTATATAGAAAATTCGTACATAACGAACCGGCAATTCTCTATATATGTATGTATTTTCGTTAGTTACCATGCGCCACTACAATGCGGCAAAACTTTAGAAAGAAAACCTTAAATTGTTGTCACGAACATGTGTTTTGCAAAAGGAATAAAAAAAAGGCAAAAAGAAAAGTTTATAATGTTAACTTAGAGGAGCACACATAACATATTTTGAAGATCTTTCTACAAGGTTTTTATCTATCTTTTTTCCTGACACTGTAAATACAATTTTTAAAAATATATTGTAAGATAATTCTACAATTTACTTTATGCTTTGAGAATTGTAACCATCCCTCTAAAACAGCTGTTCATGTACAATTTATACATAAATAAAAAATTATTAAATAAAAAAACGCAACTAAAAGTGAAAAATCGAGACACCAGAAAACAAAATTGGCGAAATAGTAGAAATTGCTAGATCTATAGGAGGAAGAGAAGGTTTTGATTATATGAATTCAGAAGATGTTCAAGAATTATTGATTGAAGATGAAATGAATGAAGTAGTTCTAATAGATATGATAAAATCACAGCCTTTTAACAAAAGGAAGACGAAGTATCAAAAAAATTAAAAAAACTTAACAAATCTCTTTTTAATACCAATTCATTGCTTCGTATATAACGGATTTTTTTTTAACCTGACGCCATTTTTGTTATTTTTAAAACCGAACATCTAACACGGGTTCGCACGGCATTTTTATAAAAGGTATCTACCCTGTTATAGGGGGAGGTTATCTTTAGTTGCCAATCTGTTAAATCGAATTAAGGATAATCACAATTTTTTAATAATTTCAGTTTTGTTTGCATATCTGTTCACCGTCAAATGAATTTTCAACGACATTTTCTATCTACATACGTGCAAATAAACGAAAAACTTTAGTTAGCGTTAAATAAATGGAAGTATGGTGGTTACTAACAATTAACTAATACGTATGTATGTTGTCTTTTGCCATGAGAAACGGAAATAGTAAAAATCTAACGATATTTGTTAGTGCGTGCAAATAAACTAGAATAATTCATAAAGGTATTGTTGTTCATCTTTGTTTAGAAATTTAAATTTTCCTTTGTGCAACGACACGAATATTCAACAACTGCTGCTTTAAGTTTGGTACGTTGAAATACCCAGCAAAAAAAAGTGAATGCGTTAACTATGAACTAGTATTTTCATGAATTCTAAAGCATTGATTAATCTGCATTTATTTTTAATGCCATCTTAACCGTTAACAAGCTTATTAATTTTGAACTCATAGAAAACATATTCATAATAATTCATATGAAATATGAAAAACTACGCTTTTGTAATTATAATTTAAATAAATTTTTAAATGTGTTATAGAATCTAATTACCTCATGCTCAAACGTAAGCAAATCATGGAATATTTATTGGTTCTAAGCACTCATTTGAACACATGTCGCCAATGACACCCCTGTGTTAAAAATCATGCGTACGTCAGCTAAGTTGAACCAGTTCATTTGCAATAGAATACATGCATTAACTATTTGTTTTGCATGTATTTTTTCGCTGGGTATGTTTGTGTTTGTGTTGCATGTTTACGTTTGTAAGTTTACGCAACTGCTGTTATTTCTTTATTTTGTTGTCGTTAGTTGAGTTGTAGTTGTTGAACATTTGTAATTAATCAACAAAGTAAGAAATTGCTCTGTTATTGTGCAACCAGAAATATGTTTCAGTCGTACAAAGCTTTGGTTTAATTAAAAAAAAATAAATAAAACCTATTTGCATACGGAAAATGTCATTAATACCCGTGGATCATACATTCTGATTAAAAAATATGAGATAATAAAGATTCAATAAATGGTGTCATAGTCGGTATCCGAAATTGTAGAACACAATGAAATAATGAATACACTTGAAACTCGATTATATGAATCACACGGGACGGGGCTAAGCACGTCCCTTCTTCGTCGTCGCTATTCGATCAGTAAAATAATAATTAAAATGACCCTGCTTTAGCTTAAACATTTTTTGATTCGATTTCCATAAAACCCGGGACGCAGCAACTCTGCATTACAAATTCCCAAAAAATGCACAACTACACAGTTGTTAAAAAATTTTATATTTTTTTTAAACAAATTAATTATACGTATAAGTGTGAGTATTTTTTTTATAAAATAACGCACAAAATGACAAATATTGAAGCTGAACATGGATCGTGTAGCATTCGCTTTAAAACCAAATTAAAATAAACTTATATGTGAACGTAAAATCAGCTGTTTCGTGAAAAGTGAACTTATTGCTAACTTTGCTTTAATAAATGTTTATTAGCTATAAATTTTAATGTTAGCAAATCTTTTAATTTTCTTCTTCCAGATTAAAACAAAACGGATATAAATTAAATCTAGCCAAACATAAATCACAAATATGGAAAAAAATATATCACACATGCATACAAATTGTTGTTGTATGGCACCGAGGAGCTAATAAATAAATTATATTTGTTCCTTTTAAACTATTTTTCCTTTGCCTAATATAATTATTTTTAACAAGAATTATATCCTACAGGTTATGTCGAAGGTGTACAGAACTCGTATTGTGTTGTATTGTCGTATTGAAATGAATTGTTTTTGTGATAAACAATCGTTGACAATAATTTGTCTATTATAGCCAGCACAGATACTTATTGATAATGGATTGTTTCTAATACGTATTTAATTACAATAAATATATAGTTGACGGCATCTTTTGCGTTTTAAATAGTTTTTCCTTTAATTTTTTCTGGGATTGGAATAAAGCGGGAGTTTATATAGAAAATACAGATTAATTTGTACATACACTTGTGGAGATACAATCAAGTTAATTATGTGATGAATTTTTTTTTTTTTTTATATAAAAATGACTGTTTAGTTATAAAATGTAGTAAAAAATATCAACTGAGGACAAGGCAAACAAAAAAAATATATTTTATCGTGACTATTTTCTTTTTCAAGACATTTAGTTTTTCTACAACTTTGGGAAGTGAACACAATAATTTTTAAAGCCATTGTGTTATTTTACTTCGCTGACGTTTTATTGTTCAACTACATGAGCATATGTAGGCGCATATACACATCAGAGAAAATTTTTTAGGACTGTAATAGGTTTTCAACCACGACTTTCTGTCTGCAGACTATCAATTCGCTAACTATTTCAACCAACAACAAAAGAAATTTAAATAAATAATAAGCATATTCTAAATTAAAACCATGAATTGTCCTTAATTTTAATGACTGTCCCTAATTTTTAAAAACACACTACTTTACATTTTGGCCTTAAACTGTCGGTTTATCAGTTGTTTTTTTTTCGACTTCCTAATACTTTCCTTAACAAAACCGTCCCAACTTCCGTTAAGTTTGTGATAGCTTATATATGTATGTATGTATATCTATGATAAATTAGAAATCTACAAACTGCCGCAAACATACAATGTATGTATGTATAATTAAATCATGCAATAATTGTAATTAGATATAAGAACACACTTGTTATTGACGTCCTGTCCCACAAACGAAACACGAAACTTTTTTTCGGTTATTTACGTTGTAAACAATAAGATATTCTACTCGTAATTTACGGTCTAATGAGCCCTTAATGACAATTAGAAAAAAATGTTATGAACGTATATTTTACCAAACAAAGTATTATAAATATATATAAATATATATCAATGTCCAAATAACTGGCGACAAGTACAAAGACATTCTTCTAAACGAACCAAAACATAATACTCAGGTCGGTAAATATTCGCAATAAAAAAAGAGACATGCAAAAGAAATGGTTAATGCATGGGCTCTCTGGAATATTACGCAGAAAAAATGCAAAGAAAACTTCAAAAAATTTTTCTGGGACCTGTGCTTAAGAGATATCATCTACGTATGTAATGTATGCAGCGGAACTAGTTGTAAAAGGCTACTGTACAGAAGACACAGCTGCTGAAGTGGTAAGGAGGATAGATAGAGCTCAATTTTTACACAATTCTGCAGATGCGTATTTTTCAGACTTTTTAAAACAGAGTTACTGCGTCCCAAGTACTATGATCACCTATTAATTTCTAAATGCTAAATGCGAGCCATTTTATTAATAATATTTTTGTTATATATGTTAGTGTTCAAATATTGACAAAGCAGGGCACTGTTGACGCAGACAATAGGCAAATAGGACCTTCTGATAGTAAAATATAGTGTAGATAGTGTATAATAAATAAATTATATGTCTTCCGCAATATCATATTTTTACCCTACAAAGACTATAGTGTATAATATTGAAAAGAGGGCTGAGAATGACAATTTTACAAAATTTAAAAAGTACAAAACAAACAAAAAACAACTTCGAAACCCAACATTTAATATTCTATACAAAAATATTCAAATTCAAACTTTTCTCCGACGATTTTAATTTTGACATTTCAGTTTAACACAAAAGTATTTTTGAAGCGCCCTTGGGCAACAAATACAATACAAAAGTAATGTATTGTAATTTTAGCATTTAAATAGAATTTGAACATGTCTCATATAATCACTGTACTGTTTTTGATACATATTGATTTTGCTTGTTTATTTGTCCAAATCAAACATTTAAACATGACATTGTTTACATTGTCAAAACAAAGGACATCATAAATATTCAAACGATTATTTGTATGTATTAGTGTATATTAAAATTTAGAAATTATTACTTTTACAGTTGTTGTGGTTATTGCAGAAATTAAATGAAAATCATGAATTTTGTTACATACAGTGACAGACCAAAGTATAACTACGGTTTTAAAAATATAAATTTGAATAAAATATAATTTTAGCTCTGTGAAGTGTCCCGTCAGCCAATCTAGACAGAGAAGAGTGTCTCTAAACTTACGCATTATTTATGGTCATTAGATTTTTATTACTTTTGCGATATTGTGCAGCAATAGTTTTCAACTGTCAAATAATAATTTTTTCTTAGAGTACAGGATCACTGAAGCAATGACGATAAAATACCAATAAATTTTAGACAACTTTTGTATTTTGTACGTTGAGGAGTAGTTCATACGTTAGAAATCCACCGAATGCATAATGCAATTGAAGATATACTTCGAAGATCAATTCATTGAATAACGAAAGCTATTGACTTGCAAGTTTACGAGAATGCAGTTGAAAAACTTATATAAAGGGTGGTTAAATTTCAAGGGCCGATGTTGATTTTGAATAAAACACAAACTATTTAGGAAATTATTGTAATTTTATTTTATTATGATATATTGGTATTACTCAATTATGTATGGAACAAAATATCGGCCAAATGGGCGCCGCGACCACGGCAACAGTGGATGATCAATTTTCGAAGAAAATCATCTTCAGTGATGAGGCACATTTTCACCTCAGTGGATTCGTCAATAAACAGAATTGCCGCATTTGGGCGAATGAGAATCCAAGAGTGATTGTCGAAAAACCAATGCACCCACAAAGAGTGACTGTTTGGTGCGGTTTATGGGCTGGCGGCATCATCGGGCCGTATTTTTTCCAAAATGAGGCCGGTCAGGCAGTTACTGTGAATGGTGTTCGCTATCGTGAGATGATAACGAACTTTTTATGGCCCGAATTGGAAGATATGGATGTGGACGATATGTAGTTTCAGCAGGACGGTGCCACTTGCCACACAGCTAACGAAACAATGGCTCTTTTGCGCAACAAATTCAATGGCCGTGTTATCTCACGTAATGGCGATGTCAATTGGCCGCCAAGATCATGTGATTTGACACCGTTGGACTTTTTTCTTTGGGGTTATTTGAAAGAAAAGGTGTACGTCGATAAGCCAGCAACAATTCAAGAGCTAAAGGATGAGATAATTCGGCACATTAACGGCATAGAACCTCCATTATGCCTCAGGGTCATCGAAAATTTGGACCATCGGATGGAGGTGTGCCGCCGTGGTCGCGGCGCCCATTTGGCCGATATTTTGTTCCATACAAAATTGAGTAATACCAATATATCATAATAAAATAAAATTACAATAATTTCCTAAATAGTTTGTGTTTTATTCAAAATCAACATCGGCCCTTGAAATTTAACCACCCTTTAGTACTTATATAGAAAAATGTATGCATTTGGTTTGGGTCTTATTAATCTTCTTGCGAAACTCTAAATTTCTTATACCCGCGAGTATATGACACAAAATTCAACTGCTGCGGCGCACAAACATGTATACTATAAAAATCTGAGCGAAGCATGCGAACCACGAAGGCATACATTCGGGTGATACTATCACTGCGTAACTTTTCAAATATATATTCAAAAATATAAAAGGTGTGGCGACGGCTAAAGTAGTTTGCACGTTGACTACCAAAAAAACCCTGGGTTCAGATTAAAATCATAAAAACATCTGGCATTTTTTCTGGTGTTTATTAGTGTGTCAGTTGTTGTCGGGAGGTTTTAGTGGCGAAGGCATAGTCACTGGTCACGGAACAGTAACGGCTTCAGCTGATAGCAATCCACAATCACATCAGTACGGCTGCCTTCGTCGGTATTGTGTAGCACCGGCGAAGAAAAATAATTACTAAAAATAGCTATTAAAGATCAAGCTTCAAAATTTAATACGTCTCCTTTGCGAAATACATATAACATTGGCTCCACTAAAAATAGTTTTTAATAAAGGCTTAAAAAATACGGCGAAGATACGGCATAACGGTTTTCTTGCTCCGCTGAAAAACTATTCTATGTAGTAAAAATACACATATGAATTTGTGGCAGTGAGCACGATATGTTGCTCCTTTACCTGGTCCTACTTTGGGAGCAGGAAGGTGTAAAATTCTTTACTACCTAATTCTAATACCTACCAAATATACGAAAAATGTCATTAAAATCGAGACGTGAGATTTTTACATACATATATTATAATACTAAGGTGAATTATTAATAAAAAGAAAAAAATAGAAAACTTTCATCAGAAATGCCCGTTACTAAGGAATTGTTATGGAAAACAATTGCAATTTTTAATTCCGTCTTGTACAGACATTTTTTTCTACCAGTGTTAAATTAAAATTCCATTCCGTTTTATGGTGTAGCACATTGAAAAACACAACAATGAAAGTAATCATTTGTTGTCATTATTTTAACAAACAGTTTCATTAAAAACAAAATTCAAGGCATATAAACACATTGCGACAAAAGTTCTGTTGGTGCTCTTTTTAACATTGCACTACAATTCATACATACGTAAGGAAAATAAATGAAACAATATTAAATTGACTTAATGTTAGGGAAACACGCGACTACATTAGAAAGTACCCAGCAGTTTCCATGTTTTTATAACATATAAATCAGATACTGATCTGCAACATAAATTTATTAGCATGCTTTTGATTACTTTGCTTTTTTGAATGTGAAATACTCAACGTACACCTTTGCTGTTGCCAACTTGCTAATGTACTGTCACGCGAACTATCGGGCTTAAACATGCACACACATACTACATATCGATACCTCAATGCAGAAAAGTCCTAAATAATAATTTACTTGACAGGAAAAGGAAAATTTTCTATAAAAACTTAAGTATTGTGGACTCGTTTTTTCTAATTCTCTAAGCAATTCTCTGCTGAAAGACATCAACTTTTTGTGTATTAATTTTGTTTTAAAGCGTTGTCCATATGAAAATATAAGAAAACCCAATTTAAAAGGAGAAGTTACTTAGGGCCTTTGTATATTAAGGTAACGTTATGAACATATGGATCTGTACATATAGTTTTTAGACGTCAACACAATATGTCGCACATCTGTACACTTACAATAAGCCAAAACAGCACAAAAAAGAATTGTTGTAAAACCCATTCATACATTGAGAAATGTAGATAATAATAAAAACAGGAACAACGACAACACCAGTGTAAAAGCGGAAATGATACACTCACTCACTTACAGTCGCATACACATAAACAGGCAAGTGAAACAATAACAAGAGCAACTAGAAGAGCATGATAAAATGCTGAAAACATTAACAAACGGGAAATAGTTTATGCAAAAGTAAACAACAATAAACATTTAGTGCAACATAATGTGTACTTAGAAAACAGTCATTCAGTTATTCGACATGTATAAACATGTTCTCATAACAAAGGGAAACTCTTGTTATTTTTGATGTCTAATGTATTTGTGTATGTGAGAGTTTATAAAATGGCAGAGAGTTGTAAACTGTTATAGATTGAAAATATTCAAACAGAGCCGAACGCGTTGCAAAAGTTTGGCTTTGCATAAGTTTTGTGATATGAATTTGTCTTATTTATTACCGCGATTGCGAGTACATATCGAAATTAAGCACCAATTAAAAAAACATGGATTGTATTAAAGCTAACTGGTATTTTCGCTAAAGCAGAAAAGTAAGTATGAAGATAATCTATAGCTCTACTCACAATCTTGTGTATTTGAGATTGCAAATATATGCAATAGCAAATTTGTGCTATCAACTGTGACATTTTTAAATTATTATGCATTACTCATTGCAAGAACAAAATTCACAGCTGATTGAAAAAACAAACAAATTTGCCAAAAAAAAATATGTCCAATAAAAGTTAATGAATCGCACTACTGGTTTTTTTGGAGGAAAAACAGCAGCGGCAAGTATGCGGCGATTACGATTTGATTGGCTGGGATTATTGTTAGTCAGCTGTTTATTTGCAATTAGGTGTTGCATACTCATAGCAAATAAATGCTATTGGTTTTAAGTGTTGCATATAAATTTAGGTCTAGCATGTGCATTGCTGTGTATTTTGTTACTGTAGAGCAAAAATATGCTATACCTTTTTGCAAATTCAATGATGCAACAACATATGCACAAAATTGTGAGTTGGGCTTATGTGTATATAATATAACAAACATTATACAATCTGGGAATCTGGATCTTAAAAGATCCATCAGGTGCAAGCAGCGAAGCGAGAAGTTAACTAATTATTTTATCACGATATTTCGTTCGAGAGATATATTTTTATCTCAATGAGCAGAAGAAGTCACTCTGAGTTTGCATTGAAATACATGAGAATACATGAGGCTCTGCGCGTTACCAAATGTGACTTTTGATGTTTAAAATTAAAAAGAAAGCTGTTTAAAAATATGGCCAAGTTTCTAAACAGCAGTTGCAATGTATACACTTCCCAAACACATACGTAAATTTATTGGCAATTCCTAATCGGTTGGCAGCTGAGTTTGATGAGTATAAGCACTCAAAATTTTGCATTAATTTTATTCGGTTTTTCAAAGAGCCCTTTTATAGCATACGTTTTAATTACGAGTTGTCTTTAATAAGACATGGTTTGCATTGCATATGCAATTTTTCGTAAAATGCTGTGCAACTTGCGTTTAGTAAGAGCATATCTTAAAAGCATATTTTAAGCGTTTTTTTGTTAAAAATTATATTTCTTAGATGTAAATAAAATCGCAGCTCGTATTTTAAAGACACGACTTACTCAACCTTGCTAACTGCTGCCAAAAGTCAGTGGGTGTAATTTATGCGATATGATATTAACAGAAATATTTATACAATATCTGTTGACATTGTGAACGAAATTCAAATTAATTGTAATTAAATTCCTGAATACTAAATTCAAATTACAAATATCATAACACGACGCTAGTTTGTATGTGTGCTGTTAAGATTACTCATTTTCGAAATAGCTTTTACTCTTAACCAATATAAGTTGATTTGGCTTTGTGTGCGTATTGCCTGCTGTAATGTGTACATGTAAGCATTTCCGCTTGTATCTGTTTTTGCTGTCGTCAGGATATAAATACTCTTCCATATGCAGTCACTGTCACTGAAATTTAACACAACAATGTTCATTTATGCATATGACTAGAACATAAAATAGCTTTAAAAGTTTTTAATGTATGTACATACATACTTATGCTTTTATTTACGTACGTGTATGTTTGCTCTTATCAGTTACATTTTTCGCAAGACAATTTTCATAAATTTTTTTTTCTCTGGCTTTTAAATGTACGGTTTTCTTTTGTACTGTTGATTAAAATACCAAATAAATTACATTGTATTGTATGTGATATAACAATTTCATGGGTTTTTCAATAAACGAGTGCTGATGTTGATTATAACGAGATAAAATGATGTGCATAAACTATTGAAGAAATTTATTTTACATTATTTAAATGCAAAATATGCACTCATATGGGGTTCCTGCGATATGCAAAGATTGGCACCGTGTATTTTTGGAAATATTGTCAGTGTTGCCAGATTTTTTGCATACATTTCATCAAGTTTAGTGAAGCAAATCGCCAAATATGCTCATTTATAGCCAGTAATACCAACTTTTTCGGAGCAAAAAGTAAAAAAAATCACAATTTCCATTTCAAAAATAAGTACTATGCTTTCAAATAAATACTATTTTCGAAATACACAAATGTTTCAATCTCCGTATTAAAAATTTGCCTTACGACGAATATTTTATATAACTCTTATGCAATTTTTTTTTGATGATATCTTTAATAAAATTACGCCATTACATAATAATAGACTAGACTTGCTGAAGTTTAATCGCCTTAGACTCGGCCATACCAGAATTTCCCACGGACACTTGATTAATATTGACACACCATCTAACTGTGACTGTAATATACCCTAGGGTAACCCAATTCACTTCCTTGTGGAGTGTCCGAAATTCAATAGAATACGCAATCAAGTTTTCCACAATTCCTGCCCAAAATCCTACCTGTCGAATCCATCTCCAAATAATATATCGCTAATATCACAATATCTCAGGAAAATAGGCCTATATGGAAAAATTTGGCGGTATGTTTATGTATTTTATTTAAGTAAATCTATATCAATATATATCCAAATCAATGTACTATCCGATTTAAATATTTTACCCTAGTCATTATTATCTTATTACACTATTATCGAGCTGTAGGCCTACGATGTCATTGCTCGTTAAATATTAACATATAATTTGTAATTATTTTGTTAATAATAATAATAATAATAATAATACGTCATACTGTTGCCGTTACTTATTAAGATGGACCTGGTGTCGTTTAATTCAAATGATAGTCTCTATGATGAGCTCTAATATCGTTTACTTCTATCCAGAAGAGTTAATTTTTCTAATCATAATGTTTGAACACAATTTTTTTTTGTAACTTGTTTACAATAATGACTGGAGTTCACCATATGAATACTTGTGGAAAGCACTAAAGGATAATTTAAATAGCAACAAGATAGCGCTTTGTCTTAGTTTAGCACTAAAGCTAAAATGTTGACACTTTGAGGTAAAAAACAGCATGAAAAATAATGCAAAAAGTACTAAGCTGATATAGCTGAGCAAATATATGTGTACATATTTGAAAGAATTGATAAATGACGAATAAGAGAAATCAAACGACGCTTTTTTAAATAATCTAGTTTTATTATATTTAGTAGATTAAAATATGTGAAAAGTAATTAATGGAAAATTAATTTTTTTTTTATTTTATCGTCTTCAAAATTTATTTACAAATAAAATAAAAAAAAAATAATACATCTCTGATAAAAATTATAGACCCTTAACAGTATTTATTAGAACAGCCTTGACATGCTGTACAGTATTATTTAATTTTACGGCGAGAGAGCATTAATGGTATGAATAGAATCTTCCTCAACGAAACTTAATACCGACATTTTGACCTGAAAATATTCGAAATGTTCAAAAAGTAAGATGACTTTGATCATAAAATATTGGTTACCAGCTGGCAACGCTATTAAACTTGAATTGCTATTATTAATTGAGCCTAAGGCTTTTTAAGTTTGAACATTTAGTTGCCATATATTTTTCTAGTGTGTGTGCTTCCTTTTGGCTTGCTTCACATTGCATTGACAATAAACACAGCCATACTTGTATCGATATGTAATTTAAGCGCACAATCGGAGTTTACGCACAGCAAATATATTTTATTCTTAATTTTCACTTTATTCATGTGTAAATTATAAATTTTGTGTGACATTTTTGATTGGTTTTGAGTTTACTGAAATTTTTTTTTACATATGCATATACCCATACATTCCATGTTGAACTTACAAATAGTTAGTATTTTGAAGCCTTTTCTCCTTCAAGTCTATTGCGATGCGTTGCGCCAATAAGCTCATTTAGTTGCGAAGTTGATAATGTCAAATTAAGTCACCTTAATGCAATTGTTTTTGACGCAAGATGAAGATTTTTCAATTATACTTACATATTTGAAATATCGATTGGCACTAAATTTCAGATTGAATATGCGTGTTCGGCGCAGATATTCGTATTTTTGCGAATATTACAATTTCATATTCGTAACACCACTGCATACTACATACATATCGTCATATAAAACGTAAAACCATGTAACTAAATTTTTTTAGATTTTTCAGGAGAGGCGAAAAATGCAACACAGTGCTCAAATAAGCAACCGGAAAAAAAAGTTATTTTAAAACTTGCACAAAATTAACATAATCACTAATTTATAGAAAAATATAAAAAATTTGTACGTACGTGCATTTTCACATGGTACGCAATATTCAATAGAAAACCCGATTTTGAAATTTTCGTCATTTACACAGTTTTTCGTTTCATATGACGATATTAGAATATATGTACTCTTAAAAAGAAAATCGATATAAGTATGTATGGATGTGTGTACTGTAATTGGATACAACTGTTGTTGTGAACAAGGCAAATCTTATTGATAGCTCCTTAAAGTATGCACGTTTTATAATTTTAAAGCCAATTAAACTATTAAACCTCTTTGGTAATTAGATATTGAAAATTCAAAGTGCTTTCATTACGAAACGAAAAATTTATGGTTTTATATATTTTTTTTCACTTAATTAAGTTAATGAGTCAATTGCATGATATACTAATAGTAATCATTTCAATAAATTATAAAAAAAAAAAAAAAAATTGTGAAATGTGTATGAAAAAAATAGTGCTTAAGTCTATACATTTTTAATAAGAGTACTTACTTATAAATTTGACTTTCTTCGATAATCTTGGTTGTTTTGATCGAATTTTATTGGCTTTCTTAATTGGTGCCTGTCTCCTTGATACTGTTTATTCTCAATTGAATTTTGTAACAAAAAGAGTATTTTTTTTCAAGCCAAATAAAAATAACGGAAAAGTAATAGTTAAGGGAATAAAGAAGAAAATGCGAAAAGAGAAGAAATTGGAGTTAATTAGAAATGTTATTCACAATATATGTACATACATATATATATTTTTACAAACATTTACAAGTTCTTCGTCATGATATTGTACAAAACTTTTATATGTATATGAATAGAGAATATTAAATGCGAAAAGCGAAAACCATTATAATTATTTTTCTACATTTTTTTCTAAAAGCAAACAAAGACGCATATTTATTTTTAGTTTTTTTTTTCTCTAACCAAAAATAGACTCTTTTAAATTTGTTATAATACAGCCTAAAGATATGCTTGAGTTTACCTTGAATTTCTAACGACACAAAATAAAAATGAATGTGAGGAAAACTAGATAAAAACATTACTTTCCATAAGAGCTTTTCATTTTTATTTAAATTAATACATTTTCTAGATTTTTGTTTTTTTGCTTCTCTTGAAGCATAAAAAAGCCCTTGAATGTCTGTATACTTTATGCAACAAACGAAAAGTCAGGGCAGACCACAGCTGTTGGCAAAACCAGATTGGTTAAGCTGGTTTGTTTAATTTAACAAAACAATTTTAGTTGTTAGATTTGCTTTTTATGTACAGAAATAGGAAATAATAATTATCAATTTTTAGTATTTTGAATACATTTCACTACATTGCTGTATACAAATGAAGCTTGGTATTCGAATTTGAAAATAAAAAAAGTATTGAAATAAATAAATAGTAGGAGCTAGAAGCTTTTATGTTCGATGTTTGCAGCTCTCGGAACCATTTAAGAAAGGAATTGCTTATATACTTAACTGTGAAACCGTATTCGTGATTTTTTTTTGCATTTTAAATATTTTTATACCACTCATCTATCATCTTCTTCTCATTGCTTTCAAGTTCAGAAATAACTCTTGAACTCAAAAGTTTGGCAGAAAAAAAACGTGGACAAGGGTACTATATTAGAAGAAAGTAGTTAATTTCTACTGGCAGATCGTACATCGTGATACATGTATTTCATGAAATTGATGAAAGAAGGATTGGAAATGTATTGAATTGACGCGCAAACGCAATTGAACCGACTCAAGCGAGTCTGATTTTGGCTCGTAGAATTTTCTATTTACTATATAGGAAATTACTATAAGCCGAAGTCGGTGAACGCCACGTCAAACTCTAATATACATATATGTATAGCAGATACTGAAAAATCAATTTCGTTGTCATTTCCGCCGCAATGATTAAATTTTTTCACAGTACCACACACTTGCATTATTAAAGTAAATTATTTCACATGAGCATCGAACTACTATTGTTGGAAATGTGTTACTTCTTTGTCTTACAGCCATTATATCATTGTTCGGAGGTTATTGTGACCAATTGTGTATTTAAATATTAAATGCATTCATATTATAACCGTAAATTGTTGTGAATATTTAATTTTAAAAAAATCTTGCTAAAAAAATTGTATAGCATATTTTAAAGCATCATTATTATAAAATACTTAAACTGCTAATAAAATATTTCCCATCAAATCTAGATAAAAACCAAATGAAAACATAAAACTGAGAATACTCTTTAGAAAACATTTAATTATTTTGCCATGTCAATAGATTATCCACACCAAAAAAAAAACCAGAAAAATAAAATTATACAATTTATCCAGATGGTAGATGTTGCCAAAAGTGCTCAGTGTTTAAAGAAGGAAAGATGTAAAAAAATGTAATACGACAACACAAAAAACCAATATAAAATTCAAGTGTTAAATAGAAAAATTTGTCATATTTCCAATGAAAAATTGAGAGAAAAAAATGCTGCCACATGATAATAGTTACAAAAAATTAACTAGTAGCAAAAATTTTTACAACAACTAAAAGTATTACAAAAGAGTTTGTTATACAGAGAATGCATCAATGTAGCTGCACGATTTTTCCTGGGGAGAAATGCAAAAAAAAAAAAACAAATTTATCACAAAATTTTTGACAATGGAAAAGTTTTGTATTTGCGTTGAGTCTAAATTTGTTCCTTGAAGTTATAGTTCACTCCCCTTAAACACTCTTATTAACGCCCATGTTTATAAATACGTACATACGAGGTGTTTACAAAAAGTAAAGTGACTTTTCAAATTTTGCGGCCATCGTACATTCGATTATCATTTTCTGTTGTTGTTGTTTTGTTACACATGTCCCCAACATATGTTGAAAGTCTGAAGTACATAGGATACTTATTTTGTTTTTGGTAGATAAAAAGGTTAGACGTGTTTTGTTGTTTACAAGTGGTACAAACTCTGCCACCGTGGCTGTGAAGATGCCGACGACGAACATCGCTCTGGATGTCTGCATATCAACAACCGATGATAACGTCAAAGCTGTGAAGAAAATTGTTTTTGAAAATCGTCGAATTAGCATAAGAGAAGTTTCTGATGATGTAAGCATAGCAGTCGGCTCGTATCATGCAATTTTTTCGGATGTTTTGGGCATGAGACGTGTGTCAGCGAAGTTTGTTCCGAAACTTCTGAATTTTGATTGTGACCAGATTGTTTTAGCCAAAGGCTATACGACAATCGTGCCCTCAGCCACAATATTCACCGTATTTGACTCCCTCCGACTTCTTCCTCGTCACAAAACTTAAAAGACCTAAGAAAGGACGGAGATTTTCAACGATTGATGATATAAAAACAGCATCACTGAATGAGCTAGAGGCTATACCAAAAAACTCTTATAAAAAATTCTTTGAGGATTTGAAGAAGCATTGGCTCAAGTGCATTGCATCTAAAGGGAATTACTTTGAAAGCGTCAATATAAATATTGAGGCATAAATAAATATTTTTTCATAAAAATATAGTCACTTTAGTTTTTGAATACACCTCGTACATGTATATGTTTGTGGCTGTGCAGTAAAATATGGTTGCAACTTTCGACAAGATAATTTATGGTTTTGACAGTTATTGAAGCATAAAAATGGTTTAAATACTGGCAAGGCAGGATAGCAGTTAAAACCAGCAAATGTTAAAAAAACACACAATATAAAGCCACTAACAGTCATACTATATATACTAATAAAATATAAATTAATATTTTTTATGGCATTCCACTACTAGAATGATTCCAATTTTATACACAAAAAAAAAAGATTTAATAGCAACAGTTTATTCTTGATGTTAAATAGAATTTCTCTTTAAGTACACAGTAATAGTTTTTCTTTAGAATGCAATATTTATAATTTAGTAGCGTAGTTTTTTCTTCACATAACATCATGCAAGTCGCCATGTAAAAAAATTAAATGCTTAAATCAGATAAGGCTTTCCATTAAGTAACAATTTATAGAATATTATATTATATAATATTATAGAATTGGTATTGTTGCCAATTATTGTTATTTTAATTAAAAGTTCTCCGAAGATAATAAAATAATTTATTATTTTTAAAATCAATTTGCTGTTTATATCAATAGTCCAATTTTTACGCAATCAAAACAATCTATTGAATTTGTGAAGCGTATTACCCATAAATATGCAAGTATGTATGGGCATGCCAAAACATGAACCTAAAATATTTACATATAGGAAACAGATAAAAATACTTGAACGAAATGTAGCCTTCACTACGATTTGAATTATTCTTGTACAAACTAGAAGAGTGTAATAGGATCCACAAAATAAATTTCATTAGCCATTAAGCACTCCTCTCAAAAACATCTGACTTCTTCAAAGTCGATAAAAAATTAGGTAAAGCACATAACAAACTACAACTGAAACTGCTTTTGTGAAGTGGGCTAAAAATGTTATTCTGTTTCGGTTACGGAGTTGTCGAATTTCAGGTTCCTTTCAAATTTAAGTTTTAAAGAATTGTTTTCTTTGGAATGCAGTCAAAATTTAATTAAAATTTGGTAACATTTTTGTTTTTAATTTTACGTTACGAGAACCCTTTAAGATTCTTTTATAATTAAATTCGACAAAATGTACACAATTCCTCTAGTCAACTGGGAAAAAACTGAATACATCACTTTTCAAATAAAACAAAGTCTTCTTTTAATTCAATCAATATATTTTATATTTATTACTAACCCTTCTATGAGAAAATCAAGAACCATAAATAAGTGGTATTTTTGGTTAAGAGGCTCATAGACTATTTACGTCACTGGCACAGGGAAATATATTTTTCGTCAAACCATTAACAAAAGGCAACTGTAAGGAAGTACGTTTTTGTTCTGCATGATATACTCATGCATACATGTACATATGTATATATACATACTTCCATACATACAAATATATATATTTATATACTCGTGCAACAACGATAACTGTAATAAAGCAGTTGCTGTGTTGTTTTAGTTTATTACTTTTATATATATATTTTCTAAAGCATACACTTAGGAGTGGCTGTTTGAATATTGTTGTAGTATGAAAATGGGAGAGTTGAAATTATTGAGGGATAGACACAACTATTGAAATTTTATTAGCCAATATTGTGGTCAATACTGAAAAGAATATTGCAAAAAAAAAAAAAATATTAAGTATTTGGAACGACTTTGGAAGGGGTGAAATTGGTTAGAGCTTTAAAAGACTGGAATTTAAATTGTTATTCATAAATTGCATACGTAGGGAACATCTCGAGAGTACTGGTCCAAAAAATACTTTTTTTTATATTAATTACAAGCTCGAATTTTAGATGCCTAAAATTCACTACCAATTCAAAATTTTAAGAAATTTCATTTGATTTACGTTTTTGTGAAAAGTTATTTCAAATGAGTGATGTGCGGCAAAAAAAAATCAAATCAATATTTGAAGTATAATTTTTTTGGCTGCGCGGTTAGAATTAAATTTTTCTTTTTCTAAAGTGCTACAATTGTTCACAACAACAACAACAACAAAAAACTTTTATTTGCTATTTTTATAATTGTTATTATATCTCTAAACTCTCTATGAAAACAACCATGATCTGGTGGATTTTTAACAGTTGAATGCGATAAAAAATTCTATTGAAATATCAATGAATATCGAATGCATTCATTCGACATCTCCTTTCCAGATAAAACTTATAGCAGAGCCATTACTATAGAGTATCTAGCAGTTCCACTTTAATTTACCGAAAATTTTATATTTTATAGCGAGACATTAACTAGCAAAAGTAATTCCTACTTTTGCTACGGCCTGTATAGTTTTATAAACCGTGTTGTGTTAAGTTTAATATCACTTGGAATTAGTTTAAGCTTAAGTTATTGTATTAAGTATAAACAATGCCAGCAACAAAAGGACGTCTAAATTGGATTTTTCATATGAAAGTCATTTATTACTGCAGCACTTTATTTTTTGTCAGTCAACTTTATTAACTTTGTGACAATAGTTAAGTTGCTATTTTATTTTATCTCCATTAAAACTATACTTTGTTGCAGAATTATTTATTTATTTCTTTGGTGGACAAATCTCTTCTCACTTTTTTTTCAAATTTCTTATGTTGGTTCGCCAAACGACACACAATAGAAGCTACAATTATGAATGCCAGTCACTGACCTGGAAGCCGGCGTTGGGCAAACCTAAAAAAGTGCGAAAAAATTTTCTTGTGTTTAAAAATTTTCAGAAAAGTTTTTATAGTAAATCGTGCATTATATTTGATTGTAATGCTAAGAAACAAACTGAGACCGGCATAACGGACACAGCAGCACTCTACTGCTAACGTTTATTGCTGGAAAGGACTCATTATGGTGTTTCCTTTTTTAAGCTTACAAAAGAAGTAATGCGTGCAGTGCTTGGACGACAAAGCAAATAAATTTAAAACATTTTTGATTCTCTTCCTTTGTTCCGAAGGACCATTGAACGTCGAATTGAAAAAATCGGTTCTCCTACAAATTAATGACGGAGAAATGAAGAGGAAATATAATGGATTTTCAAAATAAAAAAATAAGTATGAAACTATTTTTGCATTTATTTAACGGTAGTCAAAATTAATTACGATTATTTAACTACGGTCTAGCTAGTCTATATGTACATTTCATTTGGTGCTAATACCAAAATCGTCAGTACATCTTCAACCAAAATCGTGAAAAAAGTTAACAAATTTTTTATGTTTATACAAGAACTTCGAAAAAATCGTCGAGAATTACGAAATAAAGAAACAACATAAACTACAAACTTTCTTTATATTCGTACAACAAACACTTTATTATTTGATTTAAATCGGTTTAATTTCCCTAAAAATAATAACTAAATAAAAAACCTAGAAATAGTCTCGGAGTACTTTTAAGCGAAAATAATTGCATGAGCTTTAAAAAAAAATTATTGATTTTATTATTTAATTTAATTATCTTAATACTTTTTTAGTGCCAGCAAAAAATCTAGTCGGTGTTCGGAGTAGCAAGGACATTTTAGACACATATTTCCTACGTGTCTTTTGCAACGTCTTGATCAAAATTCAAATTTTTCAAATTTCAAACCTAAAGATTTCAACTAAAACTTGCATTTACTAACTTCCCCTTTCCTTTTTAGGTAGGGACTGCTCAGATTTGCAATAACTAAACAATTCAATTATTTAATAAAATTGAGGAAAAAGGGCACAACAAGACAGTAATGTAGAGATTGTAGGCAAAATGTGGCTTGCAAACGCTTTCAGGAAATACTGATGACTACGGAGATGATGAATAACATCATGACATTGTCAAATTATTGTAGGTATTTTTTTCTTCACTATATATAAATATATGTATATCTATATGTATATATATATGTATATCTATATATATGTATATCTATATATATGTATATCTATGCATGGCTTGAGTTGCCTGAACGCTCGCTCATGAAATAAGTTTTTACAGACTATAGAATAAATAATGAAAAAAAAAATAAATAAATAAATATGTCTATACGGAAATGCACATACATAAATTTATTGCAAAAACTCAAAAGAAACAAGACATTTCAGAACATAGAACGAGTTGAAGTATAGGGAAATACACGGAACCACCGTGTTCTCATAAAACATTGAAAATAAAAAACAAATTTTTTTCATCTCATGACAATATGCTGTGATGCTGACATAGGCACTGACATTCGCTGCAATATTTTTCTGCTTCAGTTGACAGTATGAATTTTAATTTATCTACAACATGATGACATTCAACTGAAACTCAAAAGGGAATTGTTTGGAATTTAAATTGTACAATGGGTAGTGTTCGTTCGGCGGTCTTAAAATGAAACGTGGGACTGTATGTCACATGAAATTTTCAACAGGAAGAAAAAGAAAAAACTATATTCATTTTAAATTGAGTTTAAGAAAAAACGAGTCAAAATAAAGTTAAAAAAAAGTCAAATGTGTGTAGAATTGATTAAGGATCCTGAAAGTTATCATGTTTATTAAAAAAGTCAGATGAGGCATTTAAGTGAAATCAACTGGTGTTCCACTATGTGTTGTTTTCCAAGGGAAACACTACTTTAAAAATTCCAGCCAGAAGAAAAATTCTTAAGTGAGACTCTTATGTGTTCCACCAACTTATTTTTAATTATTATTTTTTCTTTTGGACCAGAACACAGGGGATGACATCTACGCATGCGCTGCATTCTGCTGGAACTAGAGGAAAGGGATAGTGAGAGAGAGGACAGTTGGTGAAGCTTCATTATCTATGCAGTGACCAGTGACTATGTCTTCGTCACTGAAACATTCCGACAACAGCTGACACAACGACAAACTACTGCACATCAGAAAAACTGCGAAATGTTTTTATGACTTACGTCTGAAACTGGGCTCAAACCAAGAGTTTTTGCTTTTGTAGTCAACGTGCAGACTACTTCACAACTACTTCGCCAACCTCAATTATTGTAAAAGCAAAAATGTCTGAGCCATTTGTGGAAATATAGAGAAAAGTAGGTTATTTACCTTACACGATAAACATTTTTGCATTACCTTTAATAAACTTTAACCAAGTCGGTTCATATCTCCCACCGCACACTATGAAATTTTTATTTCAGAAATTCTGCATTTATAGGTGAGAAGACAGGATAACATGTGAGAAGATTACATACTTCTCTCCCCTCTCACTAATAACCACAGAATTTCATTTGTTTTGATTTTATATATAAAAAAAACATTTGCACTTATCATACTGCAATAATCGTTTTTTGTATTGTAAATTTTGCATAATTGTAGAAAATTACAATTTCATGTACATATATTGCGGGTAATGAATGCAGTATGTAGCAAATTTGCTGATTCGCTACATCAGCAAGGTTTGTACCCGCAGATTGCAACGAAGAGTGAGTTGTTTATTTACAAAAAGTTTATTAAAGTGAAAAAAAAATAAAACACATTAATATAATGATGATAAAATGAAGTTGGAAATGAAAACGGTCTGCAGAAGGCAAAATTAACTTGAGTTTTTTTCTCAACGCTGAAAGTGAAGGGAATACTTATGCAGATTTTGGTAAAATTTACAAAAAAAATTTACTTAATCTTTTTATTCTTGAAGCAAAAGTGTAAATCTCAAAAACGAAAAAAATTTAACGCTACAAAAAATATGTGTGAATCAAAAGAAAATTTAAAAACGAAGTACGCAGATGCGTTGTGTGAACAGTATGATTCACTGTTAATATTCATAGTGGGAAAGCATGTTATTCAAAATGTGGTGCGAACAACGCATAAGATGATGGATACGAATTCTACTTTATAAATTAAAGAAAAAAAAAAAAACAACAACGTGCACCTGCATAGTTGTGCACCTCACCACCTCTCTCTGTAGTACATTATCTATTTACAATGCAATGCATAGCTTACGTAGGGGACATCCCCTGAGCACTGCTTCATAAAAATAACATTTTTGTTTGTCTCGTCTTAAAAAAAATCCCAGTCTTCAATAAAATTGCTACAATTTTGCTGATTATCTGATGATTATAATAGAACTCAAGCATCATGTCTAGTTTTATAAGATTGATCTTTTTTTACGGCAAACAATGCTTTTTTTTGAAAGTAAAAAAATAACCATTTATAATAAACATATCACGTACTCTAGACATTTTTGTTTATTCATAATCAATATTTAGCTTTTTTTCCTTTTTGTGTCGTTAAGGAACACGTTGGCAAGCTAAAACAAACCTCTTACTCTGCCAATTCTAAATTGCTAATAGTAGCAGTAGTTTCTTTTTTCAGAAATGTCAACTTTAAGACAATTCTAAGAAAACAAAGAAGTTCTGAAGAGTTAGTGCTTCTCATTTTATTTTTAATTCTATATAAAATAAATGTTGGATGTATTTCGAACACGTACCTATGATTGCTTATAATTTGTTTCTTATTATTTTTTTTATAAAGATACACTTTTTATTCTATATACATAGATGCAAGTATTTACATATTTTTTAATCAATCCTTAAAGTAGGCAACAAGTAATGTAAGAAATATTTTGTTGAAAGTAGGCAACAAAACATATAATAAAAATACAAGCTTTATGACATAAAAATTAGCTTTGGCTTGCTGATGCCTACTCAAATTACATTGAATGGTATCGCACAATGGTTTTTTTTTTAACATTAGACATTTGGTCTTAATAACATGTTCGGTGACGCATTAAACAAATTTTGAACCATGTCTGTATCTTCAAATTTTATTCTATTTGAGTGAAATAATTTGAATTATTGTAAACATGTGTCAGCTCATCGTTTCTAATTATAAATTTCTATATTTTTTAAAATTAATACTATTCCCAATCAATATTGTCCTTTCTAATTACAATTTTTAATTATATTTCTAATTATTTTCCATCTTTCTATAAATCCCAGCTTGATTATATGTATGTATAAATATGAAGTAAATTAACTTATGTCATACAGAACTTTGCCAAAAGAACATGCTCTTAATGACATTAAAGTTTAGTCAAGCAAAAAGCGACAGCAGAAAAATTACAGAAAGAAAGGAAAATAAAATCAAGATGAAAGAATAAATATGATAAGAAATTTAGTAATACTCGTACAAGGGGAAATGGAAGGAAACTGGTATGGAGTCTAAGCAGGCTCTATATTAAATTTATGAATGATGAATACAAAACAGCAAGAATGTTCTTTTTTTGCAATAATACTAATGAAATGTTTCCAAAAGCATTACAATAGCAGCTTCTATATTATTTTTTTCAATACATTTCAAAAGAAAATACCGTGAAAACTTTCATTTCAGATCGCTGTAATGTTTAAAATTGTTTGTAAAGACGAGTACAAATGTAAAAATTTCCAAAGAAAACTAATTTTCTTAATAAAAATTCATTATTATTAAACTTTTTAAATTTTCTGTACTACTTTTAATTTTAAATTAAAAATATGATTTTTTAAATTCACTATTATGATTTATTTCTTGAAATATCCATAAAAAAACGAACGTTTGTTAATTATAGAGCTTTAATATTACTAAAATAATATTAATAATAAAAATGTTTGCTATGAACATGGTAACTCCATTTAGTAAGAAATAAACAGAAAGCTAAAAGGAAGCAAAATATTTTAAAATTAATTTGTAACCTTCGTACCCACTTCTGTGGTATATGAACAGTAAATCATGCAGGCGTAATGATTTATACAACAATGCTTATGAATCGATAGCAAACGATTTTCCCTCAAAAATTTTTTTTTTAATTTCAGAAGTAAAAAATTCTTTTGAAGTTTACGTATCGACGACACTTTTAAAATGAAATGGCAGTGGCATGTGTAAACGTAAAACCTAGTGGCAAGAGATTCGAGTTTTTCGAAGAATTTTTCGATGATAATATATATTTGTTAGTGGCATGTGTAATGGCAGGGTAATGAAGGCAAACAATAACGCAGTCAGATCTCGATTATACGCTTAATATAGTAACGGGTTTTAGTGTTTTTTTTTGTATTTCTTATTAATATTTTTGTATTTACTTACATATGTTTTTATATAATACATATAATAAAAGAAAAATTCATGGATTTTATGTTGTGTTTAATCAAAATATACATAAACATGTACTATAAGGATAAAAATATTTTAAAATCCGGATATTAGAGGTAATCACGGTTAATCGAGGCAAAAAATCAAATCGATGGAAAAAAAGAGAAAATTATTAAATTTTTCTTTGCGGGATAATCGACGTTGCCGGTTAATCGAATCACGCATAATCGAGGCCTTACAGTAATTAAATCATTAGGACAAACGTGCAACTTGCCACAATGATTTAGCAGTCGAACATGATATGTACGTGAGTACTATTTGCAAATAAAAATTTTCGGCATTGAAAATTTTTATATATAATCCAAATTACGAAATCTGTTTACGATTAATGAAAGTATTTCTTTTTGACCAGTGCTAAGGCAAATAAAACGCCAAAAGTTAGCACTTTTTAAAAGATTTTAATACTTTTGTCGATCAGGTAAAAATTTATACAAGTGTAAAAACATATCGCCCATTTACTTCAACAACGCCATAATTCAAAAATACTAGTTTTATAAAAAACGTACTTAAAGTTTACAATTTACATGCCTCTTAATGGGGAAATGAAAAAATATTCTTCTGTCACGAGGTGAGTTCTGAAGAAATTTTCATGAATTTTTAACAGAAGATAAAGGCCGATATGAAGAATTATTCTGCATTATAATTTTTTGGATTATGACGTTATTGAAGTAAATGAGCGATATGTACTTTAAAACAGTGCACCACAAAATAGTAAATTAAATTTTGTGTGTAATGAGCGGTATAAACGGTAAGTTGAGTAGGTACATACTATTTTTATTTGCAAATAGCGTGAGTGTAAACAAGGTAATCGACACACTTTTGTTCGAGAATGTTTGATTTAATCATGTATATGTATTGGTTTTTGAACTGTCAGCAAAAAGGTATTATCTTCGTGATAAATAAGTAAATTTTAATATGAATTATAAATTGTTATTCGAAGTCGAATATTATATGTATAACATATAATTAAATAAAATTCAATGAACATTTAGACAGACACGAGCACTAGTAAATATTATTTCATTAAAAATATTACGTATTTGAAAAGTTTTCTTTCTGATATTGTTTTCCTCCTTCTACTTTAATTTAATGGTTATTTATAATATAAAACCATATGTTGCGGTAGTTGAGGGAGGACGCTGGAGGTGGAAAATTTTATCGATTGTTGGTAATTTTTTCTTTTCCTTTTCAGTTTTATTTGCCCATGTTTGAATGTTTTCTTATTTGAATATTTGCTTACGATAACATTCTGCGTAACACGCGCGTTGCTTGATTCTAATTGTAGAATATTATAAATTATTTGCTACTCTTTAAGACGAAATTATGTATTCAATAACGCAAGATATAAAGTTAAGGAGGAAATAAGAAAAATATTAGGTCCCGATTATGGTTTACAACACCTAAATGTTGTGTTGTTTTTGGCTACAACACAACACTAATCATTTTTGCGATTATGGTTTACAACACCTAGGTGTTGTGTATGTCACAGAGTTGTAATGGAATTGTAGTAGATATTTACTTAAAAAAGCATACATGCGCGCCAACAAGTGTCAAATTCTGTCTTCTTTTTTTCATTTCGAAAATCTTTTTATTTATCTGGTAATTTTTATACGAATTATTTTCAAATTTTTTTAAAGTTTTTAAACTTTCTTCTTGATTTTTCGCCTGGGCTTTTAATATTTCCAGGCGTTCGTCCTCCTGTCTATTTATAGATTTTCTCTTTTTGGGTAGTTGCGGCCGTACGCATTCTATAGAAGTTGAAGGCTCCTCAGCCTCAAATGTTAAATCCGCCCCATCTGAATCGTCCTGGGTTGTCAAGCCCATTGCAGAGCCACTTGGGTTTATTTGCGTTTGCATGGACACAAGCTCCACAATGCTCTATTCCAATGGGCTCAAGCTTATTTCCGATGATGGACCACCACCAGTGGCTTGAAAATTTCTCTTGTTTACAGCCAATTTTCTTTTTAAATTGGCTTTGTAGTGAGTCCATACCTATGATTAAAAAGAAATAATTTTTGGTAATATAATATAATATATATAAATAATAATAATATAAATTATGTATTACATCTCATACTTATTGCGTTTTCTTTTCTGACAAAAATGTTACATATATGCTACATTTCGTTACAGTTTCTGTTCCATTTTAAAAAATATGTAACATTAAAAAAAGCTATTTCGTTCCTTTCTAAATATGTTGCACAAATAACTGGCAAAATATGCAACATATTTGACCCTCTAATCTCAAGTCGGGGTAATATAATAACCTTTTTTACATCTTTGTGAAGTACTTTTTTATACAAATAAGAATTATGAAAATCAATATACTCTTCACTTTGACTAGAGTCCGTCAGACTTTTGTTGGAAGAAGATTCTGTTTAATTTATTATTTATTTCAATGTAAACTTTTTTGATAAATTTTTGGTTTAAAGTTTTTGCAGTTTGTTCTAGGTAATAGCAGATGATTAGAAAACAATGTTGCTGACGATTTTTATTGATAAAATGGTGCTAAAAACCGTAGAAACAGTGAAACGCTAAGTATACATTAATATTAAATCTCAAATATTTTGTACCATTGTGGCAGTAAAAAATGTATCACTTTTTAAAGGTGTGGGCAAACTGTAGAAAATGTTATCCATCGAAAGGGCAACATATTTGTTCAGAAAAGAAATCACCATTACTCTTTGCCATTCTTTTGTACTTTTAATTGGCGGTCCTAAGGCATTCACTTGTTCGGAAAATTTACCCCATTTCTCCTTGTGGATCATTTTGCTGCATCCAAATGGCAGCTTTCCTCGGCTAATGTCTGGATTTATTTTCATAACCTCAACCAGCTTTTCAATTTGTTTTTTATTCGTAATTTTGCTGAAAAATATTTATAATTAATTATTGTTTATTCTATTTTTTAGATTTTAACTGTATGCATACTTACAAATTTTTCTCCATCTTTCTTTTTGAACACGTTATTTTCACGAAACAACACCTAATGACCTGTTGTTCGTTTTTGACAGTACTGACAACACATAAATACACATGTTGTAAACCATAATTGCATTTTTCAAAAATACAACAGTAAAACTACAACTGTTGTAAACCATAATCGGGCCCTTAATTTAGTATTTAATAATTGGAGAAATAATAATAATAATAATGCAAATAAAATGTATAATTAGAGAATCGATATGTAGAACAGACTTTTTCTTCAAAAAAAAAAAGCTCCTGGTTTATAATCCACTCTGGGCGCCAGCTCACTAAAAACTCATCGATAATGAGATCATATTCGTGTAGCATACAAATTGTTCTCCCATATACTCAGAGTTAATATTCACGTAAAAAGTGATCCAGATAAAATTATAAACGTTTTTATAGTCTGAAGTTTGAAATAAAAATTAAAAACACATTGCGCTTGAGCATGAGTATAAATTTCTTAGATATTGAACAGAGTAATTGACACCGAGCATAAAAGGGGTTTAGTTTTGTGCCCAACATCGCAATTCGCTTTTTTTTTTTTTTTAATACGAAGAGATCTAAATATGCTGTTTTCTAAAACATAGCAGAAGTTTCTAACTAAATGCCGGCTTATCGATTTCCCGAAAGTTTTTCGACAAAGTAAAAACATATCATTTCATAAACCTGCAACAACAATAATACAGGGCTTTTACATTTTTTAACAAAACTTAATTTTATCTTATACAAAAAAAAAATAAAAAAAATATTAATGTATGAATTCTCTGCAAAACTATAAATCTATTCCACCGCCAAATTAAGTAATTTTCATATTTTGTTCTTTAAAAATTCATTTTCTTTACCATCATTTGCTATTAAAACATATTCCCATGAAATTATACTCGTAGTTTCATTTTACATGAAATAATTCTCTATTTTAATCATTATTCCTTGGCTTCACATGTGTACGTATTCAGTTTCCTCTACATTTCAAATCAAGCGCAAAGTAAACCATAATTGCAAAAATATCGTACTGGTGATGTGTATTTCAAAGCAAATCTTTGGAGAATATTAAAAAGGAAAATTCTAGAATAAAAATTCAAAATGTAGCGGAAAAATAAATTAAAATGTATTTTTATAAAATGTAAAAAATACACATATGGACAAATAATTAGAAACAGTAATAATTTACGAAATTTGCCGTTATCTTTTATTAATTTTTAAATTTACAAATGACAACAGTAGGGTAAACTTTTATTTTATTACATTTTTACCAGCAAATTCCAAACTTCTGTTCATTTTGGAGCATTCATTAGTTCTTTAAAATTACTTTTCTTAGACAGCCGAAATATAATTGTAAGCTATTATCACAGCAACTAAGAAAAACACACATGTTAGGAGTAGTCCACTGCATGAGAATAGCAATACTCTAAAACTAGTGCAAATGTGTAATATACAGATGGTCAATGTAATATTCCACTATCTAAGAGCCGTACCACCTACTTCTACTAGCACAACGAAGTCGGCATTAAAAGTTTGTTGTGTAAATTCGCAGTATGGCGCACACTTACGATGAAAAAATTAAAGCTGTCATAATCAGCAAAATTGGTTGCTGTCTGTGTTACCGGGTACAAAAAAAAACTACATAACAAATCTAAACTTTAAAAAAACAATTAAAAAGCAATTTTATGGTAAATAATTGTGTATTTTAAAAATTAAACAATTATTAAAATAAAAATTAACTTTCTTTAATAATATATTTAAAAATGGTAACTCTGTACAAATTCCTTCGTCCTTCGTCCACGTATGAAATAAACCTGTAGCAGAGTTCGTGCCGCACGACGATATTCGTTGACAGCGGTATTGTGTCAATTTTCATATGCACAAACATGTTTTATTTCCCATGACGAAATTTCGCAATGAAAAATTCGTCATTCGTTCCAATTGTTTTTCCAGTAATAGTAACTACCACCCCAACCAATCCTATTTGTATTATATTTTGATAACATTCGGTAAATACATAATTAATGCTTCGTGAAATACGAGGCATAGAATCACTTCTTGATATATTCACGAAAATTTTAAAATAAAATTACTAAAAAATTGCCCCAAGACCTTTTGTGGAAACCGTGCTACATAGCAAAGCAGGAGTTTTCTTTCTTCACTAAATCTCTAAGGAAACAGTGAAGTAGAGATAAATCGACTTTGTTTTTATGTAATTTGAAACTCTTTCTAATTAGTTGTCAAGAGCTGTATATAAAGATTTTTGTTAATACAAAAATGCAAAAGTCGTTTAAAACATATGTGACTTAAGAGACACAAAAAAATTAACAAAAAAAAAATAAATCAAACTGAATTCCATCACTAAATAAAAATAAAACGCAATAACGTAAATGTACAATTATTTCAACCTTGAAGCCATGCTAAGGATAGCTGAAATATAATAATAATAAATACCTTGTAAAATATACAAAGGCCTGTGCTTGAAGGGATTTAAGAATGTAAGAAAAAATATTCATACATACTCACGCATGTATGAATGTACATTTGTTGTCTAACTTATTGTACAAAAACTAGTGAGACTGGTTATTCGATTACCGCCTAGACCCTGAGTATTTCTACAGACAAACTATAAGAGCTTCAAACCGTTTTTCTTTGATGAATTTCGCTTTTATGAGTTGTTGGTACGATATCCTGTCAGCATCCATATTCCAAGTTGCGCTTCTTTATAGGATAACGAATTGAAGATGTACAGTTTTGTGCGGGTGGAGATCGATGGTGATTTCCGCACTGCATTGAGTTGACCGCAAGCTTGACATGCTCTCATGTTATTCCACTTTCCATACAGCAAAAGTCGTACAGTTCCTGAAATTATATGTTCTTGATGGAAAATTGTATGTCGTTTGCAAAACGTGAGTTGAAACTTGAAACACGAACAAGCATTTGCATTTCTTGAAGCGTAGGATTACATGGAAATTGTATGATTTTCATTTCTGTTGCTTTCATTTATTTGCAGGTTTTCCGGCCGTCAGATATTTTCGGTTACCGTCTGTTAACCCAAGTAATATTTGTTATCCGTAATCGGTTTATTAGATAGTTCTATTAAGTAACGAATTATTTCCAACTATAAAGTTTGTAGCCATAGAAATAAAAGAATTTGAACATTTATTTTCTAAATCTCGTACAACACTTGGAATGCTATAAAAAATTTGTTTTATTTAATTTAATTTTTTTGATCTCACTTTTTATGCAAAAAATGCAATAAACTGGACCTTTACGAAACAAAAAAGGCCGATGATCATAATAAACATAAAATTTAAATGTGTTTCGAACATTTAATAAACATGGAACAAATTTCATGGTGTATATGTGTGTAAATCGTCAAAAATTTTCGTTCGCATAATGTGTGTAAAAACAATTTTTCTTAAAGGGGAAAAACTCATTTGCTTAATGTGTGCATACACGACTTTTTCCTCCATTTAGTATTTATTTTTGTAAATGAAAACTTTTGGGGTTCTTTTAAAAAGATTGGTTTTCAGTATTTTAATTAAAACAAAGAGAAAAATAAATAATACGTACCGATTTCATGACAAATAAAAATTTTGTTTATATTTCAAAGTATGCCTGAAAGGTATGCTTTTAATTTGTATCACAATTTATCCAAACACCATGAGATGGGCAATACAGTTCACTCTCAATAGCATGAAGCACGTTAATTTTTAAATTTTTCGATATGTTGAATCAAGTTTGTATTAAATAAACTTAAAACCAACTCAAAAAGAGTTTTAAGAAAATATTTTTATATAATAACACCAGGTTTTAACGTAAAACACTATAAAGAGTATTATTTATTACATTTCAAATTTATAAATAATAAATTTAGCAGACAATGCACATACGAGTATATTTGCTCATCCTACTAGTAGAATATTATAACCCAGCAAAAAAAAGTGAATGCGTTGACTATTAATTGGTATTTTATTGACTTCTTAAGCACTTCTTTATCTGAATTCATTTTTAATGCCATCTTAAATATTAACAAAATTATCACTTTTAAGCTGATGTAAAACACATTCAACTTTGCCGATTAATTAATATGAAAAACTGCACAGTTGTAATTATAATTTAAATAAATTTTGAAATGTGTTACAGGAACTCATTAAAGCGTAACCAAAGCCATTGGTTCTAAGCACTTTTTTTAAAGAGTTGTTTTGTTAAAAGTGAACACATGCTCGTCAATGACACCCCTATGTTAAAATCATGCGTTCCTTAGTTAAGTTAAGAATCTATGCATTAATTAATTTTTTGCATGACTTTTTTTTGCTGGGAATGTATCAGTCATGATTGCCTTGTTGAAAAAACTTAAACACCAGCAGGCAACAAAAATTATATATTAATTTAGATATAATGTATTCATTATAATACAAAGTTAAACAATGACAATTACGTAAGGAAAATACTACATTCTACTAAATTCTACTTAATATAGGCGTCTTTTAGGCGCCAGCTATATTGAAATAACTGTAAAATTACTCAAATATAATGAAAAAAGTTACCTTGAGAATCATACGAAAGGAAAAAATAAAGAAGTAATAATAATAAATACATATACATATACTGTAAAAGCTTCACTGGAGCATAGCTCTCAGGGGAACAGAAATTTTTGTCTACTAGTTGAAATTGCTAAAGAAATGTAAGGCTGGTTTGCAATGAATGTCTGAGCGATGTTTTTCAAGTAAATTGAAATATCGTGCTTTCTTAATTTATGTAATTGTCGAGCAAAATTATTGTTATTTAAGAAAATCACCACACGTGTTGACATTAAATGTTATTTACGCATTTCTTAAAAAAATTTAAATTTATATACACAACATCTGATATATACATACATATGTATATACATAAGTAAATGAGTATGTATGTCTGTAATATATATTTAATTTAAAATGAAACGCAATAACAGGACGAATCATTTACTACGCTTATTTGCAAATGAAAATATTCGGTATTGAACATTTTACGTATAAAATATGAGTTAAATTTTCATTAGCAAATAACTAAATGAGAAAAGCTATTCACGATTAGAAAAATTATTTGCAAGTAAAACGCTGAAAATTTCCACTTTTTCCAAGGAGTTTAGTATTTTTGTCGATTAGGCAGCATTGGAAATAATTAAAAAAAATATTAATATATAAAAAATGTATAAAATAAAAAATATATAAAATATAAATATATAAAATAAATAATATATAAAATAATTAATATATAAAGTAAAATATATAATAATAATAATATATAAAATTTGCCGTCAGAAAAAAAAGTATAAAACCCGAAATTGTGCGCAAAAAGAATGAAGTTTACTAGATAGTGGGTAAAAAAAAAAATATATGTATATACAACGACAGTGTTACCAAATAACAATTCACAAGAGTGTAATCAGCTGTGTAATGGGTACGCTATTTTTATTTGCAAATATCGTACGTAAAAACGTAGTAATTGTGAAATTCTATTTGAATTTTTATATTGAAAATTTTTTTTCACCGATATAAAACAAAAAATAATTTTGAAATGCATATATAGTTATGTATTTGATATTGTTATATTAATTGAATTTATTAAAGATATAATACACCCTAAAAGTATACTACAACAAAAAATACTACAAGATATTTTAGGAGCTGTTATGATACAATGCAGTAAAAACAATCTTTTGAAAGATGTTGGAAATGTTGATTTTATCAGACACATTTCTAAGTCAGCCAGACTTTCAAATTAAAGTGTACCATTACCAAATAAAATGGTAATGGGTAAACCAGACTGAAAGTCGTATATTCAAATACGGACCTTGTAGAATATTAAAAATTGTTAAAACTAAAGATTACTGGAAAATTATTACGCTTAAATTTTTTTGATTTTGCCATATACGATATACCTTAAATTATACTTCATTTATTTATATAAAAACATTATATAAATTTTTTATGTGCTTTCTACGTATGTCTTTTATGTACAATATATTGAAATGAGTCGCTTACGTGTTTCCACCATTGCCATTAAAATTTAATCGCATGATTCATTTCTGTCAGCAATTTGGCGCCTACGGTAGTGTCGTTTGCAGCCATAACACAACACCAAAAACAAATTCTGTTACCACACACATATATAAAACGAAATTATTTTTATTGCCCACTTACGGGCGTTTAAAAGTGGCAAAATTTCTCTTAATACATATGATTCTAATTGTGCTTTTTCCCTTATAAACTATATGTGAAATTTATTATTACATACTTTATGATATTCTCATACAGTATGAAAAATATCATAAAGCATTTTATTACAAAAGTAACTCAAAAATTGAGGAGGAAAGCATATCCATATAGTACTATTTCGCTAACGCTTACTTAGCTCATCAGTGGATTTTCCCAACGTCTGAATATAAACCCAAGATCTATATGTTTAAAATTCAATTAATCAAACGAGAATTGTTTGAATATTAAACATACAAACCAAAAAATCTATAAACAAAAACATAACAATCCATGAGTTTACTTTTATAACATACTCACATTTCTATTTTTAGTTTTTTATTCTCATCTACACTAGGCTTGCCATCGGCCAGCATAACTAATGTATTTTGAATCATTAGTTTTTTTTAGCACAATTAGAATCATATGTATAAATAAATATTCCCAAAATAAATTCAGTTAATTTCTCTTAATATTTAGAAAAGTTTGGGAATTTCAAATGTATGGATGGAATTTATGAGCTTTTTTTTGCCTTTTTTCGAAAATTAAAAATTTTTAAACATAAATATGTATTTTATAAAAATTGATTAACCTTCTTTCTACTGCCGCTTTCAAACAACTTTGAAGTATTCCACAGCCATTCTTTATTAATTTAAATTTGCTTCCAAATCCTATTGAAATGTTTTAAATATTCACCATCTTATTTTTGAAAATATTTCTGGCTTATAGTCTTTATAAAGAGATTTTTTATATAGATTTTCTTTTTACAACCCTTTAATAAATCAAGATTTATTTTTATATGGATTATTATACACGAAAAATTTTTTTTCTTGTCAAAAAATTTGGTTTGAAGGATAAATAGCAATTGCAATACCAAGTTTATGCTTTATATATAAAAAATAACTTATGTTTTTTTTCTTTTCTAGAGCTATCTTGGCTTTAAATAACGAATGCCACGTTTAAAACATGACTTTATAAATGAGGATTTTATTTCAGCAAATAATATTGTAATAATGGTTTTCGCTTTTAATTTTAATCGCATTTATATACGTTTATTTACAATATACAATATTAAAATAAACAGCCTTCAAATATTAAATAAGGCTTAACACTAATTGATATTAATTTAAAAAAACAAAGGCGTAATTCTTACCAGCTGGCAAAATGGGAGCCCGGCATGTATGGCAGAAGCACTGCATTACAGAGTCGCGTACTAATCCAATCAACATGATGACAAATATTTATTGATTTTAAACGTGTATTTTATTGTAATAAACAATAGAAATTGAGAAGGTTATTTGTTTTCTCGTCTGGTTTTTTTTTTTGTAAATAAGTTTGAGAACTTTTCCAGTTTTCCTTTTGAGAAAATCAAGCTAACAATTTTAACACTAGATTTTTAGCAGTGACTGGTACATTAGCGATATGTTATGATTTTTTAAATTTATTTATATTTTTTAAATCTTTTATTTGTTATATTTTTGCCTTAAATTATAAAGGGCGGTGTCTGGATTTAAAATTACACTTGGTTTTTCAAAAAGAGAATTTGTTATTTCTTTGTAGCTGTTGTAATTATTTAAGAAAATTTTTTAGGAAAAAATTCTTGTATATTTTTATTGTAAACTTTCTGGATGGTTTTTTTTTACGTAGAAAAAAGTGAAGAAAAACTGTTCGTTTCTTTTCTAACGCAGACGGGTTTTTTTAATAAATTTATTTTTTCCCCTTATAAATATTTTTTCCTTCTACACGTTTTCTCTACTACCGCAAAGACGTTTATACACGTTAGTTGTCTTTATGCGTTTATGTTGACAGTTCTATATGTTTTAAATGTAGCTGAAGTTGGCTGTAGTTGACTTTAGTCACACACACACAAACACACCACTATATGCAAGTGGTAGTTAACGGTTATTTCGTTTTCCTTTTCCTTCTTGCCGTTTTTTGTGTTGCTAATGTGTATGCTCAGTGAGTACGTCAGCAAGAGAGTTAAGAAATGGACAGACTAAGTATAGAGATTTGTGTTTCCTCGTCGTATTTTTACTTTTCAAGTACGAAAATTTTAAAACGTAATTTAGAATTATTTTGACCAAAAACACTTACAAGCTTACTAAACTTGGTTATAAACGTAACGAAGGACCAAGCTAAACTGTTTACAAACATTGGGGAATATTTTTCAAATAGCTCTTCTTGTTGGTTTTTTTTTGCTAAATACGCAAGGACTATATTGTATTCTTCTTGCAAAGCAATATTGTGAGAGAAATAAAGAGAATTAATTAAAGAGCATTTTCTAACAACATTAGGAGTATTGGAAACAGATTGTGTTTGTAATTAGGGGACAGAAGGAACATAAAGCTATTATTATAGGAAGGACATTGCAAGAATTCTTTTAAAAGGTTTTTCGAAAATACTTTGATAAAAAAAGTGTAAACAGGGAAAAAAGTTTCGCAATTTAACATAAGATTCCACGATCATCGTATTTAACAAAAAGGAAATTTATTTACCATTAAGACCATATAATTAGAGCATTCACAAAGTATCATAAAATCTTATATGTATGTATTTTAAAATAATAACAAGAAATATGTGCCTATATAACTGCTGTGAGCTACACTTCATTTCAAGCTATTCAACCGTGTACAGGACAGTTTGAAGAAGTTTATTGGTGACTGGCTGGAGCATTGTCACAATGTGCAGTGTGTCTAGCGGCTTTACTTCAATGGAATGTGTTGTAATGATATCACGTTCCCGAAACTCTGACATTTTTACGTGTGACAATGGTGTTCTCGAGAGCGCATCCATTTGTAATCGATTCACCAGCGCATCGCAATACGCATTATAGAGGCAAAATTTTTTTTTAGCTGAACTGTTGGTATGTGGCATGAAATCCTTGCAGAAGTCTTTCCTGTTAATTGCGATGTTGGTAAACCTACCTCCACAAAACTTATTTTCCTACTTCCGGTACAGTGTATTGCACACGTAACAGCACTAGTCCAAGAAAGAAAATTTCAACAAGTGAGCTGATAAAAAAGAACAAATAAATACATATTTCCTATTTCAAAATGCTAAAAGTAAGTGAGGAAACCCGTTTCTGCGAAAAGTACATTTTCTTTGATGATTACAACAGACTAATAAACATACTGATTGCCACATTCAATATTATCTTTCAATGCACGCCTACTACATTGAAATAGGGTTTGAACCCACCAGATTCCCAGACCTGGCCTCAATACAACTATTGCAAAAACGTATAAAATGCAAACCTATAATAAGAACACATTTGTGTATGGAAATTACCCACAACAAGAATACAATGCTGTATAATAAAACTATTAAACAATGTATACATTAATACGGCCTTGTGAATTGGACAAATGTATTTCCAATATTTTTAACACCAGTGAAAATAAAAAATATTTTTGAAAGTTAAGGATTTCTGGCTGAATGAGCACTGTACTTCGTTTAGATGGGTTTATTAAAAAAAAAACTAAAAACTTCTATTTAAAAAAAGAAGTAAACAAAAGTTATTAAATAAATACAATCATCTTTCGAAGTGAAGATCCTTTGTGTACCCTATCTCGAAATATTTCTATGTAAGTGTACTCAGTAAGTTTTCACATTGCGATACCCTGATATACATAGTAGTATGTGTTTCTTTCTACAAAATCAAAAAAAAAAAAAAAGAATCCCCTTTACGAATTTTCTATAAAAAATTAATATATTTTTATTTTCTAAAATAAGTTCTTTAAATGTTTGTATTTCACAAAAATTATTTAATTTGCCTTTTTCAAGGGTTGTTAACTCTACTTTCTATTTTAAGTCTCTCATTTTGTTATACTAAAACTTCGTAACTTCAATAAAATTCATTGACTTGCGCTCATTGACTTTCAAAGAGAGCTTTAACTTCCAAAAACAAAAAAATCCATGGCCACCTTTTAATACATACGTCTGTATGTATATATATCGAGCATTTGGTGCAATACCGTCGTAATTCAAAAAATCGTGAAATGAGAAAAATACATTTGAAGTTTTGATAGTATTTTCGTTTACTAAAGTTATTTCTTTAAAAGTTTTTAAATAAAGAGGCATGTTTTCTAATGTTTTCTGTTTGTAAATTTCTTGTCATAAAGGAAATATTTCATTATTGCAAATTAATATTGTTGGAAATAGCTGGAGGCAATAAAGACATTTGTCGCTGTAGATCCTGAACAGTTAGCACACGTGATGACACAATCGAATGCAAAATTTTTTTGAGCAGAAAACATGGAACAGCTGATCATGAAATTGAGCAAAAGTACTCATATGAATCATCATCTTAAAAAACATCATTATTGGCAGAATACATTTGCTTGCATTCCTCGGTTGTTGCTAATTGTATGCGGAAAAAATATGAAATCATATATGTACATACATATGGACATGTGCATAAGGAAAGGTTATTATTTCAGTTGCTTAGAGAAAAATTTATGGCAATAATTCAAGGTAATTGAAAATGCATGAAACGAAAGTATTTAATTCCAATGACATACATACATTACAAGTTGGCATGTCAGAAAAATTGCCATTTTTCTGAAAGAAATAATTAAATGGAAGAAAAAAGGAAAAAAGCAAATCGAAAATATGATGAATAACAAATATTTTACAACTTTGTCATTTAACTTCAGTGTTACAAATAAAGAAAAAATATTTAATTTACAAAATGGGAAGTGTTAAGAGGCGCCTGAATATATGCACGTTTTAATAATCCATAAAAAAACCCGAAAATGTCCTGCATATTGCTCAGTTACTCAAATAACGTCATATCTCAAAAAATACTATTTTCTCACCGTTCTCACCTGTACTAAAAACAGAAGCTTAGACCTTTAGGAATATATGAAGTATGACCTGTACTAAAAACAGAAAAAAACAACAAAGCTGCCTACGTTTGTTAATAGTATGTGGACAGTAATAATCACTCTCGTATGTATTTTTCTAAGCTCTGTCGGATTAAATAGATGATATTAATGACTTTACAACTAGCTCCCTGTTGGCACAAAGGATACTCACGTCGTGTGTAATGGCATAAAAATATGTGTATAAGTGTTCTACTCAACTGGTGTTGGAGATTAATTGTTCTTTTTCCTTTATTCTAATCAAAAAATAATTTTTTCACAATATTGTCTTAAATTAACCGTGAATTTAAACACGACAAAAATTTTCATTCATTTGCAATAATTGTAGTTCGATTAAATTCTAAATATTAAAAATTATTTTTCATTACATGTGGCCCTTTTTTAAAAATTATTTTTTACTCTCAGCAAATTCTCCGCTGTTTGGCTAATACCGCATGGAAATTATCAGTTCATGAAAATGTTCATTAAGTTTTCAAAATCGCACGACGTGTGGAAAAATTCTGTCACACAGATACATTTTCAGTCCACACTACCTTACATTTTTAACTCACATTTCATATTTGGCAGATCGTGCGATTGTGTAGGATAGTGAATCGCAGCGCATTTGGAAACACGTATTTTAAAACATTCCGATATGAATATCGTTACCTTCAGTCGTATGCGAGCGAAGTTCACATTTTTTGGAAAATTATGTTTTTCATGCAGGCCAATATGGTAAACAAAAATACATGCCGAGCAAATACGAGTATTTGTTTTCTAATTGTTGTGTTGCAATGGTGTGTCAAAGTTCCATCATCCTGAAGAAGTGATAAAAGCCATTCGAAATATGAAAATTTCGAAGAAAATGTTAATAACTGTTGGCTACAACTTATAAATAAAAAAACATTTCAAATAATAAACATTTTAAGCAAGTTTTTTACCACTGCTCTAAAATTTATAAATTGGACTTCGATTCTTTACGACTGTAAATAAAAAAAGTGATCGTTTAAGATCAAAATAAAAAAATTTTGTTGTTGTTTTCAATATAAAATCGCAAGTGAAACATATTTTACATGTTCCCTAAACAAGCTGTAAACATAAAAAAAGTACTAAACAGCATTTAAAATGGCGTTAAAACATCATAATACTGTCACTAAAACGGTTAAAGTAATGTTTCAGTCAATTTATTCAAATATAACAAAACGAAAAAACAACATTACATACATTTATAACCCTATCAAACAAAGTAACCAAAATTATACTGTCTACCGAAAGACTAACAATTTTCACGCCAAAAATTTAAAAAAATTTAGCAAAGATTTTTAGCAACAATAAAATATAATCCTTTTAAAAATAATAGTACAGGATCCGTTTTATACAGACATAAAATTTATCACAATATTGCTGCAAGAGAAACAATGTGATATTTTACTCATACACATTGTGTATGAGTGTGAATGTGTAAAAAACATGAATGTAAATTTATTTGCCCTTTTAATGCCACAAAAATCACGCCAAGCATGAGTAATAATGCAAAACACTCTTTTTAAGATGGAGATAGTGGCTCTCGGTCAGCCAGCCATTCAGTCAGTTCTCCAATGGAAGTGACATAAATTTAACAACATAAAAACATTTCAGCCACCTGAAAGTGTGAGAAATAAGGAATACTTTGAACATCCCCAACGTTAATAAGTTTACGACGTACAAGGCAATATAAACACACAGTGGATCGAACTGTGTAAATAAATGATAAAAAAAACAAACTTCTTAATTACATATAGAGTGTTGCACAGCCGTGAATGTCTACCTGTGTTGAGATTTCTGTTAAGTAAGGTTTGGCAAGTCATCATGAATCGTTTGACGCCTGAACAACGCTTCCAAATGGTGGAAATTTTCTTAAAAAAAATCTCTGAGCACTTCGTCCATTTGACCGTCAACATAATCGGCCTATTGAGCATTCAACTAATGCAGTTATTTATCGTTTTAGCACTAAATTTACTCTTCCCGATTCAAACCCATTAACGAAACAAAAAATGTCCGTACCGAAGAGAATGTTGCTGTTGTAGCGCAAAGTATTGAAGAAGACGCCGGAATATAGATTCGTCGCCGTGGCGAGTGCTAGAGAGCCATGCTGACGGAATTTTTGTTTCCAAAAATTAATCAGCCAAACATCAACTTGGCATACAGCGCGTTTTTTTTTATCATGGACCAGCACTCAGGAGATGACCCCTATACATGCGGTGCATTGTCCTGGAACTAGAGGAAAGGGATTGTAGGAGAAACGATAGGAGGTGAAGCTTCACTATCTTCCAACATTGCTTTTTGCACGTTATTTGTTTTTGCAGCAGTGTTGCAACGTCTCTGTTGTCAAGGAGAACTATTAAATGTTGAAGCTTCGTTTTTAGTAGCTATTTTTTTTTGGTAATTATTTTACTTCGCCGATGCCACACAATACCGACGAAGGAGGGCGTTCTGATGTGCTTGTGGATTGGATACAGCTGAAGCCGTTACTGTTCAGTGACCAGTGACTATGCCTCCGCCACTGAAACCTTCCGACAATAACTGACACAAAGGCACACAAATGTACAACAGAAAAATGCGAAATGTTTTTATGAGTCTGAAACTGGTGTTCCCAGGAAAAATTTTTCGTTTTGTAGTCAAGTGCAGACTACTTCGACCATCGCCACCATTAACAATCGATTTCAAAATCAATTTAGTGACAATTTGATTTCCAGAACTGGTCCTGTGCACTGGCACCCTCTTTCGTACGATTGAATGCCTCTGGATTACTTCTTATTAAAGCCACCATTGACGCCATACGGCCAGATTTATTGAATGGACCGTGTAATTCGTAGCCGCGACGGCTAGTCAGTAGTCATGTTCAGTAATCTTAGTGAAAACTTCTCGTAAAGTGGAAAGAAACTATATCTATAACTGCAAAACTATGAAAAGTAGTTACGTCGTTACGTTAATTATGGCAAAATTTATTACTCGAGGCCTATTTGCCAATATTAAAGACGGCGACTAAATTGGAATAAAGTTGACAAATTTTTAGCCACAGTGACAGAAATTTGGCCGTCGGCTCTGAAAATATATTGTATATTGTGATTTAAATATTTGTTGTTTACAAAAATTTTTACTTTTAACAATTTACTTGAAGTTTAAATAAAAAATATATTTTCTGGTTCTTTTTCTACACTTTTTTTCTAGGATTTATATTTAGATAACTGACGAACTCTGGTATAAGTATAGGTTTATTATATTTCTTACTGTTTAGTTACAGAAAAATGTATTTCCAATAAAATAAGCGTGGAAAATTTCAATTATGAAGAGAATTATTTTTCGAAATTTTTTCAGTATCTTTTAAAAAAATGTTGGGCTTTTCCAAAACTAAATTTCTTTAGTATATATTTTTTTGTTTGGATCATTGATTAGGAGATGTCCCAAACGTATGCAATGCATGCACCGGAACTGGGTGGAAAAGGTGTAGAGTGTAAAGGAGAGACTGTTGGTGAAGTGATAAGATGGATATAACTGTTAATTCTTGCCCAACTCTGCAATTATGAGTTATATTTTTTACGAATTTTGTAAAGCAGAGTTGCATTTTTAAGGTAAAGAAGAGCTACTTTGTTTATTATTTTACTTCGCTGAAATTTTTTGATCAAATACCAAGGAAGGAGCACAGACACAATAGAAACATTTTTATCTGATCGGGAATCTTTTGGTTGCAAAGTCAACACTCTAACTACAAAAAAAGCACATTAGGTTAGATTAGGTCTGCAGGTTGCTGGATTTAAAGGTAATAAAGTTCCCAGCCCACTTGGGTCCAATTTTATAATAGTCCCATTGTGACACGTTGTTGTGAAAAAACGTTCATGTGTTGTAGTGATTCAGACCAGAGTCTTGGATAGCAATCGAACATTGATCCCCAAACTGATAATCTAGCGCACAGCCGACTAGACTACCTAGACATAAAAATAAAAAATGTACTTTACAAAGATAAGTTTTCCAAAGTGTACATTTCCTAAAAGGCATTTTAGAAACCATTTTCCCAAGAGTACTTTTTATAAAATAATTGTATACCCTTAATTACAACGAAAGGACGAGCACTTAAATTATTTCTAAAAATGGGTCGGAAAAGTGATTCAGCAGTATGTGCTTGAATATGAAATGTCTGTAAGCAATAACTTAATAATTTAACTCGCTCTTCTTTCCCCATGTCAATTATTAACTCAATCGTTTTAAAGAGCTACAAAATCTACACATATTGGCCACCATGCCATTTCTCAAAAGGACCACACAGTTAAATATTTTCGTACACAAATCCAACACCAGAATGTATTGGAGAGAACAGCAATAATACATGCTCTTCTAAATTCAAATGCGAACAAACAGAATAACACTGTGCGTTAGAGAATAATCAAGAAATCTGAGTATAAATTTTGTATCAGTTATAGCTACTAAAACGCATAGTATATTCTAAATTAGAAAGTAATAGATGGATATGGTGAAACCATTGCGGCGCCAACTAAATAGCCGCATACTCGTTCCATAGTGTTTCAAGTCCCTTCTGTATATGACTCTTTACATTGTTCTTGTTTCGTTCTTGGTTTTTATATTCAATATAAAGGATGAATCATTTCATTTTCTTAATTCGTGGTGAAAATGAAGAAATGAACAAAATGGAAAATATAACTGACGGTGTAGTGTAGTGCTGTTGTTGTTGTTGTTGTTGTTGTTGTCTATTTTTATAATCGAAAAAATAAAAAAATACAAAATTAAAATTGTAGAAATAAATAAAATAGTATACTCAAATGAATTTAGTTCTTTTTTTTGTGGCTTCAGAAGGACTGACTCAACATTAAGGGAAGGAACACAGTTGCTTAGAATTAAAATTTTTTTTTTTTCAAATGTTCCGAATATACCTAGTGCAACAAGAAATTCTTCTTTTTTTAATGTTACGAGTTAATTTATATACCTTATAATTGTGTAACTTCACGCCCACGTTAATCTAAGCAAATGAACTAAATATATATAAACTTGCTCATGAAGTATTTGTGTAAATAAATCTTAAATATTACGGTAATTAGAAGAGACTTATATACAGGGATTAAAATAATTTTTAAAGAATTATTCGCCGTCTTAGAAAATGAATCAGTGTAGTTTTCTTTTTCGTAATAATATATACATATCTAAAAAATCGAAAATAAATTAGGCAAATTATGTAACACTTAAAGCGCAATTAGACGTAGCGTACCATTATGGCATACCCGTAATTATGGCCATAACAAAATTTGTAGTTGACTTTCGAAATTCGGGCATGTTCGGAAAAGCATTACTGGGCACAGCCCGTTCGAAAAATCATCAGTAAGAAATACTGAAACGATGTGTAAACAAACGTCAAACACGCGTCCGAAAATTAGCTGCTGCAACGATGAGAAATATTTCTTTCATAACTGCACAACAAATTTGTATAAGCGCCAAAATTCAAGTTAATCCCACACATATCCAATGAGACGAATTGATGCATTTGCCTTTCATGTAGACTGGTTAAAGGTCATAGGGAAATACGTGAAGGCTGCAATCATCTCTTTATGTCAACCGTACACATACATTGTTGCCCATAAGTTCTGTTCGAACAACTGTTTCTATATGCTTAAGGTCAGTCTAATTTGAACCCTTCAGCAGTAATAGAACGGTTCCAAAATTTTAAAACTACCCGGTACTCAATTCGCATTGATTAAAACTTGAAATTTATTTCTGAAAATTAAAATAGAAATCTTTTTTATGAAAAGGAAAGAAAATATTTTTCTGCTAAAAATAACGGTTTACTTCCCTTCAGCATGAATTCGCCTAGAGAATTATGCCGACAACTACATATTCACCAAAAGCAAAGTGAAAACATGGCACCATTGTCGGTCGACTTCTGTGTTTACTTTTTTTTGTGCCTTGTTTGTTCAAAGCATTTGTTTTTTCCGTAATTTTCGTGGTATAATATTGAAACAAAAGGAGTATGACGCTGGCGTCACTAGGATCTGTTCGTGTTCGTATTTGTATTATTTTATATTTATGTTTTTAAGTTTCGTTATTTTTTTATTTTTTTTTTTAATACTGGCGACGTAACGGGCGGCGGTTAATTTTTTTGTTCTGAAAAGTTTTTCTCGCTACTACGTGCAACAGCAACAACAAACTAAAATTGCAAGGAAATGTTAGTCATACTCATGAGTAGTTGGTGTCTGTTACACAAAAAATTGTTAAGGATATGCATGTTTTATGTATGTAGTATGTACATACGTATATGTGTGTGTATGTCTACATAAGTTTGTAGATGTGTATTTGATCTGTTTTAACTGTTTTTATTACGACTTTCGTTGTTACCGGTTTATTACTTTCGACATGAGTGCGATGGTGGAAATTGTGCTGCTCATTGTGGTCAGAATTGAAAAATGTATTTTTATGTAACAAAATATTAAAGCACAAACTACAAATTTAAAATAAGAACAGCTAAATTTTAAGAAATTCGAAGACTTCAAAATAAGCCACAATAATTATAAGGAATGGATATTGAAATTATAAAAACTGAGATGCGTACGCACAGTGCACGACTTAATTATTCGTGCATTCCAAAGATATTCAGAAAGATATTAAAAAATATGCAAGGCACAGTGCGCTTGGTTCTTAATGATTAAATGATAAAACTTCAGTACCTTATTTTGCTGATTTTAGGGGGCAAATCAAAGCTGCAACGAAATGAAATTTTTTTTATTTATAAACATGACTATAAATCGGGCAGCCTTATTTGTGTGTCTCTATGATATTTAATTTGAGGATTTTCTATATACATATAATATACATTATGTATGTCCTTTATCCTTCTTTTCGATCTAATTTATGGTCTCATATAATGCGATTTCCCGCAACACTTCACTTTTTCGGGACGTAAGTACCGTGTTGTAGAGATGAAACATATTAATGTAATGCTAAATAACTAGTTTTTATCTCAAAATAATTTGTGTAACAAATCTCAGTTTAACAAAAGCATTTGATATCACATCATTCGTCATACCGGACTTAAACTGTATTTATATATTTGATGTTGTTACCACACCACTCTTTGGTCACTATTTATCAGTAAAATTTCGTGTACAGCACTTTATTTTTGAGTGTATTTCCAATTAGTCTGCCCCCCTCCCCATCCATATATTTTTGAATTCGTATTCATCCTTAACAATTTTTTCAGTACATTATATGAGTAAAAGTTTCCTGTATTATTATAATACGTATGTATGTATCTTAAACATGTATTGTATTACATTTTTTATAGACATACATGCAATACAATGTACAAGTGTCCCTAATGTGCTCTTAGTCATACTAGACTACCCTGGCCATATTTGTAATCCTGCTTAAACCCTCATTGTAGTGGCCGTCTCTAATGTCAGTCTTCACGTCTGTATATGAATTAGTTTCTTTTTGTCTTTGTGGTCCTGCTACTACTTTACCTGTAGTAGTTTGCAGCACTTTTTCGTGAAGTAAAAAACTCCATATAAAAGAACTACCCAAAAGCTTCAAGTTTCCAACAGATTTAAGTTTAATGGGTGATATTTTATAATTTATTATGAAATTATACACTTACATCCCAACTATGGGTTGCTACCAAACTGATACTACTTGTGGTCAGCTGGTGCTGGCGGTAAAACCAACCAAGTGATAGTGGCTGTAGATGATGTGTTATTAACAACACTTACCTGTAATGAAAATGAAGAGAAAAAACATTGAGTGTTATTTAAGAAGAACTACTTTGAAAATTTATAATGAAAACTTATTGGAAAAAATTAATTTACATTGAAATCAAATAGACCATGGAAGTTGGAAAAAATAAAACAAAATTTTAATAAAAATTTTAGTAAAATCAATGAAGAAATTCTTTAGATGTCCATGTATAAAAAAATTAGTGGTAAAAATTCAATTATTATTGTTTTCTTAATTGAATTAAAAATTTTACCAGCATCAAAAAATATATATGAATTCAAATTGAAAAGTTATTGCATATTAAGTTCCATTTGTATAACGAGTGTTGCAGACGAGTATATGAAATAAAACAATCAGGAAAGCATTAAAAAAAATTACCCGTAATTTTGTGTATTTTAAATATAATTGATTTAAGTATTGAGTTCAAAAATTAATTAAAAATTTAATTGAATTGATTAAAGTTTTAATCGGAAAAATATATTATTCTAATTAAAGCTGTTAATTAAAAATAAAAAGTAAAAATTTTTTCTGTGTACAATTGAATGAAATTTTAAAGCACTTTGCTATAAGTAGCAGTCAAAAAAAGATCACATATTTGCTCTCTCTGCTCCACAAACTTTTGCTGTTTTGAATTCCGTAAAATGTATGATTTATTTAATCACTTTTTTAGTGCAAGGCGCCAGTGTGTGCTTTGTTATTACCAGACTAATGAAACACAATTTGTATGTTCATGTATTAATTATTCTGCTAAAGAAGTATAAAAAAATAGTGGACGAGTCAGCTGTGGCTATTTTTGTAATATTACTTTTCAACGTTTTTCTTTTTTTTTTACCAGCGCTCAGGGGAAATCCGCTACATATGCAATGCATTGCACTGCAAGAGAGGGATAGTTTAGAGATAGACGGTGGTGAAAGTGGTAGGAAGGCAGAGCTTAATTCTTGCAGAACTCTGTAGAACTCTGCAAGAATTAAGCTCTCTATCCTTCTACGCTACGCCACCTGTCACTTCTCTACACTATCTTGCACTGCAGGCGATAATTAATAATGCATTGCCATAATTAATCAAAGAACATAAAAATATCGCCCATTTAAATGAAATATTTACAAATTTAAAAATTTTATTGTTGTTCATAATGTAGAATAAATCGTCGAAATTCATATAAATGCATTCATTCGATATTATTTATTTTTTTAAAGAGTTGTTTTCAAATTGTAAATTTAAAACTCATTTCCCACAAAAATAGTCTTTTTTATTGAGCGATACATTTATGTAGAATTTTAATTACATATTTAAGTGAATTAATTACTCCGGTAACAAAATATGCAAAACGGCATTTATCGTTTACCTCATCATCTTATTGAAGTTTCACACAAAATACTTTACTGTAAGTGACTACAACCAATTTAAATTATTCCCCACGGGAATACACGTATTGATATTTTGAGTAGATCATTGCGCATTAATATTACATGCGACCACATTACATGTGCCGTCCAACAGAATTGTAAAATTGTTAAATGTCGCTACTACTCTTTAAGTTTACGGACAAACCCCTTTCAAACCAATAACAGCGGATTACAATCGATAAACAGTAAAAAATTGGAATTAAAGTGTTCATACATTGAAATTTTCTGTGCATTCAAACTTTAACGCCAATGACGACATTTACCCCATAATAATAGTTTACTGAACCTGCAAATTATGTATGAGAATATATAAAATGTACATACATACGTGCATACTCGTTTGTATGCAAAAACCATACAATAACGAAGGCGGCGGCAATGTGAATTGAAAAAATTATAGCTGAACAATACTGACTAACAGATTTAATGTAAGACGCCACACCAATAAGTTTCTTATATCAAGTTTCTTACATATAAAGCTCACAAAAATTCTTGTAAATTTATAGCTGTGACGTAGGCTGCAGGCAAGTTTTGACAGTAATCAGCTGTTTACTTGCCCTTGATTTGAAACAAAAGTAGCTAAGAATTTCAAAGCAAATTCGCACCAAGTTTTAAAAAGTATGAGTGTATTTTTCTAATCTTGGACCAGCGCTCAGGATGTGACCCCTACACATGCGAGCGATGACAGGAGGTGAATCTTCACTATTTTACAACTGTGCGCTTGCAGGTTTTTGTTATTTAAGGCAAAGCTGCAGCGCCTCTGATGTCAAGGAGATATTAAATTTTGAAGCTTCGTTTTAATTCACTAGTGCTACACAATATCGACGAAGAAGCGCGCTCTGATGTCTCTGCGGATTGGTATCAGGTGCAAGCGGTACTATTCAGTGACCACTGACTATGCCTTCGCCAGAGAAATCTGCCGACAACAATTGACAAAGACACACTTTCGCTACATATTTACAATTTTGAAACAATTTGCTACCACTTTCGTATTTATTTAAAAGAAACTATATTTCCTATATATAAAATTTACATGATGTTCAAACATATAAAATGACGCGTAAACTAACTTGGAAAAAGCTTTTATATTTTATATAAAAACAAATCGCATACATTGGATAGTTAGTTCTATGCTGCCCACAATTTTTTTTCAGAAAATTAAATAAAAATACATACATATGTATATAAGTATGTATGTGTATTTGCTGTCATTCATTTGTACTTTTTGAAATGTTAGCGGCAAAATAAAAACTATGTTTGAGTTTCATTTAACGGAAAAGTTTGAATGTTGCACATAAAAAAATAAAAGTAGTGATCATGTGTTTCATTTCTCATGCAAAAGAATCTTGGTTTTTTTTTGTCAATATCTTGTGGCAATAAAAGCAAATAAAACCAAACGAGGTGGCGTTGTCAATTCTTAGAAGGAATGAAAAGCAAAAGAAATGCTTCTGTATAACTGCAGGTTGTACATCTGAAGAATATGTTTGAGAGTATGATGTCAGTCCAAAGCAAATCGTACTGCCAATGAACTTGCTTCAACAGTAGCATTAAAGGAATGAAAACAATATTCATACATTCATACTACAATCCTCAATCCTCAATAAACTTAATAATATGTGAAATTGTAAAGCATCCATCAGTATGGGCTGTAAAACTTTTAAGCTGTCTTCTGTTTGCAAATGTTACAAAAATTATATTTTTTTTTATCTTGGACCTGCACTCAGGGGATGACTCCTACACATGCGATGCATTGTGCTGGATCTAGACGAAAGGGATCGTGAAAGAGAGGACAGGTGGTGGAGCTTCACTATCTTAAAACTCTGCTTTTGTACATTTTTTGCTTATAGCAGTGTTGCAGTACCTGTGATGTCAAGCAGACATAATCAGTTTTGAAGCTTTGTTTTAGTAGCCATTTTTAGTAATTACATTACTTCGTTGGAGTATTTTGATTTTAAAAATAATGCCTTGCTGCCACAGACAGGCGATTTCGTATTTCATTATTTAAAGAATAAATTCCTTTTCTTATATAAAAATTCATAAAATTGTTCGTTTGTGTCTTGGAGTTTTCAACAAAAGTTTTGCATTCTTTTTTATTACTCCATATAAAAAAAAATTTAACATTTATCGATAAAACAAAAACGTTATATAAAGGTTATATGTATAAAAGAAATATCTGACTGGCAGGTATATGATATTGTGTGATAGATTAAGAAAAGTACGTTCAATGAAACGAATGAAAGCCTCTTAACATTAAAAAATTTATAGAATAATTAAAAAAAATTGAAAATTGACGATATCAAACTGTCATATTGTACTAGTTTGCAGGATCTTATTTACTAACGAAGCGTAGATAGAAAATTGAGCTCCGATGGCAAATAGATGTCATAGAAAAGTTCATTGACGTCATATAGTAGACAATGGGCCAGAACTGAAAACTATTAATAAAATAAATTAGGCACAGCAATGTTTTTGACTGCATATTTATTATTAAGAATAGACATCCTAGACATGTATGCATGTCCTTGCTTGACAAATTTTATCTTTTGGTGGTCAAGAACCTCATGCGAGAACCCACTTATTTCCTTTTCAAATTATTTTTTTTATCTTTTGTTTCTTCTACAATATTTTTCCAAGTTGTGCAAAAATAACAAGAAAAATATTTTTGCATGTCAGTAGAAGAAAATATTGCACATTTTGTGTGATTTTGTTTTTTTCTCTTTTGCACTGGTTATTACAAACAAACCACAAATCGTTATTGCATTTGTATTACAACTGAAATAAATTCAACTGCTGCATTCAACTTAAAACGCCCAGTTTTTTTCTTATATGCATATATAAAATGTGCAGATATACCAACAAAAGACCCACGCAATGAAATGAATTCAAATTGCACTGCTACACAATTCATGGTAGAGCACAGTGTGAAAGAAGAATGAATTAAGCAAGAAAATAATTGCTTTCTTTGGCACACGTTTTTGAATAGTTATTAATAAAGATTAGTAAGTACGTGGCGTATTAATAATTTTATTATTAATATTAATATATATTAATTTTATTTATTATTATATATTGTATTTTAATAATAATAATTAAAAATTTAACAAACTATTTAGGAAATTTCAAACAAATTTTTAATAGCAAAAAAAAATATTTGCCTTCAATTCGACTGCTTATTGGATATTAATTTCTATTTGTATAAAGAGTGTTTCATATATGAAATAAAACTAAGCCATAATTTTGATTATTTGAAAGCAAAAAAAAATTAATTATTTATTTATTTAAGTATCAAGTACAAAAATTAATTAAAAATTTCATTCAAATGATTAAATTTTTAATTAAAAAAGTATATTATTCTAATTAAAGTCGTTAATTAAAAATAAAATTTTTTTCTGTGTATACACTGAACGAATATAATGTGCACATGCAAAACTTTTCCACTTCCATCCTGCCTGAGTAGTTAGGGCGTTAATTCAACAGACAACTTGCTGATTTGTCTATGCTAACAGCGCTTCCTTCCATCGGTATGTGAGCAACTAAACATCGGCAAATTGAAATATTTAATAAAATTGCTACCCTCCGGCCGGGTAAGAAGAAATCATTTCTGGAACAATTTATCTGCATCTGAGTTAAAATTAAATCTGTGCTAAGTTGGAATACCGATTATTCATACCATTTGGAGAAACAGTTCAGAATATGTCACATTCTTAAGCATTAAATACATCTGGATTTGTGTACAGTCTAATATGAAAATGATAATTTTTAAATGGTTACACGACCACAGTGGTAGCTGCCGCCAAATTGGGTTAATTTATATTGTTGTGAGCGACATACCCACATTTAGTATTGTCAATATAATAAGAAATGAGAAATAAATCACATATTAAAAATATATTATTTTATTTAACAGAAAACAACAAGAAAAAAATTTTTAAATAAATTAACAATCAAAAAGTTTTAAACAAGTGAATTTTTTACATTTTTACGTTATATAAATATATTTTAATAAATACATTTATTTATGTGGCAATATTGAAAAATATTATATCTTTCTACACCAAACAAATATTAGCTGTAGTGCTCTTAAGGCTACGCACGCCGCCAACAACATTTCTAGTGGTGTAGTCAGGGTTGCCAGAAGAAGACAGAAAAAAGTGAAGTTTTATTTAAAAACCCTGCTTTCCCACAGTGAGTAGTATTAAGACTTACCTACTCCTCGTACATAGACGATAAAAGCTAAAAAAAAATTGAAACTAAAATAAAATAAAAAAAAACAGATCAACAAACTTTTAAAGCAAAACAGCAACGCCTGGTAACAAACATGAAAGTTTTAGTGAAGAAGCAACAAACACGCTTCGTTTCTTTATATTTTATTTCACGTTTTAACAAAAAAAAACTTATCCAACATGCAACACCAAGTAGATTCAAGTCAAGACGTTGCGTAAGGAAAATCCTCATCATTATTATCATCATCGTTAATAATACAGAAAGAAAAAAACAAATAAATAAAAAATCTATATGAGCAGAGAAGACGGCGTCAAAAATAAAATAAAAAATAAAATAAAATATTGCTGAGGAAAAACTGGAAAACTTGAATTTAAAGGGTGGCAAGATTTTCGTGTCAAGGGAAATGCATTTGATTTAGCGTTTCTGTTATCGGTGGTAAATCCCCTAATTTAAAAGTGGGTTGTTTCGAACCAGCAACTGGAAATATTTGAAAATCTGCATACTTCACAACATCAAACAGAAAGCTATAAAAACTCAATAATATACAAGTGGAAATAATTTGTTCATTTTAAAAGGACTTTTATTATGTAAACAGGACGTTTTTCATTCGGTTATAAAAATTTCTTTTAAATTCAGCGACAAAATATTTTCTCCCGGAGGGTGTATGATCAAATTTAACACTGCTATTGATTTTTGTTCATTTGAATGACCTACACCAATAGTAGATGAGAGCAGTGACATGAGCGACTACGAGGGTGGCTTTTAAAGCTACTTAAAATGACTTTAAGTCCCCATCCACACTTGCAATTTTTGCCGTGCAGCAATGCTGGGGCGGGGAATTGATTGAGGAGGGGTACACGGTTTCATATGTTCTTCAATTCTCTTTTGCTTTGCAATTTTCACTATTCAACTTTAAGTTTGATGTATGTATTCGTATTGGTATTGTAGGTGAAAAAAGGCAAAAAAATATATAAAAATAAGAATTTTTAAAAATTGCAAGATTTAATCAGGTTCCACCAATTAGTTCTACAACAGCATAAACACATGCATTTTGATGGTATGAACACAGTAGGTAAAAATAATATGTGTTCTAGAGATTTTAAATACATCTCTGTAAAGCAAACATTAAGCATCTCCGCTACTGGCGTTATAAGTAACGCTAAGTAAAGCTAACTTGGACCTTACGAATACAAAGTGAAGTCAGAGGCCATATTTGAGTACATGCAATTATTTTTAAAAATTTTTATTGAAAATTAAAAATTTAAATCAGTTTGTCGCCTTCACCAATCAACAACTCTCGTATTCTTTTCTAATATTTTTTATGTTTGCAGACTTTTTTTTTATAATTTTGGTGAAGAAACAAAAAGAGGTATGAATATTTTTTTCCCTTAGTGGTCAACTCTCGTATACTTGTATATTATTTTTACAATTTGTAGACTATTTTTTCTACTGCGGGCCCCTTTATAAAATAGCATACATAAGTACATACATGTGTATGGATGTGTATATTTTGTTCATTTAAAGGGGACAAGGGAAGTAGTATCAACACTAAGAACAAAAGTTTTTTTTTTCTTTTTTTCTTTCATTTTCTTATTTTTAGTTTTGTTGAAATATTTGACAAGGGTAATTTGGTGTTTTACGTTTTTTTTTCTTATTGACTTTTTTTTTGGCAACAAAGAAAAATGCAAATATTGTATTTGTTACAACAAAACAAAATCCCCATAACTTTGCATGAGTCATACAAAAAAAAAATGACGAAATCAAAGAAAATTGTTGGGTGAGGGTAAATTATATTACTATATTGTATTTCTATTATTAGCACGAGACGTAAAAAGAGGGGGCAATTGAATAAAAAAAAAAAAAAGAGTAAAAAAGTAAGTATACTTTTGGGGTAAGTGTATGTTGCTTTTTTTTGTATGATATGCAAGCAGAAGTTTGTTTACTAAGTGCTTGTGTTGGTAACAATTTTATTTGTTTTTGTTTCCTTTTCCTTTGTTATTTTCATGTTTCTTTTTTTTATTTCATCCATTCTTTAACAATAACAAGTGTTTTACTTTGTAACAAGAAATTGCTATAACGAATGAATTTGAATTGTTTGGTAACAGTTACAGTAACATTATTATTATTTATTTTCTTTTTTTCATAAGGGATTTCCTTTATTTTTCTTCGGCAAGTCATAATGCAAGTGCTTTAGTTTGAGTAGTAGTTTAGTTGGATTTCAAGAGTTTTCATATGAAGTGAAGCGGATACTTTAAGAAATGTGTAAAAACATGGCAGGCAGAGTAAAATGATGATTTTATTGCAAGAAGTTTATGCAACATAAAATAAATTACATTTTATGACCCCATTTCTGATTGTTCTTAGATAATGAAAACGTTTCTCTTTTTTTCTTTTCTTTAATTTACATCTTAGCTCCCTCTCTTACGAGTACGACGACATTAAATACAAAATATTGAATGCAATCATTTTGCATTACGAAATTAGACAAAAAGAAATCGAAAAAAAAATTAACGGGGGTGTGGGAGAGTAGTTGGTGTTGATGATTACTTTCATCTCATTTAGGTTTTAGCTAAAATCTTATAAGTGCTTTGACGTCATTTTGGTGATATTATATCCGTTATTTGCAACCAAAATACACAACATCTATTTATAAATATTAAAAGTTTATAGCTAAGTCAGTTATCAAGTGTTTATGTTAAACGAAAATTTTGAAAGTTGTGAAAAGTTGCTGCTATGCAATACCGACGAAGGGGGGCGCACTGGTGTGGCTGTGGATTGGTTACAGCTGAAGCCGATATTGTTCAGTGACTAGTGACTATGTCTTCGCCACTGAAACCTTTCAACAACAACTAATGCACATCAGAAAAAATGGAATATATTGTTATGACTCAGTCTGAAACGGGGTTTGAACTCAGGACTTTCTGGTTTTGGAGTCAACGTGGAGACTATTTCAGTGTTTGAAAGCAATGTGGAATAGGCGTGATATATAAAAGCTTACGACTAGTTTTTAAATATAAAATATTCATAGTATATACACATATATACATATGTAAGTAGGTATGTTCTGAAAAATTATAGAACAATATCAAATAATTCCACCGCTAATGGAGTGTTTATTAGTGTAGGTTATGAGAAAAAAAACTAAAGGAATAAGACAGAAAACTATTTAATATTCTGCTGCATAATTTTAGGTTCGTACTTGTACATCGTGTACCTACTACGCCTCATTTAATTAATGGCCTCGAACTTGTTGTTAAAATAAACTTTTGTTCGTTTAATCAAATAGAGTGTGTTCAAAGAACAAAGCCACAACAAAATACCGTAGTGAATGGCAAAAAAAAAGAGAAAAATCAATAATTTTATTCAACATTCAATAGCACTTTTTTTATATTTTGTTCTTTTTCCATTTTCTTAAAACAATGGAATATATACTTGTCTTAACATGTTTAAAAAAGAAATTAATAAAGCAATATGTTAGAAAATTAAAAGCAAATAGAAGTAATATGGTAGGAAGACGGAAATAGAAAAAAATAATGAATAAATAAAAAGCCAGGTAAATAAATATAGGGAATTTGCGCAAAAGTGGACACAGTTTGTAGGAGGATTGTTAATGTTTATTATAATGTTTTTTTTTAAGATGTCTACCAACAAGGGTTTGAAGTAGTGATGTTGATTTTTTTTAATTGAATTTCGATACCGTTATTATATAAAATTACAGTACGCAAAATCAAAACAGGTTTGTAGTCTATTTGTACGTATTTAAAATTTCTATTTTTAGTAGAATAATTGTATAATTTTTGTAATATTAAAGCTTATATAAAAGGTGTTATTTAGCCATTTATGCCAGAAACAACCATTGGCGTTATTTTGCTTAGTTGTAATAAAAAACCTATTTTTTATGATTATGAAATAATAAATAAATAATAATTAGAAATTACGCCGCCTAACTTTCGCAGGTTTAAATTACCCTACAATATGATAATTACTGTATGGTTAACATCACTGGTTAGTATTGTAGTGTACACAAGAGCTGGATGGAGATGTGAATTTGCAAAGTCGGTTTGCAAAACATTTGATGGAACTGTAAAGTAGACACGTTAATTTTTATAGATCATTAGCTTATTTAAAATTGAAAAATTTAGCTAACTGAAAGGAGAGCCATTTTGTTTAGCCTTTACTTTACTGTACTGTTCGATATACATTAGCAAAGACTGTTCGAATATTCTAGAATACAACAAAGCCATGATACGATAACTACATTGTATTGTTTAAAAGAACGAAACAGGTTTAAAGTGCTTTTAGACAGTGCTTTACAAGTACTACATACACAACTAATAAATTCACTTAAAGCCACTCAGCACATTACAAATTACACACATGCATCGCACATACCACATTGGACTTGTTTACAGAGCAACGGTACATAGTATTGGACAATTTCAACTAGTTTAACGTTAAGTATTGAGTATCCGGCTAAAACACGTACAGGACGCTTTAAGACATCAAATACACAAGGAACAAACATTAAAGAGAACTGCAAGAATATTGGAAATACGTGTATTTTTAAGCACGACCTTTAAATTTGTAGTCTTCATTCAGTTCATATTTCGTTAGACAACCCCTTAAGTGTCAACTAAACAGGAACTTTAATAACAAGGCAACACACACACAATCATTCCTGTACACGTATGCACATATACGCACAAGTCGTCGTCAGTCAGTTCAAAGTTGTGTTCTCAAACTTCGCCACGGAGTGCCACCGCTATTTATTCTGCTTGTACTCTCTCCTTCAGCAACCCAGCTTAATTTTCTACAACTTATCAGTCGTGTTTGCTGCGTGTTATATGTACATCGTACATGTTGCTACACCGAAATTGCACGTTGTTTTTATGTGTTTTCGCTGAAGCTGTGTTATGCATATAAATTACTTTTGTGAATTTTCGTTCGTCCAAACAACAGCACCAACGAAAGTACCTGCGGGCTGAAGGAATTACGCTTCAGAATTTCATTTTACGTCATTTAAAATTTTGCATCTGTCAGAGTGATTTTAATTTAAAAAAACATACTATTTTTTTGTGAAAGATGCTTGTTTCATGAATGCCTTTCATTAACAAACATTTGAAAATACATACTCCATAATATTTACATATTGAATAGTTTTTTTTGCATTAAATAAGACTTTTCGAAAATAAATTTTAGTACAGCAACTATTGCAGGGCATACATTTAAATAACATATCTGTGTAACCATATTGGCACATTGACATTCACACAGGACAAAGAGCAATATGCAACTAGTTTACATTCCATTAAAAATAATAATAAATTGTAATACGCAGATATTTGTCTTTAGGATTACAACTGAGACTTAATTAGTTTAATCTGGTTTAAACTTTTTACACAATTGTATTTTCTTTTCTACAAGCTTTTATTTAATTTGTCCTTTAGGTTCATTCGGCCGTATTCGCATACACCGCACCCTGTGGTTATGTGTTTACAATCTACAAACATACTCTCCAGAGAACACCGTGTGAAAAAGATTGGGCACAAAAAAACCGCCGTAGTAAAATGTATTGTGTTGACTCAACAAGCTTCTAAGAACCAAAATAATTAATTCTGGGAAACAGAATACAGGCATTCATTCGGACACTAGCACTATTTTCAAATCACCAAACTTGGTTTTACATGTTCTGAAACCCACGCATTTTGTTTGTAATTTGTGATTTGATGTTTTAACTATTTTTAATATAAAAGTCTGCATTTTTCAAAATTCTAATAATTTTATATGGCATTATTAGAAAAGTAACTGGTTACTTCCTGTAAATTAGTCACACCGCTGTCAACATACATTTTTCGAATTAGCAATAGAAACACAAAAAAACATTTTATAAATAAAATATTTTTAATAAAAATATTACGAAACCATTAATAGTTTTGAGTAAGATAAAAAAAAACATTATTAATTTAATAAATTCATCATTTTATTGCTTCTTTAAAGTTTCTTTTGGTCTAAATATACCAGTTCATTTCAGTATACCCTTGCGGTTTGAACTCGCCAAGATTCTTGCGATTGGGATTTGTAGAACACCTCTTTTGCGAGTTCACGCCAAAATCGCAAATATTATGCGATATGCGAGTATCAGAATATATCCTATAAATAGTTTTTATAAATTGTAAAAAAAGAAATTAATCAGATTTTTTCTGAAAATAAAATTTTTAATACACTTAAATTCAGATTCGGATAGTGTTCACATTGGCAGTATTTGTGAACGCACATAAACTTCAAAAAATTACGTGTAAAAACTGGACAAATTTATTTTGATGTTAAACAGAAAATTGCCTTCCACTACACTCGCGATTTTTTTTTTTTTTAATCATTATTATTTTGTTTTGATAAACACTTTTGCATTGGTTTTCTTTCTCATTTCACTCAATTTGTCAGACAGATTCTATCATTCGTTCATCAATTCATATTAAATCTGTCTGTTCATGACATTTTGCTTTATAATTGTCATTGCTTCTTGTGTTAAATTTATGGCTGTTGATGTTTGTTGGCATGAAATTTACAACAAAAACAAATTGTAGATTCATTATTATAAATACAAATCTACAGTACAATATTTCAAAACATGTGTCAAACATGCCTACACTTTGCTGCTACAGAGAATATCAGCAGCAGGAATAGAAACAAAAGCAATTCATAATTGCATGACAAAAGAGGGGCAAAATTATATATAAAGGGTGATTTTTAACCGTTTGGGTTTTGAAAATTTAAAAAAAAAAACTTTCAAAAGTGAATAAAGTATTTATTTAAATGACTGACATTTACTTTTTTTTACTGCAAATAACGCCCGCGTATGTAGTCTATCCGTGACCTCCGATGTCGGCATACTTAGGTTCATGACATCGCGGAGTATGTGGCACCGTCTTGTTGAAACCACATGTCTACCAAGTCCAATGATTACACTTGGCCAAAGAAAGTCGCTGCTCCATTGACGGAAATGTAGCGATTTTCATTCTTCTTGAAGAAGTACGGTCCAATGATGTCGCCTGCCTAAAAAACGGCATCAAACAGTGCATCTTTCAAGGTGTATTGCAAGCTCTTGAAGTGCCACTGGCTACTGTTCACACCAAATTTGGCAATTCTATTTGCTTACGTACCGATTGAGCCAAAAATTAGCTTTTTCGGAAGAGGCAACTCTTCGATCGAAAAATTGGATATTTTTTAAATAAAATTCAATGATTTGCAAGAGTTGTTCATTTCTTAGTGAAATTGCGAACTTTACTGTGCTATACACATATGATCAAATAATTTTCGCCCACGCGTACCCTTTTTGCACGTTTTCAGAGTCTTTTTTCCATAATTTAAATTTAATTTACTGCTCTGCCACATAATAATTTCCACAAAAGATTAAAGATAAAACATTATGCTCATATTACTGAAACAATAGATAAAGAGGAAAAATTATAAACCAATTAAATTTTATTGCTTGCTTTATTAGAACATGACACTTCGAATACGAGTACATATAATAAAATTTAAAATAATTCTTCATAAAAATTGCAAGATTTTTAAAAAGACAATGAATATTTAACAGATTTCTACTTGGTTGGTTAGCACTTAAGCATTTCACTTGAGAATTATATGGCATTGTTGTATGAACGGGAGAGTTTGACAAAAAGTATTGCATACTTCGAGGGAAGAATTAATTTCTTCTTTTCACTTGCTTTAGCAATATGCAGCAAGCAAGGAATCTTTTCATCTCTTTCTTAAGCTACTGAAAAATTAAATCTAATAAATGAGTAGGAAAATTTTTATATATTTTCTTAACTTGAGTTTTATCATTTTCCTTTAACTTTGTTTCTTGATAACTAAGTGCTTTTTCTCTTTTCGGTTCTTGAAAATACATAAGTGTGAAAAATTTATTGTTGTTGTACTGATGTCACTGGCAGTTAGAAGTCAAATTCTTTGTATTTGTAGTTCACTGTCTACAAGATTTCTTTTCATTTTAAATTTATCCCAAACGTCAACACAGACAACATCAAGATATGTTTTTCCAAAGGAAGAGCAAAGCAAATAAACTACAAAAACTCATATAAAATTCTGCGCGTTTAAAATAACTTAATTTAGGTTTCTTAAAAAGTTTTCTATATATACTATGTATATATGTGTGTGCATAGCTATGGTTTAAGGATGCAGCACATTCTCCTACAGCAAACAAAAAAAGGAATGGAAAATAAATAACCTTTTATAAGTCGGATTGGAAGAACTTTGTCAAATACGAAAGTATATGAGTGTTGAAAATCTATTTATTGTCGCAGTGTTAATACGTATTTGAATCCTAAGAAATATTTCGAGTACCAGATAATCGTAGCAGATATGGAAGTTGGTCTTTATTTTTATGTTCCTTTCTTATTGCATTTATTGATCGGTTTTGTGGGAGGCAAAAGATAAAAAAAATCTGTGAAAAAAATTTCTTTCGCTGTAATTGAAGACTATTGTGTAAAGTGTATACACACATACACTCGCAGCCATGTATTTATGCAATTGAAAGGGTGTGTTCGTGTCACATTCCCTGTCTACTTTTACTGGGAAATGTTTTACGTGGGTGCAGGAGTTGTCGTGGAAAAATCTGAAGAGAATATAGTAACGTCAAACTGAAAATATTTTTTTAAGGCACTGGTAATTCGTCAGAAATTTTAACATTTTATTGTGTAAAAATAAAATAGCGATATTAAACAAACAACTGGCACTGTACTAAGAACTTTGGGGATATTGCTCCGACCGATTTATGTGCGTCAATCGCAGTTTCATTCTGGGAAGAGGGTCCTTTTCACATACAAATTCCAATAAATTTGCAAAAAAAATTCAATTGAAAATCTTATTAGTTAAATAACAAAAGAGTCATTATTCAGTAACAAAATTAATTTGATTTTAACCATACTCACATATGTAATTCCTGGCCTCGTGTCTCCATTTACTCGCATTAAAGTAGTCAACTTTCTACTTTGCTAAGGGGGAAGTTTCACAAATAATATATGTATTCGCATTAATGCATACATCTGATATTGAACAAACATACACACATACACATACGCATATTGAAATTACAATAGAGACACGTACGTTCATAGGCCCCACATCAAAATTTATTTCATCATTTAAAAAGAACATCTGACAAACTCATTCATGCATACATACATACATAGCCGTGCATTTATATATGCATGTGTGTATGTGTAATAGCAAACAAAAACACATACATAATTTATTTAACAAAAACAATATATTGACTATAAAAGGAAGAAATAATAAAAAAGAGAAGCGTTAGGAGAAGTAAAGACACTTTTACACAAATGGTAGTCATAAAGTCATATGTTTTAAAATAATAACACGAAAAAATACGACTTCTGCGAACAATCCGTCATAATTTAGTGCGATAATTCAAAAAATTCATTCAGTTCGCAAGAAAAAAAAAACTCGTTATTATTAAAATGCTAAAAACAAGTGAAAAAAATTTAAATAAATCGACTTTTTAATATGGCAAATTAGAACTTACATGTAAATATTGTAATAAGTTCATTTTCAATTAAAATTATAAAATTATTCTTTTGGCATACAAAATTGTTGAAATAAATATAATTGAAAACAGTTTTCACTGCTGATATGGGCTGAAAAATTTTTCTGTACGGCGACTAGCGGATAAAAGTTATGTGGGTATCAGCCAGATAACTTCCCTTGGCCCTCTATTTCACAAAATAAGTTCAGTAATCATGGTCAGTCACGAAACAATTTTGATATATATTTTTTTTAGAACACCGTAACTCATCAACCATTAAAGAAATTGGAGTGATTTCTTTACCAGTTTTTCTAAGTTGAAAAGTAATTTTGTGCCTGGAAGCCTTCTGTCTCAACAATTAATAAAAAATATTGTTATGCCCACTGGCACCTAGAGGTCCTTGGGGGGGGGTATAACAGCCAACTTCACAATCTATCTAATAGTGAAACAATCATTAAAATCCCTCGAGGTTATGTCAGATACTATGAAAAACGGAAGTGCGAAAACGAAAATACCAGATGGAATAGAAAACTGAATAATCCATACTAAAATATATGTACATTGTGTGTAAAGGTACCTTTAGAAAGTAAAGTAAATAAATACACATCAAAATTATGTATATTTTCAGCTGCAATGCATTTTATGCTACAAAATTCAACAAATACAAATACAATATACATGAAAGTAGGTATACAACGGGTGCGGCGTCTTTTATCGGTATGGAACAAATTTATATTTATCCGCCTTAAGAACACATTTGTTCTGTTCCTGCCACTATTTTTTTTTTTAATAAATTTTTAAATTCTTTCAAGGACAAAAGTTATAAAATAAACATCATATAAAAATTTCAAGTTTTTAAGTTTTACAATAGATACTCTCATAGCGTCCTAAAAAAGGATTGTGCATCCTGTACATAATATACTATTTATGTACCTACAACATGAACAAGCAAACACACAATAAATCTACAAAATTTGCACATTTATGGTATTTTTATTTTTGTTTTTTATTTCATAACATTTATGAATTTCTTTAAACAACACCTTATCGTACTTTGTAAGCAATAATTAGAATTTTTGTTAGTAAACTCAAATCATCGACTACAGATTTCGTTTTATTTCACTACAAGCTCCACTGTGATTAGGGAAATATTAAATACGCGTAAACGTAAAATTTAATGATACATTTTTCTTACTGTATTTCATATATGTATAATTAATGAAAAACAACAAATGAATAGCAAAACAGGAAACTTGAAATGTAATTTTACAACGTGACGTTGTAAAGTGAATTACTTACGTGCACTATGGTAGTTAGAGAAAAATGAATTAAAATGAAAAGGAACATGTGCAGACAACACATATGAAGCATACAGTCCCCGTCACCTAAATAGAAGACCCAATGGACCGAGTGAATAAAAATGTAGTTAATGCTACACAACATTAAGTACTAGCACTAACTTTGGCTTTTTAGCACTACCTACGTCGAAAAGCTTAAGCTACAAAAAGTGTGAATAACTCTTTGCTAGTGCTGTAAAGTTGTAGCAAAAAAGCTGAACGATATTCATTTGCTAATCAGCTGGCAAAATTCGTTGCCATATTTTTACCCTTTGCTTTTGCTTACGTGGACTACAAAACCAAAATTTTTCCTGGGTTCAACGCCAGTTTCAGACTCATAAAAACATCTCACATTTTGTGTGTCTTTTTGTCTGTTGTTGACGCAAGTTTTCAGTGGCGAAGGCATAGTGACTGGCCAGTGAACAGTACCGGTTTTAGCTGACAGCAACCCACAATCACATCAGAGCGCCCTTCTTCGTCGGTATTGTGTAGCACCGGAAAAGTAAATAATTACTAAAAATGGCTACTAAAACAAAGCTTCAAAAAATATAATACGTCTGCTTAACATTAGAGGCGCTACAACAATGCTATAAAACAACGAATGTGCAAAAGCACAGTTGTAAGATAGTGAAGCTTCACCTCCTGGCTATCCTACTATCCCTTTCCTCTAGTTCCAGCACAATGCATTGCATGTGCATGCGTAATCTACTGAGTGCTGGTTCTTTCTTTCGAATTTTACATTTGAGATTTTTTACATTGTGCTGGGAACTATAGGAAAGGGATAGTAGAAGAAACGACAGTAGGTGAAGCTTAATTAATTATTTTGCAGCTCTGCTTTCGCACGATCTTTTGTTTTTATACTCGTAGCAGTGCTGAAGCTTCGGTTTAGTAGCTCTTTTTATTATTATTTTACTTCGCCGGTGCTACACAATACCGACGAAGGAGGGCGTTCTGATGTGATTGTGGATTGCTATCAGCTGAAGCCGGTATTGTTCAGTGACCAGTGACTATGCCTTCGCCACTGAAACCTTCCGACAACAACTGACACACAAAAACACACTAATGCACATCAGAAAAATGCGAGATGTTTATTTTTATTTAAAAATTTTTTTGTCTGAAACTGGGGTTGAACCCAGGTCTGTTTTTTGGTTGTGTAGTCAACGTGCAGACTACCATCCATCGTGCCATCGCCACCCTCATATATGCATATGCATGGCGTCGTTCGTACTTAGCATGACATTCCTATACGTGTGAACTCGCACACTCATTAAGAAATTTGTACTACACAATTACCCTACACATGCGAATCTCGAAGTAGCTGGGAATACACTGTGCAGAAGCTGTGGTGAAAACGATAGTGCGTAACCGATTTTGATATATTGTGCGACTGCGCGGACGCTGGGAGCTCCTGATCATACCATAAACATTTGAATTGTCTCTGTTTTAAAAGAGAAAGAACGGAATTACCCTATTCAGTTGGCAGACAGTGTTTACTACACCTCTACATATTAAAAAAAACATACACACGTACAGAATGTCATTATTAATGCATTTATTGCTTTAAATACAAACATAAAAACAATTTCTCTCTCTTTTAAAGAACTTTAGAATGCAGATATTTCTTTTGAAAAAGAAGACAATTTTAGCAAATACACACAAACAATACAAATAAATCCAACATATGGAAATAACACAGACATGTATGAAAATACACAAGATTGGAGTTTTGCGAAGTCATAAAAAGGGACACGTGGGGTGTTGGATTTATGTTCGTCAAATAACTTTAGCAATGGTCTTACTGACTGACATTTTATACTAAAACATAGTTTATGGCCATCTTACTACTGCGTCTATTACTTTTTATATCGCTTTGACTTGTACTTGCTGCGTCTTTGTGTATGTGAGAATATTACATTTCACCTTTGCCACTTGTTTGAATTGTAGTTATTTTAAATCCAAAGATATATGTACATACATATGTACAGGTATGAGTATGTACCTACAATACATACTAGTGCGTTTACACGTTTATAAAGCATACACATCAGGGGCTTCTTCCTTGAACACTCTTTGGCCCCTAAGGATTTATTGAAAATTCATGTACGTAGGTATGTATGTATGCATGTACATTTATCTGTCGCAAGGAACAGGTATAAATAAAAATGCACAGCAAGACAGAGAAGGGAGACGTGATCGTAGAATAATTTAAGGGGCTGTTGTTGGACTTTATACAGACTTATGATATTCTTGTAAGACAGTTTGCCTCTCAAAAGCAGCTTGCTGGTAGTTAGAAAAGAAAAAGAAACAAAAAAATTAAACAGAAAATAAATATAACAATACTACAACCCATATGGAGGGCAATAGTATCAACCCTCTTAAGACAGGTTTTTTTTTCTTTTCAGGCAGTTACTACAAGCACAAATCTTAGGCTTAAAGTTAAACATTAGCACTGACATTAATATAAATTTCTATTTCATTTAATATTCCACAAAAAAATTAAATGAATAAACGAAAAAACTAAAATGTAATTTAATGGATAGAAGAACTACTTTAATATTCTGCTTACATTTGTCCCTTTTAATGGCTAAAAGAAGCAAATAACGCACGTATCCGTGAAAGAAGGCTTCAAAATGTTTATAAAAATAATTTACTTAAATAAGCAAGCAAAGTAATTTGATACGAAGCCAAAAAGGGGAAAAAATTAATACAATTTATGCAGGAGCAAAAAGAAAAAGAAAAGTGAGAAAAACGAGGAAAAGTAAAATAAAAATCTATTCAAGAATACTTTAAAATTTCAACCTTTTTCAGCCTAAAAGCAGACTTCACTTATCAAGAATACATTTGTTTTACGATACATTTAAAAGATCAAACAGAAACGTTAATTGGTAAAGTTAAGGAAATGAGTGATTGCAGCAGCACTCAGTTGAGTAGAAACGAAAAGTAAATTTAATTTGCTCAAATTTTTAATTTTTAAAGAAAATTTTAGAAAAAAAAAAAGACACTGTAAGTAAAGTGGTAAAATTTGCAACCACACTTCTGCCAAAATTCAACATTTTCCCATTGTGGCTACAAGAAAACGGGTTACTAGGTTGCGTAGTGCCAAGACTTCAAACTAGAATAAATTACGATTCAAGACGGCGACTTATAATAATTTGCAAAGGGAAATTTAGAATTTAGCAAACCAAAGACTGTTCTAGTTTCCACCATTACCTTGTGCACACCGATCACGAGAAGATTCATTCCTTCACCTGAACAATGTAAATAAGTAATGCAAATAACTGTATCCGACTAATCCATAAAAACCGTTCGCATTTTTCGTATGTGCATTAGGGTTCCTTTGTGTCAGTTGTTAACGCAAGGTCTCCGTAGCGAAGGCATACTCACAGCATCGACTTCAGCTGATACTAAACTCCAGTACCATCAGAGTGTCCTTCTGCATCGGTATTTTGCGTAGCATCATCGGCAAAGTAAAATAATTAATAAAAATGGCTACTAAACGCAGCTTCAGAATTGAAAACAATCATTGGCTGAGTGTTACTTCTCTTAAAAAGAAATCTCATAAAAAAAGAAATCTTCAATATAATCAGTGGCGAAGGCATAGTCATTGGTCACTGAACAATACCGGCTTCAGCTGATAGCAATCCACAATCACATCAGAACGCCCTCCTTCGTCGGTATTGTGTAGCACCGGCGAAGTAAAATAATAATAAAAATAGCTACTAAACCGAAGCTTCAGCACTGCTACGAGTATAAAAACAAAAGAACGTGCGAAAGCAGAGCTGCAAAATAATTAATTAAGCTTCACCTCCTGTCGTTTCTTCTACTATCCCTTTCCTATAGTTCCCAGCACAATGCTTCGCATGTGTAGGAGTCATCTCCTGAGTGCTGGTCCTAGATAAAAAAAAAAAAAAAAAATTATCTATACGCTGGCACCAAGGAGGTGCTAGTACAAAACACTGTATATACAAACGTTTAAAACATTCTCATTCGGTTAGCATTAAATTTAATACACATTCTTTAATATTTAATTTAGAATGCAAAATATTTTAAGAACTCGCTACACGGAGTGGAAAATTATTTTCCTTAAAATTAGAAATTGTTATAGCAACACGCCCTTTTAACCACAACAAACTCTTAATATCCCTATAACATGTTTTAATAGATTTTGTTAGACACACGAGGATACGTTTGTACTTAAAAATAAAGCAATATTTAAACAAGGAAATTTTTGCCATCTAATCATTTGATAAAACTGATAAAGCAAAGCTTCTTCATCTTTGTTAAGGCGCATCATAAGATAAGATATATACTTCAAAGAATTATAAAAAAAAGCAGACGCCTCATCAGTATAAGCAATATTTAGTGTCAAGTGGGAATACAAATAATGACATGTAGGATTTAAAAATGATTTTAATATTTTTCCTTTTGTCGTGCCTGTTGTGATTTTCTTTGTGCAGAAAATAATGGAGAGATAAGAAGGAATATTTTGATGTTAAAGCAGAATGAAATTTGTGCGGAAAAACTAATATTATGCTTAATATTGCTGGAGACTGTCCTGGGACTCAACAGCTGTATCTCGTTGAATGAGCTTACACTAATGTGGACCAGGGTACCACGGAACTTAGGGAACTTAGTCTTGGGCTACCACACGTCAATAGAGTTTACAGCAAATGCTAGGTTTGGCGCAGAACTCAATGGTTGATGGATGGAGCAGCAATTACTGGAAAAGTTTTTTCTTTATCCGTGGCACCGCCAATTTTATAAATGAAATGACTATAGTAAAACTGTACTGATTTGCTACTGACTTAGTCATCAGTACTAGTGACTTGTTATACCACAGGCAATGTAATTTACTATAGATATTTAACATGTACGCGTCATTAAAAATCTACTACTGACTTTGGACCTATGTATGGGCCAATAGGGTAGTAGGTAGTTCTTATGAGAAACTGCGAGCAAGCGAACCTATTTTAATCACAACAAAATGTGACAACAAATATCGTTTTGGAGCTCTCTTCTCATCAAATGCAAAATAAAAAGTGTAGACGATTACTTAACCATGTCATTAAAAGTCTTCAAAACCAATCGCCAAACGAGTTATCTTGGAGAACTTGGCCGCCGGCTTCCTAAAAAGTTTTAAATAAAAACGTACATACACAGTTGAGTATGTAAATGCATTTGTAATAAACATTTTCGATTAAATTGATTCGATACTCCTAAAAAATAATATTTCAAGTGTTTATATCGTTCCGATTTGGCACATCCCTAGTCAATGTCATACGACTGTATGAAATGAATTTTTTAATCCTGAGTGTTGGAAAAGAGCTCTATAATTACTTTTTGGTTAGCGAAAGCGAACGACTGCAGCTTGATTGAAGTTACAACTCGTTGCAGTTCCCTGTAACTCTTATTATAGAATAATCTCATTACTGCCTGAGTCAAAAAGTGACAAGGACAGAAATCAAAAAATTCCAAATGTTAACTACTATTTTTAAATATTTTTAACAAAGCGCAATATTTTAATTAAAAATAAAGAATTAAGACTGAAAAACAACACTCTCATACTCCACAAAGTTTAGAATGTATTCCTATTTTTTCTTTTAATTGTATAAGCTTTTGAATTGCATAAGTTATCCCCATACATATTGTGTAAGTATAAAAAATATTAAGTTTTAGCCATAAGCTACAATGACTTGAACAGAAAATTCCTTTCGTAGCATTTTTTTTGTCGTCGTATGTGCAATTTGTTACGCCATACATGCCACATAATTCCAGCCACTATTACGAATAACAATTGCTCTCTAGTTGCAACATATTTTTCTGCTCATGCACTTTTAGGTCATGTTATCGATAAGTGTCACAAAACTCTTTGTCAGCCAATTTTCATTAGTAGTTTTCCAGCTCATAAATTTTAGTTGCATTTCCCCAGAAGAGAAAAAAATCTCAATGACATCGCTTGAAAGCATAGTTAAATATTTTATATGTACTAAAAAGACATATGAAAAGTTAAAGTAGAGTTTTTTAAGTGTAATGAAGTTTTTGTTATTGCAGTGTAAGATTATCCTTAAAGTGTTAAGAAAAAACGCAGAACGAAAAAGAACTAGGCAGGAATCAAACCCGCAGCTCCAGATTGCTCATGCACTAGGGTACGCCGGCACTGGGTTAAAAATCAGCTCCTTGACACATATCAATTTTCTTTCGCCAAGTTTTGAGTTTTTAGGAGAGAGAGAGAGAAGCAAAGAAAATGGTAGAGGCAAAGTATATTTATCAAGTAGTCGCAACTCTACAACAAAACAACAAGCATTTTGATTGTGTAATACTAGCTACAGATGTCAAACTTATTGTTCACTGCTCTCACAAAAGTAAACACACACAGGCTACAATAGCAAGAAAACCATAAATTTTATTTATGTATGCCTTAATTACTTTTGAACCTTCACTCAAAATAAAGAAATGACTTCAAATGGTATTTGCGCGCTCTCTCAGATTAAACAAATGAGTAAATAATATATTGACCCGCATAAAATATAAACAAATTTTGGCATTCCTGTTGTGTAAAATATAAACGAGCAAAAAAGGCACCTGATTAGTTGAGTCTACTTGATATCTCTTCTTGAATTTTTCAGCTTAAAAACATATCCGAACAAAAACTGATCAACTAAACTGGGTGTGTAGGAAACAAGCTCAAGGTATTGTTATAGATTTCTCTTTAAAAGATCATCAAAATCGTCACTTATTCTGAAAATTTATCAGTACGTTTTGAAATCTGATAGGTTTGCTGAAACTCGCAATACCAAAAAACTTGATGTGTTCCTTCGCAAGCCTTGGTAAATCTGATGAGCAAATGAAATAAATTTCAACTGTCAAAAATATCCATGTAGAAATACATAAATTTCAAAGTGTTTTTTTTTTTTTTATAAAACAGCAACAGGGAATATATGTGAAAATATGAAAAAAAAAAAATTTTAAATACGGCATTCGTATATATTTGCTTTTTTTGTCACCAGATGTCGTTGATGCCCCATTTAATTCTGTCATACGAGCACATTTCAGTTTAAATTTTCAGTGAAGACGTCCATTAATTAATTATAAGTTAAACTAAAAAAAAACGAGTTATTTTCCCTCGCTTATAGCATGCTTTAAAGATTTATAAAGAAATTACTCCCTCCGACAAAATAAAGGGATTTTTTAAATTAATTTTATTTATCAATTAATAGAGAGAATATCATTTAAATATTTTTAAGTTTAATTAAGCCCACATTACTGTAAACGCGAGTCTGAAAAGTAAGTCTTTTTAAATATATTTTTAGTGTATTCTATCACAAGAAGTTGCTTCCCTAATTTCTTCTTAAGAATTTGCTTCTTACAACTTCAACATGATTTTCGAAATAACAACTCTTTCTTGCAAAGAAAAAATATATATTAAAATTTAAATTAAAAAAGTATTAAAGTCTTTTTCAAAACTGACTATTTGCTAAGAGATATTCTCTTATTATAAATGCACGCCAAATGTATTAAAAACAAAAGCCAGTATTACACGCTTCAATGCATTTTAACTAAAAAAAAAGCAAAGATTTGTGTACAAAAAAAAATTAAATTAAATGCAACCAGAATATTGAAAATATCAAACAAAGAAAAGTGAAAAATTAAAATAAAAGAAAAAGAAAAATACGAGTACTATGAAAAGAAAATAATTTCCGTTAAATGTACCACAAAACAGAGATAAATTGCAAGATGACTGACGGGTGTTTTCCTTTTTTTCTTCTTTTCGCGTTATTTTGTATTTTTTTTTTCTTAGAAGAATAAAAAAAATTTTACGCAATGATTCCCAAATTGGAAGCCAGCAACACGTACGTGTGAGAGTTACATATGTTATATAGTTATACAGTAAAAAAGGTTTATAAATTTTCTTGGCCTTAGCTTAGTTGACTGACTTCGGTCGCGTGGAGCTGCCTGGACAGAATGAAGAAGGAACATATGAAGCTGACGCATCAGCATGCCATTTATTAGGCACATGATCCCGAGTCCCGTATAAAAAAAACTCACCCCACTCATGTCGCATTCCGATACGGCAAGATTCTGCCTCCTCGTCCAGAAAACTCTTGCAGAAGTCGTTGTACGGAAGATTAATCTCCTAGCACGGAAGTCTATATGACAATGAGCCGTCAAAACTGTCGCTGATATACGGAGCTGAATCCTCGATTACCTACCAGGGCCAATCGAGATTATACCGCGTCCAAGTCAGCTTAGAGGACGAACAATGACCTCGCTGGGACAGCTAATCTGAGCAGTTTAGAAGAACATATGATCTAATCATGTCCACCGACCTATCGATCGGTATGCTACTTGGGCAGACGAACCCAATGCTTGGCCAGCCCGTTCGCCGTTTTCTCAGAGTATACCTTCGTGCCGCGGTTCACAAACTAGCTCTAGGTTCGAATATCTGGCTATATCCACCGTGAACCAAAATCAATGTCGTAAACACGCCCAATAGAGATTTGATCGCGCCCATTCTGACGCTACATATCCGAATATCCTCATCTGTTCACTGCTCTTTTAATCACTAAAATCTCAGCCTGCATCACGCTGCACCGATCAGTCAGCTTGAAACTGACTCTCCACCCGCATCGTGGTATAAAGTCAGCTTGAAACTGACTCTCCACCCGCATCGTGGTATAAAAGCTGCTCCCAGCACATTCCTCTGATTGTTTTCGATCCGTCTGTGAACACGTCAAGCACGCTTGGGCGAGTTTCGAAGTATCTGTATTGAAATCAAAATACAGCAGTATTAAGGAGACAGTTGTGTCTGATGCAGAAATTGCTGAATTCATACATTCTCGTTTGCTTACAATTGTATCCCCGTCGACAAACTGTGTGGGAAACCCATGATTTAGTACAATACGAAATGCAAATGAGACCAATTAGTAACGTATTATTTAAAGTCAAAGATGATGTTAACAAAATGTACAAAAACATTAAGTATTTGTAATTGTAAATATGAATGCAAAGGAAACGCAATTGAGAAAAGAAGTTGCACGAGAAAATAAACGAAAATAAAGTTTATAAATGAAAACTCTTAAAACGTTAAAAGAAGTTTAAGAAAGCGTTTTACTTAAAGAAGTGGGAAAAATAAAATCGGTTTGACATTATCATGCACAATAAAAAGCGCATAAATTATATTCTTTAAAACATAAAATATGCAATAAAAACTTGCACATACGAGTACACATATATGTGTGTAATTAAAAGCGTTGTCTTCTCCCACAAAAGTTGAAATTTTTTGTTCTGGCAGTGTTGCCAAATGCTGGAAATTGTTTTAAAACTATTCTTTTTGAATATCAAACCGATTTGCATAAAATTTAGAACATATTTACATACATACTATATCATGGTCCAAACGAATGCTTTTTAAAAATAGGGAACTAGGGGGTTAATATATGCCCTTCCAAAACTATCTGAAATTTAAAACGTGTATATATCGGAGTCTAAAAAGACACATGGGATATACATTTAAAAAGGTAGGATCAAAATGAGCGTAGGGGCCAATATATGCCTTTCCGAAACTATCCAACTATCCAATTTATAAATTTAAAGCATAGATCTGAATGCACAAGGACACATAGAATGTACATATTTATTAAAAAAAAAATTGGACAGTAAGGAGGGCGTAGAGCGAAATATATACATATTTCTCCGAAGCTAAACATAAATCTCTACAAATAAAAATGAAGTTATGTTCCTTGATTCCTTATTTTATGTTTCTCAACTAGTGTTGGAGATTAACTGTTCTTTTTCCCTTATTCTAATCAAAAAAGTAATTTCTTCACAATATTGTGATAAATTAACTGTGAACTTGAACACGACAGAAAATTTTCATCAACATGTAATAACTGTAGTTCGATTGAATTCTATTATGAATATTTTTTTTGTTTATATTTTTAAGTATGTATGCCGAAAATGGTTTATAGGGAAAGAAAGTTGGACGTGAGCGAAGTCGAGAATAAAAGATAGTATTTTATATACTTTGTTGCTAATGTTCTACACAGGCCTATATTTTATTCTATTATTTTTACATTGTGAATTGGTGTTAGTGTGATACTTATTTACACAGTACGCTTACCCGAAAAACATGCTACATAATTTAATGCATTCTGTTTGTACGAGTAATTTTCAATAAATGTGTAAGTAGTAATGCATGTAATTTAAATTTTATTTTAATGTCCACATTGTCAAAATTTATGTTTTAGACATAAAGATCTTAATGTGCACTTCGAAATGTAGGTCATCATGAGAACAAAAAGCATCTTTTATTGTTTTCTTTATATTTTTAATATTTATTGGCTATAAATATGTGTCATATTTACAGCGCAGTTATAGCATGTATAAATTATATAACACAATTTTAATGTATTCTAACACACACATGAAATTATTCGTTTGAATTGTGCAACAGCCTAAAAACTAGGCTTGTATGGTTAAGCATTTAGAAAATATTAAATTTAATAAATATATGCAATAAGTGTGCTTTCAATTAAAAAAAAAAAGAGGATATTGCGACTGATGCCGGCGACATTTGATTTCAGCAATTATTCGATGCTTAACAAATAGAGGGTAAAACAATGGCTTTATTGAAAAATCATTTTTGTGAGAATCTGTCAACTTACCGCTCACGGTAGCTTTAATCGGGTAAATCCACTAGAGCAGAATCTTAATGTTTACATTACAGAGATGTGTCAAAGTTTGTTTATAAACTGCCAATTAACAGTAGTTACTGGGAAATGCCGTGGTTGTCTGCAGGGTGGAAGTTCGTTTGGTACACTATCTTAGGATAGCGTTACTTATGGTCGTCGGAAGCCCAACCCAATAAACAATCATTTGTACCGACTAGATGTCATGATATCACATTTCAGTTTTTTTTAAAAAAAAGTCTTAATAGATCACCGTTTAAATCAAATTAAATGTAAGCCGATATCTTTCACACCGAATAGTAATATTATCAGCGGCGATTCTTCTCGAAAAAGATTTAAATTAAATAAGCATTTCTTTTTTCACATTCTTTTAGCAAAACAAGTAAAATTCATCAATTAAGTGACAATGAAATTTTGTAATCATAAGATTGCATGCCATATTTTTTAAGTTGAATATGAATATTTTAAAGAACATTAATTGCCGGTTTAACGATATCTTCTCGTCCTTCCGTTCGTACACAAGGGGATATCCATAAACTGACAGCAAATCTGAATTAAAAAATAAAACCAATAATTTTTTGTAATATGGGAAACAATAAGTGCTTACACAATGGCACCGGTTACACACAAATCAATATAAATTCAAATTTGTGATAAGATTTCTGGCAAGCTTAGAATGAGTGTGTCTTCCAAAAAAAACGTCTGTGTAACAACTGCAGTTTAAAATTTGCCTCTTATAGAAAAATATTTCCAAAGCTTACAGACTGTTTAGGAACACTCGGTAACATAGGATATTAAAAATTAATAAGTAACGAGTGATCACGAGTTAGTGAAATACTTTCGTTGGGGATCGTAAGTGAAGTGAACTAAAAAACACTCACACGCACATCGCCACTGCGATCAGCAGTTGTTTGAAAGTTGATTATTGTATGTAGTCAGTAAGAATATTCTTTTGCAACCAATCCCATTGTGCATTGTATATGTTAAAGGAAAACAAAGATGTGGGGCAAAAAGAAGGAAAATCGATGAAATCTTATTGAAAATATTGTGCATACATACCTACAAGCACAGATTATGCATGCAATGTCCATGCATATGTACATAATAGAGAGCTGCAAGAATGGTAAAAATCAGTAATATTCTCCATTCATACTTTATATGAATTGTGACTGTTGACTAAATAGCATTTTTTAACTACTGTTTATGTGTATCTCTTAATATAAAATTCAATATATTCGTCTATTCATTGTTCTGCGCTTTGAGTTTATTGCTGTTTGTTACTGTTTTTATAGAATACCTATTTTCGATTCGTGCGTAACTGAACGCGGGAACGTAATCGAAACACAAAATAAGGGTGCATACCTCAATGATTTTTTCCGGTTTTTTGAATTAATTTAATTTTCACAAAAAAAGCTATAAAGTCAAAATTTTGCAGTTTTATTTGTAGTGTTATTGCATTTCTTTATATTTATATTATAAATTTTTCTTTTAGTTCAACACAAGTATATATTATGATTTACTTAAATTTTACTAATACTACAATAATTTAGAACTAAAATATCTAAAAAATTGCATTATCCACAGATACTTATTTAGTGTGTTTGTTGTGTGGTTCAGGTAGTCTATAAGAGCATTTCATTGGTGCTGAAAATTACCAAATTATCAGCAGACCATTAATAAAATTTTTGAAAAAGCTAAAAAATTACAAATATAGATTAGCTATACCTTGTAACAAACATAAATAAATATGTAATCGTAATTCATTGTGACTCTTGTCAAATAAATAAAAATAATTAAAAAAATTTCACCGTTTAAATTTAAAAAAGGAAAACAAATCGGGATCACTTATATTGCTATCGTTATTTAAGACTGAGTTTACACGAGGAAACATAATAATAGAATGTCGCCGGCAACATTTTTGTCTGTGTGTCCGAAAATGAAAAACACGAGATTTCCAGATGTTTTCTCATCTAAACTCAGTCGAAGAAAACAAAATTGTCTTTGCTTTCGATGAATTCATGTTTTTATTTTGTTGCCCAACTCTTTATTATTACTGCAGTGCTGCTTATTGTGCACCGAATGATGAATGCGTGTTAAGTGAATGGCACATTTTTTAAGTTTTGCGTTATTACTTTTTTTGATATTGTGTGTGTTGTGTAGAAAATACAATCACAGTATTAAGCAGAATTCATTGTTGTTAATAGTAGTAAATGGTCTCTTGCAGGTCCCTAGTACATATGTATGTGGCAATAATAGAAGGTTCAAGTTAATACACATACAATATAACACATACGTATGCACGACTTTGAATTTGTATAGAGAAGTGACAGACTATATAATATGGTCGGATAAAATACTTACTTTAAAAGTGTTGTAAGGTTATTTGCAGCATATAGTGGGAAAATGGGAAGAAACTGAACGAAAATGTTATGAAATTTAAATGACAATATTAAAATTGACATAAGCCATTTATTTAAGAAGAAAGTGTAGAACTTTTTGTGCTTTCAACAAGGGAAAAAAAATGTATTGGTACACAGAAATCAAACTCTAACGGAAATGCAATTTTCAACTGAAACAGCTTAAGATGCTAAAAAAAGCTAATAGGTTAATAGTCAGTCATACTAGCCTGGAGGTTCGGTGAAAGCATGTTCAAGAGCATGAGAGTATTTTCGCTGCCAAACAGTATGCTTTCACAGTGCTTGTTAATCAATTTTTCTATCACGGTTGCTAAAATTTATGGGAAAGAAATTTTTGGAAAGAAAGTTCGTTCTAAAGACTACCCACTCATCTAATTTTCCCCATTTTTCAAAGCAAATTATCTACATCGTGTATTTGTCAGTCTGCAAACATAGATTGCCACATAAACTTACAGTCAACGTGGGCACATGACATGACAATTATGTCCGTAGAAAAGCATATGAGTAGAAACGTGTTGTAAAATGGGAAAGAGTAAGTGGAACTATTGTTTCATGATGATGATGAGAGTTGCGGATGGCGTTGACTGTGAGTTGCCTGCCCTCTTAATGTTTAAGCCAAGTGGAAATATTTCTTTTACAACAAAATTACGAAAACAAAAAAAATTCGTATGCAGAATTGTACATACACATATACGAGTACATTGTGTAAAATGTGGTGAAAATTATAGCAAGGACACAAAGAGGCCAAGGGTATGGCGGGTAAAATGTATGTTTGAGAATATGAAAACGACTATGAAACCAAAACCGCATAAACATGAATGTGGTTAAATGCACTTAAGAACCACCATGATGTTGAGGAGTAGATTGTATGCATTTGTTGGCCGTGTTGCTGATGATGATGATGATGAGGTTTGCAATAAAAGAAATATAAAAATAAGATAAATCTGTAATACGACTATAATCTGAAACGCGCAACGTAAAAGCACAAATTTTTAAATTTTAAAAGAATAACAAAAATTGAATTACCTTAAATTAATTTCAAACAAAAACACTCTCACAACGCTTACCTGCAAAGAAAAAGAATTGAAAAATACGTTTATTTTCCTGCTAAATTTTTTATTCATTTTAGAGCATAATTCGGCTTAATAAATTCAATTTAAATCATATAAAAGCAACTGCCAACACAAAATAGAGAGAAATCATTTCTATTGGTTTTCTTGTTCAAATAACTCGACGAAAAATTGTTTTTTTTTTGTTTTTTTAATACTAAAATACCTGACTGCACACTCATCATACTAGTCCGAACCATGCAGCATTACGGCTCATTCACACAGTTCGTTAGACGCTGTTTAGAAAAAGCTCAGCCGGAAGGACATGCTGTTAAATGACAAACAAAACAACAAATACAAAAAGAGCGCACAGTGCAGTGGTTTACACAATTTCTTCAAATTGCAAATAAAGTTTCATAGTGAACGACAGATATTAATATTTCTGAACATTTTGATATTTGAGCACATCAAAACGGTACAAAATTAACCAAACTGTCACTCAACTCATCTAAAAAATTTGCAAGAAATCATTTCGTTACCTTAAGTCGTAAAGGAGACAAGTCCACAGTTTTGCTGGAGGTTAGCGAAGCGCACCAGCTTAATCTAGTATATATATATTTGGCAAACGACAAACCCAATTGACTTGCAAAACAGTTCGTGCCAGATGCATTGTCAGTTCAAAATAATAACCGATCTAATTGAAAACATTAACAGTGTAAAAGAAATTAATTTTTTTCCTTTTACATACCATGAACTCATCAACCCCTGAAGTAATTTGAGGGATTTTTTCACCATTTTCACCAGACTTGGAAAATCTCGGGTGACGATGTTTGTCCGGACTAATTCCTACTACTAAATAAATAAATTTTGGACCAAACTACCGAGTATACCCCCGATTTGAGTAATCGTTGCAGTAAGAAAATATTAAGGTGTTGTTTTTATATTACAATTAGTCAATTTTACAAAAAAAAAAAGTTGTACGAAAATCAATCACGACAACTTTGAGCGATTTGTTGTTACTATGAATTCTCAAACAGAAGTAACCCCGCAATGTGACCAGAAAACTACTCGTATTTGTATGTTATTTATATTGCAATTCGAAAATATTTTCTTTCGACACGAATTAATGTCTCATATAAAAAGTTACGTTTTAAATAGCTGACTAAAGGTTACTTAATCTTTGTTTTACTTACATAATGGATAATGAAATTTAATGCATAAAGTTATTTACGGAATAATAGACAGATGAATAGACATTGTGCACAAAACTTTTTCTTTATCATTTTTCACTCGAATAAATGGTATTTAAAGTACATATTTTACTGGTATTTCCTTATATATTTTTTTTAATATCCATAGCAGTTATTCTCTTATGCAGGAACAAACACACACACAAATAGACACAAATACACTAAGCAATCCAATAGTCCTTTCAACACACGTATAATTGCAATCGTATACCAATAAACCATTGCAAGTGGTATAAAAACGAAATTATAAAATTTCTTTCCTGAAATTTCCCACACTAAAAGTAGATAAGCGTTCAAATTTAATTTTTGAGTCCGATCAATAAAAATTATTTCGGACAGCTTTACTGAAATAGTAAAATATACCAACTTGATTGTAACAAACTATTTTGTAAGATAGTTGAAGAGTTCAACGCCTTTCAGAATTCTACGTTTTCACTTTCTCCTCAATAGTTTTGTTCACAGAAAAATATATTCAAAAAAACTGAATTTTCAATGGAAACTCGTCAATTAAACTTTTAGTACATCGAGAATATTTTTTAGAATACGACAAAATATACAAATTTTAGGGTGTTTCTTTTCAACCAAAAGTGCATTGCATTTTTTTTACTGATTTCATACATTTACACTTTATGAATATGCTATAAAACTACTCTACAGCACTTTAAAGCAAAAGAAAAAAACTGCACATATTTTTAATAAAGTGCAATGCACTTTTTGAGATTCGAAATCTATATTAAATAGGTAAAGTAGCGTCATAAGACTTTCTTCCTAATCTGGAATCTGGAAACCTACTCGGAAATTATAATCATTGAATTCTACCAACTGATGGGTCGATTATGGATTGCAACCGAACTTCAGTTGAGTTGCCAGGGAGCAACAACAAATTTTTGGTTGCCAAAAACACTAAAAAGCACTGCAATTTTGGCGACTGGAGTTAATGCAATTTCGATCTTTATTACCTGCATTTCCATGTTTACAACTGAACAACAGTTCGGTTACAATCCATAATCGAGCCATGAAATGCTTGTTTTAAAACCGCAAACTACATAAACTAAAAAAAGCGCTGAATAAACAAATTTGCCATCACTAATCAATCCTAAAGCTGGGGATGAAGAGACGTAGCACAAAATCATCATTTTGTAGACTATCAACACTTGCACATTTTTCTAGGAGGTAAAGAAAAAATTGTCCACCACTGCAATAAACAAATCGCCACATTGCAATAGTTTTTTTATATAGAAAAGAAAACTATTTGTGTGTATCCTTATCTGCACTAAAGCATAATACCGTTCTCTTGCAAAATTGCATAGCGAAATAGGGAAGTACGATAAGTTGTAGCACTTTCGTCAGACAATAGATTCCATTTCGTATTTCTCTTTTCAATTTTTAGTGGCAATTCTCTGGATAGACTAGAACAACAATGACGTTATTCGATATAGTCTATAAGAATGTGCATCTGTATTGGTATAATGGCTTTCAATAGCAAAATATGCTTTCAAATTATTAAATAGTTTCAAGCATAGCTAATATCCCATAGCTGGGTGTATTTTAGTCATAAAAAAATTGCTCATATTGCAAACTAAATGTTAAATATGCTACATAAATTCATGTGTATTTATATGGATATGTGTTTTGGTAAATTGTAAAGCAAAGTAGCATCACCTGGGGTGCTAAATAGACGGTTTGATTTTTTTAGTTAAAGGAGATCCAATTTGCAAACAGTTTTTCCTATAAAACTTTCTGGAGTAAACAGGGTGACGACTTCAATATAGAAAGTGCAACACGAAAGACCACAATCAAATAGTGATAAAGCTACGTCCAACGAATTAAGGCTATATGAATATCGCGGGCAAAATCATTCTGAGTTCGAACATCACTAGATCCCTTCTGATACTCCATTGTGACAGTTCTAATATTAATTTTATGTAATAAATAAATGTATAGTTAATCTTTATGCCTGTTGCATATTTTTTATTAGATCATAAAACTTAAGTATGGGAAAGGGCGATGTAGCTGTCAGTCACCCCTTGTTGGTTTATAGAATCAACACTCAAACAAACTCGCATTGGACGCTGTTACTGCGCTCATTTGCATCACTTAAACAGCAATTACATGCCGTTAAGGGTGTAGACTGGCTCTTGCCATTAAATTATTTTTTATATTCCTTCAATATGTATGGGTGTGTGCATTTTCCGTTTCTAGCTTTTTTATTATTATTTTATTATTTATTTTCTACTGTTTGAAATGGAACAAAATATAAAGAGAAACAAGAAAATAAATAGAACAAATTTACAAAAAAAAAATAAGGAAAAAGAAAATAACTTCAGCTAAAGTTATAGCAGATTATTAAGGGATTTGCGTATAAAACAACAGCAATGCCAACAAAAACTATGTGTAAATAACAAATGACAGTTGTTCTTTTCATGTTCTTTGCTAGCAATCCCATGAGGATTTAGAAACGTCTGTGCTTCAGTCACAGTGTTAATGACGGATTTAGTTTAAAAGAAAATTAAACTACAAAATGAATTTTGTTTTTAATTGTATAATTATATTTATCATCTATATATATTTATATTGTATTGTAGAGATTAAGGAGCACTAACATTTGACAATTCTCATTTGGTTACTATTAAATTTTATATACGTTCCTTTGATGTCCACTATGCTACAATAATTTACATTTTTGCTTTACGATCAAGGTGATTTATTTATTTATTTATTAAAAATGGATTACAACACAAGAAGATATATTCTTATATTACAGTACTTTTTTTTTGTCATATTTTTAAGAAAGTTACAACAATACTTCTAGAGAAATTAGAGAGCTAAAATATTCGACATAATTTTTCTATTACACAAGGATTACAATATGTTCCAATATAAGAATACGCAAAAAACAAAACAAAACAAGACTCGAAAAAAGGAAACGAAAGCCGTTGCTTTCGCTGCGCAGACCCAAAACTTCCAAAAACCCTTTGACATTTTAGAAAATATAAGACAACTTAATACTCATTAAGTGCTGTTGGCTGAGTATTTAACGCGTTGAATCTGCAACCTGAAGATCGACTGTTCTAGACCCGGCTTACACTGTGCAATTTCTATTGTTCTGTGAATACGATTCGAATACAATTATATTTTTTCAAACATATTATGGTTGTCTCAGTCACAAGAGTATTGCCAACAGTTTACAACAGGACGATTTAATTTTCTATACTTTTGTATTTTTCGTTCAAATCATTTCAGAATTTCTGAACGAAATGAATAATGAATTTAAAATGAATGGAATTTCAATTTGTTCTACTTCCTCCTGAAGGCACACAACCACCCACACCCACACTACACAGCCACGCACACATTTATAAATAAAAGCAAAACAATCATGAAATACAATAAAGAGCAAATTTAAAATGGATTTTTTTTTAATGAAAAAAAAGTGCTTTTAAAAGCATTTTCGGGTATTCATTTCCCCATTATTACCACATTACATTGCCCCAGGCACAGTCAGTATATACATACATACTATATATTATTTTTGTCGCATAAAACCGAAAGAGTAGTCAGTCCACACACATACATTTACATACACATTTTATTTTGAATTTATTGTTAAAATTCTGCATATTTGAGTCAATTGTGATTGACAGCAGTTGAAATGTTTAGAAATGATTTCCTTTTTTATGGCAATTTAAAAAGGTTTAATTTTTTACCTTGTTTTATTATCTAACAATTTGTACAATATCTTTGCTTCTTCATGTATTTTTCGATTTGTTTGTTAATACTTTATATTTTTACTACAATTGCCTTTTGCTTACATATACATCCACACGTTTGCTGGTATGTGTGTGTGTGTGTGTGTGAATCAGCAGTGTTTTTATGTTGCATTTCCGGTTCAATAAACCCATTTTTTTCTATACATCCATACAACTGTTCTACCTCTTGTAGGCTGGCTGGTAGTTAGAGACAGACAATTGTAGTTTGCCAATGCACTGGTGGTTTGTATTCGTTTGTATGTTAGTGCATGTGCATGCAATACATATTAGTATTATGCATGTAATACTTGCAGCAGTAGTTCAGCAATTTCATTTGTTACTTTTTTCCTTCTATTTTCGCAGTAAGCCATATTTTACATTTTTGTTTCGCCAACAAAATTTAAGAACTTAGTCAAACTTTTGGTAAAGTGGAAGTTTTTTTTGCTGCTCGTTTGTGAAAAAAGGGACTTAAATGTTTCATTGGCATGAAACAAATTTAACAAGAAGTCATCACAAACAGTTGTTTCCCATCGAAATTGTAGGAATGTGTAAAAAATGTTCAATGAAATTCTAAATGGCGAAAGAAAGCACAAATTATGATTGTTGAAAACAACCGTCAAGATGGAACAGACAAAACTAAACTAGCTGGCATTTATCAATTTCCGCAAGGTCCTTTTCGGAAAACACGGGTGAGCAAGGCTTTCATTTCATATAGTAGGAAATCAACAATTTTCGGACATAATATTATACTTATTACAAGTAAAAAATAACAAAGTTAAAAATAACAAAGTAACCGAGTGTGTTTATGTATATAAATTAAAGAAGTTGACGATGGCTGAAGTAGTTAGAGCGCTCCTAGACTCGAGCTCAGTATACGACAAAGTCATAAAATAAAAACAGTTCGCATAGCAGAAGGCATAGCCTGTGGTCGCCAATTTCGTAGTCTGCACATTGACTACAATACCAAAAACAGACCTGTGTTCAACTCCAGTTTCAGACTAAAATTATAAAAAAAAACATCTAGCATTTTTCTGATGTGCATTAGTGTGTCTTTGTATGTCAGTTGTTGTCGAAGGTTTCAGTGTCGAAGGCATAGTCTGGTCACTGAACAATACCGGCTTCAGCTGATAGCAATTCACAATCACCTCAGAACGCCCTCCTTCATCCGTATTGTGTAGCACCGGCGAAGTGTAATAATAAAAAATGGCTAATAAACCGAAGCTTCAGCACTGCTACGAGTATAAACAAAGAACGTGCAAAAGCAGAGCTGTAAAATAATAAATTAAGCTTCACCTTCTGTCGTTTCTCTTACTATCCCTTTGCTATAGTTCCAGCACAATGCTTCGCATGTGTAGGAGCCATCTCCTGAGTGCTGGTCCCACATTCATATTTCTATATTCCTTTGGTAGTAAAAAAAAAATATTGATAACTTAAAAATAATAATAAAACACAAATACTTTTCTTTTAGCAAAATTTTTGGAAACTCTGATATCAGGGGCCAAATTTCGGCTTATTATTTGAAGTGAAATTTAAAACAAAATTCGAACTCTTTTCGTAACTATGTATGTATGTTCGTCGAAGGAAAATGATTTGTAAACTAGCTAAACACCATCTGGTTCCTTTGTTCTAGACACGAACAGAGCAAAAATTTTATAAATTATGTCTCTGGTAACAGCGCCCTCTGCCGCCGGTATTGGAGCAATAACACGCTCCTTTCGCTGAATGGAATTAAAAATAAATATATGTATATGTTTTGTGTTAAATTAGCACACTTCAAGGGCTTTTTGCTCCTTTTTGTCCCTCCTAAGACAAACATTTCTTTTGTTCTCCTAAGAAAATTTAGCAAGTAAAAAGGGTTTCTGTCTACACATTTAATTTGATTTAATTTAATTTGTACGCCCAAGTCACTTGCAATTACGAAACAAAACGGACACACTTCCACTTTTCATTTGTCTATTTGTGTCCTAATTAGTCGATGCTTCACATAGACTCAATGATTAATAGAAGGGCAATAGAAGAGATTGTTTTCATTTAAATGTAATCCTTTTGCTTACAGCTATAAATTAAAAAGTTGTGTTAAGGGCGTTCATTTGCTATGCAATACTGTTCCTTGTTTTATTTGTTGTGCACCGCGGAATAGTAATAATTTGATGTCTGATGCAGAAGAAGCGGTCAGTTAAAATTGTGTTTTTTTTATAGATTTCATATAACAAAAAAGAAGTAAAAGGAACGCCCGAGCTGCACGAACTAAGAGATATACAACTAATAATAAATATGCAGATGAAAAATGACTGTATTTAGAAATAAGGTGGATTTTAAAACTTATGGTTCAATAATAAGCAATCGACATTGATTTATAACCAACAATTTTTAGTTGCCAACAAACCACTAAATCAATTGAAATTTCAAAACTCTCAACAGTCATCTGTAATACCATATTCGATTATCATAAGTAATCGGGCCATTAAAGTTAAAAATAGGGTTTGAAAATAGTTTCAGATTTCATATGACCATCTCTCATTACAGATTCTGCAACAGTGTGAAAAGCAAATGATGACAAAAAAATAAAAATAAGAAAATTAAATTCCAATAATTCTAAGCCATTAACCATTTCCTTTTCTCATGTATTAAATTCGTATAAATATTCTACATACAGTTGGAGTATGAAAAATAGCACAGAACGTGAGATATTTAATTTTGTAATTGCGCCCGCCAGTCTTCACCAATGAAAACTAGTTGTTCTGTCCAGTGTTGCCGAAATTTATTGAGGAAAAAAGTGCTAAAGATATTATTACAAATATATATCAGTCTTTAATGTATTTTATTGTTTTTGTTATCACATATCGGTTAGAATGAAATGAGGTGTTTTATTCATTGAAATTGATACACTACTTTTAATTTTATTCACATGCTAGAAAGGTTTTTTTTCAGGCCAAATGACTTTAAAATTGCTAGATTAAGCATGAAAAATCCAAAACTGCCAACGCTGGTTCTGTCATATAATCCTGCACTTTTACTAACCCGTCAAAATTTTTCTTAGATCTACAACACTGCTAATAGAACTAATCCTGCTGGAAATAATGAATTTAATTTACCATCTTTTTTTGTCGTAGGTATTGCATTCTAAAATTACGGCTTCACTAATAGTAATTTCGATTCTCAAAAGATGGCATGCACTCAGCACTTTATTTATGAAAACTATTTGCACTTTATTGTTCTATTTTCAAGAGGTGTAGAATGGCATTATAGCGGAAAAAAAAAGTGCAAATATTTTGAATAAATAGATCATAATTGGACAAGAAATTCAATGCACTTTTGGGTTGAAAAGAAAATTGTAAAATTTTTCCATGACTGTTTCCTTGTTTCTACATTCCTTAGATTTTACTCCTTTTTAATTTTTAGGATTTTAAGAAATTCTAATCTGTTTACAAGTTTCAGGGGCAAACACACAATAAAAATACGAAAACAATATTTTATGTTGTTTCTTTTTTACTGTCATATTTTATACTTTTCTAATTAAAACGGAAAAGGCAGTAAGAAGTCATGCAAAAGCTAACGTTGCTTTTATTTTAGCCGCATTTGTTTTTCCGCCATTCATTTGAAACACAAAGCGCTTTTTCCACTACATACTCCATAACTTGTTTTTCCACTTTATCTCTAATATTCTAAGGAAGTAATATTGGTTGAAAAGAAAAGAGAAGTAGACTAACAACAATGACAACTGCAACAGCATTAATCAATTTATAAAGATTTTTCATCTACAGAGACATTTTCTATAACTGAACACACGCTATCAACGAAATTTTTACAGTATATATACATATATTTATGTCCCTTAAACTAGAAATTTCTAAAAGCCAGTTGTCTGCTTAATAAAGCTTTCACTATGAACAGCAAAAACTATGAATAGAACAAGAGAAAACCCATCCCATTTTATAATTATTTATTCCGGTCATGTCATGTCTTCAACATTTTGCAAGATGTCATCATCAGTGTAGGACTTCTTCTCCCCATTTCTATATTGTGTTATTGCCTTTACTAAGCTTTACGAAGACAAGATTCTAAATGTACTGTGGAGTGAATTGTCAATAATATTATAGTTAATGAAATTATATTTAAAAAATATAGTATATTCAAAAACATTGTTAATTATTTTCCATTAAGAGAAACAACTGTCAAATGGAATCCATTTATTAGAACTAATTTTTCATACTTACCTAAAAAATAATTTTAAAAAAATGAAACAAAAATCGAAAAGTTATAAGCATTTCATATCAGTCAGTCGAAGTTGACCCATCCTGTACTTTGATCAATTATTGATAATTTAGAATTCTACTAGAATTTCATAAAAAAAAAATTAAATCAAGAAGCAAATTAAAATAATAACTAGAAAGACGTCTCGTTTTATTCAATGAAATATATACAAAATTGAGTAGGAATTAATAACTATATCAACCAATTAATAGCAAAGGTGCTGTTGGGTGAGTAGTTAGCGAACAACACGATAATCCTCAGTTTAATCAAGGACAGATTAAAAACAATTCTGATGTGCATATGCTGCCAGCTCTCTCTTTTTCATCGATATTTGAGCAATAAAACATCGGCGAAGCAAAATAATAACTAAAATTGCTCTCGTTTATCTTAAAAATTAATGTATCAACATAATAGCATTTGCTTTCTATATTCTCAAAAATTCGAAACTGCAGAGTTATGCAAGCACTAAGCTTCTGTCATTCTTAATACTTCAGCACCTGCTTTTTTCTACACTATTCTTTTCCAACTAGTTCCGCTGCAATGCAGTGCAGACTTCGTCTGAGCACTGATCTAAGAAAAAGCATGAATATAATCTCCAGATGTGACTATTGCATACATTTTCTTATTATGTTAGGGGCCAGGTAGCATACATTGGATACATCCATTGAACAATGGTACAAGAAAAAAATCGTTTGAATATATGACTGCATTTTGTAGCATCAGTAAAAGTTTAGTTTATCAAAAATATGCCTAATATTTCCGATTTTAATCCATATTCCTTATATTAGTTCAAATTCTTTTAATCAATAAAAATATCACGGCATTGACATTTTTACCAGAAATACATTTTTGTGAAATTGCGCGAATATATTTTTTTTAGAAAATTTGTTTATTGTTAAGAAAGATTATTATATAATTTTTTCTGAAAACTATGTTACAGTGCATTGTCTCAAAATCGTAAATAATCATTCTTGATAACAATTCATATATTTATGTATATTGCTCTTGTGTTTTTTTCCTTGCTGCGAAAACGTGAAAGATGATGATAAGATTAATTTATTTCTTATATTTGAAAATATTTCCGCTCACACTGCCATTGTCGTTGTAGTTTACAAAAGATGGAGAAAAGCTGCTGAATTCTTTTGTATTTTTTTAAACGTGTTGTTCCTCATAAGTACCAGTAATTCACACCCATTAAGATACAGACCCTGTAGATAGCCTAGGATTTCGGATAAAGTGTCCCCAAGTCAGCAGTTTTGTCGATTGGTTTTGGTGACTTGTTGATGACATTGTCAAGTAGTCGTCTACACCATGATACAATCAACAATCGTAGTTGTACAATACCCAAAAACATACGCATTTTGTTGGGAGAAATATACAGAACGATGTCAAATTCATTTGCCTGGGCATGTAAAAATAACACAGCGATGAAAGTAAATTTTCAAATTCAGATGGAAAAATAAGCGATATATGTGTTTTGCTAGAGATATAAAACGCATACACAGGCTGACTCAGGCAATTCGTAAACAAACTTTGACACTGCAAAGTAATGTCAATATTACAGATCGACCTAAATTACGACGCAAAGCGTTATCTGGCGGTCAAAATTTCTCATGCCCATACAAAATGTATAAAACCAACCGAAATAACGCGGCGTCAACATTTTGCAATTGGAAATACCAATTTTGACAGCGCGTAATGAAGTGAAGTTGACAGAAAGAAAAATAAAATTGTTGAAAAGTAATTACAATTTCGTTGTTATCAGGTTTCTTTAAAAAAAGTGTTTTTTCCCCAATTGCAACTTTTTCTAGAAAAAATGGAAATACTGCAAGTCACCAAAACCAAACGAAAAAAATATATTGACACTTAGTCCCAGGCTTCCTACAGGGGAGTCTAACAGTACTGCCGACTACAATTATCCTCAATTGGGATCTATCGGCACTTCAGCGGTTTCTTCGTGTACCAACAATAGAAAAAATTTAAAAAGAAAAGCCTGAAGCAGGGAGTATAAGAAATTATAGTAAATTTCAATACTATAAATAAATTAGAGCACAAGTAAAATATTTCAACAAAACTCACCAATTCATTAATTTTAACACACAATAGTATTTGACAATAAATAATTTACAACTTTAGATAAATTATAAAATGCTTTTACTGTTGAAAAAATGTACAGTTTTACAGAAAGAAAATTTTCTCTTGTAATTTTTTTATGAAAAATAAATTTTACAAATGTTTCGTTCATTTCAATGTTTAAAAGGAAACATCATTAATTTTCACAAAGTGCAAACAAATATCTGCAATTTATAAAAACGGAAACGGATATTACTTCATAAAACACATCATCAAAGAGCTGACAATTATAATAACACTGAGAGACTAAGATGGATAAAGAGAGATGGAAAGAGACGGAAAAAACCGAAATATCAACTAAACGAAAAACTGTCAAAAAAAACACCAACCATATTAATGAAAGTTCATTTAAATAGTAGTCTATTGAAAAGACACGACAAAATAATAAAATGTACAATCAAAAGAAAAAAATGTCAATATTTCAATGAAAATTTAAAATAGAAAATTTAAAGAGTCGCTTTCTTTGGTTATAACCAAATGGTGTCAAACGTGACCATTTTACGTCATTTTGATGTTTCTTTCTAATTAAAATACAGGAAAGTTATGATTTTCTTTACAAAAACGATAGTATTTTGACGTTTTTCTTATATCACAATTTGTCTTAATTAATGGCAAGTTCTAGAACACAGTAGCAGCAGACTTTCGTTGCAGTTTTTTAAAGTGATTTCTTTTCGACTTCACCGTACGAATATATGGCATACAAATGTAAAGTATATGTACATATGTTGCAGTGGTAAACCACCATCTGAATAAAAGTAATGAGTTATATGTATATATTTTCTTAATACATGAATAACATTAGAAATAATTGCAAATTCACAGTATCCTATTTGTAGTATTGCGTAAAATTGTATGACTGTCACGAAAGTGTTGTTGATATTTTTTTATATAAAAAATACTATTTTGTTAACTATATTTTTTCAGTGTGTTTCTGTTCTCAAATTTAAGGCAAAATTTTATTTTACTTTCAAAAATATAAATTTTCAAAATTCAGAAAAAAAAAATTTGTTTCACAAAACTAACAAATTTCAGTGATAACTACCACCATGATATTTTAATAATTATTTTTATTTATATTTCTATTAGTGAATTTTATACAAAATAAATTTCTATAGAAACAGGAAGGAGAAAAATACTAACAGTTTTCGAATTAGAAGAGATGGAATCGTAAAATTTCGTAGCCTTTGTCTTAAGACTACAACATGTAATAAAAAAAATTTTTGTGGAGACTTTCAAGGGATATGGAAGGATATTTTTTTCAAAGAAAGGGACGTAAAGTAAATATTTTTATAAATTTCTATACTCTTCCCTCAATTTTGATACCAATATTGCTTAAGAGCTATTTAATCTTAATATGAAAACAAAAAAACCTTAAAATAAGCATCCTTAAGAAATGTGAAGTCATTTAAAAGGGACAAAAGATAAAGAAATGAAAAACCAAGTATGCAGTTGGACTTTGTTGTGCGCCTAGATTAATGGGCGTAGTCGCAGTTTAAATTTGTCGTACAGTAATATCTCTCATAACCCGTCAAAAATAGCATGACAGTCTGAACGTCTGGTAATGAAGGATTTCGCTGTAGATACATTTAAAATAGTATATTTACTTCCTTTTCTTTCCTTTTTTTTCTTCTTCACAGATGAATGTCAACAACAACGCCGACAAGGAAAAAATGCAATAACAACCGCAGACTATATAAATGTTTATTGCAGTTTGTGGTTCAGTTACTCTTAACCTCAACTATGTGGCGGTCGTAATTATGTATATTATTATTTTTTATCTCCCACAGCTATTCCTCTTCAATTTACTGTTGTTTTTGCTTTTTTCAAAATAAAAAAACAGTAACTGTTATATAATGATTTTTTTTTGTTACAGGTAATTTTAATGTCACATTAATTTTAAAGAGGTGATAAGTTAAAATTACATTTGCTTCATTTTCTTTTCGCTTTGTGTCGTGCTCGATAAATGTTAATGAGAGTTAGTTATTGGGCTTTACGGTAACAATGGTAATCATTGTTGCTGTCCATTGTTGTGAAAAAAGCATTAGTAATAAATATTGACGATAATTTTTTGATGGTTGGTTAGTTTAACTGTTGGGTAGAATAGTTCTGTATTTTAAAAATAATTTTTTATTAAAACACTAACACGAAGGGGAGGAATAGTTGTTCAACCCACAGCAGCTTTAATCAGGTACCAACAACAACAGAATTAAAATACCAAAAATACACACATTTTGTTAAACATACAGAGATATGTCAAATTCCTTTGGCTGTGTATGTTAAATTAACACACCACGAGATGTGTTTTCCTGGAGATATGAAATACACACACGAACACGGACACATTCAGTTTATAAACCAATTTTGACACTTCTTTGTAATGTCAACATTAAATATGTGCGCTGTTAGTGATATAGATTTTGATAATTGCATTGTAATAATAACAGTTTCTGTTACGTTTTTTCCTTCTCATGTAAAGCCACAATTTTCAATTGGGTGCCTTCGTAGTCTAGTGCATGAGCATTAGTCTTATCAATATGTAGGTGCGATTTCGATTCCCGCTTAGACCCTGTGTGTTTCTACACACAAGCTTAAGAACTTCGTAGAGTTTGTAGTGTCTTAAAAAAAAATTATGTTAGTTAGGGCCTTTCTACATGAGAACAACGATATACATATACAGAGAAAATAGTGTGAAAATGTGACTTTTATCGAATTATTGTCGCAATAACCACAGCACCACAGGCTCACTTGACGGCGTCACTACTCTTAATATTCATATCAAATACACATCTGTCAGAGACTAATCACAATCAGAATCATTTAATTTAATAGAAATCCATAGTAGACTCTATTCTATGCATCGTGTGTGCCACTTGCACCATCATGTACTAATAATTACCTACAGGGATGGGCAACAAGGACAATTGCTTTCGATTTTTCTATATTTTACAGCTACAAACTTGACCCTTGAATAAGTTATCCTACAAATGTGCCTCCCTGCAGGCGGAGATCTAAACACTATTAGTGCGATAAGATGGTCATATTGAGGTTAATATATGTATCACTTGAAACAGTACAGTCTATCTTCTTGGGCATGAAGATATAGAGAAACAAAATTGCTGATGAATGTGCAAGAGTAGAAACAGCGTTGGAAATGAGTAATATTTCCTGGGACGAGGTTACAACATATCTAGAGCAGTTTTAAATCTACTAATTTTTGTAACATTGCAAAGTTTGTTTGCAGTAATACGATTTAAATCATCTAAATAAGCTAAACCTAATTTATTTCTTAGCAAATTAATTGACCTACTTTAAGCTTTCTTTAATAACATAACATTTTATTGTAGCAAAAAGGCGGTACTTAAACAACTTAACCACGTATGAACTTAATGAACATAACAATCTCAAGGAAAACCAGAAGAGTATATTCTAAATATGTTCATGTAAGTAATACTCTTCACACTTTGGATTATTTCATGATACTGTACTCCACGTATTCTCCTAACTGCAATTAATATATGTATGTAGTTCATCATTGCTACTAAACACAAATCTTATTAACAGTTGACTCTATAACCAGAAAAGACGACAATAGACAAGACAACACCTTTTGCTCTTCAACGACGAATAGACGACACCAGCAAACTAAGAAACAACTCATATACGAGTACAGAATTGGTAGTGAATAGATTATGTTTAGGTAGGCAAGCTAACATGTAGCATACAAATTAAGGAAAACATGCTGTAAAATATGTCTACAATATTAATCTACAGATTTGTTGAAAAATATAGCACTCTTCTAAAGAATTCCTCTGATTGTTACAAATTGTATGGGCATATAAGTTTTCCAATGAAATAAATACGAATAAAAATTTATAATGAAAAGAAAAATTGTAGTCGTTAATGTTGCTATTATTTTGACTCGCACTGTACACAGTCGGACAGTGATGTCAAAATAATGTAAACATTATTTGTGTAACACATACAGGATGCACAAAATTAAACTATAATAAATCAAAAAATCTGTATAAGAGAAAAGGGCGAACAATACGATGTACGAGTATGTACTCGTATGTCCATATGTACATATGGATGTATGTATGTCATTAAATTAAGTAGAAGAACTACTAATGCTCAAAGGAATATTCAACGTCTAATTTTAAATTTAAGATAAGATAAAGGACGAAGAAATAATTAATAAATAAAAAAACGGTAGTCACTATGAGCGGCGTTAGGTGCTTAAGAGGTACTGTCTGTTCATATTATATTACATACATATATTATATTATATTTTATATTAAAAATAAAAACAATTTAACTTTTTTTTATTGTTGTTTTCAATAAAACTGGCCAAACGGATATTTTCACTCGTATTCTATGAACAGGCAGTTAAAAACAATTTTCTATGGGAAATAAATTGAACTTTTTTTCACTTAAAAGAAATTATAAAACAAATTTCCATATTGATTAAGCAAATTATAAAAAAAAATTTCCATATTTAAAATATTGTTATTGTCCAAGGTGGGGGAAAAGTAATCACCCGTGTCAAATGTAAACCCGATGTTTTTTTTTTGTAATTTTTTTTTAATGAAACCTATGGTTTTTTTATTGCTTAAAATTTGTGGTGACGGGGGATTGAACACAGGATGTTCTGTTTGTAGAGCCCATGCGCTAATTACTCTGCCAACAGTGAGTGCCCCTTTTAGTACAAATCCTCTTAATTATAAACCATTACAATGAACTCCACTTGGAATACTTCACGACTCAATTTAACTTTTTTTGGCTAAAAATTATTTCAATACATTTTTTTGGTTGGTATAAATTATTTGCTAAACAAAGTTATGTACACCATTTACCATTTTTTTTTAACTAACAAAATTTGCTAAAAACTTTTACATGTGAGTTTGAAAAATAAAACTTTTCTAATGACATAGAGAAGGGAAAAAACTTAAAAAGGCAAAGTGCATAAAAGTTTCGGGTGCATTCAATGGAAATATAAATTGAGTGAAAAGTTCACAATTGTCTAATAAAGTATTGCAATACAGAATTAATATGAAAAATAATAAATGCTCCGTACATAAAGAAACAGAATCAGAAATCGAGAAAAATTGTTTCTAAGAAAAACTACTATTTTTTATATAAATGAAGGGTCTCCAATAACAGCTTTCATTTTGATATGTGAAAAAGGGATTTTTTTCTAAGCGAAATCATCGGATGTTTATTTAATTGTAAAGATGACGGTATGCCATAAATAATGAAAAAAAAATATTAGCCAAATGGCCACCTAGCTACGCTTGCAGGACTATATCCTTTTCATGAAACTTTCCATCACGAATTAGCACATTTGCGTCTGGTCCTCGATAAATTTATCAATTCCATTTTTGAGGTCTTGAATCGAGTGTGGGCCATTGGCATATACCTTAACTCTCACGTAGCCCTAATGTATTGTTTAAAGTTAAATCACAAGATTTCAGTGGCCAATTGTGTTCGCCTCTTAGGAAATGTAAACTTTGTTCATAACAACATCTTACAATTAAATAAACATCCGATGCTTTCGCTTAGAAAAAATCCCTTTTTCACATATCAAAATGAAAGTTGTTTCAGCTTCATTTTCGTTAAAGTAACATCCAATGACACCGCCAGACTAAAACTGTAGGCGTGAATTATTTTGTTAATTGAACTTTAAAAGTCTTAAGACCTAACTGCCGTATTCATAATAAATATTTTGGATTCCTAAAGCTTTAATAAACAAATTTCCATAAAAATCCAATTTTTAGCATTTGAAAAAACCAAAAACATTTTAATGAATACGGCAGAAAATGGTTATGCCCTTATTTTGCATAACGAATTGGAATGCCCAATTCAAAGGATCGGTGACAAATGAAAAAACCTGGGTCCAAATTACGGCATTCGCTTCGAATCGAAACTTCAAACAAAATTTTATTAAATTGTATAGGAATTGCATTCGATATCAAATGCTGTAATATAGCCCTTGAATTTTCGTCTACACTATGGGCTAGAAGAGCGATATTCTTATTTGTTGTTGAGCGACGTGCACGAGTTAGATCTTTCACATCACTAGCACAAAATTTTCCACCGTTTCAAAATTGATGGCTAAGATAGTGCTTCTTAAAAAAATTAAAAAAAAAAAAAAAAAAAAAAAAAAAAAAAAAATTTTTTTATTATAAACAAAAACCAATTTTCCTGAAGAAGCTACACAAAGGAGTAGCGAAATATTGAAATAAATATAAAATATATAAAAAGACCTTAGGCTTAAAATAATTAGTGTTATTAATATAAAAAAAAAAATCAAAAAACTAGAAAAATTATTAGATAATATGTATATTAATACCAAGCATGAAGAAAAAAAAATACTACACTCTATTGTACAAAAAAACCCTTCTTTGACAGTAGTCCGCTATTTAGACGTGATTACGATAAATACTCATTATGAATAATAAACTTTATTACCTTTTTCCGGACTTTTTTTTATATTAAATAAAGAAACTGGGAATATATTTGAGTAGTTTCCTCTTTTCAAATGTTTTAAAGTACAAAACAAAAATAACTAAAGAGTACAGCACACGAAACTTGCGTTTTGAAATATCGTCAGTGAATGTTAGATAGTAATTTATTTTTTTAATAATAATGTAAATAAATAAAATAAAAACAAAATATCATTTTCAATAATTCCCTGTTAAGCAAAAAATTATATTTTATAAGAAGCAACAGATCATCTGTATCGAGATTGTGTCAAGTCATATTATGTGCTTTAAATAACCAATATTAAGTAACTTTCATACTCATACGAGTGGAAAAAATTTGATACGCTTATAAAACACTCATAAAAAATAAACAAAAATTAATTGCGAAATTGCATTAAGAATTTTAGAACTATTGCAGAATATTTTATACACTTTCAATATAAAGAGATTTTCACCTTTGTTTATGAGTCTTACTATGTTATTAGTCCTATAAGAAAAATCAATGAAACATACATACATAGAAATTTAAGGTTACAGGCAGTAAATATTAGTTTAAAAAAATTTAATGATCTGATAAAGGTGCTGTTGCACGACATAATTAAAACACTGACTCTATAAGCAGAAACTGGGTTCAATCCCTACTCCTGTAACCAAAAATTTTTTAATATTGCCATTACAGCGCCCTCTTTCTTCGTTATTTTAGCAATGAAATCATAAGCTAATAACCTAAAAGTCTTCTTCAGCTAAAAAATTAATACGTCTATACGTAGCAGAGAGGCAGCAAGTTATATTTACAAAAGCAATTAAAGCAACTATATTATATTTATATTTAATTTTAAAATAATTTTAATACTTTTTTTTTGCTTACCTTCTTTATCGTCCACTTCAGCTTGGTTGATGGCAACTACATTGTCAGCAGGATGAACCATTTTGGTATTGATGATAAAAAACTAGAACAAATAAGAATAAAATACAAATTATACAGAAGTTGATAAAAATTAAATTGAGAGTTCTAAAAATAGTAAAATATAAATTGTATGTCCGTTCAATAACATTCCAGGAATTAAAAATATCAATACAAGTAAAAGGACACACAGTTATGTAACAGAACTGCTGATCCCAAATCCAATTAAAAAATAAATGAAAAGTTTATAAAATTGCGTGACAATGTTACCTACATAAATGGCCAGTCTTTGGTCGTACTACTTTTACTCTATGTTAAATTTTAATTTTATATCTGCAACCGTTCTCGCTGAACTATTAATAAATAATTGGGTTATTCACAAGGTGTGTTATTGAGTCATATTATCATAATGTCTCAATATTTTAAAATAGTTAAACAAAATTGTTGTTGTGCTTCGAAGAAAAAAAAATGTGAGTTCGATCACAGGGGAGATGTGTAAACATCTAGTAATGAAATCTTTTTAAAAGTTATTAAAATTAAATGTTTTTGTATTCATTTTTATTTGCCTACGATAACATAATGTACGACAATTATTGAAAATTAGTAGCTACTACTACTATTGCGCACTAGATGGTGTTAGTGTATTTCTATGCAGCTGTAAGTTTCTCTGTACTTCTTGTTGTCCGTATGATTACACTAATCCACTCATACACAGCTCACACCGCGTTATTACAATCTTACTCAAAATTTGTGATTGTAATGTGAAAAAGATTTTTACCCCCTAGCGTATAGATGTTTACACATCAAAAAAAGTCATAAAATAATAAAACGTCTTTTGAGCTATGTTTTTGGTTGTTTGGCCGATTTTTATAATACATCTGCCGTATTTATAAAATTTGTGAGTTTGTTTATTTGTTACGCTTTAACTGCTAACAGCAAGACCAATTTTGTTGACATTTAGAACATACATAAGTAAATCTCAGTCCAGAAGAACACAGGCTAATATTTTTTTAAATATAAATAGATAGCATAATAAATTTTGACTTGTTATTCACAGCAGTATTATTATTTTAAAACATATGACTTTATGACTACCATTTTAATCGCCCAAGTACCGCTGCCTTAATATTCACTTAAGGGTCCTTAGGTGAACCAAACGTATAGCAATTTTCAAAGCCTATCTATTAGTGTAATAATTCCTAAAATCGGGTCAGCCGGTTACAAGTTATACCGTTTTATGTGCTTTAAAATAATTAGTTCAAAAATGTAAACAAGTTTTGACAGTTCGGAGATGAATAACAATTGTATATGTACTCCTCAGTAAAATGGTGGAATTCCCAATTCACTTGAATTATCACGTCTATATGTTAAATTTTATCAAACGAAATCCACTCCGTACACATGGTAAGAAAGGCCTGCTATTGACTTATTTACATTCTCATCTACTCGTTTATTATGAGAAACGCCTAGTAGTCACTATATTATTACAGCCTTAAGTTCATTGTACATATGTATGTATATATATATGTACATCAGTGGATTGGTTGAATTCCAAATTCTTATGAAATGTCAAGTCTAAAAAGAGTACTGGAAAGATTTTCGTAAGATTAGTATCAGCAGGCGCCCAATTTTGAGTAAAGGAACAGATCTATTATAAATATTATTCTTTTCTCAATCCTGTAGAATTTTCAATATTGAGAAATGAAATATAAAATCTGGCAACCTCTTAGCGGAGCAACTGTATTCGAACTCCTTTCCGTATTTTTTAAACATACACACAAGAGAATAACTAAAAACAAGGGGAAAAATAATTGCATATAATAACAGTATCCATATACATATATAAATGCATGCATATGCATATAGCCATGTACATATAGATCAAAACTATGTAATTAATATCCATAATAAAACTGTATATACAGCAAATATGCTCCCATAACTCTACTTTTTCTTAACTACTTACCAATTCAATTATATATTCCAATAAATATAGAATGCTGGAAAGCAAGAACTTTAGAACTGAAATAGTAAATTATGTATAATATTTCTTTTCAAATTTTTATGAAAACTTTTTTCCGAATTCTTCTTTGAATTATACTTCAAGGCTTGTTCTTTTCGATTGTTTCTTGTTATTAGAAAAACTAAAACTTTTCTTTCACTATAACTCCACGAAAGTAATTTCTATATTACAGAATGCAATAAGAAACTTTTTTTTAACACTTTAAAAAATTAAATTCTCAACAGCGTCCGCAAAACATTCAATCACTTTGTACACACTTTAATAAACTAAGTGTAGATAAAAAACGATCGTTTTATACTCCAAACGAAATTGCAACAAAGCAACAACAGATGTACACTCACGCCAACAAAAACAACGGCTTTTTGTGGATGAAAATGAAATTAAACAAGAAGGGGAATAAAAATGATCTCTGGTGCAAAAAGTTCTTTTGTTTTGTTATTGTAGTACTGCTTGTTCTATATTGTTCTTGTTGTTTAGCATTGAAAATCCACACAAAGGCTTTAAACTGGAAGCACAACATAAAAAACACACGGGAAAATAACAATCAGCGTTGCCAGGACAGAAAAGTTATTGCAAACAAAATTTGTTAAAAGTTACCAAATGAAAAAAATAACAAAAAAGGATGTTTTGTTTAGTTAAAATAGAATAGTTCTTCGATTTCTTTTTGACTGTCCACAGATTTTTAACAAACAATCTGGATAAAAAATATGAATTTAAGTCAAACAAAACTATACATTTTCAGTTTAAAACATGAAAATTGCAAATAATTGTTGGAACAGGCAGTTACATATGTACGACACACATTACATATTCATCCCCTATCCTATAAACTTTTGGTTGTCTTTTACTGCCTGTTTTTAGAAAACGTAAGAAAAAATTCGTTTGTCTGATTACATTACGGCTTTCGCCTTTCCAAGGTTTGCCCATAACCAAATAGCAAGGGAAATTCATTACCAGGTAAACTCACTAGCAAATTCGCCCGTCTGCTGATACAAGAATTTGTAACGTATTTTTTAAACCGAACATCAAAGTTTGTTTAGTTTTATAAGAAAGTTACAAAAAGTGATTTAATAATTATAATAATATAATAAGAAGAATGCAAAATATATTACTTTTCGTAATAATTAATTTAATGTTAAATCATATTACACTAATTTAACACGTTCTTTTTAGGTTATGTTGAATTTAACAAAACACATGTATACAAAAAAGTTGACGTTTGGACGAAAAACGAATTGACGATTTCGCCTTGCGACAACCTTGTATTAATAAACTTTGACCAAATAGAATAGATAAAAAAGAACTTGCTAAAAATATCTGTCATAAATTGGCAGAAGACAAAACATTCATACAGAAATTAAAAAATTTAAATTCGTCTTCATACCAAGTCTTCGAATATTTGGTGATTCCCATCTACCACTATGTGTTGATATGGTAACATCAAAAATAGAATCACGTTAAGTGTTCGGTTATGGGAGCTTTGACTGTACTTATCCACACATGCACACATAGGCATATGTAGTTGTGCTTTAAAATATTTGAAATGCATAATTGTTCATAACTGTTTGGAAATTATGTATTAAATAAAAAAAAAAAAGTGTATTAATATTAAATAAAAATAATAAAATAAAATTTGTTAAAAAGTGAAATTTTTCAAAACATATTTTCTTTAAGGCACTTTTTAAATAAAACTGGATTTAACGCACTTTAATTGAATTGCTTTATTCATGTTAACCATTTCACAAAAAATCAAATGCGTAACACGAAAAAATTAAATTTAAAACAAGTAATATTTTTTTAAATACAAAAAAGTGTATCTACGAGGTGTGTTCAATAAATAAGACCAATTTGGTAATTACATGCATTAGATACATACATACATACATATATACAAACATTCAATTTTATTATTTTTTTAATATGACAGTACACAGTCCCATGGTAACTCAATTTAATAAATATTTAATTCCAGTTTATAACCAACGTAATAATAGAAAATGTATTTGTTACTTTCTTTGTAAAAAAATTCATTAATTAATAGTGATACCTGATTGAGCTGAATGTTGGCAATATCATCTTGCATGTTTATAGTTACTGTCTTTACACGTATTTAAAAAAAAATTATAAACAAATATTGTTTATTTTGGCGAATCTAAATGCTTTAAGTGATTGGTACAGAAATTTGGAGAAAATCGAGATGTTAATGAAAAATCTCGTCCTGGACATCCTAGCACTTTAAGAACAGATGAAAACGTTGAGGTAGTAAAGAAAATTATTTCGGAAAATCGTCGTGCAAACATTTGCACGTTGCTGAGAAAGTCGACATATCTGCTGACGCATGTCATGAGACTTTACTCGATATTTTGGCCGTAAAACGTCCATCAGTCGTTCGAAATTAATGTGATTCAATCCTGCCCCTAAATTTCCTAGAAGAACATTTTTAGATGTTCAACTAAGAAATTTCAGTTTTAGAGATATAGCATTCTTGCTGCAAACGGTCGTTATACACTTACACTTATGTATGCATTTTCTGCATTAACACCTCTGCCAAGTCTAAATACAGCATAAATAAAAAAAATGGAAAACCTACACGCGATTTTGAACCTGAAAAATGCACAAAATATAATACAAATATTATGCAAAATAATAATAAAAAAAACCTGTCGATATAAATCTTTAAGGTATGTTAAAGGCATAATAAGTAACTATATTTGGTAATAGACGACTGAGTGACAAAATAGTTCATTTCACGTGAACCTGTAGAATTTCTCCTACCTATTTATTATGCTATTTAAATACACACTTTATCTATGCAATACTTCGGCTATAATTATAGAAAGACAAATACCTATCAACATTCTGATATAATTGCAAATATACAAAGATATTAAGAACAAAATTTTGCAGGATAACGCGCGCCCAAAAACAAAATATTTTCAATTACGCACGTCCTTTATGATAGTTGTGTTTTTTTTTTCAAAGATAGCTTATAAATATTTGTTATAGTAACAGAAAGTAAACAGTCAACGTTTATACTAAAAACGTTTTAAGATGAAAAAAAACAGTAATTTGAAGAATTAATTGCGCCAATTACTTATACAATCACCATGGTTCACATTAACATTGTTGTACGTACTTTGATAAAGCGTAGTGCACAGTAATACGAGTCACTGTTGGCTACAAATCAAAATGGAGATTATAGAAAATTATCTGGGTAAAATTTATGTTAATATACATATGTACGTATGTCGTATGCAAATATGATTGTAATAGAACAGAAAGAAAAATTAAAAGACATCAGTAAAACATAGAAATCGCTATTGTATCTCAAGCTTAAAAGAGCGACAATCTGTTTAGTAATAAATGAACTCACACATAACATAACTAAAAACATACATACAGAAGTATGTATGCAATAATGGTCATAAAAGATACAAATACAGTGCACTCGCGATAACATGAACATCTGAAAATATGAACACTTTTTTCCTTCCATTGAGCCAATTCACACTATCACAATTATGCTGGCATAACATGGCATCTTGTAGGCAATTTCGGTGAAGGGAAGGGTTTTTGGTTGGCATAATTTTTCAACCAGCTACAACACCGCATTAGCAGCACAAAAGCAATACATATACACATACGAAATACGAAAATAATAGTGAATACGTATATATTTTATGCCAGATGAATTATCGTGTGTTTTGGAAAAAACAAAAATTGTGCAGCTTAAAAACTGTTCTCGTCTCATTGACTACTCTAAAATATGAACAGCTTATTTTTGTATATTTTTTAACGGGCTGTGTCTGGACAGTGTCAAACATAATTTCTTGTGTACACACAAAAGAAACAGCAAAAAGAAAACAGCAGAATTTGTCGCATAACTTTTAAGTTTTTTTTTTAAATTTTTTAAAAATTAAAGAAATAAAAAATTTAACATAAGGAACTGTTATTTTATGGGCAAAACATTTTTAAAGGAACATTAGATGCTATTCGCAAATATGAACCACCTCGCAAAAGTGAGTTGGCTTGGTTTTAATTAGTTAAAATTATCGCAATTTCACTGTATGTCTCTAAGCATTTGTTGCCTGCCACTCTTGTCTACTTCGGATGTGCTTGATGTTGCTTATACTCGGCGTGAATGATGTTTATAGGGTTCAGAGACTTTTTAACCCAGATTTTTTCTCGTTGCTGTTTTTTATTACATATTTTAATTTTTTTTTTTACAAATTGTTAGCTTCAAATGCGTAAAGGTGTGAAAATGAGTAAAATAAAAAGTGTTCATCAAATTAAAAGCAAAAAAAAGTGTGATTTAAATGTTTTTGTCAGTAGACGACACCATTACATTTTATGCGAATTTCTATAAAATAATTGTCAGAGACATTTACTTTTATTTGTTATGAAGTTCCTTTAAAATAATTTAAAAATAAATTCCAAAATTATCCAAGATGTCGCATTGTACTTTATTCTATTGTATATTGTATATTTATTCTATTGTATAGTCAACTTCATAATCTATCTAATAGTGAAACAATCATTAAAATCACTCCAGCCGTTAACGAATGAGATCGTTTTAGGTGATTAAAAAATCAATGACTACTACGCACTTCTCATCATATACAAGAGAAGTAGTATAAATATAATGCAATAACATTGTTTTTGTTTTGTTATCCTAGTTTTAGTTTATTAGCATATAAGTTATTATATAAGAAAAAAAAAAAAAAAAAAAAAAAAGTGTTCCTTTTTTACACCTTTTTTGGGAATTATATTTAAAAGAAATGAAGAAGAAAAGAATAAAAGTACAGAATATATATATAGCGAAACTATAATTATAATTAGAATTAATTAGTCTTAGAAAAATATATAAATGCGATAAGAGGCCTTATAATAGAAATTTAGTTTCTAAGAAACATTGTCAAGAAAATATATTGGTAAATAAATTGAATCGAAATCGAAATAATGCAATAACATATCATGTATTCTCTCCTCAACGTACGGTTTGTTCAAACGATGAGCATAAATAAATACGTCAGTTTCAATGGACGACATATGTACATATCTCCACAATACCTCATGCAATTCACGCACTTTAGGCCATAACACCTTAGAAACCGCGTAATTTTCCCTATTTCCGCAAGAACGATTCGTTTCATGTAAAACTCAATTACTACCAAGTTTCCTCATGTCAATACCCCGTCAGTACAAACATTTTTCTTATGTGTCTATGCTAACATCAACCTCTTTCGTCGGTATTTGAGCAATAAAACGTCGGCGAAGTAAAAAAATAATAATAATTTTTTTCTTTAGCAAAAAAACATTAATTCATCAACATAACATCAACAAATAAAATGTTAAAAAACTTAAATAGTAAATCGCATTTTTTTTCTTAAATTAAACCATAGGAATAAATAACAATAATATTTGCATATATTAATCAATGCTTTAGCAAAAAAAATTCTGCTCTTATCTTATAAATATACTCTTTTAATAGAGGCTTGATATGATAACAATAAATCATCATATACGAAATGTTTTGCGTTTCTTTTTCACTTTTTTTTATAACAAGGAAGACTTTGAAGAAGACAATGATAGTTTTAGCTCATTAAATACATGCATTGATATTAAGTATGTATGGATGTGTACATACATATATGGTTTATTGTTGACTTCTTTAAACCCTCCATATACGGGATGAAGTTATTTTAAGCCCAGTGATTTAAAAATTTATGTTTTAAGTTTTTTCATAAATAATTTATTTTGTGTTTTATTGCAATTCTTTATTGTAACAGAATAGATTAAAATAAAATTAATTCAAATGAATGAATATTTAGTCGTGTTTAAGTTCATAGTTAATTTATCACAATTGTAATAAGAAAAGTTACTTATGATTTTACGAAACACACCGATTAATCTCCAACACCAGTTGAGTAAAGCACGTATATACATACATACATATTATCTATGCCACTACACACGTCTTCAGTATTCTTTGTGTCAACAGAGAGGTAGTTATAGTCATTAATATTATCTATATAACGCGGCTGAATGAAAAATAAACAGAATTTATGGAGGGTAGCGGTGCTGTTCACTGTTCTGCGCGAAATGGTCGCCGCTTCTGATTAATTTGAAAATGGAAGATAAATGGACAAGCATTTTTCTTAATTTCAAATGAAAAGAATTCCTCTTTAATGTTGGTATCTATACCGAATGTGTAAAATTATTTTCAAAATGCATAAATCACTGTTGTTCGGTAATTTTGTTTTTTTTTTCAAAATAATTTTTTTCTCAATTTGTAACCGATGTCAATGGCTTGTCTGCGAACAGAGCATTGTTGAAATTTCACATGTGATTTCTTTTATGCGAGAAATGCGTCAGTCAATTTAAACTGGTTCATTGTTTGACCATTAAAGTTGGCAAAAAGCACCAACGCATTTAATTTTTGTTACCAGTTATAGCCGTCGTAAGTAAGCGTATTTCCAGTCGAAAGCAATTTATTATTATTTTTTTAAATATACTCGTACATACGAACATATTTATTTTGCTTTAGTTGAAAACGATAGAAGGCACAATTTTAAAGACGTATTAAAATAAATTTAATAAATATTTCCACAAATTAATCTTAACAATGTTTACGAATTTTTGCGACTGATCAGCTACGCGATTTTTGGGTTTGCATTTTATTTTACTTTGTTAAAAGTAATATTGTGGAAATTTTTAATTTCGAAAATTGTCCTACTTACATAAATACATATGTATAGTATATATATCGTATTTTCGAAAAATAAGATAAAATTTGTTCTTAAAAATTTTTTTTGCAAAATTTAAGAACTTTTCCAAATGAGACGGAATTGTTGTCCACAAATTTTTCTTATATGATACTTGCCGATTAAAGGCCCATTAAAATTTTATATGGCGTGACAGTTATTATTATTTACATATGGAAAAGGTTCACAAAAATTGTTTAAATTGGGGGGAAAGGCAAAGTGTCCACCAAAAAACGGCCGTTACGTTGGTGGGGGTAGCGAAGCGCACAGTTTTAATGAGGTATATGTACAGTCGAACTTCTCTATAACGTAGCAGTTGGGGACCGTCAATTTTCTACGTTATACAGAAAATTCGTTATAGAGAAACTGCAGAAAATTTTGACTACATTTTTTTTATGTAGAAAATAAATTTATTAAGACAAAAAAAATTGTTTTTACATGAACACATTAATTTTTTTTTTTTAATACATACATATGTGACTAAATTGTTGCAAAAAATCGATTGGCTAAAAACTTCGCAATAAAGAGATTATTTAGTGTGAAAAATTCTATTTAGGTCTTAAAAAATTTTACGTTACAGAGAGAACTTCGCTATAGGGAAGTTCGTTATAGGGAGATCAAAATGTATGAAAATACTCACAAAAATGTTGTGTTCACGAATTTTATTTGTTATAGAGAAAATTTCGTTATAGAGAAGTTCGCTATAGAGAAGTTCGACTGTATGTATATTTGGCGAACGACAAACACTTGCTAAAGAGCTCATCTTAGAAGCTTTGACAGTTCAAAATAGAACACGATCTAATTGAAAATATTTACAATGTAAAAGAAGGCTGACTTTTGCAGAATCAATTTTTTGCTTTTACACACAACATGTACTCGTATGCATTTTGCAGTTGAAAATTTGACATTCACACTTTAAAATAGAAAGGGTCTAAAAGCAACTTAAGGCGAATACATAAAATATTTCGTGTTACCAATATTTAATAACTGTATGGCTGTATACAATATCCGGACGAAAGGATACCTTTTGCGAAGCTCTCATGGCCGGTTTTTAAAACATTGTAACTCATCCACCCTTGAAGCAATTTGAGTGATTTTTTTCACCATTGGATAGACCTGATAACGAGCAAAAGATAGTCAGCTTTAGGCCGACTGCTTTCAGTGCTACTAAGTTGAAAGGTAATTTTGTGCCTGCAACCCTTCTGATTCAACAATTAATAAATAATATTGTTCTGCCCACGGGCACCTAGGGGTCCATGGGCCCATTGTGTAGCCAACTTCACAATCTATTTAAAAGTGAAACAATCATTAAAATCCCTCCAGCCATTAACGAGTTAGAGCGATATTAGCCCTTTAAAGTAATAATGCCTACTACGCACTTCTCATCGTACCTATGGATCGACAAGTGGACCCATCGTATATCCAATTTATAAATCTATCCAATAGTGAAACAATCATTAAAATCCCTCCAGCCGTTAACGAGTTACAGCGCTTTAGGTGCTTTAAAATAATTAGTGACTACTACGGACTTCTCATCATAGACAGGGGGTAATAATATAAATATATATTGCAGTACCATACCATGTAGTTAGTGCGCAGTGAAGAGTGTCGCCGTGTTTTTTGTTTTTAATTGTGAATTCTTTTGTCTCACTGATCAAGTCTTGTAGATTTTTGGTACGTGGACCCATTTTGGGGCCTCAGTAGGGTTTGTTCAGGTAAGTTTATTTTTAAGTACGTATATATGTATGCCTATTCGATATATATAAAAATCTTCTGTCACGATGTTTGCCCGGGCTAATTCGTTGATTGATTTTAATGAAATCTCATACAGATAATTAACTTGTCCACGAGGGGAGGTTGAGGATAATATCCGCATTTCCTGAAACTATCTAGCCGCTGTTATTGAAATTTAAAACATAGATAGGTCTGAGTCCAGAAGGACACATAGCCTATATTTTTTTTAATTGGACCACAACAAGAGATAGAAGGCAATTTCCACATCTCCGACTAACTAACTAACCGATTTTAATAAAATTTTAAACATTTATAAGTCAGCGTCTACAAAGGCACATAGACCATATATATATATATATATATTTTTTTAAATAGGATCACGTAGGGTGTAATAGATTTAGATTATTTTTTTTTTCAAAGAAAATTTCTTTTATTAGAAGATTCTCAAAAATCCCTTTTGTAGAGCTGAATCAATTAATTTTTTAAACCAAGAAGAAAAAATTTCTTTTGCATTCAAACAAACATTCACATATTTCTACAAATATTTTTTTTAAATTTTTTATAAATTACATTTTAAATACTACCGCCTCCTCACACAATTTAATTTCAGCCTGCAAAAAATCGTTTTAAAAGTGTTCGTCATCGAATCCACAACAAAAGAATGGAACGCATAACAACGACAATGATAATGCTGATAATCAAGAAGTCAGAACAACAACATTTTAACTCCAAATATGGAGCAACAAGTTGAATTTTTTACCACCGCTTTTGTCTTGGCACATTGGTTCTTTTTTGTTTAATTTATGTATTTATTGCAAAGACAGTGCGTTCGTTTTGTTGTCTTATTGTCTCCTGGTGATGTGTCACTACAATGTTTTTAAATACATTAATAATGGGAATTTGTAATTAAACTGAAAACAAGTAGAGGAATGATATTTGCTAGAAACGAAATACATATATACACACTAAATGCGTTAAAATTTATAATTGAATGGGAAGTCTTTGATAGTAAAGGGATTTCACATCCCCAAAAACTCATTTGCATTTTGCTATTGGGTACTTAAATTCATTTAATTCTGTTAACTTTTTGAGCATTGCGGAAGCTGCTATTTGAACCTGTTCCTAAACATCAAGTTTGATACATGTTTTTTTGCTAGGGAAAAAGATTTTGACTTTTTTGGTTTTTGTAGCAAACTATTGCTCTGATGTACTGTAATCAATCGAACGATTTACATATTAAATAAAAACTTGCGTTGTGAGATGATGAATTTTATACAAAGTGAGATCAGTGCCTGAAACTTTATTAAACTACCAACCGGGCCACACATACATACATGTACGATATAGCGATTGCCGTGTCAGATTAAAGTCGGTTATATCTGACACAAATTCATAATACTAGAAAAGTCATGGTCACTGGAGAAAACATTAATAGGTTTTTAAATAGCGATCATGTTAATGCCTAACAGATGAAAAATATTGCAAACTACTTAAGGTTTGACTTACCTGTGGGTCACATTTATTTAAGGCATCACGGCTGGCTCCACTAAAACGTACTTTCACAGGCGCATAAGACACTAACTATTCTCATTTAGAAACTATGTACATTATTTTTTACTAAAGCAAAAAAATGCGAGGAAAATATTCAAAAACTTGTTCGCCATTATGTTAACTATTGCTCGAGCAAATAAGAGTTTTGATCAATTATATTACACTCTATTAAAAATTATGCTACTTTTCCCGCGTTTCATATATTTCTAGCAGAGTTATATATATAATTTTATAGACGACACCGATGAGGGTTGCCAGTTTCGCGGGATTTTACAGTTTATTTTAATAAAATCACACGTACCGGTATTTAACACTTCCCCATTACATGCAAATTTATATGCATAAAATTTTTTTTGAAATTTTAAAAAGAAATCGGACAAATGAGTGTATTATAAGAAAAAAAATTAAAAATTGTAATGAAGAAAAATTAAGTAGAGAACTAAATATAATATCAATTAATAACACTAATTATTTAAGCTGTAGGTCTTTTTAATATATTTAATATTTATTCTGATTCGATATTTCGTTACTCCGTTGTGTAGCTTCTTCAGGAAAATTTTAATTTTAAAAAAATATTTTTTCATTATAAACAAAAACCAATTTTTCTGAAGAAGCTATACAAAGGAGTAGCGAAATATCGAATCAGAATAAATATTAAATATATTAAAAATACCTACAGCTTAAATAATTAGTGTTATTAATATAAAAAGAGGGCAAAAAACTAGAAAAATTATATAATATCAATTAAAATTAATGAATTCATGACATTTTAGCAGTGGCCATGGCGGCAAAAGTGAGATAAAAAGCATTTAATACATAACTACATAGCCATTTAAAAATTTTTAAATAATTTTTTTTAATACACACCGGTTATTTGTAAACAGCACTTTCTTTTACAGCTCTACGGCAACATTTTTATTAGCGAAGATGTCAAAAAAATATTTCCAAGTCGGTACTGCAGTGCTCATTAATACGATAGAACAACGGCTCCCTGCAATCGTATCACGTACGTGGAACTTTCTCAAAAATCTAAATAAAAAATGGATTTAAGAAATTGTTCTTGAATAAAGTAAAAAAATAATTCCAGCAAATAGAATAACAGGAACCAGTCAATCAAACATTATATTCGTTAACAAAAAAAGTCGTACATTTGCTTGTGAAAAAGCAGCCCATAAAACCAATAATTAATAAGCCAATAGCAATTTGTTAGCAAGAGGATTAGGTAAAAGGCGTTAAAAGGGAAGTAGAAAAAATATGGCTCCAACAAGAAAGCCTAGTGATGGCCTTTTGGCCAGAGTGAATTTTCCTTTGTATGCAGTGGAAATGTTGACCAGTAGACATGTTTTAGTGGCAGGCGGTGGAGGCGCCAGCAAAACAGGAGTGGCAAATGGTTTTGTAAGGCAAAATGTTTTTTTTGTCTTTTAAAATATTGATTTAATGTATTTTTCTAGGAAATTTATGAAATTTACCACAATGGTAAACACTTTTGTGCCCAGGAGGTAGTTAGACATGAAACGGGGTACAATGTAGTTATGAATTTTGCCGTTCGTAATGACGGGCGACGGTCTTATTTATGTGCAGGGCAAGAGTCTCACTGCCAAATGTACTTTGTTAATCCAAGGGTTGTAAGTGAAGATGGCAAAGACGAAATTTCTCTTACACAAGATGAAAAACCTCACATACCGTTAATAGATAGACATCTCAATGAAAATGGTATTAGATCACGGCATCCAACTGCTTCAGGTGTTGAAGCTTTATCGAATGGCAATGTGACAGGAAACGCAGGATTAAATTCACCTGCACAAGATCAAAATGCAAATCCTAAACGTATTTTAAAGTTTGATATTAAAGCTGCGGATTCCATACAAACAGATTTTCTAGCGCCAGATCCATTGCAAAGAGTTGTAAGAATTTCTCCTAATGGCCATATTATGTGCACAGGTGGTACAGATGGACACATCAGAGTATGGTCATTCCCTCAAATGATTCCAACAGCCGATATAGAGTAAGTTTTAAATACATTTTGATTGATTTATTCAAAGCCGCCCGCTACATTTTCTTGCATCGTTATAGGGCTCATACTAAGGAAATCGATGATATCGATATTAGCCCTGATTCCAAATGTCTCATAACTATAGCTAAAGATGGGCAAGGTATAGTTTGGGATGTTGCTACCTCGAAAAGAATGTATGACTTGAAGTGGGAAACACCAGATGGTGCTAAATATCTCTTTAAACGTTGTCGTTATGGTACTATAGAGGCGCAACGTGACAAATACCGTCTTTTTACTATAACTAATCCTTTGGGTAAAGTGGGGAAACAAAAGGGGTTTCTTCAACAATGGGATTGTTCCACTGGCAAGTTATCCCTAGCTGTGACTATTAGTGAAAGTTTAGCTTCACTAGCTGTTCGTGATGATGGTCGATTTGTAGCAGTTGGCACAATGTTTTCGGGCACTATTTCTATGTATATTGGCTTCAGTTTACAAGTGAGTTGATAATAGTAATTATTTAAACAAATGTGTACAGTAATGTTATGAAAACTTCTTTGGCAGGAATGTGTAATAAAAGAAACTTTCTAATTTTATAAATTGTCTTAAAGTTTTAAAATTTTTTGTTAAAGGCTATTTTTTTATATATTTTTTACCTGTAGCGTGTACTTCATATACCCAATGCTCACTCAATGTTTGTGACCGGTCTACAATTTTTACCTGTAACTAATGAGGAAGGTCCACCCATATCTAGTGATACCGAAGCTGCTGTTTTGTCCATATCTGTAGACAATAAAGTATGCATACATAGTTTGCAAAACAGGCGTAAGTATTTTCGAAAGCCCTGAAATATTCAAATAACGATTTGACTTCTTTTTTAGACACCGTTCCCGCTTGGTTGGCTGTAATTTTCATAATTTCGGTGTTATTTGCCGCACTGACAGTGTGCTCTTATTTAGGACTTTAGGCAATAAATTAAATTAATATAATCGGAAAATTTAGTAAAAACGAAAGTACATAATTATTAAACACTAATAAATGGATGAGAAAACAAAAATAATTTAATATCCCCGCATTTATAAAGCATACAAAATCTTCTATAATAAAAGAACTATATAGTAAGCTTTAGAAGACAATTTTTGTAAGTTTTTGTTAAAAATTAAATAAAAATAAAACAAACAAAAACATAAATTAAAATGAAAACCGAGAAATATACTAATGAAAATAAATCGTAAATATATCCTATAATGAATATATAAAGGAAAAGTTATAATTGTAATTGAAATTGTCTGACACATTTCATTGACCAGCCTGTAATGTTTTGTCCTTTAAATTTGTTATTGAATAGTTAATTCTAAGTATATTTTACTTTGTTTAAATAATTCATTGGTAAAGAATATCTTTCAGTTGAAAAACAAACAAATATAATTTTACAAATAAACATGTTAATAATTTTATTTTCGTAAAATTTTTATAGATATCCTAAACTGCTAAATGCTACTACAATCATATATTTGCAATTTTAAATGATCAACAAAAATATGTGAATATTCCTCAGATAAAGTGTAGTTTATTCTTTTAGCATTCTCTGATTAGGTACAATTTTAAAAAACAAAATTTGATCAGTCTCCGCCGGAGTCTACTTTCCTTTACATCAATATAAGTTTTAATTAAGATTGGCAGTTTACAATATTACAAGATATTCGTAACATTTTTAATGTCTAGTACGGTGTATACGTTACTGGCAATGGAATAAAAATAAACGTGTAGTTAATTACATTTTGAATACTAAAATGCACATTTTTATTTAATACTAAGTTATTACTACACAACACAAATAATGGCTATAATTTTTAGATTTTGGAAAAATATTTAAATAACTAAAACATATAAAATTGTGATGAAAGTAAAGATATCATTTAGCTATAACGGTTTCTTGTAGTTGCTGCTCAACATTTTGATTCTCTTCATTTTCTATACTTATAGCCGTTTGCACAGACATCAAACGTATGCGTTGTAACTCACTTTCCTTTTGACGAGTCCATGTGGATATGAATTGTTCAAAACATCTAAAATTTGCTTCCTCCAATTGTAACATTTTTAAATCCTCATCACGTTTTGTGGCCAAAAGATTATTATCAATACGCAGTTGATCTATCTTTTTTACAGTTATATTACGGAAAGGTAGTAAAGATTCTTTGTCAAGTCGATCATGCGTTGAAGAAAGTTTGTTGTACTGAGAAGAATCATCTGCAGATTGTAGCTTTGTTGCTATAACAGATGTTCGATACGAATTTCGTGGTTGATAAGAACTAACAATTGTGTGTATTTTAGGTATGTTCTGTGTTTGAGGAGTTTGATAATTATTATTGTGGATGTTGTTAAGTATAGGTGCCGGTACTTCAACTGGTTTCGGTATTTTATCTAATAATTTTTTAATAACCTAGGTGTTTTGGAAAAGATATGAATAAATATAAATAAAAACTAATTTCTATTTCAAACTTACAGCTATTTCTTGCCAAGCATCAAATTCTTTTATTTTCGGTTGGACAACACAATGAACTAGAGGAAATAAACGCCATTCCGATTTGCAACCGGTGGCCTCCGTGCGTGATAATTCCTGCCTAGAAAACAATCGCCAATAAATACACAAACAAAACATATATTGTCTAGACTTACTTGTAACGAGTATTTAAAGTGTTTATTTTTCGACGGCAATCCTGTGCGGTGACCACCATATTACGATTACGCATGGCAATCATCATTTTACGATACACCGGTAAGGGAACATTTACTAATGTCAGTTCATCTCTGTAACGACGCCATAACTCAACCAGATACAGCTCTTCCCATGAGTTCCAATAACGTTGTTTTTTATGATTACTCATATGTTCATCGCCATATTTATCTACCGGTGGCATATGACGTCTGGGTGGTATCCGTACTTGATCTCCAGAAAAACACCTTAAAGATTTCATTTGTACAGCCGAAGTAGTCGGTTCATTAATTATAGCTGGAGTTTCACTAGGCTTAGTAAGAAATATCTTTTTAGGTTCGCCAACTGCTTGAACATCGTTCATTTTTTTAAATAAATATATTCGTAAATAAATAATTATGCAAATAAAATTCTCCGTGATAATCCTGAAGAAAATATATAAACAAAAATTCAGGAAGGACAACAACAACTAAACTCAACGAAATTCACAGAGCTGCATGTTACCAATTAGTGCTGCCAGACCAATAGTATTAGTTTTAATAAAGTGAATCACTGATTCAGCACAATTAAAATTATTTTTTTATTGCAATAAATTGGTTTCTTAATAGTTGTAAAGTATGATTTCTTCACATCGATATAGAAAGATAATTATATTTATATTGACAGATGGTAAATATTTTCCTCAACATCGTTGCCTTTTGAATTACATCGAATAATCGTAAGGTTCGTTGAGTTAAATGAATTTACTAGTAAGTTATTCATTCACTTTGAATGATGTTTATTAAGAAAATGAAGAATTGTTCGTACGTGAGTAAGTTAGTGTTGCTAATACTCTTTCTAATGCCTGAAATACGCTAAAAATTATAGGTCGTAATATTGTGTTGTAATTTATAAGCGTTCCCTAGAATAAAGGATACAAAAATTTATCAAAATAACTTATGAGAATATTTTAATCTGAAAACTTTTCGTAAATTGTTCTTAGTTATTTGCAGCTTCTTTCGTCTTAATTGTTTTTGAAACACTCAATGCGAAAAGAACAAGTAAGTTATCAACACTTGGTGTTTCTAATACAAAAATTTTTCGCCGCTACGGCTGCACTAAACAAGTAATTATTTTTCTTAGGAAGTTGTGCAAATTTATTTACAAAATTACTAGTTCATATTATAAGAAGCAAACAAAAATGTTGGGAATTAACGGTGATGAAAACACAGAAATTGGAGCTTCTAAAGAAGATATGGAAACAACAGAGGAAAATGTAATTGCGGCAGAAGAAAATATAACTGCGCCAGCAGAAGAAGAAAATGAGAAGGCAGCGACAGAAGAAGCTGAACAACAGGAGACTCCGCCACAGCCACAAAATGAAAGCAATAACGAAGGGACTCTCAACCCATTAAATGAAATAGAAAACAATCCAGATGCGGATACAAAAACAAAACACAGACGATATTGGACGCCCAAGGAAGAAGAAAGATTCTATGAAATATGGGGTAGGGAAAACTGGCGCTTGACCCGACATGGAAAAAATACAATATTTTTTGCGAAATGGGCCGATGAGATGAGAGATCGCTTTAATATTGATATTAAAACCGAAGAAATACAATGCAAAGTTAATCAGACGAGGGCCAAATTTAGGCAAGTATATTGAAATATAATATTATTATAATTAATATATATATATCAAATTTACTATTATTATAATTAATATATATATCAAATTGAATATATTAATTTATATAAATTTTATAAAAATTTAATATATATATACAGACAAGTTAAGAAGCATATGGAAACTGATAAAACCACTACCAAATGGAAGAAGTTTGAGATTGTAGAACGAATTCTAAAAAATGAATACCGATCAAAAGATGATGAACCTGTTCCCCTGGAGGCTTTGGAAAATAATCGTGATGCTGCGCTTATAGAATCACACAATTGCATTACACAACCTTCTTCACCCACCAGTGCATCTAATATGTCCAATCTACAGGACCAAAATATTAACTTAACTCAATCTTATAATAATGATCATCAGCTAACAGAAGAAGTGAATATGAGCAGCGTAAGTAGAATTATAGCCGAATGTCTTTATTACTGTATTTGTATATTAATTATAAAGACTAAAATATTTTGCTAGCCTGTTTGTAGCATTTTTAACGTATTATGTTGAATTACGAATATTAGTAAATACCATATTACAGCTTTAACCATTTTAAAAATTGTTTTGGGAAAATATCTCTTTGTGTTTATAATGAAGCGTCTTGTTGGGAATATGGATCAGCAACCTACGTTTGTTGAAGTCGTTTAGCTGTTTGTTACAAAAGCTCTATCGCTTTTTTTCTTTTATTTACCTACATCATTCACATTTTTTCTATTATCATCATTTCGTTTTTTTTCTCTTCATACACTCACTTAAATACTTATTCGTAGATATATTAATCTTAATTACTGTAATAAATATAGAGGTAAAATGCTACTAAAATTGTACACAAAATTGAGCAGCTGATTCGAACACGTTTTGTTTATTTTCAAATTAAAACGAAACCGAAATTAAAAACTTAAATTTTGAGTTGAATACTACCTGAAAATCGATTGTGAATGCCCTTATTTTTTATCTTACTTATTTCTTCATTTGCATGTTTATTCATTTCTCTATTTCTTAATTTGTTTATTTATTTGTGTCTATTTATTTTTGTTATTATTAATTATTTTATTTCTTTTTTTTTGTACATTTACATGTATGTATTTATTTAATCATTTCCTTTATTATTTTTTACAGAGCAAGTTACTGCCTGTTAAGGAAGACAAGTGAAAATAATCGTCCGGCCGTAAAAACAAAAACGGTTTTTTTATTGTTGTTTTCGAACATAATGGCCGCACGATTATTTTCAGTTGTCTTCATTAAACATGCAGTTAAATAACTTTTCAAATTTGGGTTTTTTATACATATATTAGAATTAGAATAGCAACAAACCTAGAGATCCTCTTTTTTTGGTATTCTCAATTACAGCTGATCTTGGTTTTAATTTGACCTAATGTGTATATAGTAAAAATAGTAAAAGCAAAAAAGAATTAAAAAGTTTCGAGTTTTCTGTTACAAGTTTTAAACATAAGTTATTATCTTTTTATATTTCCTTGCCACAAAACTGAAATGATTGTTAAACCATTACTTACTATAGTATTTGTTAGCAATTTTCATCATACTCTTTCTATATGTATTTTTTATCTTTTCATAAGTTCACGCTTTATTTGTATATACTTATTTCTTATAACTATTATACATATCTTCTTAAGAGAATTGTATCAATCATATATTGTCCAATGGGCTTGATTGAGTAAATAAATAATAATGAAATAAAGTTCTTAACACACGGTTCACACAGAAAAACTTGTTTCAGCAACTTTGTGGTATACCAGAACGCAAAAGCAACAATTTGAGGCAACTATGAATAAGAAAAGAAAAGGAATTTCCGAGTACAAGCAACTCCGTCCTCTACCCACGTTTCTAACTCTTTTTATTACATTATCCGTATCATATCCTTCAGTAATAGTATGACATTTCCGTATATTTTTTTTTTCAATTTTATTGTGTTACAAATGTGCTACTTAATAAGAAATATTTTTCGAAATTTTAAGAATTGTATAAACTGACAATAGATAAATATATGAATTATCTTAACTTTTCAGGCAACATTATCCGATCAAAATCTCTTTTGCAACATTTCTCAAGCGGGTAATAGTTTTAGCACCGAATTATTTGGCAGTGATCAATTAGAGATCAAGCAGGAAATCGAAAATGATTTAAAACATGAAGGTTTTACTGAATTATCCTTAATCAGTGAACATGTAACGGATGACATAACAGCAATAAAGGATATATCAGCTAATCATATCAGTACTACTGATCAGTTACCAGTTGAAAATCTTTTACTTTTGCAGCAACCTGCGGTACCTCCAAAACTTCCACTTGTAACAGAAAATGTAACAAATTTTGAACCAATTCAAATACACAGTTCGAATCCAAATTCACTTTTAATACAAAATCGAATGCTACAAAATCACAATAATAACAATAATATAACAACTGATGTAATTGTTAATATGAACAATCATGCAAATACAATTAGCAATTCTATGCAACCGCCAAGAGCTTTGACAGTAGCACCATCGCCACGCAAACGCAATCGTTCCTCATCTGTTAATACAGCCGTTACACCCATTGTGGGAGATTCTTTGGAAACTTTATACTTGGAAGAAGTACGAAAAAAGAATGTTTTATTGGTCGAACAAGGTGAAATTAATCGCAAACGTTTACGTTTAGAAGAAAGAAAAGTTAAAATGATGGAGGAATTTTTCCCAAAATTTATGAATTTGCAACAGGAAATATTACAGAAACTGCAAAATGTAACAAATACCCAAACGCAAATAACAAATTAAAAGTTAAAGTTTTAAAGTCAACTAATAATTATGCAAAGAAAGAGAATAAGAAAAAACCGGACAAATTGTTAAGTTTAAATAGAAATAAAAAACAAGGAGGACAAAGAAGGAAGTCATCAACGGACACAAGACGCCAGAGTAAGATTTAATAGCATAAAAAATTATATTAGTTTATTTAAGTTTAAAGAAAAATTAAGATAAACAAAAAATACACATTTTCATATTTCAAAAAGTATCAAAAAATTGTAGCACGAAGTTTTATACTCCCCTGTATAAAATATACATATTTGTAATATATACACAACTATACGAGTATAAGTTACTACAACATTACTAGTACATTATCGATCACATGCGAAGTAATATTTTATAATAATTATAAATAGTTAAAAAAATTAATAAGTAGTAATTAACAAAATATAATAATAATAACAGTATAATTCAACTATTCTATGTAGAATAAAATCGATATTAAACCTCGATAATTTAACGTAATCATCATCTAATGCAAAGTTGGCTAAAAAAATTTATTAAAAAGGCACTTACAAAACTCTGGCTAAATAACTGTTAAACTTGACTTACATGGGAGTTATATGTTAAATTTTTGTCTTTCTAATTTTAAAATTAAAAATTTTTTTTTTACTAACACTCATACTTTGAAAATTTGCTGACAATTTTTGTTTCAAACACCTGATATCTATTCTTATGAACAGCGAACATGCTTTTAAATTGCCCAAAACGTACGTCACAGCTATCAATACACGTGAATTTTTAGAAGATGTATGTGTAAAAATTTTGAATGCAAAAGTTGAACGTGTGGCTGCAGTGTCAACCATCGGCCAGATATCTAGCATCTTGCTGTTTGTTTCCATAACCAAAAAGCAAATCAGATTTTTTTACTTTCTGCAATTATCTTGATCGCTATTAATTAAGTGAATAGCAAGGCACAAACTCTTTCCAGCATATTTCATACGCTTACAACGTATGTTCTGACCAGTGTTGCCGATTTTTTTTTAAACTTCATATTGACTAAACAAAATCTTATTTTTATATTAAAAATATTTTTTCATTGGAATAAATATTTTTTTTTTAAATTAAATTCAGTTAAAATATTTATATAATATTTGCTAGCGCATTCATAAAAAATTTTTGGTGTTATAAAAGGTATATTGATTGAATTTCGTATGGAACTTTGTCTAACAAACCTTTTATAAATAAAAAAAAATTTATGAATACGGCAGTTAATTTTAATTTTATTAATTTTGAGTTTTTGTTGTTGGTCTAAATGATCTTCGAAAAATGGATGTTGAAAGTGCCGTGGAAAATTCTAAGATTATAAAAATATTAGAATTTTGAAAAATGCAGACTTGTGTCAGAAGTTGTAAAAACATCAAATCGCAATTTGCAAGCAAAACGCACGATTTTCAGAACATGTAAAATCAAGTTTGGCGATTTGCAACTCATATACGATTTGACAACCATGCGAGTGTCAGAGCATACCTCTATCTTTCAGTGATAGTGTTCGTAACAAAACAATATTACCAAAAACAACAGGCATTTTGTTTGTGTAAAACTAACTAAAAATGTCAAACTAGTATTTTTACTGCCCTCTCAAAAGCAAACACACACAGGTTACAATACCAAGAAAAACATTAATTTCATTTAGGCATGCTTTAATTGCTTTTGCAACCCTCTCTCAAAATAAAGAAATGAGTAAAACTGTTAATGGCGCGCTCTCTCAAATTAAACAAATGATTAAAAATAATATTGGTGCGCATAAATGTAAACAAATTTTGACATATACGGCGTGTAAAAAAGTCACCTGATGAGTAGATTTTACTTGACAAATTAATTACCCTTCTTCGTCCCTTTTCTCTAACAAACTAAAAAGTTGTACAACAGCAATTCCAGCGTGTCAAGGGCACCCATGAAGTTTACATGGTAAATTTTTGTTAAATTTGCTTTTGAATTTTCTTTTAAGTTCATATACGGAAACTTTTTACCAACAGTGTGGAGATAAATTTATCTCGGAAACACAATTTTGTTTGCCTGAAAAAAGTCTTTATAAATTAATTTTACATATCGTCAGTTTATTATTGTTTAGTGCACCGATCATTTTTAAAAAAATTTAATTAAGTATGGCGTTCTCTTATGGAGATGTTTATGGAGATGTTCTCTTTCTGAATCCAAAATCCGTTTTACGAAATTGTGCATGAATTTTGAAATATCAACCATCGACTTTTCTTCATATGCACAAACTTGGGCTCTACTGAGTATTAGTTTGCTTCACAAGCCATCATTTGAGGTATGAAGCAAATTTTTTTTACAAAATGTAATAAAATTTATTTTAGTTTTTAAAGAACTTAAGACTAGTTTATGTTTCTTCCATTATACGAGTTATATTGAAAGTAAATTAATCTAATATCTTTAACAAAGTTTTTATATAAATATATATATGTATATAGGACATACATATGTATATCTATGCTTTATGTCTTATACATTTGCAAGTTTGTATGTTTCGCTGTTTGTTACTCTGTAACTTAAAAACGACTTGGTAGATTTCGGTGAACTTTGGTATGTAGATAACCTATATCCTGCATTAAAATATAGGGTTTTTGGGGTAAAATTCACAGAAATTGTACTTTTGGTGCTTTTTTTATTTCTTTGAATATGTTACTCCAGAACTCCGACATTTATGAACCGATTTGGAAATTTTTTCCATTCGACTGGGTTTGGGTCAGCTTGGGTTCCAAATAAGCTCCACAATAATCCTTTTTTCCACGTTTTTCTTATATTTTTTATACATTTGGCTATCTTTGAAAAGTGCATATAATTTTTGAAATCTTGCACCATAGAAAAATTATTTTTGCTAAAGATAGTCAAGGGGATCCAAAGGATAACTGACTTTTAGGGGCGTGGCACTGCCCTGTCGAATGAAAAGAAATTTTCCGAATCAGTTCATAACTTAAAAATTACGCAACCGTTTCGATCGATATGGAGCAAGAAAAAGGAACTTTAAAAAAATTTTGATATGCAGCACAAAAAAAAATTTTTTTTATTTTCAAAAACATGCTTGAAATTTCATAAAAATTTTAATTTTTCCTTAGCCAGCAGTGAAAATACAAAAAAAAATCCTATCGGCTGTATTTTGAGAAAACTTTATGTAAGCCTTCTTTGCCGTTTTTCTCCATTCAGAGTTTGTGACATTTGCGCCAAACCAATAATAAGCTGACGATATACATATGTGGGAGGAGATATGCCAAAATAAAAATTAGTCAGTTATAGCTTGATGGGGAACGCGGTTTCGATTCTTTGGATTTTCCTACAAGAAAACAAAAAAAAAAAACATTAAATATTTCTATATTTTCTTTTAAGCTTCAAGGTTTGTTTATATTTTCTTTTATTAGATATTTCGTTACTGGTTACGAAAATATAGAAATATTTATTAAAAGAAAAAATGTAAAAAAAAAAAATTTTTTTTTTGTAAATCAAACAACTTGAGGTTTGTCTCTCATTTAGCAGTACGCAAAGTTTTAAGTGAATGATTCATATTTGGCTCATAAATTTGAAATTTTTGAGTGATTCATTTCATCGAAAAAATTATTATAATAAAAACTAAATATGATTCTTCCAAAGAAACTTTTGTTCGCATTTACAGAAACAGGTAATTAATAAAAGATGACGTTAAACTGTCTGTTTATAGAAAACGATATTAATAATATCTCTTTTGTGTCTGAAGCAAAGTTGTAGATATTGAATAGGAGATCGATATACCGAGATATAACCGTGTTAAAATATAGAAAAAAATTATAAGAAAAAAGTTCTTATTCTTGGGGCTACTTTCACGTTCAATTCTCAGAATTGAGTTCCAAAATCATGCGTTGTACTGTGTTATGAAATCATTTATAATTTAATTCAATTCACATTTGAGCAAACTGGTTCTACAAAAAAAACACATACGCTTTATTATATGAACTATTTGATGGTCCATAAAGACAAGAACCACACAGTTCCGACAGTGAATTGACTCTTAAAGTTAAGCTTTGCGATCGTGTCTGATTATGCCTGATCAGGGCTAATCGTGTGGGCAATACGCAATTTTATTTGTAGTAAAAATTTCATTAACTTTTTCAATAAAATATTCTAATTATTTATTGAATGCTTGTTAAATATATGATAGCGTTCGATTTCGCTCGAAATTTCAAACAAAATTATATTGAAACGTAAGAAATTTCTCGCTCTGATTTTATAAAATATAAAACTGTATGCTGTTTAAATATAAAAATTGGTGCGAATGCCGAGCAGTCGCAAGCGACTTTATACCATATTGACACGGACAGCAATATTCGTGGTTCGTTCTCTCATTCGTGCCTCAACCATTATTGAAACTACTTGGCTCACAATACAAAATTTTGAGAGCGAACTATATTGGTTCATTTTGAACGAAGTACGAACCACGAATTGTCTATAATTTTGATAACAAATTATCGCTAGTTTATCTGAACTAACTGAAAACCATGTCTGGCAAGCGTGGTTTATTTAGAGAGCGAACCAAGTGGGTCATATTGCCGTGTAAACATGGTATTATACGTAGTCCCCACTGATGCATAGGCCGATTGCAATAATGCTATAAAAATTACTCATTTATCACTAATTTATGTTGCAAAGCATATGTGATTTATTATTTTCTATTTAACAAACATTTATTAATAAATTTGCTGGATAATAGAAAAAATCTAACATATTGCCAACGTTATACATTTTATTATCAAGACTGACTTCATACAAAGCGATTTCATTTCTAAAACGTTAAGATATGTATAGACGTATCTTTTGGTATATTATGCCAAAATATTTTGATTGCCCGCTGGCAACTCAACTGCAGTTACGTTATCGACTTTATATATGTACATATGTACATGTACATATTTACGTGTGCATATGTAAATAGTTAAATAAAAGGCATTATTTACTTTAGAATGTCCAAATCTTTATTATGCCTCATTTTTGAAAAATGTTTCCTTATACATACATATATTACTTATGGGATTTTTATCACTAATCTAGATACTTCTTTGCCTGTTTTTTCTTGTTTCGTTGTAACCAATGCTCATTTAGGTTTAACCTTTATTTATTAGTAAGGGAAAAACTCGTCATTAGTAATCAATGATTGGAAAATACCACACATATCATGGCCAAACAAATAATTAGTTTTAGGCATACACATGCTGAGGTAAGAAAAATAACAAAGAAGTATTAAAGACAAAGAAAAGATTGTTATTTAAAATACTTAAGGAAGGAGACAGAGTTTAATATAATATGTAACTACACTCGTATATACACATAAGTGAAGCAAAACGAAAGATGAAAACATTCCAATTTATTTTTATCATTAAATTAAAAAATTTTGCAGCAAATGTTTCATAATGCGCACGGTGTCATGTTCGGTTTAATCGTTACTCTCGGAAATTGGAATTTTTAGCAGGAGCTATATTTTTCGAATTTCGAAAATTAAAGCCACCCGCGAAATCTTTTGCTGATTTGCTGATTGCATGTTTTAAATTACATTGATTCGATTCGGAATTTACTCTTGGATCTCCATAAACGTTAAATATAAATAGAAGATAATTCTCTGCCCTTGCAGTAAATGTGAACAAAAATTTCTTAGGAATGAATTTTTTGAAGGCCAAAGTTGTTTTTTGTTTTATTACCGGGTGTTTATTATGTAATTCGATTCTAATTTAAAAAAATATTTTCGAGTACATATGTATGTACGTATTGAAGAGATTTTTATTAAGATTTTAAATTAATAATTTATATTAAAATAAATCAATAAATAATTCTAAATACTTAAAAGTATTTTAAGATTTTATTAAAAATTAAATTTAATCTTTAAGTGTATGTGTAGCACTAATAATTTTGTAAATCACCCCTCCACAACATTCCCATTCAGTCTTCATACATAATCAAATCCATAGATGCATCCAAACTCCACCCACCCGCCCTTTTAAATACTAATTGCGTTAAAAAAATCCCTTAATTTTGTGTAATTTGTAAAAAAAAAGTGTATACATTTCAAACAAAATAAAAATATTAAATGTAAGTCACATTTCCTTTAATTGCATTTTGTTTTTATTCTGACGATTTAGCCAAATTCGAAACTATTATTTAGGTGAAATCGTGACTGGTTTTCGAGATTTCGTTGAGCAGCTGTGGACATACTATATACATACATAGAAGTAGCTTCTTTAATAAAAATGAAAAAAAAATATATATTTACAATTTACTAAATAGTGTTTTTTTGTTTTTTGGTCCAGAGCTCATCGCCTGCGTATCCCTATAGTGACTATAGGAAATTTTTTCTTTATTCGCCAAACAAATTTGTTATATTCTTGCAAATAAAATTTTAGACCACACGCGATCCCATACATATGATAATTTAAAAACAGTCTATTAAAACCCTTTCATTTGCCATAAATTAAATAACTCTGTTGTTGGCACTTTGATCTTATATAAAAAAATTCGATTATTAACGAGATTTGTAACTATTTGCAGCTCTAGTACAATATTTATGGAAGATGCGAACAAATTAAGTTTTATTTTTTTTAAGGTCCAAATAAAATTACATACGATACCCACGATTTTTAAATTTTTTACATATGTAATTAATTAAAATAGGATGATTGAAAACATACAGGCAGTTAAAATTAAATGGATGCTGCACGCATCAAAATTTTTAATTGAGTGCGTTTTTTAGAAATACAAATATTGATGCGTGTAGCATCAGCTTAACATGCGATAATTGCTAAAGGGCCTTTCATGCTATAATACTTTATATTAAACCATGTCAAAATTTCAAGTATTACGTGCAAGTGTGATAGTGTGAACGCAATATGTTATGGCAATGACAAATAATACGTTAATACATTTGACATCCCATAAGACTTCTTCGTTTTAAAAAATTTTTCAAAACGATAAGATTTTTCATTTCATCATAGTTGTCAGATTACAAAAACAAATAAAGAAAATTACAAAATAAGAAAAAAAAAACAAACTCAATCCAAGACAAAAATAGTAAGTCACACTGACAAACGCAACAACATGCTGTTTCCGAAGGCTGCTACACCTTCAGCTTCAGCGTTCGTCGTGTTTTGTCACTGTGTGTGGTTATCAGTAAATGTTTTAAATGAAAAATATACTCGTATGCAGTTTTAAACTAGTTATTCGTATGCACGAAAAAAATATGTTTTTATTGACAATATACATTTTTAATGGAAATGCCGATATTTTCGAAGTAAGACTACATACTGGTATCAATACAAGTACACAGTAAGTCCTATTGTTAGTCACAATTAATTCTGCATTTTCACCCTGCATAGGTGTTCGTCCATACATACATTACCATTGCCTGCAATATTTTATTTTATACTATATACTGTAATTTTGTAGACACCATGAATAGTAATTTGAAAAGGAGCAGTGTTAACAACACTGGCGCGCATTAATTATAAAAACGTACACGTACTTTTCTTACCATTTTTATCTCAAACGAGCAGTTGAATAAAATTGCTTTGGTATAAATACTCTTATAATCAATCAATCGTTTGTATTCATAAATAATTTTATTAGTCTGTTGAACGACGTTGCTCTGTGCAGATCGTTTCTCTCTTGGCGATAGAAAAAAGCGGCACTGCATGAAGATATTTTTTTTATATCAAACTAAACTGAAACTGTTTTAGAGCATGTAAAATAAAGCTTTGTATTTAAGTACACCGATGTTGCTAAATTAAGAAACTTAATAATCAAAAAAAAAAACAAAAGTAATCAGATTCTTATTAATAAAAGAGGGGGAAAAATAATAAATCGAAAGTTAAGCTAAATGTTAAATGTGATTATAGAATAAATTGTGAGATCGTTTATTTAAATTTGTATCTGTTAGTCGCATTGAAACAACATGCATATCAATAAAATTTTGGCAATTATTGCCTTTTATGGTTTGACCATTTCACAAACGGCCGTCGCCAAACCTAAAAATCTTCCTGAAGATATACTTGTTGATAAAAATCCATGGAACTTAAAAGAAGCGCTTGGAGCTACCTCACAAATTCGCAAATTTAACGGAACTTGGATTACAGGTAAGTTGAACTTGAAGTGATTTTTTTTTAGGTTGTATAATTACTTTCTATAGTTTCTTTGAACTACAGTAAACTCGCGGCAATATAAACTAATGTGTGATAAGGACGTTATTTAAAGTTTTGAAATTAATTAACCGTTAAATTTTATGTGCACAACTGAATCTCTGCATTTAAAATAACAATTCCATTATAATTCAAAGTTTATTGATTTAACTCCGAACACAGAACAGGGAGAAAATACTATCAGAAGAGAACAAATTATATGCACTTTTGGAAACTGGACTTTGTTCACGTTTGAGAGTCATGGGTTCAAACCCTATGCAAGTCACTAAAAATTTTATAAATCTTCCATGAAGTAAATTAATAATAAAAATGGGGATCTACCTTATCTTAAAAACGAAATGCCAGAAATGCTATATGATATAACAGACCGCGCAACAGCAGAATTGCCTAATAATTATCACTTGCCTCTTCTCAACAGCGTTATTGGTTTACAATTGGGACAGTTCACTGTGCTTTAGTAATTTCTATTTGCTTAGAAATATTTATAAAATAATTATGAATGTATTAAAATGTTAACAAAATAGTATTTATCCTTGGGTATTAAATTAAATTAGTGCAAGTGTGATTTAAGCTACAAGTTACCATTACAACAGTGCCATAGAGCAGTGCGATCCGAACTCAGAAAACATTTACTGCTAGTCAGTATATTTAAAAGATGTTCGAAATTACAAATAATTCCACCCAATCAATGCAAGGTCGCGAGTTTCACGAACTTTGCTAAAATATTTACGGTCCGCACGACTAAATGCGTACCATTATTTCTTTCGAGTATTTTTATTAAAAATAAAAACAAACATTAGTTTCTTTTATTTATTTCAAAATACATATATACAGCTGTTGACAATTAATTAGAAATGTCTGGAAATTCCATGAAATTAATGAATTATAATTTCCCTTGTTTTTTTTTTATTTCCAAATCGTTATCGCCTTTAGTATATTATTGATATCTGATTATTTCAATTCTAATCTAAGTAATAAATGTTTCAAATCTACTCTTTGAAAGTGTTTGCAAATAAAAATTTCAAAGTCATATATTAGATAACGACCAACAGGTGACGTACGGGTAATATATGGCTCCAGAACTGTCTAACCGATTTTGATGAAATTTAAAACATGGATATCTATCTCTGAGTCTAATATCACACGCTCTACATTTTTTTAATAAGAAAAACAGGGGCGTATGGGTAAATATCTTTCTCCAAAACTATGTAAACAATAATAAAAAAAAAAAAAATTAACTTTAGAACATGGATATATCTGAGTCTAAAAAGACACATATGTAGGATATACAGTTTTTAAAATATTCATTGCAATTTTATACTGGAAATACGATAGCTTTATGTAACTTTATTTAACTTCACTTTTAAAAGCGAAAAATGGATAACCCTATATGTGTGTCACACTAAACTAAACAAAAATGGAAAAGTGCAAAGTGCAAATATAGGAAAGAGATAGTAGGAGAAACGACAGGAGGTGAAGCTGAATTAATTATTTTGCAGCTCTGCTTTTGCAAGTTCTTTGTTTATACTCGTAGCATTGCTGAAGCTTTGGTTTAGTAGCCTTTTTTATTATTATTTTAGTTCGCCGGTGCTACACAATACCGACGAAGGAGTTCGTTCTGATGCGATTGTGGATTGCTATCAGCTGAAGCCGGTATAGTTCAGTGAGCAGTGACTATGCCTTCGCCACTGAAACCTTCCGACAACAACTGACACTGACGTTGTTGTGCCTTCACGAAAGTTGTAAAATACCAAACCCTAAATAGCACTTGGATTCCTTAGCTATAGGGGGTTAATGTTATGATCTTTCTGCCCCGAATAATAACAACGATGATAATATTTTATTTTTAATTGATTATTTTTGTTTTAATGCAGCACATATTTTTGGGTTAAAATGAAAGACGTAATCATTCTTTTATAGCTCTGACGAAATGTAAAAAGTCAAATATTAGTTATCAAGGCGTCTTCACATTATTATAAGGCAGGCGTCAGTGCGAACAATAAATACAACAACAGCCCTTTTTTGTTGGTGTAAAATGTTCTTTGTGAATGTCAAAAATATATTTGTAAAATATTTAACCCTTATCTTGTCCGCATGGGTTTCTCAGACACAATTTCGTATTTGGTAAAAAAAAATTGTGCAAAAGTACTGTAACGAATCGCAACCAGTACGAAATTTATACAATACAAAAGAGAAAAAAAATATATAGCAAACGATATTTAAAAAATATATATTTAACTCCATGAATCGAGTGGAAAAAATATTGAAAACAAAAACAAATTGGTTTTTTTTTATTGTTGTTTCGTCTTCGTTGAACAGGCAGTTAATCCAGGGACCGTAATGTTTATTAGTTTTATTTTAAAAATTACTTTTCCATTATTATTTCTTGAGTTTTATTTATTCTTCAGAAAATAAAAGTTATTTTTTGAGTTTTATTTTTCGCTTAGAAAATAAAAATTATTTTTTGAGTTTTATTTTATAGTTAAACAATGAAAGTTATTTTTTGGGATTTTTTTTAGAAAATAGCATTTATTTCTTGTTTTTCTAAAACGATTGAAAATACTCGTTCGGCCATTTATATTGAAAACAACAATAAAAAAATTCTGGCTTTTGCTTTCAATATAAATGGCCGGACGAGTATTTTCACTTGTTTCAGAAAAACAGACAATTACATTTAGAATTGAATTTTTTGGCATAGAAAAAAGTTTATAAAATATAAAAAAGGAGCATTTCTACATTAAAATTAAAATTTAACAATTTAAGATCGAATTTATCGCCAGAGTACATGCAAAAACTTTAAATTAAATTATTTAAATTATTCAGTTGAAAATATACTTTTTTTTTAACAGAAAAAAATAAAATTAAAAAAATAAATGTTATTTTCTAATGAGCGAAAAATGAACGCAAAAAATATGTGCCTGTTCATAGACGACGAGTGAAAATACTTGTTCGGCAACAATAAATAAAATGAAATTGGTTTTGGTTTCAATATAAATGGCCGAACAATTATTTTTACTCGGCTTTTATTTTCTGAAGAATAAATTAAAAAAAATCAGAAAATAATCGGTAAAGTTAACTTTTTTCATGAAACTCAAAAAAATAAAATAAAAATTAATGCCGCTAAAACCAGTCCATGTATCAAAGATTATCTTGGTGTATTTCTGATGTATGTATGTAGTACTTGTGTTTTAGTTTGATTTTTTACTTAAAATTTTAAAAATAATCGTTATTTGCGCTCCCAGATATGAACACATCTGAGCAACAAAAGCGTATTTTTATCCAAAAGGTAGTCGCCTCTGTCTTGCTTGTTCTTTGGATTTGCGGTCACTGAATGTCCCTTATATAAGCAATTCTTTGCACCAGAACGTTTTGGCATAGGATAGTGTAGAGAAGAGACAGGTGGTGAAGTGTTAGGAAAGATAGATAGCGTTTAGTTCGTACACAAGCCTTCAATTGTTGCAGTTGTTTTTGCGAATTTTTTGAGATCAACAGAGCTGTTGATTCTCTGATATTATTTACTTCGACGATATTTTGATGCTAAAATACCGATGAAGAAGGCCCTTGTTAGCATAAACACATCAGGAAAATGTTTGGACTGGCGGTGGATTGAACACACGATATTATGGTTTTAGAGTCGACGCGCTAGTAAGCCAACAGTAGACCCACTGGGAACATGCTTATTGAAAAGCAAAGTAAACGCTACGCTAACAGACAATATGCTGAATTTTTGTTTTTATATTTTAGATGATGAATTCTATTACCCTGTTGCCGACAGATCGATTCGAATATTTAATGCAGACCTAAATATGGAGTCGGTATTCATAACATCGAATTTCTTGGTATGCTAATCGCATTTAATTTTTCTCCTTCTAAATGAATATATATCTGTAAATTTTAATTTTGAATTTTTAATTTACACAGAATATTTACAAAAATGCCAGTACCTTTACAATGTCGCCGGATAATACTAAAATTCTTGTACGTTACGATGTTGAAGGAACCTTTAGGCATTCTTTCACAGCGAAATATGACATTGTTGATTTAGCCACTCTGCAGTCGGTGGCAGTCCATAATGAGGAAAAATTGCAATATTGTGCCTGGTCACCCATAAATAATCGCCTGGCCTATGTGTATAATAATAATGTCTTCATACATTTCGGAGAAAATTTGGAGGTACAAATAACGTGGGATGGCATTAATGGTATTTTTTATAATGGTGTACCGGATTGGGTATATGAAGAAGAGGTTTTGAGCAGTGGTTCTGCCTTATGGTGGTCGCAAGATAGCAATTTTTTGGCTGTGGGAGTTTTCAATGATATCAATGTGGAAAGTTTTAAGTATTTCCTTTATGGTAAAGTTGATGATAATGAATATCAATATCCTAAAGAAGTCGATTTGAAATACCCTAAACCGGGCACAAATAATCCCGTAGTAAGTATAAAAGTTTTTAATTTGACTAGTGATCCGAGTTACGTAACGATAAAAGCCCCGGTGGAAGTGGTTAGCAATGATCATATTTTGAAAAGTGTGGATTGGACTAGTGATGGACAGTTATTCATCACTTGGTTGAATAGGCGTCAGAATATTGCCAGCTTACAACTGTGCAAAGAGTCAGGCGCTTGTCAAGAGGTCAAACGTATTGAGGAACCTAAAGGATGGATCGATATAGAGAATTTAATCTGTTTAAAAAGTACACCAAATTGTTTATTCACATATTGGATTGATAACTGGTATCAGATTTGGAATTTAAATTTAGTAACTGGTGAAAACGAGTGGCATTCTCGCGGCAATTTTACCGTTTTAAATGTATATGGTTATGATGAGTGCAACGATATAATGTATGTAGTTTGTATATTGTTTTGCTTAAACGTTTAAATGTCATATTTTCTTCTCTTCGTCACAGTTACTACCAGGCTACCTTAAATGATGATCCCTCCGTTGTTCATGTGTTTAGCAATAGCGACTGCTTAACGTGCAATTTAATTGATGAGGATGGTGGGAAATGCCTATCGGCTGTTGCTTCATTTAGCAAAAATTACGCTTACTACACCGTTTCATGTATTGGACCTCAACCGCATTATTCAAAAGTTTTTGAAACCAAAACTAATACGTTAATAAAAGACTGGGAACTTAATACTAAATTCCGCGAACTGATACAGACAAAACTTATGCCAACAGCGGAAATTATGCAGGTTCCTTTGGCCGATGGTTCAACGGGCATGGCCAAAGTTCTATTTCCCCCCCACTTAGATATAACCAAAAAATATTCCATGATAATTTTAGTGTATGCCGGTCCAAACTCCGTAGAAGTTAACAATCAATTTCGTGTGAATTTTGAAACATATATGACCACTAAACATGATGTTATCTACGTGGAAATTGATGGTCGTGGTACTGGCAATAAGGGAAAAGATTTATTATTTTCAGTTAATAATCATTTGGGTGAATTTGAGGTAGAAGATCAAATTTATGTGACAAAATATTTGCAAAAGAAATTTCCTTTCGTGGACAAAGACCGCTGTGGTATTTGGGGTTGGAGTTATGGTGGTTATATGACAGCTCGTACTTTAGCCAATGATACCGACAAAGTTTTTCAATGCGGTATTTCAGTGGCTCCAGTTACTTCCTGGTTGTACTATGATACCATGTATACCGAACGTTATATGGGTGTGCCTGCCGACAATTTGGAAAAATACTCGACAACTAGTGTTTTGCAAAATGTAGATAATTTCCGTAATCACTCTTATCTTCTTATACATGGTTCCGCTGATGACAATGTTCACTACCAACACTCGCTGATGTTCGCAAAGGTTCTGGAAGCGAATGATATTTTATTCGAACAAATGGTGAGTTAATATTTATATACGATTATACGTTCTTATGTATTCTTATATTTTGTTTCTCTTCAGACTTACACCGATGAAAATCATTCCATTAGAACATTTTCAGCCCATTTGTATCATAGTATGGTTAAATTTTGGACTGATTGCCTCAACTTGTGTGCTGATGAAGAATATTAAAGACTTTTAAAATTTAAATTGCAAATTTTATAAAAAATTTTAAGTATTCCTTATTGTTATTGTCATAACGTTATATAACTGTTTATTATTTAATAAATCTTCTAGTTTTTTGACGTCTTTATATTAATGACACTAATTATTTAAGCTGTAGGTCCTTTTTATATATGTAATATTTATTTTTTGTCTTGTCAAGAACTTTTTCTGTATTGTGAATTTTAAAAAATATTTTCTCATTATAAACAAAAACCAATTTTCCTGAAGAAGCTACACAAAGGAGTAGCGAAATATCGAATAAAAATAAATATTACATATATAAAAAAGACCTACAGCTTAAATAATTTGTGCAATTAATCTTTATTATTTATATAAATAGTAAAAATTATATACTTATAAAGGGTGTCTTAAAATGAACGCAAGATTTGAAGTTGCCCCTCATCTTGTAGTAAAGTATTGGCAGCTCGAAAAAAAAACTTTACATTTTATAGCCGTGGAATTTATGAATAATATTTCATATCCGAAGACCAGCTGATTAACGCAAATTCTGCTGTATTTTGGGATACCCACTGTGCATTGTATTTATTTTAGACTTGACTTTTTATATAAAACGATGGATAATAAAGGAAATGAGACTCGAAATCAATACTCGGAAACATGAATTATACTGGCATCTCTAAATTAAGAAGCAGGGACACAGCCAGTAGGCATAAATTAATTATGAATTTTTATGTATTTCGAAATATAAAAAACACATAAGTATATAATATATTGAAAACGCCAATTCTTTGTACAAATGTATATTGTTTCATAACTTGCATAAATTGCAACGCCTATATTTTTACAACGTTGTCGCAAAGCAGATTGTTGCAATGCTTAGCAAATTTGTATACAAACTTTGTATATATGCCCTTCCTTCATAGTAACGGATAAAGAGGGGGCAACAGTAAGTTTCCTTAAAACAATTCATAAATTTAGGTTGCGATTTTCCAAGCAAATACCAACCAATAACGTTGTTGCGTCAGTGTCTATAAATTTTTCTTAACTGGGTCATGAACAATTAACATGCAGTCATTTGCCGTTTGGTTGCTAGAGTAGCGTGGAATTGAACACATCCAGCGTCAACACCCGTAGTTTAAACCGCAATAACCAGAAGTATTTAATCTTTTTAGCTGCTTGCAACGTGTTATTTTAGTAAGACGTAGAGTCTAGTTGCAAAGTCAAAGTCATTGATATTTATCTAAAAAGGTAAACAGGAAAAAAAACTTAATTAATTAAACATTTTATAATGTGTAATATCACTATTACGGGGAAGCGAGTTCAAAACCGGAACTGATAAGCATGAATGATTCGTTTGTAGAAATAGCAAATGAAGACAAAAAAACAAAATTTAAGAAATAGACGCTAGAGACCACCAACTAATTTAACCGATTCTTTTTTTTTTTGTCAAAAGAATTGTAGTTATGGTTTGGGAGGCTAAATAAATAATTAAGTTTGGTTTTATAATACGAGTACTTGCTCGTATCTACAAGTAGTACTTGCTTAAAAAATTTTATATAAAAAAAAACTCTAAATTTTGAGTAATTTCATACACACTTGTTTTAGACAATTTCTACTTGTACATATTATAGAAACTGCACCTTATTTTTTTATTTCATTGGCCGCTTTTGTTTGAAATAAAAGGCCAATATTCTTCAGGTTTACTGCCTGTTCATAGACTAGTTAATGTCCGATTTATTTATTTTCATATTTCCCTTTTTTTAAGACAAGCAACACTCAGTGATTGGTACTACTAGGTGTTAACTCTATAAGAAAGAGATAGTGATAGAGATGACTGGTGATGAAGATATAGATAGAGGAAAGTTTCATTAGTTTTACAACTCTGTTTTGGCACATTTTTTATTTGTGTAGCAATGTTGCAGCACCTCTGGTGTCAAGGAGACACGATTTTTAAAGCTGTATTTTTTACACAATACCGACGAAGGTCGGCGCTCTGATATCAGTTATGGATTAGTACAGAGTGGCGCAGAATGAGCTATATGGTTTAAATGGTTTATAACTTTTTTATTTATGCGATTATTATATTTTTTTTAAATACAGTACATATATTATTGGGGAATTTTTTGCAATTAGCTTTGAAAAATGATATCCTGTAAGTGATGTCCATTTTCTGCTTCGCACATACGTGCCCTTGTTAGTATATCTTCCATTTCCATTTTTCCTTTACGCAAAATTTCGGGTGTAATGGCCATGATTTCATTTCGAATGTTGGTTTTTAGTTGGAGTATGGTTCTTGGTTTGTTAACGTACGCTCTTTCTTTCAAATATCCCCAAAGAAAGCTGTCAGGAGCTGTTAAATCTGATGTGGGTCCAATGCGCACATTAAAATGACGATACGTATGCTGTGTCAACACTGTTGGTTTGAAAATAAAATTCAATTATTTCTGTACGTTGTTCGATCGTGTAATGATTCATAATTAATTCCCCAAGTCTTCTTCACAAAATGCTGAAAGAAAAACAAAGAAAAAATAATAATTATAAAAGTTATAAAGAATTCAAACCATATAGCTCATTCTGCGCCACCCTGTATAACCTGCAACCGGTACTATACAGTGACCAGTGACTATGCCTTCGCTGCTGAAACATTTCGACATTTAGTTGTTACATTTCTTTGCATCTGCTCACACTTTTTTCTTTTTTTTTTCTAACAGCACTACTTATTCTTTCTCTTTTACGTATGCGCATACATACAGTATACGCTCGGTATTCGTGACTACCCATTATCGCAACGCTACAGTTATTGCGACAGCATACTTTTCAACATTAAAAGTTATATAATTGCGACAGTTGGCAGAAAAAAGGTTCTATTTGCGCGACTTTTTTTGCATAAGCAAAATTAACGGGAACCCCGTCAGCTTTTTTTTTATCTTTATGGAGTATTGTGGTGTTTAATTTTGTAATTTATAAATTTTATGTCATCAGTTTATTCGTGTATCATACTTATATGCATTCAACAGGCTTAGAAAAAGACAAGCCCACAACAGCACTAAATGAACTGCGAGACTCAGCTGTTATTTTGAAGAATAATGTGTCAAAACAGCAATTTCAATCTCCAACTTTTTAAAAACTGACTAAAATGTATATTTATGAGAAATATATTAATACAGAGTTATTGTTTTTAACAATTACAGAATACTTTTTTTTATAAAATTTTGAGTGCGGTTATTGTGAAAATTCCGTTTCCGTGAAAGGTCTAGTTTTTAATTAAGCGCGAAAACCGAGCGTGCACTGTACTACATAATTGTTATTAAATAACATAATGTTTTTCTTAGTTAACTGTTAGTCTGCAGTATACTGTTACGTAAAATTTCGCTGTTACATTTGAAAAGAGCCGTGGTGAGTTTGAATTGTTTGCGAAAAGTAAAGTGTACGTTTTGTTAACAGTACTTTAGATTTTAAATACACGTTAAAGCAAATAGATGTTTGGCGGCGGCAAAAATGGAATGCAGAGATCTATTGAACAGCAATAAGAATAAATAAAAATATTGCATCTAATTTCTTTGTTAATAGAATTTACTTTTTATTCTATTTTTTTATTTATTCTATTTATATTATTTCTTATTTTTTATTCTTCTATTGTTTTCAGTTCATTTGATGCATTTTCGTTAGTTTACTGTAAAAAAACATTATATTTTTGGATAAAAAAAGTGGAAAAAGTAAGAAATAGAACATTTTTATGAACAACTGAAAATGGTAATTTATGAATATTTTCACGAAAAATTTGCACTTTCACAAGGCCCAAACTGCCTGAAGGAGCGTTCCAATGCTCTTGCGATGTACTAGAGAGTTCTTAACTATTGTCTTGGCTACAATTTTTGTCTTAGTATTGGATCGAAAATCTCAATGGTTTGGCTGTTATAGGCCAAAATATCCAAAAAAAACGTGACAAAAGTCTGATCAAGTCAAAATGCGCCAGCTCGATTTTCACCGTAGACGTATGGTCTAGTGGACTTTTTTTGCTTAGTACAATCCCAAGAATCAGAAACGCGAAGCTCCCATTAAGATTTTCAAATCGCCCCACCCTAGTATATATATTGTGTTCTACAATGTAAATCTCAGGTTCAATAATATTTAGTGTTAATGCAATCCTTCATATTTTCTTTAAATTTTTTTCAGTTCTCTTTTCAAACCTCCATGTAAATTATTTTTCATAAAATATTCATCTGTTGAATAAATTGCCTCTTTACTGGTATTGCATGCAATAAAAAAACAAAAACAATTGCAAAAAAAAAATTAAAATTAAATAAATAAATGAAATCATAAGTGCAAGACTGCAGTGAAACGAAGGCAAAACAAAATACCTCCTTGACGTTTTTCCATATATTAAATATATATGAATCTAAAGGACAATGAAACAATTGAAGAGGAAACCCAATAAAAATCAAAGAATTAAAGGATTATGCTGAACATACTTTTATATTTAATACTGAGGAAATGAAAAACCGCAAGGCGAAAGCAACTGAAAGTATTTGGTTATAAAAAGAATCAATTTTACAATTAACCGAAAGCTATTTTGGATCTGCATAAGCCTGCATGCCATGAACAAATTTTAATCTTAAAAGAATAAACAAATCAAGAAGTTAGTGAAGAAGCATGAAGCATGTATATACGTAGGCATACCTATAAATGATTTACTAGTAGGAAGCTGTGAACTATATTATACAATAATTTACATCAACTATATACCGTTAAATCTATATTTTAATTCGGATTTGGTTGGTATTTTCGCCATTTATTAACCCTTCGTTTTCAAAAACGAACAATTTCTAATACCGATTACATATTTGGTGTTCTGCAAATCATTCGTTTTTTTGCCATTTTATTTTTATAAATGTAAAAAAAAATTATTCGTATTTGGTTTATAGAACATGGCATGGTGTGACATTTCTGTTTAAAAGCAAGAAATAATTAGAGTTTCTTAAAGAAAATATTAATATAAAGAAAGAATCAACAAGAATTCGAATACACAGTCACATAATCTACGTTGTCATAAACGCTTTTATTTCTATTTAAAGTAAAAAGTAAAAAAAAATTAAAAAAACAGTATTGCTTATTACAAGGAAAAGCACATATATGAAATTACATTTTATGCTTCTGCTAAGTACGTTAGGGAGGCGGTATATTTAATTTAATTAATTCGTTGGCAACTTTCATGCTCCACACGTGGTCCTGCAGCTGCTTAAACAAAGCAGATCAAATGAAAAAAAAACTAAAGATTTAATCTTGTTATGGTGAGGATAAAAGCTCGAGTTAAATCAGCAACACCTGCCTGCCGGCCGGAATTGTGACAATTGTGTTATCCTTGCACTTTTTTTCACTTGTGAGCAAAATAATTAAAGTATCTTCACGTTACATTTTCTTATACATATTTACATGTGGTCGAGTTTTCCTTTTCTTGCCATCACTTTCAAATTCTTGGCATTAAAAAAAAAACAATTAAAAACATTTTGTCATGTTCTTTTTGTTGAGAGCGAATAAGAAAATTTTTTTAGTTATTAGAGGATGCCATATCCCACGTCCACACAATATCACCTGCTCTACAGCCAATCTATTCTCAGAATGAAGCCCCTGCTATCTTCTATACCATATCAGAATCCTCAAGTCCCTCCTAGGCACTTCCAGTAGCCGTGTGGTCCTTGCACCGTAAAGCACAGGCTACAAGGCCCTTGGGACCTTGTAATTCTCCCTGCTCCTCCAGAAATGATTAATTTTCTCTACCGGCCATCTCCTGAGCTCCTTAGCTTATCGGCAACCGCACCAACATGTCCCAATCTCTCATGACACACCAACTCAATATCGGCCGTACCTCTGCCTGGAAAACAGTTTACTTGCCTGAAATCCCAAACGATCTCCTTACATCACGTAGACACCAGAACCCGTCTTCCATCGAGCACTAAATACTGCATCGATATTTGTGCACTGAAAACGGCAACAAAGTAAAAAAATAAGCAAAACGGCTTTCTTTTAGCTTAAAAAAGAATTAATCAGAATACTCTATATTTCAAATGCTGCAACTTCGATTTATAAATTAACAAAAAAGGTAATGCACAATGTCACCATCGTTAGTAGGCATTTTCAATAAAAAAAAATTGAGGTATTTTGGCAAAATTTTTAGGTTTGTACAGTTGGGATTTTTATTGTAACAACAACAGTGGCAAAAGTTATAAAAAAGTAACAACTATTTTGCGTATATACATATCGCATCCTTGTTTGTACCACTGATTCAACCAACAAAATTTGTCGAAGAAACGTATGTTGGAACGGTAAGTGCTAAATAATTTATGACTACTGACTAAGAAAAATAATTAATTTTCGGAAGACCTTTCAATACAATTAATTCGTTTATTTTATAAAAGAATTTCTTACAAATTGCATAAACCAACCAACCACTGCCAATTTATTTTAATCAAAGTATTTCTCGTTACGTATGAGTAATGAAAATATATTGCGTTCGAACAAACAAAATATTCATCATACGTAACTGATGTTTAGTTTCAAAAGACTGGCATACAGTAGGACTGATGAGGAAATATTGTAGCAATAAATGTCGGATCACGAATTACGTTTTTCGATCCGAGTATTTTTTCCTTTCGAATGTCGGATTTAGAGAATTAGAACCTTTTAAAATAGATACTGAGAACTGACGACGTTTCTTGCATTCGTTTATTAGTGTCAATTACAAATATTTGAGAAAACATTTTTGTGCATTTATTTTATAATTTTCGATAAAATGGAGCAAATAAAAAGCAACAATAACTGTAACTGTAACGTAAGAATTATGGGAACAACTCATGATGTCAATATAATTGGATTAAAGTATTAAACTGAAAAAAACTGAAAGAGATTACAAATGGTCGCCCATAACAATACACCACACACACCCACACACCACGAACACACAAACACACACACACACACGCCAGTATATTTACATATTTTTCAAATGTTTATTTAGTGGACATTTATAGAACACAAGACACAAACTTGCCAGCAACAAAAACTGTTTAAACACGTGCATCTTTTCTGCATTCAAATTTTACTCTGCACATTTTACGGAATGAAAATGAGAACGTAGCAAAACGGATTATGACAAGAAAAAGTTTTGTCAAAAACCTACTGACGATTAAATAAAGTGTCCAACAACGTGAATTAAATTTGCAAAATGTGTGAAGGGTAATATATAAATATGTACATCGGAATTGAAAGTGAAATGGTAGAATTTAAAATTAATATTGAACACAATACTTGCATTTATTAATATTAATAAGAAATTTCTATTTCCATTGCAGAATAAAAATACTTATTGATTGCTTGAACGATTTGAAATTTCAGTGAGCAATATCATTCTTGCACAGCTCAAAGATTAATTTTGAAACAAAAAAGTTATTTAAAAATCAAGCGTAGAATTGCTTTTTTAATAAATAATCAAAAAACATCATCGTTGAGAATTAAAAAAATACCGAATTTATGAATTTTTCTTATTTCAATCTGAAAGTTTTTGTGGTGTTTAAAGTATTGAAAGTGCCGTATAATAATCAAGCACAGAAACACTTTGACTTTTTTTCGTGGAGTATTGCTTAGGGGATGTGCCCTACGTATTCAATGCATTGGACCGTAAATAACGGACAGGTTGTGAAAAATAGGGAGGCTTAATTTATACACAACTCTACAATTGTGCGTTTTATTTAGAAAGTAATGCAGAGTGGCTGCATTACGACGAAGGGTCATTGTAGACATGGACACAAAGAAAATTCTTCTCCTGATTGGGCTTTGAACCGTGGATCTTCTTCTTGCATAGTAAATTCGGTAACTGCCCAGCCAATAGGACGCCTATTGTTGTGTTCGTCTGTTAAATTATTAACAAGCTCCCATAATAATTCTTAATTATATTTTGAGTGAATTAAGTGCGGTGTACCTGCGTTTACTCTTATATTCTTCATTAAAGCTTTGCAAAAAATAACTGTTTGTATAGTGGCCAACAGCAAAAAATAACTGCAATAATAATAACTCATGTTTAACCCAAAGGCCGAAATAATTAAACCAACAATAAAGTCAAGCATGTAAAAATCTTCACTCATAAAAAACTGACAAGCTTTTTAATAACAAGCCAACGATAAACGCACAAAAAGTAGTCGTTGTCAGTATTTGTGACATCGATACCAATAGTCGAACTTGTAGAATAAAAATGCTTTCTTTTTTTCCCCAATTAATACATTGTGCAAACTGCAGGATAGCAATTTGATGGTCAATACTGACGCAAAATAACAAATAAACTTTGATGGACGTATATTGAAGTTTCTATTTCGATATTACAAACTTGTTTGATTGTTTCGTTAGATTCTTTTTTTTTTCAAAGTTTTTGTAAGCATTTTTTTTTTTGTTTTGCTTCACAAGTTTTTTCTTGCGTTTGGTTTGAAAAAATTGCTTTTCTTTTATTTTGTGCAGATTTCAATTTGATTCAGAAGTTATTTTGTTAACCTTTGTGTATGTATTAAAAATAGTAAAACTTTAAAAAATTGTAGGGTGCTCCCGTACAAGTAGCTTTTTTTTTCTTTCTTCTTAAACACCTGCAACTTCAAAAAATTTTCATGGAAAATGCTATACATCATGTTTACTTTTACGCTCAGTTTATTATGAGCCAATTTAAGAAAATCTTACTTTTAAAATATTTAAAATGTCAGAGACGTTTCCAGCGATAATGTGCATGAACAGAAACTGGAAGTGCATCTTACAATTTCTTCTTTGTGTATGGAAAAATGTCAAAAAAGAAAAATTAAATAAATTATTAGAAAAATGTTCTTCAATTTGTTTTCATAAATTTTAATTTTAAAAATTGAAAAACAAGTTATAAAAACGAAAAAAGTGTTACCTATGAAAATGGCGATGGTCGAAGTAGTCTGCACGTTGACTAGAAAACGAAAATATTTTCCTGATTTCAACCCCTGTTTATGTGTCTTTGTGTCAGTTGTTGTCGGAAGGTTTCAGTGGCGAAGGCATAGTCACTGGTCACTGAACTGTAACGGCTTCAGCTGATAGCAATCCACAATCACATCAGAACGCCCTCCTTCGTCGGTATTGTGTAGCATCGGCGAAGTAAAATAATTACTAAAAATAGCTACTAAAAACGAAGACGATCAGAGACGTTACAACACTGCTACAAAAACAAATAACATGTAAAAAGATAGCGAAGCTTCACCTCCTATCATTTCTCCTACAATTCCTTTCCTATAGTTCCAGCACAATTTACCGCATGTGTAGGGGTCATCTCCTGAGTGCTGGTCCCAGATAAAAAAAAAAGTTAAATTATTCACATAATTATTTTTGTACAAAACAAAATAAAACACGTTTACTAATGCTGGCATTAAGTACATTTCAGAGTGTCAATGCATCGCATTGATATGGTGATTATACATAACTGGGGGGTAATTTGGGGGTGCTGATGGCGAGTAGTCAGCGTGTTGGCAATAAAACGTCGGCGGAGTAAAATAATAAATAAAATGGCTCCATTAGCTTAAAAATAATGCGTCAAAAAAACATCAGAGACGCCGCAACTTTGCTTTATAATTTACACGCAACTGCAGAGTTGTGCAAGAATTAAGCTCTATTTTTCTACCACTTTCACTACCTGTCTGTTTCTTCCCTATCCTTTTCTCTAGTTCCAGTGCAATGCATTGCATATATAGGGGATAGCCCCTGAGCACTGGTCCAAGATAAAAAAAAAAAAAAAATAAAACTTGGAATTTTTTAGCGTAGATATTGTTACAAATGATGAAGATGTTGTGCATTATCCAACAGATTTTTTGAGATCGTTGGATTTACTCCTGCCTCCTCATAATCTTCATAATCTTCTGTCTCAAATCGGAGTCACTATCATTATTCTTCGCAATATTAATCAACCCTGTTTATATTAAGGTACAAAACAAGACAGTATAAAGATGAATGGCCTGTGTCATTGAAGCTGCTATTTTAAAAGGAAAGTTCAAAGGCGAAGATGCATTCATTCCACGCATCCCAATGGTTTCAGCCGATATACCGTGTGTTTTCGATTACTATTAATTATGCGCATATGCAATCCTTAGGAATTTAGGGATTGAATTTAGAGTTTTCTGTAATACAGAAAAAAGAAAAACAAAAATAAATGTGTATTAATTAATTTCTTTTTATGTTTTTCAGTACAAAGTGTTCACAGGGTTCGCTAGTACTTCACATAAATTACTTAGTTTATAACTTTCGTACCAGGTATATTACGTTTCAACAACGAACGGCTGAAAATAGTAAAGGGGTCTGCGTTACTAAAATTACTACGCAAATAAATTAATATTACACATTTAAGTTATGAACGATTATCACAAAAAAGTTATTAAGGAAATGAAGGATAAACGGATTTGTGTTTAGAAAATTGTTGGTAAGATCACAATAATATTATTAACACAAACGTACATATGATAATATAATTTTTATTATGAAAACGAGTGAATGTATGTAATTAATTAAATTCATAAAAATGATTTAACATAACACAATAAAACTTAAAAAATTATGTCATATTAAGCATGATGAAATTGGCTAGTTTTCGACATTACGAAGGTGGTCCTCAATTATATCCAGCTGAATTGTTACGAATGGTAAAAATCAAATATGCAGCCTAGTTAATAGATGAAATCAACACCAATGGTGAATATGCAAAAACCGTTAGCAGGAAATATTTTTAGATAGAGGAGGCACTCCTGATCTTGCCTAGGATAATACGTTCCAACAGTGAAGAGATAAAAGAATTTTGTATGTGAATTTAAATTATGAACGATTGTCTAATGAAGTTATTAAGGCACTTGTCTGTGCATCTGTGGAAAATTTTTATATAGATCACAACAATACATATTAGTTGTTTTTTTTTTCATTTTTATTTATTAACATAAGCGTCTAGACGATAAGATTTTTTTATAGTGAAAAAGTGTGAATATTTGAGAATATATGGTTCAAGATAAAAACAAAAATTAAAGATTATTTTTATTTTATTTAATATTTAGCATAAAACAAAGGGACATTGAAATAATTCAAAAAAATAGACCGCAAAGCAGAATTAAAATTTCCGAAGGTAGCAAATTACATGAAATGTTTTTAATATGCATCATACATATGTGTAAAAATATGTAAGTTCATACATAAACAAAAATTCACAAATAAAAAGTACATGAGAACTGCGACAAAAAAGTTGAGCAATCCAAAAAAGAAATTTCTGATAACAGAACACTATTTAATGCAAATTTCTATTATCTTTGCCATGAGTTAAAATCTAAACACTATTTACTTCGAACTGATAAAAAGATCGGGGATTATGTCCCATTTATATTCGCTTTATTTTATAACTGGGCTTAAGAGCTGAAAGTGTGCTAACTACTGACGTTAGGAATAGAGATTTACAGTATTCGCGAATACGAATATGACCATCACCGCCAATATTCGCCACTTTTGTCCAAAACTAAGTTGTTGGCGGATGGTTTCAGTGGCGAAGGCGTAGTCACCGGTTAAAGCTGCGAAGTAAACTAATTACTAAAAATGGCTACTAAAACAAAGCTTCAAAATTTAATACGTTTCCTTGACATCAGGGGCGCTGTAATACTGCTATATACAAGAAACGTGCAAAAAACGGAGTTGGAAGATAGTGAAGCTTTACTACCTGTCATCTCTCTCAGTATCGCTTTCCCCTAGACCCATCACCATGCATTGCATGTGTAGGGCTCTTCCGCTTAGTGCTGGTCCAAGATAAAAAAAAATGCAGCATGCTCATAGACCGACGCCTGACCGATCACGCTGCTTCACCTGTAATTATGGGTGGTGTAAATATTGAGTTTTTGATATCCTAGGCATGAGGTTTCAGTGTGTAACTGAGCATATTTTTCTGGTCTCAGAAAAAGCATTAAAGTGCCATGACTTTTTAAGATGGTGTAAGATATATTTCACACCATCTGGTCTCCTTACTATTTCTACCGATTATATCCGACCGAAAGTTGAATACAACTCTCATGTGTGGGCCGGTGCTTCAAAGACTATTTAGAAAATACTCAATCCTCTACAGGAGAGGCCGAAGACACTCATTGGGGACAGCAGAGTAGCCATCTCTATTGACTCTCTTGAGCATCGTCGCAACGTGGGGTGCGTTTAGTTGTTCTATCGCTACTATAATGGGATGTGTTCTGATAATATCAGGGAACTTGTTCCCGAAACCCGCTTATTCCTGCGCACTACGTGTTCTTCATTAACAACGCATCCATTTGTTGTCGATTTAGCAACGAATCACACTACGCGGTACAGTGAAAACTAATTTTTCGGCCTAAAAGCGCGTATGTGGAATAAACTCCCTGCAGGTGTGTTTCCTTTCACTTTTGACGTGGGAAAATTCAATTCAATTTCCATAAACTCTCTCTCCCTCTATCCCACTTAACATACCATACGTAATTTCCAGTTCCAGGTCAATGCTTCGCATGTGTAGGCATCATTCCCTCAATGCTGGTCCAACATAAAATGAACGGAACTGATTATTTCTCTTAAAGTAACACAGTGACACTGTTTGTTAAGAGATTTTATTTTAAATAATAAATACCTAGACTGTTTTAGTGTGAAAAACACAGAATTCATATAAACTAGGAATTTTTGATGACCAGATGCAGAAGCTATTATTGCTTAAAGAGTTAGACGTCGCATTGTAAAAAGCTTGAAGGAGAAAAGGCTTCAAAATGTCTATTTTTTTTTTAAGACAATACAAACTCTACGAAGCTCTTAAGCTTGTCTGTAGAGACACCCTAGAGGCACCCTTGTAAAGTTCACAATTCCTCTACAAATTTTCAAGTTGGTAAATATATTTAATTTAGTTTTTTTTAATTCACTAAGCGAGATGTTTTGTTAATAACAATTATTAATAATTAATATTATAAATATTCGCGAAATATTCGCTTGAATTTGGCGAATACGAATATCATGAATAGTCGAATTTTTGGCGATACGAATATTCGTAACATCACTAGTGTCAACTCATTTAATCGTATATATAACGGTAGATTCTTTGGTTAATTATCAGTTGAGCTTCTTGCCATACACATACATTTACTGTATAAATTCGGAGTTATTAGAGATTGTGAGTATTGGAAAGAAACCATATAAGGATATTCGAAATAAGATCCTTTTTAAATCGTTAATTAAAAATATAAATTTTTTTGTGTTATATTTTAAAAAATATTTTCGGTTGAAAAGTGTTTAAAAATAAGGAAAAAGTCTCAAATTATTATTATTATATTTATTAATAACACTAATTATTTTAAGCCTAAGGTCTTTTTATATATTTTATATTTGTTTCAATATTTCGCTACTCCTTTGTGTAGCTTCTTCAGGAAAATTGGTTTTTGTTTATAATAAAAAAATTTTTTTAAAAATTCACAATATAGGAAAAGTTCTTGTCAATGAAAATTTAAAATAAAAAAAAAAAAAAAAAAAAAAAAAATAAAAAAAAAAATTATTTTAAATTTTCATTGACAAGAACTTTTCCTATATTGTGAATTTTTAAAAAAATTTTTTTATTATAAACAAAAACCAATTTTCCTGAAGAAGCTACACAAAGGAGTAGTAGTATTGAAATAAATATAAAATATATTAAAAGACCTTAGGCTTAAAATAATTAGTGTTATTAATATAAAAAAAAGATCAAAAAACTAGAAAAATTATTCTTATATTTATTTTATTAAAAACACATTCAGTTTAAACACCAGACGAGACAAATACAATAATAAATAAAAAACACTATTTCAGTTTCAGCGCACACGTTGGCTTTTTTTCTAAAAAAAAAACTTTTGTCAAGAGAATAGGTATTTTTAAAAAACTCACTCCAGCTCGTTCTATTAAAGATTCCATTTACGCACCATGATAGAGGACATTTTTCAACACAAATCTCATTTTAGTTTGTCTGTTCACTAAACCGTCGATTGCTGCCAATTTGTGATTTATTCGACAGATATCGTTGTCAAAATGTTCGAAAACACGTCAAAAGTCGCCGCCAAATTGATTTTAGACGTGGTCTTCAAAAATATATATTAGTTGCCTCAAATTTAACAAAAATCTGTAAAACGGTTCGACGGCAAAAATGTGCAAAAAAAGTGATTGTAATCACTCCGTAATTTCTTGTCAGGAAGGGTCAGGAATGGTCGCTTTTTATATTTTCTTTGTAAGCTTTGTAATCACACAACATCCTACATAAAGTCTTAAGCACATACAATTTGAATTCGTCAGTTCACATCATGCTACTAGTTTTCAAAAAACTTTATGAGTTTTTGTGAAACACAGACGCTGTGTTGTATTTTTTTTTTTTTATTAATTTTTGGTTACGTGATCGTGTAGGTTATCTGTGGCCAATCATCTTTTATTGTTCTGTTCGATATTCCGATTCTATTCGCATTCTAAGTTGAGTGAATATGGAAAACGGTTGCTCGGCTTCTTTGTCCCCAACAGTATCCTATGGGCTTCGGTTTGTGCACAATTCTTTAGCTTCTTTAGATGTAACAAATTGCTTATGCAACACAGTTTGATTTATGTAAACGCTACGGATATTTTCACAATAGCTGTTTCTATTCTATGTCGCTCTATTTCGATTTAAATAAAATTAATATCTGAAATAGTTTTGAATAATTTAATCTATTAAAAAAATGTTTGCGGTTTAAAAAATTTTTGCAGATGCTACTTAGTTCTTTTCTGTTTGTATTCTCATGTTTTAAAATTTTAAAATATTTAAATTTGTATCTGTTAGTCGCATTAAAACAACATGCATATCAATCTAATTTTGGCAATAATTGCCATTTATGGTTTGAGCATTTCACAAGCGGCCGTTATCAAACCTACAAATAATGTTCACAGAAAAAACCGTCTTGATAAAAATCCATGGAACTTATGGGATTCACTTACGGCTGCATCAGGAATTCGTACTTTTAATGGAACTTGGATTACAGGTGAGTTGAACTTGAAGTGATTTTTTATTGGTTGTACAATTATTTTTTCCACTTTCTTCGAACTACAGCAACCTCGCGAAAACATGAACTAATTTCTGCCAACGATGTTAATGTTTTGAAATTCGTTCATGGTTTCGATTGTTAAAATATTTTAGTAGAATTTTGTACTTTTGTAATTTTATAATCACAATTCAATCACTTATCTATCGTTTCCGTAATATTTTTCTTTTCTGGTAATTTTATTGACATATCTACATATACAACAAGGAGAGCTTTAAGAGGCGCTTTTGATCAGAGCACATCTCTATCCTTCTTTATTGCCCTGTACTGTACTTTTCTTAAAGAAAACATTTAGATAGAAGATTTTCTCGATAGTCGTTAATATTTTCGAGAATTCGCAGCTTTGAGAGTTTACTGTACATTCTTCTTATGTGCTTAGATTGAGAAATAATTAAAAATGTATGAAAATGTTAGCAAAATATTGAACCTTGAGAATGAAATTAAATTAAATTAATACAAGTGTGATGTGTGTGGGGGTGCTGATGGCTGAGTAGTTAGCGTCTTGGCTATCCAACGGGAAAGACCTGGGTTCGATTTCCTGCCCGGTCAAGTCAAGCTCTATATTCCTGTCACTTTTACCAAATGTCTATTCTCTACACAATCGCTCTCTCTCTCTCTCTTTCTCTATCTAGTTCCAGTGCAATGCATTTCATATATAGGAATATCACCGGAGCTCTGGTCCAAGAAAAAAAAATTACAATTACAATAAAATTACAATAATTGATATGCCATTTAATAGATACGGCGATCCGAAACATTTACTGTTACTCAGAAAATTTAAAACGTTTTCAAAAACATATCGATGACTTTAATGTTCAGTCGGGAACCTCGCTCGAACTCTGTCAAAATATTTACAGTCCGCCCCACTAAAGGCGAGTATTTTTATTGAAAATAAAAAAAAAACATTACTTTCTTTTATTTATTTCAAAATAAATACATATGTACATAATATGTACGAATTTTATAATAATTCACACACAGCAACTAATTAGAAACGACTGAAAATTCCATGAGATGTTTTATAAATTTTTTCTCCATTTATTTATTTCATCATATTTCTACTTCGATTACGGAAATAAAGAAAATGAAACCTTCTAAACTTCAAAAACACCCTTGATTATATGCAAATTTCCAGAGACATATTTTATAGGGAAATCGTTATCGTCTTTTATATATTAGTTCCCCTGGGCAGTTTTGACAAAAGTTAGTCTTTTGCGTTCTCAATTATCACATTTTGATTGCCTAAATAGGGCATGGCTAAGGATGGAGGTTTAAACTAACAATAAAACATTAAATAATCTATTTTTATTCTGCAAGTTAAACAATGATCATTAATAGAAAATACGGAATAGGAATAGAGTAGTTATTTGTGTTCTTGCTTCTTTTATTTACCGCTCGGTCAACACGTATAATTGGTATTGTTGTTGTTAATGGACAGGGACGAAATAACAATGGAACGTCTATAATAAAATGGGCAATGGTGCTGAGATTTAAGATCAGTATTGGCGGTGTGACTAATTTCGAGGCTTTTATGTCTTCACAGAAAAAAAATCAAATTTATTTCAAATAAAACATTTGTGATGTCAATTAAACAATTATTTAAAATTTCACTAGTAAACAAATTAGTAATATCAATTAAATTTTTATACTTGAATTAATTGAAAGAATATTTGATTAAAAATCATATTTATTACGATTCTCTTTCTAGCTTATTGATGTTTTTTAAGTGATTAAAAATTTAATTGCATCAATTAAACTATTTAATTGAAATAAAAATAAAAATTAATTAAGGTTTTTATTAATAAAACACAAGCAATAATTTTTGCTGCGTTCATAAAAAATACATCTCTGTTTCACCGAGCTTTTATAATTTAACAGCACTTTTAATTTTTTGTTATTGTTATCAGTATATATATTAGTCTTTGAATATATCAAAAATCAGTTGTTAATTACAAGTACAAAAATAACGTAAAATAGATAGACATACTTAAATTGAAAGGTATAGCGTAGAGAAGAGACAAGTAGTGAATTGAAAGGAAAAATGAAGAGAGATTAACTTTTAAATAACTATGCAGTTGAGTGGAGTTGTTGCTTCTCTGATATTATGTTGACACATTAATTTTTAATCTAAATTCTATTTATTATTTTAATCCGTTGACGTTCTATTATGCCGACGAACGAGGACAATCTGAACAATTTTTGGCCAGATATTAGATTTGTGTAATGGTAAAAAATTTAGAAATCCATATGAATTTATCAACAAAAAAAAAAAACATTGACACAAATAAATTTATATTAAAACGTGGTAAATGAACTGGAGTAAATGATAAAGGGAAGGCTTTCCGACTTTTGTTTTAGAATCAAACTAAATGCTAAATGCAAATAACATGTTATATGCTGCATTCTTGTTTTCATATTACAGATAATGAATTCCATTACACTGCTGCCGATAGATCGATTCGAAAATTTAATGCAGCTCTGAATAAGGACACAGTATTTATTACATCGAATTACTTGGTATGTTATTTGTATTGAATATTGGTTCTTCTAAATGTATGTAATATAAACATCGTGATTTATTCTTTTACACAGAAAATTTACAAATATTTCTTTCCTACGTACACATTTTCGCCGCACAATACTAAAATTCTAGTACGCTATAATGCTGAAGGAACTTTTGGCCATTCTTCCCTAGCGAAATGCGACATTTTTGATATAGTCACGCAGAAGTCGTTGAAAATCCACAATGGTGAAAAACTGCAATATTGTGCTTGGTCACCCATAAAAGATCGTCTGGTCTATGTGCACAATAATAATGTCTTCATACATTCCGGTGAAAATTTGGAAGTACAAATAACGTCGGATGGTATTAACGACATATTATATAATGGCATACCGGATTGGGTATATGCAGAAGAGGTATTGAACAGTGGTTCTGCTTTGTGGTGGTCCCAAGATGGCAATTTCTTGGCTGTGGGAGTCTTTAATGATACCAATGTGAAAACTTTCAAGTATTTCCTTTATGGTGAAGTTGATGATAATGAATATCAATATCCTAAAGAAGTCGATTTGAAATATCCTAAACCGGGCACAAACAATCCAGTAGTAACTATAAAAGTTTTTAATTTGACTAGCAATCCGAGTTACGTAACGATAAAAGCCCCGGTGGAAGTGGTTAGCAAATATCATATTTTGAAAAGTGTGGATTGGACTAGTGATCGAAAGTTATTGATCACTTGGTTGAATAGGCGCCAGAATGTTGCCAGCTTACAACTGTGCAAAGAGTCAGGCGCTTGTCAAGAGGTCAAACGTATTGAGGAACCTAAAGGATGGATCGATATAGAGAATCTAAGCTGTTTAAAAAGTACACCAAATTGTTTATTCACCTACTGGATTGATAACTGGTATCAAATTTGGAATTTAAATTTAGTAACTGGTGAAAACGAGTGGCATTCTCGCGGCAATTTTACCGTTTTAAATGTATATGGTTATGATGAGAGCAACGATAGAATGTAAGTTTGTGCATTCCTTTACTTAAACGTTTAAATCTCATATTCTCTTCTCTTCTTCGCAGTTACTACCAGGCTACCTTAAATGCTGATCCCTCTGTTTCTCATGTGTTTAGAAATAGCGACTGCTTAACTTGCAATTTAATTGATGAGGATGGTGCGAAATGCCACTCGGCTGAAGCTTCATTTAGCCAAAATTACTCTTACTACAGTGTTACATGTGGAGGACCTAATCCGAATTTCTCAAAAGTTTTTCTAACCAGAACTAATACGTTAGTAAAAGACTGGGAACTCAATACTAAACTCCGCGCGCAGTTAAAGACAAAACTTATGCCAACAGTGGAAATCATGCAGGTTCCTTTGGGCGATGACTCTATGGGCATGGCCAAAGTTCTGTTTCCCCCACACTTAGATAAGAGTAAAAAATATTCCATGATCGTTTATGTATATGGCGATCCAAATTCCGTAAGAGTTAACACCGAATTCGGTGTGGATTTTGCAGCATATATGACCACTAACCACGATGTTATCTACGTGTTAATTGATGGCCGCGGTACTGGCAATAAGGGAAAAGATTTATTATTTTCAGTTAATAATCATTTGGGTGAATTTGAAGTAGAAGATCAAATTTATGTGACGAAATATTTGCAAAAGAAATTTCCTTTCGTGGACAAAGATCGCTGTGCTATTTGGGGTTGGAGTTATGGTGGTTATATAACAGCTCGTACTTTAGCCAATGATACCGATAGAGTTTTTCAATGCGGTATTTCAGTGGCTCCAGTCACTTCCTGGTTGTACTATGATAGCATCTATACCGAACGTTATATGGGTTTGCCTGCCGACAATTTGGAAAAATACTCAACAACTAGTGTTTGGCATAATGTAAATAATTTCCGTAATCACTCTTATCTTCTTATACATGGTTCCGCTGATGACAATGTTCACTACCAACACTCGCTGATGTTCGCAAAGGTTCTGGAAGAGAACGATATGTTTTTCGAACAAATGGTGAGGTCATCTATATATACGAGTATATGTACATATGTATTTATATATTTTATATCACTTCAGACTTACACCGATGAAAACCATTCCATTGGAAACTTGGATATCCATTTGTATCATAATATGATTAAATTTTTGACTACTTGCCTCAATTTGAACGCTAATAAAGGAAATTAAAGACTGTTAAAATTTAAATTGCAAATTTTATAAAAAAAAAATTAAGTATTCCTTACTCTTCCTATTATATGCAACATTATGGAGCTGTATATTATTTATGTAAATTTTAGTACTATATTACGATAGATAGTATTAATTATATATATATAAAGGGTGTCTTAAAATTAACGCAGGATTTTAAGTTGCCATCCACCGTGCAGAATTGTTGACAACAAAACGAATATTTTATATATTGTTTGATAACGATATAGCAAAAAAATTGCAATGTATATACAGAAAAAAGTAAAATCAAGATTAAATTTTGAAATTAAAGATTGAATGACAGCTTTTCTTTTTGGCGTCAATGCATCACCCAATAATCTAGGCGCAAGGCAAAGGCAAACTGCATATTTGGTTTTTCATTTTCTCACCATTTGTTATTTTTAAAGGCCTTAACATTTCGTAAGGATGATTATTTTAAAGTTTTACTTCCATATTAAGATCAAATAGTTGTTAAACAATATTGGTATCAAAGTAAAGGGAAGACTAGAATTTTATAAAAATATTTATTTTACAAAAATTTGAAAAAATATCGATTTTAGAAAAAATATCATTCCATATGCTTCAAAGACATATAGACATACTCACTGGTCAGTGAATAGTACCGCCTTCAGCTGATACAGGTCATAAGAGGTAACATCAGAACGCACTTCTCTAAGGAAAACACTTAATAACATCGCTCCCAAATACAGCTTGAAAAATCTAATGCGTTCCTTGACATCAGAGGCCCTGCAACGCTGTTATAAAAGCAAAAGCAGTGTCGGAAAAATAATGAAACTTTCCTCTGTCTCTCCATTCGACCCCCTTGTCGTCTCTATCACTATCACTTTCCAACATCTAGTAGTAGATAATCGTTGCCAATTCATATAAAAAATATATTAAAATTAAAATGAACAATCTATTTTTTTTAAGCTTTAAGGTTTTTTCTCTTTATATTTATTATTTCTATATATATTCTCGATATTTCGTTAACCTTTGGTTAACATCTTCAGGAAATTTAAAAAAAAAAAAAAAAAAAAAAAAAAAATAAAAATTTCCGAAGGTTAACGAAATATCGAGAATATATATAGAAATTATAAATATAAAGAGAAAAAACCTTAAAGCTTAAAAAAAATAGATTGTTCAAATAATAAAAAAGGTTAAAAAAAAGTATTAAAATAATTTTTTTTTATTTTATAATTATATTATAATTAAAATAAAATTAAAATGTCTTGGTGAAATCTTTTTCATTGCTTATTACTGAAATTTCCTAGATTTTTTGGAAAGCCAAAATGGCTTGACCGATTTTTATGAAATTTTTTTGTATATTTGGTCAGGTTTTAAGGCATTTTTCATACCGCTATGTGACTTATCACCATCCTTAGGTGACCTACACAAAAAAAGGTGCCCAACCCAAAAAAACAATTTTTTTTGACAAAATTTATAATTTTTTAGGATTAAGCATTAAAAAATACAAAGTGATAAGTGTGGCCACCAAAAAAAGTGTGAGCCAAAAATAAATTTTGACAAAATTTTTTATAATTAAGCAGTACAAAATGCATACGAGTATAAGCCTTCATTTTCACACGCCTACCACCAACCCCTTTTTGTAAAAGCGATATTAGTGTTGTAATAATCTTCAACTCTCAGTGGTCGATAACTGATCAATTACACTGTTCAGCAGCGAAACTGTACTTTAATAGTATGCGCTATATCGATTTAGATGCTTTGCATTAAAAGTTTTTTTAAATTTTTTCTCTTTTGAGTAGGATTTTTTTATGAACTTGGATTTTTACCACCTAAATTAGGCTGCTACGTAAAACTCGAGAACGATTTCTCTGATTTTAATAAATAATACAGCAAAAGATGCCTCACAAAATTTGCCATTATTGTTTCGAAGTTTTTCACAAAAAAAAAATTTCGAAAAAAATTTTTATCAAGTACAATTCTTAAATTTTTAAAATATTTAAAATCTTTTTAACTTTTCTAAAAGCAACATATACATAGATTGAATAAAATAAGATACAAATCATGATAAATGCTCGTCTATACTAATAAACAAAATTTAAGTGTCTGTCTGTGATTTCAAAATAACTGTGTTTTCTCAACTTTTTATATATGTTTACACGATATTAAAACATAAACTACAGTTTTAAAAATTTCTGTCTATCTGTCTGTTTGTCCGGGCTAATCTCTGAAACGGTTTAAACGATTTTGATGACCCCTACACATTCGATGCATTCTGCTGGAATTAGAGGGAACGGATAGTTAGAGAATTGACAGGAGGTGAAGCTTCACTATCTTACAACTCTGCTTTTGCACGTTTTTTGTTTTTATATCAGTGTTACAGCGCCTCTGATGCCAAGGGCACATACTAAATTTTAAATCTTTGTTATAGTAGCCATTTTCAGTAATTGTATTACTTTGCCGGTGCTACACAATACCGAAGAAGGAGGACGTTCTGATATGCCTGTAAATTGGTACTATTTAGTGACCAGTGACTATGCGTTCGCCAATGAAACCTTAGGATATTTTTGGTTTTGTAGTCAATGTGTAGACTACTTCAGCCATCGCCACCCTATTAATTGAAAACATCTGCACTTTAAAGTGCAATGCACTTTTTGTGCAATCGATCAAAAAAAAAAAAAAGAACCCGTAGTCACGAGCAACTCACGGAATGAAATCAAACTAACGAAATCATTTCTATATTTTTACTATGGAAACCTATCCAAATATTCTGTATAACATATTAGAATTAAATACATGAAATTGAGGTCTCCTACACATATGCAACACAAAAAAGCATTGCAAAATGATCAGTGCAAATTTTTAAAATGTCAAACAGGAATGTTTTTTGTTTTTCCTTTATAAAATCAAATCAGCTGAAGATTACGCCGGTATAATTTTATGACGGAAGCGTGTTGCGAGACATCTCAATTTGAAATGAAATTGGATCTTAGGCACTCACTCTTTGTAGAAGAAAATTGTGATAAATTCGCAAAATTGCAACTCTGTTATGCAGAGTTAGTTCCGCCTTTGTCAAGTTTGTGGCATTTTCTTGATCGTGTTATTTAATCAATTCACCCTGTTTTAAGTATATACTTAGCAAATTCTACAATCAATTTTGTTCAATTGAATACCCAACTTCGAATAGCTACTACCGGAATTCCATAAAATATGGCTTGTTAATAACGCGACATGCACATAAAATGTAATCCATAGAGGACTAGTCCACCAGAGAGCCATGCAAGAAGTGTTTGATGAAAGAGTTGACATTATTAAACACTCGAAAAAACAAGTTCTATCACACAATGCTTTAGTACTCTGTACACTTATTCAATTTTAAATAAATTGCAACAATGATTGTATACTATTAATCAACCTTCCAACCGTGTATGCTCGACACTTGTTTTAAACATGACAATTGCATTTGATCATTTCAAGTGTTAATCAACCATCAAACCGTACGTGTTCGAAACTTGTTGTTTTTTATGATTAAAGACAAAATTCAAACAATTAACATGTATGTATGTATATGCAAAAAGCAAATAAATATCACAGACTACATCGGGTATGTACAAGTCGTTCAAGAAATCACGATGGCTTATCAGTCATATGAACTATTCTACAAGCGGAGCAGAATACAACAACAGAACAGACCAAATGTGTTATAAAAATTGTTTGTTAAATAAAAGTAAACAACAATAAGAAAAGGAAGCCCAGATCATCCTTTAAGTTTTATGTTAATTACACGGTACGTGGTAATGATTAACTTTCAACAATGAAATTTGGAGATTTAGAATACTCAGATGATCGTTCTTTTAGCAATAAGTTAGCCGATATTTTCGAATCTAGTTACTCTTTGTCTGAGATTATAAAGCTATAAAAATATCATTACATAATTCTAGAAACAGCAGGAGTGGATGTACAACATATATAGTAAGCGAAAACTTAGTACATTTAAATATGCATGATAAAAATTTAAAGCTGCATATTAAAACTTTGGTAAAATTTGTTACACATTCCTTTATATTATATTTTCAACAAATCATGAAACAAGGATATTTTCCATCTTTTTGAGAAAAATTAAGTATGCTGCCATTGTTTAAGACTACACCTAATATAATTAATTATAGAAGAATAGTTAAACTTAACGTCATTCCCTCGAGAAAATAATTTACCACTGTTTATCAAGTTTCGTTTATTATTTTCTAGAAAAATAACATGGTTTCCGTAGCTTCCATTTAACTACTGCGAATCTGTTGAAACTAACACCTATAGTAAAAGAAGGATTTGTTAACGGCAAACAAATTTCTACACAAAATTGAGCAAAGCATTTGATAAGATAAATCATAAGCTCTTAATGTATAAAATTGATAAAATGGTTTTAAGCATTTGTATTCTCAAGGTTAATAACTCTTATTAGCTTGACAGAAAATATTCCCCATCAGATATTCAAATTACAAAGAGGTTCAATCCAGAGGATTAATTCGAAGTTATTGCAGGGAGTTATTTGTTAATTTTAAAGCTTTGTTTTTATTAGTAGATATTTTTAGTAATTATTTTACTTCGCCGGTGCTACAAAATACCGACGAAGGAAGACGCTCCGATTAAAATTATTCTAACAATGCTTTGAAATTCCCGTGGACAACAATTTGTTTTTTTAAGTACCTGGTCCACTTCTATTGTCGTCAATGTAATTGCAAACAAATGAAAATATTCATATGAAGAGTATGTGACTGGAACTACGAAGCAGAAAATTGCTTACTTTGAAATCATAAGTTACTCAGTCGGATGAATGTGTAAGGATTCTGTTTTTTTTTTTTAATAATTATTAATATTCTTATGGGTCATATTTTTTACCTTTCACCACTTCAACACTTTAAAAACACAAAAATGGATCTAACTCTCACAATTTTATTATGATAGGACTTAAAGCCTATGCAATTTTCTTATGGTTCTGGTTCTAGAGACTAGAGTACCGGCTGAAAAATCTGAAATTCTCAAAACCTTAAATATTGCTATACACCACCGAGAATAGCCCAAAATACCACCAGACCGCATTCAAGATCAGGACAAAATTGTGCTTTTAAAAAAATTGCTAAATCATAAAACCATTCAATGGGATTGGCTGTCAAGGTCTCATTTTTTGTGCAATGAATTCGCTCGTGTCATGTGTAAATCTAGCCTATGTTTCGGATCAGATTTAATATTTAGATTCACGTGAAAGTTAATGATACAGATGTTGTGTTGTAATGCGATCAGTAGCAGTAGAGACAAAAATTTTAATTTCTCAAAATATATTCCTAATTTTTCGTTTTGCGATGTAAACAAAATCATATAGCAATATAATTTTATAAATTTATTTATTCTTATTTGCATTCATTATGATACTTAATACGCATACATTAAGAATTCTCAGAAAATGTAATAAAAATATAGTTAGGCATGTCACACATTCGGATCGGCAGGATTTCAGTTTCATACCAGCAACTGGAATCAGTTTTATTTTACCTCGTTCAGATTCCGATCGAATTCGTTTAATGCTGAAAAGTAGTTCTTAATTTCAATGTGGCAATATTGTAATATTTGTGTTGCCAGGCCGCAGATTTTTGTAGTTTGAGAAGTAGTAAGTATTCAACTTTCAATTCTCGATTGATTAGTTGAATTTTGAACTTAAGAATCTTAAGTTTGTAAATAGAAATTAGGAAAACTCCACTGATGAGCCAGCTGAACATTAGCAAAATAGTATTATATGGATAAGCATTCCTACTCAATAATCAATTTTATAGAGTTTATTTTTTAAAAAGTACCAGAATATCATAAGATATGTAATAATACATTTTTTAATACATTTTTGTTCTCTCCAGAAGCATTTTATGGAAATCAAACTACTTTCGACCGTAATTGAGATCTGTGACAGGCTTGAGTATGTCTGTTTAAAACCAAAACTATTGCGTAAGCTAAGACATCATTCATTAGATTTATTTTATAGTTATAGTTATATAGCCGTGATTTAAGATAACTTATCAAGTGCAAAGACTTTATCTGAAAGAGTTAGATGAAATAAAAGAAAAAGTCAAACAAATCTTTATGTTTATAACATAAACTGAATTTATTTACGTCTTATCTGATTACTTTAATTTTTTTTCTTATATTTCACACTTAAAAAATACTTCAATTTCCTAAAATATGTCTCAAAAATTTGTTTTTGATATTAAGAAGAACTAATAAAAGAATTTCTGCGGGGAATTTTTTTAAGATTTTGTATGTATCGCAATTTAGTTTTGTCTTATGATAACTGCAATAAACGGTCAAATTACTAATCTGTCCGCATAAGCAACTTATTTAAGGTGTATCAAAAAGACAGTTTATATTTTACGGATGGTTTAAAAAATAACTGAAATAATGTTTCCCACTTATTTAGTTATAAAGTATGGGCTTCTATTTCTTAAAAATAAGCCCTCGCTATAACGGCAAGTAGACTTTGTGTGATGGTTGCCATTTGGTGATGTATAATACATGTTAGAAGTGCCAAAGAATTAATTTTATTGTCATAAACTTTACATTTAAGATAGCCCAACAAGGCTATCCCAGGAATCCCCAGGAACCATGTTATCGGCTGAGATACACAGCATGCTCTTACCATTCGTTGCGTTCAGTCAGTACACTAAATAAATAACTATAGTGTCTTTTGAGACATTTTGTACTACGTGGCGGAAAAGTCAACACTTTATGGGAAGATGCTTTAATTTTTTCACATGGCGGTAAATGTCAGTTTGCTTGAACATTTGTAAAGTGAACAGATACACAATAGAAGTCAAAAGATATGAATCACTATAATTGTCAAGAACGCGGAATTATTTTATTTATTACTTTTCGAAAATCCTCATGACCGACGTGGCCCATTTCTATATATGTATGTGGCTACGCAGTGATGCTGACGTTTGAGACGCGTAAAAGGTTTGGAAAAAAGGACTGCAAAGCGTTAAATAGAAAAAAGATCTATTCAACATCCAGTTGAATTTTTCGACAAATCGCGACACGGAGGTGACTTTTAAAGGTTTCGTTTGAAAATCAATTTTGTGGAGTTTCTTGAATATACGCGTCTATGTCAACAAGCCTCAGAGTCTTGCCTCAGTCAGGAACCTATCAGTGGAAGTTTTAGCAAGAGTGATGCAAATTCATTTTCTCTTCTTAATGCAAAAATACATCAAATAAACATAATCCAGAATAAAAAATGTTCTTTTCATTAAAAAAAAATAGAGTCAAAGAACATCGGGTAACAACTTTCGCGCCACCTTGTATATCATGTGATAAAGATATTTCAATAGCAACTGTATAAACTAACAACAGTGAGTCAAATAGTTTTGTTACTAGATATGAAATTTCTCTTGAGACTTTCTCTCAATTTCTTATTCTATTTGTCTATATAACTGAAATTCGTTAGTAATTATGCAAACTCATCAATAGACCTTCAAAGTTTGAATGTTTTCAAACCTTGTACGCGCATAGACAAAGCTTCAAAATATAATTATGAATTACAAAAATGTAGACGATACAGAGCCTAAAAACTTGTACGAACTTTACATATTTGTTCAAAAAGAAACAGCTGTTATTGATTTTTTTGTGTCATCTTCCCACTTTATTCCTTTTGTTGTCGTGTTAGACAGCAATACTGTTTGTTTTATGTTTTGTTCGGTTGACCATCGTCAGTTGAACAACATGTTGCTCTATTTTACAAAAAAGCTAAAATTTCATTCACTAAGATGTCGTGAGACAATGAATCGATTCGAAAATAAAACCGATTCCCATATTTTTTTTGTAATATTTTTCTTTATTATCAGCTTCATATCATGAAATCCAAGTACAACACTGTTACAGCGGGCGAATAACGAATTACTAATTACTAGTTGAAAAAATATTTTTTGTTAAAGCAGATTAGCGGTTTTTATTATTCAAATTTATACTATTTTCAAATTTTCGGCGATATAAAGAAAAATGCTTCGTTAGCACGCGCTACGACATTTACCTTTTGAAAATTGATAGATTTTTATTTATTTTTTTTTCTTAAGACAATACAAACTCTACGAAGCTCTTACAGTTTGCCTGTAGAAACACCCAGGGTCTAAGCGGGAATCGAACCCACACTTCCATATTGATAAGACTAACGCTCATGCACTATACTACGGAGGCACCCAAATAAGTTGCCACTTTCTTTTCAGCAAATTTAATTCAGATACAATTTTCGTAGATTATATAAATACGTATGATATATGAAAAAAATACGTATAAAATATTTAATTATATTTATTTTTTGAGCGATGGTCTTTTTTAAGAAAAGTTTTTTTTTTTTGACGGTGCTACCAATTTGGTAGCGAAAATTTAATAAAGTTTAAATAAAAATAGAAGTGAGACTAATATAAAATATTTATTTAACTTGTTATGCACAACTACACCGTACTTTTATAATACATACTTCTTTCCTTCGAGCATGCTAAATAATAAAGTGCAATACAAATTGTTTAAAGTTTTCTCATTTTAATATATTTTGGTTATTATGAAATCTAAATTGGACTAAAGTGCGTAACGTTTTGAAACAATATTTCAACGGAAGAAAAGAAAAGTCAATAGAAACCTACACATGCTGAACTTATTTCTTATTTTAATTTGTATTTCTCGTATTCCGCTAGAAGAATCTATTAAAATGCATTGCAAGATCAAAGATGAGCATTCACCAATCAAGGGGTATTCCGGTAGAGGAAATGAAATTATTGGAATAAGAAAACTTTATTATCGTCAACTTTATTATCATCAGATTTGCAAGGTGATTGGTAGGAAATAAAATCTGCATTATATAATTTCACTACACTACTACTGCACTACCGTTCTTTTTACAATTTAATTTTACAAAACTTTTCTTGTGTCTAAAATTTAATTATTTAACAAGACGGGAGACTTTTCTGTGGAATTCGTGATATGCTCCTTATGCTGATATTCATCATTCAAAGTCAAAATAGGTAGAATCGATTCGTAGTTGTCTTTTGAATGAATTTCGTAATTGGTGGCTGTTTGAAAATTAAAATATTTCATTTTATATAAACACTTCATATAAATTACTTAATTTATAACTTTCGCATCAAGGATTTTAGGTTTCAACAACGAACGGTTATCAAAAAGGACTTCGTATATAAATTAATGCATGAATTTGAATTATGAACGATTGTCATATGAAGTTATTTAGAAAAAAATAAACGTATTTGTGTTTAGAAAATTTTTGGTAAGATCACAATAATATTATTAACACAAACGTACATTTGATAATTTATTTTTTATTGTGAAAAAGAAATTCATAAAAAAGATTTAACATAACACAATAAAACTATAAAAAAAATATGTTACTTTAAGCATGATAAAGTTGTCTAGTTTTAAAAATCACGAGGGTAGCGCTCAACTATATCCAGCTGAATTATTACGAATGGTAAAAATTGTATATGCAGCCTGGTCAATAGATGAAATCAACAGCACCGGTGAATATGCAAAACCCGCTGGTTCCAAATATTTTACGATAGAAGAGACTATCCGTTTAATGGAACATTGCTGCTCTCTTTCCTATATACATGAAAGTCAAATAAAAAAGCTATCAACCATAAAAACTATATTTTTCCCGAACGCCCCTCTAGCTAAAGCAAACACTTTTTATTTTTAAGACTTTATTACCTACTGCTGACAAGATAATGACGATGCAATAAATAACAGTTAAAAAAGAATAACATCAACGGGAATGTTCTATCTTTCTTGAGATCAGTAGCAGTTAAAAATATACTAAGAGATAACGGCAGACCTGAACCATATACGATAGGTCCACTTAAAGGGGATCCACAATTATTGTTCGTAACAATGATGGCGCGTGTATTGTACGTAAGACCTGTTACTATTTAGATTACATGTATGCTGCGAACACTATTTATAATTGGATAAACTGGTAAACACACCAAAGCATAGCAGAGTTGGCAACTCATAAATTTGAATGTCTAAAGAGCAGCCGTTAAAGAGTTGTTTCCGTGACATGTATAATGGATGTATGGAAAATGATATCAGTATTTCTGCTGATGGAGTCCTTATGAAAAGAAGAGGTGGAAGTAGGTGCCCACTCATTTGAATGTCTGCTGTTTAGGGGAATATCCGACTGTTGAGTGGACCGAGATGTTTGGTTGGGTGGAAGAAAAGAGCGTCTCATTGCACTGATAACCAATCGGTTGTTGAGTACATGCAACGGGCGAACATATATAATAAGTTGATGCTAGAATTGATATTTTTAGGCTCAGTAAGTGTACCCGTTTCAATGAAATGAGACTAGATTAGATTAATGAAGACGGCGGCATAACGGGAAACAATTCACAAGATGAACTAGCAAGACCCGTACCTGCTGCAAAGTTTAGTGAACCAGAACGCAGAGTTGCGCATAAGAAATGCCACAATAAAAGTCGAGATTGTAAAGTGGTACGGAGGTTTTCATGAATCTTAGGAGCTGGCGGGAAACCAAAGCATACTTATAGGCTGTTTAACATGATATTCACTTCTCCCCTAAGAGGCTCACTTATAAGGGGGTTAATTAATTAAGGCGTACTTTTGTTACGCCTTACTGGGGTTTAGTAGGGATCGGATTTCGATTAGTAGTGGCAGTGTTAACGGGGCCGTGATCTATAGAGGCTAATGCTTTAAGAATGGAACTGAGTTGCGACTATTGCAGAGAGATGGGGACTTCACTTTACCTCCTGTACTAATGTCATCCACTGTCTAATGCTCGCAGCAGGAACTTCCTCTCCGATTCCCTAAGGGAATCTGGTTCTTTAGTTAGGCCGCGTTGCCTATGATACCCTGGTTAAGTCTTGGCTGCTCCCAGGGTATCACAAAGCTACTGAACTGCCGGTCCCAAGTAAAAAAAAAAATATATCAACTTTCGCAAAATACCTGTAAGGAAAACTATATAGGCAAATATTATGCATACATATGGACATATATACATAAGTACGTAAATAAATATCGACAAATAAAATCAAATAAAAAGGAAAATACAAGCTGGAGTGTTCCTTTCGCCTATTTCAAACTGTGCTCCACGTTACATTAAAAAAACTGTTCTGAAAACTGAATATGAAAATAAAAAGCTTAAATTAAATTTCAAAATATGGCGCGTTAGAAGTGTGATTACAGTGACGCAATAGTGTGAAAAGAAGTTCAACAATAAAAACAAAAATAAATAATATAATAATCTGCATATGTGACGCGCAAAATAGAAAGGGCACTAAGGGTAAAAACCGCTTTTGTTCGGGAGAGCCATTTTAAAGATTTAAATACGTGTATCTTTGGTGTACCATCACTTTCATAAAACGCGCATATCTCTGGGAGGGAACACTTTTGGGGCATGGGATCGGTCTCATTCGATGCTCAGATGTTGTCCACATCAAAAAAAAGTGGAAATTGCTTTTTTTTTACCCTTAGGTCCCTTTCTCTATGCGCTATCACATATGTACATGCATATGTAAATAGATATGTTATATGCCCACCGTACACACCTAGTAACAGTAATAAGAAAGTTTCTGATAGCAAAACAACTTTTAAGCTAAAGCGCTATTATCTTTATTATGAGTTAAAATTTAAACACTATTTACTATCAACATAGTGATAAAGAAGATCGGGGATTATTTCTCACTTATATTCATTTTATTTTATAACTGGGCTTAAATGCCCGAATTGTGTGAACGTTGTCTGTTCTTCAATTCATTTAAAACTCATATATATAACGGTAGATTCTTTGCTTAATTATCAGTTGAGCTTTTTGCTCTGAACGCATACATTTCCCGTATAAATTCGGAGTTTCTATAGAGTGTGTGTATTGTAAATAAACCGTTTAAGAATATTCTAAATAAGATCCTTTTTAAATCCCAAATTAAACGTATTATATTTTTTTTTGTGAATTTTAAAACAAATAGTGTTTTCTGTTGAAAAAAGTGAAAAATGAGGAAAAAGTTTCATATTAAAATTTTGAATTAAAATTTGTCTGTTTCTTCCCTATCCTTTTCTCTAGTTCCAGTGCAATGCATTGCATATATAGGGGATAGCCCCTGAGCACTGGTCCAAGATAAAAAAAAAAAAAAAATAAAACTTGGAATTTTTTAGCGTAGATATTGTTACAAATGATGAAGATGTTGTGCATTATCCAACAGATTTTTTGAGATCGTTGGATTTACTCCTGCCTCCTCATAATCTTCATAATCTTCTGTCTCAAATCGGAGTCACTATCATTATTCTTCGCAATATTAATCAACCCTGTTTATATTAAGGTACAAAACAAGACAGTATAAAGATGAATGGCCTGTGTCATTGAAGCTGCTATTTTAAAAGGAAAGTTCAAAGGCGAAGATGCATTCATTCCACGCATCCCAATGGTTTCAGCCGATATACCGTGTGTTTTCGATTACTATTAATTATGCGCATATGCAATCCTTAGGAATTTAGGGATTGAATTTAGAGTTTTCTGTAATACAGAAAAAAGAAAAACAAAAATAAATGTGTATTAATTAATTTCTTTTTATGTTTTTCAGTACAAAGTGTTCACAGGGTTCGCTAGTACTTCACATAAATTACTTAGTTTATAACTTTCGTACCAGGTATATTACGTTTCAACAACGAACGGCTGAAAATATTAAAGGGGTCTGCGTTACTAAAATTACTACGCAAATAAATTAATATTACACATTTAAGTTATGAACGATTATCACAAAAAAGTTATTAAGGAAATGAAGGATAAACGGATTTGTGTTTAGAAAATTGTTGGTAAGATCACAATAATATTATTAACACAAACGTACATATGATAATATAATTTTTATTATGAAAACGAGTGAATGTATGTAATTAATTAAATTCATAAAAATGATTTAACATAACACAATAAAACTTAAAAAATTATGTCATATTAAGCATGATGAAATTGGCTAGTTTTCGACATTACGAAGGTGGTCCTCAATTATATCCAGCTGAATTGTTACGAATGGTAAAAATCAAATATGCAGCCTAGTTAATAGATGAAATCAACACCAATGGTGAATATGCAAAAACCGTTAGCAGGAAATATTTTTAGATAGAGGAGGCACTCCTGATCTTGCCTAGGATAATACGTTCCAACAGTGAAGAGATAAAAGAATTTTGTATGTGAATTTAAATTATGAACGATTGTCTAATGAAGTTATTAAGGCACTTGTCTGTGCATCTGTGGAAAATTTTTATATAGATCACAACAATACATATTAGTTGTTTTTTTTTTCATTTTTATTTATTAACATAAGCGTCTAGACGATAAGATTTTTTTATAGTGAAAAAGTGTGAATATTTGAGAATATATGGTTCAAGATAAAAACAAAAATTAAAGATTATTTTTATTTTATTTAATATTTAGCATAAAACAAAGGGACATTGAAATAATTCAAAAAAATAGACCGCAAAGCAGAATTAAAATTTCCGAAGGTAGCAAATTACATGAAATGTTTTTAATATGCATCATACATATGTGTAAAAATATGTAAGTTCATACATAAACAAAAATTCACAAATAAAAAGTACATGAGAACTGCGACAAAAAAGTTGAGCAATCCAAAAAAGAAATTTCTGATAACAGAACACTATTTAATGCAAATTTCTATTATCTTTGCCATGAGTTAAAATCTAAACACTATTTACTTCGAACTGATAAAAAGATCGGGGATTATGTCCCATTTATATTCGCTTTATTTTATAACTGGGCTTAAGAGCTGAAAGTGTGCTAACTACTGACGTTAGGAATAGAGATTTACAGTATTCGCGAATACGAATATGACCATCACCGCCAATATTCGCCACTTTTGTCCAAAACTAAGTTGTTGGCGGATGGTTTCAGTGGCGAAGGCGTAGTCACCGGTTAAAGCTGCGAAGTAAACTAATTACTAAAAATGGCTACTAAAACAAAGCTTCAAAATTTAATACGTTTCCTTGACATCAGGGGCGCTGTAATACTGCTATATACAAGAAACGTGCAAAAAACGGAGTTGGAAGATAGTGAAGCTTTACTACCTGTCATCTCTCTCAGTATCGCTTTCCCCTAGACCCATCACCATGCATTGCATGTGTAGGGCTCTTCCGCTTAGTGCTGGTCCAAGATAAAAAAAAATGCAGCATGCTCATAGACCGACGCCTGACCGATCACGCTGCTTCACCTGTAATTATGGGTGGTGTAAATATTGAGTTTTTGATATCCTAGGCATGAGGTTTCAGTGTGTAACTGAGCATATTTTTCTGGTCTCAGAAAAAGCATTAAAGTGCCATGACTTTTTAAGATGGTGTAAGATATATTTCACACCATCTGGTCTCCTTACTATTTCTACCGATTATATCCGACCGAAAGTTGAATACAACTCTCATGTGTGGGCCGGTGCTTCAAAGACTATTTAGAAAATACTCAATCCTCTACAGGAGAGGCCGAAGACACTCATTGGGGACAGCAGAGTAGCCATCTCTATTGACTCTCTTGAGCATCGTCGCAACGTGGGGTGCGTTTAGTTGTTCTATCGCTACTATAATGGGATGTGTTCTGATAATATCAGGGAACTTGTTCCCGAAACCCGCTTATTCCTGCGCACTACGTGTTCTTCATTAACAACGCATCCATTTGTTGTCGATTTAGCAACGAATCACACTACGCGGTACAGTGAAAACTAATTTTTCGGCCTAAAAGCGCGTATGTGGAATAAACTCCCTGCAGGTGTGTTTCCTTTCACTTTTGACGTGGGAAAATTCAATTCAATTTCCATAAACTCTCTCTCCCTCTATCCCACTTAACATACCATACGTAATTTCCAGTTCCAGGTCAATGCTTCGCATGTGTAGGCATCATTCCCTCAATGCTGGTCCAACATAAAATGAACGGAACTGATTATTTCTCTTAAAGTAACACAGTGACACTGTTTGTTAAGAGATTTTATTTTAAATAATAAATACCTAGACTGTTTTAGTGTGAAAAACACAGAATTCATATAAACTAGGAATTTTTGATGACCAGATGCAGAAGCTATTATTGCTTAAAGAGTTAGACGTCGCATTGTAAAAAGCTTGAAGGAGAAAAGGCTTCAAAATGTCTATTTTTTTTTTAAGACAATACAAACTCTACGAAGCTCTTAAGCTTGTCTGTAGAGACACCCTAGAGGCACCCTTGTAAAGTTCACAATTCCTCTACAAATTTTCAAGTTGGTAAATATATTTAATTTAGTTTTTTTTAATTCACTAAGCGAGATGTTTTGTTAATAACAATTATTAATAATTAATATTATAAATATTCGCGAAATATTCGCTTGAATTTGGCGAATACGAATATCATGAATAGTCGAATTTTTGGCGATACGAATATTCGTAACATCACTAGTGTCAACTCATTTAATCGTATATATAACGGTAGATTCTTTGGTTAATTATCAGTTGAGCTTCTTGCCATACACATACATTTACTGTATAAATTCGGAGTTATTAGAGATTGTGAGTATTGGAAAGAAACCATATAAGGATATTCGAAATAAGATCCTTTTTAAATCGTTAATTAAAAATATAAATTTTTTTGTGTTATATTTTAAAAAATATTTTCGGTTGAAAAGTGTTTAAAAATAAGGAAAAAGTCTCAAATTATTATTATTATATTTATTAATAACACTAATTATTTTAAGCCTAAGGTCTTTTTATATATTTTATATTTGTTTCAATATTTCGCTACTCCTTTGTGTAGCTTCTTCAGGAAAATTGGTTTTTGTTTATAATAAAAAAATTTTTTTAAAAATTCACAATATAGGAAAAGTTCTTGTCAATGAAAATTTAAAATAAAAAAAAAAAAAAAAAAAAAAAAAATAAAAAAAAAAATTATTTTAAATTTTCATTGACAAGAACTTTTCCTATATTGTGAATTTTTAAAAAAATTTTTTTATTATAAACAAAAACCAATTTTCCTGAAGAAGCTACACAAAGGAGTAGTAGTATTGAAATAAATATAAAATATATTAAAAGACCTTAGGCTTAAAATAATTAGTGTTATTAATATAAAAAAAAGATCAAAAAACTAGAAAAATTATTCTTATATTTATTTTATTAAAAACACATTCAGTTTAAACACCAGACGAGACAAATACAATAATAAATAAAAAACACTATTTCAGTTTCAGCGCACACGTTGGCTTTTTTTCTAAAAAAAAAACTTTTGTCAAGAGAATAGGTATTTTTAAAAAACTCACTCCAGCTCGTTCTATTAAAGATTCCATTTACGCACCATGATAGAGGACATTTTTCAACACAAATCTCATTTTAGTTTGTCTGTTCACTAAACCGTCGATTGCTGCCAATTTGTGATTTATTCGACAGATATCGTTGTCAAAATGTTCGAAAACACGTCAAAAGTCGCCGCCAAATTGATTTTAGACGTGGTCTTCAAAAATATATATTAGTTGCCTCAAATTTAACAAAAATCTGTAAAACGGTTCGACGGCAAAAATGTGCAAAAAAAGTGATTGTAATCACTCCGTAATTTCTTGTCAGGAAGGGTCAGGAATGGTCGCTTTTTATATTTTCTTTGTAAGCTTTGTAATCACACAACATCCTACATAAAGTCTTAAGCACATACAATTTGAATTCGTCAGTTCACATCATGCTACTAGTTTTCAAAAAACTTTATGAGTTTTTGTGAAACACAGACGCTGTGTTGTATTTTTTTTTTTTTATTAATTTTTGGTTACGTGATCGTGTAGGTTATCTGTGGCCAATCATCTTTTATTGTTCTGTTCGATATTCCGATTCTATTCGCATTCTAAGTTGAGTGAATATGGAAAACGGTTGCTCGGCTTCTTTGTCCCCAACAGTATCCTATGGGCTTCGGTTTGTGCACAATTCTTTAGCTTCTTTAGATGTAACAAATTGCTTATGCAACACAGTTTGATTTATGTAAACGCTACGGATATTTTCACAATAGCTGTTTCTATTCTATGTCGCTCTATTTCGATTTAAATAAAATTAATATCTGAAATAGTTTTGAATAATTTAATCTATTAAAAAAATGTTTGCGGTTTAAAAAATTTTTGCAGATGCTACTTAGTTCTTTTCTGTTTGTATTCTCATGTTTTAAAATTTTAAAATATTTAAATTTGTATCTGTTAGTCGCATTAAAACAACATGCATATCAATCTAATTTTGGCAATAATTGCCATTTATGGTTTGAGCATTTCACAAGCGGCCGTTATCAAACCTACAAATAATGTTCACAGAAAAAACCGTCTTGATAAAAATCCATGGAACTTATGGGATTCACTTACGGCTGCATCAGGAATTCGTACTTTTAATGGAACTTGGATTACAGGTGAGTTGAACTTGAAGTGATTTTTTATTGGTTGTACAATTATTTTTTCCACTTTCTTCGAACTACAGCAACCTCGCGAAAACATGAACTAATTTCTGCCAACGATGTTAATGTTTTGAAATTCGTTCATGGTTTCGATTGTTAAAATATTTTAGTAGAATTTTGTACTTTTGTAATTTTATAATCACAATTCAATCACTTATCTATCGTTTCCGTAATATTTTTCTTTTCTGGTAATTTTATTGACATATCTACATATACAACAAGGAGAGCTTTAAGAGGCGCTTTTGATCAGAGCACATCTCTATCCTTCTTTATTGCCCTGTACTGTACTTTTCTTAAAGAAAACATTTAGATAGAAGATTTTCTCGATAGTCGTTAATATTTTCGAGAATTCGCAGCTTTGAGAGTTTACTGTACATTCTTCTTATGTGCTTAGATTGAGAAATAATTAAAAATGTATGAAAATGTTAGCAAAATATTGAACCTTGAGAATGAAATTAAATTAAATTAATACAAGTGTGATGTGTGTGGGGGTGCTGATGGCTGAGTAGTTAGCGTCTTGGCTATCCAACGGGAAAGACCTGGGTTCGATTTCCTGCCCGGTCAAGTCAAGCTCTATATTCCTGTCACTTTTACCAAATGTCTATTCTCTACACAATCGCTCTCTCTCTCTCTCTTTCTCTATCTAGTTCCAGTGCAATGCATTTCATATATAGGAATATCACCGGAGCTCTGGTCCAAGAAAAAAAAATTACAATTACAATAAAATTACAATAATTGATATGCCATTTAATAGATACGGCGATCCGAAACATTTACTGTTACTCAGAAAATTTAAAACGTTTTCAAAAACATATCGATGACTTTAATGTTCAGTCGGGAACCTCGCTCGAACTCTGTCAAAATATTTACAGTCCGCCCCACTAAAGGCGAGTATTTTTATTGAAAATAAAAAAAAAACATTACTTTCTTTTATTTATTTCAAAATAAATACATATGTACATAATATGTACGAATTTTATAATAATTCACACACAGCAACTAATTAGAAACGACTGAAAATTCCATGAGATGTTTTATAAATTTTTTCTCCATTTATTTATTTCATCATATTTCTACTTCGATTACGGAAATAAAGAAAATGAAACCTTCTAAACTTCAAAAACACCCTTGATTATATGCAAATTTCCAGAGACATATTTTATAGGGAAATCGTTATCGTCTTTTATATATTAGTTCCCCTGGGCAGTTTTGACAAAAGTTAGTCTTTTGCGTTCTCAATTATCACATTTTGATTGCCTAAATAGGGCATGGCTAAGGATGGAGGTTTAAACTAACAATAAAACATTAAATAATCTATTTTTATTCTGCAAGTTAAACAATGATCATTAATAGAAAATACGGAATAGGAATAGAGTAGTTATTTGTGTTCTTGCTTCTTTTATTTACCGCTCGGTCAACACGTATAATTGGTATTGTTGTTGTTAATGGACAGGGACGAAATAACAATGGAACGTCTATAATAAAATGGGCAATGGTGCTGAGATTTAAGATCAGTATTGGCGGTGTGACTAATTTCGAGGCTTTTATGTCTTCACAGAAAAAAAATCAAATTTATTTCAAATAAAACATTTGTGATGTCAATTAAACAATTATTTAAAATTTCACTAGTAAACAAATTAGTAATATCAATTAAATTTTTATACTTGAATTAATTGAAAGAATATTTGATTAAAAATCATATTTATTACGATTCTCTTTCTAGCTTATTGATGTTTTTTAAGTGATTAAAAATTTAATTGCATCAATTAAACTATTTAATTGAAATAAAAATAAAAATTAATTAAGGTTTTTATTAATAAAACACAAGCAATAATTTTTGCTGCGTTCATAAAAAATACATCTCTGTTTCACCGAGCTTTTATAATTTAACAGCACTTTTAATTTTTTGTTATTGTTATCAGTATATATATTAGTCTTTGAATATATCAAAAATCAGTTGTTAATTACAAGTACAAAAATAACGTAAAATAGATAGACATACTTAAATTGAAAGGTATAGCGTAGAGAAGAGACAAGTAGTGAATTGAAAGGAAAAATGAAGAGAGATTAACTTTTAAATAACTATGCAGTTGAGTGGAGTTGTTGCTTCTCTGATATTATGTTGACACATTAATTTTTAATCTAAATTCTATTTATTATTTTAATCCGTTGACGTTCTATTATGCCGACGAACGAGGACAATCTGAACAATTTTTGGCCAGATATTAGATTTGTGTAATGGTAAAAAATTTAGAAATCCATATGAATTTATCAACAAAAAAAAAAAACATTGACACAAATAAATTTATATTAAAACGTGGTAAATGAACTGGAGTAAATGATAAAGGGAAGGCTTTCCGACTTTTGTTTTAGAATCAAACTAAATGCTAAATGCAAATAACATGTTATATGCTGCATTCTTGTTTTCATATTACAGATAATGAATTCCATTACACTGCTGCCGATAGATCGATTCGAAAATTTAATGCAGCTCTGAATAAGGACACAGTATTTATTACATCGAATTACTTGGTATGTTATTTGTATTGAATATTGGTTCTTCTAAATGTATGTAATATAAACATCGTGATTTATTCTTTTACACAGAAAATTTACAAATATTTCTTTCCTACGTACACATTTTCGCCGCACAATACTAAAATTCTAGTACGCTATAATGCTGAAGGAACTTTTGGCCATTCTTCCCTAGCGAAATGCGACATTTTTGATATAGTCACGCAGAAGTCGTTGAAAATCCACAATGGTGAAAAACTGCAATATTGTGCTTGGTCACCCATAAAAGATCGTCTGGTCTATGTGCACAATAATAATGTCTTCATACATTCCGGTGAAAATTTGGAAGTACAAATAACGTCGGATGGTATTAACGACATATTATATAATGGCATACCGGATTGGGTATATGCAGAAGAGGTATTGAACAGTGGTTCTGCTTTGTGGTGGTCCCAAGATGGCAATTTCTTGGCTGTGGGAGTCTTTAATGATACCAATGTGAAAACTTTCAAGTATTTCCTTTATGGTGAAGTTGATGATAATGAATATCAATATCCTAAAGAAGTCGATTTGAAATATCCTAAACCGGGCACAAACAATCCAGTAGTAACTATAAAAGTTTTTAATTTGACTAGCAATCCGAGTTACGTAACGATAAAAGCCCCGGTGGAAGTGGTTAGCAAATATCATATTTTGAAAAGTGTGGATTGGACTAGTGATCGAAAGTTATTGATCACTTGGTTGAATAGGCGCCAGAATGTTGCCAGCTTACAACTGTGCAAAGAGTCAGGCGCTTGTCAAGAGGTCAAACGTATTGAGGAACCTAAAGGATGGATCGATATAGAGAATCTAAGCTGTTTAAAAAGTACACCAAATTGTTTATTCACCTACTGGATTGATAACTGGTATCAAATTTGGAATTTAAATTTAGTAACTGGTGAAAACGAGTGGCATTCTCGCGGCAATTTTACCGTTTTAAATGTATATGGTTATGATGAGAGCAACGATAGAATGTAAGTTTGTGCATTCCTTTACTTAAACGTTTAAATCTCATATTCTCTTCTCTTCTTCGCAGTTACTACCAGGCTACCTTAAATGCTGATCCCTCTGTTTCTCATGTGTTTAGAAATAGCGACTGCTTAACTTGCAATTTAATTGATGAGGATGGTGCGAAATGCCACTCGGCTGAAGCTTCATTTAGCCAAAATTACTCTTACTACAGTGTTACATGTGGAGGACCTAATCCGAATTTCTCAAAAGTTTTTCTAACCAGAACTAATACGTTAGTAAAAGACTGGGAACTCAATACTAAACTCCGCGCGCAGTTAAAGACAAAACTTATGCCAACAGTGGAAATCATGCAGGTTCCTTTGGGCGATGACTCTATGGGCATGGCCAAAGTTCTGTTTCCCCCACACTTAGATAAGAGTAAAAAATATTCCATGATCGTTTATGTATATGGCGATCCAAATTCCGTAAGAGTTAACACCGAATTCGGTGTGGATTTTGCAGCATATATGACCACTAACCACGATGTTATCTACGTGTTAATTGATGGCCGCGGTACTGGCAATAAGGGAAAAGATTTATTATTTTCAGTTAATAATCATTTGGGTGAATTTGAAGTAGAAGATCAAATTTATGTGACGAAATATTTGCAAAAGAAATTTCCTTTCGTGGACAAAGATCGCTGTGCTATTTGGGGTTGGAGTTATGGTGGTTATATAACAGCTCGTACTTTAGCCAATGATACCGATAGAGTTTTTCAATGCGGTATTTCAGTGGCTCCAGTCACTTCCTGGTTGTACTATGATAGCATCTATACCGAACGTTATATGGGTTTGCCTGCCGACAATTTGGAAAAATACTCAACAACTAGTGTTTGGCATAATGTAAATAATTTCCGTAATCACTCTTATCTTCTTATACATGGTTCCGCTGATGACAATGTTCACTACCAACACTCGCTGATGTTCGCAAAGGTTCTGGAAGAGAACGATATGTTTTTCGAACAAATGGTGAGGTCATCTATATATACGAGTATATGTACATATGTATTTATATATTTTATATCACTTCAGACTTACACCGATGAAAACCATTCCATTGGAAACTTGGATATCCATTTGTATCATAATATGATTAAATTTTTGACTACTTGCCTCAATTTGAACGCTAATAAAGGAAATTAAAGACTGTTAAAATTTAAATTGCAAATTTTATAAAAAAAAAATTAAGTATTCCTTACTCTTCCTATTATATGCAACATTATGGACCTGTATATTATTTATGTAAATTTTAGTACTATATTACGATAGATAGTATTAATTATATATATATAAAGGGTGTCTTAAAATTAACGCAGGATTTTAAGTTGCCATCCACCGTGCAGAATTGTTGACAACAAAACGAATATTTTATATATTGTTTGATAACGATATAGCAAAAAAATTGCAATGTATATACAGAAAAAAGTAAAATCAAGATTAAATTTTGAAATTAAAGATTGAATGACAGCTTTTCTTTTTGGCGTCAATGCATCACCCAATAATCTAGGCGCAAGGCAAAGGCAAACTGCATATTTGGTTTTTCATTTTCTCACCATTTGTTATTTTTAAAGGCCTTAACATTTCGTAAGGATGATTATTTTAAAGTTTTACTTCCATATTAAGATCAAATAGTTGTTAAACAATATTGGTATCAAAGTAAAGGGAAGACTAGAATTTTATAAAAATATTTATTTTACAAAAATTTGAAAAAATATCGATTTTAGAAAAAATATCATTCCATATGCTTCAAAGACATATAGACATACTCACTGGTCAGTGAATAGTACCGCCTTCAGCTGATACAGGTCATAAGAGGTAACATCAGAACGCACTTCTCTAAGGAAAACACTTAATAACATCGCTCCCAAATACAGCTTGAAAAATCTAATGCGTTCCTTGACATCAGAGGCCCTGCAACGCTGTTATAAAAGCAAAAGCAGTGTCGGAAAAATAATGAAACTTTCCTCTGTCTCTCCATTCGACCCCCTTGTCGTCTCTATCACTATCACTTTCCAACATCTAGTAGTAGATAATCGTTGCCAATTCATATAAAAAATATATTAAAATTAAAATGAACAATCTATTTTTTTTAAGCTTTAAGGTTTTTTCTCTTTATATTTATTATTTCTATATATATTCTCGATATTTCGTTAACCTTTGGTTAACATCTTCAGGAAATTTAAAAAAAAAAAAAAAAAAAAAAAAAAAATAAAAATTTCCGAAGGTTAACGAAATATCGAGAATATATATAGAAATTATAAATATAAAGAGAAAAAACCTTAAAGCTTAAAAAAAATAGATTGTTCAAATAATAAAAAAGGTTAAAAAAAAGTATTAAAATAATTTTTTTTTATTTTATAATTATATTATAATTAAAATAAAATTAAAATGTCTTGGTGAAATCTTTTTCATTGCTTATTACTGAAATTTCCTAGATTTTTTGGAAAGCCAAAATGGCTTGACCGATTTTTATGAAATTTTTTTGTATATTTGGTCAGGTTTTAAGGCATTTTTCATACCGCTATGTGACTTATCACCATCCTTAGGTGACCTACACAAAAAAAGGTGCCCAACCCAAAAAAACAATTTTTTTTGACAAAATTTATAATTTTTTAGGATTAAGCATTAAAAAATACAAAGTGATAAGTGTGGCCACCAAAAAAAGTGTGAGCCAAAAATAAATTTTGACAAAATTTTTTATAATTAAGCAGTACAAAATGCATACGAGTATAAGCCTTCATTTTCACACGCCTACCACCAACCCCTTTTTGTAAAAGCGATATTAGTGTTGTAATAATCTTCAACTCTCAGTGGTCGATAACTGATCAATTACACTGTTCAGCAGCGAAACTGTACTTTAATAGTATGCGCTATATCGATTTAGATGCTTTGCATTAAAAGTTTTTTTAAATTTTTTCTCTTTTGAGTAGGATTTTTTTATGAACTTGGATTTTTACCACCTAAATTAGGCTGCTACGTAAAACTCGAGAACGATTTCTCTGATTTTAATAAATAATACAGCAAAAGATGCCTCACAAAATTTGCCATTATTGTTTCGAAGTTTTTCACAAAAAAAAAATTTCGAAAAAAATTTTTATCAAGTACAATTCTTAAATTTTTAAAATATTTAAAATCTTTTTAACTTTTCTAAAAGCAACATATACATAGATTGAATAAAATAAGATACAAATCATGATAAATGCTCGTCTATACTAATAAACAAAATTTAAGTGTCTGTCTGTGATTTCAAAATAACTGTGTTTTCTCAACTTTTTATATATGTTTACACGATATTAAAACATAAACTACAGTTTTAAAAATTTCTGTCTATCTGTCTGTTTGTCCGGGCTAATCTCTGAAACGGTTTAAACGATTTTGATGACCCCTACACATTCGATGCATTCTGCTGGAATTAGAGGGAACGGATAGTTAGAGAATTGACAGGAGGTGAAGCTTCACTATCTTACAACTCTGCTTTTGCACGTTTTTTGTTTTTATATCAGTGTTACAGCGCCTCTGATGCCAAGGGCACATACTAAATTTTAAATCTTTGTTATAGTAGCCATTTTCAGTAATTGTATTACTTTGCCGGTGCTACACAATACCGAAGAAGGAGGACGTTCTGATATGCCTGTAAATTGGTACTATTTAGTGACCAGTGACTATGCGTTCGCCAATGAAACCTTAGGATATTTTTGGTTTTGTAGTCAATGTGTAGACTACTTCAGCCATCGCCACCCTATTAATTGAAAACATCTGCACTTTAAAGTGCAATGCACTTTTTGTGCAATCGATCAAAAAAAAAAAAAAGAACCCGTAGTCACGAGCAACTCACGGAATGAAATCAAACTAACGAAATCATTTCTATATTTTTACTATGGAAACCTATCCAAATATTCTGTATAACATATTAGAATTAAATACATGAAATTGAGGTCTCCTACACATATGCAACACAAAAAAGCATTGCAAAATGATCAGTGCAAATTTTTAAAATGTCAAACAGGAATGTTTTTTGTTTTTCCTTTATAAAATCAAATCAGCTGAAGATTACGCCGGTATAATTTTATGACGGAAGCGTGTTGCGAGACATCTCAATTTGAAATGAAATTGGATCTTAGGCACTCACTCTTTGTAGAAGAAAATTGTGATAAATTCGCAAAATTGCAACTCTGTTATGCAGAGTTAGTTCCGCCTTTGTCAAGTTTGTGGCATTTTCTTGATCGTGTTATTTAATCAATTCACCCTGTTTTAAGTATATACTTAGCAAATTCTACAATCAATTTTGTTCAATTGAATACCCAACTTCGAATAGCTACTACCGGAATTCCATAAAATATGGCTTGTTAATAACGCGACATGCACATAAAATGTAATCCATAGAGGACTAGTCCACCAGAGAGCCATGCAAGAAGTGTTTGATGAAAGAGTTGACATTATTAAACACTCGAAAAAACAAGTTCTATCACACAATGCTTTAGTACTCTGTACACTTATTCAATTTTAAATAAATTGCAACAATGATTGTATACTATTAATCAACCTTCCAACCGTGTATGCTCGACACTTGTTTTAAACATGACAATTGCATTTGATCATTTCAAGTGTTAATCAACCATCAAACCGTACGTGTTCGAAACTTGTTGTTTTTTATGATTAAAGACAAAATTCAAACAATTAACATGTATGTATGTATATGCAAAAAGCAAATAAATATCACAGACTACATCGGGTATGTACAAGTCGTTCAAGAAATCACGATGGCTTATCAGTCATATGAACTATTCTACAAGCGGAGCAGAATACAACAACAGAACAGACCAAATGTGTTATAAAAATTGTTTGTTAAATAAAAGTAAACAACAATAAGAAAAGGAAGCCCAGATCATCCTTTAAGTTTTATGTTAATTACACGGTACGTGGTAATGATTAACTTTCAACAATGAAATTTGGAGATTTAGAATACTCAGATGATCGTTCTTTTAGCAATAAGTTAGCCGATATTTTCGAATCTAGTTACTCTTTGTCTGAGATTATAAAGCTATAAAAATATCATTACATAATTCTAGAAACAGCAGGAGTGGATGTACAACATATATAGTAAGCGAAAACTTAGTACATTTAAATATGCATGATAAAAATTTAAAGCTGCATATTAAAACTTTGGTAAAATTTGTTACACATTCCTTTATATTATATTTTCAACAAATCATGAAACAAGGATATTTTCCATCTTTTTGAGAAAAATTAAGTATGCTGCCATTGTTTAAGACTACACCTAATATAATTAATTATAGAAGAATAGTTAAACTTAACGTCATTCCCTCGAGAAAATAATTTACCACTGTTTATCAAGTTTCGTTTATTATTTTCTAGAAAAATAACATGGTTTCCGTAGCTTCCATTTAACTACTGCGAATCTGTTGAAACTAACACCTATAGTAAAAGAAGGATTTGTTAACGGCAAACAAATTTCTACACAAAATTGAGCAAAGCATTTGATAAGATAAATCATAAGCTCTTAATGTATAAAATTGATAAAATGGTTTTAAGCATTTGTATTCTCAAGGTTAATAACTCTTATTAGCTTGACAGAAAATATTCCCCATCAGATATTCAAATTACAAAGAGGTTCAATCCAGAGGATTAATTCGAAGTTATTGCAGGGAGTTATTTGTTAATTTTAAAGCTTTGTTTTTATTAGTAGATATTTTTAGTAATTATTTTACTTCGCCGGTGCTACAAAATACCGACGAAGGAAGACGCTCCGATTAAAATTATTCTAACAATGCTTTGAAATTCCCGTGGACAACAATTTGTTTTTTTAAGTACCTGGTCCACTTCTATTGTCGTCAATGTAATTGCAAACAAATGAAAATATTCATATGAAGAGTATGTGACTGGAACTACGAAGCAGAAAATTGCTTACTTTGAAATCATAAGTTACTCAGTCGGATGAATGTGTAAGGATTCTGTTTTTTTTTTTTAATAATTATTAATATTCTTATGGGTCATATTTTTTACCTTTCACCACTTCAACACTTTAAAAACACAAAAATGGATCTAACTCTCACAATTTTATTATGATAGGACTTAAAGCCTATGCAATTTTCTTATGGTTCTGGTTCTAGAGACTAGAGTACCGGCTGAAAAATCTGAAATTCTCAAAACCTTAAATATTGCTATACACCACCGAGAATAGCCCAAAATACCACCAGACCGCATTCAAGATCAGGACAAAATTGTGCTTTTAAAAAAATTGCTAAATCATAAAACCATTCAATGGGATTGGCTGTCAAGGTCTCATTTTTTGTGCAATGAATTCGCTCGTGTCATGTGTAAATCTAGCCTATGTTTCGGATCAGATTTAATATTTAGATTCACGTGAAAGTTAATGATACAGATGTTGTGTTGTAATGCGATCAGTAGCAGTAGAGACAAAAATTTTAATTTCTCAAAATATATTCCTAATTTTTCGTTTTGCGATGTAAACAAAATCATATAGCAATATAATTTTATAAATTTATTTATTCTTATTTGCATTCATTATGATACTTAATACGCATACATTAAGAATTCTCAGAAAATGTAATAAAAATATAGTTAGGCATGTCACACATTCGGATCGGCAGGATTTCAGTTTCATACCAGCAACTGGAATCAGTTTTATTTTACCTCGTTCAGATTCCGATCGAATTCGTTTAATGCTGAAAAGTAGTTCTTAATTTCAATGTGGCAATATTGTAATATTTGTGTTGCCAGGCCGCAGATTTTTGTAGTTTGAGAAGTAGTAAGTATTCAACTTTCAATTCTCGATTGATTAGTTGAATTTTGAACTTAAGAATCTTAAGTTTGTAAATAGAAATTAGGAAAACTCCACTGATGAGCCAGCTGAACATTAGCAAAATAGTATTATATGGATAAGCATTCCTACTCAATAATCAATTTTATAGAGTTTATTTTTTAAAAAGTACCAGAATATCATAAGATATGTAATAATACATTTTTTAATACATTTTTGTTCTCTCCAGAAGCATTTTATGGAAATCAAACTACTTTCGACCGTAATTGAGATCTGTGACAGGCTTGAGTATGTCTGTTTAAAACCAAAACTATTGCGTAAGCTAAGACATCATTCATTAGATTTATTTTATAGTTATAGTTATATAGCCGTGATTTAAGATAACTTATCAAGTGCAAAGACTTTATCTGAAAGAGTTAGATGAAATAAAAGAAAAAGTCAAACAAATCTTTATGTTTATAACATAAACTGAATTTATTTACGTCTTATCTGATTACTTTAATTTTTTTTCTTATATTTCACACTTAAAAAATACTTCAATTTCCTAAAATATGTCTCAAAAATTTGTTTTTGATATTAAGAAGAACTAATAAAAGAATTTCTGCGGGGAATTTTTTTAAGATTTTGTATGTATCGCAATTTAGTTTTGTCTTATGATAACTGCAATAAACGGTCAAATTACTAATCTGTCCGCATAAGCAACTTATTTAAGGTGTATCAAAAAGACAGTTTATATTTTACGGATGGTTTAAAAAATAACTGAAATAATGTTTCCCACTTATTTAGTTATAAAGTATGGGCTTCTATTTCTTAAAAATAAGCCCTCGCTATAACGGCAAGTAGACTTTGTGTGATGGTTGCCATTTGGTGATGTATAATACATGTTAGAAGTGCCAAAGAATTAATTTTATTGTCATAAACTTTACATTTAAGATAGCCCAACAAGGCTATCCCAGGAATCCCCAGGAACCATGTTATCGGCTGAGATACACAGCATGCTCTTACCATTCGTTGCGTTCAGTCAGTACACTAAATAAATAACTATAGTGTCTTTTGAGACATTTTGTACTACGTGGCGGAAAAGTCAACACTTTATGGGAAGATGCTTTAATTTTTTCACATGGCGGTAAATGTCAGTTTGCTTGAACATTTGTAAAGTGAACAGATACACAATAGAAGTCAAAAGATATGAATCACTATAATTGTCAAGAACGCGGAATTATTTTATTTATTACTTTTCGAAAATCCTCATGACCGACGTGGCCCATTTCTATATATGTATGTGGCTACGCAGTGATGCTGACGTTTGAGACGCGTAAAAGGTTTGGAAAAAAGGACTGCAAAGCGTTAAATAGAAAAAAGATCTATTCAACATCCAGTTGAATTTTTCGACAAATCGCGACACGGAGGTGACTTTTAAAGGTTTCGTTTGAAAATCAATTTTGTGGAGTTTCTTGAATATACGCGTCTATGTCAACAAGCCTCAGAGTCTTGCCTCAGTCAGGAACCTATCAGTGGAAGTTTTAGCAAGAGTGATGCAAATTCATTTTCTCTTCTTAATGCAAAAATACATCAAATAAACATAATCCAGAATAAAAAATGTTCTTTTCATTAAAAAAAAATAGAGTCAAAGAACATCGGGTAACAACTTTCGCGCCACCTTGTATATCATGTGATAAAGATATTTCAATAGCAACTGTATAAACTAACAACAGTGAGTCAAATAGTTTTGTTACTAGATATGAAATTTCTCTTGAGACTTTCTCTCAATTTCTTATTCTATTTGTCTATATAACTGAAATTCGTTAGTAATTATGCAAACTCATCAATAGACCTTCAAAGTTTGAATGTTTTCAAACCTTGTACGCGCATAGACAAAGCTTCAAAATATAATTATGAATTACAAAAATGTAGACGATACAGAGCCTAAAAACTTGTACGAACTTTACATATTTGTTCAAAAAGAAACAGCTGTTATTGATTTTTTTGTGTCATCTTCCCACTTTATTCCTTTTGTTGTCGTGTTAGACAGCAATACTGTTTGTTTTATGTTTTGTTCGGTTGACCATCGTCAGTTGAACAACATGTTGCTCTATTTTACAAAAAAGCTAAAATTTCATTCACTAAGATGTCGTGAGACAATGAATCGATTCGAAAATAAAACCGATTCCCATATTTTTTTTGTAATATTTTTCTTTATTATCAGCTTCATATCATGAAATCCAAGTACAACACTGTTACAGCGGGCGAATAACGAATTACTAATTACTAGTTGAAAAAATATTTTTTGTTAAAGCAGATTAGCGGTTTTTATTATTCAAATTTATACTATTTTCAAATTTTCGGCGATATAAAGAAAAATGCTTCGTTAGCACGCGCTACGACATTTACCTTTTGAAAATTGATAGATTTTTATTTATTTTTTTTTCTTAAGACAATACAAACTCTACGAAGCTCTTACAGTTTGCCTGTAGAAACACCCAGGGTCTAAGCGGGAATCGAACCCACACTTCCATATTGATAAGACTAACGCTCATGCACTATACTACGGAGGCACCCAAATAAGTTGCCACTTTCTTTTCAGCAAATTTAATTCAGATACAATTTTCGTAGATTATATAAATACGTATGATATATGAAAAAAATACGTATAAAATATTTAATTATATTTATTTTTTGAGCGATGGTCTTTTTTAAGAAAAGTTTTTTTTTTTTGACGGTGCTACCAATTTGGTAGCGAAAATTTAATAAAGTTTAAATAAAAATAGAAGTGAGACTAATATAAAATATTTATTTAACTTGTTATGCACAACTACACCGTACTTTTATAATACATACTTCTTTCCTTCGAGCATGCTAAATAATAAAGTGCAATACAAATTGTTTAAAGTTTTCTCATTTTAATATATTTTGGTTATTATGAAATCTAAATTGGACTAAAGTGCGTAACGTTTTGAAACAATATTTCAACGGAAGAAAAGAAAAGTCAATAGAAACCTACACATGCTGAACTTATTTCTTATTTTAATTTGTATTTCTCGTATTCCGCTAGAAGAATCTATTAAAATGCATTGCAAGATCAAAGATGAGCATTCACCAATCAAGGGGTATTCCGGTAGAGGAAATGAAATTATTGGAATAAGAAAACTTTATTATCGTCAACTTTATTATCATCAGATTTGCAAGGTGATTGGTAGGAAATAAAATCTGCATTATATAATTTCACTACACTACTACTGCACTACCGTTCTTTTTACAATTTAATTTTACAAAACTTTTCTTGTGTCTAAAATTTAATTATTTAACAAGACGGGAGACTTTTCTGTGGAATTCGTGATATGCTCCTTATGCTGATATTCATCATTCAAAGTCAAAATAGGTAGAATCGATTCGTAGTTGTCTTTTGAATGAATTTCGTAATTGGTGGCTGTTTGAAAATTAAAATATTTCATTTTATATAAACACTTCATATAAATTACTTAATTTATAACTTTCGCATCAAGGATTTTAGGTTTCAACAACGAACGGTTATCAAAAAGGACTTCGTATATAAATTAATGCATGAATTTGAATTATGAACGATTGTCATATGAAGTTATTTAGAAAAAAATAAACGTATTTGTGTTTAGAAAATTTTTGGTAAGATCACAATAATATTATTAACACAAACGTACATTTGATAATTTATTTTTTATTGTGAAAAAGAAATTCATAAAAAAGATTTAACATAACACAATAAAACTATAAAAAAAATATGTTACTTTAAGCATGATAAAGTTGTCTAGTTTTAAAAATCACGAGGGTAGCGCTCAACTATATCCAGCTGAATTATTACGAATGGTAAAAATTGTATATGCAGCCTGGTCAATAGATGAAATCAACAGCACCGGTGAATATGCAAAACCCGCTGGTTCCAAATATTTTACGATAGAAGAGACTATCCGTTTAATGGAACATTGCTGCTCTCTTTCCTATATACATGAAAGTCAAATAAAAAAGCTATCAACCATAAAAACTATATTTTTCCCGAACGCCCCTCTAGCTAAAGCAAACACTTTTTATTTTTAAGACTTTATTACCTACTGCTGACAAGATAATGACGATGCAATAAATAACAGTTAAAAAAGAATAACATCAACGGGAATGTTCTATCTTTCTTGAGATCAGTAGCAGTTAAAAATATACTAAGAGATAACGGCAGACCTGAACCATATACGATAGGTCCACTTAAAGGGGATCCACAATTATTGTTCGTAACAATGATGGCGCGTGTATTGTACGTAAGACCTGTTACTATTTAGATTACATGTATGCTGCGAACACTATTTATAATTGGATAAACTGGTAAACACACCAAAGCATAGCAGAGTTGGCAACTCATAAATTTGAATGTCTAAAGAGCAGCCGTTAAAGAGTTGTTTCCGTGACATGTATAATGGATGTATGGAAAATGATATCAGTATTTCTGCTGATGGAGTCCTTATGAAAAGAAGAGGTGGAAGTAGGTGCCCACTCATTTGAATGTCTGCTGTTTAGGGGAATATCCGACTGTTGAGTGGACCGAGATGTTTGGTTGGGTGGAAGAAAAGAGCGTCTCATTGCACTGATAACCAATCGGTTGTTGAGTACATGCAACGGGCGAACATATATAATAAGTTGATGCTAGAATTGATATTTTTAGGCTCAGTAAGTGTACCCGTTTCAATGAAATGAGACTAGATTAGATTAATGAAGACGGCGGCATAACGGGAAACAATTCACAAGATGAACTAGCAAGACCCGTACCTGCTGCAAAGTTTAGTGAACCAGAACGCAGAGTTGCGCATAAGAAATGCCACAATAAAAGTCGAGATTGTAAAGTGGTACGGAGGTTTTCATGAATCTTAGGAGCTGGCGGGAAACCAAAGCATACTTATAGGCTGTTTAACATGATATTCACTTCTCCCCTAAGAGGCTCACTTATAAGGGGGTTAATTAATTAAGGCGTACTTTTGTTACGCCTTACTGGGGTTTAGTAGGGATCGGATTTCGATTAGTAGTGGCAGTGTTAACGGGGCCGTGATCTATAGAGGCTAATGCTTTAAGAATGGAACTGAGTTGCGACTATTGCAGAGAGATGGGGACTTCACTTTACCTCCTGTACTAATGTCATCCACTGTCTAATGCTCGCAGCAGGAACTTCCTCTCCGATTCCCTAAGGGAATCTGGTTCTTTAGTTAGGCCGCGTTGCCTATGATACCCTGGTTAAGTCTTGGCTGCTCCCAGGGTATCACAAAGCTACTGAACTGCCGGTCCCAAGTAAAAAAAAAAATATATCAACTTTCGCAAAATACCTGTAAGGAAAACTATATAGGCAAATATTATGCATACATATGGACATATATACATAAGTACGTAAATAAATATCGACAAATAAAATCAAATAAAAAGGAAAATACAAGCTGGAGTGTTCCTTTCGCCTATTTCAAACTGTGCTCCACGTTACATTAAAAAAACTGTTCTGAAAACTGAATATGAAAATAAAAAGCTTAAATTAAATTTCAAAATATGGCGCGTTAGAAGTGTGATTACAGTGACGCAATAGTGTGAAAAGAAGTTCAACAATAAAAACAAAAATAAATAATATAATAATCTGCATATGTGACGCGCAAAATAGAAAGGGCACTAAGGGTAAAAACCGCTTTTGTTCGGGAGAGCCATTTTAAAGATTTAAATACGTGTATCTTTGGTGTACCATCACTTTCATAAAACGCGCATATCTCTGGGAGGGAACACTTTTGGGGCATGGGATCGGTCTCATTCGATGCTCAGATGTTGTCCACATCAAAAAAAAGTGGAAATTGCTTTTTTTTTACCCTTAGGTCCCTTTCTCTATGCGCTATCACATATGTACATGCATATGTAAATAGATATGTTATATGCCCACCGTACACACCTAGTAACAGTAATAAGAAAGTTTCTGATAGCAAAACAACTTTTAAGCTAAAGCGCTATTATCTTTATTATGAGTTAAAATTTAAACACTATTTACTATCAACATAGTGATAAAGAAGATCGGGGATTATTTCTCACTTATATTCATTTTATTTTATAACTGGGCTTAAATGCCCGAATTGTGTGAACGTTGTCTGTTCTTCAATTCATTTAAAACTCATATATATAACGGTAGATTCTTTGCTTAATTATCAGTTGAGCTTTTTGCTCTGAACGCATACATTTCCCGTATAAATTCGGAGTTTCTATAGAGTGTGTGTATTGTAAATAAACCGTTTAAGAATATTCTAAATAAGATCCTTTTTAAATCCCAAATTAAACGTATTATATTTTTTTTTGTGAATTTTAAAACAAATAGTGTTTTCTGTTGAAAAAAGTGAAAAATGAGGAAAAAGTTTCATATTAAAATATATAGAATTAAAGAGACAATAATAATATGTGAATATAAAATTGCTTATATAGGAGATCGTTGTGGCCATTAGGATTTTTTTTTTACACCTACAAATATAGTAGGGATTCCGCCCAACTGTTGCTTCACATACCATTTGTGAACATTATCCTTCCTGCGGAACTTTATTATTTTTTTTTTGTCGATAAGGTTGAAAGTGTTTCATATTAGTACATATTTATATACTATTAACGATTTTTTTGAGCAATTAAAAAAAAATACTTCAATATGAAATGGCATATGTAGAATAAAAATTCAAAATAAGAAACGTGTATTTTTAAAATAATGGTTTTCAGGCTCTGGAAAGTTGACGCATTTGAGAACCGCGACCTATTTGGCTTCAATTATTATTAATAAAACCCAATTTTCTATGCCACATCACTAACTTTTTTTTGTCTCGACCTTCCGAGGAAAGTGGATTATTGCAAGGATGTTAGGGGAGCAGTGCTCGTTGCTATACGACAATAAGGAATTATTCATTGTACGTTCGATCTAGTTCGTGTTGTTCCTTAGAAGGAAGGGGTCTCGGTAACAAGTTTTCTTTTTTTAGTAGGGCATGGTCCACGGTAGTAACAATGAAATATGGAGATACGCCCCATATTGATATTCTCTATATATATATATTGCTATTGGCTGAGTAGTTAGTACGTTGACTCTTCAAGCCTAAGATCCTCTGTTTTATAGAACCGTCAGATCAAAACTGTTTCCTTTATGTCTATGCTATTTAAGCAATAAAATATATGTAGGCAAAGTAAAATAATTAATAAAATGGTTCTCATTTCGATTAAAAATTAATGCGTTAATAGACGACCAGAGACACAGCAAGTCCGGTTATCCTTTTTGTGGAAATGTTCACTTCACCACCTGTCTCATCTCTACACTATTTCCTCCCAACTAGTTCAAGTACAATGCATTGTTTATTAATTATTTATTATTTCAATTATATATTCCCTTAGTTGTTCCTGAAAATTTAAATCAAAATGAAAAGCTTTAGCCTAGTACTTGTACTAGGAGCTTTTATTCAATGGAGCAGCGGTTACAGTCCTTATAATAGAGACGACACATCCTCAGTCATTATTACCGAGGGCGGAAATTTTGTGGATTACGGCATCGAGAATTCAGCAACTCCTACCGAAATATGGCAACAACGAATTGATGCATATTTGAAATCGTACATTGTCCAGAATCGTTTAACACGAAAGCAAGCGGAAAATGATTTTTTGCACAATCATGAGATGTTAGAAAAACTGATCAATGATTTCTCTGCCACAGAATGTGATTTGAAACAATTCCTTATTAATGACTTTGAAAAGTTAAATGAAGAAAACTTCTTCTTGACCGAATGGCAGCAAATATTAACAAATAATTTACTAGTCGTTATTAATCACGAACAAGTGACTGTAGAAGATTTGAAATTGATTGTAGAAATTAACGTACAGCAGTGGGCCACCAACTACAATGTTGAAGTAAGTATTTGAGTTTAGATTAACTCCAAACCGATAATTGATTGATATTACTTTTAAAATCACAGGTATCCACTGTTCATAAATTTTTAGAACAAGAAATTACTATTTTAGAACACAATGAATTAATTCGCCACGTAGAAGTTACGACTTGGGAAGAAGTAGTAAGAAAAGAAATTGTGGTTTTGGCTCAAAATAAAAATTCTGAAATTTATGAACTTCAAAAAGAAATTTTAAGCAATCAACAAAAATTAGAGGCTTGGGCACATTCACTTAATATTCAGGTCAGCGAACTTCAAAACGAAATTAAGGCATTATGTCAGCGCATACAAAGCTTGAATGTACAAATCGAAGAGCAAGTGCTTAAATGGCAAAGCATTTTATCCGAGCAGATTACAAAATTGGTTGAACAAACTAATCTATCTGTCGAAGAATTGTATTTAAAAATCGAAGAATATAAATTGGAAATCACTACTAAATACTCGGTGACGACAGAGGTAGTGGAAGTGTGGCTTCAAAAGACGGTAAATGTATTGGTAACTGAATCTTCGTTAAACTCATATACATTACAAAATTGGCAAATTCTATGGAGAGCCGACCTGACTAATACGGTTGTAGAATATTCCTTTACCGTTGACGAATTACAAAAATGGGTGTTGGAAGATCATGACAAGTTGCAAGGCCTGGCCAACGAACATAACATTCCATTTGAGGAAGTATTGCAATGGGTGAAGATTGAAGAGCGCAGACTTGTAGTATTGGGCTTGGTGGCACCTGCACCTGTGTTAACCAAATGGCAACAAGATGTAGATGAGTATTTGTTATTTATTGCCAAAAAGGAATACCCGTCTATTGCTGAATTGGAAAAATCACTCCAGGAAACACATGCAGCATTGGTCACTATTTCTGACAGCTATCAAATCACTGTATCGAAAGTTGATTTCTATGTTCGCCAGCAGTTGGCGAAATTGCATGCTGAAGGTACCTTAAAAATTAAAAACCTAACTGCCTGGGAAGTTGCCGCCGGGCAACGTCTGGACATTTTAGTGAGACAACTGACATCATTAAACGCAAAAGAATTAAAAGATCTGTTAATCAATGATAGACATTATATGGAAAATATTGCATTCGTATATCATGCCTCCGTTAAAGTTGTTGAGGAATGGATACAGCATGAAGCATACAGTTTCGTGCAGGAACACGAACAATTGGATATAGTAAAAATTACTCAGTGGCAAGAAGTACACCAGCGTATATATATTATATTGATACAACAATATGTGGATACTTTGAAAGAGTTCGAATCTGTAAGAAAACAGATATTGATCAGACAATACAACGAGAATGTAGAGAAATATACAAGAGACTTCTTAAATGAAAAGCTCCAAAAAATCATAAGAGAAGACAATGGCATTGCAACAGTTGACTTAAATGAATATTCTCAAGATATTTCCCATGTATTTTACTTACTGGAAAAACTATACAGCCAAATTGATATTAACATTAACAATTTGACTAATTCTCAAGCAACAGTTGTTGTAAAAAAAGAATATTTACGTCAAAGGACCTATGATTTGAGAAAAATTAATGTTAAAGACTTGGTTAACAACGACCTGACTCATGCAGATGATTTACAATTTGCGCAGCAATTCTATGAAGAAAAATTAGATCACAAAGTAAGTCTTTTGAATTTTAAATTAATCAAATTATACGTATAAGATAATATATTAATTATTCATTTTTAGATATCAGAAATCCACGAATATATAAACGACCTTGAAGTACTTCTATCCCAAATTTCAGATAGTGATATTGAATTACAAGAATTAAAGAACTCCGTCTATTATATAATTGAACACACTAAAGAATATGTAAAATATATAAAGAAATTGATTGATTTGAGGAACAATTATAATTCCGTTATCGAAACTATCAACGAAGATTTCATAAAAATTGGGCAAAACACTTTGAACAAACAGGATCTAGCAAAACTATATAAACTATCCGTAGACGATTTAGAAGTGCAGTTGAAAAAATATGAAAAGCATCATTATGAATATGTTTTACATACTGAATGGCAACAGCAGACGAAAGACCTGTTAATAGTGCGGGAGGAAAGATTCCATATAGAGCGAAAATTGTCAGCAGAACTAAATAACGTTGTGAATGATGCAAGAAATGATCTAAAACAAATTTCAACGAAATCCATAGCCATCTTTGAAGTTGCGGTTGAAAAGATTCATATTGTACTTAATGATTTGACGAGCAAATTTAAAGATAAGACACTAGAATTTACTTCAATTATAGACCTGCTCGAAACAGAACGGGCTCGCTTAAATGATATTTGCATAAATATTGACATGGCAAATATTGATATTGAAAAGCAATTAGTTTTTGACAGTGAACATTTGCAAAGTTTAGCCTTTACACATCATATTAGCTACGAAACGTTGGTGAAATGGGAAAGGAAAGTATTGGATGAAACGCTGAAATCAATAATTAAAAAACTCGTCATACAACAAAAAACGGAGAACGAAAGGCATATACACGAGCTCGTGGATCTATATAAAACTCTGGATGCATCATTGCAAGAACAATATGAAACAAAATATGTTCAACAAATCCTGGATATTAATGAACATGTTGTAAATGACATTCAAGAGAAATTCGAAAAGCAGGTGATTGAAGTTGACAATAGTAAAAGCGAGATCTATAATTATCGTGAACTACTCAAGCAAGGCATTGACAACCTGAAAGACAAGGTAGAATACTTTAACAAGGAAAGTCAAGCTTTCTATAAGTCGTTGATTGAAAAGAATGTCGCAAAGCATGATTTGGAGTTTATAAAAACAGCTTATAAGAATCAATGGAATGCTAAGGTAAGAGTTTGTTTTTAAATTATAGAAATCATTTGTGAGAATTTATCTTTATTCGAAATATTCTACAGTTATCTGAAATTCAACATGCTCTTCAGGAACTGGAACTACATTTCGATCAACTTAATGAACAAAGTAAATTAAGCTCGACCGAATCCAATACCTTCGATTATGAAAAATCGGACAATGAAAATATATTAAGAGAACTTCTCAATCTCCAAAATCAATTATCTGATTATCAAAAAGTTTACAATCAAGGAATCTCCGAAATAAAATTGATTAACAAAAATATTGAAAGCGTATATCAGAACCAACTTTCCAAAGTCAAAGAATTGGAAAAATTGTTAAAAAATATAAATCAGCAAGATCTAGAGTATCTATCGATTTATGAATTGACAAAAGCGTTAAAAGAGTTACAAAAATATCAAGAAGTATATGAGACATACATTAACATTATTTCAGAGATAAATGATCAACTGAAAAAATTGCTGTCAGACCGAGATGCAAAAATTCATCAACTTAAGAACATAATTGAAAACATAAACAACTTGAATGTAGTGAAAAAGGAACATTTGGAAGAGCTGAATCATTACGTATACAATTTACAAGAACAACTTAAAGAGCATACCAGCTATAGCAAAAGCATTGACAAGTTATTAAATGAGTCGTTAAGCGAATACAAGATTAAAGTGCAACAATTGGAAGTATTCTACAAACAAAGTATTGAAGTTACTAAGCTGCTCGAATCAGAACGTACTCGTTTGACAAATATTTGCACGAATGTTGATGTTATTGGTTTTGATATTGACCAGCAACTCACTTCCGATAGTACATATTTGCAAAACTTATCGCTTACCTATCACATCAGCTACGAAGTGTTGGCAAAATGGGAAAGACAAGTTCTGGAAGAAACGCTAAAAACAACAATTAAAAAGATTGTCATACAACAAAAAGCTGAGAACGAAAAGAATATATACGAAATCATACATTTATATGAAACTCTGAATGCAACTCTGGAAGAACAATATAAAACAAAAGATGTTCAACAAACCCCTGATATTAATGAGCATGTTGTAAATGATATTCAGGAGAAATTCGAAAGTCATGTGCACGAAGTTCACACTAGTAAAAGCGAGATCGAAAAATACCGTGAAGAACTCCAGCAAGGTATTGCTAAACTCAAATACAAGATAGAACAGTTTAATAGTGAAAGTGAAGCTTTCTATAAGTCTCTGATTGAAAAGAATATCGAAAAACATGATTTGGAATTTATAAAAACCGTTTATCAGAGGGAATGGGATACTGAGGTAAGTTTTTAATTTTTAAATTTAAGAAATGATTGCAAAGAATTTATGTTTCTGTGACACTTTCTTTAGTTATCCAAAATTCAACATGCTCTTCAAGAACTAGAATTAAATTTGGACCTAGTTAATCAAGAGAGTAAATTATCCAATACTCTTGATAAAGAAATATTGGAAAACGAAAAGATATTAAAAGAACTTATCAAGGTTCAGCATAAATTATCACTTCTTCGACAACAGTACAATGCAAAAGTCTCTGAAATCGAGCAGATTAACACCAAAATTGAGAACATATACCTGAATAAAGTTCCGAAAGTCAGACAATTGGAAAAATTGTTAAATAACATAGTGCATGAACAAGATTTAGACTATCTATCAATTTATGAATTGAAAGAAGCATTAAAAGCCTTAGAAAAATACCAAGAGGAATATGAGACATACATTAAGGAAATTTCAGATATAAATAACAAGTTGAAGCAATTGTTGGACGAGCGAAATGCAAAATATTCTGAAATTTACAACATAATTGACAGCGTAAAGAAGTATAATATATTGAAGAAGAAATATTTGGAAGATCTGGATCATTTCATTTCCAATTTACAAGAACAGCTTAAAGAGCATACGAACTACAAAAAAAGCATTGTTACGTTAATAAATGAATCGTTAAGCGAACACAAGATTAAAGTGCAACAACTGGAAGTGTTCTACAAACAAAGTATTGAAGTTACTAAGTTGCTCGAATCAGAACGTACTCGTTTGATTCAAATTTGTACAAATGAAGAAATTATGAGTATTGATATTGATCAGCAATTGAGTTACGACAGTCAACATTTGCAAAACTTATCCCTCACCTATCACATCAGCTACGAAGTGTTGGCAAAATGGGAAAGACAAGTTCTGGAAGAAACGCTAAAAACAACAATTAAAAAGATTGTCATACAACAAAAAGCTGAGAACGAAAAGAATATATACGAAATCATACATTTATATGAAACTCTGAATGCAACTCTGGAAGAACAATATAAAACAAAAGATGTTCAACAAACCTTGGATATTAATGAACATGGTGTAAATGATATTCAGGAGAAATTCGAAAGTCATGTGCATGAAGCTCAGACTAGTAAAAGCGACATCCACAAATATCGTGAAGAACTCCAGCAAGGTATTGTCAATCTCAAATATAAGATAAAACACTTTAACAGTGAAAGTGAAGCTTTCTATCAGTCTTTGATTGAAAAGAACATCGAAAAACACGATTTGGAATTTATAAAAACCGTTTATCAAAGCCAGTGGAACATCAAGGTAAGTTTTTTTTTTTTTTTAAACTTTAGAAAACCATTTTTAGCAATTTATGTTTATACGAAACTTTCTTCAGTTCTCCGAAATTCAACATGCTCTTAAAGAACTAGAATTAAACTTTGAACATGTCAATGAACAGAGTAAAGTTAGCACTACCGCTTCCACTGCTCTTGATCAGGAAATATCGGAAAATGAGAAGATATTAAAAGAACTTATCAAGGTTCAAAATCAATTATCCCATCTTAAACAACAATTCCATGAAAAATTCTCTGAAATTGAGCAGATTAACACAAAAATTGAAAACATATATCTGAATGACGTTCCGAAAGTCAGGCAATTGGAAAAATTGCTGAATCATATAGCTTATGAACAAGATTTAGACTATCTGTCGATTTATGAATTAAAGGAAGCCTTAAAGGACTTACAAAAATATCAATATAAATATGCGACATATAGTAAGCTTATTTCAGAAATAAATAGCCAGTTAAAGGAATTGTTGGAAGAGCGAAATACAAAAATTTACGATATTTACAATATAATTGACAACGTAAACCACTTGAATGTAGAGAAAAATCAATATTTGAAAGAGCTTGATCATTTCATAAACAATTTACAAGGACAACACAAAGAGAATATCTACTACAAAAAAAGCATTGTGAAATTATTAAATGAGTCTTTAAGCGAATACAAGATTAAAGTAGAACAACTGGAAGTATTCTACAAACAAAGTATTGAAGTTACTAAGTTGCTCGAATCAGAACGGATTCGTTTGGTAGATATTTGCACGAATGGTGATATTAAAAATATTGATGTTGACCAGCTATTGACTTACGACAGTCAGTATTTGGAAAACCTATCTATTACCTATCACATCAGCTACGAAGCGTTGATAAAATGGGAGAAACAAGCATTGGAGGAAGTGCTAAAGGAATTGTTTAAGACTCAAATCGCTGAACAAAAAGCTGAGAGCAAGACACATTTGCAAAACATCATAGAGTTGTACAACAATCTGGATAAGCTCTTGAAAGAGCAGGATAAAAATCAACAATTGAAACCAACCGATGAACTTAATGAGTATGGAATAAATGTTCTTAAAGAAGAATTTACAAAATTATTAAATATAATTCGTGAGAATGAAGCCATAATCCCTAAATACCGTGATGAAATAACCACACAAATACACTTGTTTAGAGAAAATATTACAGAATTGTACGGTAAAGATGAAAGTGCATACAAATATTTGACCGGCAAACAAGACCCATCACATGATTTGGACTTGGTATATAAAATATATCAGCATAAGTCGCATGCTAAGGTAAGTTTTAATTTTTATATAAGACAGATCGCAATTGGTAATAATAAATATCTACTATTTTTATTCATTTCGCAGATATCCCAACTGGAAGAAAGTCTTGCGGAAATTGAAACACATTTCAAACAAGTCGATAAATCCATACAGTTGAGTGAAATTGATGAACAGCTATTGAAAGCCGAAAACGCATTCCAAGATCTTCTCACCATTCAACAAAAGTTAACCAACTTATACAAAGATTACGACGTAGTGATCGCTGAAATCCAACACATTGACTATCAAATTGAAACCATTGAGCATCACGAACTCACAAAGATCAGACAAAACCAATACCAATTGGAAATTTTATTCAAAAATATATCGGAGCATTATCTTGAGGATCTATGTGTTTATGAATTGAAAGAAGAATTAGCACACTATACAACTTATCAATCCGAATGCGAGGTACATAGTAGGAATATTTTCGCGGTACATGAGAAGGTAGAAAAACTACAACTGGTGCGATATGAAAAAGTTTCCCTACAAAACGATTTAGTAGTGACCATAAACGAATCGAATGGAGAGAAGTTGAAATATATACAACAATTGACTGACTTTTTGAATTACTTACGTGAACGCAGGGAACGAGTTGCAATTTACAAAGAAACAATTGAAAAAATACTCAACTATTCGTTAAAAACTTTCCAAAGTAAGGTCGAGCAAGTAGATTTATACTGGAAAAAATTCTATAACGAAGAAATTCCATTAATTTTTGACTTGCTAAAATCAGAGCGCATTCGTTTGAAGAATGTTATTCCCAATATTAACCAGTCAGGCTTTAAAATAGATAATCAAATAGCGGACGACCGCAATCATGTACAAAATTTGGCCGTCAAATATGATATCAGCTACGAAGTATTGGAAAAATGGGAAAGACAAGAATTAGAAGTTTTGCTAAAAGAAGCACATCGTAAAGTTGAATGGCAACAAAAAGCCCACGAAACCGTTAAGAAATATATTATAGGGCAACATTTTACTCTTAAGGAATTCCAAACTAAGATTGTTTACAATCGTGAGGTCTTAGAACAATTAACGAAAAGTTTCAATGTCACAAGTTATGAAGTCCAAGAATGGCTTATTAAAGACATTGAACTGTTGAAGAAAGAAGGCGTATTTGCAGCCGATTGGCAGAAAGAATTAAGAGATCGTTTGAACATCATTGCGAACCAAGGCCAACTGACTACAGAAATTCTGACATTGATAACAGAGATTAATGCAAATAACTTGGCTTTCCACTACAATGTTGAAGTAAGTTTTGCTTTTAGGTTAACTCCAAACCAGTAATTAATGTGTATATTATTTTTAATTACCAGGTATCTGAAATTAATAAATTTGTCCAACAAGAAATTATTACATTACAATCTAAAGGCTTGGTTCACTCCGTAGAACTTAAGGCTTGGGAAAAAGAAATAAGAAAGGAAATTCTCGTTTTGTCTCAAAATAACAATTTAGGAATTGATGAACTCCAAAAAGAACTCTTAAGCAATCAAGAGAAATTAGAAGCTTGGTCGAAATCACTTAATGTTCAGGTCAGCGATATTCAAGTCGAAATTAAGGAAATATGTCAGCTCTTGCAAGTATCGACTTTAACAATCCAAGCATCACAAAGTGGCCAATGGAAAAACATAGTACGACAACGAGCAATTACACTGATGAAACAATCACCGAATACAAACAAGGAAACTCTCTCAAGTTTGTTGAAAAACGATAAAAGTTTCATTGACAGCTTGGTGAAAAATTATAATGTCGGTGTCAATGAAGTACTACAATATATCAATATATATGTAGAATATGTTAATAATCTACAGAAAGTGGTTGTACCCGAATCGGAAAATTTGGAAATCTGGAAAACAAAGGGACTGAAATATATTTTTGAGCAAATTAATCAATACGACAGCGATTGGAGAACAAATGATTTTGTGAACACACTGTTAAAAGATCATAAGTATTCAAATCAATTAGCTGCCTCCTATAAGGTTAATGTGAATGTCGTTGAAAAGTATATAATCACGACAGTCTCCCAATTGAAAAGCGTCTACGGACAAACTTCTTCCACGAACGTCAATAACAGCGAACTAATAGAAAAGTGGTTATCTACGTTTCAATATACCTCCCAGCAACAGATAGAAGAAATCCATAAGATTAGAGAAATAATCTTGAACGAGGATCAAGGTCTTGTAAATAAAGGTACCACACCAGCTTATAGACCTGAAGACGATTACGACAATCTCCCACCAGCAGAATGAGGTATGCAATCGATAAAATTATTATTTCTTAACTTCATTGTTTACTAATTTGCTGTGTATTTTTTTCCTAGTAGCTACACTAAATTTCCTTCATTACGAAGGATGTTAATGCCGAGAATTGCCAATTTACTTAATAAAAACAAAATTGCTTTTCTTTAACACTAAATATCTTGAAATTTTTTAATAAATGTGAATTTTTATATATCAATGAAAAGTGTTTTTGTTTTTAACTTTGAAGGACTCGTAAAAATTTTATCTGCATATAAGGCACAAGCATTTATTCAACCTTTATAGATTTTGAAACTATCCAATGAATGTGCTCCAAACCCGGTAGCGTTACACAAGGATATAAAGCGCAGGTGGTTTTAGACCACTAAAACAATCCCTTAGGAAAATTCCATCCATTCATTAAGTCGGTTTTAAACTTCTCCATTAGAAAAATTTCCAACAAATTTTTAAATCTTGAAAATTTAAATTTTTAAACATTTTTATAAAGATCTGCATAATAATAATAAATAATAGATCTGCATCTAGAAAGACACAAGGACTAAGAGTAGGCAGCAATTTCTTTCTCGCGGTAACTATACCTTCAATGTTCTTGAAATTAGAACCACAAGTTAGATTAGGCTAGCAGGCTATCAATTCCAATGAATCGGCTGACCTGGGTTCCCGCGGGATTCCAAACTGTTGCCAGAGTGCATCCAGAATCCCGGATAAAAGAACATATCCCGCAGCAATGTTCTGTAGAAACGGACAAAACAGTGCAAAAGCCCGTTGCACGCAAGAGCCGGACAGTGAAAAAGCAAGTGCTCAACTGTCTCGTCCTCCTCATGCCGACAACTGCCGCAAAAGGCGTAGTACGGAAAATTCAGTCTCCCAGCGTGCAGACCGATCTGACAATGACCTGTCAACACCGCCACCATCATGCGAAATCGACCTATCATGCGAAATCGACCCAGTACGGCGGTCTGCCCTGAATCGCACCGCGGACAGGCCATATTAGACACCATGTATGTGTTCTCACCCGATCACCTATCTGCGCAATACCGAAGAGCCTCTGCTCCCTCCGCATACTGCAATGTCGTAGTGGGAGCCCGACCGAGTGGCAAACCATTGAGTAGCATTTCTACATTTTCAACCTCATCACTGAGTCCACTACCGTGACCTTTAGTATGGTATACGCCAAAGCTCGACATTCATTCACAATATGTGCCGCCGTCTCAGTCTCCTTCAGGCATAGTCTGCAGATATCATCATCTACGAGCGCCGAGATCCAACTCAAAGCACCTCGGTCATACCAGAGCACACCTCACCCCGCCCGATCAATGGACTCCTTGAGCACCAAACCAGCCTGTTTCTAGGTCCTCCAACTACGGCCAACGGAATTCAACTACCGCATGATCTCAGTCGTGATCATGCCAATCCGTCCTGATCCACATTACTGTAAGATCATTAACTGAGCCACACAAAATGAATCCGCGTACAGTCTTCAGCTCCAATCCAGCATACATGACCGTCCTCCGCCTGAAAATAATCACACAAATCCAGCAAATCTAGCTAGCAAATTTTAAATCAAGTTCTAAAAAGTATGAGTGTATAGTAAAAAGTGACAGTATATTGCAACTTGATAGGCAAAACTTGGTTGTGTAAGTTAAATTTTATTCCTTGAAATTAATCCAGGTATGGAAATTTCAATTTGATCGGAATTAGTTTTTAAGTTTTTCACGATAAGTCATTTTGCTTCAAATATATAGTTTGAAAATTTAATTGAAATGCATTAAATACTCGTATGCGAATTAAGTTATCATAAAGTAGAATGTAATTTCCGGTATTAGTTATCACATACTGGAAAGATTTTTGATATTAATCAAAAAAATTTAATATTCCCAGACCTGTATACAAGTTTTTCTGAAACATTAAAATCAAGAACATACGTTTGTATGAAAATTACCAACAACAGTAATTTAATATATATTGTGTGTGCGTATGTGCATATATGTTTATATATATACATGTTAGTCGGTCTATATTGTATGTGTGTATGTGTGTATGTATATATGTATGTGTATGTATATATGTATATATATTTATTTAGGTTTAGAATTCGTTATATTTATATGCGCCTATATTACTACTACACATTTTTATTTTTTTTATTTTCAATCAAATTTTATAACAAAAATTTTGTGACATGTTTCAAAAATATTTTTATATTTCAAAAAAATTATAATTTCCTATTATTCCTGATGATGTTAACAAGCTGTTAACGAAATATCGAATAATAAAAAACAAAAACAAAATAAGATAAAGAAAGACCTCAGGCTTAATAAATATATATCAAAAAATATATATTAAAGCTATTACACAGTGCATGAACTATATAATTATAAATTTTAGAAATGTTTCATCCCATTTTAGGAATATATTATGAAATTAGCTTCAAAAATTTTGTCTAGTATTGCAAATGGTTTCTTTTTTTTTTTTTTTATCTTGGACCAGTGCTCAGGGGCTATCCCCTACATATGCAATGCATTGCACTGGAACTAGAGAGAAGGATAGGGAAGAAATAGACAGGTGGTGAAAGTGGTAGGAAGATAGAGCTTAATTCTTGCACAACTCTGCAGTTGCGTATAAATTATAAAGCAAAGTTGCGGCGTCTCTGATGTTTTTTGACGCATTATTTTTTTAAGCTAATGGAGCCATTTTATTTATTATTTTACTTCGCCGACGTTTTATTGCTCAAATACCGACGAAGGAGGGTGCTGTAGCACAGAAAACTCAGAAAAATATTTTTTCTGATTTGACCCGGCTGGGAATCGAACCTGCGTCTTTCTGGTTGGAGAGCCAACACGCTGACTACTCGCCATCAGGCTTTGTGCCTTATTTCTATGAAAATAATATTATAAAACAACCTTCTTATAAATTTCCAATAAAACTAAATTTGGTACTTTTTTTCTGATAATTAGCGTTTTTTCTTGATTTTGGTACGTTTTAAAATTTAAAAGTTGATAATTAAAAGGCTCTCTACAAGGCAACGAATGCAGCCGACTACCTTTGTAGTCGCTGTAGCTCGTAGTCTTGAATGCTTTTAATTTTACAAAAACCAACCATAAAACCACTTTTTCACCTCACACTGTCCTTACATAGCAAAGACAAAAGTCATAAAATTAGTGAATACATTTTCAACAACTAACAAATGGATAACAATATTTTTCACCTCTTACTGCTACGGCAATAACTTTTACCTCGGTTTGTTAGTACACATCGAAGACACAATCCATAAAATAACACGGAACTCTTTTACAATAATTTATTTATTGTTATGTAGTCAAGACATATAGGTTAGAGACTTTGAAATAATTCAACATACAGCTAAAATTTCCCCATATACGAAAACTGTAGTTTAAGAATTATTGTTGCCATTTCGCCTGGATTAGACAGAAAGGAGGTGAATTTTATTTGCTGTAGATTGTTTGTGGTAGAAACTTTTTCCTTAATTTTATATCGTATTTTTAGCCATATATGTTTTTGGCGATTTCTTTTTTTTTTTTTTACAGAATCGTAAGTTTTTAGAAAAATCCCCAATAACAAAAATAACCGAATTTTTTCAATATATTTTTACCGATTTCCGGTGGTCCGAGAGTAAAATGATGCAATATAACCGTTCTCTGGTACCCTTTAACTCTTTCATTTTGTTTTGTTTTTTATAAACAAAATCATTTATATTCATTGGACTTTTTTATTTTCTTAATCTTGTATTTTTACTTTACTTATATTTTTTTACAATAAATTTCTTAATAATAAATTTTTTTTATTCCTAATTCAATAAATAAATTAAACTTAAAATTTTAAGTATGTAAATGTGCTTGATGTTTTTTTATTTGGTATAACAACTTAGCTATTTTCAAATAGTTAGTATGGTACAAAATTTCATTTACAGTTTATTTTTATTGCTAGCCTAACTTAAGATAACAATAATCACAGCTATACATTAAATTAACGCACCTATTGTATATAGAAGAACTATTATAGTAATACGTAAATTATTGCTAAAATTAATGTTGTGATTACAAGACATATCGAAAGAAATACTTTGGTTGTATAAAGCCAATGCTATGAAATTTTTCCAGACCCAGATTCCTCAACGAAATAATCTTGATTTTCTATGATTTGATTTAAAGTTTCTCTTTTAACTGGTTCACCTGTGCTAGTAGATGTAACTAATTGGCCAATGTGCGTTCGGTTTGTTCCAGCATTGGAATTTGTTGTGGCAAATTATTTGTAACCCATAAATATAAATCTAGAGTTTTCTCAGTACATTCAGCTATAAAACGAACGAATGGTCTTACATCACCTTCATTGGCTAATTGCAGGTACTGATAGTATTTATGCCTAAAATATTTGTTTTGAGTTAAGTTACCTCTTTTCTAAACAACAATTTTTCTTCTTACCTCTGTTGCTTTGGTATTATAACTGGAGGATAACCAGCTCTCATTAGTAAAGTATTCATTAATAGTCTAGACGTTCGGCCATTACCATCGACAAATGGATGTATATGCACCAATTTGTAGTGTGCTAAGGCGGCATGTCTTATGTAAAATAAAATTTAATTAAATTGAAATATGTATACATTATAATTGTCGAAACTCTAACAACGTTATAACTGCGGTTTAAGTCCTCAAACGCCATTTTTTATATTGTTCAAAAGCATACAAAATCGTCTTATTTTTCTTGGACCGGTACGCAGGGGAATGACCCCTACACATGCAATGCATTGTGCTGAAACTAGAAAATAAGGTTTGAGGACGCGCGGATAGAGAGAGAGAGAGAAAGAGAGAGAAAGAGAGAGTAGTGTTTATGTACATTTGATTTAAATCTTGCCACGTCATAAGTGACAGAAAATACCTCTGCGGCTAGAAAATTAACGTTTTAAAACTCGTTTTGTGTTTATAACGTTGTTAGAGTAAAGGAGCGTTAATCAATTACTTTATGGGATGCATTGATAAGGCTTGTTCTGAGTTTAGCCAATTTTCAAAGTGTGTCATTAATATTGATAAATCACCAGGTCCTGGTGGTACGTGACCACCAACATAAACTTGCGTGCGACGAAACTCCCCACCTTCTATTGGATCCACATGACCTAAAACTCTACGATGTATATCCAATATATCTCTTAAAGTAATTTCGATTCTAGAAGTGAAAAACCAGTGATCAATAAATTGGTCATTCATATTAAAAATCCTTTCCAAAGACTTACTTATTCACCAAACTGGCATTTATATATTTCATGGCCAAATCTAGACCCAATATTTCATTATGTTCATCAATGGATTTGCCATCGATAGCAGTGCGCGTTTCTAATATGGAACGTGTTTGTGCCAAAGTCATGGTATTACCTTCAATACCTACCGAATGATAAATATGCTGGAAATAAGCCTCTTTCTTTGCTCTCCTAAGAGCAGTGTTTGTTTCATGTATGCTCGATAAGACATCACGTTTGCGATCCAATTTCATTAGACGTCTTTCGTCTAAACTTTGAACAATGGCAGAGGTACGTTCACGATTTGCCAATGCTTCGGTGTAACTGGGATTTATGGTTAAAGCCTTTCATAGGAAGAACATGGAGTAAAAAATATTTCATATTTTCATTCTTTACAAATTATAGCGAATCTAAAGCACCTGAAAATAGTACTGGTCGGCCAGAACAATGTCTTTCTGCGAAAGTTCCAAAAATTCGCCATAACGTAACAATACTTCAGGATGTTTGGGTGCCAAAGCAAAGGCATGTTCAAATAGCTTTTGTGCTTTATCCATTTTATTTGCCGCAAACATATCCAACGCTAGTCTCAACGAACCCAAAGCCTCTTTAATGTTTGCATCATCGTTGGGTAATTTAACAACTGCAGCACCACCTTCACCATAAAAATCTTTCAAAGCATGCTGTTCCTCATTCTCTTTGAGCTGATAATAAATAGAAAGTTCATCTCTTATTTGTAGGAAATGATCATTGGGTAAATGCTGCAGCTGTTTGTTATAAGTTCGTGACCAGGAACAATGGTAGTAAACACAAATAGCCAGTACACCAGAGAAGAAGAATATCAAATGATAATACGACAATTTTAGAATCAATTCCTGTTTGGGTTCCTTTATTATAAAAGCATTCATTTCCATAGCGTAAGAAGGGCGTTTATCCGAGGAAATATTGTTGGCGTCTTTATTGGTTTCTCGATGAGAATGTCGTCTTTGTTTCTTCATGTTGACTTTATTTTTCGCCTGCTATTTGTTTTTTGCCACTTTACTTTGATTATTATTCACTGACATTTTCTGCTATTTTACGAATTTTTGTTAAACTTTTCTAATTTATCCACATTTTTGTTAATTTATTAATAATTTTGCAAAATGTACACATTAAACCTGACGTGTATGTTTTGGTATGTTGGAGAGAAACAATTAATTTAAAACAGCTGCGACTAACAAAACACATTTGTTTTGTTATTATTTTAATGTTTGTTGTTGTTGAAATCTAGTGGTGGCAAAATTACTTGTTCGAATACTCGATAACAAACGTTGCCAGAGAGCTTTAATAAATTTTTCAATTTCACAATATATGTAATAAATTAAATAATTTTTCTAGTTTTTTGAGCTCTTTTTATATTAATAACACTAATTATTTAAGCTTTAGGTTTTTTTTTAATATATTTAATATTTATTCTGATTCGATATTTCGCTACTCCGTTTTTTTTTTTTTGTTGTGTTTGTTTAAGAACTTTTCCTATATTGTGAATTTAAAAAAAAAAAAAAAAAAAAAAATTTTTTTCATTATAAACAAAAACCAATTTTCCTGAGGAAGCTACACAAAGGAGTAGCGAAATATCGAATCAGAATAAATATTAAATATATTAAAAAGACCTAAAGCTTAAATAATTAGTGTTATTAATAAATTAAATATTATTAAAAATTCTTTATATAAATTATTTATTTATGTTTGTTATATCGTTTAGCTGGTCTATTGTAATTTTATTAATTGTAAAAACTAATAATTAATTTGTAAAATATATTTTTTTATAATTTTTAATTATAATTTATTACATAATTTTTCATTTTTCATTTATATAGTTCTTTATATATTTTATTCAAACTTATTTATTATTATCGGCCCTTGTACCAACTTCTCAGTAGACCTTCAAGCAAATTTTTGAAAAAGCTAAACAATCTCACATGTTTATAGAAAAACTGCCAAAAAATGTTTGAAATAAAAAGAAAAAATGTTTTAGAAAAATTTAATAGATTTAAATCAAATAAAAAAAAAATTTGTTGTATAAATAATTTTTTGCTAACGCTAATTGATTTTTTCTGTTTGTCTCTATGTATGTAACTCTCAAAAATTTTTTTTGGGAGTTTTTGTATTAACATGTGAAATTATGTGGCTTTAGAAAAAATCAGTGTTCAAATGACTGTTCTTGTTTTGAGAGCACATCCCCAAATTGCCAAAGAAAGGTGCCCAAGTAATCTGAACCTTGACCTAGCCAGAGCGGGGCAAAGAGAAAGTCCAAAACAGTCTGCCTCTCCGAATTCTCCACACAGCTCCGGGCATTGAACGGAATGCCCATTCTCCCAGCATGCGGGCCGATGGTCCAGTGGTCCCCCTCTTTCAGTCATTCCTACTAGGGAAGGTGGCGACCGCACGCCCCTCAAAGACAATTCTGATGGCGAGTAGTCAGCGTGTTGGCTCTGGAACCAGAAATACCCAGGTTCGATTCCCAGCCGGGTCAAATCAGAAAAAAGTTTTTTCTGAGTTTTCTGTGCTACAGCACCCTCCTTCGTTGGTATTTGAGCAATAAAACGTCGGCGAAGTAAAATAATAAATAAAATGGCTCCATTAGCTTAAAAATAATGCGTCAAAAAATATCAGAGACGCCGCATCTTTGCTTTATAATTTACACGCATCTGCAGGTTAAAAATAACCAAAAACGGGGTCTCTAGTTCCGAGGGTGCTTCAACGAGAAAAAAATAGACGGACGAATACCACCCACATCCCAGTATAGTAAGGATATCGATCAGATTGGCTGAAAACTGTGTGAAAGAGCTTAGACACTTGACAGCTTTCTTTAGATTAGAAAAAATGTGATTTAAATACTACAAACCATAAAAAATGCGAATGGATAATAAATAACGTGGGTTATGAATACAGAAAAATGTTAGCCGATGCCATATTAAATAAAAATCGGTTGGAAAAGTTGTACAAAAGTTTGGCGAAAAACCGATCCCATGATTTATTTCATTACTGTTTATTATGTGCGTAAAGTTTCACATCTCGAAAATATTATTCAATCAATTTCTATTTTCGTCACATTAAATTGTGGAAATGAAATCACTTTATGAAATATTTGAAGTAGCAAAAAATACGTCTATGTAAATGTCCATGTGTAAGTACATACATGTGTATGTATATGTGAATATACAGTAGTATATTAGCGGCTGAAAAACATTCGCTATATACTTGTAACGACTTATGTATTTCAAACAGGTCTAATGATTTTCAAATTTATCAAAATGTTGGCGAATTTGCAATTAATTTATATGAATCACAACCCGGTTGTAAATAAAGTCCGATATGAATTTGGAACTGTGGATGTTTTTTTATTTATAAAATGAATGAATGAAAACATTTACGTTGTATTAATTCGTGTTTAAAATGACTTTGTTGCTAATAAACAATAAAAAAAATATGAATTTTAATTTATTCACACTTATAAAATATTGTTGACCTTAAATAAAGGATTTTGCAATATGAACTGGTAAATATAGTTCCAGCACAATGCATCGCATGTGTAGGGGTCATCCCCTGAGTGCCGGTCCAAGAAAAAAAAAAAAAAAAAAGATGAATGCAAAACAGATTAACGAAATGACAGTACTATTTCTTGAGGGAAAATAATTGAGCACGAGTCTCTAATCGAAGTAAGAAGTAAAATATGAATCTTAAATAATTGCAAAAAGAAAAAACACAGACTATGACTAGGCAGACAGCAAACTTTAATTAGTTTTCATTTGTATTTCGAATATTTCAAACACAATTTTCAACCACTACATCATAAGAAAATCTTAAATATTTTTAATAAAATGTAATTAAGTAACTATTACTTCAAAGAGTTTTTGGGAGTTCTTGTAAAAACCTATGCATTTCTTAGCTTTTTTCTAGAATTTGTTTAAAGGTCTATTGACGATTTTGGTATTAGCACCAAATGAAATGTACACATGGACCATCTAAACCATATAACAAACATAGATGAATAATCGTAATGGAGGTTATGTTAGATTAGGAGAACGCCCCACTTAAGATAGAAAAGTGTATTTAAATATGTGATTAAATTTTCGGAAAAGTTCTTGATGCAGGGCAATATAGCAAACAAAAATACACCGTTTGCAGAAAAACTACTAATATTTCTTTTCTAAATGTTGTTTTGCAATAGCATGTAAAAGCACTAAGTCCAATAATGTTAAATAAAAAGTGCTAAGAAATTTTAAATAAGAAAAAGTAAAATTTATTCAAATGGACTTAGCACCTTTACGACTGATATGCATATTTAGGTGGTTCTTAACAAAATTAAAAATTCGCTGGTTTGCTGGAGTATGCTTTTGTTTTTGAAAAACCAACTGTAGACGGTAGTGTGCAGTGCGAGTCTATCTCTATTGAAAAACCCTTTATGAACTTGCAGTTAACTGAGATTAACTCACTTTTAGATTAACAGTCTTTGCAATGAATGGCGTTTTTTTTTGTTGTTTTGTATTTAAACTCGGTTATTTTTCGACTAAAACGTCACTGTAATTCTATTTAATTTGTTTTGACCACGCTATTTGGAGGACCAAAATATTTTTTTTCATAATTTCACGTTTAAGAATTTACATAAATATACATACATATGTATATGTATGTTGGTATTTATTAGGTGCGTTTCTTTACATTTTGGGTAAAGTCTGTTAAAATGAGAATAAACTATAATTTATCTTAATAAGAGACAAAAATGTACAAAAGTACGGGATCGCAAGAAAAAAAAAACACAAAATTTATCACAAAATGGAAAGGCCAATGTACTCGTATATGACCATTTGGGTTTAATAGCAATCTACACACACCCATAACCAAATCCAAATCGACACACATTCATACATACATAAAAAGAGTAATCTACTGCATGAGCATTAGTCTTATCAATCTGGAGGTGCGGGTACGATTCCCGCCTAGACCCTGCGTGTTTATACAGAGCAGCTGTAAGAGCTTCGTAGTGTTTGTGTTGTTAAAAAACATAACAGTAGAAATGTGAGTTTGGCTTATACAACTTGTATTAAAGAAAAACCCAATAATTATTCACTAAATCATGAAATAAAATGAACTATTATATATTCATTGCAAGGTTTGTTTTAGCTCGTTTATAATACAAATTTTCAACTTTTTTCATTGTTGCGAAGCATTTAGTTTGGCTGTGTTATTGTTTGTTTATGAAACAGCTGATTGCTTGTTTACTTGTCCAAACTAGCCCGAAGAAAAAGTACGAACTGTTCGTGCAAGAAGAAGAAGAACACTACTCTGTCGAATGGTCTGTCATTTAACCAATTTCTTAGCTTTTTTCAAAAATTCGGTTTAAAGTCTGGTGAAGATTTTGGTCCCTCTTTTTAATAGATGGTCGTTCCCAATTTTAAGAAAACAAATCAAGCTGAACCGTTTGCCTTCAACAATTACTTGAAAATAATAGTAAAAAATTAATATTAAACCGTTTCTCGGAGAAATAATTAATGCAGTGCATCAAATAAACTGTGAGGGTATTTTAATGAGGACATTATATGTTTCGTTGATATCTCTTCCATTGATAAAGTTTTGCTTTTTCTTCCACAATGTCATAACAGGACACATAGCTGGACATGTATAATGCAGTTATTATTTTTTTTGTAAAATTCAAAGGACATTAAATTATAAATTTTTTTCTAAAAAATATGAACTACGTCAAATAAGCTGTGAGGTATCATATAAATTATCTGTTTTATAACTTTCGCTGGAAGGGAGAATTGACTGTAATTTAACATACTACAATAAAACTATAAAAAATGTATGCTACTTAGAGCATGATAAATTTGTCTAGTTTTCGAAATTGCGAGGGTAGTCCTCAATTATTGCGAAGGGTAAAAATCATGTATGCAGGCCTGGTAAACAGATCAAATCAACACCAATGGTGAATATAAAAAGTCCGCTGGGCCGATATATTTTAAGATAGAGGAGACTACTCGCTTAATAACAGGAGATACTGTTGCTCGTACATGAAAGTCAAATAAAAAAAGCTATCAACCGTAGGAACTATGTTTTTACCGAACGTCCCTCGGTGAAAATAATTTTAATTTTATGACTTTGTTATTCACTGGTAACAAGATAATGAATATGCAATACATAACAATTAAAAAAGACGAACCTCAGCGGCCACCATGATCGTCTGATGTGACCCAATTGGACTTCTTTTTTTGGAGATATTTAAAAGAAAAAGTGTATATACTTAGGACTACAATACTTAACAGAAATTGAAGAATAAACCATTGTTATAAAAACTTACCTTCAGTAAATCAAATTTTATATTCCTTTACGTACACGCATAATTTCACAATAATCTGAAATAATAAAACAAATTTAAATAAAATAAAAAAAATTATTAAATAAATAATTAAAAAAAACTCATATCAAATAAATTCGTAAAGTAAAATAAATCAAAAACGAAAATAAATACAAAAAAATTAAATGTATTGTAATAAAGAGAAGTGAAATGAAAAAAAAAACTAAAATATATATATTATTCTTGGCCAAGGAAGCACCGCGACTAAGAAAATCTACTGTGCTAAGCGCGTCATATTAAACCCCCATGTTAAGACTTCTAAGGAATCCGAGCGCTCATTGGGGTATGGTGTTCTACAGCTTGTGTAAAGGCACCGAAATTCCACCCAGATTGTGGAACTTCTGTCTACCGACAGGAGGACAGTCGCAAAGAACGTGTTCAGAGATTTCAGTGCCACTTTCACAAAATCTACAGAAAATATGTAAATAAAATAAATTGAATTAAAACTAGAATAAAGAAAAAGAAAACAGTATAAATTAAATAAAAAATAAATAAAAAAATATTTTATATTAACTGAATTTATTTTGGGAATATTTATTTATACATATGATTCTAATTGTGCTTTTTCCCTTATATATATATATCACATATAGTTTATAAGGGAAAAAGCACAATTAGAATCATATGTATAAAAAAATATTTCATATTTTTGATTGTATTAATATATATTGCTTATTTTAATAAAATAAGAAAAAACTAAAATAAAGAAATGACATAAAAAAGTAATTAATTGAAAAATGAAAATTAAATAAATTAAATTTTAAATTAATTTTCTTTAGGCATATCTTTTCATGATTCTTATTTTAAAGTTATGCTTTTTCCCGAAAATTATGAAATGTATTCTGGATACTTTATGATATTCCCATAAAGTATTTGTTTTTTAATAAACTCAATAAAATTAATTTTTTTTTTTTTATCTAGGACCAGCACTCAGGAGAGGACTCCTACACATGCGAAGCATTGTGCTGGGAACTATAGGTTTTTGGTTGTGTAGTTAACGTGCAGACTACCATCCATCGTGCCATCGCCACCCTCCATCAAATTATAAACAAGTCTTTGAACTTCAGTTATCAAGCACTATAATATGCGTATGTAATAACTTCTAAAAATAACGAAAATACAGCACAAAGTTTTTGTGACGTAAGAAAAGAAAAAAAAAAACAAATAATTTTGATTTTGAAGGAATTTGCTTCTCTTTACTCAAACATTCTTTCCTTTTTACACAATCACTCAATTGCAATTATTTTTTTCATGAATCATATGCCTTCTAATATTCATTCGCATTCATTACGTGTTAGATCCGCTTCGTTTCTGTGCGAAGTGTCGTCTAACAGCAGCAAAAACCTAGTTGGATTGCAATCTCTCAGCTACCATTATTACCTCATTATAACAACGACAACAGCAACAACGATCGACAGACAATGAATATTGATGCACTAAAAAAAAAATCGTACTCCTACACTGGAAAAATTTTTGTAGCAAATGAAATAGCAATTGCTAAAATATGCTTTAAAATCGAGAAAACTGTAAATCTTTAAATGAAAAAAAAAAAAAAAATTGAATTATGAAAGACTTTTCTTTTTGTCAATGTAACTACAGTACATATCGCACTTGATCAACAAGAGAGTATTAACTAAAAATTTTTAAAATTTTACTTTTTGCAAGGAATCAACTAACAACATCGATATGTATCTGCTGTAAAAATTTCATCTTATTCTGTTTAATTTTTCATCACAAAAAAGCATGAAGTACACTAGAGCCCCGATTTGCGTCTCTTCTATTTTCGTCGGGGTGTCCATTTGCCATGGTTTTTGATACTTTAGTCGAAACCTTCTATAAATAAAAAATAAAAAAAGTTTATGAATACGGCAGTATTCTGTGCTTTTGCACGTTCTTTGTTTATACTCGTAGCAGTGCTGAAGCTTCGGTTTAGTAGCCATTTTTATTATTATTTTACTTCGCCGGTGCTACACAATACCGACGAAGGAGAGCGTTCTGAAGTGATTGTGGATTGCTATCAGCTGAAGCCGGTATTGTTCAGTGACCAGTGACTATGCCTTTGCCACTGAAACCTTCCGACAACAACTGACACACAAAGACACACTAATGCACATCAGAAAAATGCGAAGTGTTTCTTTTTATTTTATAATTTTTAGTCTGAAACTGGCGTTGAACCCAGGTCTGTTTTTGGTTTTGCAGTCAACGTGCAGACTACCATCCATCGTGCCATCACCAACTTACGCATTTGTGTTAAGCTTAACGGGAAGTTAATGCGCGGTCTGCAAGCTCAATCGATCCCAATATATTCCTTTATTATCAGCGTCCTGTGTTACTCATGATGTTCATCATTCAAAGTAGGTAGAAAGTAAGTCTTTGGCAGGCAAAAGCCGTTAGAGGCACTTTCTTGGTCGTGTTTATTGCTGTTATCCATACAGACTGTTTACAAATGAAAATATTTAATTTTACATAAACACTTCATATGTATGTATAAATTATTTGGTTTACAAGCTTCGTATGAAGGCGAATTGAGTTTGCCTTGTCTAGAATTTTACGTTTCAACAAGGAACAGATAAAAGAACTTTGCATAATAAATTAATACCCCAATTTAAAGCGATTATGAGCGATTGTCCCAAGAAGTTATTAAATAAATGATAAACTTTGTTGTGTTTAGAAAACTTTGCTAAAGATCACAACAATATTAGTTTGTTTTTCTTTTTATTTATTAACATAAACTTTCAGACGATAAAATTTTTTTTATTGTGCAAACAACTGAATATAGTTAAATTAATGCGAATAATTTAACTTAACACTATAAAGCTACAAAAAAAGATGTATATTACCTAGGGCATGATAAAGTTGTCGAATTCGCGAGGGTGACCCTTAATTATATCCAGCTGAATTGTTATGAATGTTTAAAGTTGTGTTTGCAGTCTGGTCAATGCACATTCGTCGCCCAGCCCACTTTTCTTTACCGAAATAGCATTTTGGTTGTTTAATTTTTAATTCTAATAGTTAACACTTCAAACCAACAACAAATATATATTTTTTATTTTTATAAATAATAATTTGCCATTATGCAGCACGCTCTCCAAGTTGATAATTTTGTGTACATTTGTAACAAGCTTCACCTGTAAGTATGGGTGGTATAAATATTGAGGACTCAGAAGCTCTTTATGTTCTTTGGCATGACGATTCAGTGTGATGTTTGATGGACTCAGCACAAATTTTAGGTCTAAAAAAAAAGTATTCAAGTGCTTCGGCTTTTAAGACGGTGCAAGACATACTTCATCCCAAATGATCTCCTTACTATTTATACTGCTTATATCCGACCGAAGATGGAGGACAACCCTCATGTGTGGGCCGGTGATTCCAAGACTATTTTGAAGTTACTCGACCGTCTATACGAGAGGGCGAAGAAACTCTTTGGGGACGGTAGGGTAGCCAACACTATTGTCTATCTTGAGCATAATCGCAACGTGGGATTCGTTTCGTTGTTATATAGTTACTATAATGGGATGTGTTCTGATGATATCAGGGAACTTGTTCCCGAAACCCATTCAGTCCAGCGCACAACGCGTTCATCCTTAAGGGCGCATCGATTTGTGGTCAATTTGGCAGCGAATGCTAAACAGAGCGTCGTATGTTGAATAAAAAAAAAATCAGTGTTTCATGCTGCTCCGAAAATTTTCGTGTTTTGAAAAATTTCAAAGTTTATGCAAATTTGCAAAATTTTTGTCAATGTTTGGCAATCATTAAGCCTAAAAATCATTTTGTAGGATATCAGCAGCAATATGCAGCATGCATCCGGTGAATTATTTCTGGAGAACTTGGAGGCATATGCAAAGGAATAATAAATATCATTTTATGATTTAATTTGATAACAATACCAATAAATTCATTATTTAAGGGGGAATCATTTATGAAAACTTCGGAAGGAAGACAAGTGCATTAATTAGAGGGTTCTTTTTATCGCGGGTTGCTGGGGTTCAATGATAATCTCATTTGATTACTAATGGCGGTGCTAATGGGCCGTGGGAGATAGAGACTCATGCCACAACGACTATTCGATCTGGAGGAGGTGGAGGTAGGCTGTACTTCAATTACTGTGCTTATGTCCTCCACTGTCCGATTTTTGTAAACGAAACTTCGTCTATTATACGTTGGCTGCGCTAGAAGCACAAATTCCTAAGACAATGTGGATGTCGACTACTCTAAGGGTATCTTAGAGACACAGAACTGACGAATAAAGTACAAATATTGGGGGAGGCATTGGATGTGGTTGTTCGAACGTTGACTAGAAAACCCAAGGTCGTGTGTTCGAGCACAGTATACGACTGTCTCAAAAACATTTTCAGTTTTTTCTGATGTGAAGGTTTCAGTGGCGAAGTGGCATAGTTACTGGTCACTGAACAGCACCACTCTCAGCTGAAGCTAGTTCTCAAGTAACATCAGAGCGTCCTGTTTTGGCAAAGTAAAATATTAAATACAGCTTCGGAATATGCTTCTCCTTGACACCAGATACGCTGCAACACTGCTATAAAAACGAAAAACGTGCAAGAGCAGAGTTGTAAAAATAATAAAGCTTTCCTCCAGCTGTCATCTCTATCACTATCCCTTTCCTTAGTTCCGGCGCATGCATTGCATAAGTAGGAGGCATCTCCTGAGCACTGGTCCCAGAAAATAAAACATGAAAATAAACAACTAACTGGAGATCACTTTTATCACACTATACATTCATAAAAACACATCTGAAAACTTAATACTAAAATTAAAAGCTTAAATAATTTTTAAAATATGTTGTGCGTACAGTGCGCAAAAGAAGTTGAACAATAAAAACCAAAAATATATGTACATATGCAGATAGAGATGTTTTATTATTATGTTAGTAACAGTAAAAAAAAGTTTGTGATAACACAAAAACTATTAGGCTAAATCTCTATTATCTTTATTATGAGCTAAAATTGGAACACTATTTACTATGAACTTAATGATAATGAAGATCGGGGAGTTATATTCGTTGTTTTTTATAACTGTGCTTAAATGTCTGAATTGTTTTGTCTTTCATTCATTTAAAACTCCTATATATAATGTTAGATTCTTTGCTTAATTACCAGTTGAGCTTTCTACTCGGAACGCATACATTTTCCGTACAAATTCTGCGTGTTTGGAAAATGTGGGTATTGTAGAGCAATCCTTTAAGGATATTCTAAAAATATTTTATTTAAATAATAATTAACAAATTGTTTTTTGTGACATGTTAAAAAAAAGTGTTAAAAGTGAAAAAATAGGGAAAACATTTTAAATTCAAGTAGCCTCTGTATATATATATTTTAAAATTAAATTAACACCATCAGATTTATATACAATAAAAATATATGCATATAAAATCGCTTATATAGGACATCGTTGTGCCTTAAAATTTTCTTTAAGGGATAAGGGATAAATGACAGTTTAACAGTGACAGTTTAGACTAGAAATGATAAGAAATAAAGAAACTATACCCATGCTGTATATTTTGCGATACACAAATTGTTACGTGTACACGAAATATTTTATTCATTCAATTGCTGGTATTAATTTTCCTGCGGTAAAATTGCAAACAAATTTTTTTTTATTTTATTTCAAACAAGTGGTTAAATTCGCCTTGATTTTGTTCACTTTCCCTTAAAAAATTTAATTTTTTTGCCTTTTAAGTGATTAGTTTTTCGTTAAACCAGGCGCTGTTTTATTACATACTTTTTGAGGAAAAATTTTTTTTGTTACGGGCCCACATTAATTTTCTTTTTGTCGTTAGGTCGGACAGTGTTGAATATTGGGGACAAAACTAAATAAATAAAAAAAAATACTGCAATATAAAACACAGTATGTAGAATAAAATTCAAACTGGAAACCTTGAATTTTGAAAATAATGCTTTTCAGGCTGTGGAAAGTTGCCACATTTGCGAAATGACAGTATTTGGGTTTAATTACTATTAATGAAGTACAGTCAAACTGCGATAATTCGTACCCCGTTAATTCGAAATAAACAGCTGGTCCCTTGAGGAAAACTCTTCAAATCGTAAAAATTCCATACATTTTGGTCTCCTCGTTAATTCGTATTTTTTTCAGCTGTAGAAAGAAAGTCCAAGGAAAGCATATAAATCGTACTTAAGTGTTAAAAACCTTTTATAATTCTAATTAGAAAAGAAAACATATTTTTTGTGTTTCTTTATATTAGTAAAAAAGAACATACTTTTAGCAATTTATAATGGAGAAAAAAGGAGAATTCTTTGTGGGAACATCTTTAGGTAGTAAAGTAAAACGACAAGAAGAAGCTGAGTACCTAAAATTACAGAAGTACCTTATTTTATAGTTTACGCAGTGTTGACAGTCCAAACCTCTGCAAAGCTTTTTTTTTTTTTTCTATTTTAACCTCGTTGAATCGAAATCCCTTTATTTCGAAAACTACTGTAATTCGTAAAAAATAATTGGTCACATCGATTGCGAATTAACGGGATTCTACTGTACAATATTCTATGGGCTGATGCCACATCGCGAACTTTTTTGTCTCAACCCCAGAGTCAGGGGAAAGTAGGTTATTGAAGGAAGATAGAGAAAAAAGTGCTTGCGGATATACGATGCCAACTTTCCAATTTCGTAACTGACAGAGAAGACTACTGTAGCGAGTTTAGTCCACATACGAACTGTTCGGTTGAAAAACGAATTCTCTCTGTGATGAGTTATTCACTGGCATTTCGAGCACTAAATTATGTGCTCTTGTTGCTCATAAAAAGTTACAAGAATCGGGAATAAGTTCCCTTATTTTATTAGGGCAAGGGTAACAATGAAATAGGCAGATACATCCCAAATTACGAAATAACTAATAAAATGGCTTTGATTTAGCTAAATAAAATTAATGCGTCAATATAAGACCAGACACGCAGCAGCACTGCTTTAAGAATTTTTACTTCACCACGTGTCAGATTTCTACACTATTCCTTTCCAATGCATTGTTTATTAATCATTTATTATTTCAATTATATATTCTTTTAGTTTTTAAACCAAAATGAAAGCTTTTAGCCTAGTAATTGTACTAGGGGTTTTTCTTCAGTGGAGCAGCGCTTACAGTTCTGTTAAAGGAGCCGTGAAAGGTTTATCTAGCAGTAGCTCGCATACCCCTTCACCGTTGCCATCATCCGCTATTAATACCGATTGCGTAAAAACTGTGCCTGGCGACACCTATACAAAAAAATGGCAAGAAAAAGTTGATGAATTTTTAAAAAAATATATTGTCCAGAATCAACTAACACTAAATCAAGCGGAAAATGATATTTTGCGCAATGATCAGCTGTTAAAAATACTGTGCAATGATTTCTCTGCCACAGAATGTGATTTGAAACAATTTCTCATTGAAGACTTTGAAAAGTTAAATGAAGAAAACTACTTCTTGACCGAATGGCAGCAAAACTTAGTAAATAAATTACTCGTTGTAGTAAATCAAGGACAAGTGACTGTGGAAGATTTGAAATTGATTGCAGAAATTAACGTATATCAGTGGGCTACCAACTATAATGTTGAGGTAAGTCTTTGCTTCTAGATTAACTCAAAGCGGACAATTGATTGAAATATTTTTGAAATGACAGGTATTCGCTGTACATAAATTTTTAGAAAAAGAAATTAATATTTTACAACAAAATGGTTTAATTCGCCACGCAGAAGTTAATATTTTGGAAGAAGAAATAAGAAAAGAAATTCTGGTTTTGACTCAAAATAACAATTTTGAACTTTATGAACTCCAAAAAGAACTTTTAAGCAGTCAACAAAAATTGAAGACTTGGGCGCATTCACTTAATATTCAGGTTAGAGAACTTCAAATCGAAATTAAGGCATTCTGTCAGCGCATACAGAACTTGAATGTACAAATCCACGAGCAAGATTCCGAATTTGTAAAAAAACAGAACTTGATCAGACAATACAACGAGAATGTCGAAAAATATACTAAGGACTTTTTAAATGAAAATCTCCCAACAGAATACAACGGCATCCCAACAGTTACCTTAAATAAATTTTCTGATGAGTATTCCCATGTATTTCACTTACTGGAAAAACTATACAGTCAAATTGATAACAAGATTAACAATTTGACTCATTCCCAAGCAACAGTTGTTGAAAAAAAAGAATATTTACGTGAAAGGACTTATGAGCTGGAAAAATTAAAAAAAAACAAACATGCAGATGATTTACACTTTGCGCAGCAGTTCTATCAAGAAAAACTGAATTATACAGTAAGTTTTTCTGATTTTCTAATTCTTCAAATAATACGTATTAAATAAAACATATTAATTATTCATTTTAGATATCGGAAGTTCACGATCTTGAAGTACTTCTTTCCCAAGTTTCAGAAACTAATATTGATTTAAATGAAACGAAAAAGTATGTCCATTATAAAATTGAACACATCAAAGAATTTGTGAACTATATAAAAAAATTGATTGATTTGAGGGAAAATTATAAGTCCCTTATCAATACTACCAGCAAAAATTTCATAAAAATTGGGCAAAATACTTTGAACGACAATGATCTCGCCGAACTATATAAATTATCCATAGACGATTTAGAAGTGCAGTTGAAAAAATATCAAAAGCATCATTATGAATATGTTTTACAAAGTGAATGGCAAAAGCATGCAAAGGTATTGCTAGCAGAGCAGGAAGAAAGAGCCCAGATAGAAAGAAAATTATCAGCCGAGCTAAATTTCGTTCTAAATGATACAAGAAATGATTTGAAAGAAATTTCAACGCAAACCATAGCCATCTTTGAAATCACGATTGAAAGAATTCATACTGTACTTAATGATTTGACGAGCAAATTTGAAGACAAGACACTAGAATTTACTTCAATTATAGACTTGCTCGAAACAGAACGGGCTCGTTTAAATGATATTTGCATAAATATTGACCTGGCAAATATTGATATTGAAAAGCAATTGGTTTTTGACAGTCAATATTTGCAAAGTTTATCCCTTATACATCACATTAGCTATGAAACATTGGTGAAATGGGAAAGACAAGTATTGAATGAAACACTAAAGACAAAAATTAAAAAACTCGTCGTAAAACAAAAAACGGAGAACAAAAGGCATATAGACGAACTCGTAGAATTATATGCAACTATATATGCGTATTTCAAACAAATATATAAAACAGAAGATGTTCCAAAAACCTTGGATATTAATGATCATGTTGTAAATGATATTCAAGAGAAATTCGAAGGTCAAGTGATTGAAGTTTACAATAGTAAAACTGATATCGGCAAACACTATGAACAACTCCAACAAGGTATTTTCAACCTCAAACACAAGGTAGAACACATTAATAGTGAACATGAAGCTTCCTATAAGTCGTTGATTGAAAAGAATGTTGAAAAGCATGATTTAGAGTTTATAAAAAGTGTTTATCAGAGCGAATGGAATACTAAGGTAAGGTTTTCATTTTTAATATTCAGAAATCATTTGTAATAATTTATATTTCTCTAACACTTTCTTCAGTTATCCGAAATTCAACATGCTCTTCAGGAAATAGAATTAAATTTTGATAAACAGAGTAAATTTAGCACTACCGAAGTTAATGCCCTTGATCAAGAAATATTGCAATACGAAAAGTTATTAAAAGAACTCATCAAGGTTCAGAAACAATTATCATATCTTCGACAACTGCACAATGAAAAAGTTTCTGATATCGATCAGATTAACATCAAAATTGAGAATATATATCTGACTGAAGTTCCGAAAGTCAGACAATTGGAAAAATTGCTAAATAACATAGTGCATGAACAAGATTTAGACTATCTATCAATTTATGAATTGAAAGAAGCATTAAAAGCCTTAGAAAAATATCAAGATGAATATGAGACATACATTAAGGATATTTCAGATATAAATAACAAATTGAAGCCATTGTTGGAAGAGCGTAATGCTAAATATTCTGAAATTTACAACATAATTGACAGCGTAAAGAACTATAATATATTGAAGAAGAAATATTTGGAAGATCTGGATCATCTCAGCTACAATTTACAAGAAAAACTTAAACAGAATACCAACTATAACAAAAGCATTGTCACGTTAATAATTGAATCTTTAAGCGAATTCAATATTAAAGTACAACAATTGGAAGTATTCCAAAAACAAAGTAGTGAAGTTACTCAGTTTTTCGAATCAGAACAGACTCGTCTGAAAAATATTTGCAAAGATATTGATATTACAAGTTTCAATATTGACCAGCAATTGACTTCTGATAGTCAACATTTGCAAAACTTATCCGCTACTTATCACATCAGTTACGAAGTGTTGGTAAAATGGGAAAGACAAATTCTGGAAGAAACGCTAAAACCAGCAATTAAAAAGATTGTAATACAACAAAAAGCTGAGAACGAAAAGAATATATACGAAATCATATATTTATATGAAACCCTGAATGCAACTCTGGAAAAACAATACAAAACAAAAGATGTTCCAAAAATCTTGGATATTAATGAATATGATGTAAATGATATTCAGGAGAAATTCGAAAATCATGTGCTTGAAGCGTACAATAGTAAAACCGAGATCTCCAAATACCGTGAAGAACTCGAGCAAGGTATTGACAAGCTGAAATATAAAGTTGAACAGTTTAATAGTAAAATTGAAGCTTTCTATAAGTCTTTGATTGAAAAGAATATCGAAAAACTTGATTTGGAGTTTATAAAAACCGTTTATCAGAGGGAATGGGATACTGAGGTAAGTTTTTAATTTTTAAATTTAAGAAATGATTTGAAATAGTTTATGTTCCTGTGACACTTTCTTCAGTTATCCAAAATTCAACATGCTCTTCAAGAACTAGAATTAAATTTGGAGCAAGTTAATAAACAGAGTAAATTATCCAATACTCTTGATAAAGAAATATCGGAAAATGAAAAGACATTAAAAGAACTTATCAAGGTTCAGAATAAATTATCACATCTTCGGCAACTGTACAATGAAAAAGTCTCTGAAGTCGAGCAGATTAACACCAAAATTGAGAATATATATCTGAATGCAGTTCCGAAAGTCAGAGAATTGGAAAAATTGACAAAGAACATATTACATGAACAAGATTTAGACTATCTATCAATCTATGAATTGAAAGAAGCATTAAAAACCTTAGAAAATTATCAAGATGAATCTGAGATATACATTAAGGATATTTCAGATATAAATAACAAGTTGAAGCAATTGTTGGAAGAGCGAAATGCAAAATATTCTGAAATTTACAATATAAATGACAGCATAAAGAACTGTAACCTAATTAAGAAGAAATATTTGGAAGATCTCGATCATATTATTTACAATTTACACGAGCAGCTGAAAGAAAATGCCAACAACAAAGAAAACATTGTAACGTTAATAAATGAATCGTTAAGCGAATACAAGATTAAAATGCAACAACTGGAAGTATTCTACAAACCAAGTATTGAAGTTATTAAGTTTTTCAAACCAGAACGGACTCGTCTGAAAAATATTTGCAAGAATATTGATATTACAAGTTTTAATATTGACCAGCAATTGACTTCTGATAGTCAACATTTGCAAAACTTATCCGCTACTTATCACATCAGTTACGAAGTGTTGGTAAAATGGGAAAGACAAGTTCTTGAAGAAACGCTAAAAACAATAATTAAAAAGATTGTCATACAACAGAAAAATGAGAACGAAAAGCATATATACGAAATCATACATTTATATGAAACTCTAAATGCAACACTGGAAGAACAATACAAAACAAAAGATGTTCAACAAACCCTAGATATTAATGAACATGATGTAAATGATAATCAGGAGAAATTCGAAAGTCTTGTGCTTGAAGCGCACAATAGTAAAACCGAGATCTCCAAATACCGTGAAGAACTCGAGCAAGGTATTGACAACCTCAAATTAAAAATTGAACAGTTTAATAGTAAAATTGAAGCTTTCTATAAGTCTTTGAATAAAAAGAATATCGATAAACTTGACTTGGAGTTTATAAAATCCGTTTATCAAAGGGAATGGGACACTGAGGTAAGTTTTTAATTTTTAAATTTAAAAAATGTTTTGAAAGAGTTTATGTTTCTGTTACACTTTCTTCAGTTATCCAAAATTAAACATGCTCTTCAAGAACTAGAATTAAATTTGGAGCAAGTTAATAAACAGAGTAAATTATCCAATACTCTTGATAAAGAAATATTGGAAAATGAAAAGACATTAAAAGAACTTATCAAGGTTCAGAATAAATTATCACATCTTCGACAACTGTACAATGAAAAAGTCTCTGAAATCGAGCAGATTAACACCAAAATTGAGAACATATACCTGAATGAAGTTCCGAAAGTCAGACAATTGGAAAAATCGCTAAATAACATAGTACATAAACAAGATTTAGACTATCTATCAATTTATGAATTGAAAGAAGCATTAAAAGCCTTAGAAAAATATCAAGATGAATATCAGACATATATTAAGGATATTTCAGATATAAATAACAAGTTGAAGCAATTGTTGGAAGAGCGAAATGCAAAATATTCTGAAATTTACAATATAATTGACAGCGTAAAGAAGTATAATATATTGGAGAAGAAATATTTGGAAGATCTGGATCATATTATTTACAATTTACACGAGCAGCTTAAAGAAAATGCCAACTACAAAGAAAACATTGTAACGTTAATAAATGAATCGTTAAGCGAATACAAGATTAAAATGCAACAACTGGAAGTATTCTACAAACCAAGTATTGAAGTTACTAAGTTGATCGAATCAGAACGAGCTCGTTTAAATGATATTTGCAGAAATATCGACCTTTCGAATTTTGATATTGAAAAGCAATTAGTTTTTGACAGTCAACATTTGCAAAGTTTAGCTTTTACACATCATATTAGCTACGAAACGTTGGTGAAATGGGAAAGACAAGTATTGAATGAAACACTAAAGACAATAATTAAAAAACTCGTCATAAAACAAAAAACGGAGAACGAAAGGCATATACACGAGCTCGTAGAATTATATAAAACTATAGATGTTGAATTACAAGAAGAACATAGAACAGAATATGTTCAACAAACCCTGGAAATTAATAAACAGGTTGTAAATGCTGCTCAAGAGAAATTCGAAAGGCTGGCGTTGGAAGTGCACAATAGTAAAAGTGACATCTACAGTGAACAACTCCAGGAAGGTATTGCCCAGCTTCAACACAAGATTGTTTACTTTATTAGTGAAGGTGAAGCTTTCTATAACACATTGATTGAGAAGAAAATCGAAAAATATGATTTGGAGTTTATAAAAACCGTTTATCAGAGCCAGTGGAGTACTAAGGTAAGTTTTTCTTTTTGAATTTAAGAAATCATTCGTGAAAATGTAAATTTATTCAAAACTTTTTTCAGTTATCCGAAATTCAATATGCTCTTCAGAAACTGGAATTACATTTCGATCAGCTTAAGAAACAACGTAAATTAAGCACCAACGAATTCAATACTTTGGATTATGAAATATCGGAAAAGGAAAATTTATTAAGAGAAATTCTCAAGCTTCAAAATAAATTGTCTGATTATCAAAAACTTTACAATCAAGGTTTCTCCGAAATCAAACTGATTAACGAAAATATTGAAAGTGTATCTCAGAATGAACTTTCTCAACTTAAAGAATTGGAAAAATTAGTAAAAGTTATAAATGTTGATGATCTAGAGTCTCTATCGCTTTATAAATTGACAAGAACATTAAAAGACTTAAAAATATATCAGGAAGCATATGGGAAATTCAATAAGATGCTTCCAGAGATAAATGAGAAGTGGAACAAATTAGTGGCAGACCGAGACACAAAAATTTATCAACTTAACAACATAATTGAAAGCACAAATAACTTGAACGCAGAGAAAAAGAAATATTTGAAAGATCTTGATAATTTCTCTTTCAAGTTACAAGAACAAATTAAAGAGAATACTGATTACGAAAAAAGTGTTACGAAGTTATTAAATGAGTCATTAAGCGAATACAAAATTAAGTTGCAAGAACTGGAAGTATTCCACAATCAAGGTATTGAAGTTGCTAACTTGCTGGAGGCAGAACGGGCTCGTTTAAATAATATTTCCTTAAATATCGATCTTTCAAAATTTGATATTGAAAAGCAATTGGTTTTCGACAGAGAACATTTGCAAAGTTTAGCTCTTACATATCACATTAAATACGAAACGTTGGTGAATTGGGAGAGACAAGTATGGGATGAGACGCTAAAAAGAGAAATTAAGAAGCTCGTCATAGAACAGAAAACGGAGAACGAGAGGTATATAGACGCACTCGTAGAATTATATAAAACTATGGATGCTTTATTGCAAGAACAGTATAACAAAGACTATGCACAGAATACCCTGGATACTAAAGAACACGGTGTAAATTATATTCAAGAGAACTTCGAAAGTCAACTGATTGAAGTTCGCAGTAGTGAAAGTTCGATCTTCAATTATCGTGAAGAAGTTCAGCAGAGTATTACGCACATCAAACAAAAGGTTGAACTCTTTGACAGCGAAAATGAAGGTTTCTATCAGTCTTTGATTACAAAGAAAATCGAAAAACATGATTTGGACTTTATAAAAACAATTTATGAGGGCCAGTGGAGTACTAAACATGAGATTGTAGCAACTTATGATCTGCTAAAGCAAATTGAAAATCAATATTCAGTGTCACATTGAACTTGGTACTTGCAAGGTACATTGTAAACAAAAATTTCAGATATATACATATATCGCATGCATATATAAATAAATAAATTTTTAACTATTTGATGTTCATTCTAAACTGTGTTTGTAATGTGTGTTTTAATATCCTTTAATTTTTTTTGCATTCCGTGAAGTCAATTTTTACATTTTTAAATTTTTTTCGGGACTCTTAATGAGTATTTGAGCGCTTATATAAAATTTAAATCAGAAGCATACGAATATATTAGGGTATTCCATTGAACAATTATTTTATATAACCGGCTCTTCGTTTAAGAGAGTTTAATACCTGAGAGAGATTCTGGGTCATTATGCAGACAAGTTAAACTGATTTCGTTTGTTTTAGGAAAATAATTTGGTGAAATGTTAAGCTTAAGATTAGCCAGGTGGGCTTCGCAACCCACACAACAAATAATCTAATTTTACCCACTAACATTTGGTTTGTGGCCGGTTATGGCTCGTTACAGATTGAATTATATTTTTGTAAAACGCACCCTTCAGAAAGACACCCAGTATTTACTCACGTATACACATATATTTCTGAGGAGAGAAAAAATTAATATTCCATTTCAATAAAATATTTATGTCTATATTCTACATTTCAAATGTTGTCACCACTCCTGTCACTCATATTCCAACTGACAATTGCAATTTAAAGAATTTTAACTTTATTTATTATTTAATATTACATCTTATTAACTTAATGAGTTGCATTTAATGCGTATTTTTTGTATAATTGTGTCTTATTTTATTTCTATTTTTTTAAGTAACACTAAGTCAATGATTGTCTACTACCAGGTGTTAAATAATATAGAAATGGGGTACTGATAGAGGTGACAGATGATGAAGGGATGTATAGAAGACAGCTTCATTATTTTTACAACTCTGCTTTTGCAGGTTTTTTATAGCACTGTTGCATTCGATTTTTGAAGCTGTAGCCATTTTATTAATTATTTTACTTCGCGGATGATGCTGCAAAATACCGATGAAGGAGCGCGCTCGGCTGTTACTTGTGAATTAGTATCAGCCAAAGGCGATACTGTTCAATGACCAGAGATTATGCCTTCGTCACTGAAATATTCCAACAACAAGTAATACAAAGTCATACTAATGCACATAAAAAAAAATGCAAAGTGTTTTTACGATTTAGTTGAATACTAGACTATTGGTTATGTAGTCAGCGTGCTAACTATCTCAGCCATCGCTACGCTAGGCTACGCGTTTCAATACAGATGTGGAAGATTTTGACTCATTCTCGCTGAAAAGCAATTTGTAAGGAGTTGAAATGTCATATTTAGTAGTTGACGTTAAATTTTCGATTTTAAGTGAATTGTTTTTGATGAAATGTGCGATATAAACAAACATTCCACGTGAAACCATGTGCAAAATTGCTAGTACATATAATTTTCTTTCTTTTTGGTATTTTGCACTTAATAAAATAACACTTTTAATCTTTAAGCTGTAGAGTGCTTACAACGCATGTCAATGCCCGTCCCTGATTCATAATTATCTAAATGTATCATGTATTAAAATAAGACAAAATACACACAACAATCGTATTGCATGATTAAAATAATTTTATGTTCACGAGTGTAAGTATGATGTCACAAAGTTTATACGCAAATCGATTTTAAATACTTTTTAAAAATTCCTTAAACAATAAGTTTTGGGATTCTTCTGTATCGGTTCTTTCACCAATTCAAACCTTATTCTTATAAGTCCAACTGTTTAATTTTAATTTCGTCCCATATGTACATAAATATATGTATCTACATATGTATATATGTATGTCTATATCTTATCGTTATAAATCAAGGTTTAAATTCTCCAATTCTATGCTTTAGATTGTTAAATTTTTATAAAAACATTTTGGAATTTCCCAGTAACACTTTGAAAACAAACAAATTTAAATAAAAAAAATTTATTTATCCGCTTTTGTGGTTTTGCTAAGAATTTTTAAACAGTGTTTAGCCTTTTGTAAATAACAATAAATCAAAAATAAAAAATTTCTTCGCAGTTACCAAAAACTCCTATAAAGTTACCCAGGGTCAAGATTTTTCATTTTAATAAAATAGGATGCTTAAAATTCTCAGTAATCAAAATTCTTTTTTGTCAAAAATCCAAAGTAATTAAGCCAACTTACAACTGATAAATAACCGGTAACTAAAGCAAAGTTGCCAAGAAAAAAAATGTTCGAGATAATTTCGAATGCTAAAAATAAGTAAAAAAAAACAAAAATAACCAGTTTGTGCAAAAAGCAAATTGTTTTTGCTACTGATGTTTTTTTTTTATCTTGGACCAGCACTCAGGAGATGAACAATAAAAACAATACAAAATATTTTATTAATTTTTTCTTTTCGAACATCAACAAAATTATATTTTTATGCAAATCATTAAAATTTTTAAACATACAGGCAGTCAAAACTATATGTGAGTAGTTATCAATAGATGCAAGTTATATTGGCTTCATATAGCCATTGAAGTATCCAATAGCATATCATATGATGTAATGTGATTTGTTACTCGATATCGAATACCATCATCTCAAATTACGAAGCATTTTGTTCGATATTGTATCCCCTGTTTATAATAATCAAAATCCGAATACTGACGTCATAGCAATATACCCAAATTTTGCACTCTTAGTATAACAATTATTTCTAAGCACGATACACACTTGTACGATTGCAGAAGTGAGATGAAAAATAAACTTCACATTATATACATACATACATACTATATTGTATATAGGACTAAAATCGTATTACTCTGAATTTGTTTATATCTCATATTTATAAGTATGTGTTCGTTGTTATTAATTCATAAACTAATCAATGCTGTTTGTAATGTGGTGCTGAATCAAATAAAAGCTTAGCTGGTTACACTAACTGAAACAAAGAGAACAGAGATAATTTTGTGAATATTCTAATTTTGATTTGCAATACGATCAGCGTTACCGCAACGAAAATGTTATAATGTCTAATGAATTTTTCCTTAACTACCAGAAAAGGCTTCATAAAACATAGGGCCATCATGATCATCTCTATAAAATTTAACCATTAGATCTGTAAAAATTTGCATGTGTGACAGAGTTTGCTATAGGTGTTATTGATATCTTAAAGAAAATTCTTAAATTAACATTTTCTGTAAGATTATAGTTGCTGTGTTAGCAGCAACTCAAAGGAATCATTGTGTGTATAGTTTTGATTAGCAAAACAATGTTTGTGCCGTAATTCTATGTTAGAGAAATTTATAAAATTTTTATGTGAATAAAATGTTGAATAGTCATTGGAAATACTAAAAAATACAATTGTCATCACGTGTTCTGTAATATCACATGAATTTAATGTTGCCGCTCACATTCTCAAAATGAGTTACAGGCAAAGTATATTTATCAAGTAGTCGTAACTCTACCACAAAACAACAATACCAAAAACAACAGGCATTTTGTTTGTGTAAAACGCAATGAAAATGTCAATAACAGATGACTACAATAGGAAAAAATAAAAGTTTTTTTTTCGTGTGGATTAATTGTCTTTGCAATGTTGTCTCAAAAGTAAACACACACAGGCTATAATGGCTAGAAAAACATAAATTTTATTTATATCTGTCTTTATTTGCTTTTGCCACCCTCTCTTAACATAAAGAAAAAAGTAAACATGTGAATTGCGCGCTCTCTCAAATTAAACAAATGAGTAAAAATATTATTGGGGTGCATAAAATGTAAACAAATTTTGACATTGACGTTGTGTAAAACTTAAACGAGCTAAAAAAAGTCACCTGATCAGTTGGGTCTACTTGATAAATATATTTTGGTTAGAGATTATGCTAATATTAACAAAAAAAATAACAACAACTTTGCATTGATTTTAATTCTTGTGTCTATCTCAAATAACTATCGATATAAATAAAAAAAGATTGACGTACAGTATATAAGATTTTATAAAAAAATGTAGGATCTCATTTTTTTAACAATACTAATTTTTTTAATTTTTGTGTAAATACGAATAAATTATTATGCAATTTTTATTATGTTAAACAAAATTCACTTGACTATTTTAAAGTCACTTGGCCCACTTAAAACAAACAAATTTAAATAAACAGCCACTCTGTCTGTATAACAGTACTAACTTTGCACAAGTTAACAAAAATCCAATTCACAAAGCCTGGTAAACAAATAAAGATAATGCCAATCTAAACCAGCTAAACCAGCTAAAAGAAATTTTCGTGTTGCAATTCATATACAGAGAATTCAGAATTTTTTTTTTTTTCATTTAAAGTTATAAGAAAATAACTTAAATACTTATTTTGGTATAAAATATTTTTTTCAACCTTTTAAACGATACCATTCCATTGATATCTTGGGCTAATCGATGTCCATGCACTTCTTATTCATTAAGCCTTTTTAATATTTTGACCTTCGCATCAAAAGATAATTTGTCACAAACTGCAAACTTTCATTCTCGACGTATTCACTTACTAAACACGAAAAGTCTTTTATCAAAATTAATTTTTATTTCCAGGCTACATACTTTTGTTGTGCACTGTAATAAATTGTCTAAAACAAAATTAAATAATTAAAATAAATAAATACCTTCTAACTAACTAAAAAAAAAACTTCTACACCGCTTACTAAACAAATTATTTTTTAAAATTAACAAAAAAAATATCCAGCAGTTTTGGTTGAAACAAACAAGAGCGGCAACACTTGACTGGGTATACAAGTGAATGTGTGCGATGATGTGTGCCTACACATGTGCGCACGTTTGATTGATATTTTCGATTTATTCTATTCAGATTTCATTTATATAACGATAGATTTTATGTTGCAATCAATTAGTTTAGCTTTTGCTCTGACTGAGCGTTCACGTGTCAGACGAGTCTATAGTACGGTGTTGTTTTTAAGACTGTGTGTTTGAAAAACTCTTTAAGGATTTTAATAATAAAATCCTTGTTTTAGTGTTAAAAAACATTAATTAAGAATACTATTGTATAATTCATTATATAAATTGAATAAAAGTGAGTGTTTTTGATTTTTTTTTTTTTAAGAAAAAAAGAGAGAAAAGTTTGGAAAAATATTAAAAATTAAAACAAAAAAAAATATTCCACAAAAAATATGAATAAAATTATAATACAACATTTTATAAAAACTTTATAAAATTAATTCTCTTACCGAAATTAGTTATAAGTCAGTCAACAAAATTTTTATTTATAAAAGTGAAACATACACATGTACATACAAATAAAAATATATTTCGAAATTAATTCTGTGGGGAAATTGTTGAAAATCACACACTTTTCAAAGATTTCTGGAAAACAATTTACAATTCATAATCATTCAGAGTTTTCAAGTACTTGAAAGTCAAAATTTTTGACCAGTTCAAATCGAAAAATTCAAAACGTACTGCATGCTACCCAAATATATGTATGTGTATGATGTTACAGCATTTCCCACTTTTCCATTGTAGTACTCTTTGAGAGCAAGTTCAATTTCTTTGGAATATCGTATGTACAGTACACTCACGATAATATGAATAGCCGAAAAAAATTAACAGTTTTTTCCTTCCATTGACTACGCTAAAATATGAATTTAGGCAACAGCTTTATAATATGAACAACTTATTTCTGTTATTATTTCTAAATTGATTTATAGAGTTCTAAGACAAGATAGTGTTTAAATTATGATTTAACTGCTTAATAATTCGCGGATTTCCCTGATTGTCCAAGAAAATTTCCTACTTACACAAAAGAAACAGCTAAAGAAAATAACAGAAATTTTCGATGGTAACCGCATCTTCACGGAAATCTTGAAGAAGCAGAACCTCTTTTCAAACGACGGGATTTAAAATTGGTCTTTAAAGAGTCGAAAGTTTTTGACAAGTTGCTTAGACTGCTTTAACATTGGCATAATTTCTCTTGCACTAAGTCTGAGTTTATAGGAGAGCGGGCAAGGACGAGGGATACAGAATTACTGGTAATTCATTTTTTGAGTTGTTGTTCATGTAATTTTTTTTTCAAAAATTGCCGAAGCCGACTATCTGTGCCTAAACACTCCAGCAGTTTTAGAAGAGGATTGAAGAAACTTGAAAAATTGCTCATTTTAAAAGCGGCGAGTTCTGATGTTATTTTTGACACATTATTTTTGAGCTAAGAGAAGCCATTTTACTTATTATTTTACGTCGACGAGGTTTTATTGCTTCTATACGGACGAAGTAGGCTGCTGTAGCACAGCAAACTAGAAGAAAATTTTTCGATTTGACGACGCTGGAAATCGAAGCCGCGTCCTTCTGGTTGCAAAGCCAAAACTATAACAACTCAGCCATCAGTACTGAATAAGAATTTACAGTTAAAAATTGCCGTCTTCGAAAGAACGGAGAGGCTTAAAGAACACCCTTTATATGTGCACGAGAATATACATACATACATATGTATGTATATTCGAGCAGCTAGGGTTCTTGTTGTTATCAGTGTTTCTGCAGACGAGCCAAAACGGACACGCACTTTCTGTTTGTGAAAAAAAAAAATGATTTCAAGGTTTTAGAGTTTTATGTTATTTCGCAATAACAAGTAGCAGAAGGAAGAGCTTCCGTTGAATCTCAAAATTGTTTCCAGTCACAGCATGCTAGTTGCAATTTTTTTATTGAGAACATTATTTAATTGACCTTAATTTATTCGTATCGATATCATTTGGATTGATAATATCGGAACTATCTTCAAGTTTTGGAAAATAAATTATGTTTGTCAGAGAATATCTTAATATGCATGTATCTTGAAAAAAGCATCTATCCTTCAATCTAATTGAAAAAGCATGAATGCGCCCGCCATACAATAAATAAATTATGCATATTTCATGCTGCTTTAAACATGCGCTAATTGAAATTATTTGTTTGGACATTTCTACGATTATCAATTGTAATTAATTACGGATGAAATGTGCAAGTGTGTGTATGTATGTACATATGCTTGTATGCATAACAAATTAAATATCAAAATAAACTTGAGATTTTTTTATAGAACTTAAACTGCTTGACACTTCATATTTAATTAATATTTTTTAAAGATTATTGGATTTGTTTGTTATGTATGTATGCATGGACCTGCATCTATGCTTGTAAGTACGTACACATACATATGTAATGTATTTTTAAAATTGTAAATTTCTAAAATTAGCTTCACACAAAAATACGTAATCGGAGCAAAAGATGTCTTCTTAAAGTTTGACACATGCTGATGTTGTTGATGCATTTTTTGTTTTTATTTTTATTTAAATTTTCTTTCTTTTTTATTTTTAATTTTATTATTTTATATGTTTTGTTGTTGTGAGTTTTAAAGCTTTTCTAGATGATGACACTAGACTGCATTTTATCAGGTTGACAGTCAGTCGTTTCACTAACTGGAGGCATCCACATATTAACGGGCGGGATGTTTTGAGTTTGTCTGACTAACCCATAATTTTACTGAAATACACAAAGTGATGTCATTGACAAATTACATGTGCGTTTATATTAAAAAATAGAACAAAAACAACGAAATTAAAAATAATGAATATATACGTATAAAAAAATAATAATAAAAATAAGAAAAACATTAAAAGGCGCAAAATAATATTTTTGAAACATTTTCAAATTATTGCAAATTTTGGTAACTCGTTTTTTTTATTATAACTGTGAAATAACCATTTATAAGTCAATTGCAGAATTATTATACACTATAGGTAAACCTCGACTAACATGGTGAGCCTAGAAAAGACAAATGAAATGAAAATAGTTATGCTAGAGTCGTGATTAAATTAATAAATTATATATACCCTGTATATATAAATTATATTAATTAACAAACTTTAAATTAAAAGTAGCGTTAGACTAAAAACAATTTAACTATGTTGGAACCCCGATTTGCGTAGTTAATGAGAACCGGCGAAATGCGAAACGAAGCAAATCGGATAACTTTTTTCTGTATAAATAGACTGATTTTTTTTTATGAAGGCGTACTGATACCAATACATATCAGAGCGCATCTCCTTAACATCAGAGGCGGTGCAACACTGCTATGAACAAAAAACATGTAAAAGCTGATTTGTAAGATAGTGATGCTTCACCATCTGGCCATATATCTCACTATCCCTTTCCGCTAGTTCCAGCACAATGCATCGCATGTGTAGGCGACATGAGTGCTGGTCCAAGATCAAAAAACAAAAGAAATATTTGCCAAAAAAATATATTTCCGATAAAAAAAAAACTCATGAATACATTGTATTCTAAAAATATATGTGTTTAATTGCAAAGATATAAAAAAAAGGAAAATATGTACATTTTCTGTTATTTGGTCATTTTGGTCTTTTCTCAAGTTCTTTATTGACTCAACCACAGCACTTCTTCTTGAGAACTAAATTCTTAATTCCTAATATATAACTAAATAATGGATACTCCCAATTTTTACATGCAAATTCACACTTGTGACTATGACTTCAGTTAAATAATTGAAGCCTATGTTGGTATGTAACGGCGCAACGCGAATTGACGAATATTTTAAAATGCGGCGCAAATCGAAATGACACAAATAAGATCGACGCAAATCGAAATAACACAAATAGGATCGACGCAAATCGAGGCTCTAGTGTATTCAATAGTTATTAAAGTTTTTATAAGGCCAACAGAGACACATTTTCTGGGAGAATTAGAGTAAATTATAAAATAAAGAAATATTAAAATGATGAGTTTCACTTTTAAATCGGGCTTCGTCTCAATCATTTAAAAAAATAATCACTTTTTCACAACATAATTTTTTATTAAAAATATATTTATAAGATGATCAATTCAAGTCCACACAATCCATGTTATTTGGCATTCATTTTCCTTTTGCCGGATATAACCCCAATTATTTGAAAATTTTATTTTATTTCTGCTTCATTCGGTGAATTATTATTATTATTTTTTAAATAAATTTAAATATTTTTTTTTTGTTATGCATATATTTCTATTTATTTAAAACACCTTTTGAACTTTTCATTACGTACTGATAACTTTTAAAAACTACAAAAAAATTGTATTAAAGCCTCAGTGTATTATGATGTAGTTCCCGTTGAAACGAAATATTCTTTATAAGCAAGGAATTTCTTATCTCGGTACAAATTTATATAAAAGAAAAACAACGAAAATAAAAGTAATTTTTCGTTTTATTATTAACTAGAAGAGGATCCGAGCAAAGAAATTGGAGCAGCAGATATTTATAACCGAAATTGTAGTCATAAAATTGTAGATTCTAAGAGCAAAGGCTGGCCTTTGCAAAGAAAGCAGACGTGAATCAGCGTATATGCTGATTAATATTCTTCCAAACATTTTCTGATCATTAAGAAAGTTATATTGAAATCTATAAATTATATTTGTGCTTTCAGTTACGAAATGAAGGGCCTTGGCCTCATAATAGTAGTAGTGGCTTTGGCACAACAGAGTAGCGGTTATAGTGGTTATAATAGAGATAATGCAGATTGTGGCTCTGGTGCCTGCCACTATGATCCTGGTAGAAATTCGCAATACTCTTCCTCATATTCGGCATCATCAGCATCATCTTCGTCTTCCTCTTCATCTTCGGGATCTTCATCTGGAACATCATATTACGGCTATGCTTCCTGTTGCAGTCTTGACAGCTGGACTTATGAACACTTGGGTGACATAAGGCAATTTGCCAGCCGCTTAAGACAAGAATATAATAGCATGTCATCTGGATCCACTACGGGGTACAGCATCAGTTATACTCCTTGGACAGGTAAATTAGTTAATAGGCAAAATAGAAATGTTAAAATAAAAAAACTGTAATTTCCCAAATAATAATTTTCAGAGAGCATTATTAGCTTGACGGGCAAAACTTCCGGCGAATTGGATGCTATTTGCCGCATTGAGGGCGAAAAATTGGTGAAGGATATGCACAATGGCATGGTTACCTATAGTGTCATTGCTCAACCTAATTTTTTCGAATGGAAATCGGGTAACATCTTGCAGAAATACGCCGTAGCTGGGGTAGACTACGGTCAGCAGCAAGCACTCGACTTGGATTTGTCTAACTTTGATGAAGTGAAAACCTACACACATCCCGCTGAAGTTAAGGTAATTGATGGCAAGACAATTGTGGTCCATCAAAATGTGACGGAGGCTCATAAAAGAGGTGGTGAGGGTACTTATGAGAATCCTTATGTAACTGTTGTCAGAAGAAACCGTACCGTTGTAACCACTAATACCGCTCCGGAATATGGAAGCAGTTATAGCACACCTACTGTTGGTACCTACAATACGGGTTCTTATGGTTCATCTACTTCATACAATGGCGGCGGTCATTTATATGCACCTGGAGGCAGCACAACTGTTACACGTAAGAAGACCGTCTACGATTGGGTAAATCAAAATATGGAACCTAGTGTTGTGGGCTACAGTCCTGTTGTTAATGTTGATTCGAAGTGGGGCAGCAGTTCTAACTTGTACAAACCGCCCATACATATACCCGTCGATACTTCTGATAGACCTGAAGTTGAAACTTTTGATGCAGGCTCCAATGTCTATCAGCCTAGTTATCGCCCTGGATCTACTGTTACCGTTAGGCGCTACAATAAGACTATTGTTACTAACGCCGATGGTACCGTGGTTTCTGGTTCTGAAAGCCACAAGAAATGGGTAGATGGTAAATTGGTATATGATAATGAACGTCCTTTCGGTGAATGGTCTGTGCCTCGTGATGAAGAATGGAAGCGTGAAGAACGTGAACGTTTCTTCTGGTTTTTAACTTCTGGTTCCAACAATATAACACCGCAACGTTTGGAGGCTTGGCAGAGGCAGCAGGAAGAAAGACTTTTAGCTTTGGCGGAACGTTATAGCTGTACTTTAGAACAAATCCATGAATGGCATCGCAAAGAACTTGAACGTTATCTAGTTTTATTGGGTCAATATCGCGCTCAAACTAATGATAATACTTCCTGGAAGACTATGGAGCGTGGTCGTCTCGACTGGCTGATCCATCAGAACAGTCTGACTCGTGACGAATTGGAAAGATGGCAAAGGGAAAACGCCGATAAATTAGCCAAAATAGCTAGACAATATAGAATCACCGTAGACGAATTGAAAACTTGGCAAATCGAAGAATTGACCCGCTTATATGTTTACTTTAACGACCAAAATAATTCCATGATAGTTCATCCCTCTACAGAATTTCAAACACGCAACACTGAACAAGAACGTTTAGAAGCGTTAATTAGACAACACAACGCCACTATCGATCAATTGCAAAATTCAATTAAATTGGATCAGGAGAAATTAGTTCATTTGTCACAAAAATATCGTGGTAATGTGGGCGATCTGGAAAAATGGTTGAAAGGAGAATTGTCTCGTTTGGGCGGCATTATCACCGAACAACGCAATGAAATGACTCGCATCACCGAATGGCAAAAGTCTGAAAGAGATCGTTTGGAAAATACTTTCAAAAATCATCGTGGTTCAGTGGGTACTATTGATGAACAAATGGCGAAGGACCGTATTTATTTACAAACTCTGGCCAATAAGTATCATGTCAGTATAGAAGAATTGGAAAAATGGCAGAGACAAGAATTGGAGCGTTTGCAAAAAGAGGGTCAACTAAAAATTGAAATGGATATTAAGGAGTGGCAGCAAAGAGAACATGAAAACCTAAAGAAACTTATTACCCAGAACGATTTAACGGTGGAGGAATTCCAAATGCTCATAGTTAACGACCAACAAAGATTACAAAACTTGGCTAGTACATACAATGTGCAAATCAATGAGATTCAGGAATGGCTTAGGAAGGAAATTAACGACTTAAAGAACGAAGGTTTCCTCAATGAAGTGAAAAAAGAATTGGTGGAATGGCAGAAACTGGAAAGAGAACGCTTACTTACCATTGTTCAGCAAAGCCAAGCTACCGTGCAAGATTTGGAATTGAAGATAAAAACCGACAAAAGTCATTTGAATCAATTGGCTGCCAACTATAACGTCAAAGTAAGCTCTTGCGCCTACATTAAGTCCAGCCGCATAATTAATAAATAAATTTTCTAATTTTTCAGGTATCCGAAATCGAAGAATGGCTTAAGCAGGAACTCTTACGTTTGCAGTCCCAAGGTTTGGTTCACGCTGAAGAACTTAACGCATGGCAAAAGACTGAAAGGGATCAAATTATTGTTCTGTTACAAAACAATCAGTTGACAATCGAAGAATTCGAACGTAAACTATTAAACGATCGTCAAAAATTAGCAGATTTAGCTAAAATGTACAATGTAAAGACCACTGAAATTGAATCGTGGATAAAGAAGGAAGGTGAGCGCCTACAAGCATTGGGTCTTTTGCAAATCCAGGAACAATTGAATAACTGGCAGCAGATTGAACGCGAACGCATTATAAATTTGGTGCAACAAAATAACTTATCAATTAAGGAGTTAGAAGAGAAAATCAAGAAGGATCAAACTCATCTTTACAGTATGGCTCATCAACATCAAGTACGTGTTGAAGAAATCGAAGAATGGATCAAAAAGGAGATACAAAGATTACAAGCAGAAGGTTTGGTCGAATTAGAAAAATTGAAGGGCTGGCAAATGGAGTGGAGAGGTAATTTGACCAATATGGTTAAAGAACGTGACTTTACCGTTGAAGAGTTCCACAAATGGTTATTACAAGATCGCACTAGGCTACAGGCTTTGGCCATGCAACATAACGTTCAGATTGAGGAAATCGAGCAATGGGTTAAAAATGAAGAACAACGATTTGTATCTATGGGTTTGTTGAAACCAAACGAGAAACTAACGAATTGGCAAGAAGCTGAAAGACGTTATTTGGAACGTGTTACTCAACAACAATATCAATCAACCGAACAATTAGAGCAGAGATTAAGACAAGATCGTGAACTGTTGGAAAAATTAGCCAGAGATTATCAAATACAAGTTGAAGAAATTGAATCGTGGATGAGTAAAGAGTTAGCTAGACTGCGTGACGAAGGCCAATTGCAAATCAATAATCTTACTGCTTGGCAAATAGCCGAAAGGGAACGCTTAGATTTGTTACTAAAACAAAACAAGCAGTGGTCCGTCGAAGAATTTGAACAGGTATTGAGACAAGATAGAGATCACATGCAAAAGACCGCCTTCCAATATCATACCTCAGTCGAGGAAATTGAAAAATGGATACAAAGTGAAGTGAATCGCTTACAACAACAAGGTAAATTGAATATTGAGAAAATGACTCAGTGGCAAAAGGAGCAGCAGCAACGCATTTTTAATCTCTTGCAACAACAATCCAGTATTACCGCTGAGGAATTCGAAATTAAAGTGAAAAAGGACAGAAGTTTCCTAGTGAATTTGGCCAGGCAATATCACGTCAATGTCAATGAAGTAGAGAAATACGTGCAAAAAGTGATACAAGATTTGAAGGAAAAGGGTAAATTCGACTTGGAGAAATTGAAACGTTGGCAAGTAGCCGAACGTGAATACATTATCAATCTCATTAAGCAACACAAAAACGAATGGAACACTAAAGAGTTTGAAGACAAATTAAGAAACGATCGTGATCACTTGAACCAATTGGCTCATTTCTATCGCATTAATGTGAAGGAAGTCGAGGAATGGATGATCAATGAACTTTTGAGATTGAGAAAAGAAACCGGTGAACAAATTGCTAAACTAGCGGCCTGGCAAGTTGCCGAATTAGAAAGGCTTAAGCAAATGATCAGGGAAAATAATCGCTTAAGTTATGTGCAATTCGAAGTGGAATTAAAGAAACAAAAGGACCATATACAACAACTGTCCCAGCAATACTCTGTTAGTGTTGTTGAAATCGAACAATGGCTAAGACAACAGCTGCTGAATTTGAAGACCACCGGCGAAGTGCAAGTTGAGAATTTAACTAAATGGCAAGAAGGTGAACAGAAGCGTTTAATTGCTTTGTGCTTACAACAGCAAAGAGATATAACAAGAGAAGAGTTTGAACAAAAATTAAGAAGAGATAGAGACAGAATACAAAAAATATCCACCGATTATAATGTTTCGGTACAAAAAATTGAACAATGGATGAAGGATGAATTGCAACGGTTAAAGAACTCTGGCCTAGTACAAGTCGAACAGTTGTCGTATTGGCAAAGGATTGAAAGAGAACGTTTACAAGACTGGCTGAAACAACAGAACAAGGAAGCAACCACCGAACAATTGGATACATTCATTAAACGTGACAAGGCAAGATTGCAGCGCATTGCCCAAGATTATCATGTTACTGTAGAAGAGATTGAATCCTGGGTAGAACAAGAAGGCGCTAGACTTCAGTTATTAGGTATGGTTAGGGGCCCAAATGACAATAAAATTTCAGACTGGGAATTCCTAGAGACTTGGTCTACAAACAAACCTCATAGCTGGAATAACCAAGACGTGTACAGAAACGAGGAGCAATGGAAAGAACAAACCAAAGGCCATTTGCAGGCAATTGCCCAAGTTAAGCCAATGACGTGGCAAGATTTTGAACAATATTTGAAGAATGAACGCAGTCGCTGGGAACAGTTTGCCAGGCAATACCATATCAGTGTAACAGAAATTGAAACCTGGTTGAGACAAGTTGCCCAAGATTTGGTCGGTCAGGGTTTCATCCATGGTAAAGTGGTCGTAGAAGAATGGGAAACCTATGAACAAAACCATCTCCAGCAATTGATTAATGACAAACTGCGTCGTCAACAGCAGTGGTCCATTGAAGAATTGGAAAGACAATTGATAAATGACCGTGAATACTTGCAACGGTTAGTCCAACAATATCACCTAACAGTGGAACAAATCACCGAGTGGTATAAACAGGAACTGCAAAAGCTATTGAATCAAAGAAAAATCGTTACTGAAAATCTTACCGAATGGCAGATAAATGAAAAAGACCGCCTTTACCAAATTATCAAGAAAAACCCGTACAAAACTCAAGAACAATGGGAAGAAGAAATTGTAAATGATAAAGCAACTCTTAACAGAATATGTGATCAATATCACGTAAGCATTGAAGAAGTTGAAATTTGGATCAGAAATGAAATTAAACGCTTAGGTAATTTGGGCCTAATCAAAGGCTATCAAACTGGCTCAAATCACAACAACCAAAATAAAGGTTGGCAAGAGTTGGAAAGACAACGATTGAGAGCTATTGCTACAGAACTTTCTATCACTGAAGAAGAATTTTTAGAATTTATTGCTCAAGACGATAATTTCCAAAGGCAATTAACCCGTACATATGGCTGTTCTCTAGAAGAGTTGGCTCCCTTCCAAAAGGTGCAAATTGATATAATGAACAGAGAAGGCTCGCTCGACAAAACAACGTTGCTTAAGGTAGAACCTTGGCAAAAAGTAGAAAGAGATCGTTTGTATAGCTTCATAAGAGATAAGAGTTACAACTTGGAGAATTTGCGCAATTGGCAGAAACAGGAAATGCTATTCAATGGCTTGGCAGGAAATATTGGTATCAGTTCTCAAGAACTTAAGGACTGGCAGATACAAGAATTCGAACGCATACAACAGCTGGCACAATACTATCAAATGAATCTCAATCAATTGCAAGATTTTCGTGACAAAGAATTGCGCTTCATAACCTATGTCATGCACAAGAAAACCGCCACAGAAAAAGAACGCATACAATGGGGTGCGAATGAGAGCAGGCGCTATGGAATCTTGCAACGAAAGACCGGTCTGCAAGGTGAAGAATTAATGCAATGGCGCCGCAAGTTGTATTTGCTGTGTCAGGCACGCTTGCCTCTCGGCTTTGGCGGCTATGGTGGCTGGCAAAATGGACCCGGCACCACAAATCGCACGGCTCCACCCAAATCTGTAATCTCCAAAGATCGTGGTGATCAACCACCAAATGTATATGATGAAAATATAGATAACGATGAACCTGGAGTAGCCGGCTCCAAATATGTGTTGCCTTCTCCTCCCAATGCACAAATGAAATTGGAACCCACTCAACATTCTGGCAGCTATGGAACTTATTCTTCTAGTGGCCGCTATAGTAAAAAAGAATATGAATACAATATACCAAATGCGCCAGTGTCTGGAAGTTATGCTCATCAGTACAGTCATGGAAATGGTCAAATGCAAGCTGATGCCATGACCGCTGATGATTACGGTCAACAGCAAGTTCAAATAGAAGATGACTATGGACAACAAGTTCAAGTCGAAGATCATTCTTCCTATACTCACGGTGATTATAATCAGCAGCAGCTGGCTCAGCAGCAGCAACAAGTTGAAGTCGAAGATCTAACTGGCACAGTCACTACCCATCACCAGCCTTTACACAATGAAATGCAAACACCAAAAACTGAGGTATGCTACTCCTACTGAATTCACACAGAGTGTAATATATTGATTTTTATTTTCTCTCGCTTTCTCTCTCTTTTCTCTGTTATGTCTTTCAGCATATTGAAGTGCAAGCTGAAGCCGAAACACCCGGTCTCTTCGGCAGATTAAAAAATAAAATCTTCGGTTAACGCTTTAACAGCACGAGAAAGCCTTTTTTCATTTAAAATACTGTAAATTTAAACTTTACTTCGATGAAAACCAATTACATAATGGTTTTTATCATAGTATTTTTCAATTTATATCCTCAGCAATTCTACAGTTTTCTACAGAGTGAGCAGCAGCATGTGAATTTCCAATACAGATATAAAATTATGCCATATTTCTTTTAACTTTAGCTAATATGAAATCATATTTTTTCGATTATTATTTTGCTTTTTTATTTTAATTAATTAAGTTTTTTGTAATTTAAAATTTCAAGTATATTTTTTTTATTTTGGAAAAATGTTAAGCATCGAAAGAAACTTTTGTATGTTGAAAAGAATACTCTTAACGAACTAATATTAAATAACAATAATAAACTATGTATGTATGTGTAATATAAAAAAATATACAGCCATATATGTATATGTATATGTATTTCATTGTTTCATTGTTGTATTGTGTAGCACCGGTAAAGTAAAATAATAATAAAAATGGCTACTAAACCGAAGCTTCAGCACTGCTACGAGTATAAAAACAAAAGAACGTGCAAAAGCAGAGCTGCAAAATAATTAATTAAGCTTCACCTCCTGTCGTTTCTCCTACTATCCCATTACTATAGTTCCAGCACAATGCTTCGCATGTGTAGGAGTCATCTCCTGAGTGCAGTGTATGTAAAAATACCAGCAAGAAGACTAAATTGTCAGATTCAGTTGCATGTGTATGTAAAACTGAGAGAGCAATGTGTATTTTCCTAGAAATGTAAAGGTTAAATTAGACGTGACTTAACTATAACAAGAGAGAGTAACTGCAAATCAAACTTACGGCGACTTACGTATTCGTTTATAGGTGATTTATATTTTTGCCACAGCCATAACCACAACCATAGAAACCAATTGAATTTTGGTTTTCTGGCATAGCCATAAACTACTGAGCGAACTGAGCGGTGGTACCAGAATAGTGTGGTGTGAAATTTATATTTAAATTCAAAAGAGACAGCTATCACTACACCCATTTTTTCAATATACATACATATATAGTTTTTATTTTATTTAGTACATCTTTTTCATAAATATTTTCTGTCTGTATATAAACAATACTTCTTTTCTTACTTTCAATTAACTTTTACATTTTCAATATTTACATAATAATTACAATATCAGTTGTTAAATTTCTTTTTGTCTTTGTATCGAATTTTAAAATTCTTAAGATTTGACAGTTAATTGTCATTTTAATAACATGTCTTCTGTGAAGAAAAGGTTATACTTTAGTTAAGTTGTTGTAAAATCCCCCAAATGTATGTTAGGTTTTTGTATTAAATTATTGTATTTTATTAATGTGATTTTTGTTTGAAGTTAGTGGTTTTTTTTTCTACGAAGAATTACGTTTCTATTTGAGCGGATATGTGGAATGCATATCAATTATGGAGGGTTTAAGAAATCAGAACAGACATTTGTTTAAATTTGAATAGAAATTCCGCACGGTATTCTGATATTCATTTAAAATCTAAATAATAAATTTTAATAACGATTGGAAAGTGCTTTATTTGAAATCGACGGCAAACAAAAATTAGGCGACTTTGGCGATTAATTTATGTATTTGTAAGATGTCTGTTGGGACTTTCCGGGCTGCTACTGGAATTTATCGATTTTTACGAGACGAAAGAGCGAATGTTTAAACTCCTCGGTAGGCGTATATTTCAGGACCTATCAATTACTGAGAAATTTCATGCAAGTGGATGGACTATGTTTAGAAGTAATAATATCTAGAAGTTCATAGGAATTTATGTTCAACTCTTGGTTAAAATTTTTAACTCGATGACTGACGGCCATTTAAGCACATCTATTCCAATAAAATATTGCACAAATTAAAGACACACATAAAATATTGCTACAAACTACGTACAATATTCTTTCATGAATATATGTCTGTATGTATGTAAGTATCATGTGGAACGAGGCACTTGTATGTCGTCTTCTTGCTCCTTTCTGTCGTTAACATTTAACAATGATATTCTTTGTATAAGTTTATGGCATTAATTATTTCACTAATTTTAACATAAAAGAAAATGCGAACTGAAGCAATACTTTCCACATCTGGTATCGTACGACAATTATAATTCGACTAATCAACTATAATTGCCATTCTCACCATCACTGTCGCCCAATTGCAAACAATTTATGCGAGATAATGTGCCAGTTGTCGATAGTGTTGTATTATGCTGATAGTCGAAGTCTCTGTTATCCACTATATCGTATAAACCTTCTCCTGTCTCGTATAATACACGATTTTTCAATTGTTCTATTTGATGCAACAGCTTTAAAGTTTCATGGTCTAAGTTGTCATCTTCCATTTTCAATTGCTGCTGTTGATCCTCATCTATATCCCATTCCAAAGACTCTGGTGTGGAGATATGTGACCAAGAGTTATGCGACGAATTTCGTGTTATGGTACCAGCTCTTAAGACACTACTATTGGATTTAATCAAACTGCGTCCATCCTTTAAATGTTCTTTGTTTCTGCTCGTTGCACAAAACGTATCTATGGCGGGTCCCAGGGAGCTCAGCGAAGCCATGTATTGATCTTCATCTTGATGCACATATTGCCACGACTCGTCGGCCGAGGTCTCATCTGTAACTAGGCTGGCCAATATGCTCAATTGACTGCAAGTGTGCTGCTGAGGTTGTCTCAAAGATTTGTGTTTAAGCAGCTGCTGGTTGTAGTGCCGTATTTGACTGTATTCATGTTCCCATTCTAGGTCGATGGAAGAACTGGTTCTCGAGCTGGGTATCCGGCTAAGTATATGGTTAACAGCTGTTTCTTTCGTATGGCCAGATGTAAGTAGCAGACTATTTACATCCAGATTTTGCAATTGTATGTCAGCATAACTATAAGAAAGAACATTTCATTATTATTTTTTTTATTTAATTTAAGCGTTTTTGCATACAGGAAAGAAATGACTACAACTTTTAAACTTATGAAATTTCGTATCAGAATATTTTTATTTATTTTCAGAAAATATCAAATATAATATATCGATTTTGTGATAACTACAAATTAAAAATGAAATGAAAATTCTAGTTAACAATTACAACACAAGAAATTGCATGCTGACTTAAAAGAGGCAAAAACGATTAAGACAGTTAATGTGTGCTTGACATAGGAATTTCATATGGGAGAACCAGTTTTATTATACACTTTCAATTTGACAATGGTTGACAAAGTAAACGTATACAGTAATCATCCCTACAATACGGCACATTAGTTCGCGTTCATAGTGGGAAATCCTTTCGTTATAGGGGGGAAAATAGCTGTTATACGAAGGATATGAAATCACTTAATATGTGCTAAATAGAAGATCGCTTCAGTTGGTACTAACGTTCAGGAAAATATATCATTAGAAGAGCCAGAATATATAATTGACTGTTTAAATGCTCAAATGGTTGGAAAACAACTGTATGTCTTTTCAGCAGCCTGGAATGTGGGACAATTTAATTTGAATTCTACTGTTATCAAAAATTATGCTTGCAAAGAAATTTATATTGTTGTTGTATTATGTTTAACCTTACCGGGAAGATCTGCTGTGTAGTGCCTGCAATTGCACACAGTAATATTAGACTTCAAAGCATTAATTAATTTAAAAAAATACTTCTCGAGTAATTTCGCAGTAAACCAAATGAGACTAAATGAAACGGGATAATGTGCAACTTCGTCAGAATTGCAATGGATTCATATCGATATCATATCAGCAAGGTAAAAACGCCCTAACATGCATTTTTTTTGGAAATTTACTTGTTTAGTGACTCTTATTCATTATTTCATACAAATACGAAAATTGTATGCAATAGTCTAAAAAAATTAGAATTATATATAGTTTAAAAAAAAAAAGATTTTGGAAGCATTTATATTTTGATAATTGCATTGTCATAATGACAGTTTCTATTATGTTTTTTTTTCTTCTCCTGCAAATTTACAATTATAATGCAATTTGAAAAATATTGTTGCTTATGAAGAGCTCTGCTTGCTTTGCTACTTACCTATCAACTTGATTTCCATTACTTAATTTGGCATAACTGGTATCCTGATGTTGCCAAAATTTTTCCAAATAGTGTGAAGATTTTTTCTGCAGCAGAAAAGATAAACAACCACACCACACAAAATATAACAACATAATGAATTACTTAAATTTTGAAGCCAAAATACATTATGGCGAAATTAAAAAGCCAATGCACTATGCATATACATACATACATATATGTATATAGTATACGTACATTCATACAACTAATACATACCTTTCTTTTAAAATTCCATATACGAAATATAATATTGTGTTGCCTTTGGGTATCACCTAGATTTGAAACTAAATCCAAATCTTGATCTGTTGATTGACGCCTAGAAGTAGCACACACATTCAGTTGTATTAATAAAATATTAGCAAAACGAGACAAAGGAATGCTCAGAAGTAAAACAAAAAATTATTATTTGTACTTAAACAACATTGACAAAACAAAGGAAAATCGGTTCTTTTTTATTTACGTATTTATAGTTTATTTGCTGTTTCCACTGTTCTATACCCTAGACATTTACAGAGTGTATTTTTCTTCACATTCTTCTTAATACTATATGAAGAAAAAAAAACGGCCAGCTTGCTTTAAGGTATGCTAAATGTGTAGTATAAAGAAAACTCAGCATACTTTGAGGCTGTTGACCTCACATTAGTGGTTAAGTATACTTCATGTACTCATTCTTCAGTTGCATGTTTTGTAGTATTTATCTTTTAGCTAAAAAAATTTACTTTTAATTTTTTTTCATGAAAAATTTGTAGAAGCATATTTGTTGCTTACACTTGTCGTAACCCAGTTGACCAATTCAAAGGTAATCGCAGTTCCAAACAACTTGAGCGACAAAATCCTGATTTTCCCTAAAACGAATTTTTAGCACAACTTTAGTGATTGAGTATTATCAAACAAAAATAAGTTTTTTCAAGTATTCCTCTTGGGAGGAATCCACAAACCATCTCCACCATACACGGTTGACCGGTATGGTTTTTTGCTTCCTTCATTGTTCCATTGTTCTGTCATACTTCTTCAGGTGTTTCTTGCTTGACCACGCTTACTGGACCATTCACAATTCCACTCAAGTGCCATTCTGGTGATACTACTGGAATTTTTCTAGATGTCATAGCCTATTCAGCTCCATTTTCTCTCCCTTATTTGCTTCCGTATAGGTCCCCATTGGTCATATTACACAGTTCTATGTTCTATGGTACAGGGTGTCTGGTGGCAAATTTATATTTTTAAATACAATTATTTCAAACAGTAATAAACGGTGCCGGGGGAGGTTGGTGGCGCCGTTGGAATTATCGATTGTGCGTATTTGTCAGTCACGATGTCGCAGTGGTCGAATGAGAATCACGCGTTCGCTGTCAAGACATTTTTTAAGAGTAATGATTCTTACGTAATTGCTCGTCGACAATTTTGTTCAAAGTTTGGTATTCTGCGAATAAGTGATGGACCGAGTGCAAATTTAATTCGTTCGTGGGTGCAGAGATTCCGCGCAACTGCTTCTGCTATGAATGCCCCACGGCCAGGTCCAAGTCGATCCGAAAACATTGAACTGGTTCAAAGCGTTTGACGTGAAAATCCGCGACTTTTAATACGGAGAAGAGCAGCCTCACTGCGACTTGCAAGAGCGATTATTCATGAAATTTAAAAAAAGGATCTGAAGGATCTGGACATACTCTTTAAAAAATTAAATCCGCATTTCCATTCTATCGTTCAATGTTATTAATAAAACTTTGTGTCAATTATTACGTATTTTATTTAAATTTGAAAACATAAATCTGCTACCAGACACCCTTTATTAGGCGTATGGTTCTGAGACAGTTGTTGATGAATACCTGTAGCCTTTGCGTAATGATGTTCGATACAGAATTGACTTACCTGCGGTGAATATTCTGAGGTTGGTTAGTCTGGATATTTTGTGAGCTTCTCGATATTAACTGTAATCATCCGAATACTGATCGTATTCCATTGAGCCTATTGTTCGCTCATGTACCAAAATATTGGCGGTGCTGTTGATTCTCCGTGTAGTTTATTCTCATGGCTTTGGTTTTCAAGTTCAATATTAGGATTCAGTCTTAATCTAATTTCGACTGCATATTGGATATCCACATAATCCAAATCCTCGATTTGTCATGAGAAACTCCATATTATGCGTTTTTGCTTTAAAAAGACTTTCATCAGTATGTCATCCAGCATGATGGTGAATAGCTGAGTTCATAGTAGGCATCTTTGCTTTACGATAGCGTTGGTGTGGAATAGCTGACTGAAGTGAACTGAGAGTCGTGCTTGCTCGTGCTTTGCTCTAATTATGCGAATTATTTTCTGGGGCTTTTCTTTTCTTCTCAATGCATTTGATAGCGCATTCCGTCCGATTTCTCGAAGAGTAGACAATGTCTTAGGTTTTATTTTTTGAATCTGACTTTGTAGAGGTCAAAAAGGGTCGCAATATCCTACGTTGTGTCTTCCGTTAATACTGTAGCGTGGAATGTTTTTCTGTGCTGTAATCATGTACGATGAAAATATTTTCTTTTTCACAACAATTTTATAAAATTTTCAAGAAGTTGGCACTTCGGCTGAAAAACCGCATGTTTAAAAGCAGCAAACACTGAATGCCAATGCTTTTTGTATAAAATTTTAATAAATTTATTTAACATAATTCTTAAGACAAGTTTAGCTATATTATCATTAATGAAGTCATGTAGGGTTTACTTACAATTTAAGACATGTTAAGACTCATATATCGTCAAAACATTAACATTTATTCTTGAGAATGTCTTATTTACATGGTCAACTGGGACATTGTTTTAACAGAATATATTTGTATGTGTTATTTTATTGAGGGGGTTTGGGGGAAAGGCGTTCCTGGTGAACTTTAAGTGCACGACCAAATATGAACCACGGCATTCACAATTTAAATGAAGGCTAGCACGGAAATTTCACAATAAATACCCGTTCGCAGACTTATTCAAAATGTTACTATCGAAATAAGAGATATTTCTGAATTCAAAATAGTCACGATAATCCAAGGTTTTACGAGATTTACTTACTATCAAAGGAACTAAAGTACACTGGAAAATTTTTTGATTCCTTAACGTGTGCTGACCGAATGTAGAAGGATTAAAAAATCAGTAGTAAGCAAGAAAACAGTGCTTTTATGTACAGTTTCAGTTTTAAGTTTCCGTATTTTATTTAATCATGGATATCTGATTTTATGTCAATCATGTTAAAAACAAAATCAAAACACTAGCGAGGAAGCTATCGCGTGATTTGACTTAAGCAAGTTTCCACTAATTTTGCATAAAATTTTACTAAAAGTCTATTTTAACATGAAGCAAATTATATTTGCCATCATTTTGATATGCAATTAGGCTAAAAGCCAAACCGGTACTCTTTTCCTTTTTAAAAATGTTCTAATACTTCGCTGAATAGGAAAAACTTATAAGAGGATTTTGAAGTGTGAGGGTGGGATGCGGTTGGGTAAGAGTAAGAGCATTTGAAGATGTGCAATTGCAGCTTGTTCTACAAGTTGTAAGTAGTTTGGAGCACAAATTAAAAAACAACAACAACCCCTTTTCTTTTTAATGGTTCAAGTTGAGTTTGACCTAATTTATAGGAAAATCTTGTGCATAAACTGTTACTACGGCCGTAGTATTACCCGAATTATGCCTGCATTATATGCGATTAAATAATGTTGACTAAGCACTACTTACAAAAAGAAAAAAATCTATAGCTTAACTTCAGGCATTAAAGCAGCTTAATGAATTTACTATTTCGAAATTAGAATATTTCAGATATTTTAGTGCTTTGTTTGAGTTGTTAAAACATATCAGACTTAAGATTAAAAATTAATTCAAAGCAATTTGATTTCATTATAATTAGTTGAAAGTGCTTATGAAAATAAACAATAGAAATTAATCAATATTTTATAGAAGTGGAAGCAATAAAAGGAAATTGTTAAGGTATTTGCCTTGAGCTCTGCTATAGTTTTAATTGGTTTAGAACATGTATGTGTGGTATTTTGTAACGAATGACAAACTTTTTTTATCGTCATACAAAGGTGTAAAAGTGGGCGTGGCACCTCGAAAGCAAATACTTGGAATATAGAAATTTTGTGTGAAGGAATTTAATAGGAATAGGCTCTGCTCCACGACGTGATGTGATGGTGCACATTGCGATGTTGTCCACGTCTGTAACGCTTTCTTAAATTTTTTTTATAATTTTGCCAATACCTTGCACAGTAGGACGATTATGACGACCATAATCACCACGTAATGCTCGAAAAGTGTCCATCTTTGAACCACGATATTTGTACAGTAAGTTTTAATTATTTTTACGCGATCTTCGGTTGTTGAACGATCCATATTCGTAAATGGCAAAACTTTCATTAAATAAATGACACTTCAGATGACAGATATTTAATAGTTGACAGCCTTGTCACATTGGCGGTTTTGAAACCATTAAATGAATAACCCGATAATTGGCAATTTCAAAGCTTTTTTCTTTATATTGTATTTTTAGCTAATCATAATTTATCATAATCGCATTACGTTATGATTTATATGCCAGATAATTTATAAAACCAACCAAATTTAAGAAGATTAAAAAATTAGACAGTTGTATACTTTAAAGCATACAGCCTTAATGGAACAAATTTATGAGTTTATTTGCCAACAAAGCAATTAAATGCACACAAATAATACAAAAGGACAAAGAAACAAAACAAAATTTCGTTTTTCTTTTCTCTGCTGCCCCAAAATGTAGGCAACGAAAGTATTAATTACAAAAGGCAGAAATAAAAGGAAACACAATAACACACACACACTTTATATAACATATGCTATATGTATGTAAGCCAAAAAAATAGCTGGTTGGACAGTACGCTGCATGCTTCATATGAAAAATGGGTATTTTAAAATAGCTTTATACTAAATATATGTACATTATTAAGCCGTCAAGTTTGTATGGGGTTTTGTTTTATTTTTTCTTTACAACAAACAGTTGTAAAACGTTAAATTGAGTGCAATAAGTATGCAACAGTTGTTTTGTATAAATCTATGGCCGAAATGGTGAGCATTGCGAAAAATGCCGAGAATTAAAATAAAAATAAAGGAATTGACCATCATAAATTTAACGAAATAAAAACATGGCTGAAGGCTAAAAACTATGGAAATTTCTTTTTAATTAACGCCAAAAACTAGGCCATGAAACCGCGCATTTTTCTGACCGTTGACAAAAGGCTATTAAATTAATAGAATAGAATGGCAAGTTTAAATTTAATTTGAGAACGTTTTAGTTTTAAAATTTAATTTGTATATCAATATCTAATTTCTAGCAAGTATCACATTGTTTTTGCCTCGTTCTTGCTTTGTAATGCAGCTAAAACACTTTTTCAGCAGTCGAATGAAATCTCAGATTTATGTGGAGAAGGATCACAAGCAAAACGAAATACTTTGGAAAAGGAGTTGAAATTTTATTGAAAGAGCAGACGTCTGCCAAAGTTTCTGCCTTTTTCAAGTATATTATTCTCCATCTTTTTCGCATTTTTTATGAAGGAATGACATTTTAGCTGTTAAGGTATATACTGTATACAAACTGAATTGTCTTCTAATTCGAAATAGAGCTTGAAAATGATCAGAGTTGCTAGTGCTCCAATTTACTAATTACATACTTTATTTTATCGAGGTCACATTGCTGAAATACCAATGAAAATAATAACTGTTTGAAAATTAATAGACAACATCTACATGCATACATGTTAACAGTTTTTTCATGATAGGAGTAGGGCGACAACCTGAGCGACTTATGAGAGCATTACTATTTTGGCGTTTGATCAAAACTGATAATACAGATGTCAGTTATCCATGATATACTTACGGCTCGTTTAAAGGTTGACGACTGCCATCGATAATCCACTAATCTATGTAAATATTTACATAATTTAAGCGAAAGTTTTCCATAAATTTACATACTTTTTAAAGTGAATTATTAGATATCTTTAGAAACAACCAATGAAAAGAATTTGAACAATAGAAATTAATTACATAGTTAATTATTAGAAAAAAAGTGACCAGCTTGCATTTTATTTACGTCGTTCTTATTTCATTGTTTCAAATGTACTTGTACGTGTAGTAGGAAACTAGTGGAAATGTGCATTTCTTACACATTTTTGCTATGCTCTCTTATAGCCTCAAGTATTTTCGAAACAGCAAAAAATTTCAAGCCTTTTGAAAAACATGCAAAGCTGCAGTGCTACTCAACAAAATTTCTATAACCAACCCTTAAAATATGCTACAAAAATATTTCAAAAAATAAGTGAAAAAACCCTACAAACCACAAGTGTGGCCGAAAGCAAACCGCAAAACTATAGACTATGAATGAATATAGTCGTATGCATATGCACATGTATGTATATGTAAGTATATCTATCCATAAAAAATTCCTACAAATAGTCTATAAAAAAACTGAATTTATAAAAGTGGCAGTATTTTATTTTTAACACTATATACCGATACATGAATTTAATTTCAAGTACATACACTTATACATACTCGTAGACATATTTTTAAAACATGAACGTATGCATGTCTGTATTTTAAAGGCAAATATTGTATTTTTGTTACATAAAAATATTTAAATTATTCTAAAAGTATGTTTCTGTGCTAAGAAATCTAAAGAGCAAAAAAAAAAAAATTGTAAATCTAGTACAATTTATGCAAAACAAAAAAAAAACAAAAATCTTTAATGAAACAAAGGCAAAGAGAATTTCTTTTTACTATTTTAATATATATTCTAACATATGCCAAGGGATTTTACATGTACAAATTTTATTGCAGCCTTACAGCGAAAAACTTTTCCAGTTACATACATATTTATTTATAAAAAAGCAAAAGTAAAATAAAACTATAGCAGAAACAACAAATTTCAAAGGGCTAGAAAAATGTCATATTTCCATACTCTACTTGTATGTATAAGTAGTTACAAGCCAAAATCTATGCAACAATATTGAAGACGAAAATGTATTTAAAGAAAACTATAGGAAATACTTATTGTGACTTTAATATAGAAGAGCCTTATATAGTTTTTTTTAACTCTCTAAGCAATGGTCAGTCGTAGCACACCACTTTTTTTAACGCAATTTTTATTACAATATTATATGTGGAAATATGTAAAAAAAATTCGATATGAAGCAAAATATGACTTAAGGCCTTTCTATATTAATGTAATGATATGTACAATATCATACATTACCATAATATGCAAAGCGAGTTTTTATTTCGGCCGTAATACTCTAATAAATCTTTGATGAAAAAGATTGCGACCACAAAATTTAAATTTTAATGAATGTTTTCCTTCTCCTGTAAAAAAGTAAGAAACACATTAGTTAAGGCCTTTCCGTTTTAAGGTAACGATATGTTTTTTCAACCATTTCTGCTAAAGAGCAAACGAACAGCAAAAAATGCTTTTAGGACATTTCACTGGAATGCGATTTATGATTATGGATTCTAAGAAATATTATCATAAAAATGAATTTGTAAATATCTGATATTAAAAAAGATTAAACAATTTTTGACAATCTAATATGCCCATGGGGATGTGATCGTCAATAAAACAAAAATTATTATTTTTAAATGGAGGAAACAGTTTTTGTACAATCATTTGAATTTTAAATGCTGAAGTTTTGAAGGGTTCACAAAATCTTATGCAAAATTTCTGAGGCGAGTACTAAAAAGCTTAATGAAAAATATTGCGAAGAGCTTTGTTATAAAAATTATAGTAAACAATTTTAGTACAACAGTCGGGTTACAAGTAAATTGAGTTAAAAACACTGATTAAAAAATCTTTCCTAAGGAGAATAATTTTAGTACCAATCCTTTTATAAAAATATTTGTGGCCTAAAAATATTATTACCAAAATTAATTAAATTAAGACAAATTTTTCAGCACGAACACTTTTATATAAAAAATGTGTGGGGTAAAAATTTGTTTAAAAAATTTTTGGGAAAATAATTGGATAAAAAAAATTTAGAACAAAAATTTTGGTACAAATTTCTTATTTCAACTTAAAATCTAAATAATGGTGTATTAAATCCGAATTGGAAAGAAACATAAAAACATATGATTTTTTGTGGATTTAACTACAGTGAGACCTCGATTATTCGTAACCTTTGCGACCGTGAGCATTCTATATAAACAACTTTCTTTTTATTAATTCATAAGTGAATATTATTGAACACATGTATTTTTATAAGAAAATTATTCAAGTATTTTTTTTTTTTTTGGACCAGTGGACATGCAATGCATTGCACTGGAACTAGAGAGATTGATAGGGTACAGAATAGACAGGTGATGAAAGTTGAGGCGATGTTTTTTTTGACGCATTATTTTTAAGCTAATGGATCAATTTTATTTATTATTTTACTTCGCTGACGTTTTATTGCTCAAATACCGACGAAGCTGTGTGCTGTAGCACAGAAAGCTCAGAAAAAACTTTTTTCTGATTTCACCTGGCGAATCGAACCTGGGTCTTTCTGGTTGCAGAGCCAACACGCTGACTACTCGCCATCAGCACCCCATACGCACATGTTGTAATAATCGAAGGTGAAAAATTGTTTTGAGTACAAAAGCATGCTCACGACTCATCACATGCAAACAAGGAATTGCCCTTTTTAACCACATGCTTATAATAGCACATAATAGAGGTAATCATAATTAATTCTTGCAAAAAAATTATAATCAAAAAGTTTACTTTTTCTTGAAGGATAATTGATTACTAACAATCGAGGCCGCACAGTAGTTGCTTGGTGAATTTATTTCCAGAGAAACGACAACTCTTTAAATATGCCATGTAAATAAATTTTTCTTTGCTTATTCCCGTCATTTCAATTGCAAGTTTGCTTTAGGTTCTTTAACGATTATTTAAATATTTCTAAATTAATCTCTAACTGATTCTAAGTTCTAATACTTCACACCATTCAAAAACGAAAAGCATATTTTTTAAAACACTTTTCCTCGAATCTTTTTTGAATTATAAAATCTACAACTGCTCTGCCGACTTTATCTTCATCATTTCTTTTGTTGCTATTGCTTTGGAGTCAATCACTTAGACAAACATTCGGAGACTTTTGTGATTTTGTATCTGTTGGGTGTGTTTTTTTTTCCTTTTTCTATACTTTTTTTAACCATTCATATTTGTGCTGTGGATTTAATTGCCACATGATCAGTAGCGTAGTTTGAACATTTTGCTGGCGGGGGCTGCTATCAAGAGATATAAGTTCTGCTATGAGAACTAAATTTACACAGCTACGCTACTGCTGACACGTCCATATGTACATATGTATATGAGAAATTTACATGCAGGGGTTGATTATATTTCTGTTGATGCAAATGTGTGTTCGTTCAAGAGCTTTTTGAGAAGAGGGTCATACAATAAAATCATTTCTAATTTAGTTTCCATTTTATTTTTAATTACATTAAGTGTTGTTTAAAAGTACATTCACATGAACTGAGAACTGCAAGAACAGCAACGAAAAAGTCATGGCATTTAATATGAATTAAATTTTTAATTTTTAGCAGAAAAATTGCAAATGGCTGCCAGGATATTAAGGCAATTGAAAAGTGATACCTCTAGGAGTTTAGAAAACTGCACTGAAAATGTAATTTAAGATGAAAATACATCTTAAAGAAAATATTAAAGCTATGCAAAACAAATGAATACGAAAAGTATAAATTTAATGTAATTTTTTTTCGTTTTCTGTAACGATGATTTTTTAAAGCTTTTATTTGCACGGACCGGTGCCTAGAAGACGTGCCGTACGTATGCAATGTATGCATTGGAAGCAATGTTCTATATGACAAAAAATGTTATACTGACGAAGCTCCCTTTAGTGAGTTCGTTACTTCCGTGGACGTGTGAACAAAGTAAACATAATTTTATTAATTTTATGTCTTGTTCAGAGGCCCATAACTCGTAATCTAAGAGCACATAAAAAAGTAAAATCAAGATTTAATTAAAATAACGAAGATGCAATTGAAATAATAATTAGATTTAAACCTATGACGAAAAACCCAGAATCAATTAACAGTTTTAATTGAGAGAACACCAAAATCAATTAAAACAAAAGTGGGTCAATTAAATTATTAATTAAGAAAAAACATTTTCTTAGCAAGGAAATTGAGAAATATTTAATTATTTTTTTGTGAGTGACTGGCAATTCTTTATTTAATTTTTCTTTTCTTTTCTTTTTAAACTCGATTAAAACTGAAGATTTAACTCTTCTCAGAATTTATTAATATGGATGTTAACATATGGATACTTAAGAAGCTATAAATATACCATTGTCTAAGAATGACTTTAATTGTTTTGCTGGTCTCTCTAGTTTCGTGTAGAGTAACTGCGCTGCAGGTTTTAGGTTGACGCAATAATTTTTATGATAACGCAGAGCCTTTTTATTGATTATTTTACTTCGCCGACATTTGATTGCTCAAAGACCGACGAAGGCGGACGTAATGGAAAAATTGTTGTCTGCCAGGGATTTGAACCATGAATTTTCTAGTTGCACAGACAATACGCTAACTGTTCAGCCATCACCATTTTTTAATGCAAACAAAAAAATATTTCGTAGTTTTATGTGCTCTGTAGCGTAGTGCATGAGCATTAGTGTTATCAATCCGGAGGTGCGGGTTCGATTACCGTCTAGACGCTTGGTATTACGTATGGTATCACAATGGACCTAAGCTCTGGCCTACGTGGGACGTTCTCCATAGAGAAGGGGTCACCACCTAACCTAATATTTATGTGCTTTCACGAAATTTTTTCTTTTACAAATATTTCTGCTGTTAAGAACATCTGGCATCATTGCTACACATAACATAGATCACATTCATGGTTATGATTCTCACTAGATTGATGTCACTTTCCGCACCAACAGCAGACATCGATCAGTGGATGTATTTTTGTATGACGGCATTAAGGGCAATCAACTGTGATCTTTGGTGAGAAGATGCGAAATAAAAAAAATTTAAGGCCACATTTAACAATCAGTTTTGTAAAGTAGAATTGCTGCATCTCTGGTCTCAAGCAGATGATTTAATTTTGAAGCCAAAGAGACACATTTTGTTTAGTATTACCCGTCGGACGAAGCTGCGTAATGAATATAAAAAAAATGTTGTATGGATGTGCTAGAGTTTGACTTCAAGCCTTTCAAAGGTTTCACGTTTGGCATAAATTTGCTTGAAGTAATATTCCTGTTGAAATTGTGAAATGGTATACAAATGTTGAATTTCTTTTGAATACAATAGATTGTAAGATTCTTCAATAATTTCAGAAATTTTTTAAACAATTAATAATTTCATAACAATATTCATTATTTCTTAGCTACAATAGCGCACACTGTATATCACTTTCATTTAAAATTCTTAAATTAAAACTTCATTTAAAAAGAAAATTATTGTAAATAGTTGCATGAACGTTAAAAGTACTTACCCTAAACATGTAGACACTAAACTCGACGTACTCGTATAGGAGTTGTGCTTATTGGCAGAAGTGCTACCCAGACACGAACCCATTGTGTGGTAAACTTTGCAATGAACTTATAAATAACATACAAATAATTTATAGGTAATTAAACACAAAAAAAGGGCACTTTTCTTCTTGATGAACCTTCGTCTATGAATTGTCTTCATACACACGAGAATGCACACTTGGAATATTCTTTGAACCTTAAAATAAGTTTATGAGCGGCCAAAATCTTTTTATAACATTTTGGATTTATTTGTTTGGCTGGATAACCTTGATGCAAAACAAAATTTGCTATTTGTAAAAAAAAGTAAACTTCAATTGACAGGAGTACAACAATGGAAAAGCACCCCACAATAGGTCAAGGATTTTTCCTCCATCACGGTAAAAAGACAAAAAAACTTAAATATTTTTTCGATTTTCTATTCTGCATTTCGCACGAATAAAACTTTCACTTTTATTATACCAACCACTAAAACATTATTTTGCTGAATATCCTTTTGCCTCGAAACTTATTTTAAATAATTTTTATTATCTTAAAGATGCATTTTGTTATGGTGAATTTGTTTGGAGTTTCTTTTTTTGTGTGTGCTCTTTCTAATGACATTTTGTTGCATAAATCATTATTTTTGTCGGGGTTTTCTTTTGTCTATTTGTGCGAATAACTTTATTTTCATGTCTACTTTCCATTTATAATATTTTCTTTTTGTGTTTTTTCCTTTTCCTCTGGCATTTGTTAGATTTACAATGTTATCCGTTTCGTTGTGTTGATGTCGAGTTCAATGACGTATGATGTTGCTTCCACGACTCCTGTCCGAACTATGGCGGTTATTTGTACTTATACCAGCAATAATACAGTAAATTTTGTTTATTCTCTCGCATGCTCTCTCTATTTCTCTCTCCCTCTCTCTCTCTCTCTCTCTGTTGCTGTGTCTCTTTATGTGTCAATTTAATTACGGTAAAAATAAAGAAATGTCAAATTTGTTTCTTTTTTGCTTTAAACTCTTATTTATTGCTACTTCTTTCTATTTGGGGTTCAGTTTCCGATAAACGCTGCTGATTGTAACTTTTTGCTTAGAAAGCGTGATTCAAGCTTTCGAACACTATTGCCAACTTAAAGCTTGCAAGACTTTTAAATGACAAGAGCTTAATTAATAAGCTCTAATAGCTTCAGGTAATGTTGCAACGATTTAAGTTTAATAACAGTGCCCATTTAGGAAACTAAAGTTATGCTGCAACGAGTGTTGTTAAAGCTTTCGTCTCTGTATTTGTCTTTAACAGGAATTTCAGGCGAGTCAAAAACAATTATATACGTTTATGAGTTTGTATTTGCTAGTTTGTTAAGCCAACTAGTCAGTAGACTTTCCAAGAAGTTCTTGAAAAAGCTAAGAAATTCCATATTAAATATACAAACGCAAAAAGCTAAGTAAACTGGTTAAACATTTTATACACAACAGACATTTTTGTTTTGATTTTTAATCTATTTGGGGGATTATTTCAAGTTGCGCCTCTAGGTACAATTTTAAGTTGTGGGCATAGCAAACAAATTTACCGAATCGATTATGTTTTATCTGTTTAGCTTTACAACAGTGCATGGGGGTTGTGCCCAACGAACTGAGAAAATAGGTTTAATAGAGGTGATAGACGGAATAGTGTTTGTTGACATTAGACTTGAACTTTCCAATATCGAAATTCACTGGAAAGGTCTCTGTTCATTCCACATAAGGATGATTCGGCTAAAAAACCAATTCCATGACTTCGTGCCAGACGCTGGAAAATCGACCGCAAATGTATGCGCTCTCGAGGACAATCTTGGTGGGCGTAAGAATGTCCGAGTTTGTTTAACGAGTTCTCTGATATGATTGGAGCACATTCCATTAAAGTGGAGAAAGGCCCAACACATTGCCACGATACTCTAGCGAGTCAATAGATTTGGCTACTCTATTGTCACTGAAAAGTCCCTTCGTCCTCTACAGTACGCGGTCAAGTAGCTTCAAATTATTGCAATCAAATAACTTTGCTATGTTCGGGACCCAAATGACGATAAATCGACAAATCTGGCAGCCACGATTCCCGACCATTCTTAGGGTTACTTTTCTTAAATTCCATAGATTTCCACTGACTTCCCTACAATGAATTCTGTCATAATAAAAATATTTTTGTAACGTTAAAACTTTGTATTGTTAAAACGAATGCTCCTTCTAATATTCAGGGACAAATTTAAAATATTGATAAGTACTAATAATAAATTAATATTAATTTTAATGCAATTAGTTTAAAGTGGCAGTTACAAAATTAGCCACTAATAAATTTTATAAATTCACATCATCGGTGTTCAGCACTCGATATTCATGTTCCGACTACATTTGCAACAATAGTTCGATACAGAACCATGCTGGTGATATGTTCTGTATGTCGTACTTCACTAAGTCTTGGTGCTCTTGTAGTGTCAGGAGGTAAAACGTAAAAAATATTTGAATTGGAACATACAGCGTGTTTGGTGGCAAATTTATATTTTTAAATACGTTTATTTCAAAAATTAATAAACGGTGCGGAGGGAGGGTGACGCCGTTGGAATTATCGATTGTGCGGATTTGTCAGTCACGATGTCGCAGTGGTCGAGTGAGCATCGCGCGTTCGCTGCGGAGACATTTTTTAAGAGTAATGATTCTTACGTAAATGCTCGTCGACAATTTTGTTCAAAGTTCGGTATTCGGCGAATAAGTGATGGACCGAGTGTAAATTTAATTCGTTCGTGGGTGCAGAGATTCCGCGCAACTGCTTCGGCTATGCATGCCCCACGGCCAGGGCCCAGTCGATCTTCAAGGACTCCCGAAAACATTGAACTAAAGGGTGGATAAATTTCAAGGGCCGATGTTGATTTTGAATAAAACACAAACTATTTAGGAAATTATTGTAATTTTATTTTATTATGATATATTGGTATTACTCAATTATGTATGGAACAAAATATCGGCCAAATGGGCGCCGCGACCACGGCGGCACACCTCCATCCGATGGTCCAAATTTTCGATGACCCTGAGGCATAATGGAGGTTCTATGCCGTTAATGTGCCGAATTATCTCATCCTTTAGCTCTTGAATTGTTGCTCGCTTATCGACGTACACCTTTTCTTTCAAATAACCCCAAAGAAAAAAGTCCAACGGTGTCAAATCACATGATCTTGGCGGCCAATTGACATCGCCATTACGTGAGATAACACGGCCATTGAATTTGTTGCGCAAAAGAGCCATTGTTTCGTTAGCTGTGTGGCAAGTGGCACCGTCCTGCTGAAACCACATATCGTCCACATCCATATCTTCCAATTCGGGCCATAAAAAGTTCGTTATCATCTCACGATAGCGAACACCATTCACAGTAACTGCCTGACCGGCCTCATTTTGGAAAAAATACGGCCCGATGATGCCGCCAGCCCATAAACCGCACCAAACAGTCACTCTTTGTGGGTGCATTGGTTTTTCGACAATCACTCTTGGATTCTCATTCGCCCAAATGCGGCAATTCTGTTTATTGACGAATCCACTGAGGTGAAAATGTGCCTCATCACTGAAGATGATTTTCTTCGAAAATTGATCATCCACTGTTGCCGTGGCCGCGGCGCCCATTTGGCCGATATTTTGTTCCATACATAATTGAGTAATACCAATATATCATAATAAAATAAAATTACAATAATTTCCTAAATAGTTTGTGTTTTATTCAAAATCAACATCGGCCCTTGAAATTTAACCACCCTTTAGTTGAAAGCAGTTTACGTGAAAATCCGCGACTTTCAATACGGAAAAGAGCAGCCTCACTGGGACTTCCAAGAGCGATTATTCATGAAATTTTAAAAAAGGATCTGGATGACATACTCTTTAAAAAATAAAATCCTCATTTCAATTCTATCGTTCAATGCTCTTAATAAAACTTTGTGTCAATTATTATGTTTCTTATTTAAGTTTGAAAATATAAATCTGCTACCAGACACCCTATGTAAACAGCACTTCCTCCATATAAAATTCAAATTGTACAGCGCATAACGTATAAAATATCTGGACGAACAATATGGCGACGGGACATCGAGCGTGCATTGCACAAAAAAAAATCCGCATGTGTCAAATGGAAATTTTAAGAATTTTGTTCGATATCGAATGTAGTAATTTGCCACCCGTACTTCAATTTAAGCGTATAGCAATTGAACTGATAACTAAGAAATAATATAGAATAATTTTAAAATATTATGTATCATATACACTATTGTTCGCCGCATAAGCTTTTAAAGCTCAAGGCGTTACTAGTTTAATATAGGACATAGCATAATTATCTTGTCATCTCTGAATGCTGAAGTTATTTTTAAATATTCCTAAATAGAAACAATTACAACCCATAACCGTAATAAACTCTTAGCTAAAGTACAACCTACACAATTTCAGAGTTATTGGGGTGGTTCTGCTTAAATAATTTCGAAGAAGAGCAAAAACCCATACATGCGCCTTTTTTAGCCATGGAATGTCGCATTGTTTAACCTACACCGTTGATTGGTTACAAGATTTATATTTTTACACTATAACGCTTTTTTATTTCTTTTCTTTTTGTATAGTGTATATATACATATGTATGTATGTGTGTATGTATGTATGTATACAAAAAAAGTAAAGCTTTTATTGTTTTAATTTTTGTGTGTTTGCAGAAAGATGTAAGTGACACGATAAAACCATCTAACACAGATGCATATAACAATTTTTTCTATATAAAATTTCAAAGCTATCAACTGTATAAATATGTAATATTTAAATGAAAAGGATACAAAAAGCTTTACAACGTACACAAACACCAACAAATTAATGCAATTAAACAAAATCACTGTGGTGAAAAACGTTTTGGCAAGTCTGAAAGGAGAGCGACATAGTGAGAGCATTACTAATCATAAAGTGTCAATGTATTGGTGAGAGGCGAAAGCTTTTATTTTAAATAGTGGTGATTCTCCAGTTTTCGTTAAGTTGGGAAATTTTTTTTAAATAAAAAAGACGTTATTTCAAAATTTTAAATGTAATGTATTTATTCGGCATGCCGAGGTACCTGGAGCTGGAGGATGAAATCTGCAGACTATGCCCGGAGGAGGCTAAAACGGTGGCACACATTGTGAGTGAATGTGCAGCTTTGGTCTATGCGGGAATAACGTGTCGTCCCATCATTGATGTGACTGCCATGGGGGAACTTAGTCTGGGCCAGATGTTAGCGAAACCTACTGACTCAGTGAAAGTAAAGGTTGAAAGTCGAGAATAATCGCTCGACTTCCGGAGTAGATAAGAGTCTAGAGCAAATGCTAAGTTGTTTTTTATGGAAAAGTGCCCAGTGGATATCCCCTACGTATGTTATGCATTAAACTGGAACTAGATAGAGAGAAAGTGATTGTAGGGAATAGACAGATGGTGAAAGTGGTAGGATAGTAGAGCTTAATTCTTGCACAACTCTGCAGTTGCGTGTTATTTATAGAGCAAAGTTGAAGTGTCTCCTATGTTAATTTTGGTACATTATTTTTAAGCTAATGGGAGCCATTTATTACTTTGTTTCGTCGACGTTTTATTGCTCTAATACCGACAAAGGAGGGCGATGTAGCAATTAAAAATCAGTAAAAAATTTTGAATTTACCAAGCCGCGAATCGAACACACGTTCAATTGCTTGCAGAGTCTGTGTGTTGACTACTCAGCCATCAGAACACCCGTGTTTGACGCCATATCAAGGGTTAATGGGAGTACCACTTGTTGGATGGACTGGCAACCATTTGGATACGAAGGGATTATATCTAAATTTTAAAGATTCTTTTCAATATTCATGCTCAAACATGCTAATATTGAGCATAAGTGCTAGTTCATAAAGAACAATTAAATTAAAGCAGCTGTCAGTATCAATAATGAGTATGAAAGAAACATTGGCCTTACTGTGGTTGTCGACGCCAAAATGTAGGCTCTTTCAAAGCGATATGTTATAGCTTTCATTTAAAACTCTTACTTGATATTTAATAAGAAGTTAAAATTTTTGTAAATGCATATCGGCGTAACAGATGCAAAATTTTGGTGTCGACGTCGTCGTTGACAACGATAATAATAATTATAGAAGTAAGAAATACTTACGTGTACATATGTATTTATGTACAAAACTGATAAAAAAAATAAGTAATATTGCTTAATATTTTCTAAAATAATGAAGATGCTCGTACTTCTAATTTAAATAAATGCATTCATTAACAATTTAAGTCTTAAACTTTAAGAGCGGTTCTTGACGCTCTTTTATTAACTGCTGCTAATAACATCCATTAAAATGAATTGCTCTCAGTAACAACAGTTTATTAACAGTGTTACTATTGCTACAAAAATTAAGTACTCTCTTCAAATTTACGAATACTGTTGAGCATTTTTAATTTAACAATTTACTAGTGGCGTCAATTAATTTATATTCTTAATAAAATTTTCGATTTCTTTAAGTGCTTCCTTCAAGTATTAACAAGAAACCTATAAGTTATTTTATACATTTTAAATAAGGCTAAAAATGCTAAATAAAACATTGAAAAATGTTAAATACTAACATCGGAATGGAAATACAAATTGCAAAATTTTCTTTCAAAAATGTTAAAATGGTCACACTGCATATTACTATGAATAGCACGTGCTTTTTTCAGCAAAAAGCGGCATTTTTAACATTTTACTATAAATAATAAACGTACCAAATCGTAAAAAAACTTGGCTCTCTTTCTCTTTTCATGATTTATAAATCTTTACATAAATGAGCTGAAACAACTATATAAATAGAGAAAAGTACTGTTATCCTTAAAATGCATTGCATGCGGACATGAGAACCAGTGATGGAAAATGGATTTTATGTTTTAGTACCAACTATGAAAACAAAATGTACGTTTTTATCCATGACGGTACAATGTTTTAAGACATATTTTTTTACAATAGAAGCGTAATAAAAATATTTATAAAAATAGACGAGTACAGAAATTAAAATTATAAAAAAATAATAAATATTACACAAATAGTACTAGAGAATAGTTATTAAACAGATGTTGTTTATGAAATGTTTTTCATAATAAATTTTCTGTTATCTGAAAATTGGAGTAACGCAAAATTTGTTGTCTATTTTACGTAATTGATATTTTACAAATAGTAAACATGTTGTTTTATCCACTCTTTCCCTTTCTAACAGTGATTTCAATTCTGAAAAAGTGCACAAGCAAGCAAATATTTCAATAAAGATAAATTTTATTTAATTGTAAACTTTTGTATTTCATCATGATATGTACAAAACGTTGACATTTTTAAATAGCACCAAAGAAGTCTCGATAGTGCCACGGTACCACGTATAAAAATAGTAAAATTGTACCATGATGTCCACCCCTGATGAGAGGTCAGCAATATTTCTTGCGTTTGATGTTTGTTGTTCTGATTTGTGCTCCATGCCGTATACTTGTTTTTTCTGTTGTGCTGTTGATTGGGGTCTTTTTATATTTACAATCATAGTTTTACATTTAACATCTGATGTTAATAATGACAATGTGGCTATAGCACAAAAAAAAAATTATATGCTGCTCACAAACTTGTACACAGTTGTGTATGGGTTTGCATGTGAACATGAAAAAAAACACAAGCAAGTAAAAATCTGTCTGCAACAGTCTACGTGTAAATATGTACTATGTATATACATAAGTGGGGATGTGCATATTTGCTACAATGTAGACGATGATGATGAAGACAGAGACTTCCTCTGATGGTAAATAAAAAACGTTTCAGTAATAAACCGAACACTGGCGAACGCGGTTGCTTAAGACCGGAGAAATAAGTTTTAACATAAACAGGAACCGGAAGTCTTGTTTAAGATTAAAAAAAACAATGAAAATTTGCTATGCTTATATGGTGGTAACACAAAGAAAATTAACATCGAAGTATAATTGCTTAATGGCAGACAAGAAAAGGCAAACAAAATATTAAATAGTAAGAAATTTGTTTTTCTTTAAATAAATAAAAAAAAGAGAAAATATATGGAGCACATACATACGTACATACTAAAATTTATAATAAATTGTTATTAAAATAGTTTGAAAAAATGGTACACAAAGCTGTGTTTGTGTTTCGTACAAAGTTCAAAAAAGTAAATTTGTGAAAAAATTCAAATAAATTTAAAAAATAATATTTAATTGAATATAAAAATTACTTTAAAAAATATTTAAATAAATTTCATAAAATATATTGTATTGCAAAACTTTTGGGTTTTTTTTTAAATAATTTACCGTATAATATTTCCAAATATCGAAGGTAATAAATATTAAAAATATAATTATTTGTTAAAAATTACAAGTGTAATAAAGAATTTAATTATAAATAAGTTTCAAATAATGTACATATAACTTAAACTATAAATCGCAAATTTCGAGAAATAGTATTTCTGGTGAAACGATAAACAAGAAACGCTAAATAATATTCATTAAATATTTCTGTATATAAATAAATGGTGTGAACTTATAAATAGATTAGATGGCGTTGCAATCACGCAAATTTTTTCGTAATCGTTTGTCAAAAAAAAAAAAAAATTAAAAGCGATATATGTATATCCAATATTAGGGAAGTACCACGAAGATTCACCAATTGTTTTTTTTTTTCAATCACATGAAAAGGTTTGCCGATAATAATATAAAATATTATTCGACGTTATTCTTGGTTTTCCTTTAAATCCCATATGAAGGAATACAGTAATTTTGTTTTAGCAGCACAATCACTGTCCAACTATACTACGACAGATGCTAAGGGAATGAACTACAACATTTCTGGTGTACTGCTTGCCGGTCGGCTAGACACCCTCACGGTGCTAGGCGAGAGATCATCTCAGCTCGTCCGTATTCTCCCTAGTGCCGGAGCAGTGCATGAATAACAGCTGGGCAACCGATATGCCTCCGTACAATAGTGCGGAGTGTTTCTGCGAAAGAGCTTCGTAAATTTTATGTTGTAAAAAAACGGTTTATTAACTTAGCGCGATTTTTTGTGCGGTAAATGCTGTTACATTAAATACACTTACCTACAACAACATGACACTATGTTTTTCTTAAGCAGCTAACTTTTAATATCTATATGGAAATAGATCAAAATTAAAAAAAATGTACCGAATGAGCACTTAAAAATCCAAAAAAGGATTTTTGGAAATAGTGACAGAAAAATTAGTTTTGTGCACTCAAATAAAATTGAAAAAAGTCAAAAGTACTGCCATTCCTTTCCCCTCTGTTATTAAAAAAATTAGGCAATGCATGTATGTATGTATGTGTGTATTTGACACGTCAATTAGTTTCAGGGAGGCAGCTGTTAATATGCGAAGAGATATATAACTTCATGAAGTGTGTAAATTTGTTTATATACTTGCACGCCCAGTTCACTCAAAAGTAGTAGTGGCAATTATCGGCACCCATATTACCACTGAAGCAGAGCGATTCGCTGACTTAACGTTCAAGTATATATTCACTTACATAAGCGATCGTATTCTCCAATGCAAATCAACAACAGTCGGGGTAATTTACTTGGGTATTCTATTAGATTTATGACTAACAGGGGAATCATAGGTATGCATAGGCATGCAAACTTATTGGCTAATAGGAAAGAAACTCTTTTAGAAGTTGGCATTGTGACCTTCTGCCATAAACTATAAAAAATTATATGACCCTCTAGTATACAATCATAGATCACGGTCTAAACATCAAAACTAAAAACATAAAAGCAGATTACGAAACTTGTGACATCAAAATTCCCACAACGTGAAACATATATCAATTCTTTCCCCGTTACATTGTACATCCTATACTGGTTACAGTCGATTCCAAAGACGGGAAAGAGTTTGTATCGTTCACATGTAATAAATAAAAAAAAAAAGAATAAACAATGTAAAATTTTGAACTTAAAGCTTAAACTGAACAGTATAATTGCAGCAGTAAATTAATAAAAATTGTTTATCAAATAAAAAAGGTTTATTTGTTTCAAATATTATTTCCAGCTGGTGGAAAGAAAATCCACAATTAAAAAAATTTTCCAGAATTCTTCAAATAAATTTCAAAAGTTTTTTTATAATAAGTTTATATATGACCTACTTTAATCATTTTAAAAACATATTTGTAAATTTCAGTGCATTATGTATATATGTATATAGAAATATATATAGATATACATACATATATGTATATGTATGTTGTTTTGGTAATAATAAAGGACAACTCACCTTAAAACTGCTCTATTTTAATTTCTTTTAATTTATGCACACATTTCTCTACTTGCTTATTAAATTTTTAACACTTTTTTTTTTAATTTCAAAAAGGCCATATTTTGTGGCAAAATGCCATCTTTAATAATATTAAACTCTGAATTTTAATTGTAATAGTACAAATTTTTCATTTAAAAGGGCAATATTTTGTCATCTTTAAAAATATTTCTAAAAAAAAATTTTCTTTCCAATTATGGATATTTTCGTATTAATTTAAAAATACACTTTTGTTCTATTTAATATTAACACTTGAATACACTTGCATTAAAAAAGTCCATATTTTGTGGCAATTGCCATCGTAAATCTCGTATATATATAAATTTTTCTATTATTTTCAATTTGTGATTTTTTTCATAACTTAACGCGCAGCCAAAAACAATTAAAAACGCACACAATCTGTTTAAGCTGACTACGATGCTCAAACTTTTTAACGTAGTTTACATCAGGGACTGCGCTGATGTGTGGCAATTAAGGCAACAGCTGAAATGAAAAGAAAAGAGTAGAAAATGTTAATGTTTATTATACTGAGTATTATTGAATTAATAAGATCATACATATACTGGCAGTTTGTGTATGTATAATATAAATATGTATATAGATGTATATGTATTAGCAAACCCTCGGCACACTTCGTAGAGGAAAAACATAAAAAAAATTATTTTCATAAACAGTTTTTATTCTTTTTCCTATTTTGCTCACGGTTTGAGCCTTTCCTGGACTCACGAATATTTCAATATCAAAATTAGACAAATCGGTTTAGTTAGCCAGATTAACTAACAGCAATTAATTTCTATATACTATTAGGGGGTACTCTAGTCCCGCCAACAAAAAAAAATTGGTAAAATATTTGCCAAGTCTGAACGTAGCTTTACTTATTTCCTATGTTTTCGATTACATTAGTTAGGGCCGTTAAGCAGCTGTGCTGAGCCCGAAAACCTGATTGACAAGCAGTTAATGAATTGTACTGATTTAAATATTCAGCTCAACAACTTTGGAAGGGTATGTTAAAAAAGGACAGTCTTCATTGTTTGTTCTTGGAAATGGTATGATTTTGATATATTTCTATTCCGTCGTAAAAAAATGGCTGTAATAATTGCATTATACAGATGATTAAAAGGTTGGGACTATTAATTTTATGAACCTTGCATCCAGATCAACAGCATTTGATTTGACTTTATATAAATCTTCTGCAACATCAGTTGAGGCATTTATATGCTATAAATTTTTATAACTTTCAGTATATTAAGGTAGTCTAACCAAAAAATGGTATATTGGCCATGTTGCTCAATTCTCGAATTATTTTTTTTACTAAATCACACCTTCCTCGCAACTGTCATTTAATGTTATACCTCATTACACTTTCGTTTTGCAAACTACTCTCTTAAGAAATACCAAGAAATCCACTTACGACATACATACATATAAACGGAATATATTTTCTATGGTAAGACATAATAAAGATATTTTTTTTTTGCTAACGTTTCCTACTGCTTCAGAGAGAAATGAAGTTAAATGATGTTTGTTTTGCCGTTGCTGTTCTTCCTGTTACTGCTAATTAAAATAGTTGTATAGGAGTTTTGTATGTCCAATTACTTATGTACATATACATATCTGCATACATACATACATACATACATATGCATGTAGCTATAAACGTATGGACTATAGTACTTTGTAGTTTTGTTTTTCTTTCAAGAAAAGTGTATATATTTAATTGGTTTAATTAATGATTGAATGATTGATTGATTAGTTGGAGAATTTTTGCTTTTTACTTTATGTTTTTCAATGATTTTCTCCTTTTGATTTTGTATTAATTTTTTCCTTTCACACTACTTTATTTATGCAAAGTTTTTTTTTTGTTTTCAAAGATATAAATTTAAATTGAAAAGTTAATTACATAATCCATTTTTAAAAGATTTTCTACGAAATAATAATAACAATTAGTGAACACATTGAAAAAATTATAGACGTATAAAACGTATAAGAAAAAATTTATTAATTGAAATATTTTTCGAAATTTTGAACATGCATGCTTTTCATATCAAATTCTTCCTTAACAATGCTAATGTTCGACATGTAACTTTAAGAAAGAGGCAAAATCTATCAATATCAATATCCTAGCTAGCAGACCAATGTAACAATGAGCCGTCAGCATCGCCAGCATGAGCGAAGTCGAAAATATATAAAATATATTTAATTTTCAATCGAAATTCCAAAAAACTTTCCTTCTTCCTAAAAGAATCGTGCATTTTGTGAATTAAAGTCATTATTATATATTTATTTTTATGAAGATTCCTTCTAGCAGCTCGTCATACAACTTCCGTTGGCCAGTATTGGACACGCACAGACATACTCCACATATAGTTCCAACAACAAATTGCTTAACATCTCGCAATGCATTTGTATGCTGATAATTGTATGACTCTTTTATAAACTAAAGGAATGATACTGGTTATCATTGGGGATTGTTCTGGTGATGCCATGAACACATTGACGACAGAACGCTACCAGCTTCAATCTGTGGATATTAAAAAACCACACTTTTATATGACATCAGTTACTTTGACGCTTTAAATTTCTTTTAGAATGAGCAGATGTTGTCAATATACAGCGTTGTCACTATCAGAGTCTAAATTAAGCCATTCGATATCGAACGTAATTTCTTTAGGTTTTAATAAAATTTAACTTGAACTTTCCCATCAAATTGAATGCCGTAATTTGGCCCCAGAGTTTGAAAATATTTTATTTTATTTTACTTTACTTTAACAATACCAACAGTTTATGGCGTTAATAAAAACAAAAGCGAACTTTTAAAGCTTTCTACAGCAAGTGATTCTGTCTTAGACTTTTGAAACTAAAAAAAAAGTTTTAATCAAAATTGATTATTAACAGTACTCCCGGCGCGGACTTAATGTACATTAACAAGCAAGATATGTTAAATTTATTTCGTTCTAAATTTTTACGTGATTTATTTTAATAAAAGCAAACTATTTTAATGTGCCGCCATCAAAATATGTGTTTCTATAAGAAACAGATGCTCATCTGATTTTAATTGTTCATTATTCTCATGTTCATTCCGCATTTATTGTTTTAACAGCACAAGTATAAGAAATTTTCTTATGTTTTGAATTATAAAATTTCAATCGTAGTTGTCGTTTTCAATAAAATGAGCAGCGCACTACAAGAAAGCTGTAGCCTGCGGTTGGCTATGTGTTTCTTTGCTTAGCATTACTTGCTCAATTCTTTACCTCCAGTACTCAGAGCCATTTACTTTATATTTGTTTGTATGTGTGTAAAGTTTATTTACACTAATGTCTTTTATACTCGTATGCGTTTATTTTATATATTTTTTTTTATTTTCATTTGTTAAACATTGTTATTTTTATACTTGTGTTTTCTCTTGTATTTATAAATTTAAATTTCCTTGATGAATTTGCTTATATCCTCTATTTATTTATTTTATTTCACAATATCTCTGTGCTATTTGCTTTTCAGTTTGAAGTGGATTGTGAAGTGGAAAAATAGCAGCAACGGCAGCATAATAAAGTCAAACTAAATTTAACTTGACTTTATGAATGCTTGAAAATTTATTTTTTTTATAAAAAGTCAACTGTTATGCTACAGATGGTTTGGCTGTTGTTTTAGTTGTTTTATTAAATAAAGAGAAATTTATTTCAAAAAAAAAAAAAAATAAATAAAATCCAAGTAACATTGTTGACGTAGTAAAGGTTGAGATTCATCTCCTTGAATTTGTTTCCATTGTTAGAAGAGTGCTCAAGGTTAGTTCTGTTTTATTTTCTTCATTTTGCTGCTCAAGCTTTTATTTAACTTGTTGTCATTGTTCTGTTGAACATAAAGGTATACAAGAATTAATTTCATTATGTTTAAAGGTTTAGTGGTTTGCCGGTAGGAAGGCCGACAGCAAGAAAAGTTGCAATAAAAGAGAAGTTTTTCATTGAGTGGTGTTTTACGGCAGAAAGGAAAAGGAAAATCCAGACAAACTAAATGAGAAATTTAGACACAATAGACCTTTCTTTATAATAGCAGAAAAAAGTTATAAATTAATGTAATGACTTTTACAACTTAAGAATAATTGTGACGACAACTAGAACTTGGAATTGCAGCAGATCACAGATAAATGCTGCTGATTGCCATGAATTTGGCGTTATTCAAAATATGGTGGGTACAATTTTAGAATCAATTACTCGAAATCTCACAGTCGAGGGCTGTTTATACAATTTACAAGCGGTGTTCAGGCGTTAGTCTATTCACAATAAAATCGTCAAACAAACTAAACACAAGGAGCAGCAGTGTAGCCAACTGGAAGTACTACATGTAATCATCTACTCTTTAAAAATTCGATTTGTGTTGATAAGATTGAAAAATTTTCTAATTCCTTTCAATTTAATTTAGACCATGCCCATAGACTGTAGGGTAGTGCATGAAACTACTAGTCTGGGGGTTAGGGATTCGAAAAAAGACAATGATCTTCTAGTAACAATGGGCTCTTTGCAATTTAGCCAGGCGATCAGATTTCCCTTGATGCGCTTTAACCTGTATTTTTTTGTTCGTCTGATCTTGGTTTCTAGTCACAGGAACAGCCTAGGTAACTGCACTTCCGTTGAGCTCCAACGGTGGGCGGGATTGCAGCCACAAATCATAAGTTAACCTAGTAATTTGACGAGCGCTCAGAGGCAAGATGTAAAAGGGGGTATACTTTTAGTCTACTAAATTTTAAATTGATTTTGCTACATCCTCATTCTCTTTCAATATGAATTTATTATAGTTGAATATATGTATGCACATATTTCGTTTAATGTTTTTTGGCATTCAATTTAGTTCGATTTTTTATTTCTAATAATTTTCTTTGCCTTATTGAAATAAAACGTTAAGAGCATTAAAGGGTTTGTACGACAAAGTACTCGTATGTACCAGTACGTACGTACGTACGTACGAACATAAACTGTGAATTATGTTTGCGGTTTTTATTCGTTTGTATTTGCATTTTCACTCTTTTTACAGTATTTGCATATTCGATATATGAAAACATTTTTTGGCATATTTAGTTTTGGCTTTTCGTGTTGTTTTGGCTGCAAAATCTATAAAGTCAAGGTTATTAAAGAAAAACAGAAACAAAAACAAAATAGAAAATTATATTGGAATTTGTTGGCATGTTTGTTTGCAATTTTTCTACTTTGGAAAATGTTATTTTGTGTAAAACAATTACGGAAATTGTTCATGGAGTGAAATATGTAGCAGTTTGAAGAGTTTTTAAAGTGATTTAACAATAAATAATTTAAAGTTGTTCTGTAGGATACCAATAGGTTAGCAAAATATATTGTTATCTTAATGTAGAACGGCCCTATCTAATATTTTTCTTAGTATAGCGTACGAGGAAAAAAGTTTTATTAGCGGATTGTATGCTCAGCAAAAAAACTAAGCCGGTGCGTTCTACCGGGCAGTCGGATATCTACGCCGCTATCCGCCAGTAGACAAATCAATCAAATGATATGCTCTTTCACGGTAGAGGACCGTTTAGTGCCAGAAGAGGTGTTCCATCGCCTCTTTCTCCTACTCATTCCGACAACTCCTACAGAAGTCTATATAATGCAGATTCAATCAAAGTGCTTTGCACTTTTCACTTTTTTTTTGTTAGAAAAACTTGCACTTTTTATATTTTAAAGTGTTTCAAAATTGCTTTAAAGGGAAACAATAAAGTGCAAATGTTTTGAATAAAAATGGTAAAATCTGTCTAGGAAAGCAATACAGTTTTCGTTGAAAAGAAAGCGCCATAAGTATGGAATTTAGTGTCACCTAAATGATACCGTTTTCAACTTCGCAATTATGGGCTTGACTTAGACCAGTTTCCATAACATCTTCCAAAATTTGTGGCTGTAGCGCTCCAGCGAAACTATTTTGGCCTGGAGTTCAATAATTGTCTCGCGATTGTTCACATACACGTACTCGGACCTTACAATAAGAAAATAAGAGGGTGCTGATAAATCTTGCGAACGCGCTGGCCAATTAATTACTGAATTTCTGGAAATTATTCGCTCTCCAAAAATTTGACTTAAATGCCATTGTGTCTGGTGCAGTGTGGACAGTTGGTCCATTCTACTGAAACCACTTCTCAGATCTGTTTTTAAGAGCAGAACGTAAAAAAATGTTCTGTCGTAAACCGATACTCCTCTCCGTAAAGATTTATTTTCGAAGAAGTAAGGCCCAATGATATTTTCAGATGTAATGGCACACCATACTGTACGCTTAAAGGCGCACAATTGGCGATGATGAATGCCTTGTGGATTGTCAAAAACCCAAATTCCACAGTTCTGCTTATTAACAAAGCCAATCAAATGAAAATGAGCTTCATTACTCATAATCAGATTTTAAAATAATATAAATCTATTATTCTGGTTCTTTGTTCAGTTGTCAATCTCTCCGTTATTTATTCCCTAGGTGATATTTATAGTATAATTAAAAAAAAAACAAATAGTTAAAAAAATATCTAACTAGTCTTTCAGTTATTCAACGTTAGTAAAAATTAATTACGATATTTATCTATGTTACTTATATGATTTAGCTGAGATTTATGCACATTTCATTTAGTGGACTTTAATCAAATTCTTGAAAAAAGCTTAGAAATTTTACATGTTTATACAAGAACTCCCAAAAAATCTTTGAGAATACGAAATATAGAAACAAAAGAAAAATAAATACCTGCTTAAAAATTTTCTTTATACAACAAATATTATATTATTCGATTTAAATCTATTTAATTTTTTTAAAAGTTTTCACAATTAGTCGATCTTCGGTTGATTTAAAAAAGAAAAATTAAAATATATATAGACGAAGAATCTATTAAATTTTTAAATCTCATGCAGACTTTTGGCCTACACTGCACCACCTTCAAAAACTGTGTGGAAACATTTGTTGATAGACTGTGAACTTTTGTAAACTTCTTCTGGAAATGTTTTCTCAGTATCTAAAGGCAAGATCTGTTTTGTTAAAGCATGCCACTAGTTAAAGCATGCGGCTTTTATCAAGCAAACACCTGATACGTATGTGTTTCAGACGTCATTTGTATAATACACTTTATGTAAGCATGGATGTATGTACACGTATGTATCTGCCGGTGTAGTGTATGTACATTTATTTATGCATTCTAGTTCTCTAATGCAATAACATTGTTTCTTTTCCCATAATACTTTTCATTCTACCCATAAAACTGCATTAATTTCGCTTTTTTTTTTATCTACTTCATAACCTCTACTACAAAAAGAAAAACAAGTGTATTTGTATTAACGTTCCTGTATGTGGCTGTGTATGCAGTTTATGAAGAAGAAAAAAACCCTCAGGCTTACTTTCTCCATTTTACAGTGTCAAAAGACATTTGTCATCACAAGTGTATGTTTGAATGAAGGAACGAAGGAACGAACGAACGTTTTTGTGTGTTTACGTTTGCTTTTATTTCGAGAGAATGTATGTGCATATGCTCGTATGTATGGTAGTGTGTATGTAAGTCATAAGAGAGTGATTTTGACTCTCTTTTTAAAAGTTAAAATTTATTTTTATGCAGGGCTAAAATTTTTCACACATACATATGTGTATGTGCATAAATGTACATTGACATGTGGGTATGTGTATGATTTTGTAACTTTTACATTCATATGGGTGTGAAAAACTAATGTACAAAAGTTTTGTCTAAAGTCATGAATTATGCGACTTTGTGGTTTTATTGCCAACATTGTGCTCGAAGAAAAAGTGTTAAAAGAGCTGAAAAAATTACAATAATAATACATGTTACTAAATTTGCAAGTCTTTGATGTATAAATTGTTTGCAGAACATAGAATACCACGGTAGTTAAATATTGTGGCACCTTTTAAAGTTAAAGTAAAGGTAGTGGCGAAGATATGGCACAAAAATTCTGATTTTTTTTTTTTATTTTATAAATATAAAAATGTGTTAAAAAAAATGTAACCGACTTGGTTCGCCTTTAATAAATAAAACCCATTAAAACAATTAAGTTGTGGCTAAGGGTAAGAGTATTCCACGATCCGACCGTACGAAAAACTCGAGTTAACCAATGAAAAATAATCATCTAAATCGGTTCACCCAATAAAAACTTCTCAGTAGGGAGAGCTGTATTCAGCCGATTCCACCCGCCATTAAAATGCAAATACACGGTAAGCAAGAGCTTTCCAAGGAAAAAAGAATCATCACAATTGGTCCGCCCAGTTAAAAGTTCTCAGTAGGGAAAGCTGCATTCCCCCAATTCACCCACCATTAAGATGGGACCACACCGTAACTCACGAGCTTTGAAGGAGAAAAGAATTATCACAATTTTTTTCCATTACGATGTGGTCCCTTTTTAAATGGTGGGCGCATAAGTGGAATACAGCTCCGCTAATAAAAAGTTAAAACGAACCACGCGATAATGTACACACTGTAAAAGAATCGGTCTACCCAGTAAAAAGTTCTGAGGAAATACACAGAGAAAAAAATACAGTCGAATTGAGAACCTCCTGCTTTTTTGATGTCCGTTAAAAATCGAAGAACATCGGTTTTCAGATATTGTACTAGAGGTGTAGTAATAGGCGTAATAGGCTATATTTTAATCAGTGCATCCAATAGCACTCCAACACAATACACGTTTTAAGTAAAGATATCCTAACAAAAAAAGTCTTCAAAATATGCGCTATATAAAAAATATTCTGAAATTTTGTGATTTTTAAATTTAGAAAATTGCGCGCTAAAGAAAATTAACAAACGAAACATTTTTCCGAGCGATATCATTTTAATTTTTTACAATTCTCAATATCCCCTGGGCACTGCTCCAAGAAAAAAATAAAATAAAAAATATTGCGAAATATATCCAAGTACAAAGCACTTCTTTTTGATGTACAATAAAAATCACAAGTATTTTGATTTTTGCCAATACATATGCATATTGTTCCACGTTCGATATAAATTAGACATTGGCGAAAAATTGCACAATTATATTACAAATGTGTGGGCCGCTTAAAAAAATTGTACGCAGCACATATTAATGAACAATACTTAGCGCCTTATGGTATGCAAAATGTTGTGTGACAAAATAAAATTGTTATTACAGCCTTTTTTATTTGAAGCACAAATATTGTGCAAACATTTAATTTTCTAAAAATATCTTTTAAAAATGCTACTAAAAATTTGATCGTTGGCATGCCAACGTGACACTTTAAATAACATATTTTATTATATTTTATTGTACTTGTTTTGTTTTTTTTTGTTTTTAATAATAAAAAAATAGCGAAATAGAAATGTTTGTCGAAACAGTTGTCATTGTGCTGAAACCTACAGAAAAAAAGAAGGTCATATAATTTTAACTTAAAAACAAGTCCTCATGTCTGAATAGCAAGTGGATATATTTCAAATGTGTAATATTGCATGACTATTTGCACAAATCTAGTCGCTCGCAAACCATGAAAAAAGAGAACAAAATGAAATCAAATAAAATGGAATAAAAATATTAATATTTCAAATAAAAATCCAATCACAGTTGTAAAAAATTCACCAATCTTTTTTAAACAAACTATTGTTTTCACACATTTTTCCTTTATATTTTTATTTCTTTGCAAAACCATAAAATAAGTTGGAACATGGGAACAGAGCTAAATTTATGTGCAAAAGTTTAAGGGAGATATAAATATAGAGGGCATGTAAAAAGAATCATAGTTGCGGACCCCAGTAGACTAATAAGGCCTGACATTGTCGAAGGCATTTTCCGTCGTTACTTTCCAAAATTCAGAGTAACTGCCATGGCTTAACCTCATTGCATGTATAGTAACACACACTGTGCGAGGAGGAAAATTGATATATTTAGTAGGCTGGCTACTGCCGGTTTCGTTTCGTTCGTGCATTTGTATTGAAGACAAAAACAATTGTTTGGTTTGGATATAAAGGCCATTTAAATGACATTATAGTTCGTACATACTGGAAAGGTTCATCGGAATCACATCTTTATGTGTGTTTTATTTAACTTTACTTTAGAAACCGAAAATGGATAACCCTGTATTTCGCGTCTACGACCAACAGCGACTTGTTATGAAAGAAGAATGGTTTTTGACATATTAACAAATTCTTAATTAAAAATTCCGTTCCCACAACGGCCATTAACGAGGTTTATTAAAACAAAAAACAATATAATTTTATTATTAAATAATTAAAATAATATTAACTTTTTCACATAACTTTATTGCAGATTAATGACACCAATAAAAACAAGAAACACACACCAGCAACAACGCAGAGCACAGCAAAGTGTTGTTGAGTTTACAGATGGCGTTTGGAAACGGCCCACAACGTGTAAATAAGTGAGTGAATGCCTGACACAGCAGGCGACTTTACCAAACATCAAAACAAAGAAGAAAATAAAAATAAATAAAAGAATTTCAGTTTGGCTTTAATTGATAGTGTTAAATTGATAATAATATTGTATAATTTGAAAGTGAAAAAAAAAAACAATAAAGAAAAACACTGAAATAATTAATAAACCCCAGGTCTATGCATATGCACTGGAAGAAAAACACTCAAACGCGTTTAATTAATTGCAACAATATATTTAAAGAGTAAAAAGAAAAAATAAATAAATAAACCTATACAAGAGGATATTTTAAAATATGTATGTATATCCGAGTATGTATGAGAATGAAAAGTTATTGAAATAAAATTAATTAAAAATGTTTAATAATTAAACAATAAATTAATTAAAAGCTTTGTGCTATCAAAAGTGCATTTATTTTATTTAAATATACCATATATTATAATATACCCGTTGTTTTTTTTCTCGAAGCATTGATTAAAAACAAGACAAATGTTGGATATGTTTGCAACTACAAAACAAGTGCAAAAATTTAAATAAAATTTTAAATGAATAATTACGAAAATTTAGTTTAATAAATTAATTTCAAGAAAAATGTATAAAAATTTAGAATATTGCACAAAGTCTGTGTGTAAAAGACGCTTAATGCATCACATATTTATGGCCATTGTTTGGTCGGTAATGCTGTTATGGATTGCAACGCATATACCAGCTGTAGCTGCCGGCGGTGCAACATCATCAGCTGCAAGTTCAGTTAACAATGGTAAGTGCAAATATTTCAAATTGTCTACTATAAACTAAAGTATACTAAAGTATGCTGAAGTATACTAAAGTATACTGAAGTAAAAAGTATCTAAAGTATACTAAAGTATACTGAAGTAAAAAGAAATTAAACTGCTTTTTAAGCCAATTTAACAACGGTAATATATCATTACTTTTAAAAAGAAAGGTCTCAACTACTGGTTTTATTAGTATACCGTTTAATAAAAATAGGTCATAAAAATTAATGTTTTGTGGTCGCTGAAAAATATTTTTTTTAGCAAATTTACCTCTAAATCTTCGTATCAATTAGAGCACGCCAATATGATGAAATCAGTACTGCCGACTTCAGTGTTATACAAAATGCTCGAGAGTTATTTGTTGAAAGTTGTAGACGAAAAGATTTTGAAATAAAAAATCGTGTTGGTGAAACTTCTTTCCCTAATTTAAAAACTGTGATAACATTTGTTCTTAGTGAGTAATTTTCTAACTAGGGATCGATTCTCGTTCTGTGGTAATGTGAAATTAAAACTTTTTCATGTTTTCATAATGCTAATGATTCGCCTTCAGTGAAGAATTTAAAAAAAATATAATATTTTCGTATTAACAAAAGAAGTGTATTGAAATAAAAATTTTCCACAGTTGCACAGTATTGTTGATTCTCGTTTTATGTAATAAAACTAAGGAGATGGCCAAAAATAAAAAATATTATTTTATTTCTTGCTTATTTGTGGTTCCATGGATTTAATTTGGCTTTTTTAAATACATTTCAGACTCCATACTAATGTACAATATATTCAGTTAAAATAAGCAGAAATAGGCATAAATGGCTCAAGTCTGCTAAACCAATATCGCTTTCAGAAGAACGTGTTGTTAAAATAACAAATCCTGAAGCGGTAAGCGGAGATGGAAACCCTGAAGTAGTACTCGAAATTTCATATATGTATGTTGGGTGAGATTTATGATAGTTATGAACAATCTGACATAATTGTGGCCAACGCGTCGCTATGCCGATATATCCTATCACTACCGTTTTCAGTTTACATTATCGTTAGGGAGACAATTTCCATTGCCAGCCGCTATTTCCTTTCAAACATTCCCAAAAATCTTGGTCATTATCCCATAGGCCTGCCAGACAACCTAAGATCTTCGTAGAGTTTGTGTTAAAGGAAAAAAAAGCATTAAAAATTAATTCTCTGCCAGCCCTAAAGAAAAGCTTAATTAATTCGATTTTTATTACACATGTAATTGCATTTTCACAAATGAAATGAACGTTTTTAAACTGCTTTTTGCCAGCTTAAAACCATCCAAACCATTTAATTATTCATGATGCTTTCGTACATGTTTAAAAGCGATTTTTATGATGTGTTGATGATTGCCATCATTATCGCTACAATACATATTGCAGTGAATATTATTTTCATTAATAAATAACATGAATATTAAAATAATGCATGAATTAAAAATATTTCATACCAATGGAAAATTTAAGATACTAGGACTAGTAGTTTGTTTTCAAGTCATAGAGAAAAGAATTATTGGTATTTATATGAAATTGATAAGGCATTAAGCAATTGGGAAATTTACGATATTAAAGCCTTAATTTACTATAGAAAAACTCATATATGCAGTTCGTCCTTTTTTACAATAATAAATTGTATAAAATTGCACATGCCACTCTATGAAGTATGTATGTTCAGTGAGAAGAAAGAAATCTGTTAAATGTCATGAGAATGAAAAATAGAAAAAACTACAAAAAATAAACGCCAGGCGAAATGGACGGTTAACAAATTTAATAAAATTTTTAACGAAAATACAAAGTTAAAATATTCCAAGATCTCAAAGGAGTACAAAATTTAACAACTTCATTTAATTAAGATGTCTGAACATACCTCATCGACTTCAACTCTGTTCCATTACTGCAATAAGTCTGTCCTCATACTTTTGCGGTATCCAATTCATTGATTACTGTGAGTGCCCGAAATGCTATATTTTATTCATATTTCCCACAGACCCTTAAGGTTATTTATTATTAATAAAAATTTTAAATAAACTCATATGTATTTGTTAATGTCATTTATATATTTTGTTGTACAATAAATGCATTACATACCTCTGTCGATATATTTTTATTAAAATTTTTTATTTAAATGTTGTAATAAATTGCCCCAGCATACGAATAATAAGAGTATATGAAGTACGGAATTCAAAAGTATTCTTGAAATACAGGGTTCGGAATATGTTGTTGTTTTACTTAACTGGCGTTAATTTCAAATATCACACACTACACAACTGTTTTATACTAAACTGTGTACGAACTTTTTCAGGGTTCGAAATATTTTTTTTCTCTTGGACCAGCACTGAGGATGCATTGTGCTAGAACTAGAGGAAAGACCGGAGGTGAAGCTTCACTATCTTACAACTTTGTAGTGCTGTAGCGCTTCTGATGTCGAGGAGACGTATTAAATTTTTGAAGCTTCGTTTAAAGTAGTCATTTCTAGTAATGAGTTTACTTCGCCGGTACTACGACGAAGGATGGCGTTCTGATATGCCTGTGGCTTGCTATCAGCTGAAGCCGTGTCCAAATTGCGGTATTCCATATTGAACGAAATTTAAAATGTATTGAAGAATTTTATTTTAAATTTCGAATCGAATACCTTGCGGAACTTTCCACTTGATATTAACAATATATGCGTGTAGCTCTAAACTAGACCTTTCGATTTAATATTCACAACTTAATACTTGCACCCTTAAATTACAATTTTATATGACCCTTTGATGGCGTTTTTCTTTCTAAATTTAATAAATAATAAAAACAACCTCCCACATTAGCCATCATAACTTATGCCAACAGCCAGCAACAACTATGCATAATGAAATTATAACACTTATCATATAACAAAGAAGATGAAGAAAAAACGCATCAAGTTACCAACACTTGACATTTATCAAAATGTGTATAAAAAGTTTCTGTATGAGAGCAAAAGCATAAAGATAAAAATTGCAGATACAACAACTGTTGTAGATATAATAAAAATTACACTTAATTTGGCACATGAGAGTTTTTAAATATGAAATAATAGAGCTGGATACGTGATGCCGTACTCGCTGGCGAATGAAAATATTTCATTCACTCACGTGTACAGACAATAGTTTTCAAAATTTTTCATCGTTCCCAAGTGCTTCTACCCAACAAGTTAAAAGTGAATGTGTTCACTAAGAATTGTTATTTTCATGACTTCTTAAGCATTTGTATATCTGTATTAATTTTTATTAAATTTATGATTTTTGAACTCATGGAAAACAAATTCAAGTCTATAGATTAATGCATATGAACAACTACACAGTTGTAATTATAGTTTAACAAAATTTTTAAATGTCCTACAGAAACCCATTAACCCATTCTAATCATAGAACATTCATTGCTTCTAAGCACTCATTTAAATGAGGAGCTGTTTTGTTTAATGTAAACACATGCTCGCCACTGACATCCCTGAGTTAAAATCATGCGTTCTTCACCTACGTTGAACCAGTTTATCTGCAATAGAACCGTTACATTAACTATTTCTTTTGCATGTCTTTTTTGCTGTGTAAAGTAGTGTACAGACGGACACTGCCAGATCCATCCGGGCAGCCACAGTTTCACAGTAGGAAATTCATTCGCATGCATATGTGATTAATTTAAAATTTAATCACGATAACTAATTAATGCTGCCTGATTCACGTGTGACAGAAACAAATCTTCTCTACAAAAAAAAAAAAAAAAAAAAAAAAAAAACCGACACGACCAAAGTGATACACATCTGTGAGTACGTACGCTTCACAGTGAAGCTGTACGCAAAAACTTAGTGTGTAATTTAATTCTTATTATTAAGTTTATTATTCAATTATTATTAAGTTTATTATTCAATGAAATTTAAGAATAGAAAAACCTTTTCAACTCATAACTAGAATTTTCTTAGTTCTGAAGTTTCCTAAGGCTGCTGATACAAAACAATTTCCCTTTGGTCGCCCGGCTATTTGTAGTGAGCCAGTAGCTGGTTCGGTTACCGCCAAAGATTCTGCATATTATTTTATTATTTTTGCAATACATATAAATATTGAATCAATATATGTATTCATTCGCATTTAGAGAAACAAGCACTAATTAGTAATTTGATTACTATTTGTCCCACTGTGCAATAGCTAATAAAGAAAAAAATTCTTTGTATGAGAGCAGTGGAATGAAATAAGTGTTACCGCGTGTGCATTTTTTTCGAGTCTTTAAGAAATGCCACGATGATGCATGACGGGACTGTTAAAAACAGAAAATAAATTCCATTGTTCTTTATCAGTGTCTGTTCGCATCAATGAGGGCTCCCATTATTGTCTAGAGCAATGTGATTATCCAAAAACTTTTATTTCGTTTCGCACAACGCAAATGGCAAATGCTTAATTTTAAATAATAAATTTTTTGATTCAAACTTTAATTTATTTATTTATTTATCCTTCTGTATTTCAGTTAACGATATAGAATTAAAAATTATATATACATATGTACACACAGGCATATATATATACCTATATAATTCTCTCCATGTGGAACTTGTCAAACGGTGATGTGTAATCAACAAATTCTGGTATTGGTAACATTAATTTGGGCAGAAAAATTTAAAACTGTTGCAGCAGTGTATACAGGTGTGGACACTGCAGTACCGTTATATTCTTTTGGTTTAAGAAATATCCTGCAAAGTAATCGAAGTTACAAAATTATGATACAAGTTTAATAATTTTCAAATTATTCTGTTTTCTTTCTGTACAATTACAAGGAATTCTTCATACTAATTACTTTAATAGAGCAATCTTTTTAAAATAATGCTAGTGTCATTTATTCCACATCACGATCAGGCATGCTCACGCAAAACTAACCACGATAAATTTTTGTTCTAGTGAAATTTGTAGATAATCATTCATATTCCGTATGATAACATCACTGTGCCCATTCATTTTAATTTAATTCTTTCAAAGGTACTGATCCAGTAACTTGTGGCGGTGAATTATTGTCTTTTTAAATATAAGATTTTCTCATATAATTCGTTTCTAATTTTATCTACTAGGTCTAATTGTTGTTCAAGGAAAGTATTAATTAATTCCCTACGAAAAAGATGTAAGGCGGATGCCAGACACATCACTATTCCCTTCAATATTTTTATTTGAGTATGTTTGTATGCAAAAAATAATCACACATACACGTATATAATTACGAATATCAAAATGTCACATAAGCCAAGCATAGCGCCTATACTAGGTTCTTTAATTGATGTTGGGGCTTGCGTTTATGTGTTTCACAGACCTGAAGTACCACAAGAATATTTTTTTTTTGTTAATTTTCTTCACAATTGTAGACACGCTTGTGCGCATTATGTGCTGGTAATAATTAATTTTTTCATTTCCTATAAATGGTAAATAACATACCTCTTATACTTATTTAAGCAGCTTAAAATAAATCCCCCTTAATAATTATAACCGCAAAACAATGAATGCGATGACATTTCGAAAGCTTAATTTTCCATGCCTGAATCACAAATGCTTGTGCAAATTCAAGTATCCACGTGGCGTGTGTGATCATTCACCGCAGCATTGAGTGTTTGTGTGCGTGTTAAAGTGTATGTTTATGTTTAACTGTAAATGTACAACATGATGCTTTACATACCAAAAACTGACACTTAACATGAAAAATCTGTTCATTGTGCTTTTCTTTTGACTTGTTTTCAAGGGAAAATGAAGAGAAGAAAATAAAGAAGAGTTATTCATGGTGCGCAGGGGTAAGTAAAGGAAGCGGAAACATTTTTATAGTTTTGTTTATGCATTTAATGGGGATTATTATATGGCAGACAGACAATACTTGTTTTATATGCATGTACTATAAGAGTCTAGAAATTAACATAAATATCTGAGCGGGTGGCCTGAGTGCGTTTATTTGTCTGAGGGTTTTGGGTTAACTTTTTCTTCATTGTTTTTTTGTTTTTGTTTTTAGTGATACACGTGCTGAAGTATCATTAATAATATAATTATGTCAACAATATGTAAAACGTTTGTTGGCTTTAGAAGGCCAAGGTTGATGAAAATTTTCATTAGACTATTAAAAATAAATTTAGAATGACAGCAGGCGATTAGACGTTTATCACTGAAAAGGGTGAAATATTATTTTAGAAAATTTATTCAGTGTTTTGTAATTTTTCATTTTTAACTGTGGGTTTGCTGAAGCTTGGGTTTCTTTATTCAAAAAAAAAAAAATAAATAAATAAAACCGTTTTGCTCTATATGTCTGTAAGTGCTTAATACTCTGTTTTGCGTTTGTGGTTTTCTTGTCTAATACTGGTCTAGAAGCTTCAGATATTATATACGAACTAAAATTTAATGAAAAAATAGAAGGAAGTGACAGGCTGTCATTATGTGAAACATCGCATAAGAAACAGTATAGGAATCAAGTTTAAGTTGACATTTCCAACTATTTCAAAAAACTTCCTTAATCTCTATACAAAAGTGGTCTTTAATGATCTTCAATTTACTCGTATTTACACAAGTGTAACAAAATATATTTTCATTTGTTTTCCTTGGCCCAGAGTATTATTATTTTTGTATTAATTACCATATGGAGCAAAAACAAACTTACAAATCCAGACCACATTTAAGGCCTCATTTAAGCAGATGTCTGACACATATGTATGTATGTAAATACACTTTACATACACGCATACATACGCAGATAAATTTATATGACAATGCCGCTCTCATGTTAAAATCAACGTTAAAAATAAACCAAAATGTTTAATTGCCTATATTTATGAGATGATTTCGAAATTATTCAAAATTTTCATACGTATACGTGTAAGTCAGTGAGTGCATGCGAACAAAAGCATTTATTTTTAATATTTTAAGGTTATAAAGGCTTAACAACATCTATCAGTTGACTGATTTAAATGTCGGGGCTTGGAGGAGGGCTTCTCTGTTCTCAAAATATTAATATTAATTAAAAATGTTGGAATTTTAATTAATTGTTCAAAAACAAAGACATAATGTAGAGTAAAGACAGGCAGTCAACGAGCTTAATTCTTTCACAGCTCTTATGTTGGGCATTTTATTGATTTGTTAAACAGAGTTGCAGCATCTATGCATACATTTTTAAGGCAAAGAAAAGCCATTTCACGGTAAATGGCTATGGAATGTGCTCTAATGAAATCAAAGAACTTGTTACCGAAACCCGTTTATTCCTGCGCCCAACACGGTCATTATTAGGGGCGCATCCATTTGTGATCGATTTGGCAGTGAATCGCTCTACGCATTACAGAGAGAACTCGTTTTCGGCCGTGCAGCGCGTATGTGGAATAAACTTCCTGCAGAGGTTTTTGTTGTCTCTTTTGACGTGGGAAAATTGAAATCTAATGTCCAAAAACACTACTACTTCTATCCTCCTTCCATAACCTTATTTCCAGCACAATGCATCGCATTTGTAGGGGTCATCTCCTTGAATGCTGGTTAAAGACAAAAAAAAAATAATTTAATATTTATTTCGAACATTTGCTCAATGTTTTGTGCAAAGATTGCCTGCTACTAGGTGTTCACTTCTATAAGAAAGGCTGTAGGAGCAAAAGAGATCATAAAAAAAGTGGTTTTCACCGCTGCTGATTCAAAAACACATTGCTTTAGTATTCTCTAAATCACCCTCGTTAGCAAGTTGCTGTGCAAGTTACATTCTTTGTTAAATATATAATAAAGGACACAAAACAACAAGTTCAACAGCACTTCATATTATACATATGAAACACACATATTCATGCAATATTTTATGATATGGGATGATATGGCTTTAAGCCAAATACCAAAATCATAAATGTAAATGACATAATTTTAAGTATAACGACAAAGCATTGTAAATTACAAATTAAAGAACTCTAGTTTGCAAAATAATCTACAATTGGTTTTTGTTGTAGAAAATATTTAACGACTTATTTCTTGAAGGCAGATAAACTTATTTTAGCTTTAACATATGTTTAGGCGTTAAAGTGTGTTTATTATTACCGAGAGCATTCTGGATAATCAATTTTCCCGGTTAATTGAGTACGAATTTATATATATAAATAATAATTTAGATAGAAAAGAGAACACTATTTAGGGATAAGTAGGCCATTGTAAAAGTAAAAATTTAATTTCATGAATTCATTAAACACCTGAATATGTTTCCAGATAATCGTATGCAGTCGAGGAATTTACTCCATTCGTTTTATTGAAATCATGTTTGATAAAATTTAAAAATTAGCGATGAAAATTATTTTCGTAATCACGGTTAATCGAAGCCAAAAATTTAAATCGATGCAAAAACATCTCCATTTTGTTCACCAGTATAACTAATGTTACCGGTTAATCGAATAACGGAGAATCTATTGTCCCACTGTAAATTGATATTTTAATTAAAATTAGGAAAAGGAATACAACGGAAATAAAAATGCTTATTATTATTTTTGCATGAAATTAAATTGAATTGAGACCATAAAATTTTATTATTACAATTAAGCCAACACGCTAACTACTCAGGCCACTCAGCACCACTTTTGCAATAGATAACTCTAGATTCTTTATGTCTAACAACGCTATGTTATGTTAAGTTAAGTTACCATGTTAACATAACTCTGTTATAATAATTGGCTTCGCAGTTTGCTGCCTGACTTCACATCACTGCTACTTCCCCATACTTGTGTTTTAAATCCTGACAACATTCAAGTTTTTTTATATCTTCTTTTACTTATTTCCTTTTTAATAATGTGAAATATTATTCATATTGCCGGCAAAGCACCCACGATTTTTTGCGGTACCTTCGCACCATTTGCCAAGAGAGAGAGAGAGAGCGATACAATTGTTTGCCTAAAGCTGTTTCTAATAAAGTTCACAGGCAAAACACATGTTTTGCTCACAAAATATTTTTCGAGTGGCTTTGGAGCATTAAATATGATTAAAACATGAGTGTTTTTATTTTATTCTTTAAAACAAAAACAATCTAAAAAAAATACCAACCATGACGATTTAGGAAAATAATAAAAATTGTTAAATGCTGGTAACGGTTAAGATGATTTTGTGTTATTTTTTTATGAAGAAGATTTTTAGGAAAATTTTATACAAAATCAAGTCCCGTAAAATATTTAAATTTAAGCAATTTTTTATTGATTGATTTATTTTTTGTTGAGGTTTATGTCGAAAAACACATGTTTGTGTTAATTTGCATATTTACACAAGACATGATACGTAAATATATGTGTGCGTGTGTCTGTGGATATGCTAATACAAATCGTTTGAAAATAAAATAAGTATTTTTATAATCGGCTGCCACAAATCTCTTGTACCCTGCATTTCGCTGGCGAACGATTTTTTAAAGAATTAAAATTTTTTCAAGACAAAAAATTATTTTTTTTTTCTCACTTAGGATCGCAGTACATAAATTTTCTGGTGTTACAAACTTAGTGACCTACTAATAAGCCTAATACTCATACTATAGGCTGTTATATAAATGTAGCACAAACATTTTATCTGCAAATCAAATTTTCCAATTATAAATAATTTCTACATTTGATTCTTAATTGGCATTTAATTTTGCCAAATTAAAGCTTAATTAATTTTAATCACACATATTATGTCTGCAAGATAGTGAATTGCTGGGAAAACGAAAATATCATCGAGATTAAAAAACTGATAATATTATAAGTATATATATACATTATATTATGGTATATGATATCAAAACAAAAATACTAATAATAATTTACTAATCAGCTGTTGTCTAACTATTGGGTAACCAATGACATTTGACCGTTTGACTAATAGTAACAAAAAGCTGTGAATCAAATATTACTGGTTAAACTATTGCTATTAGCTAACTAATGACAGTGAATTTGGGCATAAATAAGCGAAGTACTAGCGACCACACAATTAAAAAATGCCCTCTATAAGCAAACTAACTGGCAGGTAGAAAAGAAAGGTAACATCTCTTTCGAGATCAGAAGTTTTAAAAGTTTTATTATTATTACGGTAATTTTTTTTTTAAATATAAAAAGTACAAAAGAATTTGCATTATTTTCCATTACATATTCTATTTTTTTTTGTCTCTCTCCAAAACTTTGTAACGAAACCTTAGAAAAATGGTTGCATAAAATTATCGTTTATATAAAGCCCAAATGTATGCTTTGTATTTTTTTCAGTTAGATGTAATTCATTCAGATTTTGTTTATTTACAAAAAAAAAGCACGCTTTTGTTGCCATAATAAACCCAACTGTATTCATTTCAAAATGCAAGTTTTGTATCTTTCAGATGCTTTTTAATTTAAATCTGTTTTTTTTAACTTTCAAAGGTAAATATGCATTCTGCTGCATATTACCACACATTTCGTATTTAATATTTACACAAAAATTTTCTTTAGAATTTATAATTTGCTTAAAATTCCTGTTGATGTTATTTTGCTGTAAAGTGAAAACTTTTCCACTCAATTTAATTTATTTTCTGGGCGGAACAGAGAAAAGGATAAAGAAATAAAGCAGCATTGTATGTGTAGTGCTAATAAAATGTACTATGTTTTCTGTTTATTTATTTATTTGCTATGCAAGAACAAAAAAATTTCCCATGCTCATACAAGTATTTTAAACGATTTTATGTTTTTGCTTGTAGAACATTGCAAAGTTAAGTAGCAGTTTTACACACACACTAACACACACGTTAAATTTGGAGAAAAACCTAATAAGTTTGCCTTTGAATCTTATGCTGTACTTTCGATAGTCAAGGAAAGAAAAACGTTACAAAAATATGAACAGTGGCAATTTCCGTCAACTTCTTCTGGGAATACGAATTAAAAGTTTTACTATGAAAAAAATTAGCAATAGAACAAATTGCGAGAAACTATACAGGAGCATTACACAAGGCTAATACGATTTGAAGTATTTTTAATTACGTAGATTGTTGAAAAAGAAATGATTTGTTGTAACGAATCCATTTGGAATTGACAAGGGATTATTCGTAAGCTCCAGCTGCTTTAAATATGTAGAAAATGCATACTTTTAGGAGCGGAAAAAAAAATACAAAAACAGACTTAATCGGTGCCGCTATATAATGCGTACTTCTAAATAAAAGAAGAAAATTATTGTATTGCACTCGCAATGTGTAGCAACAAGTGCCTTTAGCGTTCCTAATTAGAATACAATTTTCCTGAAACAGTGCTTTCGCAACCACATTTCAAAATACTCGTACATATGTACATCTTCAAGTTTGTAATAACAATTGCAGCTCTCAGTTAATGGTAATTTAACAATAACAACAATAAAAGAAAACAAACTTAATAATACAATTTTCTTACATCTGCGGTAGCAATTAGAAAATTTCTTGTCTATCTTCAACACAACAATGTTCATTAACAAAACTGCCACTAATTTATAGTGAAAGTAGTAGAAACAATAACTAAGCACCTGGAAAAATAATGAACAAAGCATTTCAAGTTATTGCTGGTGCTTTACAACCAACAGAGAGAGATAACAATTGAATAGTCATAGCGCCAAAGTACCATCATACGATGCTCGTATAAACAAACGGAGAATACAGTAGAAAGTAGTCGAAACAGGAGAAATCAAAAGTAATTGCTATTGTGCTGGCTGTGATACTCGAGGCAATCGGAGAGTTGCCACAAAACTTTTTCATCGTAGAGGTTAAATCTGGAGAAATATTTGCAACTATTTCGCTAGGCCTAGCTCAAAAATAAACACAACAAAAAAACTAATCATTAGTGAATAATTTTTATTCTCCTGCCCGAATTTAAAAAAATCATTCGCAAAGAGCATGTCTACTATAACAAGTTATGTCTACACTTCTGTTTTTCTAAATGTGCCGTAACTGATTTTCTATACACTGACGAGATTTATATTATACGAGTGACTTTTCTAAGTTTGAGGAGCGTCAACAAACTTCTGTTAGGTCGGCAGGTTGCTGGACGTAAAGAAAGGTTCCAGCCCCTTCGAAATTATGACGGTCTCGTTGTAATATCACGTCCTGTAGCGACACAGAACCACAGTCTCTGCTAGGAATCAAACCTAGAACCCCCAACTGGTGAGCTAGCTGGACTACTGGGCTCCCAAGCTTCTGTTAAGTGAAGTAAAATCTTTTTACAGCAATTTAATTTTGTTTTACAAACACAAACTCTACGAAACTATTAGAGCATGTGTGTAGAAATAGACAGGGTCTAGCGCCATATGTCATGGGCATTAGGTATACAAACGCTTGGAGGGCTAAATACTAAATAGGATACAAATCTTCCTATCTGGCTACACTGGCTTGAAATGCAATATTAAATGCGTTCGCATACAAAGTTAAATGCACATATAGATACGAGGAGTTCACTGGAATAAGAACATGCTCTGTTGGCCAATTGGTAGTTGGCAAAAAATTAAATCGACTTATAACCAACGGTCGGATTGGCGCACTCATGTGCAGTTATTTTATTTTTATGGAGCAAAATATGCAATTATTTTAAATGAATAGCGCAAATTTAGGCAAGAAATGCAGTGAGGGTGCTGGTGGCTGAGGTTGTTAGCACGTTGACTACAGCATCATAAGTCCTGTGTTGAGAGCCCAGTATTCGACTAAATCTTATAAACACCCCGCATTTTTTAAGATGAAATTAGTCTCCCTCTTTCCTGGGTGTTGTTAGCATCATCGGCGTAGTAAAATTATTCATAAAATGGATACTAAAACAAAGCTTCAAAATTGCCTACGTCTCCTTGACATCAGAGGCGGTGCTATACTGCTATAAAACAAGAAACGTCCAAAAGCAGATAGTAGGGGTCATCACCTGAGTGCTGGTCCAAGATAAAAAAAAAAACAAAGACGACACCATTAGTGGCAACCACCATCAATTGCAAAAAAAAATTCACTTAACATTCATGGCAAATTAACTGAGTTGCCGGCAGGGTTAATTCTTTTTATAAACGTTACCAATTCACAAATGCAGGCATTAACTGACAATAACAACCCCAACAACAACATGCTCTCGACAAGCACGAAAGGTGTACAAATGGTTGAAAATGTATGTGCAAACACACCAGCGTGCATACTCGTGCATGCATGCAATGATTTGCTTATGCAGTGAAGTATTTACACATGCTTTTGTAACTTTCTTACGTGCAAATTGTTCAAAAGGCAAGATGTTAAACGGTTAATTTTAAAGTGACTATAAAGTTCACATTTACGAAGCCTTCAAGAGAGAAAATATACAAAAGGAAAATGCTTAAGAATTTTAGACATTCAAGTTTACGTTGTAGATTATGGTTAATGGGTTTTGTTAAATGCACATTATAAATTTATAAGACCAAGATTAATTTTAAACAATAATTCCAAGTACGTATAATAAATTGAAAATAATTTAAGTAATTTAAGGCAAGAGTGTCGAATTTTGTTACAACTGAAATAAAAATTCACTGGTCTGTCACAGAGTTTTATTTTGTAATTTTACCTCTTCACAGAAAAAGTGAACTGAATAATTCACAATTTCTAAAGGGTAAATTTGAGAGAAATTTTCATTTTCTTTATACTTTTTAATATAATTAAGCTAGTATCGGCGCAAGTATTCCAATTTGCGACGATTTTTGGCGTGCTTTATCGGCGCACATTTCTTTTGCTTAAGTAAAAATTTTTTTTTAATTAAAAGTTTAATTTAGTAATACGAACAGAGTCAAATTCTTGAAATTTCTTAGTAGTTTTTGCTACCCTCATGGAAAGGAAAAAGAAGTAAAAACAATAAAAGCGGCAGCAGTGCCTCACGAAAATCAACATCCTAGCAAGCGGCCTATGAACCAGCGCAAATGGAGATTGCTGTGGACTCACCTCTTTTGTTCGTGGTTCAGAAACTGAGGAAGGGAAGGTTCCACTCAATAGAGACGCTAAAAAGCAGCTAAAATAATTTCTGGGTAAGGAACATGAGATTCTTCATGTCAAGCAACGAAGCTTGCTCAACATTCAGCTGCTATGTAGCGACAACGCTCTATCAGCACAACTCCGAATCATACGAGATCCGTGGTCTGTCGTTTTTGTGATAGTGAGACACTGTCCTGCACTCGGCAGACAGAGGTGTCTCCATCTGGGTGGAACTGTGGTGCCTCCACACAACCTGTGGAACACCACACCTGAAATCTTCCGGAAACAACTGACACAAACGCACATCAGAAAAAATGCAAAATCTTTTTATGACTTAGTCCGAAACTGGATTTCAACGTAAGAATTTTTGGGTTTGTAGTCAAAAGTCCACAGATTTATATGTTTTCTGATATTTTATTAAATTCAATGAAATATTCGAAATATGATTTCTTCTGTGTGTGCGTATGTGTGTGTGTGTGTGTGTGTGTCTGTGTAAGTGTGTATGGGTGTCATAAGTCAAGGTCTTTTCTCGTATTACCACTTTGTATGCTGTTGCTTATGAAGAAAAAAAGACAACCTAAAACTCATAAACATATTTGCATAATGCACAAAAATATTTAAACACTAATTGTAACATACACGAGGTTTGTCCTAATAAGTGGTTGGAACATTTTTATTCTTTCCCATGCCAAACACTTCAGAGGCTAAAAGGGAACTTTACACATTAACCTGACCTACTTGAAGAGTAAAATGTACTGGGCCATTCCTGCTATTCAGTTTATTTACGTATATTTTTAGGCAAACGTATAACAGTTTCAACAAAAACATACATTTACAGCACATTATGTGGGTTACCTGGCCACAAACTAGTGCATAAGCGTACATAATCTTCAACACGTATCCATAAAATACTTTCATATGCATGCGAACTAATGTCCATGTGTGAGTGTATACATGAATAACAAGTGCCATTATCATTATATGTATCTTGTGTTAGCCATGACGAAGAGAATCATGGTTCTTCGCAAAAAAAAAAAAAAAACAGAATGGCCAAAACATCAAGTGCGATTTCCGTTTTGTTGGCCTTAAAAACGACAAATGAGAATATAAACCAAACAAAACAGAAAAAAGGAAAAGAGAAAAAACACAAAACCAAACACAAAGAACATAATCATGGCAAATTACAAGTGTATCATGTTGGGATAATGCTTCAGCTCCGGCCAAGTTAATTTTGTGAGAAACAACACATCCACCCGCACACACACACTAAACATTATTGAGCTACACAAATTAAATATCGAATGACTTTCTACCAAATTGCGTTCAAATGGATTTGTGCTCGTGCATGTAGGATTGGAAATTGCCAGACTTTGGTGGTAGTGAAAAATGTGCACTTCTTCACACAATGCGAAAACAGAATTCTATCTTTACTAGTGGTTCTTTCAATTTGGTTTAATTGTGGGACTGACGTCGGCTGACTCAACATTCAGAAGATATTCGCCTGAAGACCTGGTCTGACAAAATTATCAATAGCCCCTGTATTCATATAAATACTGCAAAATGTAATTATGACACACAAATGTGTTTAAAATGCCAAAAAAAGTATATAGTTTTCTTTGTAATTTGATATGTTTTTTAATTTAAAATTATTAAAAAAAATTATTAAAAAAAAAATTATAAAAAAAAAATTATTAAAAAAAAAATTATTAAAAAAAATAATTAAAAAAAAATATTAAAAAAAAATTTAGATTTTTTAATTTAAAATATTTCCTATTATTCCTGATGATGTTAACAAGCTGTTAACGAAATATCGAATAATAAAAAACAAAATAAGATAAAAAAAGACCTCAGGCTTAATAAATATATATCAAAAAATATAATAAAAAAGGTCAATTAATAATATAATTAAAATTTAATTGAAATATTTTGAAATAAATTACGTAAGTAAGTAATTTTGGTTTTTCTTTCCTCAAAGTTCATGCTTCGAAAAAAATTTACTCTAAATTCCTTCGTGAATGACTGCGTTGCCAGAAAGTACTCCTGCGCGAAGGATTCTAATCATTTACATTTACAACATTAACGAGCCTTTCACTAATTTTACTTTTTAGCCATTTAATTATAGCTTTCACAATAATGCTGTTGGCCTCCATCAAAATATTATTAAGAAACACTTTGTAAATCTCTCACGTTCAGTTATGATAAAATAATCTTTCAAAGTTAAAACGAAGGCGATAAAAAAAACAATTAAAATTTAGAAGATATCTGCAAAATATACAAAGTTTCATTTAATCAGTCAATTGAGAAAAATTAATTGATATATGTACATATGTAAGTCAGTAAGTTCTAAAATAAGCAAACGGCTCATAGTTAGCAGGGATTAATTATATAAAACACGAAAGCCTAATCAATTACATAGCATATGTATAAGTATGCATATACATGAATACATACAATATACATACATACATACATACATTCATTCATACATATATTCATACAAAAAATCGTACCGGTTTTTTGCAATAAATTAAAACTTACCAAAATATATGATTACAGACTTCTGCACAGTTCATTTTATTTAAGATATTTCTATTACATACTTTATTTAAGTTTTTTTACATTAATTAATTTAGCTTCATTTATTTTCCTTTTCTTTTTATTACACGACGATATTAAACAATATTTTATTTAAAAATAAAACTTCATTTAATTTTTAAGAACATCTGCTCTGATTATTGATATACTCGTTGTACATACTTATATGTACGTATGTTTGTGTGTAGAATAACTTTTTCTATTAATAAACGTGCGGCACAAAAATTTTTATTAACCAAGGCAATATTTTTCGCATTTGCTCTTAATATATATGTCTTCTAACCGGCCGTTTTTATTTTTGTTTTACTTTCCAAATACCACAAATTAAAATTTATTTTCTCCGCCGACGACGCGAAACACTTGTTTACTTCCTTCCGTGGCGGCTACTGCGCATAACCGAACACTTCTCCTTTAAAACACGACCCGCAATGAAATGAAACAAGGGGCTGTTGGAGGAGCACTGCCTGGAAACTTTTTTCTCCTATGCTTCCCCTAAATGCATATGTACAAACATATATATATATATATATATGCATTCATATTTCTTTTCATTTTCTTTAATTAATGATTGATTTTCACTTTATTTTGTTACTTTCATGAAGAAGAACATTAAAATATCATCGTTTGCACTTTTATTAACATTTTTACTTGATGTTAATAAATATTAAGCCACTAATATTAATTTTAAATAACTTTTAAGGGAGACCGAACAAGAACACGACCGAACACTTCAACACATGCGCTTAAACTAGTACTCTTTCATTGCATTCTTAATAACTCACCATTCGGTGTTGCCACAACCACGAAAAGTTTTAGAAGACTGGGTGACAAGTGCAATAAGACAAGCGGAATTTTATTGTAATTTTTAGGAGAATTTAAATGTAAATCAAATTCCATTACAAAATTATTTTCATAAATCAACAGTATATTTCTAAATAAGGCATATAATAAATAATTGAAGTGGAAACTGTGAAATCAGCAAAATAGCAATAAAGTGTTTAACAAAGGAGGTAACTCCAGTAAATTGTAACACAAAAACATTGAAAATTTAAACAACATTGTCTAGAAGAATTTTTGTCGCCAATGAGTAAAAGCTCCCCAAAAGGCATTGGTGATTTAAACAGATACACATGATGAAATCAAGATACCATGCTCAAATTCACAAACATTTTTAAAACAAAAGTAACACAATGATGTTGGAGTATTATATTCTTTTCACTCATTTTTATGCTTTATTTTTGCGAACAGTGATCGCAAAATTTTCACCATTTTTGTAGTGAATTTTAGTAATTTCACTGCGTTGCTGAAGCATTCATACATATATCGTTCTGTTTTTATTAATGTCGGCTATTGAAAATGAGATATTATTTTAGAACTGCCGTTACAAAAAACTTCTTCTTTTTTTTTTGCATTATGTATTTTACATTTTTGTTTAAAAAATTTTTTGGTCGTGGCAACGCTGAATACAACCAAAGAAACTATTACTTACTACTCATGTTTTTTTATAAGAAAACAGTGCAGTGATGTTAATTTATTTTTTATCACCGTATTTAGCTGAAGACTGCAGTATACAAAACTGTTCTTAATTCGAATTTAGTTGAGGATGTGGTGTTGTATGCAAATTGGAATTTTTTAACCGATTGAAATATTTATTTCGGCTGATATCTTCACTCATCTGACGTACCTTGTGTCTGATCAGTCAGACGAGGATATCATGTACTATTCTTCTTTCCTGCATTTTCTTCTTAGGTATACTAATATGTGCCACCCAAATATACATATGTATATCAATAACTTGCATGTAGTTTGTTAACCAGTTGATTGCAGACCATACTTGAAATTTCCCATTCAAAGCAAATTTGCAGCATTCGACTCGGGGTTTAAGTCCAAAAAAATTAATGCGTATCGTAAATCTATAAAAGTAGCAAATTTGCAATAGCGATATCTTTCTACCACTTTACGGGTTTTTTGCGGCTGCTGATAAATTTTTAAAGTCTATAAAAATCAGTGAATATCTAAAATCGATTTTACGACGTCTGTTGGAGTTATTAAGAGAAAAGAAAATAAAATACATATTTTTGTAAAATTTTATTTAAAAATCTATTGAACCGAATCGGCTCCTTATCGCACGACATCTAAGGGAACTCGATATCTTTCAAAATAATTACGTTCTTTCGTTTCTTTTACGTATTTCTGTTCTAAGTATTTAGCAGAAGTAAATTTTTTAGTGATTTTTTTTTATAGCTTTTACAATTCTCATCAAGTATTAGAACCGCATAGTATTGTTAAAAAACTTTAAATTTGAAGTGTTTAATATATTATTGTGTAGGCAGAATCATTCCTCATTCAATATAACATTTACTTAAAATTATGAATGTAATAGATCCCACAGCTTAAAAGCACAATGATTTCAGTACGCTTAACAGCACTGTAAGAAACAGTTAACTTTGTCTGCACAAAATCTTAGCATATTTTATTGCTCTCACTATTTTCCCCTATTTTTCCATTGAATAAAAAGGGGAAACTAATAACTTGTAAATAGCGGAGTCCGTACCACCTTAACCCACTTTACAATTAATACGACTGCATGTGAATAGAAACCAAAACAAACTAATGAATGAGAGATCAATGCTGCATAGGATAAGAGTGAAAAAAAAGGAAGAACATGTTTTTTTAACAGGCAATGAAATAAATAGCAAATTCAATCGGAAACAAAATATCTAATAAAAAAGATTGCATTTTGCCATTAAGAAGGAGCAACGTTTTACTTTTGTTTTTCTCAGTGGTTGCAGGTATGTATGTATATCAAATAAAAATATGGCCACAAAAGACGGGAGAATTTAATTTAAGTAATTTCCGTGACGCCCGAAATACCTGACAATTCACCTTTCTGAAAACCTAAAAATTTCTTTTTTAATTGAATAGACATTGTATAAATACAAATACGCTTTTCGATTAAAGTAAATGATGTGAACACCTGAAAAATGTTAATTTTGATACACATATGCAAATCTTTTCACAATTGTCTAAAAGTTTTGAAACTAATTTTGGGAGTTGTTGAATAAATGTTTGGAATTTCTTAACTTTTTTAAAAAAATTTGGCTAAAGGTCAGCTGCCGATTTTGGCAGTAGCACCATATGATTTGTAAAACATATAACAATTATAGATAAATAATCTTAATTCATTTTGACTGGCGTTAAATAAAAAAACAATATGTAGTACGTAGTTGGCTTTGTATTTTGAAATATTTAATAATAAATTACAAGATATGTACGCATCTTCAGGTTCATATTTGTCAAAGTTTATTCTTCGAAAAAAAGTTTTTCTAAATTTATTAATGATTTTGGCGTTTAAAAAAAGCTTTTGGTGCATGGTAGTACTCCTGCGCGTAGAATTCAAATTAATTTATATTGATTGATTAATTATTAATTTTACTTTTTAGCTCTTTAATTAGAGTTTTCACAATATTGCTTTTTTATTCATTAAAATATTATTAAGAAAATTTTTGTAAATTTCTCCCGTTCAGTTATGATAATGAAATAATTTTTCAAACTTGCTTTGACGCGATAAAAATTATAAATAAAATTAATAAAATCTCTGCAAAATGTGAAAAGCTTCACTAAATCAACTAATTGAGAAAAATTTACTGATATAGGTACATAAGTTAATCCGAATTAAGCGACCGGTTAATAGGTAGTAGGGATTAATATTATAAAAGACGAACGCCTAATCAATTATATAGCATATGTAACAAATTTACACACATTAACATATAGATATACATGTACATATATACATACATATTTACATATCCATATGAATATGTGTATATACGTTCATACAAAAGTGCAAGCAATAAATTAAAACTTACCAAAATATATGATTACAGACTTCTCTCCTCTTCTCTACATTTTATTTCATATATTTCTAATCCATACTGAACTTAATTTTTATTTTAAATTAATAAATTTAATTTTTTTATTACACAACGATATTAAATAACTTTTTATTTATAAATTAAATTTTGTTTCATTTTTATGAACTTTTTTTGCTTTGCTTTTCCGTATTGATGTCTGAATGTATGTTTGTGTGTAGAATAACTTTGTCTCTTATAAAACGTGCCCCACAAAACTATTTTCTTAACAAAGGCAAAATTTTTCGCTTTGCTCTTAAATTATTTGTCTCTTCTGACCGACCGTCTCTATTTATGTTTTAAATTGCAAAATTAAACACAAATATAAAAGTTGTTATCTCCGCCGACGACGCGAAACACTTGTATACTACCTTCCGCGGCGGCTACTGCGCATAACCGAACATTTCTCCTTTAAAACACGACCCGCAATCAAATGAAACAAGGGGCTGTTGGAGAAGCACAGCCTGGAAACATTTTTCTCCTATGCTTCCCCTAAATACATATCTACATACATATATATATATATATATATGCATTCATATTTCTTTTAATTTTCTTTAATTAATGATTGATTTTCACTTTATTTTGTTACTTTCATGAAGAAGAACATTAAAATTTCATCTTTTGCACTTTTATTAACATTTTTACTTGATTTTAACAAATATTAATAATATTAATTTTAAATAACTTTTAAAGCAGACCAAAAAAGAACACGACCGAACACTTCAACGCATTCGCTTAAACTAGTACTCTTTCATTGCATTCTTAATAACTCACCATTCGGTGTTGCCAGAACCATGAAAAGTTTTAGAAGATTGGGCGACAGTGCAATAAGACAAGCGGTATTTTAATGTAATTTTTAGGAGAATATAAATGTAAATCAAATTCCCTTGGAAAATTATTTTCATAAATCAACAGTATTTTTCTAATTATAGCAGATAAGAAATAATCAAAATGAAGTCAGTGAAATTAGCAAAAAGGCAATAAAGTGTTTTACTATCGGGGTAGCTCCCCTTTATTTGGAACACAAAAACTTTCAATATTTAAACAACATCGTTTAGAAAAATTTTTGCCGCCAATGAGTAAAAGCTCCCCCAAAAGGCATTGGTGATTTAACGCCATACTTATTTTTAATATGTTTTTTTAAGGTAGTGTTTGAAATTGGAGTAACAATAAAACAGTGAAACACATATCACATTGGACGATGTTCCAGAGCGTCAGTAGAATTGGCTACCCAACTGTCGCCGATCAGCCTCTTTGCTTTGAGGTTTTATTAATATATAATTATATGACTATTGAACGAAAATCAATTGAGATAACCAAGTATTGCGCGCTATAATTAAAATATGGCAAGATCAATTTTCAAAAAGATACACATGATGAAGTCAAGATGCAATGGAATATTGAAGCTAAACTGCCTTTCATTTGAAATAAGACCATGTTTAAATTCACAAACATTTTTAAAATAAAAGTAACACAATGATGTTGGAGTACTATATTCCTTTCACTCAATTTTATGCTTTATTTTTGCGAACTGTGATCGCAAAATTTTAACCATTTTTGTAGTGAATTTTAGTAATTTCAGTGCGTTGCTGAAGCATACATACATATATCGTTCTGTTTTTATTAATGTCGGCTATTGAAAATGAGATATTTTTTTAGAACTGCCGTTACAAAAAACTTCTTATTTTTTTTTTTGCATTATGTATTTTACATTTTTGTTTAAAAAATTTTTTGGTCGTGGCAACGCTGAATACAACCACAGAATCTATTACTTACTGCTCATGTTTTTCTACATAAGAGAACAGTGCAGTGATGTTAATTTAAGTTTTTACCACCGTATTTAGCTGAAAATTGCCGCATTTACTTGAAATTTCGCATTCAAAGCAAATTTGCAGCATTCGAATCGGGTTTTAAGTCCAAAAAAATTAATGCGTATCGTAAATCTACAAAAGTAGCAAATTTGCAATAGCGATACCTTTTTACCACTTTACGGGTTTTTTGAGGATTCCGATAAATTTTTAAAGTCAGTGAAAAATCAGTGAATATCTAAAATTGATTTTACGATGTCTGTTGGAGTTATTAAAAGATCTTTTTCAGAATTTTTTGTCAACGATATCTTTCGAACAAATCATCATACTTTAGTTAAATTGGCAGCAGTCGACATTTTTTCTTGAGGTCAAATTGTTGCACTTGATCGGCTGATTGTTTAAAATTTATTAGGAAAAACATACATATTTTTGTAAAATTTTTTTTTAAAAATCTACTGAACCGAATCGGTTCCTTATCGCACGACATCTAAGTGAACTCAATATCTTTCCACCTCGACAAATTTTGTTCCAACCCATTGATCAGTTATTAAGTTATGAAACACACACTCCCATACTTACATACATATATACATCCATGTTGATATCACCGCCAAATAGTCGGAGTAGACTCCCATAACCTAAAAACTTCCAAATCCATATAATGAAAAGTCATTCTTCAATTTTCCTATAGCGGGAAGCTCAAAAACTATTAATGATTCCGTGCATCAGAAATCACCGCGACCAAAATATGCAAAAACAAATAATTACGTTCTTTCGTTTCTTTTACGTATTCTGTTCCAAGTATTTAACAGAAGAAGTAAATTTTTTAGTGATTTTATTTATTTATTTTTATAGCATTTACAATTCCCATCAAGAATTAGAACCGCATAGTATTGTTAAAAAACTTTAAATTTAAAGTGTTTAATAAATTATTGTATAGGCAGAATCATTCCTCATTCAATATAACATTTACTTAAAATAAAAATTATGAACGTAAGAGATCCCACAGCTTAAAAACAAAAACATTTAAGTACATTTAACAGCACTGTAAGAAACAGTTAACTAGTACTCTTTCATTGCATTCTTAATAACTCACCATTCTGTGTTGCCAAAAACACATTTTTACAATGGAATTGTTAAAAGTTGCTTTTAAGAAAAGTACATTTTAAGAAAATTACCATTTAAAAATGTCCAAGAAAAAAAATTCTCCAAATTGTGAATTATTCAAACACTAACTTAAAAAACATATTACAAATAAGTACTTGAAGCCGATAAATTACGAATACCTTTTAGGGAACTTTTCCTCAGCCACCAAATTTTTTTTCTACACTATATAGTTAAAATATTGAATGTTTTTGCTGTTCCAATTTAAAGGGAGCTACCCCGATAGTAAAACACTTTATTGCCTTTTTCCTAATTTCACTGACTTCATTTCGATTATTTCTTATCTGCTTTATTTAGAAAAATACTGTTGATTTATGAAAATAATTTTGTAAGGGTATTTGATTTATATTTAAATTCTCCTAAAAATTACATTAAAATACCGCTTGTCTTATTGCATTTGTCAGCCAATCTTCTAAAACTTTTCATGGTTGTGGCAACACCGAATGGTGAGTTATTAAGAATGCAATGAAAGAGTACTAGTTTAAGCGCATGTGTTGAAGTGTTCGGTTGTGTTTTTTTTTGTCTCCTTTTAAAGTTCTTTAAAATTAATATTAGTGGCTTAATATTTATTAAAATAAAGTAAAAATATTAATAAAAGTGCAAAAAATGAAATTGTAATGTTCTTCTTCACGAAAGTAACAAAATAAAGTGAAAACAATCGTTAATTAAAGAATATGAGAAGAAATATGAAGGTATGTATATATATGAATGTACATATATATTTAGGGGAAGCATAGCAATTTCAAAGTTTTTAGTTTCCCCTTTATATTCAAATTATAAATAAGCACTGATTGAACATGCACAGTTATTTGGTAAATAGTAATACTTTAGTACGTCTCTCAATGGAATTTTGTTTTTGTTTTAGGGGAAAAATAGTGAGAGCAATAAAATATAACTCAGAAATAGTTATGCTGCATCTGCGCCAATTATGTTATGTATTTTGCTAAGAGTTTGTGCAGACAAAGTTAACTGTTTCTTACAGTGCTGTTAAATGTACTTAAATGTCGTTGATTTTAAGCTGTGGGATCTCTTACGTTCATAATTTTTATTTTAAGTAAATGTTATATTGAATGAGGAATGATTATGCCTATACAATAATATATTAAACACTTTAAATTTAAGGTTTTTTTAACAATACTATGCGGTTCTAATACTTGATGAGAATTGTAAAAGCTATAAAAAAAAATGAATAAAATCACTAAAAAATTCACTTCTTCTGTTAAATACTTAGAACAGAAATACATAAAAGAAACGAAAGAACGTAATTATTTTGAAAGATATCGAGCTCCCTTAGATGTCGTGCGATAAGGAACCGATTCGGTTCAGTAGATTTTTCAATTAAATTTTACAAAAATATGTATTTTTTTTCTTTTCTCTTAATAACTCCAACAGACGTCGTAAAATCGATTTTAGATATTCACTGATTTTTATAGACTTTAAAAATTTATCAGAAGCCGCAAAAAACCCGTAAAGTGGTAGAAAGATATCGCTATTGCAAATTTGCTACTTTTATAGATTTACGATACGCATAAATTTTTTTGGACTTAAAACCCGAGTCGAATGCTGCAAATTTGCTTTGAATGCGAAATTTCAAGTATGGTCTGCAATCAACTGGTTAACAAACTACATGCAAGTTATTGATATACATATGTATATTTGGGTGGCACATATTGGTATACATAAGAAGAAAATGCAGGAAAGAAGAATAGTAAATGATATCTTGGTCTGACTGAGCAGACACAAGGTACGTCAGATGAGTGAAGATATCAGCCGAAATAAATATTTAAATCGGTTAAAAAATTCCAATTTGCATACAACACCACATCTTCAACTAAATTCGAATTAAGAACAGTTTTGTATACTGCAGTCTTCAGCTAAATACGGTGATAAAAAATAAATTAACATCACTGCACTGTTTTCTCATAAAAAAAAACATGAGTAGTAAGTAATAGTTTCTTTGGTTGTATTCAGCGTTGCCACGACCAAAAAATTTTTTAAACAAAAATGTTAAATACATAATGCAAAAAAAATAAGAAGTTTTTTGTAACGGCAGTTCTAAAATAATATCTCATTTTCAATAGCCGACATTAATAAAAACAGAAGGATATATGTATGAATGCTTCAGCAACGCAGTGAAATTACTAAAATTCACTACAAAAATGGTGAAAATTTTGCGATCACAGTTCGCAAAAATAAAGCATAAAAATGAGTGAAAAGAATATAATACTCCAACATCATTGTGTTACTTTTGTTTTAAAAATGTTTGTGAATTTGAGCATGGTCTTATTTCAAATAAAAGGCAGTTCAAGCTTCAATATTCCATTGTATCTTGATTTCATCATGTGTATCTTTTTAAATCACCAATGCCTTTTGGGGAGCTTTTAGTCATTGGCGACAAAAATTTTTCTAGACAATGTTGTTTAAATTTTGAATGTTTTTGTGTTACAATTTACTGGAGTTACCTCCTTTGTTAAACACTTTATTGCTATTTTGCTGATTTCACAGTTTCCACTTCAATTATTTATTATATGCCTTATTTAGAAAAATACTGTTGATTTATGAAAATAATTTTGTAAGGGAATTTGATTTACATTTAAATTCTCCTAAAATTTACATTAAAATACCGCTTGTCTTATTGCACTTGTCACCCAGTCTTCTAAAACTTTTCATGGTTGTGGCAACACCGAATGGTGAGTTATTAAGAATGCAATGAAAGAGTACTAGTTTAAGCGCATGTGTTGAAGTGTTCGGTCGTGTTCTTGTTTGGTCTCCCTTAAAAGTTATTTAAAATTAATATTAGTGGGTTAATATTTATTAAAATCAAGTAAAAATGTTAATAAAAGTGCAAAAGATGAAATTTTAATGTTCTTCTTCATGAAAGTAACAAAATAAAGTGAAAATCAATCATTAATTAAAGAAAATGAAAAGAAATATGAATGCATATATATATATATATGTATATATATGTATGTACATATGCATTTAGGGGAAGCATAGGAGAAAAAAGTTTCCAGGCAGTGCTCCTCCAACAGCCCCTTGTTTCATTTCATTGCGGGTCGTGTTTTAAAGGAGAAGTGTTCGGTTATGCGCAGTAGCCGCCACGGAAGGAAGACAACAAGTGTTTCGCGTCGTCGGCGGAGAAAATAAATTTTTAATTTGTAGTATTTTGAAAGTAAAACAAAAATAAAAACGGTCGGTCAGAAGAGACAAATAATTTAAGAGCAAATGCGCAAAATTTTGCTTTGGTTAATAAAAAGTGATGTGCCGCACGTTTATTAATAGAAAAAGTTATTCTACACACAAACATACGTACATATTTGTACGAGTATATCAATACGGGAAAATCAGAGCAGAAGAAGTTCTTAAAAATGAATTGAAGTTTTATTTTTAAATAAAATATTATTTAATATCGTCGTGTAATAAAAAGAAAATGAAAATAAATGAAGCTAAATTAATTAATGTAAAAAAACTTAAATAAAGTATGTAATAGGAATATCTTAAATAAAATGAACTGTGCAGAAGTCTGTAATCATATATTTTGGTAAGTTTTAATTTATTGCAAAAAACCGGTACGATTTTTTGTATGAATATATGTATGAATGAATGTATGTATGTATGTATGTATATTGTATGTATTCATGTATATGCATACTTATACATATGCTATGTAATTGATTAGGCTTTCGTGTTTTATAATATTAATCCCTGCTACCTGTGAGCCGTTTGCTTATTTTAGAACTTACTGACTTACATATGTACATATATCAGTTAATTTTTCTCAATTAACTGATTCAATGAAACTTTTTATATTTTGCAGAGATCTTCTAAATTTTAATTGTTTTTTTTATCGCCTTCTTTGGAACTTTGAAAATATAATCTTTTATCATAACTGAACGTGGGAGATTTACAAAATGTTTCTTAATAATATTATGATGGAGGCCAACAGTACTATTGTGAAAGCTCTAATTAGAATGGGAAAAGTAAAATTAGGGACATACCTTGCTTTTTGCGGTGGTTTTAAACCGCTTTTATCAGCCAGTATGTTCGTAAAGGTCATTTGGAAGTTTATTCTATTTATTTATTTCAAATATTGTTTGTTTATAATAATCTTGTTTTTTTTACAGTTGAAATTTTTGTCAAGTTTTTGTAAACTCTTTAAGTATATTTAAACTTATTTCTATATGTTTTTCAATTTCCCTTGCTAAGGATAATTATACTTATACAGGTCGACAAATCAATTTACGATTTTTAAAAATCGAAAAAGTGCATAAAAAGAAACGAAAACTAAAGATTATTGATGGCGTGACTTTAAAAATATGGTGGTTAATAAGCGTGATAAAAATCCTTGCAAAAGTATGTTTGAAAAATGTTAATACAGACATTTTGAAAGTGAATTTGGCGAAAAGTAACAGAATATTAAACCTACGCGGAAGTCAGTATTATTTTTATATTCACTAGAAAATTTAGTATCGAATACCGTATAAAAAAAAATAAGAAATAAGGAAAGCCCAGAAATAAAATAAAGGAGATGCTTAAAGTTTTAAAATTAAACATTTAATTATTTGTTGTATTTAAAAGGTCAACTTCCCTTAAAAGAACAAATCAAAATAAAACAAATCTTCAACTCGTCGTTTTGAGGCAGTCTGTTCGTTTGGCCTTCTGTCTTGTCTAAAATTCAACCAAAATATTTTTGTTTGCATGTTTGTGTGAATATATCTTTACGGCTTTCCTTACTTAGTTGTTTGTGTATTTATTTTATGAGTTCATTTATTTAGTTTCTATTAACTATTATAAGTTTATTGTTGTTTTTAAGTTTCGTTTAAAATTTGGTGTTCTGTTGTTTATTTCTTTAATGGGGTTGGCATAGCACAGATTTTCTTTTGTTTTACATATTTTGTTCTAACCCAGTTGGTTTGTTTGTATGAAAAAAAAGAAAAGAATAGAAATCATAAATAGAAAACCGTTAGTGCTTCAGTGAGCTTGCATTATTTGCTTTATAATTATTATTGATCATTCATACGAATTGATTGTTGTTATTGTTCTTGAATGTGAATGGAAATTATTGAAATGGAGAAGTTTCGCTTTTGGAATGAAATTTCTTTTTCGTTTTTATTAACCATTTGCTTTGTGGTCTGTGTACTTTCAAAATGTGCAATTGAAGTGCATTTTATTTACGTAAAATTTTTAAATGAACTATGAAAAAATATGCTCAAAACATAAACTGGGCGCAGACCCTGAAAGTAGGCAATCGTTTTCTTTGTTGAGGAAAGAAATACTTTATTTTGACGTTAACAGTTTGAATTGAAAATATTGTAGATTTTCATAAATAAGCTTTGGCTTTATTAAAGAGCAGTTATAGTTTGTTTTTACTCAGATTCGGTTCAAGTTGTTTCCAGTTGATAATTCTCAAATAGTTCAGTTCGAGTTACATTTTTAAGCTGACTTCAAGTTCAGCCTTCATTCATTCTAGTTTGGTTAACTTTAAACTTTACTTTAGTTCTAGTTTCAAATCTAGTAATTTTTTTTTCTAATTATAGTGCAGCTCTAGAACGGTTGAAATTCGGTGTTTGTTCAATTCTAGTTTCAATGTAATTTCACTACAGCGCACTTCTTGTTCTAGTTCCTTTTTCTTTTTTTATTTTCTATTTTTCTACGGATTGTAATTTTGTGTATATTTTAAGACGCTTTCCAAAATAATTTGTAGCTTAACTCAGCTACTTGTGGCCATTGACTCTGCAAACAGAAGATCGTGGTTTCAAATGACCGTGCAGCAAATATCTCTTTAATGTATCTATTCTAAGAGTACCCTCGTAATTTGAGTAATAGAAAATTAAATAAAATGGTTGCACTTTCACATAAAAACATTAATGCCTCGACATAACATCACAGGCACAGCAACGCTGCCTCAGGCCGAATTCACTCATTAGTTGCGAACAACAATTTTGTGACTTTTACTGATTTTACTGATTGTTTTCTGCAGTACTATTCACTCATTTCGAATAATTTGTCGGGAAAATCAAAACAGTCATATTAAACCAAAATATATTAATTTTACAAGGTGGTAAACACAGCAAAATATTCCAATGTAAAATGAACATGCTTATTTAAATCATATTAAATATCTGCAAAAATAATTTAATAAAAATAAATAATTTAAATTTAAAATTGATTCCCATTGATTTGAAACGAAAAAATTTAAAAATTAAAGCAAAACAAATTGATTCTATATTTTTCGTAGTAACAATAAAACTGCACAATAAAATCTCATTTTGTATTTAAATAAAAAGAAAATAATTACCTAAAATGGCTACTAAAAACGAAGCTTCAAAATTTAATACGTCTCCGTGAGATCAGAGACGCTAAACACTGCTGTAAAAACAAAAAACGTGCAAAAAGCAGTGCTGTAAGATAAAGAAGCTTCACCTCCTATCATTTCTCCTACTATTCCATATAGTTCCAGCATAATGCATCGCATGTGTAGGGGTCATATCCTGAGTGCTGGTGCAAGATAAAAAAAAATTAAATTATTCTCACGTTAAAGCAGCGTTGCACTCTGCTTAATCAACAGCAAAATTCGAGATTTTTGTAGCAAGGCAGACTAATGTAAAATGAACATTGAATCAGATAAACTTAACATTGGGAAATGTTAAATAAACAAATAAAAACTTTTAAATCAAAATTAAATCAACTTGAAACTACTTTAGAAATATATTTTTCAGCTTGTATGCTGGTAATTCTCAACAACTCTTTGAAAGTTTTTATATAAACATGTGATGTATATTAGATTTTTCAAGATTTTGCTTGAATGTCACTGTTGAATTGACATTTACATCGACTAGCTTAACCATATAAATAACTAATCATAATTCATTCTCACTCGCATTAAATTTAATATTAATATCAATATGCTGTTAAATCAGCAATAAAATCATGTTGATTCAATACCAAAATCATTTTGTTTTATTTTTATACAAGTTTGATTGGCACGTTGTTTCAAACTTAATTTAATGTTAAATCGACTAGGCTGATATATTAAATCAACATGTATTGCATACGTAGCTGAGATCCCCTGGGCAGTGGCTCAAGAAAAAAAGAGTATTAACTAATAGAGACTCTGGCCAAGTTTTATTTGCAGTTAACTTCTCGCAAAATATCTGCAAGTTTCACTCTTACCCATTTTAGCGCTCATAATTCGAATATTATTTCCTTTAAATAACACTTTAATAATCATTTCGGCTATAAACTTCCATATGAAGGATGAAATAATAAGAAAAGAAAAGTATAAAAACACTTTCTTTCGAGTTGTGTTGTTGAGTATGTTGTCTAAGTTTAAAATCCCAAATAAAATAATAAAAATAATAAAAAATGTTATGGCTCATAAACATCCATTCGAAAAATGGAAAAAATATACGAATCAAAGTTTATGACATCAATTAAAGTATGACTTAGAATTGGCAATTTTATAGCATCCAATTAAATTACTTGCATTATTTTTATTTTTAATTTAATAAAAGTTAAAACAAAAATTGTTTTTAACTGTTCGATTAAATGCTGAAGTATTTTTGTCATGCTTGTTCAATCTGTGCTAAATAAAGTACGTTATGCGTATATGCCGTCAAATCAATGATGGTGGTTTTTTTCTTTGTTTTTATCTTGGACCAGAGGCGAGGAGAAATACCCTACATATACAATGCATTGCTGGTTTTTTTGTTCAAATACCGACGAAGGAATATGCTGTAGCACAGAAAAAACAGAAAAATTTTTTTTGACTTGACTGGGCTGGGAAACGATTCCGGGTACTTCTGCTTACACAGCTAACACGCTAACTAAAATGCATTAGCACACCCATCGAAGTGTGTGCATTGCAATTCTTGCCCGATTTTTCGCCATTCATTTAAGAGATTTGCACTTTATTATACCGCACTTTATAAGAGAAAAATAAAGTGCAATAAAGTTTAAACTGCAAAGCACTTTTTGAAAAATGAAATCACGATTAGATTTTGTAGCTTTTTCAGGCATTGTGCTGGCAGTCGTCTATTAATGATTAAGTGCCTCACTAAACTGATAACAACTGATAATTGAGTCGTCAGCTGTAACAACCACGCAAAATAAATGCTTAAAACACTCTTTACTTAAAAAAAATTATTTTCATTTTTATCGAAATGGTTTTCACTCCTTTTTTCTTTTCTTTTCTTTCTTTCTGTTTTTTTTTTGCTGTCTTTCCAAAAAAAGTTTTTTCTCTTTTTCCTATAATTTGTGGGGGGTTTATTGATTTTTTTGTTACGATTTGTTTTTGAGTTGTTGTGGCGTATGTGTCGGTTTGAGTGTTTCTGTTGAAATTGTTTTGACACTTTTGGTGTTAAAGTTCGTATTTTGTAATTTCTATTCCTCTTAAAGCAATTTCTTTGACTTTATTTGTACGTTTTCTGTTTGCGTATGGAAGTCTGTTTACTTTTTTTTTAATTTCTAAATTTTGCTAACAAGTGCTTTTGACAGATTTCTGGTTTTCTCTGTAACTAGTTCTATACATTTCGTATCAAAAATATTAAATAAATTTAGTTTGTGAGTTTAACAAAAATATATTCGTAAAAATCATTTTTAATGTATTCAGCTTTCATTTTGTATTCAATCAATTCCAATTGATTAATATAAAAATTGTCAAGCATACTTTTAGGATTGTTTAAAAGAAATACTCGGGAAAAGTTTATTTATTTGCAATAAATTACAGTAAAAAGATTATTATTTACTACTTTTCACATCAATTGTGGCAAAACGCTTTCCTTTAGTTAGTTATTTATTTAGTCTCTTCAGTTTTAAGAATAAGAAAAAGTCACAGGCAACCAAATCTGGTGAATAATGTGGTTGAGGCATGATTAGGGTGTTGTTTTTGGCTAAAAAATCACGAACAAGCACTGATGTGTGAGCTGGTGCATTATTGTGAGGCAGAATCCATGATTTTTTTTTCACAATTCCGATCGTTTGAGCTGTATTGCTTCACGCAAACGTTGCATAAGTTCTAGTATTCCTTATTAACCGTTCGACCTGTTGGCAAGAACTCATGATGCACCACGTCATTGTAATCGACGAAAAAAAAAATTAACGTTTTCTTTTGAACAAACCTCGTATATACATATATTATATTCATTCACAATGCTCAAATTCGAATAAGAAATTCTAAGCCTTTTTGCTATTTCTACTTGTTTGCGCAAATTTGGTATTTTTTTTCTTTTGACAGTTGTCGATTAACAGATATACAATTCACTAAACGATGATAAATTACTTGATCGGTGTCGTGTGCCGTGTGGCATATGGCACTGTCTTGTTGAAACCACATGTCACCAAGTCCAACTCTTTCTTTTTGGGCAAAAAAAAAATCGATCATCATCGCACGGTACAAAGCCAATTGTTGACAACAGCGACGAATTGACAGTGTCCGCTACAGCCGTAATATTTTTTAGGTATGCAACCGCATACGTGTTGGTGAAGATTTTGCCAAATTTGGTCACAACAGCTTGAATGGGTGGGTCGATTATGACGACCATAAAAAGGACGAAATTTATAAAAAACATCTCTCGCACAGAATTGGCCAATTTTACTTAGCATTTTCGGCATTGCCAAATGCCATGAATCTTTCTCGAAACTGAAAAACCAAATGGCTAAAGAAAACCATCGACAGAGTGATGAAAAATTGCAAACTCTTGTCTACATTAAAAGTTATTGAAATTGCTTTAAAATATTAAATTCGCAAAAATTTTGCAGAATCCCCTTTCTTGTGAAACTAATAAAATTTGTGGAAAACAGAAATGTTTTTAGCCAAACAGCACCGTATGTGGAAGAAACTACCCGTAGACGCCTTTCCTAGCACTTGTCACGTTCAAATCAAATGTCCACCTCTACTACCTCCGCTACCCCCTCCCAAAAACCTTATTTCTTAGTTCTAGCACGGTGCATTGCATGTGCAGGGCTCATCCGTACAAGAGAAAAAAATAATGTTTCAACAAAAATTAGTATATCTACCAAAACCTTGCGAAAACTGGCGAAGTATAAATTTGAGGGAAAACAATATAAAGTGCAAAACCTGTTCGAAAATTCAATTACTGGATGACAACTAGTTCAATTTGAACAAAAAAAAATGCCTATTAAGGACAACAAAGTACTTTCAATTCAGCAAGTTTGTGTTTTTTTTTTCTAATTTCCTTTGCTAAATTTCCTGATATTTCACTTGTTGTTTGAATGATATACTTTTAAAAGAAAAGGGAATACAATATATATGTACTTAGATACGAGTAATATAAGTGTGTAAGCTCCTATATACGTATATAAGGTGTGTGTGTGTGTCTTTATATAATCTACTGTCGACCGAAAAAAAATCAAATCGAATAACAAATTGTAAAGAAATGCTCGTGTTAATAATACAAGTGTCAATAGTTGTCACAAATTGTGCTGCTAAATACTATATGATACACACACACACATACATATGTATGTTCGTGCTTCTCTTGATTTTATTTATTTTCTTATTTATATATTTCTGTTTGAATAGCAAAGAACCAAAAAAGCAACATTACGACTGTTCCGTTCTGTTGTGTTCTGTCCTACTAGGACATCATACATATGCACATTATTTCATAAAAATGATAATAAAAGTGTGTCACATGTGTATTAGTTTATACATCCCCACATTCATACATATGCCATTCATACAGTTGTATAATTCACTCGTATATTGTAACCATGATATTTGGTAGTCTACAACATTGTATATTGTTATGAGTGGCAGGGGGAGTGTGAGCTCCTAAGTTTGTATGTTAAGATTATTATCGATAACAATAACTGCAAAATGTCCAGGAAAATAATGCAATTTTTATACCAAAAATATTTCATTTTATTAAGAGCAATACATAGTGGTATGATGTGCTCTACATTATACACTCGTACGCCAGCTATGAGGTATAAGAATTTTTTTTCTTGGAATATATGAATTTTTATAGTGAAAATGTTTCTCCAAAAGCGACTTAAACACGACTTCATTTAACGTCAAGGAAAATTTTTAAATAATTAAATTCCAAATAGTTGTACAATACGAAAGAGGTCGTTGTTGGCTAAAGTAGGTAGTTGACACTACAGCTGCAAGGTTGTGATCCAAAATGTTTCCGAAGTAAATTTTTACTATGTCAATTTTACTATGGACACATGCATGCCATCACAGTGCCATCTTTCGTCGGTATTTGAGCAGTAAAAAAGTCGGCGAAGTAACATAATCGGCCATGTTCTGGGGGTGGTGATGGCTGAAATAGTCTGCACGTTGACTACAACTTCAAAAAGTCCTGGGTTCGACCCCAGTTTCAGACTAAGTCAATTTTTCTGATGTTTCAGTGGCGAAGGCATATTCACTGGTAACTGAACAGTACGCCTTCAGCTGATACTAATCCTAATAACGTCAAAGCGCCCTCCTTCGTCGGTATTCTGTAGCATTAGCGAAGTAAAATAATTACTAAAAATGGCTGCTAAAACGAAGTTTCATAATTTAATACATCTCGTTGACATCAGAGACGCCACAACACTGCTATAAAAAGAAATAACGTGCAAAAAGCAGTGTTGTAACATAGTGAAGCTTCACCTTCTATCATTTCTCCTACTATCCCTTTCCTCTAGTTCCAGCACAATGCACCGCGTGTGTAGGTGTCATCTCCTGAGTGCTGGAGTCTTAAAAGAAGATAATTTTACAGTTTGCCGTCAGCGCATTTCTATTTGTCTTTTACTAATTGCAAAAAATTGTAGCACAATATCTTTTAGCTAAGAAATTATAATGCTGGCATTTGATGCTGAATAATCTGGCTGATCCTCTTTTTAAAATATATGAAATATGTTTTTTGTGACCCATTGTGCTTTGTATTAAATAAATAACAAATTACTGATGAACAAATATCTTCGTAATATTTCAATTAAATATGAAAAACTAAAAAGTTTTGTATCCAGTATAAGTGTAGCATCTTCTTAAGTCGTCGAAAATACGCTCTAAATTTCCTTTGTCATCCAACATGCTCTTTTTCTTTGGTGCTACAAAAGACACACATTATTTTCTTTTATTGTTGCATTAGTTGATGGTGTGTCTAGTGGCATTATTGTCATGTTTTTCTTCTAACTGGCGGGCATTTAATATGTTTTGTCCTTTTGTATTGTTGGCGTAATTGTTGCTCCTTCACAATTGTACTTGAAAATGTAACAGTGTAATATTTTCACCGTCTTCATTTGCTATTTGTATTGTATTTTGCTCTTTTTATATTTATTTGTGACATTATTGGCATTCGACTGAAGTTATTTGGAATAAATTTTAGATAATTTTACACAAAAAAGATGGGGAGAAAAGTCTTTTATAAATGTAAAAAATATTTTTATTGGTCATTGTTGAAATAGAATAGGAATTGTTGAAATTTATAGCTTTTCTGTTGTGGCGACAATTTATAATGGAGTTCAGAACAGTTACCGAAAGCTATATGCATTTTATGCTCCATTCAAATAGATTAGATCTCGAATCGTTGCCACATATTACCGTGGGCTATGACAAATTTACGCCTCAAACAATCGATTGGACTGATCGTGAATCGTTCTCGCTATATTTTCTCTTAAAGAAAGTGGCGCTGTTGGCGCAAATTGTTAGCGCGCTGAGTCTGCAGCCCGAAACTCGTGGAATGGAATGGAAGCTTTATTGAAAAATAAAAATTTAAAAAAAAAAATTTAAATTGACTTAAAAAAATGAACTAAAACATATAAAGTGGGACAAAAGTAATCACCTTATTGGAAAACGCTATAACTGGCAAATGGTGCCAAATATTAATTCGCTTTTAAAATTTGCGAATTAAGCAAATGCAGAAAACAAATTGACAAGCCATGAATCGGTTTACTCCGCAATAATTGATGCCACTGTGAATTCCGTTGCAGATTTTCTTGCCATCTGACACCTACTGAACAAATAGTGCGGTATTTGGCCAATCGCCTTGAAGACACTGAGACTACACGAGATATTTCCAAGGCTGACCGGGTCCGGAGCAGCCGTTCTACTGAGAGTATTGCCGCTGTTGCCCAAAATATCGAAGAGGACCCCGGACATCGAACAGACGACGTGCCACGCAATTGGGCATTAAACAGCGGAGAAAGAATTCTTACTCGAACCAACTAGTTGTTTGTTTTTGGCATTCTCTCATTCATTGTCGGATTAGCACGTATCGAAATTTTGAATTATGCCAGCCAAAAGCGAATGTTTCTTCGTATGCAGCCTTGCGAGTTCTTAATTTGCCTCTGCCTACGACTTTACAAGATTGATGGAGTGCAAATGATAATGGCGTATAGTGTTTCGCTATATTATCGATATAAGCGATAAGTTCTGTTCATTCTTTGAATAATGCGTGAAATTGTTTTTTTTTTATCTTCGACCGGTACTCAGAGCACGTGTTTATGGTCATTAGATTTGAATCTTTCCATGTCAAAACTGACAGGAAACCTCTGTGAAGGGATTTCTGATGTTCTGTTGTGTTCTGATGTGATTGTGGATTGCTATCAGCTGAAGCCGGTATTGTTCAGTGACCAGTGACTATGCCTTCGCCACTGAAACCTTCCGACAACAACTGACACACAAAGCACATTGCACATCAGAAAAATGTGAGAAGTTTTTTTTTTTTTTTTTTTTTTTGGTATAATTTTAGTCTGAAACTGGTATTGAACCCAGGTCTGAGAAACTTCTACAAATTGATTATCATCCTGTACGACATTGCATTTAAATATTGTATATTTTATTCTTCTATCAATTTACAAACGCCTTAAATTAATTTCTTACAACATGTAATTAATCGTAATAAAATTAAAAAAAAAAACTATAAAAGTTTTAAAAATCATTAAGTAAATAACAGCTGTACTATTTGCATTTGCTGCATTCTTCTTCGGTCTCACAAATATCGCACAATTTTGATTCGATTCCATAAAAGGCAGTGGTCTTTTTGTTGTTTTCGTAATAATCGTAAAGTACAATGGAAGCCGGTTTTTGCATGGCCACAGAATGGGTCCTCAAGGCTTCGACCATTAAGCAGGTTTCATCATCCTTATATAAATGATCAAAATAGACCACCAACAGGGATTCAGAATTTTTCACCTCAATGTTCTATAATATAAATTTACATTTATTTTAAAATTTGATATTTCTAACTAATTTCTTTGTCGCTCGAAAATACTTACACTGACTCTCTTTAGCTTTCGGATTTCCTCTAAACTTTCGTCATCTATGACATAACCGGAGGGTGTGGAAATTTCCAGTAGTGCCATGTTGGTGGATTTTCCTTCACCCACATATGTGACACAGACTAACATTTCCAAATGTGATGGCCTGTTTGAATTCTCAATTTTCGTGGTCTTAATAGTAAAGCTGGGTTTGGGTTCTTTTTCGAATATATTATACTGATAGGAAACTTGTACTAAAGCTGAGCCTGAGCCTTTAGCGCTGAACGTTATAGATTTGGATTTTTGCGGCATCTAGAAGAAAGAAATATTATTTATTGGCGATTCTCTGAACTTCATCAGTTACATCAAATGTTGCCAGTCGAATATTATTTTTTTTTTTTATAAAATGAGAAATACGACTGCGGTTTAAAATAATTTCGCTAACAGCCATCAGTTTCAGCATTTCGCTAAGATCTAGATAGAATCAACGCATTTTATGGATTAATTTAATACAAATTCGTGAGAATAAAATCAGAGATTTTAAAGCACTTTCGGGAATGCATATGTTGAATTTAGTTATAATTCCCGTATTATTTTTCTATTAGTGATTTTTATAATCAAAAATTTAATTAACATCGCCTATAAAAATTTATAAAACAAGACGGTTGTAGGGGCTCCGAAAATATTTTCTCTTGAACCATGGGATATTCCTTGCATATGCAATGCGTTGCAGTGGAGAGATAGGGACAGTGTAGAGCATAGACAGATGGCGAAAGTGGTAGAAAGACAGAACTTTATTTTTTCACAACTCTGTAGTTGCTTGTTAGTTATCTTCTGATATTGATTTTGACACATAATTTTTAAGCTTAGAGGAGCCATTTTATTTTTTTTTTAATTCGACGGCGTTTTTTGGCGCAAATACCGATGAAGAAGGTTACTGTAGCACAGAGAAATAATAAACAATTTTTTTGACTTTACCGGGGACAGGAATCGAACCCGGGCTCTTCTGGTTGCTTACCCAACGCGCTAACTACTCACGCAACAGTGGAAGTTGGAATTACATTTTCCTTTTCTGTCAGGAATTTTAACTGAATTCTTTGCGCAAGAAAATTTGTATGAATGTACTCACCTCCACATTCTGATATAAAATTCCATTATCTTTAGTCAGGTTAATGGTTTCCTTTTTATCATTTGACTCAATATCCACAGTCATTTTAGCCGGTTCATAATTGGAGAATTCGGCAAACTTAATAAGGGCTCTCAAACCGACCACGGTATCTTGAGATGAACTGAAACCACCGTAACTATTACGCTGAGCAACTAACCAGGTAATGATGGGTAGTACATCACCAACTTTGGTCGACTCCTGTTCTAATAAGCTGAGCAAAGCATACGAAGTTATTTCAACATCTTGACTGAACACAAAGTACCAACATCTCTTCCCAAAGTCTTGAGTTTCTGCAGACCACCACATGCGATCCAATTCAGTTTTCGCTAAAGATTTTAAATTGGCTACCTGTTCTTTAGCTATTCCATGTTTGGCTTTGTTTAAGGTAAAAGTGCCTACGGCTTTCGCATGCAATGAGTCGGCTTTGTCAATATTTTGGGCAATAAATTCTAAAGCTTTATTCAATTGTTGTGAATATTTTTCGGCATACGTCTTGTTCTCTAAAATGGCTGATACAGCAGCACTTGTGAGGGCAATGTGATTTGCTTGTGCAGCATAGAAGTAATCACCCTTTTCTGTAAATGTGCCATTTTCAGCTTGTTGTTTGGTCAAATATTCCAGACCCTCTTCAATGATTTTGTCGTTTACATTCACATATTCTTGGATCTGTTGCAACGAATGCACAATATAAGCCGTTAACCAAGTAGAACCATTGCGAGGTTTTTCCTTTGCTTGAGTGGGTCCAAAACTGCTGAAAGAGCCATCGGCATGGCGATAATTTAGAATATTTTGATAGCCCTTCTCCATATTATAAAGCAATTTAGTTTCCATATTGGGGGTCAAGCGATTTGAAGTCTTCAAGTATTTCATAACCAAATAGTTCGGCAACAACGTTGAGATGGTTTGTTCGCCACATCCTCTGGGCAAACGTACCAAATTGTCTAAGTTGTTCAATACAGGACCTAAGATATCACCCATGGCTCCTACTTCTACGTGTTGCGAGTCTGGCACCAAGTCTTCGGGTAATTCCAATTCAAATGAAGACTTAAATTCAGGCTGCTCTTTCAAATTAACCAAATAAGCTCTATTGGCGTATTGCGTAATGCCTTCGGGTACTACCTTGAGGGATTTGTGTATAGCATCCCCAGCTACCGGTGAAAAGGCAGTGAACTTTAGCATTATGTTGCCAATGATCTTGGGTTTGACCAGGAAGGACACACCAGCGGCACTATTAGCGGGCACACGTACGGTCTTGGAGAGTTTCTGTTCGCTTATAATTTCATTATCGAATTCAGTAAATTCATATTCATCGTCAGTATTCTCTAAGGTGACATTCACATCCAAGGCCTTGTCCAAGTAATTGAATACCAAGGCGGGCACATTAATTACTTCTCCTGAAATAAAACGAGTGGAAAAATTAAACATGACAATAAAATATGTATTTAATTGTCGTTAGTACGCACCTCTTTTGACGGAGTAAGGCAAACGCACGGCTATAAAGAATGGTAAAAATGTTGTGATTTTCGTTTCTTCTCTGGTAACACCCAAACCCTTGGTGGAGCTCAACGAGAAGGCTGTGAGCACCCAGGAAGTAATAGATTCCGGTATTGTTTTAGACCAAGTGAATTTACCCGTTTTAGTCCTTTTGTTTTAATAGCAACCACGTTAATAATTTTCAAAGAAAAAAAAATAAAAATAGAAACAAATTACAGCATCTGGTATTGATTGGCATTTCGTTGCAATGTTGTACTTTGCCCTCAGACTCAACTTACTTTTCAATATCATGAAACAGCCATGTTTCGGAAAAGTCCTTCCGTACTTGCACATTCTCAGCAGCACCACCTCCACCACCCAAACCTCCTAAGCCCGCAGCAGTTGGTGATGCTATGTGTGGATTTATACCAACGGGTCCGCTAGATGCAGTCTTAAGATAAACGCCATTATCATTAGAAAATCCGCGATCTGCAGCAGGGAAAGGTACTAGAAGTACAAATATTTTAAACCTACCGTTGTGATATATTCCTCTGCTAAAGCTTCGCGAAACAACTCACTTGACATATAGTCGGGCTTGGTCCAATTGTAGAAATAGTCGGCATTTGTTAGAGTTACACAGCCTGATAAGGTACCCGGATATTCTGAATAGCCACCTTGGTATGGTGTACTTGTACTGTACGAGCCCAAAACCCATGTAAATTCATATGGTCTCAAATCATTGTTATTCCTCAGTAGCAGCACACTCTTGTCAACGGCCATAAGACCCACATATGAATCGGGAGTAGTTTCAATTGTCAAGGCAACCTCCTCACCCGGTTTGACTTGCTCGGCGGCGGTAACTTTAATCTTTGAAATGTTATTTCCATTAAAATTATGTTTTTTTTTAGATTACCAACCATGTCTCAGTTTTACCTGATTTTGTAGTTCAAAGTCAAGGTGATATCTTTGCTCGGCATAATGGTATTCCCCTGTTTCATCCACGTAGTAGGCATATACACCAAAGTTGGGTGCCCATAAAATATCCGGCGTTAAAGTTAAATTGTACACTTTGGGTTTATCTGGCAAATCAATGCGACCGCTCTTCAAAATATTGCCTCTGCCGATAACGTTGTAATCGAAGTAGGATAAAGGTTGACTTGAGTTGACGGTAAATTGATCGGCTTTCTTTAAATACAATCTAAAATATAAATTTTTTTTTTTAAATGAAATTTAGCCAAGAGATTTCGGAGTAAAAGCACTCTTTTCGCAAACTTTCGAATTCGATATCTCCCGAAGTATTTTGCAAATTTTAGTCAAATAAAAATCAGTGAATATCTAAAGTCGATTTGACGAAGATTTTTGGAGTTGTTGAAGAAAACGAATTTTTGGAGATTTTTCGTCAATTATATTTCTCGAACGAATCACCCGATTTTAGTCAAGACGGCAGCAATAGATGTTTTTTTCAATTAAGAAATTAGTGGATTGATCGCTTTAGTAGTGTAAAATTGAAAAAACAAATTTTTTTTCAAAGATTTTATTTTCGAAAATATTCGAAATCTGCATAATGGAATCTGTTAATTATATCACGATTAGTAGTAATCGACGTATTTTTTTTCTTTTCGAGATAAAGAGCTGATCGAAATCCGCTTAGTAGTTCAAAATTAATAAAAAACAATTTAAAAAATTTTTCGAAATCTGCCGAACTGAATCTGTTATTATTTAAGAACATTTAAATGAACTTAATATATTTCAAGTTATATTGCAAGTTTGTTCCCGATCCGTTACAACTGAAAAATAGTCGGAATTCATGTTCAAGACCTCAAAACTTCAAAATATGATTTTCGAAAACTCGATTTTCGAAATCTCGACATTCGTAAAATGAGAAATGAGGAAAAATTCCTGCAGCGGAACGTAAAAAATGTATTAAAAAAAAAAGCAAAAAGAATTGCTATCAATTTATCAATAAAATTTTGTTGAAAAATAAAAAAATTTAATTTTATGAAAAAATCACAAATACTTATACGAGTATAAGACCAGGGCCTAATTACAGCATTTGATTCAAATGGAAATTTCAAACCAAATTTTATTAAAATGTATAGGAATTTCGTTCGATATAGAATGCCATAATTTGAGACCACGTTTTACTCCAATCGTTTAAAAATAATTTAGAATTGCAGAGTATTTTATCGAACAAAGTTACACAGAACCACGTTATATTCGCAGGTATCTGGAAATTAAAGTCTAGCTGTACTTACTTACTATCTCCGCTGTACTTATCCTCCAAAATGAAATATTCTTTTGGCTTGTCTTCCTTGTGAGGTGGTTCAACGTTCTTCGGTTTCCTATACTGATATGTGCTATAAATTTCACGCTGCTCATCCAAATATTTCACCTCTAACGAATAGTAATGCGAGTAGCCGTCATATTCAGGCAAGTCGGCTAGTGAGACCTTAAAATTGGCAAAGCCAGTCTCGTTCATGTGTGCTTTAAAGGAGACACTGCGATTTTCCGATACCGGAGGCATCATGGTAGTAGTAACTTCCGCATCATCAACTGAATGCCACCAACGACGTTTTTGTAAAACTTCTTTATAAATTAACTCAATTGTTGATTTGGTATCTTTTAGATTGGTGCCATCTACGTAGGTGATTTGGAAAAGAACATCTACTTCTTTGTCCACTTCAAAGGTGGAACATGTTTCATAGCTAACACAGTTCATACTGTAGCGATAAGGATACACTTGGGTAGATGTAGTGCTGTTAATTTTAACGCCGGTAAATTGTTCCTCCACAGTGGCCACAACTTGCATGTACGCCGGATAATTTTTATCTGCCAAATATGGTTGATATTCTTTAACATTCAAATCGATTTTGGCTTTACCATTAACCATATTGGCATTTCGAATAAGAGTAGGGGGCTCTTTCTTGTTACTATTTTCCGGTTGATCAAAATAATAGCCTGAGCCGAGAGACAAAACCACGATGGCCTTGCCATCCAAAGGTTTGCCGTAAGTGTAACTGAAGTTTAAATTTAAATTTAATTAATACAAAAGAAAAAAACAAGGAAAATAATTTGCACGGAACTTACTTGGCTCTCACAACCACCTGCATATCACCATCCTTCACCGATACCGATTCAGTAGCCTCAACTTTGACCACAAATTTGGGTAGCACATATTTGTCGACTTTAAAATAGACCGTACGATCAAATCTACCTCCGTTCGTAACACCTAAACGCCAGCCACCTGTTACCGGAAATTCGGATATCTTAAATTTTCCGGTATGCACTCCTGTCGTGGTCTTAAAATCTCGGATTTCTTTAATTCTATTGCGTTTGCCATCTTCGAACCAAATCACCGCATTTTGTTCGGGTTCAGCTGGTTTCAAATCTTTGTCCAAAAATAGCACTCTATAATTGATGTCATCTCCCGGCTTATACAGACCCTTATCGGTTTGTATACGAATATGATTCTCAAATTTATTATAATTTAATTTCGTAGTATTTTTGAAATTGCCTAAACAATTAACACCCTCAGCGGTTAAATTGTAATCGCCTCGCTCCAAAGTGGGCAAATCAAACTCCAAATTTTTGACCTCATCTTGTGTCACGTCCACCAGTTTGCTTTCGTTGTAAGAGGGCCCGGTAATACCGACCTTTATTTGACAGCTTTCACTGATATGATGAACTGCTACAGCTGCCGTATATTTCTCATTCGAATGTATAGTTCCAGGTGCGATAACAGTGTATTTGCTGAAATTGAAAGTAAAAAAATTCCGTAAACATGAATAACAAACATTTAGCGAAACATCTGTACCAGTGATTTTTATAAAACAGCGCCTTAGAAGGTCACACCTATCTCCCGTTTTGTTTGTGTAGTATTTTTCTATTATTATTATTTTATTCACTTATATATTTCTAAATTGTTCTTTTTTTAATAAATTTAAATTCATGTTGCTGTCTTATCAAATTTTATTTTCATTTAATTTCCATCTACAAATCTTAAGAAACAAGATTACAAAATAGAAATAACGTCTTCTGTTTTTTAAATTATAAATTCATTGTTTCTTTCTGGCTGCAATGACAAAAAAATAGAAAATACCCAATATTCTTTTCTATATAAATTACTAGCCGAACCTTCCTCGTAGGCGTGGGTTCAGAGAAAATTAAAATCAAGATTCAATTATAAAAAGGCACGATTCAATTAAAATAACAATTATTACGAAAATTTTAGATACAATTAACTGTTTTAATTGCAAAATTTCACATTTTTTTTTTTCATTTAACCGTTTTATAGTATTCTGATTGCATTAAATTATTAATTAAGAACATTTTTTTACTAAATTCAAGTTTATACAGGCGAACATTTGGTAGAAAAACGTCAGGAATTCTCCTTTGTTTTTTGGAGTTGCGTTCTCACAGAGAACAATTTTGCCGGCGACATTCCAGTGTTATTGTTATTTTTGTAAGCAAAAACCATGCTACCAAACTAAATGTTTTCTTTCCAAATGTTTGCGCGTCTAAACTTAGACTAAGCTAAAACTTAATTGATAAAAATTTAACAATTTTTTTTCTGTGTGGGATAAACTCAACAACCACTTATTCAATGCCGCCCAGTGTTTATCAAACATGGTGTATTGATATATAGTGACAGAAAACCCTTCTTTCAAGCAATGAATTTCTTCAGTACCGACAAACGAGGGCGCTCCTGTTGCTCCGAATTCTAATTCTAATATTAAAAAATGCTGACCGGGAACAATATCGTAAAAATAGTAAATAGTCAATATCGTATTCCCGATCGCAATCGGTGCGAAATTCGTGACTTTTTAAAGCGGAAAGTTAAGAAATAAATAAAACTGAATTTTTGTGTTTCATCAGCATGCGATAAATAATTATTTCAACTCTAGAAGTTCTTTATCAAACGGATTTCGTCTTCAGACTTCAAATATGACCAAACCCAAACAAGCATCTCAATTTCGCTGTTCACAGCAATGCCACCTAAAGCTGAGCCGTAAAATCTACCTCTTATGTTTTCAAAACACTGTTTTGCAATAAAACCCATTTACATTTGACGAAAACATCAACCGCATCAATTCAATTGACATTGCAAAATTTTATTAAAAAAAAGAAACGAAATATCCCTGATGGTAATGAAATTCTCTAATGAAAAAAAAAGCTTGTCAACAAATAAAAGATTCATTTGACCTTAAAGACTGTAAAAAAAATCATAAGACAAATTCATGCAAATGTTTTTAATTTTTGTTGTTTTCTTATTTGAATTTTTTTTTTGCTAAAATATAAATAAACATTTCAACAAATCTAGTTTTTTAATATGCAATTTTAAAACAATAAAATATTAAAAAAAAAATCAATTGTGAATATAATGCTCATGCGTGGAATTACTAAAATACGAGTATTTTTACACACATAAATAATATAAAAGCTAATAAAAATTTTATGAAGTTTTTTTTTTAAAAAAAATATATAAAATAAATCCAATAACAATAAAATATCGACAGTATAATTTAGTTTGTATTGTGCTATTTTTCAATTAAATAATATTTTAAAATGAAATCACTGGTCCAGTTTATGACATACATTTATTTGTTTTACACCAGACCCTCGTATAATGTGCTGTTTGTATTACCAAATTAAAAACGAATTTTGTTTTGTGAACTTGCGCTATAGTTGGGCGAAAGGTGTATACTTTGTTTTTATCTTTATTTGTGATTATTTATCCATATTTTTTCTACTTTCCAGAAATTTATACACATTATTAAAGAGAAAACTGGTTCTGTAAAATTGTATTCTTTAATGAGCGGCATCTTAAAAATATTCATTAACAACTAATTCGACAACATAAAATGCTTTAAAGCATTTTATTGTGTGTGACATTTATTTAGTTTAAAATTTACCAACTATACTACTGATATACAGATACAGATCTATTAAACTATAAATTAACTGTAAAATGTGACTGCAACAACTACTTAGAAACACTAGCATTACGAGTATCAAAGAGTTAAGCGTATTATTTTGTAGCGTCCAGTTTTTAAAGGTCGATGCACATAGAAACCGTTGTATGTTATGTGTCACCTTTTTCAACTGACAACTAAGTTGAAATTTATGTTTTTTCATGAATTTTGTGACATGAATTTTTTTTCAGCGCGACTCCCTCAACGCGACATTAAGCTTTGAATGTATGTACGTTTTGTACTTTGACAGCAAAGAATTGTTTTGATTTAACTTTTCGTGTTGTCTGGTAAAGAAAATCAACTAAACTGAACTAAATAAAATGGACAACAAATTTACTGAACCTTTTCAAATGCGTGCGATAAATAAAACAAACAGCTGATTTAATTCCGTCAAGAAAGTACTCACTGTGTCAGTCTCAGTATTCGTTACGTTAATGTCAGTTGAAAAAAGCAACATTTAACGCACGAGGCATTCAATGCTGAGCAACCTTAACGCTGCAATGACTTTCATAACTAATAGTTTCAGTAAAGCTAATTTATTTTGTTTAAGTCCGTATGACACATTTATTTTGCATTAATTAATATAAAATTGATAGAAAGGGACAGCAAAGCCGGAAAGAAACAAATACAATATAATATTTACATTTTTATGTGTTGCCTCCTTATTTTCATTAAAAAGAAAACGCTAAAGTAAAATGTACGGGCAAAAAATAACCGTAAAATAGCAGACATTGTTCATAAATCGCTAAGCTGTCAACATATAAAATATTTTAAACTTGAAACGTCAATTTTAAGTTGAAATTTTTTACATTTTTTTTTGACATTTACCAATTTTTTTTTATCGTTAACACTACACAGAAAAAGGTAAAATCAAGGTTTAATTAAAAAATACATAGATTCAATTAAAATAATATTTTATAGATTTCAACGTATCAACGCAAAACACTTAACAGTTTTAATCTAAAAAAAAATTTAAAAACCATTTTGATTGCACTTTCTTGAGAAAATACCAAACTCAATTAAAATAAACATAGGTTAAATTACATTATTATTGAAAAAAAATTTTCTGAGCAAAGACCTAATTGGGAAAAATTTAATATTTATTTTTTCTGTGTAGTGGACGATTTGCATTTGTCGTTTTATCACTGATTTACATTGATTGCTCATAGGTGCTATAAGACTACGGAAAAGCTTCACTGATGTTGCTTGCGCACATAGAAAATAATTAAAATGAGTTTCAATTAAAAAGCTCATTAATAAATTGTTATTTCCATTAAAATGTTAACGAATTTTCAGCCTGCAAATAATTCGATCATATCAATTGAGGTATTTTTGTATTCTTGAGGTTTTTCAACATTTTAAAGTCTATTAAGAAGTTTATATATTTTTATATAAATTGTGTTGAAATATATAAAGGCTCGATGCGATAATTTTTGCTGCACATGCGAATATTCACATATGCGTACGGCTTTTTTTAAAACACTCTAAAAAGACGTAATGCTGATCAGGTCTAAACTATCTAATAATAATGAAATTAGAGGGAAAGAATAATATTTTTTTTAAACTCTTGGAACTGTCATATTCATCAAAAAAAATTCATGTTTTTTTTTAACTAAAGCTGATGTTTTTATTGCAAATTAATTATGCTACTAATTAATTCAATTAATTCAATTAATTAATTTTTTAATTGAACAACAAACGAAACAAATATTTTTTTCCATGAACTTTTTATTGATTTTTAGTTAATATTTAATCAATATATTAATTAATTCAATCAATTAGCTGATTGAATTTTAATGTCGGTTCACACTAGAATCGGTGAAAGATCAACATACCTAAGAAGGCAAATGAAACAATGTTTTGATTAATCCAATTAAAATATTTGAAATTATACACTATTAATAAACTATAAATGCAAATGGGTGCTTCAGTAGCCTAGTGCATATCTGTGGAGATGTGGTCTCGTTTCCCGCCTAGACCGTAAGTTTGTCAGTTTGTGTTTGTGTTAAAAAAAAATTAAATGGAAAATAAATTTTTGTTATTCCCTTATGTATTACAATTTCGATAATTGGTATTATCAAATTAACAATTCTTTTAATTGTTTCAATCATTTTGGAAATTAAAATCATTTTAAAATTTTTTCTCAATTCCTTTCAAGCGAAGAGAGCTACGACTCCCATCACATAATAATTTCTTAACTAAAACTTATAGTTCTAGTCTGCTGGAATTATCTCAATTTTGTTAAAATTTTCAATTTTAAACTCGGTTAGAAGTGAGCGATGGCGTTAAGTTGGCATCATTGTTTGCGACCGGTATTTCCATTTTTATGCTTATTTTTCTCCCCAATTTCATATCATGTTTTAATAATTAAATACCTTTTCTATTTTGCTATCTCTAGTATCTAGTAATTAATGTACGTGTAAGTGTAAAACAAAAACAAAATTATGTTTTTAAAAAGGAATTTTTTTTTATTTTTATTTCCAATGGCCAAGTTCAAGGCGGCGTGTTCACTTTCAGTGTTGAAATAGCAGCCGTATCAATAAAAAAAACAAATAAAACATTGAGCAAATAAATTAAATTTTTATTGTTTTGTTTTAATTTGTTAGTTTGTTTATTTGTTTTTTAAATTCTATTTACTCAACAACTGAACAAGTGAATTAACTATTTGTGGGACAATACTCGTATTACTATTATCATTATGATGCTGATCATTATGACTGGAAAACAAAATTAAAAAACAGTTTGTTGTTCATTGCTTTTATATCAATTCATCATGTTTTAAAACATAAAAAAATGTATTAGGTAATTGGCGAAATATGAAAAGATATACGCCTGCGTTTTGAGTATAACTGCCTGTTTTTTTTAAAACGAGACAAAAAAATAAAAATTCGTTCGACTGTTTATATTGAAAACAACAAAAAATTCGTTCTTGGTATTTGTATTGAAAACAATAATAAAATTAAAAAAATTGTTGTTGTTTTCAATGTAAACACACGAAGAAATTTTTTCCTTAATTTTCTAAAAAATGATCGAATGTTTCTAAGAAAGTTGGACTTTTAAAAATTCCTCTTAAAATTTGCTCACGTGCATTTTGTTGTAAATCTTTCTTTAACGTATTCATTTCTAAAGATACTGGATTTATTAAATACCCAGAAATATTTCTGCTAATTATTCTTTGCAATTTGTGTCATCAATACTTTTTCAAATGTTAAAAAAAAAATATTTAAGCTGCTTTAAAATATATCAATCACTGCTGTTTATTGTTTAGTGTTCAATTGTTTTTTTTTTTATTTTTTTTTTGTTATCAAGATGAAATGTTAATTATTTGCAATAATGAAAAATATATAATATTTTCGTGACAAAGTAATCACAGTAATTTATCTCTTGTATAGTCAGCATTAGAAATTTCTTGATTATTGGCAACAACTAATTATTCAAATTTTTTAATTAAAGAAAACTGTTAAATTCAAGCAATATATAAGTATATTGATTTAAACAGGAATTACGTTTTATAAAGAAAAAAAAAAAAGTTTTTTAAATATTTATTTGTTTTTCAAATTTTTCTTTGCTAGTTTTTGTAAAAATTTATTAAGTTTGCTATAAATATCAGTTCAATATTTAACATAATTTATGCTTGCACCAGTGTTAAGGGGATGTTTCCAACAGATGCATTTCACGGTACTGGAACAAGTTGGATGGCGGTATAAACTTAGTCCTCAATGAAGTCACCAAAACTGTAAAAGTACTAACTTCCCAAGGTTTTATATACTAGACAATAACAGTAACTTTTGGCGACTTATTCTCTTTCAGTTAAATTTTTAAATTTAGGGACTTTGTTCATATGAACTAACACTCCACTGTCGTTTCTCCTACTATCCCTTTCCTATAGTTCCAGCACAATGGTTCGCAGGTGTAGGAGTCATCTCCTGAATGCTGGTCCAGCGAATAAATCGCTGGACTGTAATTTTAGGGCATTTGCGTGGCCGTTGTGTAACGGTTGGATAACGGCTGCCACTTCTGCATGCGCACACTAGTTGTCTTCAGGATTTCCGTTTCCTAGCCTTTCCCTACCAGTTCTTAAACCGGAATCCCACACTTAACAACTACTATTAATTTCTCTACTGTTGGCACAAATACCTATTGAAACGGTGATCCCTGAAAAGCAATAAATTAGTACTTAGTGGGTTATCATTCACTAAAAGGATTCTTAAGTATTTGGCACCCTTTACTTAATAATTGAGCTTCTATTGTATGACAAACTGCCAGGCATTATATTTTGAATATGTTAAAAATTACATCTACGCAGTAGATGCTAACTAATCTAGTAAAAGAAACTGTTACCTGCAGTGTTGCAATGTTGGAAAGGTAGAGAGATTGTTCGAAAATGAGATCTTCCAAATTCACAACCTGTAGTGGTTGCAATGCTGGATAAATTGATCGAAACTTACACCGTCCGACACAGCAAAAACTTTTTCCACTTTCAACAGTAAATGTCAAAGATTATGTTTTCGGGTAAAATGCCAGCTTTAGTTAACATATGTGTGAGTTATAATATAAAAAAAAGAGTGTAACTGCTTCACTGATTGCATGTGTACGCAGCGAACACATAAACTCACGCTTTTATTTAAATTATTTAAAAAAAATTACATTTTATTGCAACGCTCCAAAGAGTATTAAAAGTTATTTGAAATAAAAAAATGGTTTTTTTTTCATTTAATTCTGAAATAAAAATAAATTTAATTATAGCTGGTTTTGTGGATAATTTGATTTAACCTTCAGTTTTTCTATTATATAATATACAGTAGTGTGCGAAATAGAAGCAACAAATTAAAGTTGTGTATGGCTTATGCATTTGTAACCAAGTAAGATTGTTATACGTAAACAACAGGGAAATTGTTTGAATGCATATGAAAATTATGAGGGTAACTGTTGAATGAAGGTCTTGAAACAACAGCCAGAAAGTCGTGAGTTCAAAACCTATGCTAGTAATATTACACTGGCTCAAAATGCAACAACATATCTTAACATATATCTAGTGTTCGACAGGGCTACCCCTATTACAATTGACAAAATAAATATATATTACAAATTCGGACAGAGAGGTCGTTAGAAATTTACGTTTTTAGACGGTATGTAACTTGATATACAAAACCTAAAAGTCGAAATCTCTAACAAAAGTTCTAATTTTAATTTTTGGTACGCATACCTTTTTGGATGAATACATTCTTGAGCCAGTCTAATGTGATATGTGCAATTATGAACTAGATATGGGTATTGATATATGTTTTCGGGTCAGTTGGTTGTGAAGGGATTGACAAAGGGAAGCTTCATTATCTGCACAACTCTGCTCCAGCAGGTTTTTCGTTTATACTAGTATTGCAGCGCCTGTAATGTCAAAAAGACGTATTTAATTCTTGATTCTGTGTTTGGTAGCCATTTAATTCATTATTTTACTTCGCCCAGACAGTCGGTATGGGGTGCACCATTGCTCAGGAATGGACGCGGTGGTGGCCTACACCACCTCAAACTTTTACCATTATATTACCTTCCCGATTATGCTAGACAATACCGACGGAGAACGGAGCTCTGATGTTACTTGGAGACTAGTATCAGCTGAAGCCGGTACTTTTTAGTGACCAGTAGCTCTGCCTTCGCCACTTAAACATTCTGACAACAACTGACACAAAGGTGCACTAATGCTCTTCATATTATCGCGAGTTCACTGTACTATATAGTATATTGATATGTATACTTTTTTGATAGTTATCGTACCTAATTTTCGGCAGTTATAATAACATTTTGAATATTAAAGGGAATGCAATGTAAGAATTTCGCTTCTATGTCTCACTAAAGAAACAAATTGATTTTTAATTTTTAATCAAACTGTTGCTTTTGCCTTGCCCATTGCTGCATATTATTTTTTATTTCTAAAACTCACATTTCAATTGACAAAAAGTATTCTATTAAGCCTCTTCGAAATGCTAATTAACGAACAAGTTTTTTTTTCATAATTTAATATGCAATTTAAAGCTAAGAAATGCTACAAGAAAATTTTCCGAACATACCAAAAAAAAAATCTTCACTCATTGCATTTGGATAATGGGAATTGTAAGGCTGACATTCTGTGCTGTAGTTCAGCAGCTCATAAACTTTTCAAAACATAAATATATTGAATAATGAGCTTGAAGTCAAGCTTATAATAAGAAAAGGTCGCACAATGATTAATCAAATAGTTTTTAAAACATACTAGAACTGCATGTACAAGATTTGATTGACAATTTGTGTGTGCGTCTGTTTTGGCAGACTTCTTACAAATTTAATTGCCATAATTTATTGAGAGAAAAAAGAAAAATAATTTTTTCTATTTCAAACGTGTTAATTAGTGGCTGCTGTGCTAATCTTTTTTCAAGTTTAAGGTAATAAATAATTCTAAAATGAAATGTACTAAAATGCACACTTACATAATTTTATACATTCCAGCAATAAATGTTAGTAATCCATGTTATTGCAAATGATTTATTTAAAAAAAAAAATAGTACAAACAGCAAAACATTTATCATTTAGATATGTATGAGCTATTTGCATTTGGGCCGGTAATGCAAGCGCAGTATCTGATTTATATAAAAAAAACCCGACATTTGCGTCAACAGATTTTCGTAGATTTATTTTAATAATAAAAGATTGCAGGTTTTAAATAAAATATCGAATATAATTGGGGTATTCACAAGGTATGCCAGCACGTCATAGTGTTCTATTATTTTACAGTATCTTCCAAATAAAAATTCTCAGAAATTAATAAGCGTTTAAAGAGAATGTATTTTATGGTGGCCAACAGTGATATTATAAATATTGGCAGTCGTATTCATATCGCCGAATATTCAACTATTGATGGGAACACAATTGGGACGAACAGCGAATTTTTCGTTGCGAACTTTCATCATCGGAAATAAGACACATAAAGGTTGTCTGGTAGCAGATTTATATTTTCAAACTTAAGTAAAAAACGTAATAATTGCCACAAAAGTTTATTAAGAGCATTGAATAGAATGGAAATGCGGATTTTACTTTTTAAAGGATATGTCATCCAGATCCTTCAGAACCTTTTTTAAAATTTCATGAATAATCGCTTCCGTATTGAAAGTCGCGGATTCTCAAGTAAACTGCTTTCAACCAGTTCAATGTATTCGGGAGTCGTTGCAGATCGACTGGGCCCTGGCCGTGGGGCATTCATAGCCGAAGCAGTTGTGCGGAATCTCTGCATCCACGAACGAATTAAATTTACTTATTCGCCGAATACCGAACTTTGAGAACAAAATTACAGTTTGACATTTTGTTTTTAAAAAAAAATTAATTTTTAAGTTAATAATTGTTTAATTTTTAAAATAAATCTTTTACGTTAAATATACACAATAATTTACCACAAAATTGGTTTTAATTGTTTTTTGTTAATTGTACTTAATTTTTTCAAGTAATTTTCTTTTATACGGTAACACAGCCAGCAAACAACTTTGCTGATTAAGAAAGTTGGAATTTTTTCGTCGTAATTGTGCGCCACCGCTGAAATCGTTCTGCTAGACGAAATTTGTCATTCGTGTTCCCACCATATTTCATGATATTTGTATTTCGTATTCGCCAAATTCAAGCGAATATTTCTCGAAGTGTAAAAAGGAGACATAAGTTTAAAGAAAATATATAAATTAAAATTTCCAATTTTCTATCACCGAATGTCAATGCGTCGACGTCATTAGACACCGGTTTTTTTCACTAAATATTCCGCTATAGTTATATAGATGAATATAATTCCTTGGAAACTAATCTGAGAAAAGTTCAGCATTGACACGAAGTTGGCAATGTCAAATACGGTCATCTAAATGTAACTGTTGCATTTTAATTTTAATTCAAATGAATTAAATATAAAATTATTTATATATATTTATCGTTAAGAAGTATTTAATTTCTGGTATTTGAAAGCTTTTTACAGACTACCATATTTCCAAACCTTGCCTCAATACAACCATTTTAAAAACATATAAAATTCATGCCTCTAAACAAAGCCGACTTTGTTATGAAAATTACCAACAACTAGAATACCCTACTGTATAATAAAACGATTACACAATGCATACGACGTTAATACAAGCTTATGAATTCAACAATAAATTTTTGAATTTTTTTTTATTTTTTTTAAGAGAATTAAACTTTCAAAACTGTCGTAATTTTTTTTTCTTGGATTGTCTCCAAACATATGCAATGCATTGCACCACAATGAGTTAGGGAAGAGACCTGTTATTATTTTAAAACATTTGACTTTTTGAGATTTTGTGAATCCCTCAAATAAAATTAAAAAGATAAATTTATGAAATTAATTATGTTTAGGGGCAGCTACCGACGTTTATCTGCAAACACTTTTTCAAGCATTGTCTGCCGTATTACGTTAATAATATGCACAATTTTATTTGCCACTCCGCTCCGTTCATAGCTTTTCCTTTGTTTTTTAGTTACGACAATGAAACAGTGACATTAATTTCTTATTGCCAAGATCATTTCGGAAGAGTTACGATTATACGATACTTTGTGTAGCAAGTAGCGCCTTTACGTTTTCAGTAATTGCTAACGATGACATACATATCGAATTCTAAGAACCTATAAAATCAAAACCGATAACCTGTCTCCTACAACTGTGTATTGCAAGTTCAGTGCAAGAGAAGTTGTAGAGATACGAGATTTGTCAGAAATATTTAATTTTTGTATACGATTGCATGTGTGTTTATCAGCATTAAATTTTTGAAAATACTCACAAAGAAGAAACACAGATATGAACTAAACATTTTGTCACACAAAAACATACACACATAGTTGACATAAAATAAATAATCTAAGAAATTTAATTTTCACATTTTCATTTCATTTATTGATTTATTTTTATATTTTATTTTTTTTTTTTTTTATATTTTTTTTTTTTATTTTTTATTTTTTTTATATTTATAATCGAAATTTTGTATAATTTCTTGTAATCTGACAACACTTTTAGCAGACAAGACATTCCATGACTTGTTGCATTTCGAATAATTCCATAGCCAGTTGCCGCTATGTGTTGCTGTTATGTGTAATAAGGGTGCCAGTTTTCTTCTTCGACTGCCCTCCTGGTTTCATGGAATTTTTGCTTATATCATTTAGTTGGGATCGCACTTAAAATTTAAATGAAATGCTTCGGCACTTTTAAAAAATAATGCACCAGTGGTACTTATTGCACTTGAAACTAATTAACGTTCGTGTACTTCAAAGTTGTACTAAAATGTTTTCGAACTTATTAGGTTTGCCGCTGCAACTAAATTCAAACTGCTGTGACTGATCATTAGTTCTTGTTCACACTATAAAACATTTGCTACATACAGACACTTTCTTACATTCTGTTTTGATACTACATTCGTGTCCAGGCTAGAAAACTTTTGTTTCGCAATTTTTTATTTTTTATTTTTTTTTCTGGGACCAGCACTCAGGAGATGACACCTACACATGCGATACATTGTCCTGGAACTATAGGAAAGGGATAGTTAGAGAAACGGGAGGAGGTGAAGCTTAAATAATTGTTTTATAGCTTAGCTTTTGCACGTTCTTCGTTTATAGCCATTTTTGTTATTATTTTACTTCGCCGGTGCTTCACAATACCGACGAAGGACGCCGTTCTAATATGATTGGGGATTGCTAACAGCTGAAGCCGGTTCAGTGACCACTGACTATGCCTTCGCCAGTGAAACCTTCCGACAACAACTGACACAACGACTCACTAATGCATATCAGAAAAATGCGTGAGTTTTTTTTTTTTTTTTATAATTATAGTCTGAAACTGCGGTTGAACGCAGGTCAGTTTCGGTTTTATAGTCAACGTGCAGACTATTTTAGCCATCGCCACCCTTTCTTTCTTCTTCTTCTTATATTTTTTTTAAAGTTTCATATACATGAAAAACTACACCATTTGCCATTCCTATTCCCTGCCTCGCCAACAAACTCAAAAGTTTCGAAAGACGGGTTTTGAGGCGTTATGAGGCAGCAGATAGACTGTTAAATCAGGGACATGATTGCGTACTCAAGATCAATGCGTGTGTTCCTGATAACAAATTCATTCCGATATGGATTAGTAGAAGGGTAGTAGAGCAGCACAACTTCAAAGTTTTATCGACCAGAAACTTTTATTGCGCTGGGGGAATGGAATAGAAATCGCCTTTTGTAATTTTTTTTTTTTAAAAATCCTCAACATTGGCAAACGATCAGAATTCATTAAATGTGTACACACACGTACTTGTGTACAATTAACTTTGCAGACAACGTCATTGTAAAAATTTGTTTTTAAAATTAACACTGGGAATTCCAATTTGGTTATTGAACACTAGACGCTTAACATTCAAACAACAGTAAAAAAAAATAATAAAACAAAAACGAAAACACTTCCATTGAAATCAATAATTTTAAATAAACACTGCTGTACTTACCCGTCATCGGCAGTGGCATAATAAACGATTTGCAGGAAGCATAAAGCTAAGCAAAATGTCAGACGCATGTTTGCCGGCTTAATTAAATCAAAAAGTTATTCCAATGCGTGTTTTAAGTCGGTGTTAATTTTATTTTTTTTTTTCTATATTTTTATTTGAACGTTTGAACCAAAACCGATCTTCACATCGAAACAGTCAATTCATAACTAAACTCAAATTTGAAATTGTTCTTTAATAAATATGTTGACTGAAATTGAAATCGTATTCAATGTGTAGAATTCTCTCTCAAAATACTTAACAAAAACAGGTAGAAGAGGAAGAAAAATAGTTACAATATTTTATTTGGGCAGTGCCGATTCTTATGTACTCTTCCACTGTATATACGAAAGGTATGTGGTTACACAGCAATATACTCTATTTATGTATATGTTTACTTTATTTCGGAATTGGGATCGTGAAGAAATATTATTTGGGATTACATGGCATTTACACATGGAAGTACTCTCTTGAAATCCGCACTACACTCACACTTTTTCAACAAACCGGTCTTTAACTTTTTACCCGCTTTTTCTTGTTCCCCTTTTCATTCTCAATACGTTTAAAAATATATAAAGAAAGTACTTTCACGTCTAAATGTTACGTTATGTACGTTTCAGAAAAAGGCACGTGTACAGCCCAACTACGCAATCATAAGTACGCCGCTTGCTTACTCTGCGCTTTGTATTTCTGCGTATCTCTTGAGTAAAGTCTCAAACGCAGCAATAAGCCATGTTCATAAAAAAATATGGTAAATGCGGGTGCATTGTATTGTGTAGCACCGGCGAAGTAAAATAATAATAAAAATGGCTACTAAACCGAAGTTTAGCACTGCTATAAACAAAGAACGTGCAAAAGCAGTGCTGTAAAATAATAAATTAAGCTTTACTTTCTGTCGTTTCTCTAACTATCCCTTTCCTATAGTTCCAGCACAAAGCATCGCATGTGTAGGGGTCATCTCCTGCTGCTGGTCCCAGTTAAAAAATAAAAAAAATCCAATGCGGTGGCGTGTATATAGCAACCGCTTTTAAGGTTCAATTAGGCATTCCATAACCGTAACCATATATAAATGCTGTTCGAACTACTGCTACATACATTATTATAATCATATCCAATATATTGTACAATAGATATTCTTGGTCGCGGTTCTTCCTGTCCCCATAATAATATTAAAATGTGAAATTCAAATTGTTGTTCTCTGCCGTAACCTTAAATAGTTGATTCAGCTGTTCGAATTATAATCTCGCCTTCGAAAAAAAATAAAGAAAGGACAACAGCTATTTATGGCTATGCCAATAGTAATCGATGACAGAAAATGTTATTATGGCTATGAAAATATTATAAGCCATGTCTTTTAATTGCTCAGACGAGTATAAAGTTGACATTCACGTAACAAATATAAAATATAAAAATTAAAAACTTCAATCTTTTTCTGTTACCTTTTTTGGGAATACGATAGTGATAGAGATGACACGTGGTGAATAGATACACGGAGAAAAGCTTCGTTATTTTTATAACTCAGCTTCGGCACATTTTCGGCTTTATAACAGCGTTGCAGCTTTTCATTAAATTTTGAGAGTGTGCTTTAGTAGTGATTTGTATTAATTATTTTACTTCGCCAATGATGTTGCTACGCAATACCGATAAAGGAGGGCGCTCTGATCTTTATCGTGAATTGGAGCCGGTACTTTTCAGTGATCAGTGAAACTTTCCGACAACAACTAATGCACATCCTTTAGAAATATGAATACATTTTCTCAAATCTATCTTTTAGTCTAACATTATAGCATTAAAAAAAAATTTTTTTGGGCGAAACTTTCTAGTAAAATACTAATAATGGCAAAGCTGTTTATAAAAAATTTTTTTTTTGTTTTGTGTGTTTGTTAGTTTTGCTCTCGATTGTGCTGTTTGTTTATGCTTTATTGGCAGCTTTCTCAAGTCAGTGCTGTTAGCACTGTTTTTATTGCTTTTTCAACTTTTGGTGTCACCAAGTAGTAACTTGGTAATTTACGTAAAATTAATTCTAAAATCCGCAAAAAGGAATGCGTTTGCATTTAGTTTATGCTTTACAGCATATTAGAAGCATTCTAAAGCGAGAGAGAGTTTAAAATATTTTATCTTTATTTATTTGTTCCTTACTACTACTGTATAAGGTTAATAATGGGATTTATAAGTTTATTTTTTTGTTTGATTTTTCTTTTTAAATTCAAAATTAATCTACGATTTTGATATACATTTTATTTGAAATTTTCCATAGAAAATATTCTTAAAATAAATTTCAATTAAATGTTATTTTTTAAACGTTTCGTAGTGGAATATAGATTAGTTTAAAAGATACATAAATAACTGTGCGTAGTTGTCGCATAGCCGAACCGGAATTGACCATTTCAATAATACACAATCATATCTACTAGAATTATAGTTATGCTAAATATCAAGAAATTTCGGGAAACAATTTTTTGCTTCACAAATATTGTGCAGCTAGACTCTAGCATCACACATTTTAAAATTTCTCTTCACACACTCATCGCATCTCCAATCACTAGAAATATCGCTAGTAAGTCGTTGATTTATTTGTGTATTCCTCTTGGCTACGGCTACCGCTCGTTACGTGCACATTGTTTGGCATCCTGTAAGAACAGGATGATGAAAAATTGGTTTATTATAGATGTGAGGTTATACACAAAGCTTTGCTGTATTGGCTTAATATTTGACCACAACATCATTTTCGATTAGAAATGTAAGAATAAATGTCAATCTCTAATGCAGTCCCTAAACTTAATTTGTTTCTGCTAAGCCCTTTAAATGGTTGCTTGAAACACTTTAAATCCATCTGTTTTTTTCTTTTAAATTGGGATCATTTTACTAGGAACAAAATATTTACAAATAAATGGACACAGTTGCAGTCACAGAGTATAGTACACAGACAAACTTTGTTATTGTGACATGGATGACCATAAAAATATATGCATGTAGATTTCTGTCTACCCAGTTAACATTTTTTATTTGGTCTGTTTTCATGGTATGTGCTTGTGGGTAGAAAAATAAGAAACTCCCACTTTCATTCATCAGCTGACTAAAATAACTTTCTTAGCAATAAGTGCTCGAATCTACCATCTACACAGAACAAAAAATTTAATGAATTTCAATTTAAAAATTGGTGATGTCAATTAAAAAAATTGTTTAAAATTTCACCAGTAAACAAATTAGTAATTTCCATTAAATGTTTGTACTTAAATTAATTGAGATAATATTTGATTAAAACATTAATAGGTTGTTATTGTATTTTTTATATAAATTTTTTAATGATATTTATTATTTCTGAATTAAAAAAAAATTAAAATTTTCTAATTATTTTTTTTGATTAAAAACGATTCTCTTTTTAGCTTTTTAGCTGTTTTCAAAAAATCGGTTTCATGTTATAGATGTTTTTTTAAGTGATTGAAAATTTAATTGCATCAATTAATCTATTTAATTGAAATAAAAATAAAAATTAATTATGATATAAAAAATAAAATTTAATTATAATAAAAATTAATTATAATCCAAAACCTGTGTACTATGCACTGTTGATTTGGCAGCCAATGATATTTCTTTAATTGCTGTTGAAAGGTCGTGGGCTCAATCCACAGTCAAACAAAAATTTCTTTTTCTGAAGTAGCTCTCTTTAATTTCTCATTTCTGGCCTTCTTAAGGGGTGCCGATAAATGTAGTGACCCAGTTGATAAACAAATCTACTTAAAATCTCACGTGCGGGATAACTCATAGTTTCTTGGAAATTATTATAACAGGAAATTTTTGCTATTTGGTTGTTCCCTGTAAATTTTTTCAATGTAAAAAAAATTCGTGACATGTGGCAATGCTAAAAATGCTCAGTAAGCTTTGCCATTTCATCCTGCACAGACTAAGAAACGAACATCGCTCGCAAATCATGGAATTTTATTATCATAATTTGTGGTGTGTGAGAAATGTGTTTCTACAATTACGTTAATTTTATGGTCGTCATAAGCAACCCTACGAATTGCTATTGAAGCTGTTATGTATAAATTTCCGACCAGTTTTATTTTATTGGACACCAAACCGAGTACGTAGCGAACAAAATATTACTAGTATATCGACTAACGTCAATGGAGATCGCGATATGTCAATTCGACGACATTGTCAACTATTGGGGTTGTACTATGATTACAACATTATAGGTGCCATGAATGATATTCAAGGGAAAAGTTGGAAAAAGTGCTCACGAATGTATCATCTACGGCGTAGCCGCGGTCAACGTTTACATGAAATAATCTTTAAAAAGTAATTACAGTCATTCGTTTATACGACTAAATAAATATATATTTTTTAATTTTGTAAATTTCCTGTTTATTTTTTTAAAATTTTTAAATCAAACGGTTAAAATATCACCCTTCAATGCCCTGAATACGGAACCAAGCCCAATAGAGTGGCATGGTCATCTTGTTGACTATATGTAATACATTTCGCTGACATGACATTTTGGATTCCAGTATAATAACAGGAAGTTGTATCAATTAGAATTCGTACTGACCGAGTAACTTCAGCAGTAGAAATCGTGCGAATAAGTCCCAAGTCTTGGCATCATGTGCTAGACAATTTTGCAGTAACAAAGACTTTCAGACAAATACTTTTGTTGTAAGCCAAAAGAGAAGCTTGTGCTGTACATCACTCAAGTCATTGAAAACTGTTCTCTGGGTACATATGTCCATTTCTAAGACAATCGAGGGAAGAGCAAATTTGTCATATTCATTTAGACACTAACACAAGCAAATAACTTTCAGAACATAAAAAAATTTATATATATATAAAACTTGCTATTTCCATTTGCCATAAGCCACTTACAAACCAACAAATTTAAAAACAGATAATAATCCAGCATACAAAATGGAAAAAGAATGAAGAGAAAAAACAAGTCAACAAAAAGGGGCAAATGGCAGCATCCTGTCTGTAAAAACCACCAAAAAGGATTTTAGAATAAGACACACACCATCATCAAAACAATCATAAATTTTATTTAAATATTAAATATTTGACACATTTATTTTATTGTCTTTGCATTTTTTTATTGTTGTAGTTGTTGTTTTATAAGGGTTTAATATTCCTTTTTTTTGGTGTTCTCAAGTAATTTTATTCACAAGTGCTAATAGTGTGATTTATGCTTTTGAAAATACTTTATTTTTATTTTTGTACATTTTCATAGAAAAGTGTATAAATTTCAGTTTTTTTAAATTTGTGGTCATAAGAATATGGTGAAATATTGTATATTCTACTGTTTTATCAAACTTATTGGCCGTATTATAGCGAAATTTTCAGCATTTGAAATCAAAACTATTTTTGCAATTAGTTAAAATTTTTCAATTTTAAATATGCTGTGATTGGATACCATACAGGCCGACAAAACTACATGTAATAATTACTAAGTAACAAACTAAATCAAATACAAAAATTTTAAATCATAGAACGGAACAACATGCTGTTTTCCAAGGCTGCTACATTTTTTTCGTCAACGTTCTTCGTGTTTTGTCTACTGTGTGTGGTTACCAGCAGATTTAAATTATTAGCTTTATATATTCATTAGTTTTATTTGCAATTGAACTAAAGAAAATATTCCAACCAAGTTACGGATTCATAACGCTAATTAACTTCAGAACTGCAGGGTTTTCGCTCGCTAAACGGTGTTGTTAACAAATTTGCTGAAAAATCTTTACAACGCCCAAAACAATCTGTATTTTTTTTTTCTTAATTTTTCCTAAAGCAACAAAAACCATAAATTTTTTGTTTCAAAATTTTTTCCAGTGCTATAAATTAATAAAAATAAATTATTTCGTGAAAAATTTATAAAAAAAATTAAATTTGGCAAAAATGTAAATCAATTGATAACTCCAAGGCGAATATCAGATGAACTTATAAGCCCAGCTGGCGACTATTTATCATTGTTTGATGTCAAAATTGTATGAATTGTTGTTGACAACGTACAACGATTTTTGTGGTTGTTGCAGTAGTAAGTTGACCTGGTATGAATTCGCCTTGTATAGCTCTACGGATTTCTGATTTCTAAAATAAAATAAACATTCCTCTGCTGTAACAATTTACATACAGTTGACTCTCGATTATTCGGGTCTTTATTAATCGGTTACAACTATTAATTGGCATGTTGCGCGCTTTGTTTTAGAATCTCTATAATACTGTATTATCGGTGCAATAAAAAAGTTTATTTTTTAAGCCAATCATATACATATATACATATGTATATATGCACATAAGTACCATCATAATTCAAATTATTCAAACGAAATCACCCTCTTTTATATACTCATGTTTTCTTATTTTTGTTTTATGTTTTCTTTATTCATATGACATTTGATTTCGTAAGTCTTGATTTTAGTGATGGCCCGTTCAGTCAGTATCAACAAAAAGAGCAAGAAAAGGCTTTTTTATTAAAGACGAAATTGCTTTATCAATTACATTGTTATTAGAAAAAAAGAGTGTATTTTAAATAACCTCTGTTAGCCGTGCTTTTCGATTATCCGTACTAACCCCGGTCCCGTGCGACCCGGACTATCGGTGTTGAAGTGTATTACAAATTAATATTTTGAAAATGTTTGTTAAACTTTTCTTTACATTTTTTTTTTATTTTTACTGGCAATTGGAAATGCATAAAAACTCTTATCAAACTGTAGCATATTTTCAGGCGTATTTTATGATTTTTATTTTTTGCAAGAATTACTTGTTCCCCTAAAATATTGATAAACTACCTGTCGATATAAAGTAATTCTGACAAATATTTACTCGTTTGCAGTCATGGAACATGTTTTTCATCTCGTTTACTTACAACAGTCTCAGCTATAAATTAAAATTAAATTTTACTCCTGCAATTCATATTTAAGATGACACGAGACAGAGAAATTTTAGATACTTGTAGTCTGCATTTAGATGCCAGCAACACGTTTGTAATAAAAAATGTGGTATGAAACATAAACAGTGACTGACAATACTGGTGAAAGTCTGCCTAATATTCATTAGTTTGGAAGTTGTAAAGAAACGCTTCATTGTATAATTGACACACACTATAAATATAAGTAAAATAATATTTTAGAAAACGTACAAGTATGTAGATTGTCTGTAAAGCATGTGCTATATTTCAGAAAATTATCTCTACTGTATATTTCTTGGGCAAAAAAAAAATAAAAAAAAAGAAAAGGACACAAGGAAACAAATTACGTTGTTGTTTTGTAGAAAATAGTTGCAAAAGGAAATATGAACAGAGAGCGACACTAGTTTGTAGGAGTCAGGAAGTCAAATTGTCTGGCAGGTGATGAAGATGAAATACAAACTAAATGAAATTATTTATTTAAAACTCATGTTTTATATGCAAAAGAAAAAAAATTTATTTTAGTATAAGTGAAGGGTACCGCGTAAGTCTAGTGAGTAGTGCGCTCGTCTATCAGTGTGGGGATTACTGGTTTGATTCCTAGCAGACAGTCTGGTATACTTCACTGCAACATTAAAGGGTGCTCAGTGGTGTCACCATGCGGCTACCACAGGTCAATAGAGTCTACAGCTACTGCTAGGTTTGGTGCAGATCTCAATGATTAATGGGTGTGGCACTTGTTGGATGTTAAACCGGTAATCATTGGCCAAATACAGGCGAAGGAGTCTATTGACATGTTCATTTATTTTAGCGCAGCCACATACGGATACATTCTTAGTGATTGGAGGAGTAAAGTCAGAACTAGGGATGGGCGTGTGTCGTGTGATATTTTTTAAAGTTAAATTAAATATTTGACAACCTCACAAGCTCTTCATTTCATTCTTTCGGTTGTATTAAATATAATAGAGGAAACTTATATTTGATATTTTTCATATAAAAATTAAACACACTAATACAGATTTATTTCATATGGTTTTGAAGTAGTTGCATTAGTTTGCGTGCTATCAAGGTAATGTGAATGCCAGTTCTTGAGAAGAAGAATATTTCAACAATTCTTTTGAGCAAAGTATCGATTTTGACGTGGGAAAATTCATATCAAATGGTTATTAACAGTGCTCGCTCTATTAAAATATCAATTAAAGATATACTTAAGAATCAGTGATTATACGATTATAAAATTATTATAAAATATTTGCTTATCAGGATGACATTTTCAAATAACAATAATTTATTAAAAGAAAAGTCAAAATCGTTTGTCACACACAGTTTGCTACCAGCAAATGAATTCCGATATAAAGTTCTATATATTTCTTCGGATACATATCCTTTACACACATACACTCGTACACAGGCAGTCACTTAGTCGTTTATTTTTAGGCGTTTTACTTAAATGCCCTTTGAAATGTTTATTGCGATACAAAGCGAAATTTATGACATTTAAGAGCAAAAGAACAATTGAAACAAACAGGGCATTAAAGATCGCCTGCTTATGGGCATATAAACGATAAAAGCGACATTTAACAATAAATTGAAAGGCCAAAAAATATTTTAAAATTAAATTTTAAAGTAAATTTGTGGTATAAATATTAATGAAATTTAATGGGGGAACAGGCCGAACGGTTGTGATTTATTTTTTTTTGCTGATGACTTGGTAAACTTAAATCAGCGCGCTAAGCGTGTTTTTACTTTCTAAGAAAAACAATTTACGTGCGCAGAAACAGAAACAGTTTGTATGGTTATGAGAATTTTTGACAGCTAGACAACGCTTAGCGGGCTGATTTAGGCATGACTGTAAAAACTTCTAAGTCACTGCTATTGCCTCTTTATTTGACTTGACAGGGCTGTAAAGCTTTTCTTCTTAATTTAGTACCTCTTTGCATTTCTCCTTTGTAACTGTAAATTTATTTAAATTTCAGGACTTGTGGTTTGATAAACTTTTTACTTCAACTAAGTTGTTTTTATTACCATGTCTTCAGCTTAATGTTTGTTTACTTTCATAGTTTTTTGAATAAAAAAAAAAAAAGAAACTATATTTTTTTTTGTTTTTATTGTGCACACACAAAAACAACAATTTCAGGAAAATCCTTTGCATGCTATAAAAAGTTCACTGACTTGCAAAACAAAACGGCTGTAGTTTTTGGTTTCCTCTACGTTGTCTTCGTCTTCTTTTTAAGCAGCCAGTCAGTCAGAAAGTTAAATTGTTGCCTTAAAGTTTATATGTTTTAATTTTCTTTTGTTTATAATAATTATAATAATATTATAATTTCCTTCTTATCAGTGTCTTAGGTACTTAGGTTTCATTCATGAGCTAAAATTCGCATAAAAATACAATTTTTTTTACTCAAAAACAAGGCTGGAATAAAACTTTGCCCTTTAATCGGCTACAGGTTAAAAGTGCAATAAAACTCTGCCATGGGAATTTCTATGTGATTGAAAACTTTGCTCATTTTCATATAATTGGCGAAGGAAGCAAAACAAAATATATTTTACATTTAGCCAGGAATTAATATTAATCATACGCCAAGTGCCGCATAAAAGCAAAATATTTATTCAATTCAGGAGTTAAAAAAAATTTATAAAGCGTGCCCTAAAATTAATGCAAGATTTGAATTTCTCGCCATTTGTACAGTAAAGTGTTGGCAACCCTAAAAACACACAATTTGACAGTTGATACGATAGGGTTAGCAAACATGAAGTGTTAACGAATGAACAAGGTGTCTTGATTTTTTAACAATATTTCAAAAATGTATGCTGATTTTTCGAAAGCAAAATCATCTTAAGCAATGAAGTACTTAGGGCTAATCAGTGCGAATTTATTTAGTTTTTTTAGCTTAAAGTATGTTTAAACTAATAAAACAGTAAATCAGTAAACATTTAAACCATACTTAATCCGGCAAAATTCTTGGTTTAAACTACTTTTATTGGCCATACGATTTTCACAACTATGTGCTTTATAAAGCTCTAAAAGCTTTATATTTACATTTATCATAGTGCTACCACACTAATAATTTTTAAACTGTATATAATATACAGAGTACTGATTTATTGCTGTTGAGTTTAAAGTACATATAAACTTTACTTTAGTTTAACGAAAGCTCAGTTTAACTTTTAACTGAATTATTAGCCCTTAATCACCTTGATAGATTTGTTAATCGCCAAAATTTCTGCTTTTGTGGTTCTGGGAACCCACATGTAATTACAGAAAAACAATTGCATCTACAACATGTTACTGTTTTGGGCGGTAGGCATAATTGAATCATACTTTTTTCAAAATGAGGCTGGTCGGCAAGATATTACGACGTCATAACACAGTTCTTTCTACCGAAATTGGATGATATTAATATGGCCAATATGTGGTTTCACCATGCTTGTTAGTTCATACTAATCTAATAAAACCAGACAATTGTCCGACTTATAGTCTTTATCTGCCAAGAAAAATTGTCACTTCACACGCTTGTCAGATTATTGTATGGCAGAATTTACCAGATTTGATGTTAAACTTTGTCTTGTAATATTTATGGGCAGCGTTGCCAATAGAAATATTTATCTGTGACCGTTTAATATCTGGCAATTACCTGTTAATGAAAATGACGGGTTTCAGATTCCTGACAACATTTATGGTTGTACAATATACTGACAATGCTTTTTGTGACAATGTTGCCAGATATAAATTGTAAGTTCACACAGTTGTTAAACATTTTATGACAATTTTGGTATATTTTGTATTAGTGGGAGGCCTGCTACCAGAAAAACTAAATTTATGCTTAAGGATCGTTCAGCTAAATTAGATATTTTAACTCAATTTGTAAGAAATCTTTAATAGAGAATTCAAGAAATTTGATTTGTAATACTCACTTTTGCGGTCAAGCTTTCCAGCTTTTATTCCAATTGAAAAGGATTTATTTTATTTTTTGCTCCACTAAAATCGTAATCAATAATTTAAAATTTTTTATTCAGCGTTCTGCTTTCAGTTTGTAGTTTCATGTTTCTTTTTTATTCTCAATTAAGCACAGGAGGAAGTAGAACTTAACTTGACTGATTTTTGCCATACACTATTCCAAAATGCCGTCTAATAAACTCATCAATAAATATTTACTTAACAATGTTATTTTTTTTTAGCTGGTAATAACTTATAGTCAAACTATAATGGTTCATTAACTTTTAAGTTTATTTTCGGAAAAAATTTAATTTAAAAAAAAAAATATCAAATCTTGCTCCTGCTCCTGCCAACAGAGCCCACATAAAACAATGAGTCAGTAAGAAAATTGAACGAAAACACAAACACGTCTAAACAACCAGAAATAAATCGTGCCAGCATCTTCTTGTACCCACAAAGAAGGAAAAAAAAACTAAAAATATTTAAAACATTTCAAGTGCAAAATGTACGAATATTCTTCGGTATCAACTGCATGCAATGCGTAACGGAGCGCCAAAAGCAACCAGAAATGAGGTAAACAAGTCAATTAATTTTTTCTTCCGTCTTGCCAAGAACACCACAAGAAATTTGCAAGAAAATATTTACGCAATCATGTTTTCTCATAAACAAAAAAGTGTTTTTCTTTTGTCATGTCTTAAAAGGAAAAGAAGTGTGTAGTTAAAAACCGAGTGCAATGAAAAATCTTCTAAAATTGTGGGACAGTTTGTCCAGCTATAAAAATTAAAAAAAAAAAATTATTGTCATCCTTAAGGGTTCAAAAGAAAAGTTTGCATTATTAATATAGAATTTAGACGAGCACTCCTTGAGGCTTTTTTCCGTAAATAATTTTTTATTAAAATCTCTTTCATATAGGAGAAGTACTCTGCAGGCATATTTTTTTAGCTCCAGCTTTAAGGAAAAATATGCATGCACTTCAGGTGCAATCTTATGAATGACTGTAATTCTCGGTCACTTGACCGTAGCCTGTTTATGATCAATGAAAATGGAACGTTATACATTAGAAAAATGCAACTCTGCAGTTGCGTAGTGCCTGAGAATTTATAGTGCAGAATTGCTGTGTCTCAGGTATTACGTGGACGCGTTCATTCTGCAGCCGACTCCGACACCAACATTTTACTGCTCAAATACCGAGGAAGAAAGACGCCGCTTCAACATAGACATATTTTTATTCTGACGGGGATTTTCTGGTTGCTGACTAAATACGCTAACTACTCAGTCAACAGCATTCCTCACTTCACTTTCACTTAAGTTTGGACCATAACGATTTTTTTTTTTTTTTTTTTGATTTTCGGCGACAATTATTGATTTTTGGCGTCTAGAGCTCCCCGCATTCTTTCACTACACAATTCCCAGTGATTTGTCAACAAAGGAAATTCTAATTTTTTCATTGCTTTAAAAATTGCACAAGTAGCCTCAATTAAACCACTGTAACATGTAGTTCGACTGAGCTATAATTTTAATTCATCATGTATTGGTACTTTGTGAAAATCAAACAAAAAAAATTTATTTTAGTGGTTTCATCCGGTTTCTGAAGTAGATCAGTCACCAATTTGGATTAACAGTGACATTTATTACTCTATGGAATTCTTAACATCAGACGTAATTGATTACTAAATAAATACGTTTTTATAAAATTGTAAATGAGATTGTCAAATAGATATAATGGAATACCAAGAAGGAATTGATCATGCCATTAAATAAATTAAACTATTTTTTTTTATTAATTAAATTCCATAATTTAAAAAGCGTACCACATTCTCTTTAAATTGAATTCCTTTTATTACTCTTAAAATATCTTTAACAAATTGAGCACATAAATAAAATTCCGTAGTATGAATTTTCAGTTCAACTGGTCAGCAGCTGGTGCATTTAAAGAAAACAAATTTATGATGCATAAAATCGAATAGCAAACAAACGAAACATATAACAGAGACATGGAATAAATCTAGCAAAACGACAAGCATTTGGAGTTTTTTGTTTTTATTCGTTAACTTTCCTTAGAATACTGAGTGTCTTAGGTCATTGCTTGTAGTTCGTGCACATTGGGACCAATAGTTAAAATAGCGCAACTATTTCGAGTATAAAGTCACCAAATAAGAATGAAGTTTTTGGAAAATTTGGATTCAGAATCACGTTAATAACTACATATAGACAGAGGAAAATTATAAATATTATGATTATAATTTTCGAATTATTAATATCCCCAATGTAAATTTTTCTACAGTATAGTTTTTATTTTATTTTTATGAATTGCACTTTATTTATTTTGCAATACTTTTTTTTAATATAAAATAAACACCCTACAAGAAATGGACTAGCGAATTTAATACATATACAGTTTTTTAATCCATTTGCAAATTTCCATAAAAATTTCAGTAGTTGATTTGCGAGAGTGTAAAAATTCACACTATGCCAGGCTTTTAAACATTTTCATGAGGACCCTCAATATATTAAATGATTATGGCAAAATTGGGCAAGCAATTAGACCCATATTTATATTTGAAAAGAAATCACTAAAAGATTTTCACAATACTTGGGCACTTGTAAAAAGCGCAAATAAAAATTTTAAATATCAATTTAAAAACAAAAATTTTAAATTAAAAAGAAATCTTTAACAAGCGCTTGATTTTCTTAAAATAAATTTAAATTTTTCCTCTGGTCATATTTTACAACTCAACAATTTCCACTATAGCACCCCTTTTGTTATCCACAAACACATTTAAGTTAAGCAGACATGTACGTTCATGCTTTATTTACGAGTAGTGTGTATTGTTAGTGGCACATGGACATTTTGTCTAACAATTGTTAAAGATTTTGCTAAAAGTTTTCGAAATAAATATAAACAGTAACAACACACAATATGAAAAAAAAACAAAATCTATTAGATTTGGGAACATTTGTGCGAGTGTTGAAGGTTGAAATTACTTGAAAATTGTTCAAATAACTTTTGAGCTTGTGCGACTAACGGGAGTCCATATAGTTGTTAAATCTCAGCGTTTTCGAGAAGATAAATGTTTCTTCCCGTAGATTTTTGTTTCGTTTGGACCAGTGATGGTAAAATAAGTTTTGAGGCAAAGCAAAGAGTCATAGTAGTTTCTGGACTTTTCGTTTGAAAAGGTCGTTGGTTTAATATCTATCTATGAGTCATTGTCGGCGAAGTAAATTAATAAACAGAACCAGAATTGCAACTCTACTTTAAAAATCAATACAACGCAGAACAGCAGAGTTGTGCAAGAGTTAAGTTCTACTGTATCACTTCAGCAGCTGTCTTTTGAATGTCACTTCCCAAAGAGAAGGCAATACACAATATGACCATCTTAAACTCCTGAGCGTTACTTCTCTAAAAACCATATAAAGGGTGTTTCAGTAAGAATTCACTTTTAAAATTTTGTGTAATTTTTTTGCGAAGTGGCAACTGCCAACTGGAAGTTGGAAACTGAGAAAACATCAATTCGGAATCGTTGTCAATAACTTAACAATGCACGAGACTACGCAGCGAATTTTGACAGAAGACCCCCACTTTCACTTACTCAGAAGCTCCAACAGCAGATCATGGAATGCGCTTTGCACTGAAAAAGTGAATTCTTACTGAGACAACCTTTATTAACTGCTGATGGCTGAGTAGTTACCGTATGGGATCTGTAACCAGAAGAACACGTTTTCTGATTTTTTTTTACTACAGCACGCTGCTAATTGGTATTTCACCAATAAAATGTCGCGAATGTAAAATTATAAATAAAATGGCTCCCATTAGCTTGAAAACAATTAACACGCAACTGCAGAGTTGTGCAAGAATTAAGAAGCGGCATTTTCCGATTTTATTATGCTTTTTGGTTTTTAGCCATTCTACTCTAGTCTCTACATAGCAGAGTTCAGCAAAGAGTACTGAAAAATTAAGTACAGTTGAATCACAATTCTGAATTCTTAATACTTATACGTATGCATACTTTAAAGTGGGGACTTCTAACCATGCTCTTGCTTGTGGGAGAGAGATAGAGAGAGAGAGAGAGAGAGTAGTTTAATTTTGTGTCATCTACTCACTTATATTTAAAATTTCATGACTGATTCAAACGATTCATTGCTGATTATAAAAGGTGTTGTTTTTTGTATTGTTTTAGGAACGCATTGGATCATGCACCCAAATTAATAATGAAATACATTATTAAAGTTTTCCACTTTGCATTTAGCTTAAACATTATTACCTGTGTTTAACACATCCTTTCAACAAACCCTGCAAATAAAAAGTTTACAAGTCCATTATTGTATTATGTTGGATTTTTTTTTCTACAGCAATTCTCATTTTCACTTGGCAGTTACTTAAAAGTTTTGCTTTTCTGCTCTTTCCTTTTTAAGGTGTTAACACATATTTTATCGTGCATGTGTTGGGAAGATAAATTGTTTAATTGGCTGTAAAATTTTGGCATTAAGAGAGTCGGTAAAATTGGCTATTAAGACCAATTGTATAATGAACTTAATTTGTAGGGAATTGCTATGCTTCCTTAAATTTACTTTATTTAAGTAGACGAAGGGTGCAACTTATTACGCAACTTGTGCAACTTTTTTTTCACAGTCCCACTAGCGTTTGTTGAAATCTTTGTTACTATTTGGGACAACAAACATTTTAACATCAATTCAATTTGTTTGCATTCAATTACGGAGGCATTTTCTCATTTAAAAAAAAAAATAAATAAATAAAAGTTGTACACAAAAAAAGGCTTCTATTTACAAAATGAGACAATTCCAAATTGTTAACAAAACAGTTTAAAAGCAACAATGAATGTAAAGTGAAAGAAAAAAAAAAAATAAATAAAAAAGAAATAAAAGATAACAAATAAATAGAGATTAGAAAAAAAACCATTTACTTCAATCAGTGTCACAAAAAGTGTTACCACCAAGAAATATTTAAACTGCTTCCACATTCAAAGAAATTTAACTCAAATATACATATGCATCATATATTCAGCTCCGTCTTGGTTTTAAATTTCATCACATCACATCCAGCCATCTAATTTTCGTCCTTCGCCGAAGTAAAATTATAAATAAAATGGCTCTGCTCTTACTTAAAAATTTAGGGGTGAACGTAACAACAGAGACGCAGCAACTCTGCCTGACAAATTTTCTAAAACGACTGTGTTCAGGAGATGGCGACAATAGATTAACAAACGAATTTGACTGTATGGTTGTAATTGAGAGCACATCCACTTGAATGTTGAATTACAGCAACGCATTTACAAGGAAACTTTTTTTTGTATTAATTTATTTACTTGATATGAAAATTATATAAATATACTATTAATATGTAATGAAAGCACTGGCTGCTAAAGCCATCACTTTAACGCCATCTTTTACACGATCGGTTCGTATGAAATTATTACCAGCACAAGAAGAATTTAATCGAAAATTTTCTTTAATTTATCGAAGGCTTTGCAATTTTATTTGTAAGAATTATGTTTTGTGCCCGTTGAAATGGTCAAAAGAGACGTGCACAGGCATGATTCTTCACACCCAAAAAGAAAAATTATTCATGAAATGGCAACACACAGAACCAACTAAATTCTTATTGTTGTTTCGAGAAAAAAAAATAACTTTCCATTGTTGTTGTTCTTGTTATTATTTGCTGTTAACCACTAGAGCACTGGTGTTGTTGTCATAAAAAACTCATTTAAATACACACGTCTCTACAAAGGAATGGGGAGGGAGGAGTTGGAGGAGAGTTATAAAAAACTGCGTTCTACAAGAGACACAAAACACAAAAGTAATTGCAAGCAAATAGAATTGACTGATTTCTATTGTATCACACAAATGTTTCTTTTATGATGTGATGTGTGACCTATTTAAGGGCAAATTTTAAATGGTGTAGTCCTAATGCCGCTTCTTTTGTAATTGGATGCAGGGAATATTTAATTTGGCTTCAACTCAAAAATACGAGCATTGAAAACCCGCCATGTTTCAATTATTCAATTTTGTTAACGATTTAATAAAAGGGGGTTTGTAAGCAGGTTTTTCAACACACGCTCACACATTGCCATACACAAACACACACACACACACACACACAAGCACACCAGGTAGGCAATTTGCCTATCGATTAAATTTCTATTGCTTTTTATATTGGTAAAGTGCTCTTTATTTCACTGGAGAGCCAACAAGCACTTAATTTCAACAACAATAATGATCGCCTTTCTATTGTTGTTGCTGTCTATTGTTATTGTTGCTAGTGGTGCCTGCTGTTAACAATGAGTGAATCAAATCAGTATGCAAAAACACAGATTGTTGGAAAAGGATTTGTTTAAATGGTTAAATTGTTTGTTGTTTGCTTTTGTTGTAGTTTTCTATTGTGGCAGGCATTTGCCAGCAAGTTATTCAACTAATGCCAATCGAACAATAAAAACTAGTTAAATGTTTTTTGCTCTTTATTGTGGGCGCCACATATAAAAATCAGAGTAAAAAGTGCCCATGAAATATTTAGTGGCAGAGAATTTGGTAAATGTGTTAAAGGCGAACGAAAAATAGCCAAATATGTTGATGTGCAAAATTACACAAAATATTGTTAATAGAATTTGAAAAAACGTTTTAAATAAACAATTATATGATGACTTGCGTGCGGTAAAAAAAAGTAAAAATTTATATAGAACTATAAAAAGTGATAGATCACCTTCAAAAATAATTATAAATCGAGTTTTAAGACAATGGCCAAAATCATTTTAATATTCATCATACATAAAAATTTCATCATACAAAAAAATGAAAAACATCGCCGATATCCGTGAGACTATGCAGAGGAATCCGAGGCATCAGATTTCGCGTCGCTCACAAGATCTCGGCCCTTTGCAGACCATAACTTGGCGAATTTTGGGTCGTGACTTGGTCCTGCAGCAGTTCAAAAATCAACTGGAGCGGGAACTGAAGATAAATGATCGTAGACTACGGCGGTTTGGTCATCTCACGTAGAGGTGATGTGAACTGGCCAACGAGATCGTACGATTTCACCACTTTAGACTTTTTCTTGTGGGATTTTCGCAAGTCGAAAGTATATGCGAATAAGCCACAAGCTACAAACCACAGCGGTCCTCAAAGTCGGTTAAATTCAGACTTATTTATGCGGCGACTTCATGGAAAATTTGACATTTGGCATGCCCTTCACCCAGAGAAGCTGTGGCGAACATTTGACAGATGTTATATTCCACACATAATGGCATCAATAGGTCTTTGAAACGAATAAAAAATTTCATTGATTTCACATTTTATTTTATTTAAATTTAAATATAGGAAGTCCTTAATGAAAATATATATAATTTAGACTTAAATTATATTTTTAAAAGATTTCCATAGCATGTTGGGCAATATATTAACAAAATTTCAAAAAAAGAAAACACGCTGGTGCAAAGTTAACCAACAATTAAGCTCTACCTATCCTTTTTATCACTGTAACACTGTTCTCTTCTCTACGCGGTACTTTTCCAATTAGTTCCGGCGCATGTATTGCATATGTACAGGACATATCCTGAGCAATGGTCCAGAAAAGGGCGTGTTTTTTGTTGCTATTGTAAATTTGTTGTTGAATTATGTAGTGATACGTAATTGACCTGCCTTGGGTGTCCTCTTTGTACCCGGAATTATTTTATAGATCACAGAAAGAATCGAAAGAAAAAATCAAATATTCATAATAAATGTCGTTGCATTTTATAGTTTTTATTTAATTAAAATTATCTTAAATAAATTATTGAACATAATTTTACATTAATTATGCGCTTGTAATTAAATTGCTTTGGAACTTAAAATGGTATACGAGTATAAAGTTTTTTTTGTTGTGGTTGGTATGTACAACACAAGCACTTAAACATACACACACATACAAACACACTCTTACATATATCTATACATACATACATAGACGCGGACAAGTCTCATCATTCATTGCATCCCTAGCAGCATTTAATAGACTTTTGTTGGATGATTTTGATTGAGAAGTGTAAAGGAATTCACTAACAAGATGAATTTACGATGGCTTGAAAAGTGAAAAGTGAAAAACCCCTCAATTATTTTCCATACAAAATGCGAGTTATTTTATTTCATTTGAAAAAAGTCAGGCGAATTATTTTATTTTTTCTTCTCAGTTGATGTTATTCAATTCACGTGGTGCCATTAGATATTTTTATTGTTTCTCTTATTGTGAATATAATTTTTTATAATTCAAACTCAACTTCGTCTTAAAGTAACTTCTGTCCCTAAAGTTTTTTCGAAATTGTGAGCTAGATTTGCGGAGGCTTTTCCTCATAGCCGGCTTGACTCAAGAACTTTCTCTTCTATCTCTTGAAGATCAACTAGGAGATCAATTATTCAATATCCAGTCAGAATGTGTGTGGCCTCCTTCATTGCTTATCATTCATTGCTTAAATACTAGAAATGTTGTACAACTGTAACGTCGCCAATCTCTAGAAAATAGTATTTTATTACGACGTTACATGACACAGAATAAATTTAAAGAATAAATTAAATTTTTCCCAATTAAGTATTTGCTCCGTACTTTTTTTTCTCTCTTAGTTAATTATTTAATTGAATACACGTTTATATTAATTGACACTTTGTTCTTCTATCAATCAAAATGACATAAAGCGATAAAATCGAAAAAAATCGTGAAATATTTTCAATTAAAACTGTTAATTGATATTAATTCTTCTTTTTATTTGACCTTCTATGTTTATTGTATGTTAAATATTATAATTGTTAAATATTTCATATATAGTTTGAGTTATTTAGAATTTTTATAAAAAATAAAAGAAACATTTTTTCAAAACACTTTTACATAATTGTCAAAAAAAATTTTTCTTTTTTTGTTAAATTTTATTCTAAAAAATTTAATTTTTCCTGAAGATGATAACCAAGGGTTAGCGAAATATCGAAAAAAAAGAAAAAAAAAAGAAATAAATTAAAAAACTTTTTTTTTTAAATTTTGTAATTTCAATTAAAAAATTAATTATGTTTTCAACTGCAAAGAAATTAATTGTATCAATTAAATTATTATTATTAACTTAACTCAATTAATTTTTAATTAAATTTTTAATTATATTTTAAAAATTTTAATTTTGTGTATTACATAGAAGTCCAAACATTAATTAAAAATTTAATTGAATTGATTACACTTTTAATTGAAAATAAACATATTCTTTTAATTAAAGGTGTTAATTAAAAAAAAAGTTACGGTTTTTTTCTGTGTAGGTTTCCATACACCGAACATGATGGTTTCACAAACATTACGGTGTCTTTAGTCTGTTTTTAGATTTGACAATTTTTTTTTAAAGGCGCGCTTATATGTGATCTAGAGAAGAAAATAGCAGATGGGTACAGAATAGCGTTTAGCGAAGAGTTATTTCAATTCAATTTGGTTATTTCCTTCGCATTTTTTGAGTTAATGTTCGCTTTAAGTAATTTTTTATTTAATTGACCGAACAGACTAGACTGTCTGTGTATAACCAACTACGCAGTTTTAAAGGATAATTGTAACTTGTAACTTGCTTAAAGAAACAGTCTTAATAACAATAGAACACAACGATTAGACGTAATAATTGGCCACAAAGCACCAGTGATGCTCTTTAATAATCTTAAGCCTAAAAAAATTAATATAAAACAATTTGCCGCAAATACATAAATCGAAGTATTTGGCTGAGAGTGTCATTTCACCATAACAAAGCCCTTTAAACGCCTTTACATTAACATATCGTTGTCATGTCTTACTGTCACTTTCTTTAGAAATTTGTTTGCCGGGGAATGCACTTTCACAACACACTAACACACACTCATTTGTAAAAAAAAGGAATAAAAAATCAATAACCACTAATTTAAATTTCATTACACTTTGAATTCATTAATGGTGCCCGACTGCTGCCCACATTTTGTGCAGCACTGTAAAGCATTTCATAAATATGCGAATGGTCGGTATGATCCAGTTGCGTCTGTTCATACAGCAATTTTAACAACTCCAAATAGGCTTCATATTTTGCTGTATTTTCAAAATCCTGCTTAAATTCAGCATAAAACTGCTGGATTTGTTTAAGTTGGCGCGATTCGGCATCGTACTGGGACAATTGTGCCTGCGGTAGCAATAATGTCCACTGATCTTGCACATAGTCGGTAAATTCAAAGTTACTAAATAAATACGCCGTCACCAGGTCGAGGCCTTTCTCCTTCAGTTTGTTAAAGATCTCCATTATATCATGATGGGTATTTTCGGAACTGTGTATCTGTTCGTAGTCCACGGCCAGGTGATTCTGCAGGTAATCGTAGAGACGTTGGCGTTTTTTATAAAAGTCTGAAGTTTTAAGCAAATGATCAATTTCCACAAGTATTTTGCGCAAAAGTTGTGAGTGGAGTGTGTCCTCCTCTTCCGACTGTGGTTCTACTACTTCTAGCAAAAGCTTCTTAAGTGTAATTAAATAATCGTCAATGACAACCGAACCAGTCTCATTTACTTTTTTGTACAACTCAATGCCAAACTCGGTTATATTGACGTGTATGTTTTCAGTTAATTTATTTGCTAACTTGGTGCCTTCATTGTTGCTGAGCTGCAGCTGTTCATTGTGTCTGAATGTTTTCCCCTTAAATTCTCTGCAAAGATAGAAGTAGCGCAAATGATGCATTTCAGCAAAAGTTTCTTCCTGCAAAGCGTGCAGTTTGTTTTTTAATTTCTTAAGGAAAATAACATTTCGTAGGGCATACATGTTCTCTCGACTGGAATCTTTGTGTTCTTCCATATCCAAGTACTGTTTAATGAACACAATTTTTGTCTCCAGTTTTTGAGAATCCACAGCTAATTTAAGCTTTTGGCCAATATTTTCTGACATATTGGCTTTAGTTTCGATTTCCTTTAGAAAATTCTGCAAATAATCATCAGCTTGGGATTTTACGCTGTCGCTGACTTTTTGTAGGAATTCTTTTTGAAAATCTCTGGATGAGAGTTTGACATCTTTGGCTAAGGAAAACTGCAATGCAACATTGTTTTTTTTTTTTTTTTTAATTTTCTTTATTTAATTAAATTGACTTTGAAAAATTTACCTTGGCAAAAGTCAGAAAACTGGTCCATATTATGAAAATAGTATAAAAATTATTCATTTTCTTTTCTTTTCGTTTTCTTGATTACAATCAAATATTGTTTTTCTTTGCTAATTGTTTCAATAGCACCACTTGGCTTATGTCTGTCTATTCACTGACTGTGGCATGATTATTTAGTTTTGAATTCAAAATTGTTGTTTGTTTTGTTTCAAAGGTCAGAGCAAGTTATCAATTCAATACAGTTTGCGCTACACAAATATGAATAAAATATGTGCACGTCTGTGAGTAGAAAATAACACAAATTACCCAACAAACATATTGCCGTACAATTTATTGTTGTGTTGTTATGAGTTTGTTTTCTAACACAATACAGATATTTGAGTTTTCGCTAGGGACTGAAATTAATTCAACGATTATTAAATGGAAATAAATAGAAAATTCTACGAAAGAGAGGAAAGTCTTTAATTTTTTCGCGGTTAAAGTCATTTAATTTTTTCCCATTAAAAATGAAATTACTTTTTCGTTAAATATAAATCAAAAATAAGTAAATCGGTTTTTAAATTAAGTTTCTTTTATTTTAAATTGCATTTCCAGTTAATGGACTTTATGTACAGAACATTTTGAGTGTGTAATAGTTGAATTTTATACAGAAATTTCTTTCATTAAACATTTTATTAATTAAAATAATTTCTTTATGAATACGGCAACTTGTCATTATTTGGTATTAAAAACTGTTTTGTTTGTTGGGCAACTAATGTGTATTTATTTAATTTTATTATTGATTTTAATTGTAAATTAATCGCACTATTAAGCAAACAAATTTACCACAATGGCTCTGTTATGCGAAATCAGTAGAATTGTAGTGTAATTTTCAATTCTCAAGTGGCTAGGAAATAATTTTGATCAAAATACGGTGAATTCTTTGAATATTTTATAAATAATAATAACAAATTATATATGTCTGTTTTAATTTTGAAAATCATTTTTATCAAGTAAAAAAATGAATTAAATTTTTTTTAAAAAAGGGTAAAAAAAAATTCAAGAAAAAATTAAAAACTTATTTTTATCCTCCGCCAACAATGTACAGATTAAAGCTTTTATATTATGAGTTGGTGTAAAAAAAATCCAATACTTTTACATGAAACTTTAGTTTTGTGAGCCACATCGCAGACAGCTCCGATAGGCTGTCAAATGACGCAGTCCCCACCGTGCGGAGGCTCAGGGAACTTGCAGAGGAAATGAGTGACACTTTCCTCCTCCTTATCATTGCACCCAGAGCAAAAGTCGTTGAACGGCACACCCATGCGCCTGGCATGAGTCCCAATAGGCCAATGTCTCGTTACCTTGGGGGTTGAGCCTCTGCACCTGTACCCTCAGGAACTCCAGCAGCTGGCCAGATCTCATTGGTGAACCACCTGCTACGAGCCTCATACAAGTGTTTCTAGTACGATGTGAGACGGAACTTGCAGAAGCCGTCCAAGTCTCCGTTCCGCTCTCGCCAGGTCTACCGCAATCCCGTTGCCCTATGTCGCCATATCCATATCAGGGTCACCCTGAAAAGCCACGCCAACTCGTTCGGTGACGGCCAGAACGCCTGGAGAAGGTCGGATGTGGTATAGACTTCCGTGAGGGACCTTGCAGCAAGTTTACTATTCTTCATGAGGACGATATCCTCATTCAATATCTTTCTGTGTCTCAGCCAGTTTACAGCGCTGCTTACAACCGAACCGAAACTCGTCTATAAATACACCACCTCTAGCCCTCCTCCCACAAATGAAACCAACCGTATATACACGGCTGCTTCTATCCATTGGAATAATAATGATTTATTTCCATCCCGCTAACACATTTCAAACAAAATATATTTCGAACATTTGAAATGTGTAATTTGTTTTTTGCCGTAATTTTTCTTAGTATCTGCCCCATATATTGTAATATGTTGCTTGTAAATCATGGTCGTATTCACAAGCTGAACAATTATTATAATTAATTAAATAATAATTATCTTCAAGGCTCAACAGTTCCATTGCACAAAATTATTTTTTTCCATTGAAATTGAAGCATAACGGAACTAAGTTCAAGTCTACAAAAGAAAAAAAAAAAAATAGCGTGCTGGTTCATTTCAAGTTAATAATCAAATTAGAATGACATTTTTGCTCGTGTTTACTTTTTTATTATTATTTTTCAATTTAATTTTTGGTTCATAGCGTTTCGTTGCTACAATCATTGTTCAAAATATCGTCACAGCTGCCACGATAATTGGCTGTGCCATATTTACTAACCGTTATTTGTGCCGCGACTGACATACATAGATGCTGTTTTATTTCCGGTCGATAAGTTTATTGGCACATTTAGTAATTTATATAAATGAGAAAATAATTTTTATGAATGCCAAGTTTAACGAAATTAGCATTCTACGAAATTATTATTTTAGGGGTTTGAGGCCGTAAAATTTATTCCCTCTCTCTCTCTGCTCTATAAATAAATACAAGGGGATGTCAGAAGTTGCTCGCAAATGCTAAAAGTAAAGAGACAAAAATTTATGCAAAATCCAAAAAGTAGGCTTTGTTTCATAAACTGTGATTGTTTTGCTGCTGCTGCTGCTGCTGCTGCTGCTCATTATAATAATCATAGCAAATAATCTAAAGGTGGCATTGTGACCCCCCTTTTGATCTCCTATGAACATATTTTAGATAAGCGAGGAAATTGTAATTGTTTTCTCTATACTTTTGTACAAGTTTTAGATGCGGAACAATTAAATTTTATTATTATTATCCTTATTTTGAAAGGCGACCAGATTGTGTAAGCTCACTAATGAGGGTGTCAGTGAATTATGTATAAGATATTTAAAGGAACTAATTAAGCCATTAACATTGTATTTTAGGTTAAATGATTACTTTTTTTTTTTTTGGGGGAAAAGCACATTTTGTGGTTTAAGGGAAAATAGAATTATGATAGGAAATGAAAAATAAATAAATTTCGCAATGGTTGATTTGTGATAATTTTTTTTTGTCAACAAAAAAAAAAAAATAGAAAAATAACAGTAAATAAAAGTGTTACTAAAGGAAATATTTTATTTAAGAGTGCGACTACGTTATGAAGGGTGGTCCCACCATAATGCCCGATGTTAATTGTGAGTCACACCTTAAAGTCAAGTTTTTTGCTCAACTTGATATGACATATCTTCGTTTCATTGATTGACAAATTCAACCATGGAGAGGTATACAATTAAGCAGCACCTTAGAATTGTTGAAGGTTTTTAAGAAAATGGTCGCTCAAATCAAAATTCAATTCTTGTACTTCGTTATTTTTTTTTTGGTCAGCATGATGGACCAAATGTATCCACAATTGGGAGAATTGTGCGCAAATTTTGGCAAACCGGTTCTATAGGAAATGGGAAAGCACTTCTGCATGCTTGGCCAGTTTATTCGGCGGAAAACATTGTTGTTGTTCGCGATAGTGTGGCAAAAGGGCCGTCAAGGGGTCGGCCAAGCAGTTCGCTATCGCAAGATGATAACGTATATTAAGGATATGGACCTAGACGATATATGGTTTCAACAGTATGGTGGCACTCGTCACACAGCCAACGAAACAATGGCTATTTTCCGCGAGAAATTCAATGGCCGTGTTATCTCACGTAGCGGCAATGGTAATTGGCCGTCACGATCATGTCATTTGACACCGTTGAACGTTTTTCTTTGGCGTTATTTAAAAGAAAATATTGTACGTCAATAAACCAAGAACAATTCAAATGCTAATAAGATAATCCGCCATATTAACGACATTGAACCTCAATTATGTGTCAGAGTCAGTGAAAATATCGACCATTGAAGTCGTGGCGAATATTTGGCGGATATGTTATTTCTCACATACATAATTATCATATTTCCTTCTTTCATAATAAAAAATATTGACACAATTCTCTGAAAACTTTTTGTTTTTTTACAATGAACATTGTGTGTTTTGGTTGGACCATCCTTTATAAGAGTTTCAATATTTATTTAAATTCAATGAGACCCATTTACAGACGAACTGTCGTGTTTATAAATTTTAGATAAATTTCCATACAAAATTAAAGCAATACACAGGGTGGACAAAAAGTCACCATCGGGTTTAAAAATTTAATAACTTTTTATATTCAGTGTTGATGGATTTTGTAAGCGGAACAACGATTCCAGGCCCGGTTAAGTCGAATTTTTTTTTGATATTTTTTTAAATTAATTTAAAAATAATGCGTCAAAATTAACATAAGAAACACCGCAACTTTGCTTTATAATTACCACGCTACTGCAAAGTTGTGCCAGAATTACACTCTATCTTCCTCTCACTTTCATCAGCTGTCTCTCTCTCTCAATAACATAATATTAACTACGATCATATATTTTCTTTTATTGCAGTTGAAACTGAAGATCCTGAGTTCACTGATGTGATAGACAACATTACAGTACCTGCTGGTAGAAATATAAAATTAGCCTGCTCTGTGAAAAATCTTGGCTCTTACAAGGTAAGCCTTTAAAATATTCAGCAAATATTTGAATTATTCATCTTGAATAATTTATTACACACAAAACGTTTAGTGGGTTTCGTGATTTCCCCCCTTATTCGGGGTATAATATATTTACAATGAAAGTTTGTGCGGCAGTGTAGACTGCAGTGAATGGTGTTTTAACATTAGGCGGCACCTAAAAGTATATATTTTTTTATTCTCTTCGTTTCAAGAAAACTATTTTGTTTTGTATTCCTTGTATTCTCTCACATTTTTCCTGTTTAAAAATTCCACTGAAGAAAAGAAAGGTAATCCAATGCATAGGACTATGCTACTAAACATGCCTGCCTTCTCTTTCTAGTGCTGAAATTAAGAAAATGTTAAAAAAAAGAAAACTTTGAACGAAACTTATGCATTTTTGATGTACAGAAAATCTAAATGCATATAAATTTTTTATAGATTTTAAATTGTCTATGAATAAATTGTGGTCATCTTGTGTGTGCTCTTTTTATTAGGTTTGAATTTAATTTATTATTTCAATTAAAGTATAGCATATTTGTAGGCAGTGCCTGCAGGTGGAACAGACTTCTACGTTTGTAGCAGCAGATAATTAAATCAATTAATTGTTTAAATTAGAGAAGAAGAGAAATAATTGGAAATTTATTATATTGCTGCTCGTGGTTGTACAATTAAACAGCAACTCTAAACTTTTGAAATTTCTTCTTTATTTTTTTTATATTGCTTGAACTATTTTCATTAGCTTTTAGCGATATTACTTTGCGTTGGAAGTTATGAATGTTACATTGGCTTTTTTTTTTAGAAAAAAGAAAATAAAAGTTTGAAACTTCATTATGTTTATTATTGCCGTTGTTGTTTTATTTGCCAATACAATTGGAAATTATTTTTCAAATGCAAAGTTTACTTTTTTAAGTTGTATACCGCTGTGTGAATGCATGGTGAGGTTAGGTTAAGTTGGGTTAAAAGGATGTAAGGATGTAAACATAACATTGCATCATGTTAAATTAACGTGATTTTCCATAACATATAAACAACAAGATTCCACTTTAAAATATCTTTAGAGGAACATTTAGACAACCGTAATGTTGATATAGTTGCATCAAGCTATAATTTAAGATGTATGAGAACTTATGGAAATGGTCAGAAATATCACGTAACATCGTAATAAAATTCTATTTTCTACAAATAGCCGACGCTATAGTTACGTAACCTTTAAGTCAGACAAGCATTTCAATAGTTTTTCATACATCAGCCATTATGATTTCGATTTTGCTATACGCCCTTTTGACCAAAAAATGTTTACCCACCCTAATGCCCATATTTAGTTTATAGTTTTATTTGTTGTCGTAAACTCTAAAGAAAAAATGTATCTTAACTAAGATGCTGGCTGCAATAATTTATTGCTTTTTCATACTCTATTAGACAGATTTCTAATAAAATGTAATTTTCCCAAAACTATTAATCAATATGTGTCTTTGTGTTACAGTACAATAAATTGACACAATATAGGGGTCATTCCATGTAAAACGTAGTTGTTTAGATTTTATTTTCATAAGCTGTATTATACAAGCTTGTGCAAAATTACTCATGCAATTTTGTTTGTGAATAACTTTTTTACTTAATAACAAAAAAATATTTGTAGTGGCGGAAATCTTTATTAGGACCTGCAAATTTTTTTCTGTTAATTGGAAAATATGATGCCACTTGGTTGATGTGGCCGCCGCCAGTCTTTATAAGCATTTTTGCCCGTTTTATTGCATTTTCCAAAACTTTCTTCAAATATTTATGATGATAACTTTTCGCATTCCTGTCGAATATTCTCCGGTGCCGGTCACACCCTGAAATATCTGTTGTGGTTGAAGTCTGTTCGAGTCGAGCAGCTAAGCTGCGTAATGTTTGTCCACGATTAGGAAATCTACGACGAAATTCCTGCTGAGCTAACACCAGCGACCGATTATTGGTAAAAAAATATTGAAACAAGTATTCCACGCTCTTCTATACAGCATTTATTTTATATTAGTTTAATGTTAAATATAAATTATATTTTAATAATTTGTAATTTACATGAAACGATTTTAACATTACCCCAATTGTACTGTATTTAAAAATAAAGCACAATCATTCGTCTACCACTTGGAATACACCATATTTAAAAATATTTGCACTGTTTTAAACAATTTGTTGCATATTTATTTATTTTTTGCTTTTGAAATATCCCCAAAAGTATGCAAATTATAAAATAACAACAAATGCCTACATGGTATGTAGTAAAAAAATACACACTTCAATGGAGAGAGAAATGAAAACAAAGCAACAACTAGTTGTTTTTTCTTCAATTCGTAGAAATTTTTACATTGATGTCCAAAAGAGCTTTTTGCGAATACTTTTGAAAAAATACAGAAAATGTTCAAGCTCTTTTTGTATTTAAATTGTTTTAATTTTATGCCTTGCAGGTAATAGCTAAAGACATCATTGTAATGGAATTCAGTGACAGTTAGAAGAGAATTAGCAGGCAAAAGTCCGCATACAGAAATAATAAAATAAATTGTGCAATATGTTTTTTCTCAACAGAAAATGTTCAAATAATAAAACGTGACTATGCATGCTAAAATATATGAAGCATACATAAAATTGTGTTTAAACGTATATGAAATACAGGGTGTTTTATTAAAAAGCTTTTAAGCAAACTGCTCAAGGTTACTCAGCAATTTCACCTCTTCCCAACACACCCTTTAATAAATAATCATGTTCCTAAAAGCATACAAAAAAGAAGAAACAAAAAAATAAAAAATAGTCCACAAGGATAATTTGTAAGTTTAAAATAATATTGACATGCATTTGATTAAAAGTTATATTCTTTGCCAAAAACAAGGAATTTCAAGAATTAAATGCTTAACTATAATATAACTTAAGGCATGTCTGATTATTTATTTATCATTTTTGTTATTTTTCTTTAAACTTTTACTAAGCAAAACGTTTTTTGCATGTCAAAAATATAGTATGTGACGAGCTAAGAATTTATTTATTGGCGTGTACTATACAAAGTTGATTAAGTCTTTATTTAAGACTTTCCACAAAATGAATTCAATTCACCATAAAAGATCTTGGAGTATTCTTTAAAATCCATTCTCTTTACACACATTTTAATTGAAATTAAAACCACATTTTTCTAATTTTATTTACCATAAAATTTCCTTTATCTCGTTTTCAAATTATTTAACTTATCTATCTATTCGAAGAGCATAAAAAGCGCACAAAACTTACTGCACCAGAAAATAATACCGCCCCAAATGTTACCAGACAATTTATGAAAATTATTACGGAACAAAGAAAGCGAAAAAAATAAATAATAAAAGTTTCAAAGTTATTAAACGACATCCAACGAACGTACTTGCCACAAGAATGACACAATGATTTCATCGTGTACAAGTTCAAAAAGTTTAATATGATGGAAAATTTTAACGACGGTGAAAGATCATTATTTAATGAGTGTTCTTATTTATTGCTATTATTATTTATGATTTTTTTTTCTTTTGTAAGAATAGTTTTTAAATACAAAGTATATTAAACTTATGACTTCACAAGCCGGATCTTATGTCTGCTTCCTGCACACAAAACGCAAGGGAATTAAATATCTGAAGCACAATGAAATTATTTTGCTACTACAAGGATTTCTTCTTGTAACTGTCGCTTACGCCATACGCTGTGCAAATTAGTACAATCATTTAACCATAAAATTAGGTTAGGAATGACCGGCAATGTACTCCGATTAAAACTAAAACTCAATTTTAATGACAAATTGGAAGCTGAAGATAATGTTATTATTTAATTTTAAATAAGTTATGGTAAACTGAGTTAAGATTGAAACTATGACTACGACATGACAATATTATTATTATTTTTTTTTTTGTTTTATTATTTATTTATTTATTGAAAAAATGTGTATGCCATGAGTATCCGTAAAGCTTTAAGGCTTGTCTGCAGAAGGTGCTTGTTGCTAATATTCATTGTATTGCAAGCGTACGTTAAATAATTTATAATTTCAATATAATAATAATAATATAAAATATAAATAATATTTATAATATAAATAATATTTATAATATAAAATATAATAATAATTATGACCAGACTATGAGTAGTCTATGACCGGATTATGACTAGGCTACTACTACTACTACTCTGACAATGAATAAACGATGATTATAACATAACTATGACTAAACTATATCTATGACTATGACTATGACTATGACTAGACAATGACTATGACAATGGCTACGACTATAATTATGACTAGACTATATCTATGACTGGACCTGACTATAGCTATGAATATGACTAGACAACGACCATGACTATCACTACGACAATGACTACTGCTATAATTATGACGAAACCTATAGACATATATATAACTAGGCTATGACTAGACTATCTATATGTATGAATAGACATGACTATGACTGGACAAAGACTAGACTATACCTATGGCTAGACATGCCTCTGACTAGACAATGACTATGACTACGACTATATGTCTATGACTATGGCATAACTATCACTTGACTATGACTAAACTATGAGTGGGCTTTTACTAGATAAATAGTAGTTTATGACTAGACTGCGACTAGTCTATGAGAAAGATATGTGACTACTCTATGACTAGACTATGACCGGACTATGTCTAGATTATTACTAGACAATGAGTAGAGTATGACTAGGCTATGACTAAACTATGACTAGGCTATGATATAGTATATACTATTACTGGGCTCACACTGGGCCATGATAGGACTATAAAGATATTATTATTGATTTATTTTACGGCGTGACAAAGCAAATTGTATCAGTCACACTATTCTCTGTTAAAATGATAGTTTACATTGAGTAGATGATAAACGCTTTTGATATTTGTGTAACTCATAAAATCCTACAACAGCTTTATAAAAGGTTAAAATGAAAAAAAAAAAAAGAAAACAAAGCCATTATGTTATGACACACACGATTTATTGCAAGAAATGCTTCATAACAATTAAACACGTATTATCACTCTACAATAAATTTATATGCTCGAAATATTAATTTTGATGTTAAATGTCTTTGTTAAATTCTGCACATAGCAATGCAAACTATACTTCTTCTTTTTTGCTCTAAATGTTAGTACACAGCTTCATAGCTGCATAGCTTCAGAGGGATGCTCTTGAGAATCTTCCTTTACTTCCATCATTTATTACTTGTTGGCCATATTGAAATGTAAAATAAAACTGTGTTTATGGGCACAATTGCCATTAACGTATTTCTTATCATTAAAGTGTTTAATAGCTGTTTTATACTCTACATGTGAACTAATTTCAGTTGTTTAAAGCTTCCATTTGAAAATTATTAGAACTACAATGAATTATATTTATTTATTTTTTTTTTGACTGCAATAACTTGCTTTTAAGTTTTATTGTCGCTTTTAATTATTCTATCAATGCATTTTCCATTTTATTTCAAATGGATAATTTCTTTATTGGCCTCTTTTCGTCTCATTTTGTTTGCATTATGTGTGTGTGTGTGTGTGTGTGTGTAACTTTTACTCTGGTTTCACTTTAGTTCTGAAACGTTATGGTTGTCTGAGTAGATAAACTACACATCATTAATTTTTTGCAGCAAACATGACTCGCATGGTTGTTTATTTTATTCGTGCAAATAAAAATCCTGTAGAACATACTAAATAACAAAATGTTTTAAATACACATTTTGTCCGCAACGAAGAAAAAGTTTGCTACACGAAATTGCAAAATATTAAAAAAATGGAATGGATGTTTGGCGTAGAAAACACTGCTGCTATAAATTTCGTGTTGGATTTAGGTTTTGTTTTCTGGCGAATGTGTGCATGTATGTGTGTCGTGTGTGGTTAAAATATTTTATATCCCAGTCAGTAGTTTTTAAAATATTTAATAAAATTCGAGTCGTTTTCGGATCTTTTTTTTGGGCGATTAAAAGATGCAAAATATTATGGAGATGCCTGAAGTGGTCAGCACGTTAGAAAATTAAAAGGTGCTGGTTCAAGCTCAGTGTACGAATAGACTATGACTAGAGTATAATTAAACTATGAGAGTTATATAGTTAGCACCTTGGCTACAAATCCAAAAGTCCTGGGTTTGAACGCAGTACCATCTAAGTCATAAAAACATTTCGCATTTTTCGAGATGTGTATTAGACCAGTTGTTGACGGAAGCTTTCAGTGGCGAAGGAATAGTCCACGGTCATTTAACAGTATTGTCTGTAGCTAATCAACAGGGTGGACCAAAAGTCACGCATGCGTGTAAAAATATGATGTTCGATGAATAAAATCTAAAAAAAATAATAATAAACAAAAAAGTTATTCAAATTTTAACACGCAGGTGTGATTTTAGGCCACCCTATACAAGTAACATCACAGCGCCCTCGCCCTTTATCTAGCAGAATCATTTGTGAAGTAAAATAATTATTGAAAACGGCTACTAAATATAACTCATAAAAAATTTTTATACGTCTCTTGACACCAGCGCCTGCATAAACAAAAAAAAATTGTGAAAAGCAGAGTGATAGAAATAATGAAGCTTTTCTCTGTCTACTCCTTCACAATCGCTATCCTCTTAATATTAAAGTTAACGCCTAGTAGTTGGCAATCAAAGCCAGAGTAGTCGGGCACTTTTTACAGACCTTTGACAGAGTCTTGAGAATTGAATGAATCGATATGAATTCCTAAGACTTCGTGTTTGCTGGGAGCTAATATGTTCTTATGTGTATAGATGTATGTAAATATGTATATGTGTATGTGCAGGGTTTATATTTTAATCTTAAGAAAGAATCGAACACAATAAAAAAGAGGGAGACAAAAGCACTTCCATGTTGTTTATTTAAGATAATCGGCGAACTATAAGTGTAAAACTATTGGAATTGAAATTGCGAAAAAAGAAATGGCATGTGATCAGAAAGCAAAAACAAAATGTTGTTTTGTAATGACAAATAAAACTTGGCACGTCAGACATTGAAAAATTAACAGCAAATCTGTCAAAGTCTTTAAGATAATCTTGAAAATGTTGAAGACTAGAGCACTTAACAGGGAACACTACAGTCACAAACGACAGACAGATGTGACAATATTTATTTGTTGATACAACAAAAACACTAAATAAGATTTACTTGAATAGTCGCATTTCCAGAGTTTACAATTGGAATTGTTACGTTTTGTGTTGAACTAGTGTAAAACCGTCATTCAATTAAAGTGATTTAATTGTTTAAGCCAATTGTTGCTAGACTAGCTTAACACAACAGCAACACACATACAAATCTATTGATATGATTTAATTTAATTTAAATTATATTTCGTTTTTGTGTTTTTTTTTAATGCCATTCATTCATTATGATTTTATTATTTCTGCCACTTTATTGTGAACTTATTCCCCATGCACAAAACACTTTAGCCATCGTGGCTCTCAAAGCAATAAAATGTAATGAGTCCCCGGGTACCTGAGATTAATATTAATGCCATTTTAATGTGAAATCATTGCTGTTGAAAATTGTTTTCTATGGAAAAAGTTTTGTGCGAAATACATATATTTCAACCATGGTATTTACTTTATTTTATGGAAATTAAAGCAAAGTTTAATATGCTGTGATTTAGTAATTTTTTTTTCGTTTATGTATAATGTATTGAAGAACACATGTAACATTATAATAATTATACGAAGTAAATTTTGATTTTAGAGAATATACTTTAACAAAAACATTAGAAATTTAGTAGACGTCCACCAGGATAATTACAACAACTGTAACACTTGTGTTAGAATTAAATATAATTTTGCGTGCACAGCAGTTTTATAATTTTTTTTTTATCGAACCAGCATCAGGCGATGAGAATAAAATATTCAATACGTTCAATACATTCAATACAACTCTACTTTTCCACTTTTTTTGTTTATCATTGTTCAGCGCCTCTGATGTCAAAGAGAAGTATTCAATTTTGAAGCTTTGTTTTAGTATCCATTTTTAGTAATTATTTTACTTCGCAGCTGGTACACAATACCGGCCAAGGAGGGCTCTGTGATGTTAGTTGTGAATTGCTATCAGCTGAAGCCGGTATTGTTCAGTGACCAGTGACTATGCCTTTGCCATTGCAACCTTCCGACAACAAGTGACACAAAAAGATAAGGCACATCGGAAAAATGCGAGAAGTATAATTTTTGTCTGAAACTGGTGTTGACCCCAGGTCTGTTTTGGTTTTGTAGTCAACGTGCAGACTACTTCAGCCATCGCCAAACTGGGAAACCTGAGAAAAAATGTGAAACATTTTTATGATAGGGCTCGAACCCAGGAATTTTTTATTTTTTTTGACTACTTCAGCCATCGGCAGCCTTAAATTATATAATTAAAACAAAAAAAACTTATTTGATCAAATAAACAATAGTATTTTCTTTTGCAATATTTAACTTTCCAGAGACGATGATCACCCAGGCCAGGTACGCATGGAAAGATGGAGAATCGCGCAGATGTGCTTGACGTATTTATGTACGGATGGGTCCCGCAATAAAGGGGTTTCTCAGGAACAAGGTAAAGGAGAAGGTAACCAAGGCTGTGGTTCTGGTGCCGCATGAGGGCATGGACCGGTTGGGTGGAGTCTCGCTAACATTGCAATATGCGGATAGAGCAGAGGCTCTGTGGAAGAGACCACATGCTTAAGCTCTGGGATGACCTGGCCGCGGTACGACGCGGTCATTTAAATAACATTGTATTTCGTACATAATTGGAAGGTCCAAGGTCCGTTATAATGAAATAAAAGTTTCATGTTAAAATGAAAATTCCCATTATCGTGAATGATTTCTTCCCGCGAGTTTTTCCACTTTCCCTTTAAATTTATTCACTTGATGTTTGGAGGGGAATTGCATAAAAAAGCAATCGATTTATGTGCGTCTTAATTTGACTTTTCGAACCTAAACCTGGAGAACTCTGTAGTTGGCAATGGTAACTTCACTTTCTACAGGGGAATAAGATAAAGAAGAGATGGCTCCTCAACTCTACTTTACTTTAGAATCTATAATTTTAAAAATCGCCTTATAAAAATTAATTTCTTTTTTTACACATCAGAAGAAAACCTTCTTCGTTTTCATCTGAGAAGAAATTTTAAATCCAAAAATTTTTGGCTGTTACAATTAAAATTCTAGTTCCAACCTGTATTTATTGCAGTAGAAATAAATTAAACATATTGAGATTTTTCTTCAAATTAAATCAATCTGTTATTTGGAGCAAGATTTTATATTGGCAGCATGCAGAACGTGCCTGGAATTTGTTTTTTTCAACCCCGTACATTTGCTTTCACTAATAAATGTCCCACAAAAGTATGCTGCACTACTTTTACTTCTTTGGGTATTTTAGTTAGACACACACAAACACACACAGTTATATATATATCGAAACGAACACATATAATCCTTTTTTTTTTTTGGTTGCGGTTAGAAAGCAAGTTCTTTTTGGTTGGCTTAAAAGTAAAACGACGTTAGAATATTTTAGTAATTTCATTGATAAATTATTTTTATACGTTTATAAATAAATAAATAGATTTTCTTTGCACGTTTATAGTTTTATATTGTACTTCAAATGGAAAACGAATAATAAGTTTCACTGCGAACTGTTCAGAAACAGGAACTGTTTTCAGTGAATTTACGTTATTATACAGGTGAATCGACCATTATATGGCCCATCCATTATACAATATTAAAGGCATTTTATTCTACATTACGAAATAATTATTAAAATGCTTTCAAATATAATATTGTACAATATTGTCAACACATTTCACATGTGGTTGTGCAATAAAAATCAAAAGTATTTTAATTTTTGCCATTCTTTTTGCAGATAACTCTCTTTCAGATAGAGACATTGACTAAGATCGCGGCCGCACAAAAATTTCGCAATGGGGTCACGCCAACTATATTAAATCTGTGGGTCATAGTTGCAATGTAGGGTGTGTTTCGTTGTTCTATCGTTGCTAAAATGGGATGTGCTCTAATAAAATCAGGGAACTTATTTCCGAGACCCGCTCATACCTGCACACAAATCGTGTCACATTAAGGGCGCATCCATTTCAGGTCGATTTAAGCTCGATTTAAGGTCGATGAGCTGATCATATTTATAGGCGTAAATCATGAGGTTGCGGGTTCGTTTCCCGCCTAGACCGTGGGTGTTTCTGCACACAACTAAGAGCTTCGCAGTATGTGTCTTATTGAAAAGAACATTTAAGTTTAAATTGTGTCATAGAAAGCTAAACGTGCAGCTCAAAAATCAGAACTGTACAAAATCTAATTGAGCCGAAAGAGGTAAAATGTCATACAAACCCCAGTGAGCTCTAACATTTTGGTTGAAAGGATACCAATGACAAAATACATGTAAGAAAAAATTGTAAATAAAGATATCCCGTTGCAAAGAAAGCAGAAGAAAATTAGAAGGATGGACGCGTAAAGTTTCTTCAGAGGATTTTTGGAATATTAACTTTTTATGCAACGATATTGCAAGTTTTTCTTTCTATTGATTATTGCATTTATCTGCATTGTGTTTAAATTTAAATTTTTAGTGTCTTTTTTTCCTCACCATTTAAAAGAAAAGATCTCCTCTTCAGGTCTCAGCAAGACAGAAAGGTAAAAAAAAATATATATTAAGAAAAGGAAAGTCAAAGCTACGGCACAGCCAGTATGTACGTTTTGACTTCATGACAACGGTCCTTATACACACACACACACATATACATGGCTGTATGGAAAAATTTGTGTGTGTGTGTAAATATATAGAACATTCTAATAAAATTAATTAGCCTTGTGTTATAATGAACACCACAATGGCAACTTAAGAGAGTTTAGTTTGGTTGAGGTTTGACATACAAGAATTCTTTTCTGCAATTATGTGGTTTAACTAGTTCATATACAGACACACACACACATGCATACACGCTTTCTCTCTCCCAAACACAAGTAGCCCATCAAACACAAACTAACACAAACAGGCCCGTATATATGTGTTTTTGTTATTTAACCCGAGAATGAGTCAGAAAGAGAGGCTGAAAAATTACACACTTACATGCATACACACACAGACAGAAAAAGACTCACACTAACTGCCATCAATGCAAACATTCTTTAATGCTGCTGCCAGGTTAAGTGCCATTAAATATTATTTGAGTTTAGGAGTTACGGTTTTATTAAAAATTCCTTTCTGATGCTTCTTTTTGTCGTCATTAAAAGTAACATGGCAATTATTTGATTTTTGACATTTATTTTTGAGGTAAAAAAGTTTGTCTGGCACTGCTAACAGCAGTGCATATAGATTTTTTTTAAACGCCGATTTTAATGAGCCCGGATGGACAAAAGTGATTTAAAAATTTAACTCAAGTGAAAGAAATTAAATCATGTGGTTGAGTTAATATGCAAATGTGCAGCAGTTAGGTGAAGTAATACAAACAAATGAATAACCTAAATTGTTGAAGAAACTTATGCGGTTTTTGGAAACTGGATATTCAAGTTATTTTTGTCACATCATTTGGGAAGATAGAAAAAAAATTACAGCTTGTTTGTTTTGAATGAATTTATGAGAGATGATGACAGAAATAAAAATGCATGCATTGGCTAATTTGTATGGAGGTTGCTGCTTATTCGAATGTCACTGGATCAATGTACATCTAGAGAAATAAATACTTTTATTGGATCACAAAAAATAATTTTATAATAAAAAATTACACTCTAAATGCGCCTGAAAATTGCTGTAAAATATTCCTATTGAAAAGAAAAGCATGTGTTAACCTTATTCAAGCTCCATTTACTCAACTCATTGATAAAACTAAATGAGCTCACAGAGACAAAAAAATTATCAATAAATCTACCAATATTTGTACATTTTTAGTTTTCATAATTTCGTTAGGCTGAATATTTTCTTTAAAAATATATATACCCAAGACCTGCAGGTGTTTGATAAAAGACTTGCCACTAAAACAAACAAATTCTCTTCTATTCAACGGATACAAAATGTTTTATTACTCTGTACACTTTTTCACTTTTATCACAATATTGATTGTATACTCACTCTTCTCATGATATCAGGGACAGCATTTGAGTTAATCATTTCAAGTGTCAATCAACTATCCAACATTTCATGTTCTAACAACTGTTTCAAACATTAACTGAAAAAGACAAACTTCAAACATCCAACAATACAAATAGCTGAAAATCAGAGTTTAAAAATTTGTAAATTATCTACTGAATAAATGATTAAATTCAATGGTCTTGTTTAAAACAAGTGTCGAAAATAAACGATTGGATGGTTCTTTAATAATCAAATGTTATGCACGATTTTCTCCGCAGTTCTTCGTTTAAGTGGTTTGATCGAATATTCATATATTTTTTTAACATGCACAGTGCTGCCATATATTTTTTTTATAAAACTGGCAATTTCCAAAAAACACTGTTTTTTTTTGCAAAGAAAACTACTCCTTCAGAAGAACTTAGAAAATATATATTTTCGTATTTTTAATTAATTGTTATGTAAGAAAAAGACAAAAGAACTTTTCAATTATATTGTATTAAACATCATAAGTAAAAATACAATATAAAATTTATAATTTAGTTCATCACACATAGAGATTGTAGTAAATTATTTAATTATATGTATACAGTGGAATAATTCATCGTCAATGTCTTGAAAATAAATCAGAAACCTGCTTTCTATTGCCTTTTATTGCATTAGCACGCGCTAAGGCTTCAACATATTTTAGAAAATCTTTGTCAAAATAAAGAATAAATGATTGTCAATCCAATGCTTGTTTTGTTTTATTCGAATCAAATTGGATAAATTGCACTGATATAAAAAACTTTTTTTTTTGAGTAAAAATCCATAAAAAAAAACAGATAAATTTGTATACACAAATCAACAAATATGTGAGTATTACAGTTATCTGATACAAACATTTGTTATGCATACGTATGAGTGATTTAATTTGAAATCATACGCCATGAAAATTACAATTTCTTAAATTCATCAGGGGTAATGAATTGCCAGTTTTAAATTTTAATCCAATTAAGAGTTTTAATTATGTCCCAAATAAATTAAGCAAATGAAACAATTGCAATCGAACAGTCACATCACGTACTTGGTGGCCTTAAGCAAGAAGTCATTCTTCATGTACGAGTATATTCTTTGAGAATTATCTAAATTAGTTTATGGTTATAAATATGTAGTTCTTTGTTACTTCAAAGTTAATGATGATGTAATTTTTCATTTTTGAAAATAATATATTCTTGCTCGTTCTACGTGATATTCAGAAGAATTTTTAAAAGAAATTTTTAAATAATTTGTCGATAATATTAATTAATGATGATGATTGAAGCAAATTATGACACTTCTTAAATCCTCTTCCCGTCAACAGAATGTTTTCAGAAAGCTAAAAGTACTGTATTTAAATGAAATCATTTATTGAGTTTATTAATGTTAATCTTCCTTGACTTATTTACTAATGTAATTAAAAATGTCATTAATACAGCTTGAAGTAAATTTTATGATTTATGTATGTACGAGTACATTGTATGTATATTTGTTTAACTCAATTTCAATATATATATTTCTGGGGTTGTTTTTATTAAGACTTCATTAATTATGAATAAATCTATAAAGAAAAATATAATTATCCGAACCAATTAAATAAAATTAATTGAAATTAAGTTAATTAATAATTCAAATACCTGAGGCTATTTATGCTGCAATTTATCATACTTTTATATAAAGTTAATGCTGCGATAGTAACCACCGTAGTGTAAATGGTTTCGACTGTTATTATAAAAAAGAAAATAATTGTTACAAATATTTTTCTTGCATTTTGTTATGTTTAAAATAGCATGTATTTTTTAATAAATTACTTATAACAGCTGTGAGACAATTAAGCTCACCACCTGTATCTCTTTCTACATAAAAACAATGTAACACAAAATATCACCAAATGTTAATGCTCTTAAAAAAACTACACACTAATTCAACAAAATGGTGAATTCGCATACTGTTAATGGTGAACTATGGACTCGTACCAACACAATTGCTTTTTGTTATGCAGGACTGGCAGAAAATATAAATCTGCTACCAGACACCCTGTAGTTTAATTCCTGAAATAGAAAAAAAAAATAAATATTTTACATCATATATTTTTGTATGCAATTTAATCCAAATTCTGAGTCGTTTTCATAAAAAGCTTTTAGATGTATATCTTTTGTGTCGGAAAATTTCAATTACAAATTACCTGCTTTTTCTTGTCAAAATTTTTAACAATTTAAAATTTTTGTTTCTATAAAAAATTAAACAATGTCACACTATCACTAGTTATTTTTAATGTATGTATATAAAATAATAAACAAATTGAAAAAGTTTTTAGTTTTAATGCAATTGAAAGGAAGAACTTCATTACAGATATAAAAAGGCAAACATTCTTCGACGTGAAGAAATATTTGTTTTTGGTTTTTCGTTCATATAATTTTAATTTTATTAAATAAATTGTTAGTCTTTAGTGTCAACAATAGGATTGTATAGAAATAAATGTGCATTTATTAGGACGACACATTTAATGGGGCGAATAATTTTCCTAAAAAAGTACACGTTTTCAATAAAAAAAGGAATATAATTTGCTTCAGTTTTATGTTTGATCCAACAAAATTTATCTGGAATTTTTGGACAAGCCTAATAGAAATTTCTACAAAACAAGAAAACCAACCAGCAGTTCACTGCTGACATATGAGGGCATATGAGATAAACTTTGCTATATAAATGGTTTTTTTTTTATCTCCAACTTTTGTGTCTGTTACAAAATATTTGCTAATCTTTCACAACGAAATTGATGATTTCAACAATCTTGCATTTTTTTTTCTTCACTTTTTATCTTTGCAAGTAATAATAACAACAATAGAAAACTTTTTGTTATAACACCTTCAACAGCAGCAGCAACATATCAACACACAGCCAATTACTTCAGCCAGCACACACACTCACAATATCAACTATTTCATAGATACGAAAAGACAAAAAACTTCAACATTTGCCATACAAGTAGGAAAACTTTATTTCAATATAGAGAAAAAGAAAAGAAAATAATTATAGACAGGTAGAGCTACCTTAAAATTGATAGGTATGAACTTTTGGGAAAAATTTCCAAATATCAAAAGAATAATTTAAATCGAGTTAGGAAAACTACGTGACAAAATAAAAATTATAAATGACAGTTACGCTACAATAATAACGGCAACGTATAGAACAAAATTAGAACTTTGTTGGCCACAATAATTTGTAACTAAAACAAAGAGAAAGATAAAAGCAATATAAATAATAATAATAAATAATTTGAACATTATGATACTCTTGACTAATTGTTTATGTTTTTTACTTTCATTTCGTTTTATTTTCAGGTGGCGTGGATGCATTTTGAACAGAGCGCCATTTTAACGGTCCATAATCATGTGATTACCCGTAATCCCCGCATTAGTGTTACACATGATAAACACGACAAACATCGCACATGGTTTCTACACATCAACAATGTCCAAGAAGAAGATCGAGGCCGTTATATGTGTCAAATAAATACGGTTACAGCGAAAACACAATACGGTTTCGTCAAAGTTGTTGGTAAGAGTATTGAAAAAATTATTAAAATTAATAAATTATTAATAATAAAAATTGCATATTAACTGAATTTATTTTGGGAATATCTCATTATATGTATAATTTAATTTCAAAATTGTGCTTTTACCCGAAAAAAAAATATATATATGAAATGTATTATTACATACTTTATGATTTGTTTTTTATGCCTTCGCCACTGAAACTTTCCGACAACAACTGTCACACAAATGCACATCAGAAAAATGCGAGATGTCTTTTTTTTTTTTTTTATAATTTTTAGTCTGAATATGGGGTTGAACCCCATATGTATGTTTTGGTTGGTCAACGTGCAGACTACTTCAGCCATCGCCACTAATATTATTATTAATTTCATATTAATTATATAATATTAATTGTGATAAGCGAGTTGCATAAACAAAAAAAAATATAGGTAATTAAAATATAACTTAATAGTTTTAAGTTCTCTTTAAATTTTATGTTTGTAAATCCAGTGATAAGAAATTAATGAAGTCTCAATAAAACTAACTAACTAATATTTCGAAAAAAATGCTGAGAAAAAAAGTTTGAGAAAAGGAGTTTTTTTGGTTGAAATGTTTTCGAGATTGCCTGTATGCAATCAGAAATTTACTGCATGTTCATAAAAGCCGAGTGAAAATAATCGTTCGGCCATATATATTGAAAACAGAAACAGTTTGAGTTTTTTTATTGTTTTATGTTTATGTATGTTTTCTTTCTGTTCATACTCATAAAATTCCAAAAATTTTTGTTTTTTTTTTCAAAGTGCATACACGAACATATTTGTTCTTTCGTTTTCTAAAAACAGGCACATGTGACAATACAGCAGGTGGCTGCCGCATGGTTAAGCAAGGTATTCATATACACACATATCGAATAAGAGAAACATTAATTAATTGCTTTTGGAAAAGAAAAATAAAATAAAAAACAGTCGTAACGTTGTTTAAATGTGAAAAATTCTATTCCAACATGTCATCTTGATTTTACATGACGAGGAGGGCTAAATTTCAATATCAACAAGATGACTCAAATTTTCTGTTTTACATTAATTTCTAATAACGACTCCTATATATTGTTTCAAAAAACAAAAACCAAAATCTATATTAGAAACAAAAAATGTTTTGTAACCTTGTGAAACATTTCCAATTTTTATTGTCATTTTTCGTTATAAATTGCCAACTCTTTACAAAGTAAAATGTCACAGCAAAGGAAAATGACAGTATTTGCAGTCGCATAACTTTTGAAGAGCATGCATGTTGTATCAGTACACCTCTTCAAATATACGAAGTTTAAACTAATTTTCCATTGCCTGCAGCAGAAGGGTGCCACAGAGGGCAGTGGCTTCGGATATGTTTTCTTAAAAAAAAAAATAAATAAAAAAATTAAAAAAAACTGCGTAAAATTGTAGTTGATCTCAAGCAGATTTATTTCGAAAGTGAAATTTCCTGTGAGTTGTTCGAAAACTTTTTTAATGAGATGGCGAGAAATGTGAGGGTGGGATATGGGAACGTTAGAAAGTGACATACCGATCAATTGATCAGAATTAAAGGATACAATTAGACCACAATCTCATCAGATACAGTGCAAACTAGATGGACGAACGAAGGCAGTTGTCCGACCTCCAGGCCATGGTATAATGCCAGATGGTTTGACATCTTGGGAGGGATGCCGAGAAATCAGCTACAATACAAATGGATCATTGTCGATTGAATCTGCCGCATAATGTCTTCTGCAGAAGTTGTCGGGATGCATAGAAGGTCGAAACTGTTGCGTACTTGCTCTATCCTGTCCCTGTTTTTGCCTTTAAAGAGCTGTCTTTCATAGTCTTTCCATTTCTGGCAACAGGACCTTGTTCAAATATTGGAATGCGACATGAGAAAAATAGTAAACCTATTTATTTATACAAAACTTATACCGGTTTAGTACCGATTATTTGGGATGATGATAGCAAAATCTCAGATATTTTCTTTTTCCAACCCATCCAGCCCGTAAATCTAATTTAATCTATTCAAAACTTTCAAGTAACAGACATCAGTTGGCTTGTAGTTATGTTCGTTAAACTTTTCCTAGCCATGGCATATTGGAGTAACACAACACAATGTCAATTTGAAAATTTGTCATTGAATAATTTACCACATAATGAAGCGACCTTTATATAACAAAAAAAAAGTGTAAAGAAAAATAGGAAAAGGAGCTGTGTTCATAAATCGCATTTATGACACATTTTTATGGAAACGTGAAAAAGCTACTGACCGAGGAAAATATGACAAAATAATTTTTTTTTTATTCCCATGAAAAGTTAACAAAGAAAAAACGGAAAACGAGAGATACCAAATACGTTTTGGGTAGAGAAGTGCATATGGTTTTTTTTTATAGAAGTAACGAACAGGAATTGTAACAGTTACATACCCTTCAGCAAATGATGTATGTACAATTTTACATAGAAAGGCCTTTAAGGGGGGTTATCTTTTATTTTTTAAAATTAAAGCACCTAGAAATAATAAACTTTTTAAAGTTTATTTGAAAAGAAAAATTTTTTTTTTATTCGATATAAAACTATTTGATTTTTCTAAAACTTTTCACACCTCCAAAAACGAAATAAAACAAAATAAACTAAATAGCTTCTTCGATAATTTTCTTTATACAAAAATAAACATTTAATTATTTTGTTTTCAATGTTCAAACAAAAACGAAAATTATTGATTCAATTACTAAAGTAGTATTGAAAAATTTAATTGTATAATTGATTACTTTAGAAACATAGCCCCACAAAAAATAATTTAAAGGCGTTACACAGCACGATCTACGCGGTCAGTAAAAGCAAAGGTAAGCCCCAAAGGTGAAATAAAATGTTCATGGAACTTGCTTCTCAATTGGGGCATTGTTTGGCGTGTTGTGTAGAATGTGGGATTGTTCTGATGATACCACATGTCAGCCAAGTCCAGCTTTTTCATAGTGGAGTGACACAGAACCAATTGCTGCGAACGGCGCCGAATCGATAATTCACGATCATCAATAAATACTGGCTCATACAGCTGCGATATTTTTCTCTATGCACCAACACGCATACGTGTAATATGAAATAACGTAAAGTTGAAGCTAAATTTATTCACAAGATTCCGAAGAGTCGCCTCAGAAGGTTGCCCAAACTGACTATATAATGGAAGATGCACCATGACCATGAATTTTGATAATAAAATTCAATAATCCGAAAGCGAAACGAACAGTTTATAAGTCGATTCATGGTTAAATTATAGACCAAACTAAAAATGTTTAACAGTAACATGTTACATGAAAACAGCTGAGCTGCCAAAAACAGTATTGCCAACAAGAAAGTGTTGCTAAAAAATCGCCTTTTATATATGGCAATAATATATACCAGGAAGATATTGATTCTCATATTTCTTGGGGTAATTTTTATATAAAAAAAAACATTGGCATTTTTTATAGGCATATTATTATCCAAATACTTTTGAAAATTTCATTAAAGCTCTTGAGCATGCAAATCATTATCCTTTGTTGCGGCAACTTTGGTAGTCGCTTCTACTAACTGTTGCTTATGCAACAGTATTTTAGAGCAAATACTACACACGAAGTAAATGCGATTTAAAAGCAACACAATTTAATCATGTATATCCAGTTGTTCAGACTCGATGGCTTCATGGCACACATTTGAACCTTAAAACTTTTGTTTAAATGCCCTCTAAATAATAGAGAACATGAGTAAATATTTTGTGCGGATTTCTGGATACGAGTACATTTTATTTTCATACATTTACGTATGTATATGTAACATACCTCTAGTGTATTGCTCAGTTAAGATTGTGTGCGGTTTATAGAGCGCATTAATGTACGCGAGTATGTGTGTGACTGTGTTTATGTTTTTATTAGTTTTTTGGTTGTTTTGTAGTTGGTATGACAGTTTTTGGTTTCGCCAATCATAACGTTCTATGGTTTAACAGGAAAAAAAATAAATAAAAAAAACAAAAAGCTGTCCATTTTCTCAATGAAGAATCCAATATATACAATTTCCAGCGAACACTTGTACACAATATCGCAGATTTTTAAAAAACTTTCAACCACAATTTTTTTTATTATACTTTTGTTAAGCCAACCACCAGTAAAAATAAAAGAAATAAAAAGTTAAAATTTTTACCAAATTTCCCTATGGTCTTTTATGAAATATTGTGAGCCTAGAAAACACAAAATAATTCTGAAGTGTATTGGAAAAAAGTATAAATAAAAATGGTAAAAATAAAACATTTCTATCGTTATAAAACACAAGATTAATTGTCAATGTGTTGCTGCTAAACTTTTTTTCTGTTAAAAGTAAAAGTCGAAAAACGCAAGGTTTAAATTTTTTTTAGACACAGAAAAAAAAATATGAAAAATATTTTTTGCACTTCCATAAATTTGTCAAAGTTGGCAGTAAAATTTTTCATTTCCATTTTAGCAAAAAAACAAAAATAAATAATAATGAAAACTTAATTGCAAATGTTCCTGCCGTTTTTAGAAAAACGTGAACAGTTTAATCGTCAAATTGTTTTCACTTGGGGCCATCACTGATAACAAATGGTAGCGATTTCACATGTGAAACGAATTTGACGATGTCTTTTACACACTTTGAGAACTCAAGCAATTCCTATTACACAATACAGACGATTGGTGTCAAATGGATAAATTTTTTATAAACACCTTTTGGTGCTTTCCATAAGAACTTCCAAAATGGATGAAGAAATTTAATCTGTTTGCATTTAAATCTGTGGTAATTGCAAAAGTAGCTTAAGTTTAATTCAATCAATTGTCACATGAACACTTTTAATCTTAACTTAAGCTTCGTACGCACTACTGTAAGATATAAAAATATTCTGAGAAAAAAATTGTCTTAAAATGCTTAACAACCGTGCAAACATACAATTTTAATCTGGCAATACTGTCAAAAAAAGCGTTGTCAGTATATTGTAGAACAATAATATTGTCAGGCTTCTAACAATCGTGAGAACACTTGTCTCTTCCGTTAACAGGAATTGCCAGATATTGTACGACTATTTGTTATTGTCAGGGTGACTTAATTTAGTTCGCCGTATAATATCACCATTGTCTGATAAATATTTCTGTTGGCAACGCTGCCTATAAATATTAAGAGACAATGTTTAATATCGAATCTGGCAACTTTTGCCATACTATAATCTGATAAGCGTGTGAAGTGACAATTTTTCTTCGCAGAGAAATTTATTGTCGGACAACTGAGTGACAATGAAATTCTCAAGTTTTCTGACAATAGTCTGAACTGACAATTAACTTTTTGGGGACAATTTTTCATTGTCAGTACAATACCATAACATTGTCATATCTTACAATATTGTAATATCCGACAATCGTGTGTACCTGGCGTAATTCTGAAAAACTAGAGGCACAATAAAATCAAATTCTACTTTAGAATTGAATAGCTAAAACCCGGCGTGCTTCGCTACACGCATTTAAATTAAAAAAATTCAATATAAAGCATATGTTCATGAACTTGTATTGAACATTTTTATTTTATTTATTTTTTATTTATTATTTTAAATGTTGAATTTTGTGATTGCAACGTAAACCGCGCTCACTTGTAAAATTCCGCCCACTTTTTGACTGATAATTTGTACTAACCTCTAAGTTACTCATACCAAATATAGAGACTTTAACTTTATCCATTCTCAAGATATAATGAAATCAATGTTTAGTTTGTATGGGAGATACCACGTCCACTTGTCCAATCCTTCTCAGAGTTCGACTGATCATTTGTATCAACTTCAAAGTCATTGCGACCATATTGAGAAACTAGCACTTCAACCGTACTCAAGATATACCAAAATAAATATTTTGCTTTGTATGGGCGTGGCAATGCACAGTTGGAATTTTTGAAATTTATATAGCCTATAGTTCCTTGCAGACATACAGAGAGATACAGTGAAAATTTCAAGAAAATAGGTTCAGCCGTTTAGCTGTTCATAAGGCACAAACACACATACAAACATACATAGAAACATATAATTTTTTTTATATATAAAACTAATTCCATAGAATTTATAGAATTATAGAATACATAACTTGGACTAAGTGGCTTTAAGTCGACTTAAACTACTCTTCCATATTGTCACATTTATAAAATCAAATTCAACTTTTTTTATAGAAAAACCATGTCCAGCAGAAACTAATTTCATAATATATGCAATTATTAGAAAAATTAGCAAAAACTAAAACGCGCACATGTTTGTTTATTATAAAACTTTTGTTATATCTTAAACAATGTGGCCCAACACTAAGGGGCATTTAGCCGATACTTTACATACAAATTTGTTCTATAACAAAACTTATCAAAATAATGACACAAAGAAGTAGAAAAAAATCCTTGACATCTTTTAATCTTATGACACACCCGCTCACTGTTACTAATTCTGCTTTGCAGCCTTTTTATTGTGAACAAGTGATTTTCTTAATTAAATTGTATGTCAAAACTTTAGCAGTAAAACCGAGTAGAGAAAAGCAAAAATAAAAAAAAAGAAGAAAAGTATGAGAAAAAAACGGGAAGCAAACTTTTACCATCATGGTCCACCAAGCGAAACACAAACACCAATACCGTCACAGAAACACACAAACTGAAAAGAAGCACAATCTATAAAGCCTAAAGCTTAGAACAGCTTAAACCATTTGTCGACATCTGCGGAATATCAATGAAATATTATCTTTCGAACAAACGCAAAAAAAAAACGTTTTCTCATTTTTTCACAAAAAGTTCGTGCTAAAGAAATTGTTAAAGAAAACCATTCAGCTAAAGTTTTGTATGCAATAAGTCAAACTAACACCATGACAAACGTCAATAGGAAAAAATCCTAAGAAATATTTATTATACAAAAAAAAAAACAAAAACAAAAACAACAGCGGGTTGGAAGTTTCTATCCAACCAAACAACACAGATTTCACACCAAAAATTTATGTAATGACAGTTGACAATATCTTTACATGTCATTTGTGGACAAAAAAGTGAAGCGCTAGAGGAGAGTAGATCACCGACAGCATATGAATGCAATAAAGCAGCAGCAGCAGCTTCAAATAAAAAGTCAAACTGTTTAACTACAAGACACTTGACCACTGCCAAATAAATTTTAGTTTTTTTTTTGGTTCCTTTTTTGGCGTTGGCTAACACTAAGCCAACCGTCGAAACATAAAAGTGTGTAAATTATTATTTTTTTTTTAAAATTTTAATTTAATAGAAGATTTCAAAGGTTTTTAGAAATCGATTTAAAATTATGAATTAAAATAGTGATCAGTTGGATCGCACAGAGTATGACTGGACTATGACAAGACTATGACTAGACTATGACTAGTATACGACTAGACTATGACTACACTATACTATGACTAGACTAAGGCTAAACTACGACTAGACTATGGCTAGAATATGACTAGACTATGACTAGAATATGACTAGACTATGGCTCGAATATGCGATAGTAATGAAAAATTGGTAATTTCTGCAGTGCTCCTTCTAGAGAAGCTGTGGCGAACATCTGAACGATGTTTTATTCCACACATAATTGCATAAATAGGTCTTTCAAAGGAATATAAAAGTTTGATAATATCTCACACACACACTTTATTTTATTGAAATTTCAAAATAGGAAGCGCTTAATGAAATACCCTCTACATTCATAGTTATTTTGCGTCCTAGTCGTAGTTTCTTATTATTATCGTAATGTGAAAGTTATTGTTGGCTTTCAGCACTTGTAGATAAAGAGACTTCTCGTCGAAAAGCAGCAAATTAGCAACTTGAAACTTTTGTGCTTATTTATGCAAAGTGTCAAGTATTAATGAGTAGTTCCTGTCACGAGGAATATCTTAAAACTAAACGCTAATAATGATATTCTCAAGTTAGTGACGAAATGTATAATTATTTTTGCCATATTGCAATAGCCCTGGGTGTCGGCTTTACAAATTATAAAATATGCATAACATTTAGATATGGAAGTTTGGATTCCTGTTGTTGTTTGATATTAAAAAAGTTAAAAAGTACAGATAATAAAAGAAGATACGACTGTGATACTCGTACACAAAGCGCAAATGTATACTTTTTTCCATTTTTTTTATTTAATTATTTTAATTAATGCTATTCAGCCCGGATTATGAACTTGCTTAACGAATTATTATATATTTAATTATTATGAAGAGAAATAAAATCTAATTGGGGGTTTTACGAAACTTATAATAATTTTTTTTTCTGTTGTATAATTTTGTAAACTAAACATTTTAAATACTTAATTGTTGCACTTTCTGGAATTAGGAACCGAAGAACACTTCATTTTGAAAGCGTGAACTTGTACGGTGGTCGGGTAAGAGAATGGTATGGGGAAGAGACATGTGCTCCATTTGCAATATGTTTTTTCCACAGTCGTTTTAACATCTAATTATGCCTTAATTAGTTGACATTGTGCTGAAGATAAATTAAATTTATACTTGGATACATGACACCCAATACAAGAGAATTTTTGGGCAGATACGTACAATGATTTGGTATCTGGCAGCATGGGCGAAACCTTTTCTTTGAAATACAACAATATATCAGCATTTGTGTGATAGTACCGCGTCGAAATAAATTGATATCTTTGAGAAGGCTCACAAACACTTTAAACTACTTATTGGTAACTTTACTGTACATTTTGAAAAGGCCGGTTCGTATCATATTTCAATTAATGGAAACATTGTGCCATATTTTGGGGATATTTGGGAGACAACATAACCATGGCAAGCCCTTCAGATTCGGCTATAAAATTTATAAACCTTATAAACTTTGATTTATATTATGGAGCAAGTGGTCCAATATTAAATTTGCAATCAGTGTATGGCCTAGGAAACGGGGTTCTCGTACATTAGCCTTCAAGAGTACCTCAAGAATTTTATCCTTTTAACCTGTATTTTGATCTTGTTCTTACGGATCCGACTTTATTAAATTCTTTACATAAGCACAATGCTCTCGAAACTGCTGTTATTACAGACAACCGCCTTGAAAATTGCAATTATAAAGAAATGCGAAAGAATTCTAGAGCACACCAATCACCAAAATAAATCGTATTATCGTGGTATAAGAAGACGACAAAAATTTTATGTCATTGCACACCATTTGTAAGACTATTTTTTTTTTAATCTTTTATATATAAAAATTAATTTGCTGACTTAATTGAATTAATTTTCAATTAAATTTTTAATAATAATAAATAAAAATTTAATTACATATTTTGAAAATTTCAAGCAAATTTTGAATAGCAAAAGAAATCTTTGAATTCAATTCGAATGCTTGTTGGGTATTAAAGGGTATTAAATGCATGAAATAAAATCATCAGATAAGAATTTGAATAAATACAGGGTGGGGCAAAATTAATCACCCGAGTGCTTTTTTGCTGTAATTTTTTATTTTCATGAAAAACTTTGGTTCAGCTTGTGATATCGGCCAAGTGGCTGCCGCTAGATTTGAAGACCATCTAAGCAGAACCAAAATTTTTCATTTAAAAAAAAATTACAGCAAAATAACATCGGGTGATGAGTTTTGCCCCCGATGATTTCTTTTGGCCCATCTTGTATAAGCCGTCGTTTTTATCGAGTATTTTAAAGCAAAAAAAAAAACTTAAATATTATTTTATATTATATGTGCACAGTTAATAGTGGAAAAAAAATCAAGTAATGCCAAGGACTATTGTAAATTAGAGATGGTATATTTCGAGCTTTATTTAGTAGGTGGAAAATTTCTCAGATTCTCTATATAGAAAATAATAAATATATAAAGCTAATAATTTACAACTACTGACAATCACACACTGTGGACGAAACGCGAAGAACGCTGAATATGAATGTGTGGCAGCCTTCGAAAACAGCATGTTATTCCATTCGGCTAGTGTTTGCCAGTGCGATTTACAATTTTGTCTTTGATTTAGTTTGTTTCTTAGTAACTATCACATGTAATTGTGACTGTCTGTATGTTATTGAAAAATTTTAACCAAGGCGAATTCATAACAGGTGAACTCACTAGCCCAGCTGGCCGACGATGATCAAATATATGAAATAGTGTGAATTATTTTGACAGTGCACAATGATTTTTGGTTGTTGTTCTTCTACTGAGTTTACCTGTTATCAATTCGCCTTAATTTTAACTGACAAATAAAAATATTTTGTTTCTGTGTGAAATATTTTCTCATTTTATAATTTTTTTAATTTTCAAATATTTTTATTTTCGAAATTTTATTGTACATATTATTTATTGTATGTATTAAAACTATCAGAAAAATAGTATCACTTCCCAAGTATTTATACTTCATTTACTTTTTGTCGCTTTGTGTTATTGAAAACAAAGTGTTTTTTTTTTTTGTAAATTTAATTTTCTGTGTTAATTTTTCAATTTCGTATTAAAGTTAATACGCATATAAAATGTAAAACTATCACTGGATAATTAAATTAAATATACATGTTTAAAGGGAAATAAATCTGTATGCATTCAATACTACGAAAATCTAATAATAAAATAATAGTAGGAGTTTTTTTTTCTTTTCACTAAAAGTAGAACTAAACTCATTGTGTTATCTGCACAATATGTGGCAATCGCTACCGACACATATAAGCGAATAATACGCCTAAAAATACAGAAGTTCAGCTACCTAACTACTCAAGCGCCTTTACGTGACCTAAATGTATGCTACAATATCCGTATTTACACTCATGTAAACAGAACACACACGTAAAATATCCCCATTGCGAGTATGTGTTTTTGTTTTTGTATGCATGCGAACACTGATGTGCCAGAGAGAACAGGATATTTGCGTGTGTTTGGGTAAGATTTTTAATGTCATCAAAATAATTGAATTTAATAAATTGCCTCATTATGCTGAATTTAGCAAAATGAACAAATTTGTTTTTTTCTTGCGCACACGAGCGAACAAACAGAAAAGCACAATGTGAACAAATTAAAAATTATTCCAAATTAAAGAAGAAAAAAAAATAAATGATATAAACACACACATGAAACGCATACACGTGCTCCAACTTATCCATTTATATACGTTTTATATGTATCAAAAACTTTTTCAGCCATGAAAAACTCGCATAAATTTTGTTTAAACAGAGCAGCCGAAAAAAAAATTCTAAAACGATGATTATTATTACACTTGACCAACGAATATGTTTTTTAGGAATGATAATTATTTAAAGTTTCGAATGATAGTGGTGGCCGGAGGAAGCGTAGCGTGTGCAGGATGGTGTGTAAAAGGGGATTGGGAGGGCTCGTGCGCTATTGTGAATACAAATACAAAAATTGCACACATGCTTTAAAGTGCATTTACGTTGTCAGCATTTAAATACTCATTCTTTTATTAATTCTATTTAATTAAGCACAATGGGTCAAAGTCTTTGAAAATGCAAGAATTTCTTTCAAATATTCATGAACTACGTTTGCGGGAATAATTTATAAACCCTAATTTACTTGCCGCTAAATATTAAGTTAAATATTTGCTTAAATATTTAAAGAATTTTAATAATTAAAAATGCTCTTCAAAAGTTGTTGAATGCTGTAATTTAATTTCCCTTTGTATAGTTCGCCTCATGTGGGAAATATTTTACTAAAAGCTACGATAAGCCATACAATAATATAAACTCACTAAAGATTCTAACACGACCTATTAAATTAAAATAAATTATCGTGGGCTAGTGGGGTTCAATAAGGTTCGTATGCGATTATTGGCGGTGGCAGTAAAGGCGCACTGTGCTATACGTACCGATGCTTTGGGTGTGGGTCCGAGTTGTTATGACTATTGTAGGGAGGAGTGCTGCACTGTGCGATCGTTGCAAGACGAATGTATGGCTTAGCGAGGCAGTGGGGTCCGGTCTCGACTGTTTCCACGATGTCACAAAGATGTCACGAAGTGACGGACTCTTTCGAGGTGCTGCACTTAGAATCCAACCTGAGATCTTCACGGTTTCACTCATTTTTGTGTAGTACAACGGTGTAATTTTTTTGCCCTTCAATGGGAAAATTAACACAAAAGGCCTTAATTAAATTTTCAACGAGGTCGAATACGGCAACTGAATACAAATTTTTTTTTTCATAAAGAAAAATTGCCTACTACTAGGTGTTACCTTCTGCAGAAAAGATATGGAGATAGAGACTACAGCTGGGGAAAGGATAAACAGAGGAAAGCTTCATTGTCTCTACAACTCTGCTTTTGCACGTTTTTTTTTTGGATTATAGGAGTATTGCAGCTCCTCTGGTGACAAGCAGACATATTAAATTTTGTGACTTTATTTCGTAGCCTTTTTATTAATTGTTTTACTTTGCCGATGATGCTACACAATACCGACGGAGGAGGGCGCTGTGATGTTAGTTGTGGATTAGTATCAGTTGAAGCCGTGGCTTCGCCTCGCAAATATTCTGACAACAACTGACACAAAGGCACACTAATAAACATCGTAAATGTGAATTGTTTTTATGACTTAGTTTGCGACTGGGCCCGAACACAGAACTTTTGCTTTTGTAGACAAAGTGTTAACTACCTCAGCCAGCGCCACCCTCAAGTTCATGTGAACATATAAATTTTCACAATTTTAAAATTTTTCCATTTGAAGGACTGTTGATTCAATCTCCTAAACTGGTCATAAGTTTCAATTATCTATATTGTACCATTATTTTTTATTTATTCTTTATTACCTCATTGAATGCCGTTTCGCAGTCTGAGTGGGCATCGTCTCAAAGCTTTGAGCGCAGTCAATTTAGATGACTCTTTTTTTCAATATACTCGTATTTACTGCACGTGTAATATATATTAAGACCTTACGTTAACCTATCCTGTGGGTTCTTTATCGGCTATAGCAGGTGACTCACTTACGTCTGTCGCGAGCAGTCGAGATCTGACCATCTGAACTGAACAGCCTGTTCAACTCCACCCCTGATGGAGTATCCAACACATGCAATGTAACTGAGCCGAATTTCGTCCTGCGATAATGTAAATCTATTTTATTTCTTTCTCTAAACTGTCAATTATTTTTAAGCATATTTTCATTATATTTTACCTGCTCTCCGTGCTACATTATTGCGCTCGAGAGAGACATGCAAATTTCATTCTAGAAATCTTGTAAAAGAATTTTTTTATTAAATTTTTTCTGACGCTTAACTGTACTTTCAATTATTTTCTGCATTTTCTCCTACAAAAAAGAAATTGTTGTTAAATTTTTGCTTTAATTTATTTTTTTGTTTCAATAAAATCAACAGCGGTTTATTTCAGGGCATTAAGCTCTCATCGATATTCATCCCACTGTTAAGCTCTTTGTACAACTGACTACTGACTGCATGTTCCATCTGCAAGTGTCTATAGGAACTGTTAAAGCAACAATAAAAACTCTTGAGCCATCATTTCATTTGCACACATTCAGTGAATTCGCTTTCGAGAAGAGTGCATGTGTGCATGTGTGTGTTTATACAGGCACAAACCTGCGTGCTTTTGTATCGTAATGAATTTGTAGTAGATTTTGAGTTCCCCAAGTCTGCGTTATAAATTTTCACGCATTTAATGTTCTTCGCTTGGTTACCATTTTATAATTTTTTTCTTTTATATTTTTAACGTGGTTTTAATTTTGTGTACATTGAAAATTGTGTTGCATATTTAATGAGAATCGCAGTGTATGTCCTCGTTATAATACTGTAGAAAAAAACAGTGTTTGATTGCATGCCACCTCGTTGCATGGCAAACGCAATAGAAAAATGTATAAAATTTTAAACATTTATTGTTTTGACTTGTGCTACTTTTGGGAAACTTTTCCAAACAATGTTAAAGTTGATTAATTGTCGTTTATTTTATTATTGAGTGTCTTCTGTTACTCTAGTGAAAACTAAGCAATATATTTTGGAAGTTTAAATTTCAAATTCTAATTAAGTTTACTGGCTTCTTGTTGTCCGTTTAAATAAAGTTTTTATGAAATAATGAAAAAACAAATTATAAACAATTAATCGTTAGTTCATTAAATATTGCCTACAGAGAATCTGTAATTTTAGCAGAGCTCAATGCGAGTTATTTTATTGTAATTATTATTTTACTACGCCCATATTTTATTGTCAAAGAAGGAAGGAATGAAGGAAGGAAGGAGAGTATTGTTGGCATAGACATCGGGAAGAATTTCTGCTGTGACTGGGTACTGAACCCACGATACTTAGGCGGCAACAGAATTCAATGTAACTAAGGGTGAATTCCAATACATCGACGTACTTTATAAGGATGTTGTGATCAAACCATATCAAAAGAAAGCAAACAAAGGTTTTGTGGACTTTATAAAAATAAACTTTTCACATTGTTTGACATATACAAATTTTTTTATTTTTAAATTTTATGAAATTATTGCAAAAGATGTGTTTTTTTGAACTTATCCTAGGATATACATACAGGTAAACCTCCTTTTGTGCGGTACTTTGTTTACACGAATTCGGTATAACACGAACTCAAATGAGCAACCATTTTTTTAAATACGTGTTTTTTACGCGATTTTTGTGTAACGCGCCAACAAAATAGTGGCAACACGAAGAACAATACTTTTTTTGATCATTTATCAGCAACTGTTAAATTGGAACAGGTGGATTTGTATTTATTAATAAATCACAGTAAAAACTAAAGAAAATATGTTTAAAATACTTTTAACAAATTGATGCCGTATTATGATCTTTACCTTTTAAATTCTATGCTGATATTAAAACGATTGTTATCTAGTTATAAATTTAGGGTTACTTTTAATGTTTTAAGAATCTATGTTTTAAATCTATTGTAATATTCTTTTGGCCAGATGAGGGCTTTTATTATTACAAAATTCTGAAATAAATAAATAAATAAATAAAACGTTGTAAAAATGGCTAAAGAAAAAAAATTTCAAGCAAAAGAAAAACGTTATCGCTTTTAAAAAAACTTATGATTTTAAACCGTTTGAAAAGTGGAGAAACTGCCACATTCTTACTTACATTTTTACATATGTACTTATGTACATATGTATTGGAGTAAAATTTTATTTGTTTCTTAAAAGATATTTTTTAATTTTCGATATGAATTAATTTTTAATGGAGTTTTTTTTTGTTTTTTAATTGAATTTTATTTTAAGTTTTAAAAAGTACAAATAAAATAAGTTTATAAAAAAGGATATATTTGTGTACATGTGTGCTTTCTATTCATCTCGATTTTAGGGTTCCAGTTTCTTTTTTGTCATGTGACTGATGTATTGTTTTATGCGAAATAAAATATTACTGGTCCAAAAAGAGCACTTCGTTCTAAGTTAGAGTCTCGTTTTACGCGAATTTTATTAACACGCAAGTTTTTTTGGGCCCAATAGACCGTGTAAATAGAGGTTTACCTGTACATACTATATAAAATTAAATACGAAATGTAATATAGTACATGTGACGTATACTTAATATTTTGCATTTTGCAAACTAATAATCATACGCACTAGTGGCCTGTTGGAATCATTTATCGCTTTTTATACGTATTTTTTTTTAATTCGAATTTGAGCATTGCGATTAAAACTGACGTGTGTTGTAAAATTTACTTTTTAAGGCAAAAAAAAAATAATTTTAACCAGAATGGCACAAAGAGTGATGTTATAAAATGTTTTATAAGCCTTTTTTATTTAATTGCCCACGGAGTATGGACGTTTAATGCTCTATATAACTTCATTATTAATCTAAAATCACAGTCACATTAGCGCCATCTGCCAATTTGAGAGCCAATTCAAATTGATACGTAGCTTTTGCGCCACCCCCTATAACGATTACAGCAGCACTATTTACCATCTATCTACAGCTAACGCTATGAAAGAAACTTGCTGAAATGTTCACCGTATGGTAATGGTAGTCTGCAATAAATAATAATAAGCTCATATATACAAGTATATGTAATTATTTCTTCTGGATTTCGCAGCTTCTATTACATATAATGTATTTGTAATCGGTTGAAGTGATCTCATCACTTGACCGAAGTTCCTCAAATTTGCAGGCTGTGTTTCAATATGTAGTGAATATGCAATGGACACTTTAAGCGGTCAAGTGGGCATGATACCACCTTTAGAATAACAATGTGCATTATTATGGGTGTCGAATAACTGGGTGTGGGCCAGCGAAGCAAAGCCATGTATGACTCGTTAAATCCCAATAATCCAGTGTAAATATTTAAAGCTTATTTTTTAACTGAAATTTTTTCTACTTAAAATCCTTTTCAGTTCTAGTTTACTGCGACTAATTGCATTTTTTCAACCCCACACAGTGAATTTTTTATTTTTTGAATTTTTTGTTGTTGTTTATAAATCTTGTTCTTCCCGCACATATACAATAAATAATTTGCTGAATGATTATTTTTTCTTATTTTGCTTTTCCTCCCCTTTCATTTTTTGTTAATAAATCTTGTTTAAGTCTTTATTTCAATTACGAAGAAAAACAAAATGGAATACAGAAATTGAAATAGAAAAAAAAAAAAAATAACTGAACTCTTCCTGTAATTTTAACACATAAACTATATTTTAACTTGCTGTTGTCGTTCTTGTTGTTGTTGTTGTTGTGATTGTTGCTTGTTTTTTAAGTTTGTATCTAGTAAAAATGTTCCTTGTTTAACAAAAGAAAATAATAAACGGAGAAATGGTTAACAAAAACACTGTGTAATAATTGAGAAAAACTAGCCGCCCAGCATGTCTGGCACAAGCACACGAACACCTAAAGACGCCTTTTACCCGGTTGCTTTCTAGACCAAAAAAAGAAAAAAAAAATAATAATAACTCTGGTTTGCGAGGGTGTGTATTATATTTGCTATTGCTGGGCTAACTTATTGCTGTACATCTGTGTGTGAGTGTGTGTATGTGTGTGTCTGCTGATTCTTTTCCAGTATTCAAGTGTAAGCAACTTGAAAAAAGCATCATGCATAAAACAGTGTGCCTCCGCTTTTAATATCATGCTTACAGTCCAATTTTTTTTCTGTTTTCTTAAACAGAATTTTTTTTTGGTTTCTTTATATGTATATGTTTGAGTGTTTGTGTCCATGAAGCGAGTGTTTCTTTTTCCGAAATCATTTGTATTGCTGAAGTAGTTGCCATTTTTTGTCAAGCTAAAGTAGTGCTTTAAAAAATAAAAATTAATAGTGTAAAAAAGATGTTGATAGGAAGGAGAACATGTAAAAGAAAGCATAAAATAAGTTTTAAAAAATTGCTACATGAAAGATTTTAAACGAGACCATTGCACAGTGGGGTCAGCCCCAACAATAATTATTTACAATAAATAAATTTTGTGGCTTCTAAACTATCAAGCTGTTAACAAAACTTGTGCGAAAGGGATTATATTTGGCCACAATCCACTTTGTAATCATCTGCTTTAAGTGGAAAAATATCCAACGATTGTCATTTCTGACACACACAATTTTCTTGTAATTTTTATGAATATGGAATGTCTTTAATTTTGAGCAAATAAACAAGATAAAGAACATTTATTATAGTGCGCCTCTGACATAGTGCGTTTTTTTTGTGTAGAATCCATATTTGCCACATCATCTCTACAGTGGCGGTATAACAATATTATTGGTTCCACAATGTGTGAAGTGTAAAATGAACAAAAACTTTTGACTAGAATTTTGAAGTACAATAGTGAAGCTTTAGCTCCAATATCTCAATATAATTCTACGATCACAAGTGGCTTGGCAAACATACTTTATAAATTTGCACTCAAACTACACAAAATTAATTTTTGTACAATCACAGGTTTTTCATTATTTTTTTTTATTATTTTTCATTATCTGCCACACAGAAAAAACTGTAATCTGAAATGAATTACGAAAACAGCGTATTTAATTATTTTGTTTTTAAAGTGCAACCAGCAACGAAAATTGTGCATTCAAATACAAAAGCTGTATTGAAAAATTTTACCTCCACAAAAAGAAAATTTGTATGTTTTTGGTTTTTGAGCATGAAAGCATTATTAATTTAGAAAATAATTGAAACGAATTAAAGTTTTCGATTAAATAAATAATTGAAATTTTTTTGCAACTACTTTTTTCAGTATTTTTTTATAATTAACTTCAATTAGAATAATAGATTTTTTCAACTAAAAGTGTAATCAAATCAATTAAATTTTTAATTAAGTTTTTGACTGAATATTTAACTATATAAATAAATAAATAATGTTTTTATTTTGCTATGAAATACACAAAATGACGGCTTATTTTCATTTGAGCACTTACATGCGTAGTTCATTTCATATATCCAACACTCTTTATATAAATATTCATTAAATAACCCAATAAGCATTCAAATTGATCTTAAATATCTTTATATTTTCCTATTAAAAATTTGTTTGAAATTTAAAAAAAAATATTTAATTGAATTTTTAATTATTATTATTAAAAAAGTTATTTAATTAAATCCAGAATAATAATTTAACTAATACTACTAAATTTTTTAGTGGTGAAAATCTAATTAATTTTTTAATTGAAATTAAAAAATTTTTTTATAAAAATGTTGTTTTATTTTTTCTGTGTATTTGGCCTGGCCCCTTCTAAATGTTCATGTCACATATGAATCGCCAGTAGTAGTGGTGACAATATTGATATTAGTGCAGTGGTATATTTGTGAAATATAATTTTTTTTAAAAATAAAATTAAAATTAAAATTTTTGTTTTAAAATTCCCATTTATTTATTTTATGGTTTTTTTTAAAGTCCCGTCTTTAATAGCCGGTTTTAATGTACATACTCGTATATACTTTCTTGTTGTTGTTGATGCTTTTTATTTTTTAGTCCCCCTTGACATGTCCAAAACATTCCACTTCAATTTTCGCACTAATTTGAAAGTCAAGTAGTTCCTTAAAAAAAATTTTAATGCTCTTTTGTCAGCGTGCCTGTGTGTGTTGAACTGTAATTGGCCTGCCTTTGCTTTCCGTTAACAAGAAGCTACTGCCGTTGGTAAACAATTTTTTTCATCTTCATTCTATTATGATTTCAATTCAAAGATTCAATTTCAATTGTACAACACTTAAGGGGTTAAGTTATTGTGTATTTTGTGCTCTTTTTGGTTTTGTTGAATTTTTTTTGCTCGCAACGTGTGCACTTCCTTTATAAGCGGACTACAAAGCTTTTGCCATTTGCTTACTATGCTTTCAGTTGGACGTTCCTGTATGCAAAGGTGGGAACAATTTTTATTTTTCTGGAAATTATTCAAGAACTTCTGAGCTATTGAAGTTGAATTAATGAAATTGTCGTAAAGAAGAAGCGACCTGAGGTATTTGGTATTCGTTGTAAAGAAGATTTTTATGGTTCATTAGCTGCAGAAAAATAAACATCGCACAATGGGTCATAATTTCGAACTTTCTTGATAATTAAGCTTAATTACAAGCCATGTGATATTTGTCAGCAGAAAGCATGTGCATTTATTTTTTACACATCCCAAGATACCGCTTAAGAATCTGGTGGCAGTGATTACTGAACATTGTCCTAAGGCGACCAATGGCAAGAGGTACGAGGAGCAGTTCTCTCTAACAACAACTACTATTATAGTTGTTAGCTTGACGAGGAGGAAGAGCAGGAACGTATCGGGAGCAATGGAATAAGGAAGGAGCGGGACGTTTCCCTAACAATAAAACGGGACCAATGACAGTAGGTATGAGGAGGAGGTCTTCTTAACAACGACAACGCTTTTATTGTTGTCAGTTTGAGGAGGAGGAACATATGCGGACCAATGGGAGGAGGTAGGAGGAGGAGGTATCCCCAACAACGACTACTATTGTAGTTGGAAGAGGAGGAGCAACGCACACCATATACTGCGTTCTTGTCCTATACTGGATATGTGTCGCATCCGCGTTATGGGCAGGCGGTGTTTTAGTAGCTTTTCAAACAATCTCTGGTGGATGTTGAGAATCTACTCTTAGACGGCACTGTTATTTGGGTTGGTCATGAGGACTGCTGCATTTCATTTTCTTCTCCCTTTCGTCTCTTTTTTTTTCTCTTATCTTCTCCTTCTCTCTCTCTCTTTCTCTATCTTATCTCTATTGTCTTATCTACCTCTAACAGGTAACTTTAACCAACCCAGTGGGTAGAATGTTGTGATTTCTGTTAACGGCCACCTGGATGACCAAACCTAACCTAAGTGCCACACTTAAGCTCATTTATCTATTACTAGGCACTTCGAAATGCTGGAGAAAGCTTGATATTTATATTTTAAACAACTAAAACACAGACCATTTTAAAGGATTTTTTATTAACAAAATGAGTTGTTCTTACTTGTTGTGACTTCTCAAACAAATACCAGTTTGTTTGAAACTAACATATTTTGACAAGTCCTTTTTATTTACATCCGACTTTAGTTTAAATTTTACACCAGATAACGTAAATGGAAAATGACATGGTAATTAAGAGTCAAGCAATTTATTTTTTATTTTTTTTTACATTCTGGTGTTGTTCAGTTGCAGTTTCAGTTGTAGATTGCTGTTCGTGTTATTGTTGTTGTTGTTTGTGGTTTAACAACTCTGGTGGTTGTTGCTGCCACAACAGCTGTAATAAAAACATTTACTTGAGCAAAAAAAAAAACCAAAACAAAAAAAGGAAATAGAAATGGAAAACAAAACTCAACTTTATTCTATGCAGATGACAAATATTTATTTTGATTTAAATAGAAATTTATGTGGTACGAAAATGAAATCTCCTTTTTTTCTTATTGGAGCATTCCACACTCACAGGACTGGTTTTAAAAATATTCGTTATACTAATGAATAATTTGCATATTCGAGAAATTTTTCCAAGTTGATATACATACATACATAGATTAGGTATGCTTTTTAAGAGCAATATACCATCAAAACGGTATAGTAAAGTGTGTTGTTTTATAATGCCGATATAACATACGAACTATCAAAGCATCGTGAATAGATTGACCCTTAAACAATGCTACCAAATTATCAAAATTTACTTTGAAATCAATCCTTGTGACTGTCATGGCGATCATCTGAGTTGATTTCGAGGAAAGTAGCTGCCAATTATTCATCTGTATTCTAGTGAGTAGTCCGCTAGCCTATCAGGGTGTATGTTGTAGGTTCGATTCCTAGCGGAGAGTCTCAGTGAATATTTATCACTCGCGTACCAGAGGTTGAAAGAGTCTAGACCAAATGGTGGGTTTGGTGCAGATCTTAATGGTTAATTGTTGGATGAACCAACCAGCAATAATTGGGACATGAAGGTGGTAGAAAGGAGCCCGATTTAGCGGTGCTCTATTTCGATTAAAAAAAAGCTGTCAATTGATCTCCAAGGTTGTGCGATTTGACATCTCTAGATCATTTGCTGTAGGGCCTACGTAAAGTCACTGATGTGCTTCATAATAAATCAGCAACAATTGCTTCCTTGGAAGATAATAGTGTTCGTGTTATTTGTGACATACGGTTCATAAGTTCGAAATTATTTTTAAATTTTAGTATCATCTAGTGATCGTTGGCATAAAAAAAGCTTTTGTGATTAAAATTTAATTAATGGTATTATTTTTTACAAATTAAACTTAGTTTGAGCTCTAAAAAAAATATAAAAAATTTATATAGAAATCACTTTCGTCATAAAATGTCTTTGGGATGTAAAAGATTCCGGCCAAATACATTTCAATTTCAGGGAAGATTTTTGTATCTCCTGCACGTGCAATACCCTGTTTTAATTTTTTTTGTTTACTTTTATTCACACAGGGTTATTTAGTGTAGAAACGAAAAACTAACTTAATTTAAATTTGTCTGAAAAAATATCAAACAAAATAACAAAGAAAACAACAGTATTTTGATGGTAAATGGAAAATTTTTAGGAAATGTAGATAAAAAATAATTTACTTGTTTTCTTCAAAGTTTACTTATAGTTTACCTAAAGGTTACAATACATACACTGGCAAGTAAGATGCCCTGTATCATTTCTTTGGAAGCAGAGAAAATAACAGGTGAAATGCTGAAGTGCAACAAGTAACAAGCAACTCCATTAAATATAATTTTAATAGCAGAGACATTTCCTCCATTCTCCGAATAACTTCAAAATAGTTTTTGAAGTAACCGGCTCATACATGAGAGTTGTGTTCCATCTTGAGCAACCACAGACGCGAAATGAGATGGGGATGAGTAAAGAGGATGCAGATGGCGAATAGTTAGCCGTGTTGGCTCTGCACGCAGAATTAGCCGGGTTCGATTCCAAGACAAAAATTTTCTCCGTTTTTTCTGTGCTACAGCACCCTCCTTGGTCGGTGTTTGCACTATAAAACTTCGGCGAAGAAAAACTATAAATAAATCGGCTTCTTTTAGCTTAAAAATCATGCGTCAAAATTAACACCAGAGATGCCACAACTTTACTTTATAATTATAACGCAAAAGTGATGAAAAAGCTTCATCACCTTCACTATCATACAATGATTTAGGTTAGGTCGGCAGGTTGCTGGAGCCCACTTGGGACCAATTCATTATGGTTTCATTGTTATGCCTGTTGTGAAAAAACTTTCACATGTTGTAGTGATACAGACCAGAGTCTCTGCTGGGAATCGAACCTAGAACCACCCACTGATAAACTAGCACACTAACTGGACTTCCGGGGCACCCAAATGAAATAAATACGATATCGAAAATTTTAAAAGTGTACCATGTCATATGGAGGTTTACTGTATTAAGCTACGTTTAGACTTGGTAAATATTTCACCAGAAATGCGTAACCACTAAATCCTGTACACTTTTTATTATTTAAAAATACAGTTAATTTACCACAATATTGTAGAAAAATTACTTTTTGTTTAGAATAAGGGAAAAGAAACAATTATTCTCCAACACCAATTGAGTAGAACACGTATGTTCCATGCCACTACACTCAGCATCAGTAGTCTTTGTGTCAAAATGAAAGTCATTATTATCATCTAATTAACCCGACAGAGTTTAGGAAAATGCATACGAGAATAATTATTACTGTCGACATACTATTAACAAAGGTTGCCAGCTTTGTTGTTTTTCTGTTTTTAGTAAAGGTCATATTTCTTATAATCCCAGAGGTCAAAACTTCTGTTTTTAGTACAGCTGTGGAACGAAATTGGTTTTATATACTTTTGATTTATTTTAAATCATCACAATAATGGAGTGACATTTTGACTTTTCTATCTCATGAAATATTAACTAATTATTTGGCGAGAACACTGGTTACGTGTTTTTCGTCACATATTTGCCAAGTACGAACGCAGCTTGCAACTTGCTTGAATAATTTAAATAATTCAATCTCAGAATTTGAATTGTATAATTAATTCTGTGCTTTTTTTCTATTAAATGAAATAAATTCAATAAATTCATAATGCTGTATTTTTTTCAATTTGTATTTTTTTTTTTTGCTTTGCATATCCCTTAAACCTCTTTGCTTAAACTCCTTATTGATTTCTTAATATTTTTTTATAAATTTATTTTACTATTTTTCTTGCTATAGTTTTCTATATTTTTTCTTTGTTCTTTTTTTCTTTTCGTTATTTTATGCAAATACTTTTTTACACCGACCGCAAAGCTGAATATCATTGATTGCATCATGTGGCAGTTCCTGTTTCTTTCCCCAATAACTGGCAAAAGAAACTGAAAATTCCTCGCTTTAAGTAAAAACTCGAAATAGATATTTATACGTGTGTTTCTGTAAATAATATAAATAAAAATAAAAAAACGCATTTATTTAAATCAAAGTTAAGCACACATGGCTTTAGAATGGAAAGAAAGTTTTCAACTGTAGACAGTTTTTGTTGCAATGCTGCCGAAAGTTGGAATGAAATATTAAAAAGGCATTTAAGTTAGAAAAGTTATTTGACTCTAGATTAAACGTAGAAAAATTTTATGAATATTTATTATTATTAAAAAGCAGATTTCTTGCTTTTTGCAATTTAGAAGCTTTAAATAGGGATCATATCAGGCTAAAGTGACTTATTCTGACATCATATCATATTTTTGTATTTCTATAACAAAGAAGTCTATAATTTCTTAATTTTCTAGCAAGTTTGAAAATAAAAAGCTTTTATTCTGATTATTAGCATTTCTAGCATGACAGCTCAGGGTCGTTAAAAAATTTCAAGGGTAATAACATAGTATGTTCTCTTAGATATCAAGTCTGATTCACAATTGCAAAGTTGAATGACTGACATTCAATTTGCAGCCAAGTAAATATATTTTTTTTCTATTAATTCAGGTAACTCAAATGTATATTATACAGTCTTGCTATTATATATATACGGCTAGTAAAGATAGAATATGAAATTTCAATTGGATTAATTATGTGTTGCAACTACAATGGTTTCTCTGGTTCAATGTTTATTCACACAACCATGCGTCATAAATTTGTTAGTTCCCTTTAAAATACAGTTGACTCTCGATAATGTGAACAGATTACCAAATACCATTTGAAAACATTCCATGCAGATTATAGATTTTCCCGTTGTTATGCCTTAGATCGGAATATATAAGAAATTGTTTTTTTTACCGCATTTCCTAAAGATATTTTTTTTCTTTGTAACTAAAGGTGCATTTTGTGACTTGTTTTCCCCATTTAAACATTTCCACTTCATTATCCCGCTTATAAAGCAACAGTGCACCACTTTAAAATAGAACAATAGAATGCCAGTTTTTCTCACAAATACCGGGTGGGCCTAAAGTCACGCCTGCGTGTAAAAATTTAATATCTGTTTTGTTTATTAGTATTTTTTATTGTTGTTTAGTACGCAGAATAATGTGGGCAATAGATTTTGCAAAAAAAAATTTGTTGGAAACGGCCGAAAGTGATTGCTTGCTTCTAAAAGAAATTCTTTCCATTCTTAATTTCAACTCTCGATTCTTACAACTTTACCTCAAAGCTCCTGTATTTCAAAATATCGAGAGTCGACTGCATTTCATCTCTGGTAATAAAAAAACGAAAACTAAGAAAATAAACAACAAAAATTGCATTAACAAAAAAGAACCAGTAACAGCAGCTGAAGCTGATGACAAATATGCATATTTACATGCATCATGATCTTGGAATACTGCATTCTATATTTCTTATGCCACTACTATTCCTACTACATACATACACATGTACAATGTAAATTGCACATACGTCCAAAGAATAACCCAACAAGCAATTAGTGATTAAAGTTAATGGTAAGGCATAAGATCTTGAAGGAAGTGCATTTAGGAAGTGCAGTATGAAATACCAACGAGAACTCGCTTTCTAAAATGTTTAGATACCACATATACCAGAGCTGGGGAACTTTTTCACCCCTACCACATGCCACATTAAAAATAGCAGTAACAAAGGAGGTCGCATAAGTTGTGATACCTTTAAATGTAACTTTTATAAAGCCACTAGATTAACCCGGTGCCCTTCGCTAGCCCATACCAACTTCTTTTCTAATCTCGCCCACTTTTTATAAATGTTGTTCTTGTAGTTCGTTCCCGAACGAACACAATTTAAAAATAATTTTAGTGGACCTCTTTAATATGCAAAAAGCATTTTGAAAATATGTCCACAAATGGCGAACTTATTTGATGTAATCAATTATTGCGCCGAGCATTTTGCGCTAACACCCACCCCCCTTGGACCTTTTCCATATGTAAAAAAAAATTTTTCAAATTGGTTCACAAATGACAAAGTCATTTGATAATTGATTTTTGGGGCAGGAACTTTGCAATTATTTTACAAAAAAAAAAAAAAAAAACTAGGGGACCTTTGTCAATGTGCGCCATTGCTGGAAAATTAAGAACTCTTGTTTGAAATGTACCATACAAAATTGAAAACCTGCGCCCAAATTACGACAATGGATATTGAATGCAAGTTCTACATTTCAATAAAATTTCACTGTTGTTTCGATATCGACCGAAATGGATCGATTTTAAATGCCATAATTTGGCCACTAGTGCAAATGAATTGTGTAGAACTACAGAAGAACTTAAACGCTCCCTAGTTATTATTCTTTTAAAAATCTTACAATATTGAAAATATTTGTTTAATTGATAAACATTGCTAGTGATTGCATGCAATGTGAGAAGCACACTCGATTTCCTTACATTGCAAACTGCGTTACGTTAGTCTTCACATGCATTTTTATTGCATGTTCTCCATGCATATTTCAGATTTTATAGAGCATTTTTGCGTTTTTTTTTAGTGCATAAGAATCTCAGTTCTTATAAAACGCACTACGCAACTTGTATGAGACGAGTTCTCTCTGAAATATTTTACAGCAAAAGATATTTCCAGTAGAGCAGATTAAAATAAAAAAAAAAAATTAAAAATTTTTACGAATATAACAAAATCTCTGTGAAAGTCTGCTGGATAATAAAAATATTATTTTACTGAATTCTACTGAATACGTAAAATATCTTTCCAAATGTTTAAACGTCATATTATCACGTTTTGTGAACATTTTTAATGTTACACGTACTACGACTAAACGACTACGAGTTTAGCACATATGTTCGTATGTACGTACATACATGCAAACATTCATACATACATACATATGTATGTACATTTGTTGAAATGCATTCACGTGTATTTAATATATGTATGCACACATATGTATGCTTGTATACACATACAATACAATAATAATAAACCCTGCAGTTTTGAGAAATAACATCAGCTCTTGTTTATTTTGATAAGTTTTTTGATTTTTGTCGTCAGCATGGAAGGCTGTCTCCAAGCATATCTCTTCGCTAGAACACTAGATTTTGTTAAATATATTTATCACTTCCTAATGAAAGATATGGGGAGACTATAGGAGGAGTGTTGTAAATGTACATGTTACTCGAATGGCAAGCTCACCCACTGTTCTTAGGAAACTCCCTGTTCGCCAATGAGGCCTTGTCAATCGACAATAAGTGGTATATAGTAAACTGTCGCACATGGCAAATACACTTACCGGCGACCGGCATCGTAAACTCTCTAGATTACGGAAATAACCCGGCCCTTTGTTCCCACATGGAGCCATATTAATCAATAATAATAACAATAAATGAACGATATCGCAATAAATAAACTATATAATACCGGTCCGTCCATGCACTTATATGACGGAAAGTTGTGGGTTCGTTACCCGCGGTTACCCCAGAGTCGTAGCAGATTGTAGCTTTAAGCATCAGAACTGCAGGTACATAGAAATGTATCTGTGAGAATGAGAAAAATGAATGAATATGTTTAAATACGTACACATATCGGCGCTGTGAGATCAATAACATCTGTTGGCAAAAATCAAAACTTAAAAAAAAATGTAGATGAGTATAATGCAACCAACACCAACAACAACAAATTACGTTCGTATAAAAACTAGCACAAGTGTCAAAATATTAAGATTAAACTGATAAGTCTTTGAAATATTTGCTCATTAATGTTCAATTTCTATTGAGAATTAAAAAATAATAAAAATATGCATATGTTTTAAAAAGCAGCCCTCGTCATCATCATTTAAATGAAACATTTTAATTTAATTTGTTTTTTCTTTTTTGTTGTTCTTTTTATTTTCAGTTCCTCCAAATATAGATGATTCTTTGACCTCCAGCGATGTCATAGTGCGTGAAGGCGACAATGTTACTTTACGATGTAAAGCGAAAGGCAGCCCAGAGCCATCAATACGATGGAAAAGAGATGATGGCTTAAGAATTGTTGTAAATAAATCGTCGGAAGGTAAGAATTTTTATCAAAACATAAATAAAAGTATCGATAATAAATATAAATTTAAATGGTTTCATACCCCAAAACTCCCCATAGTATTTCCCAAAAAAAGTTGTCAAATCTCGAATACTGGAGGCCTTGCAATATGACCCACTTTGTTCACTCTCTGGACCACAATTGCCAAACATGATGTTCACACGACTGTTCTTGGTTCAGTTAGTCAAGTTGATTTTTTAAATTTTAATTTCAATCTGTGGGTTCGTTACCCAATCTTGGTTGGTGTACCAACTACGAATGTGCGAGCGAACCTTGAATATTACTGCCCGTATGAACATGGTATTATTATGACAACAACCAAGCCAACAGCTGATTGAATAAGTTGATTTATACTCCATAGTAAGAATTTGACAACTATCACAGAACTATCAATTTAATTGTGAATCATAATAGAGGCATTCATTTATATTTTTTTCATATATTTTAAATAAAAATCTTTTAACCAAGTACCGTGAATAATCTTAATTCGGTCTAACTAGTTAATTTCATTGAGTAATTTAGTAGAAAAAAAATTAATTAAGAAACGGGAAATTTTTGTGTTCTTTTCAAGAAAATAAACTGAGGGGAATTTTTTTTTAATAACTCGTACTTTACAAGATTTAAAATTTTTTTATACGATTTATTTTTGTGATTTAAAAAAATTCCCATATTCTTTGAATTTGTTTTTTTTTATTTCAGTGCCTGAAGTTGAAGGTGATGTCTTAGAATTGGAGCGTATATCGCGTTTGCACATGGGCGCCTATTTATGTATAGCGACAAATGGTGTGCCACCCAGTGTCTCAAAACGTATCAAAGTCAGTGTAGATTGTAAGTAATTTATAAGAATTTTGCTGATTAAATTAAAGCAATTAAAGCGGAAAACAATTTTATTATAAACAAATTTAACAATTACGTTTTTAATATACATATATACATATATTTTTTTAATGTTCATTTCCTAGTTTCACCCATGGTATCGATACCGCATCAATTGGTTGGCATTCCGATGTATTTTAATGTAACTTTAGAATGTTTTATTGAGGCAAATCCAACATCATTAAATTACTGGACGCGAGAGAATGAACAAATGATAACAGATTCAGCAAAATACAAGTGAGTAACGAAATATTTGTGTATGAATGAGAAGAAACAAAAAATAAAAAATAAAAAATAAATAAATAAAAATAAACAAAAATTCTTTTGTCTAGAAATTTGCGATTTACCTTTGTTTACCGCAAACAAAAATAGACATGTAACTACAATATATACTCTATTATATACATATGTAATACACACATACATACCTGAGCAGCTTTTATTCTCAATTAAAATACATTATTCTTAAAGAGTACGAATTCCATTAAACTAGTCTCTTATCAAATTTCATTTAGCTAAGCAATAATTAATAGTCAACTCAAGTTTAAGAAAATTAACCCTAAAACGTATTTTGAAAAAACATTGTTAAATGTCTATATTATTTGTCAAGTGTGTGTGTATGTTCGCATGTAAATAATTGTCGGAAATATTGTTTCCATCCCTGTAACATACATTTGTTGTATACGATTCAGTTAAAAAAAAACGAAGATTTAATTAAAATAATAATTCGATTTGAAGATATCACGAAAAACGCCGAATCAATTAACAGTTTTAATTGAAAAAAATCGTTCAATTTGAATATATTTAGTGCACTGACTTGAGACAACACCAAAATCAATTAAAATAAATGGGAATTCAATTAAATTGTTAATTTTTCTGAGCAATTTACATAGAAAATTTATATTTTTTTCCCCCTGTTTCTATGACAGTGATAAAAGTCCGATGCTGTCCTTTCAGGGTTTAATCAATATTTAAATATTGTATGCAAGCTTTGGCAAAAGTAATACAAATTAAATGCCAATTATATATATTTTTTTATTTCATAATCTCCAGCTTGTATTATACAAAACTGCAGTCTCCCTACAATAGTATTATTTAAAGATTCGAATGAACTACAAGTGAAAAATATATAAAATATTCTTTGCAAAAATATGTGGAAAATTATTCTAATGTGGTACGTGCAATCATACGTTTTGTTGCACGATTTTGGAAATGAAAATCTGCTTGAAAATATTTTAACTTCGTCAATAAATAGCAGCGCCGATAAGTGTGAAGACTTTTACTCGTATGCCTGTGGCAATTATGCGGAGCAATATACGTCAGGCAATTATTACGAAATTACCAGTTACATGGATCATCAATACAATACAATTATCTTAAATTTAATGGAAAGTATGTACCAGGTTGATCATCAAGTGCCCGAACACTGTCAGTCCTTCATTGAAAAGGCTAGAGTCTATTTAATGGCCTGCCGTGAAGAAACCAGCAAAAATGTAACCAAATATTTGGCGGAAATCAAACCATCAGCACAGTTGGAATGGCCCTTATTAGACCAGTTCAAAAGTAACGGGCAGCAATCCCTGCCATGGCCCTATGAGTTTCAATTTCCTGTGTGGTCTCTGATAGCTATATTGCAATCTTATGGTATGCAAAATGCGCTAATAAAGCAAGATATTGCAGTGGATAAAGATGGAAAGTTGAGTATAGCATTGCAACCCTTTCATAGTGATAGCAATAGCACTTTGCCAGACGTAGGTTTCTTGGAAACTTTCCTTACAGTTCTCGATATAAAAAATTCTAATGAAGTGTTAAATAATTTGAGAAAAATCGATGAATCACTCCTGTCTGTTCAGGCAAACTACAGCGAAACTAATGAAATATATCTGGAAATGAATTATGACGATTTGCGAAATCTTTATCCAAATGTAGCGGAGTATGTTGGAGAGTTATTGGGCAAAGATTTGCCACCAGATACTTATGTTTTACTCAGAAATCCCTCATATTTCGAGCATTTAATTGAACACATGTGGTTGACTTTCGACAAGCAAGATTTGTGCAATTATTTAATGATGCAGTTTATTTTCTATCTGGGTACGGATATTGTGACCGAGTTCAAGAGTCTAGCTTGTGTTGAGGATTTGAGAAACAAATTCGATTTGGCTGTGAATTATCTATACTACTACCATATATATAAGCATAAGGCAAATGTAATTAATTGCGATATTCAGAAAATATTTCAAAGCTTAATCGATGTGTTGGCAAAAAAATTTGAAAAAAACTATTTGCGCTTGGAACATGCTCAGGTGGAGGAATTGCTGAAGAAATTAAAAGCGGTACGCCTAAACATAGGCAATTTACCGTCAAATTTTACAGAGGAAAAAATTGAAGAATTCTATGCCGGCGTACCGCCTTTAGATAAAAAAAATTACTATAAAAATCATTTGCTAATGCTAAAACATCGTTTCTCTAAATCGATCCATTATGTGCCCAGTCAAACGCATTTTATTGTGCCCGAAAATCGTTTGGGCGCTTCGTCGACTCCTCTTTATGTAACCAAACAAAATATGATTATATTGCCCTTTGGCAGTCTGATGACACCGTTTTATGATGCCGCATATCATGATGTCTACAAATACTCGCTCATGGGTTTCATACTCGCCCATGAATTGGTGCATGCTTTTGACACGAATGGTTTGAATTACGACAGTCAGGGAGAAGATTCTTTACTTGCAATACTGGATAATAAAAATTTTCAAAATGCAGTAGCATGTCTGCAGCTGCAGTCGGAAACGGAAAACATAGACGAACGTATTGCCGATATTGTAGGCATACAATTAGCATATGATGTTCTTATTTCTAAACTGAAATATCCACGTTCCGCTAGGTTAAATACAAATTGGAATACATCATTCTACTTAAGTTTAGCGCAGTTCTTTTGCGGTAAAGAAAATCTCGGTTTTATTGATCATGATTCGGATGCAACGCGTTTGAATCAGATTATTTTAAATTCGGAACCATTTGCTAGGATTTTTCACTGTGATCGCAACAGCAAAATGAATTCCAAAGCAAAATGTTATTTGTATACAAATAATTAAATATTAATAATTAATAAATATAAAACAAACAAAAAATAATTACAATAAACTACAATTAAACCGAAATAAAAGCGGCAAGCCGTGTCAAACGGTTCAAACATATCATGCCAAAATAATTTATATGGAGTAAATCGATGAGGCTGCAGCACTAGAATTTCAACAAACCTTCGTATGTTTTTGTAGTTTGTACCCTTAATCGGCAATGAAATACTTTCAGCTACGAGAATTAAACGCGAATAATTTTTTTTTTTTATTAAAAAATACCGATTCTTATAAAATTGCGCAAATTAAAATGCTCGTCAATTGTTTTTCATAATAGAAAGTGATGCCACCTGCTTTAATTACATAAAAATGTGGCGTCAACACTGAACGGTGGTAGAATTCGAATTTGACAGTGCTTTAACTAGTGAAGTTGTTTGCACTAACTAAAAAAACCATAAGAGCCGCCTACTATTGATTGGGTATAGCTCTTCACCGCCAGCTCTGGAAGGCATCAACCGGAACGCACAACGCTTTTATTTAGGTTTATATGTCAAACGTTTGTATTAAGTTAAAAATGTAGTGGAACCGTTGAAAGCAATTTGTTAAAATTTGCTCAATTGTTCTTTTTGGAAACGAAGGTTTATTTCTTTAGTATTATTTTCTAAATATAATTTTAAAAATAAAATACGTAAAAAGATAATAATTTGTGTGGCATTTTTAATACTTTTGTTTGCAAAGAGAAGTAATGATTGTCTACTGCTACGTGTTACATTCAGCTGAGGTCGCTAAGATTTACTGACTTGTGACTATGCTTTAGTTACTGAAATTTTCCGACCACACCTGACGCAAATGCACATAAGAAACTTGCGGAGTATTTTTATGGACTCAAGGGGTAAGTGAACTCGAACCCAGGTGCTTTGGTTTTATAGTAAACGAGCTAACGTCAGCTTTACTTAAGAATAAACTGAAAATCAGTTTATCAGTTTTTTTTTTACCTTGGAGCAGCACGCAGGGGATGACCCCTACACCATCTTGCCAACGTCAATTCTTCTATTTTGCTACGAGCCCAATTGTTAATAACGGCAACGAATTAAAATGTCCCTATCTTCATTGGCACTGGCCGAAAGAGCTGCAATATTTTCCTCCATACACACGCTTCGCATACTCTTTGGATTAATGTCCAATTATGTGAAACAGGTGCGACATTTGTGCACAACAGCTGGTTTGGTGGATAGTTTATGACGACCATTAAATGCACTTAATTTAGAAAACACATTTCTCACAGCACAAATATCGATAATAAAATTCAGAAACTTGTTCGTTTGTCGGTCTATTCCATACATAGGCATACTTCATTATATTTGTAATGCATTAACTGTAGCAGTAATCAGTAGAATTTGTCATGAAAAAAATTGGAGTAATCAATAACTGCGATTACAGCAATAAATTTTTATACACTAAAGTTTACGGTAGCAAATTTTTTAAATAAATTTTCCGCACTGAAAAAACTTACTACGGTCTAAAACTTTAATAACAGAAGAAAAATTCCTATTGACAACAACATTTGTTTACATTTTTTTTTTTATCTGGGACCAGCACTTAGGAGATGACTCCTACACATGCGAAGCATTGTGCTGGAACTATAGGAAAGGGATAGTTAGAGAAAATAGAGGAAGTGAAGCTTAATTAATTGTTTTATAGCTCTGCTTTTGCACGTTCTTTGTTTATATTCGTAGCAGTGCTGAAGCGTCGGTTTAGTAGCCATTTTTATTATTATTTTACTTCGCCGGTGCTACACAATACCGACGAAGGAGGGCGTTCTGATATGATTGTGGATTGATATCAACTGAAGCCGGTATTGTTCAGTGACCAGTGACTATGCCTTCGCCACTGAAACCTTCCGACAATAACTGACACACAAAGACACACTAATGCACATCAGAAAAATGCGAGATGTTTATTTTTATTTTGAAATTTTAGTCTGAAACTGGGATTGAACCCAGGTCTGTTTTTGGTTCAGTAGTCAACGTTCAAACTACCATCCATCGTGCCATCGCCACCCTCTACCAGTATATTTTGAAACAATTTTGAGATAATATTCATACATACAGACATACATATATTTTTTTTTTTGAATTTTTTGTGTAATCAATAAAAATTTATTGAAAGCTGAATGTTTTTCAAGAAGCAGTGAAATTTATAGCAACAAAAACTTGCTGCAGAAAAAGATTTTAAAAAATTACAGCAGTTAAATATTACTACTTATAGCAATTTCTGCCAGTAAAATTTTACTGGTTACTACAATGTTTTTGCAGTATGCAGTAAATACATAATTTTAATGCAGTATGTCCATGTTGGCTTTATTCAAGGCGAAATGCAATTATCCCATGGCACGCTTCTGATTTGGTAGTGAAAAACCAAAGAAAAATATAATCCTCTGATAGTTCGAAGCTAAAGGTGTTAAAGTTTCATAAGATCTTAATCATATTTCAGCCACTGTAACACACAGAGATTTTAATCAGCACCATCATTTTCCAGTGCATTATCAAACAAAAAAAATATATTAAGTATATAAATGAATTATCTCATTTAGGAGGAAAACAAGTGCTTAATTGTTTCAGTATCAACTAAGGACTTAAACTAATAGCAAGTCAAATTGTTTATTGTTAATTAATTTTTAAATAAAATAAAAAAAAATAAATCAACAAAATGCTTTTAAAGAAATTTTGGCTGATGCTCTGGCATTTGTTGTATATGCATTCAAGAACATACGCCGCCAATGAAGTCATAGATGAGGAAAGTCTGAATTTTATTCGGTCCTCGATAAATATTAGTGCCGCTCCCTGTGAAGACTTTTATGCTTACGCGTGTGGTAATTATGCCGAGCAACATGCTTCAGACAATTATGACGAAATGTTCGGCTACTTGAATCGTCAATACAATGCAGTAATTTTTAATTTAATGGAAACTATTTATCGGGATGAACTGCAAGTGTTCAATTCCTCTCAATCGTTTGTTGCGAAAATTAGGAATTATCTGCAAGCCTGTCGTGCTGAAACTGCTTGGAATTTGAGAAAATATTTCGCTGAACTCAAACCCGCAGAGCAATTGGAATGGCCATTATTAGAGCAGTTAACAAACAATAGCCAAGAGCAGTTTCAGTGGCCGCGTATTAGAGATTTTGATATATGGCCTCTCTTGGGTAAATTACAGTCCCATGGTTTTAATAATGTTCTGATAAACCAGCATATTTTGGATGATAAGGACGGAAGATTGCATATAACGATGGAACCAATTTATGCCGAAAAAAATAGCGCTTTACCAGTGAATGTGTTGAATGTTTTACTAATGTATTTGGATATACGAGAAAATCGGGATAAAATTGCCCATAATGTGGAACAAGTGAATAACAAACTACTTAAGATTGCGGAGAATTATAGTCAAGCAGGTGAAGGAAGTCTGGAAGTGGCTTATGGCGATTTAGAAGTGCTGTATCCAAATCTTAATTTGAGTATTTATCTGAAAGAGTTATTGAGCAGGGAATTACCGGCAGACACTGTAATTTCATTATTAAAGCCCACGTATTTTCAATATTTAAATGACAACATAAGTGTGATTTTCGACAAACAGCAATTGTGCAACTATTTAATGATGAAATTTCTTGACTTTTTGACGATCGATAGCACTGATGCGTACACAAGTGAAGCCTGCGCTAAAGATCTGAGAAATAAATTCGATTTGGCGGTAAATTATTTATACTATTACCATTACTTTCCAATCACAGACGGTATTGTGCAAGATTTGGAGGAAACGTTTGACGTCATAACTGATATGATGCGTAAGCTTTTGCTGGCCAATGATTTAAACATGACAGAACCTCAGCTGAAACTGATGCTAGATAAATTGGCCAACGTGAAACTCAATGTGGGAAATTTACCAGCAAATGTAACAGTGGAAAAAATAGAAGAATTCTACGACACTGTACCGAGTTTAGATAAAAAAAATTACTACAAAAATCATTTGTTAATGCTAAGACATCGCTTCTCGAAATCACTTTATTCTATGCCAAGTCAAACGCATTACATTGCGCCCTTTAATATTTTGTGGGAAAGGATCTTGGGTTTCTTTTACGTGTTACCACATAATACGATTATTTTGCCGCATTCCAATCTGTTCAAACCGTTGTACGATATTTCTTATACGGATCTGTCGAAGTATTCTCTTTTAGGTTTCACTTTAGCTCAGAAGCTGTTATACGCGTTTGACAAGAATGGCTTAAATTACAATGGGCAAGGGGAACTTTCAACGAATTATTCTGCTATTTTGATGATTAAGAATTTCAAAAATTCTTTCCAATGTTTGGAAGCCCAATTGCCAACGTACGATATTAATGAACATTATGCCGATAACGTAGCCTCAGAATTAGTTTATAAAATTTTCGTTTTGAAATTCAATTCGTTACAGTCTATTATTTTGGAACGCGTTCATAAGAAATATTTTTTCTTAAGTTTAGCTCAAGCATTTTGCAATAAAAAAAGGCATGGCTCCGATGAAGAGCGCTTAAATCGGATTATTATGAATAGTGAATACTTTGCGTTGGCGTTCAATTGTACGAAGGATAGCACGATGAATCCAACTAAGAAGTGCAGTTTCTATTAAATACAAATAATCCGCTAATGGAACAGCCATTCATTTAGGTAATGAATTGCTTTCTTTAGTTAAATGTTCTGCATTATATTAATAAAAATTTCCTTAATACAAATAAAAATTTTATTGCGTACACGATGCTCCTCTCAATTTACACTTTTCTCAAATTTTTCATTTTCATTGTATTTATGAATATCTTTGTCTGATAAAGGATTTGAACTGGGGATTTTCTGGTTTCACCGATTTTTTATTTAAAATCGAATGTGTATTTGAAAATATTTGCAATAAATAAATTTACACAACTACAAAGAGAACTACAGCTTTTCCCAGTTTTATTCTTCCTCAAAATTTATATAAATAAAAAAAATTTGTGCAGTGTAATTTAATAAATAATATACATATACATATATATCTTTGATTTCATGAAACGTTATTTTTGATTAAAGGCACTTTGCGTACACAGTAATTTAAACAAAAAAAATCTAAGTTAAACTTAAGTTTAAAACTACCTTTTTTTAGTTCCTGCAATACTAAAAAGTTATAGGGAGTTCGGTTCTCGAAAGGGGCATTGCACTTTTTGCCGTATTTATTAAAAATAATTACATTTAATTACTGCCTTTTAAATTGCTGTACTATGGCTTTATAGCGGAATAATAAGGTGTAGATATTTCTAACAGATAATGTGAAAATTGCAGTGCACTTTTCGAGAAACGAAAACATTTCATTGCCTGTAAATTATCAATTATCACCCTATTTAAAAATGAACAATTTTAATAATTACGAAAACATCTATAATTCTACATACGAGTATAAATGATAAAGGCTGGACAAATATTAAGTATTGCGCTGTTATTTTTCAAACTTGGAAAAATATTAATAATCGCGAGGGATTCACAAAATCCCCTTGTAGTCCTGAAGAAAAAATTTTTCTTCCTGCTAAGAAACGCGTCCGCAGCATGTCGTATACGCCATTCATGCTCAGAAAAATAACAAATTTCTTCTTGTACAGTCCTGCAAAAAATTGTTCCATTATAAGCTAAGAAATGCGGCCACAGGGCAATGCGGTGCATCGCTAAATTAAAGTGCAGCATGCTCGCGGACTACCAAATTGTCAAGTAAGCACAATCAATTTTACAAAATTAACAATTTTCTTCTTCGTTAATTGTTTAACTACAATTCTACACTTTTCAGTAAAATTTTTCATACACTCAAGCATAAGTTCAATTAATCGGTAGGTAAAAGAAATCAAAATTTTTTTAATCTTTCCTAATTTTTTTTTTTAAATAAAAATGAGAGATTTGTAGAGAGAAGCTCAACTGATAAATACACTTAAAATGTTCCTGTGTTCTTAGATTGATATACAAAATAAATTTTAAATGACAAAAACAACATAAATCTCTTGAAGACATACGAGTACAAATATTATAGAAAAAACGAAATAAGAAATAGAATTCTGAAAGTAAAAGAAAGAAAGAAATAATACAATAACAATAATAAAGTTTTTTATGCAAAGTACGTAGTAAACAAGAAAAGAAAGTGAGGTGGTTAAGAGCTTTTGCGAACGAGCTTGAACGAAAAACATTTGCGCTATAGAAATTTACAAACGAACATTTATTCAAATAAATTTTTATTTAAATGTTTTTCAACTTTATAGTTTTTAAACTTGCGAATATAACGCAGAATTTTTAGAATGTTTTCTTTTGTGGAAAAATATGTGTTTTTTTTTTGGACCTTGTACACAAAAAAAAACGCAATTTCTGAAAGCAACGCAGAATTCTAATACTATGATAATTTACAGACCAACATAAATTACAACTCAAAGCGTTGTCTGGCTGTCAAAATTTCTCACGCCCATACAAATTGTATGAAACCAACTGTAGTAAAGCGGCGGCAACGCTTTTCAATTGGAAAATCCAATTTTGACAGCGCTTAAAGAAATGAAGTTGGGTGCAAAAGTACTGTTGTTTCTCTTTTTCTTAGCTTAGTGAAGCTTCACCTGCTATCATTTCTCTAACTATCCCTTTCCTCTAAGTTCCAGCACAATGCATCGTATGTGTAGAGATCATCTCCGAGCGCTGGTCCAAGTTAAAAAAAAATTTAAATTTCATAGCTGGAAGAGAAACAACATTTTACGGTATAATTCTATAGTCATCTCTTTTTCCTTTTTTTTGTGTTGTTTTGTTTACCGTTTGACATTTGGCTTGCCATTGTACGTTTTTTTTTCACTGAACATACTACCCAGTAGCAATAGTTAGAGTTGATATACCCTACATATGCAATGTATTGGAACTAGGTAGGGAGGTAGAGAGAGAGAGAGAGAGAGAGAGATAGAGATAGTGTAGAAAATAGCCAGGATGTGAAAGTGGTAGGAAGTATAGAGCTTAATTCATAACTTTGCAGTTGAGTTGCAGCGTGTTTCTGATGTTAATTTTGACTCATGTTTTTTAAGTTAAGGGGAGTCATTTAATTAGTTTTTTACTTTGCCACCATTTTGTTGCTCAACAACCGACGATGGTTGGTTGCTTCCAACCTTTTCGTTTTTTTTTTTTTAGAATTTACAACAATGAAGTCGAAGCCTTTTTGTTTAAATTGCAGTTTTTAAAATTTAATTTTATTTCGTTTAGAAATTTTGCGAATCAAGATATAAATAAATAAAAGAACAAATATTAAACTTAAGGGTTATCGCTTGTTAGGAAACCTCTTAAAGTTATTTAAATACACTTTCATTTCGTAGCGTGAACATCAACTACACAAAACAAAGTGAAGAAGCAAACAAATTAGACAGATTTCCAGACTTAGATTTTGATTCAAATTGAAAATCGAGATTAGTTTAAAGCAACAAGTATACGAACGAGGATGGTGACATAGTGCATAGACATATATGAAATCACAAAAGCAAAAATAGAAATAGAAAAACAAAAACAAAAACAAAAGAAAAGAATTGAAATCTTGTTTGTTTAATTCAAACAAAAAGTCGCATGCAATGAAAAACACAAACAACGAGATTATATTAGAGTAAATTTATAACGCAACAAGAGTGAAAGAAAATAAAAATAAAGCGCACAAACGAAGAAGCATCGAAGCCGTAAAAATGTTAAAGTTCAGCATTGTCTTTGGCTTGCTGGCGTCTATAATCTGGCGTACAACACCGACAAATTGTCGCCAAACCCACAATCAAACACAGAACATCAATCAATTGGCAGCATTAAATATTGAACGTTACATGGATGCAACGGCACGACCCTGCGAAAACTTTTATCAATATGCCTGTGGCAATTGGTATCAGCAGCATATTGATGAAATGGATTACGGTGATGTGTTGGGTTTAATGGATTATGAATTGAATCGCAAACTGGAGCATTTATTACGCAAACCATTAGCGGCCCAAGCGGCAGACGGTGCACGCAATCGAACAGATGAAAATCTGGCATTGCAGCATATCAGCACCACAGAGTCTCTGGCAACAGTGGAAGATGCTTCCTTGGGCATAGGCGAAACGGCCAGTGTTTATGACAAAGTACGAACGTACTATAAGTCCTGCAAGAAAGTCAAACCTTATAATTTGAAAAAATACTTACAACTCATACAGCCGGGTAGAGGGGTGCACTGGAATGTATTGGCGAAACAGGGTGGACGTAAATGGAGTGCCGAAAAGTTTGATTGGCTGCAGCTGATCGCCAGACTGAGATTGTATGGCTTAAATGGTGTCCTGCTCAAGGAACAAATCCTGCCGCGATGGGATGAATCGTCTGTAATGAGTATTTATTTAGATAAGCCTGATCTGGCGGAGACCTTGGCCATGGGAGAAGGTGTAATCATCGAGTTGCTCATGGACATTGGCCAAACCAAACGTGTGGCTAATGAAATAGCTCGCGATGTTAATCGTTTTGAGTTTCAGTTGCACAAACTGCAAGAACTGGAAGACGAAGAAGGGCCCAAGGAAATGCAATTGAGTTATTTGCAAGAGTATATGCCACAAATCGATTGGCTGGCCTATCTGAAGGAGCTGAAAGGCCCCGATACAGATTTAGCCACTACGGTTATAATACAAAATATACCCTATATGAGGTCCTTGGTAAAGCTGCTAAATGCTGTGGACGCGGCTACCTTGTGCAATTATGTAATGTTGAAATTCCTGATCTATTTAAAGGCTCAGGGACCCAACGAAATCTCCCGCCAAGAATGCATTGCCAGTTTAAGAAGAGCCATGCCTTTGGCTTTAAGCTATATGGTTGGTGCTCACTACTACAAGGATCAGGAGCATAATGACCATCAGCTGGATCGGATTTTCGACCATCTAAAGCAAACCTTTCGCAATACAATACAGGAAAATCGTCTGCAGTTACCTGAAGCAATCGTTGATACTCAGCTACAGAAAATCGATAGCATGCAGTTGCGTATTGGTTTTGCCTCCAGAAATCTGTCGGCGGAATACTTTGATATGTACTATGAACGTGTTACACTGGACCCGAACAACTTCTATGCCAACCAACTGAGCCTATTAAGACTGGCGGTAGAGCACAGTCATGAGACTTTAGATCCACTTAGCAATCCCGAACTATGGGCTGATGAAGCTGTTCTATCGGCCGAATGGCTGGGCAGTTCATCTTCTCCCCTCTACCTCAAATCACGCAACACAGTTATCGTGCCTTATGGATTCCTGCACATGCCGCTCTACCACCGTAATCTTAGAGACATCTATAAATATTCGGTGTTAGGATTTGCGGTAGCCCACGAAATGTTGCATGGTTTCGATTCATCGGGGATTGATTACGACAGTGCTGGCAATATTATGGGTCCCAGTGAAGAAATCTCGGCTAATCAACGTTTCATGCAGGGTCTTCGTTGTATGCAAAATGAACTGGCCACCGGCTCGCGCAGTCTGAATGAAAAGTTGTCCGACTATGAGGGCATACGTTTGGCCTATAATGCCTATTTTACACTAAATTCCTCCAATGATATCAATCAGCATTATACGAAGGCGTTGCGTTCAAGATTTCTCTTACAATTTACCCCCCAGCAAGTATTCTTTTTGAATTTTGCTCAATTCTTCTGCGGCAAAGTGCATCCGAAATTGACGCACTCAGCGTATTTGGATCATGCTTTGGACGAGTTGAGAGTGTTGCAGACCTTGGCGAACTATGAAGAATTTGGTCGGGTATTTAATTGTGAAAAGAAAGATAAAATGCAATCAAGACATCGTTGTAAATTGTGGTAGTATTAAGCAAAAAAAGAAAAAAAACAGAAAATTAAAATAATTTATGTTTCCTTTGATGAACAATTTTTTAAAGAAATAAAGAACTGTGAAACGGCGAATATTTTTAAACGAAATTTCGTTTGTTAATGGGAAAATTTGATAAATATTTAGTAAAATTACAGTCGTAATCCTGAAGATAATTTATGAATGTTAGGGTTCACTACCAATTCATTACATTCATTTCTGTTCAATCCTAACGATTCCAAGTTCCATTAATTATGTAAAATCACCTCTCTGCCTGATTTATTTGTGTTTTCATCTTTTCAAAAGTTGTTTACTTGTCCTTTTTTTTCCTTTTTTGTGCCCCACTATAGTTCTTAAATATATTGAAAATAAAGTGATTGAAAAACTAAGAACCAAACCAACAGACAAACACCATTATTTTAATTTTTTATTAGAATTGAATACAATATGAACTAAAAAGCAAAACTAAACATGTGTGCACAGTTAATAATGGAAATAAAAAATTAAGTAATGCCAAGGACTATTGTAAATTAGAGATGGTAAATTTGTATCTTCATTTAGAGGGGGGGAATAATTTCTCGTATTCTATTTATAGAAAGTAATAAATATATATAGCCAATAATTTACAACTACTGATAATCACACACGGTGGACGAAACACGAAGAACGCTGAATATGAAGATGTGGCAGCCTTCGAAAACTGCATGTTATTCCATTCTGCTAGTGTTTGCCAGTGCGATTTACAATTTTGTCTTTGAATAAGTTTGTTTCTTAGTATGCCAGTGTCACATATAATTTTCATTGCCTGTATGGAATCGGTTATCAGCCTATTTAAAATTGTAAAATTTTAACTAATTGCATTATCTGATGTTTAATGATGATTATTAAAAATATGAATACAACATGTTTGCACAAAATTAATTAAAATTAAATTTAAACAGAGTGAATTCTCATTTACTAAAATACTTACAAAAGTTAATCAACAAACACATTGTTTTTTTTAGTGTTGTAGTCAGATGTTTTTGACAGCTGAAAGTAGTTATATGTATACAAAACGAATTCATACCAAGTGATGTCGCCCCTACAACAACAGAAATTTTTTGTTTACAAATACAATAACAATTATTCGATTTGTCCAAACAGTTTACGTATTAATATGCTTTGACTAGAACACAACTTTAACAACTGAACACAAATCAGCTGATGACAATTTTAGCTAATGTGACCAACTGATATGAATTCCCCTGGAGATGCATTGAGCTAATAAATAAACCTTGTCACGTTCCAAGTCATCTCTACTCACTCAGCCTTTATTTACCGCCTCCATATACATATGAGTATGCACGGGGTTCCTCTTCTACGGCTGTCTTGAGTGTTCCTTTCTATGGCATTTGTGGTCATGTTATACCATGTCCCATCAATAGCCATTTTCTTCTTATAATTTGATATGGGCTACGGAGGCTACTGGTACATACGCCGCACTTACTTACCTATGGTCCTATATATCAACCCATAAAACCGCGAAAAAGGCTTAAGCGCCAACATTATCGTTTTTTTTTTTTTTTTTTTTTTTTACAAAAAACGATATTTCTCAATCAGTTGCAGCATCTCGCAAAATATCGATATGTTGCAGGCTTTATCAGCAACGGCCTTATTCGAATGCAATTGATTTCAACGCTTTCTTTAAAACTATTAAGAACAACTAATAATTTGTAACAATTTTCACATGTTAATAAGAATAGAAAACCATGAAAAAAATGCCAGAAAAAAATTTCTCTCAGTGTGCAAATTGTAAAATTTCTTTATTCAATAATCCAATTCAATTGAGTTGAATCTTTCTTTCTATACTTAAATAGTTTGTATAAAAGGAAGGCCAATGTCATCGCCTATTTTTAAATAATTCTTTTGTTGTATTGAGAAACGTTTAAAATGCAACTGATGCATTTAAGAGACACTATACTGCGTTTTATATTGTTTGAATGTTTTGTGCGAATAAAACGTTTTCAACAATATAATTTATAGAGTAAATAGAAGATACTATTGCATAATTTTTCTCTATTTTCAAGTGGTTGTCATAATCGAAATGCGTTAAGAAATGTAAAAGCCGCTACGCAATATGTTTGTGTGATGGGTTCATCTAAATTTTAGACTATGGCAGATTTGTTTAATAAAAAAATAATAGTTTCATACCAGCGTAAACAAAAAAAAACAGTTCAGCGTTGCTGTTTATGCTGCCTAGCGGTAACGGTGAAGTGGCATAACTAAACGAAACGGTTGCGCTATTTCAAGGCGAATTCATGACAGCCCTGCAAGAACAATGACGGTCATTTGACCGCTCATATGCGCGTCATTGCTGACCGAATTATCGGTCATTGCGTAGAAAAAAAGTTTCTATCATTTTCTTAAGGGCAATATTAGAAAAATTACCGAAACTTCTGTGTACAGGTGATAGTCAACGTTCATGGATATATCGGTCACTGCTGACCGGTCAGCATTGATTTCAGAAGTTTCTTTTGCCAATTTCCAGAATATTAATAAATAAAGTGATTTTTTTTAATGATACAGAGTTGTTCTGTACAATAACAGAGTGACAGTTAACCCTTTGGTAAGTTCTATCAGGCTTGAAAAAAGAAAACTATATATAGTCGATATATACTTCAAGCATTTTAATTATTAATACGCAATTTATTTACGCTTTCTTTATTTTTGTTTAAGCGTAGTAACTACAAACAAAGTAACCGAAACAACTCCTGTTTTTATTTTTCCATTTTCATGATCCCTTTACACCACTCATGTTTAACATTTTCTGGTTTCATTTTGTTGCTTGGCTCGGTACAAAAAATATTTAATAATAATAATATTTTAATGCGTATTCATGCAATGTCTTTGTTCCCTGACATGCTACTTTTCTTATTTTTCCTTTAATTTTGCTAATTTTTTGCCATTTTCTTTTTTACAGAACGGAAACAATACCGGGTAATCCTTCATACAAGGCAACGATGCGCTTGCACATAACAAATGTACAAAAAAGTGATTATGGCAGCTACAAGTGCGTCGCCAAAAATCCTCGTGGTGAAATGGATGGAACCATAAAACTTTATAGTGAGTTAAAATTTGCTTTACTTACTTCCTCCCCTTTGTAATTTAAAAGTAAAAAAAAAATTATGAAAATTTCAGCAGTTTTTCCTTTTTAATATTCCTTCTCACATGCGAATCTATAAATTGTGTTAATTTGCAAATGGCGTCGGCAAAATAATTCCAAAATTGGCTAAGGGAATATATTTATACTGTCAGACATTCATCAGTACAGCACTGAGCGGTCTTGTATCCCTTAATGAAATTGTATAGCTACGCTGTTACATGTGTGTGAAAAATTGTAATAAAAGTTGTTATTTCTCTACTTATTCCACACAAGGGAGTACAATAAAAGAAAAAAGAAAACTCTCTCAAAGTGCATGGTTTGTCTGTAAAACAGCAAGCCGTGTATGTACCCCTCGTCCAAGGACAATAAATAGGCCATACTTAAAATTAACGCAAAAAGACTTTTAATCAAAAATGTCAGCAATTTTTAATGACAATAAATTCGAAGCTACAAATTTGACAAGTCACACAACAGGCCAAAGGGAATTCACTGAAAGTATTCAATTGCCAGGCAAAAGGCAAAGCCAAGACTTAAAGTCGATATATTTTCAATCAAAATTATATCCTAAATTATTTCTCTATATGAAATTTTAGTATTTTCTGTAGCAACGTTTGCTAGAGAAATATAAAATTTATATTTTTTTTTATCTTGGGCCAGCACTCAGGAAATGATTCATAAAAATTTCTTGGATTTATCGAATTGATTGAATGTTGTATGGAAATTTGTTTAATAAACCTTTTATAAATAAAAAAAATTTATTACGACAGCATTTGTTCAAATAAAGAAAACGGAAATATTTTATATATCAAATTATCAAGTATTTACAATATTCGGTATGGACGAAAAATTATTTTTAAATATTCCCTATGGAATTTACCAATTTTCCACAATATTTTCCAAAAACAATTTTCACAATATTCTCTATACACACTTTTTGCACAGAAATTTTTTACAGTACATTTTTTTATAATTTGAATAATTTCTTTTCAGAAGTATTTACTATAGTGATTTTCTAATTTTAAATATTTTCTATAGAAAAAAATGTCTAACAATACTCTCTGTAGTCTCGTAATATTATGATTATCTTATCTACGCATTTTGAAATTTCTATATATTTTATATAGAATCCTTTTATTCTAAGAAAATCTTGCAGAATATTTTGTACACAAAATTTCCTATATTTTCGACAAAAAAAAACTTTTAATAACAAGATTTTCTGTAGAATAAAATACCTTTAATATTTTCTATAGAAAACTAATTGTTTTTTTTTATTATTTTCCACGGACAAGTTTACCGCAATACACAATATTTTTAAAGAAATTTTATTTCCTATATATTTTCTTGGGAATTTTAGAAAATGAATTGAATAATATTTTTTATAAAACCATATATTTTATTATTATTGTTATTAAAATTTTTTACAAAAAATTATTTTTATAGAAAATATTATTAAACAATGATTTCTAAAGAAAATATTTTCCAAAATTTTTGGACCAAAAATATTTTTCATAAGAAATTTTTGGCAACTATTTTTTACAAAACATTAGGAAACATTGTTGGACAATATTTTCTATGTAAAGATAATCTGAAATACGAGGAAAATTAAGAATTTGAGAAAAGTATAAAATGAGAGGAGCATCGTGTACGCAATAAAATTTTTTATTGTATTAATGCAAATTTTTATTAATATAATGCAGAACATTTAACTAAAGAAAGCAATTCATTACCTAAATGAATGGCTGTTCCATTAGCGGATTATTTGTATTTAATAGAATCTGCACTTCTTAGTTGGATTCATCGTGCTATCCTTCGTACAATTGAACGCCAGCGCAAAGTCTTCACTATTCATAACAATCCGATTTAAGCGCTCTTCATCGGAGCCATGCCTTTTTTTATTGCAAAATACTTGAGCTAAACTTAAGAAAAAATATTTCTTATGAACGCGTTCCAAAATAATAGACTGTAACGAATTGAATTTCAAAACGAAAATTTTATAAACTAATTCTGAGGCTACGTTATCGGCATAATGTTCATTAATATCGTACGTTGGCAATTGGGCTTCCAAACATTGGAAAGAATTTTTGAAATTCTTAATCATCAAAATAGCAGAATAATTCGTTGAAAGTTCCCCTTGCCCATTGTAATTTAAGCCATTCTTGTCAAACGCGTATAACAGCTTCTGAGCTAAAGTGAAACCTAAAAGAGAATACTTCGACAGATCCGTATAAGAAATATCGTACAACGGTTTGAACAGATTGGAATGCGGCAAAATAATCGTATTATGTGGTAACACGTAAAAGAAACCCAAGATCCTTTCCCACAAAATATTAAAGGGCGCAATGTAATGCGTTTGACTTGGCATAGAATAAAGTGATTTCGAGAAGCGATGTCTTAGCATTAACAAATGATTTTTGTAGTAATTTTTTTTATCTAAACTCGGTACAGTGTCGTAGAATTCTTCTATTTTTTCCACTGTTACATTTGCTGGTAAATTTCCCACATTGAGTTTCACGTTGGCCAATTTATCTAGCATCAGTTTCAGCTGAGGTTCTGTCATGTTTAAATCATTGGCCAGCAAAAGCTTACGCATCATATCAGTTATGACGTCAAACGTTTCCTCCAAATCTTGCACAATACCGTCTGTGATTGGAAAGTAATGGTAATAGTATAAATAATTTACCGCCAAATCGAATTTATTTCTCAGATCTTTAGCGCAGGCTTCACTTGTGTACGCATCAGTGCTATCGATCGTCAAAAAGTCAAGAAATTTCATCATTAAATAGTTGCACAATTGCTGTTTGTCGAAAATCACACTTATGTTGTCATTTAAATATTGAAAATACGTGGGCTTTAATAATGAAATTACAGTGTCTGCCGGTAATTCCCTGCTCAATAACTCTTTCAGATAAATACTCAAATTAAGATTTGGATACAGCACTTCTAAATCGCCATAAGCCACTTCCAGACTTCCTTCACCTGCTTGACTATAATTCTCCGCAATCTTAAGTAGTTTGTTATTCACTTGTTCCACATTATGGGCAATTTTATCCCGATTTTCTCGTATATCCAAATACATTAGTAAAACATTCAACACATTCACTGGTAAAGCGCTATTTTTTTCGGCATAAATTGGTTCCATCGTTATATGCAATCTTCCGTCCTTATCATCCAAAATATGCTGGTTTATCAGAACATTATTAAAACCATGGGACTGTAATTTACCCAAGAGAGGCCATATATCAAAATCTCTAATACGCGGCCACTGAAACTGCTCTTGGCTATTGTTTGTTAACTGCTCTAATAATGGCCATTCCAATTGCTCTGCGGGTTTGAGTTCAGCGAAATATTTTCTCAAATTCCAAGCAGTTTCAGCACGACAGGCTTGCAGATAATTCCTAATTTTCGCAACAAACGATTGAGAGGAATTGAACACTTGCAGTTCATCCCGATAAATAGTTTCCATTAAATTAAAAATTACTGCATTGTATTGACGATTCAAGTAGCCGAACATTTCGTCATAATTGTCTGAAGCATGTTGCTCGGCATAATTACCACACGCGTAAGCATAAAAGTCTTCACAGGGAGCGGCACTAATATTTATCGAGGACCGAATAAAATTCAGACTTTCCTCATCTATGACTTCATTGGCGGCGTATGTTCTTGAATGCATATACAACAAATGCCAGAGCATCAGCCAAAATTTCTTTAAAAGCATTTTGTTGATTTATTTTTTTTTATTTTATTTAAAAATTAATTAACAATAAACAATTTGACTTGCTATTAGTTTAAGTCCTTAGTTGATACTGAAACAATTAAGCACTTGTTTTCCTCCTAAATGAGATAATTCATTTATATACTTAATATATTTTTTTTGTTTGATAATGCACTGGAAAATGATGGTGCTGATTAAAATCTCTGTGTGTTACAGTGGCTGAAATATGTTTAAGATCTTATGAAACTTTAACACCTTTAGCTTGGAACTATCAGAGGATTATATTTTTCTTTGGTTTTTCACTACCAAATCAGAAGCGTGTCATGGGATAATTGCATTTCGCCTTGAAAATTATGAATTTACTGCATACTGCAAAAAAAATTGCAGTAACCAGTAAAATTTTACTGGAAAAAATTGCGATAAGCAGTAATATTTAACTGCTGTAATTTTTTAAAATATTTTTCTGCAGCAAGTTTTTGTTGCTATAAATTTCACTGCTTCTTGAAAAACATTCAGCTTTCAAAAAATTTTTATTGATTACACAAAAAAAACAAAAAAAAAATATATGTATGTCTGTATGTATGAATATTATCTCAAAATTGTTTCAAAATATACTGGTAATGTAAACATGTATTAAATTTTTTTTGCGTGGAAAGAATATTGAACCATATTTATTAGACAAATGAAGTGCATAAAACAATAAAACAAATTTATAATTTTTTCTTATATTTGCAAAAAATAGTCAAAAAGAAAATTTATTTAGACAATGTAAAGATATTCAGAAATAAAATGAAAATGAAAAATTTGAGAAAAGTGTAAATTGAGAGGAGGATCGTGTACGCAATAAAATTTTTTATTGTATTAATGCAATTTTTATTAATATAATGCAGAACATTTAACTAAAGAAAGCAATTCATTACCTAAATGAATGGCTGTTCCATTAGCGGATTATTTGTATTTAATAGAAACTGCACTTCTTAGTTGGATTCATCGTGCTATCCTTCGTACAATTGAACGCCAGCGCAAAGTCTTCACTATTCATAACAATCCGATTCAAGCGATCTGTACCGAAGGCAAGCCTTTCTTTATTGCAAAATACTTGTGCTAAACTTAAGAAAAAATATTGCCTATGAACGCGTTCCAAAATAATAGACTGTAACGAATTGAATTTCAAAACGAAAATTTTATAAACTAATTGTGAGGCTACGTTATCGGCATAATTTTGATTAATATCGTACGTTGGCAATTGGGTTTGTAAACATCGTAAAGAATTTTGGAAATTTTGGAGCTGCCAAATAGCAGACAAATTCGCTGAAAATCTTCCTTCCACATTGAAATCTAAGCCAAACATGTCAAACGCGTGTAACAGCTTCTCAGCCAAAGTGAAACCAAAAAGGGAATACTTTGACAGATCCGTATACGAAAGATCGTACAACGGTTTGAACAGACTGCGAAACGGTAAAATAATCATATTCTGATCTCGCACATAAAATGAACGCGAGTTCGTGTCCAAAAACTTATGGGCCCCAATGAAACTCCTTTGACTTGGCGTATCATGCAGTGATTTCGAGAAGCGATGTCTGAGCATTAACAAATGATTTTTGCAGTAATTTTTTTTATCTAAACTCGGTACAGTGTCGTAGAATTCTTCTATTTTTTCCACTGTTACATTTGCTGGTAAATTTCCCACATTGAGTTTCACGTTGGCCAATTTATCTAGCATCAGTTGCAACTGAGATTCTGTCATGTTTAAATCATTGGCCAGCAAATGCTTGCGCATCATATCAGTTATGACGTCAAAAGTTTCGTCCAAATCTCGCACACTGCCGTTTTTCATTACAAAGTAATGGTAATAGTATAAATAATTTACTGCCAAATCGAAGTTATTTCGCAGATCCTTAACGCAGGCTTTACTAGTGTACGCATCAGTGCTATCGATCGCCAAAAAGTCAAGAAATTTCATCATTAAATAGTTGCACAATTGCTGTTTGTCGAAAATCACACTCATGTTGTCATTTAAATACTGGAAATACGTGGGCTTTAATAATAAAATTACAGTGTCTGCCGGTAATTCCCTGCTCAATAACTCTTTCAAATAAATACTCAAATTAAGATTTGGATACAGCACTTCTAAATCGCCATAAGCCACTTCCAGACTTCCTTTACCTGCTTGGCTAGAATTCCCCACAATCTCAATTAATTTGTTATTCACTGTTTGGAAATTATAAGAAATTTCAGACAGATGTTCTTTTAAATCCAAATGTACTATTAAATCGTTAAAAACTCTCAAATCTGGTAAACTATCCTTTTCAGTGTAACACGGTCTCAGCACTATATGCATTACTTCGTGTTTATCTACGAAAATCAGCGACGTTATCAGAACATTATTGAAACCATGGGACTGTAATTTACCCAGCAGACGCCATATACCAAATTCTCTATTACGCGGCCATTTTTGGAACAGTTGTTGGCTATTGTTTGTTAACGGCTCTAATAATGGCCATTCTAATTGCTCTGCGGGTTTGATTTCTGCTAAATATTTCGTGGGATTCCAAACAGTTTCAGCACGACAGGCCTCTAGATAAGTCCTAATTTTCGCAACAAACGATTGAGAGGAATTGAACACTTGCAGTTCATTGCGATAAATAGTTTCCATTAAATTAAAAATTACCGCATTGTATTCACGATTCAAGTACTCGTACATTTCGTAATAATTGTCAGAAGCATGTTGCTCGGCATAATTACCACACGCGTAAGCATAAAAGTCTTCACAGGGAGCGGCACTAATATTTATCGAGGACCGAATAAAATTCAGACTTTCTTCATCTATGACTTCATTGGCGGCGTATGTTCTTGAATACATAAAAAACAAATGCCAGAGCATCAGCCAAAATTGCTTTAAAAGCATTTAGTTGATTTATTTTAATTTTATTTTGTTTAAAGATTAATTAACAATAAACTATTTGAATTTCTATTAGTTTAAGTCCTTAGTTGATACTGAAACATTTAAGCACTTGTTTTCCTCCTAAATGAGATAATTCATTTATATATTTAATATATTTTTTTTGTTTGATAATGAACTGGGAAATTATGATGCTGATTAAAATGTCTCTGTTACAGTGCCTGAAATGTGTTTAAGAGCTTATGAAGCTTCAAAATCTTTAGCTTAGAACTATTAGAGGATTATTTTTTTTTTGGTTTTTCTGTGTAAAAACATATTCGTGCCATGTCGTAGTTCCATTTCAGCATGTGTTAAAATTTTTCTCACCAGAAGTTTATTTGCTGCGCAGTAGAAACGTAAGGCAACCTTTTAGTTCAAGTATTTATTAGAGAAAAAAGAATGAAAAAAACCTTACAATCTAACTAGTATATATTTATATTAAGGTGGGTAAATTTTGTTGGTTAACAGGCGTATAACAACATCGAAATCTGCACAAATTTCGAAGAAAATTACCAGAAGACAGTTGTGTCTAAAATCAAAACCTAGCACTAGCCTAGAGAGGGTAATTCCAAGCCAAATCAATCATGAATTTTCTAATATGCCTCTGGTGTCCATAAACTTTGGTTTACTTGTTATTCGCGGTAAGAAACAAAAAAATTGAAATTTTTAGCCCGCTACGGCTACAGCGGCCGACAAAACAGTGGCCAAAATTTCAACTAAATAGAGAAAATAATAACAATATGCATATGTATGTACATATGACATGTATATTGACATCACGGTGTTGAATTGTAGGGCAGTAAATAAAAGAAATTGAGTTAAGAATGAAAAATATATTTATTCCCCTTTACGACGGCTAAATCCATTACGTGTGATAATACGGGAAGACTGGATTAAATAAGGCATAATAATTAGCCCTCAAAATTAACAAAAATAATGCACCGTAGGAATAGCCAAACAACCATTGAAACAAACTTCCCGTACAATCCTAGACAATATGCAAAGATTTGAAGGTGTGTGTAGTATGTCAGAAACTTCAGATGTAGTTTGGAAAACCACAAAAATTTTTGCGTTAACTACATAAAAGTGTATCGTACATTGTCCCCTAATAGCGAAACGGCTAATTTGTGGAAATTTATCAGCAACAAAGGAAAAAACAAGCTGCTGTAAATGATAGTGCAGCAATGAATGCGCTGTTGCAACAAGATTATATTAAAAACTATGGATTTTAATTAAAAAAGTTCGAAGACTCCCAAGAGCAAAGATTACTAACGTCAAACTCACATGACAGTTGAGAGAAGAGAAGAAAGTTTTTGCCATTAAATTAATTAAATAATAATATTCAAATTTTTAAGCAATCACTAAACTAAAAATTAAGAAAAATGTAATAGACTAAAAATTTTATAAGATTTATATATTTTTTTGTCGGACGACTTGTTTAAATTGTTAAAATTTTTTTTTTTTATTAAATTATAAAAATTAAAGTTATTTGTTTATTAGATACTGGAAATTATTTTGTAGCCTATTAATTCCCAAATGAACAAGAGTTTTTGTCGGACGACTCGATAGTTGGTTTATTAATTAAATTAAATTCCAAATTAAAGAATATCAATTTACTTAAAAAAAATAGATAGAAAAAAATTTTTTTACTTTATTTATTTTCTTAATATATTTCATTTACATCAATTATTTAAACTTTTCTCTCACTATCAATATTTATGCGACAATAGTCCGTTACGAAAATTTATTTAATATACCACACAAAAAAAATCATGCCGGAGGGCAATAATTTTTTATTTTCAAAATATTTTTTGTCGCCCGACAAAATATTTACTGTTTTCATTGTTACTTGCAAATTTATTGCATTGAAATCTATATCGTAACTTACAATTTATAATTTTGTGTTAAAAAAATTTTTTTGTCGGCCGACCAGGAAAAATAACGGATTTAAACAAGCCCGTTTTATTATTGCGCTATAGATAGCCCAAGTGATAGAACATCCTGTTGTCAAATAATTTTATGCGTGTGTTTTTTCCTAATGTTCTTATTAGTGTGTAGAACTCCATAGTCTGCTGAAAACATGAACATGAAACAATTATTATTATCTTAGGGGCCAGGAAGAACCGCGACGAAAAAGATCTATTGTGCAAAGCCCAGCATATTAGACCCTCCGTCTTAAGCCATCTAAGGAATCCATTCCCTATTTGTGGTATGGCGTTCCATAGGTTGTGTGGATACACCACAGTTCCACTCAGCTGGAGAAACCTGTGTCCGCCGAGTACAGAAAATGTATCACTTTTATAAAATCGACAAATCTTGGTGTAAGAGATAGTTCTGATTCGGTCGCCTTATAGCAGCCAACTGTAGAGCGAGCTGCCTTAGTCCCTCGATCTCATATCCCTTAACCCAGGAACTATTTCAGCCGCTTTCTAGCGTCTCACTGAGTTTTGTATGTAGTTTGTTTTGTCGAAGGACAAAAAGCTTTGATATAACACTTTTTAGTTCACATTAAAATAATTTTAAAAAATTATATTGAAATTTTTTTTTAAGTTTACGAATATTTTTCGTTTCGATCTAAAATTGAAATTAATTTTTTTTTTGTTGGAAAAATTTTGTCTTCCGACAATTTAGAAATGTATTTTGGTCGGTTAAAATATTAAAATTTTAATTGTTCTATTTTTTTCATACATTTTTTAAAAGTCAAACATTTTAATGTTACAAGAAGAGGGTTCTTGTGTCTGCCTAATGATACCTCATTTTCATCAATTTTCAACAAATCTTAACTTCACGCTTTGAAAATAAAACAAAATCAAACTGCATGTCCTCAGAATCAGCGATAGACACTCTGTTTGGAGTCATTGTTCTACTCATTCGAACATAAAAAATACAGTAATTATTCTATTAAAATTTAGACAATGAAGTCACCATAGCCTTGCCGTGCATGAGCAATTAGTCTTATCCATCTGGAGGTGCGGGTACGATTCCCGCCTATACCCTGGGTGTTTCTTGTGGTATCACAATGGGCTTAAGCTCTCGCCTAAGTGGAGCGTTCTACTTCGGGGATCAGCCGCCACATAACCTAACCTAACCTTCCTCACGAAAGCGTCTTATTCGTAATTTATAACTCTATACTTTTGGAAAGGTGTTGCGTAATAAGGACACTACTACACTACTACACTACTTTTGAGAATTTCTCCCCAAAAACCTTTTTACCAGCTTTTTTTTAAAATTTTTAAGCGAAAAACAATCTCAAACCGTTGTTTTTGTATGCATGCATGTACACTTGTATTATACTAATATCACCACCATTCATCTATTGAGTATTGAATTACCCCAACGGCAACTTCCTTTCCGTCTCTCCAACATTTAAAAATTCAATACTTTTTAAATACATACCACGCCCCAAACATCTTCTATGAATAAATCGCATAAAATTTGTTATGCACCCTTGCCGGTTCTTAGTGTTGTAAGATTATGGTTTGTCATGACGGCACGACACAGGCGACACTTAACTTTTGCACGTAAATATCAGCATTCGAAAACATAAATTTATTAAAAAAAAAAAAAAAAAAAAAAAAACAAATTTTTTATACCTTCTCTTTGCATGTATGAGTTGGTTTTCAATATATGAAAGTGAAATATGAATGCATACCCGCTTGACCAGAGATTAACGTTTAAGCGATATTAAAATATTCGCTAAAATGTACAAAATTTTCCAAAAAGAAAAACATTCGCAAAAACCAAGTATTTGCGATAATTTCTCGGAAATAAACATAAAGAATAAATAAAACGGTTAATCATTTCTATGAAAGCAAAAGAAAAACAACGAAAAATTAATGAATCAAATTAATGTTTCAAATCGGTTAAGTTACGCACAGCTTTTTGGAAAAACTACCAACACAGTTTCTAAGCACGTTGACTCGCCGCTGTTTAATGGACGATTAAATTTAAACAGACTCAGCGAATGTTTAGCGATATCGCTAACATTGATCGATTTTACTTAAGATTCGCTATTTTGTTGATCTTGGACCATTGTTCAGGGTATATGCCCTACATATGCAATGCATTGTAATGGAACTAGATAGAGAGAGGAATAGTGTGGAGCATTAGCAGATGGTGAAAGTGGCATGAAGACAGAGGTTTATTGTTGCAGAACTCTGCAGTTGCGTACTAATTTTAAACAACTACTGATGTTAATTTTGCAACATTACTTTAAAGTTAAGAAAAGCCATTTTATTTATTATTTTGCTGCGCCGACTTTTTATAGATCAAATGCCGACCAAGGAAAGCGCTGTAGCACAAAAAAACTCAGAAATAACCTTTTTTTACTTGACTGGGCTGAGAATCGAACCCAAAACAATAAATACTCGCAATCAGCATCCCCTTCGAAATCGAAAGCTTTGCTGCCACAACATGAGCGACGCATGCGATCTAAAAGCTCGTTTTCGATTCACTTACGCCCTAAGAAATGTTTGCGTAACATGTGAAGGCAAATATTCTTAATGAATGTAGTGGTCAAGTGGGTATACACACCGCACATCCATACATATGTTTGTACTTTCATATATATGCATGCATGTGAACTGGCGTACACGAGCATGTGTATAAAAGTAAGTGTAGCATACTTTTTGGCATATTAAAAATAACAATAACAAGAATCTATGAGAATTTCCGTAGAAAAAAATGATAATTTTTTGTATTTTTTGCAGTTGTTTTCATGTTTTCGTTTATCGTCAAATAAACTTTACTGTTCAATTTTGTTGTTTCTGTTATTTTTTTTTTTTTTGTCTTGCGCTATTATTTTCCCGGAAAAAATATAATTTCAAATGGAAAAAACTAAAATATGTTTTATTTTGCTGTGACAATAATTTCGAATTGCTTTAAAAGCGAAAAAAGAATAGAAGAAAACACAGATTCAAAAGTACGTTAAACACATATTAGTTAAATTTAGAACAATGAAATTTGTGAAAATCAGGCAGAAGTAAACAGCATACAGACGTAACATTAATTAAGGAAATTCTGCACTAGTTATTCCTATTTTCTGGATATTGTGCTTATTATGAATTGAATAAAAATATATCGGTTGATTAATTTATTATTAATTTAAATCTCACTAGACTATTTTTTGTGCCGCTACGTAAAGTCTCTCGTGCACAGGGTCAAGCCATGCACATTACAGCTGCCATTGGTGGGATGCCGTCCTAAATGTTGGAAAAAATGTGCCAAATTGTAGCTCAAGGATAGAGCTACACCTACGGCGTAGGCATTTGCTTATCTGCTGAAATAAATACTTCATTCACTTTACCAAATTTTCTGTATTTTTTTTTTTTCAATTTTCCAAACGCAACCGCTTACACTGAAAAAAAAGTAAAACCCAAGAAATTGCAATCAGTTTTCGTAATTGAGTTCAGATTTCAGTTTTTTCTGTGTAAAAATTACTCTTTATAAACGCGATAATGCTTTTACGCGGTCGCGAGAGTAATACAAAAATGGCAATTCTCCGATTGCAGCGCCTAGAATATTCTGAATTCTTATACGTCTGCATGGCATGCATGATGCGCCAAGGAGAACTGTTATTCCACAATTAAATTTTAAATTTTTAAAACAAAAAAGGGTTACAAATTCACCCTATTTAAATACATACAGAGATACAAATTTAGCTGAAATTATTCTAACGATAGAGATAACGTAACCACAATAATAAAACGTAAGAATAATTTTTGTGAACATTTATTATTAAAAAGAGCCTCATCGTTAATATAAAATAAAAGTTAATCATTTTAAAAACAAACAAAATGATAAATGAAATGTTCATTTGTCCAGCCAATTCATTTATCTGCGTTGATTTTCCTTTAATATTTCAATAAATATGACTTGTTTTTTGTTAAATCTGGGCACTTGTTTTTCAATTTGGTTGGTTGCCTGTTTTCCGCGTTAATAATTGGCCGGTGCCGCCAGTGCCAGTATGTGTGTCTTTTTTCACTCTTTAATTTATGGGCATTTTTATCGTTTCGCCAAACATTAATAAGGCTTTATTTTACTGCAGTGCTTGATACACATGGACACAAGATTTAAAAAAAACAATCACAAATAATAAAAAAAATATTTTTTCCAAACTGGCAGTTTAAATAGCTTTCAAATACGCCTCGATAATGAAATGAAATATTGACATAAAATTTAAAAAAATGCAAAAAAAGCAAGTGATAAGCAAATTAAAACATTTCATTTTCACCGTTTTATTTTGCAATTTACTAGAATTATTTAAAACATTTCAGTTTAAAGCTGAAAGCATATCTATCTCAAAGTGTAATGTAGAATATTGAAATAAATCGTGTAATTAATCCTAATAATTCTCATTAAGTTGGTAAAGTTATGTTTACAATAACATGCATAGATGAGCTGTATATTTTGAAGCTTGTCGACCGTGTACAGGAGACCGTCAAGAGGTTTATCGATGACAGTAGGGTAGCCAACTCTATTGACTCACTGGAGCATCGTTGTAATGTGGGGTGTGTCTCGCTGGTTTATCGCTACTACAGTGGATGGAATGTGTTCAAATGTTACCAGGGAACTCGTTCCCGCAACTCAAACATTTTTATGTGCAAAAAGGTTGTCCTCATCTTCATCAGCGCATCCATTTGTGGCCGATTTACCAGCGAGTCGAAAAAATTTCACTTTTTAGTCGAACCTGCAGCAGTCTTACCTTTTAATTGCGATATTGGAAAGTTATAGTTAAATGTCCACAAACACTACTCCCTCTATCCGCCTTCCCAAAACCTATTTCCATAGTGCCAGTGCTATGCTTTGTATATGTAGAGCACTGGTCAAAAATAGTAAAATTGTAATTGAAGCAATATTATTTGAATCCTTTCTACTTTGAGTATCTTAATTTTAATTTTACGAGTCTTACATATTCTTCAAGAATAAAATATATGTAAATAAATAAATTAAATTCGTTGTTAAAAGTGAATGTATGCGCTTCTTATTTATTTACAGTGTCAAGTCCTCCAACAACAATACCACCACCCACGACTACTATATTGGCAACCACAACAACAACATTTGTGAATGAATTGGATATGCAGTTCAATGGCATTGAGCCAACAAACTCCATAATTGTGATCAATAAGCGTAAGTTTATTTTGTTTTCTTTATATCGCCTTAAATCACACAAAAAATATTTCATATACGAGAACCACACTTAAATTATCAGACTTGTTTTAAAAGTGACTTTGATCTTAAATCAATAGAAAGGCAAAGAAAATCTATTACTACAACAATCATCTACAAGGCGCCATGAAGACTTCGTTCGGCCAACTACAAATAGTGATAAATACAATGCTACGAGCGAACTGCTTCGCAGCTCAATTGGCTAACTACGGTAAATACTACGTTCATGCGCTACTAGCGATGCGAACCGTATTCTTATTTCCAACTGATAATGGAAGCAGTAATATTTCCATTCAAATCTCTTTATTCCATGTTAAACCTTGACTTCTTAAGCCAAATAAAACATCAACTAAATGAGAATTATTAGGTACTGTAAACACAATTAACAAACCTCTTTGCCATATACATATTGGATTAGAGAAATTGTAACGTCACGTTGCAACTTATTGGAAGAGGTGATTGTAATTGATTCAGAATTTTGATAGTAAATTTATTACAGGGTCCCGAAAGGAAAGCGACCACAAGAGATATATTGTACAAAGCCCATCACATTAAACCCCTCATTCTAAGGGTCCTAAGGAATCTGAGCACTATTCGGGGTCTGGTGTCGCACAACTTGTGTGGAGGCACAACAATGCCACGTTATTGTTTTTATAGCAGTGTTGTAACATCTCTGATGTCAAGGAGACGTATTATATTTGGAAGCTTCGTTTTTAGTAGCCATTTTGAGTAATTAGTTTACTTCGCCGGTGCTACACAATACCGACGAAGCAGAGTGTTCTGATGTGCCTGTGGATTGGATACAGCTGAAGACATTACTGACTATGCCTCCGCCACTGAATCCTTTCGACAACAACTGACACAAAAACACACAAATGCACATCAGAAAAATGCGAGATGTTTTTATGAGTCTGAAACTGGGGTTGAACCGACGAAATTCACAATAGATTTAAGTCTGCTCTCTTCAGCAAAAGTAGCCCATTTGAGATTGCCCTATTCGTAATCCGAAAGCGTTTGACCTGACGGTGGCCGGCACAATTATGCCAGTGAGCAATTTCTAAGAATTGTTGCTATTCCTAGTGCACAGAATGGCTCGGGGCCATTCATTACCCTCACAGCCCCCATGTCCAGGAACGCTGCCCAATGTAATGGTGTTAAAGTTCCTCAACTCGTTGAGAAGGCCCATGCTGGTACTCTCATTCAATTCTTGAAATTTCCATGGTCAACTGAGGGGCCCTAAGAGCCGCTTGCCTATCTATTATAATATAAATGTGGGGCCCCTCATGCTCCCACAGAGATACTTGAATTTTATGGTGACTGATTATTTTGTCATTCACAGCTGACTGACAGCTTTACTAGGGCATTTAGCGTAGATTGTCAAAATTCCTGTATCCCAATTATAAAAGGAATACATTAAAGAAAAATAACATTAATAAAATAACTGAATTAAAAAATGAATTATTTGGAAAATAATTAAAATCGCGCTTAATTAAGTAAGCAAACAAAATATTATTTCAAATTACGCTTTCTGTTTGAAAGTTAAATTATGGTTTTGTATAATTTTTTTTTTATTATAATTTTAGTACCGCCCTCGTTTCCATACTACAAGTTTCATAAAATTAATAATGAAAAGAGAAACAACTGTTACATTCGTTTTGCAATTATTTATCAGTTATTCATTGATTTTTGCGTACTCGCGTTAATTCATTCACTTTTTATTAATTTATAATCCTTTTCCATTTAACATTCCCCTTAACTTGCAACATTTTTTTAATAACTTGGTTCCTTCACTATTCACAGTGGGCATTAAGTATCAATCAAATTTAAATGAGATTGGTAAATCCGAACAGAAGCTTATGGGTGACACACCAAAGGGTTATGACTGGTCAAAGGACAAACAATCATCAGCTGCCAGAGTTTTTAAGACTTCTCTGCTGTCAACCCAACAATCTCGTTGTGCTGACAAATATGAGCGTTTGGCTTTAATATTAACGTTAAGATTTGTATGGCTAAAGTATTGGAACTTGAAGGAAACGTAAAAGTTCACAAGAAGACAAACTAAAAAAAAACAAAAAAAAACACTCACACGAAACATAATCGCTTAAGAAAAGCTATACAAAATTAATTCTTAAGCATAAAACATGAATTGTGGTTAAAATATAAACTGAATGATAAAAGAGAATTAAAGAGCTTTTGTTTTTATTAAATGTTGTTAAATTTAAGACAATTAAAAAGTAAAATAATGAAAATTAATTATAAGTTGGTTTAAAAGTGAAAGTGCCAAAAATTATAAGAGTAAAACGTAAAAATTAAAATACAAATTTTAGATGAAAGAACTAAAAAAACTTTTTTTTAAAACAGAATCCTTGAAAAGCTGGACAAACTCAAAAAATAATTTAAAGTTTTGAGGACAACAATTGTTTTTCACTTATTCATTCAACGTCGTATGCATTGTGTTATCGTTTTATTATACAGTATTATGTTTTTCTTGTTGCTAATTTTCATTCATTTCTGATTATAAGAAAGAATTTTATGTTTTTCAAATGGTTGTGTTTAGAGCAGGTCTGGGAATGTTGAATTTTTTTATTAATTAATTTTATAAAAATCTTTTAAAAATGTGATAGCTAATACCAGAAATTAATTTATTCTTAAAGAAGAATATAAATATATTTAATTAATTTAACACAAATTTATCAACTATTTTGTATTAAATTAAAACTCCCATATCTGGTTTTATTTCATGTTATCAAATGAAATGAATGTCAACTTTTGTTGAAGAAGAAAATATAAATAAAAACAAAATTAAAAATACCATAAAATGAGGGTAATACAAATCTACCTGTTCACAGGCTCATGAAGACATATCGTCCTTTTTTGAAAGATGAACTATACGACTGAGCTTGTGAGTCAAGCAATTATATATTCTTAATTTGTTTATGGCTTTATTAACTTGCCACTATGTATTTAATTTCTAATGTCGAATTTTCAAGGGATTTTGGAGAGATTTTTCAACCGTTCCCGACATTTGGGAATATGAATCACATTTCAATGACTAGTTATGCGTGTCTATCACCCATGAAACCCATTTTCAAAAAGCAAATTTTCATCCGATAGCGACATTTGTGGAATGTAATTCAGGTTACAATTACCACGCAAGGGAACATTTTGCGAGGGAATGTATTCCATAGCTACGATATTCGAAAATCTATTTTTCATCCGATCGCGGCATTTGGGAATATTATTCATGATTCAATTATCACAACAAGGTGGGAAGACATATCAAGGCAGAATATTCCGTATTCCTCCGATTTGCAAAAATTCAAAACATTTGTGGAATGTTATTCACGTTTCAATTGCTACAACAAGGAGGAAGCACATATCGAATGAAAGTATTCCATGAGTCTGATTAAATTTTTATCCGATCGCAACATTTGACTCACGCGTCAATTGCTTCAACAAGGAGCGAGCACTTTTGCAGGGAAAGTGTAGCATGACTCTGATTTTCGAAATAAAAAATTTAAGAAAAAAATGACGGCGAATTTATTCCCACACCGCATATGCTGCTGTGTTTACTTCTTAAAATTTGCTTTGTTGACAGCAAATTAATTCTCAAATTGTGTTTGCGGATATGTTCTGTTAACCTTAAAAAGTTTTTTCATTTCATTTCTTTTATTAAATTTTGTTCTCAAATATTTATTTTTTGTTATAGTTTTATTTAAACTTAATTTCTATAACAAAATTTTGGCTGCTTTAACTTAATTTTTTTGTACATTGTTGCCCTCAAAAAACATTGTATTCAATTGAAAACGGTTCAGTGCATATTTCTATTATTTTTGTAAATAATTTTTACAATTATTTGAAATAATTGTAATGAAAACAAAATATTTAAATAAAGTATTAAATGTAAATATTATCATTATTTTTTTTGATAAATATTCACACTCATAAATGCGTATATACATACATAGATTTACTTACAAACACTCATTGGCATTCATCAGACTAAAGTACGAGGGTGGTCTTCGTTACTGCATACAGGATTTCTGCTTTGTAAATTTGAAACATTCAGCTCTTTAAATAACATAACTGATCGATTTTTGAATAATGCATTTCTGATGCAGAATTATTTTACAGCCTTGAAAACATCAACTTTCAATATTCAATATTGAATAAAAAATAATAATAATTACAGAATTGTTAGCATTATTGTCACTGGCGGCAGCAATCTACCTCTCGAAGCCATACCAAAATGTGGTTCTCACGTTGAAGTTGAAAATTCTTAATTTGGCTGTCCTTAATATGTGGCTGCCTTTCCATACGGAGTTTTGAAGCCCGAAGGATCGTCGTACACAGCTGACACGATTGTCATTATCAGTACTAGATACACCTTTATTGTCGATGATACTCCCTAGATAGCAGAAGCGGTAAACATCATCTATTTCAATATTTCCATTTTGAAAGGGTTGTTCGCAACATATAGACATCGATTTGGTTTTGGCCATATTTGCGTGTTTCCAGACGATAGCAAACACATGCTTTTTTCTACAGTATGAGGGCAATCGAAGCGGACCGCCACTTCATGGCCCCGTAATTGCAAGTACATCCAACATGTGGTATCTCCATTAGCCATTGAGATCTGCGCTAAAGCTGGCATCGAATCTAGAACCTAAAACCTAGTCTAGCATGCTACTCACTAAACTATCGAGGATCTCATTTTAGACGATACTCTACTGTTAATTTTAATTGTTGAAACAACAATTCAAAAATACTGAAAGAGATTTTCGACCATTCGAAAATAATTTGAAACCTTTTTCAAACTCTTCTTAACACTTGAAACATAATTGTTTTGAATTCTTAAAGAAATCTGCTAAATCATGGCCAAATTATTCACTTTTGAAAACCTGAAAGGTCCCCATCGGTCAACGGAGGGTTAAAATTTCCTTTAACTTAACTTTAAATTTGTGTTATTTTTAAAGTGCCGACTTTATTTTGAAAACGCTACTCTATTTTTGTGAAAAGCATAGACTGGGCAGGCAAAATAAATCCAAGAAAGCCTACCCGTACAGTCTAGAGAGTAGCGAGCAGTCTAGTCTTAACACTTTAGAAGTTACAGGTTCGTTGCCCATCGCGACTGTCTGGGAGAAATTTTGACTTTCTTTATCGATCGAAATTTACGTTTAAACTCTATAGAAATATCGATCGAGATGGAATGCTGGGACCAAATTACGGCAACCAACATCGTTTGAAATTTAAATGAAAATATAGTTCGAAATCGATTGGCATAATTTACTATCTGTTATTCGGTCCCTCTTCTCTGTGTTACTGCAACGAGTGCACATCTTGGCTACTATGGTCGTTAAGCAATGTTACCAATGTAAATTTAATTATGCCAGTCTATGTCATACTATTCGTTATTCACCCTCGTACTAAAACCAACAACGAACACAATCACGTTGGCAAATTTGTAAAATAAATAATAAAAAAAAAAAAACAAAAAAATTAGTATATAAATTTAATAATTTGTTGTTTCCATTTAATTGTTCTTTTAAATAGAAAATAATTAATTCCGTACTAAAAATAATTGCAAAAGAACAAAACAGTACGACCGCGTATTCATAATCGAAAATCATAAAATCCACAAGCATTTAATAACGAGTTTTAGAGGCCATTTTGTACACAAGCAAACAAACAAAAAAAAAATAACGTTATACAAACTGATTAAATGAATTGTTAAAAATTTATTTTTTTGGCGAACAATGTAAAATTAAACTTTAATTATCTAATCAAAATTATATAATCAAAATAGTGACGGAAGGAAAAACTAATGGAAAAAAAATCTCTTCAAAATAGTTGTTAAAAATAAAAATTAATATTTAATTGCAAATGTTGTAATATGAATTTGAACGGCTCAAGCTTAGAAAAAATTTTAAAATTTCGATAAACGTTTAGGAATTTTTAAGTTAAAGAAAATTTATACTCACGAGACCAGCTGTTTTTTCGGTTTAATTTTCTTCAAGTAAAACGATTTTTTTTTGTTTGAGATTTTATTTGTGCATATGACGTACCAATAATATTGACCAGCAGTCAATATATTCCGAAACCATATTGGACTATTTCCGTCACTCGTTTCGAATAGGAAACTTGTGCTCACAGAGGAATATTATACACCGAAACCATTATTTTGACTATTTCCTTCAGCCGTTCCTTATAGGAAACTTTTACTGACTGCAGCTGAAATTCCTTACCACACGTTCAACACGTTGTCCTCTCCTACGCATCTGTCAGAACAGTGGAATCAGTGTTTTGTATGTTGCAAATTACAAAACCCAAAGCATAGAATGTCCTAACGCATCGAAAGCATACAGTTCGTAAGCGCTACAAGCGGCTTGAAAACTACTCAGCTGATAATGACAGCCAAAGATGACACTTTATATTCTCAATGTTTATAATTCAATGTTGATAATTTTGCTGTTGTTTTTGTAGTAACAATTTTTGTAAAGTGATGCAAAAAGAAAAACAAAAAAATTTTGCGAATAGGAAGCATGGTGGGTGTCGCCGTATATCTATTCTCGTGCGGTCCGTCAGTGTAACGGCCGTCTTCTGGGATGTTGGTGTCGTGTCGCTTGTGTGGGTTTCAGGACAAGTGATCATGAGGGTTAATGCGATGAGTAATGAGCATGCGGGGTTGTATTCGTCGTGTTCACCATTGTGTTACATATTGCGGCCATATAACGGATTTTTTCCGGAGAAAGGCTCAGGGGAGGTGGAGTTCTATTGCAAACTACACCATAACAAGACCTTTGTGGCCGCATTATTATGGGAGTACAACTCGACAACTGTCGATTTTTTTTCGATTGTCTATGAGTAGACTCAAAGCCATATGCACTGGCTATTGGCACGCATGCCGAGAAGATGTACATTCCTTTCAAAGACCGGTATAGAAGTTGTGTGAGGTGTTCGAAAAGAGATACTGTTGTGCACTTCTCTCTAAGAATGGCCCGGCCTGACTAGGTTGAGACTGAGATTTTTGTTCGACAAATTGGGGCTGTGCTGTAAGTTGAACTTGACAGACTTATTGCGGAAGGTGAAGGTCACAGGATGGCCATGATGTCCTTTGATTTCTACGGTGCTAAAGTAACAAAACGATATCGGTGCTGCTTGAGTCGACCCATAGGGGTGGGCTGCCTTTTAATCTAACCCAACCCAAGCGTGGCATGTGCCTATCCGTACTCTGCTGGTATGGACTTACAGCTTGATTTTCTAATCGAAGATTCGGTTACAGTCTGTACTGACCTGTCTAAGATGGGAATCACGAGAGACGAAGGTTTCTATTAACATTTTTTGAAAAACTTTAGCATGATGTGATGTTAGAGTGGTTAACCCATTTTGGATCTCCCTCTTCATTTCCAGCGATACCTTTTTGTCCCCGAAACAATATTTTATCAATATTACCATATTTCCCGTATGAATTTATCTCGAGTTCTGTCTCGTTTCGTTTGAACTGCTTTACAGTTCGTCAAAATATGCATCAATTAGTTACAATATTTTTCGGCAAATAAAATGTTCCTACAACTTTTCTCGCTTTAAAGTTTTAAATCAGTTTCGAAACTTTTACAGTGATAAGAATATTTCATGCTTTGAAAATTTTATTAAATTACAGAATACGAACACAAAAAGTACTGTATGATATTTTATTTCTATTTGAGGGCAAATTGCAAGTTTCTTTTATTTCCATGAACAGCTAAACACACACATTCATTCATAAGAGATGAATAAATCAATTATTAAGTTTGTATAATAAAAACTAAACCTATTAATAAGCGCAGATTAAAAATTAAATAATAATTAAATCGAATTGTATGAATACTAAATAATTAATTTTATACCCGAGTATATTTTTTAAAATAGAAAAAAAACTGTATTGAAAGAGAATTTACAGTGCGATAAAACCAATAAAAATATATCAATTAAATATAAATAAATTAAATCAAAAACAAAAAGACAGAAAAACAAACAACAACAATTATGGCAGGCTAAAGCTTATGTAATAAAATAAAATGAAAAATCAAAACTCACACAACCAACCACTGACAAGAAAAATAATTATGCAAAGCACACATACGACAGACATTAAACGATGCCACTCCACAGATGCACACGCACACACACACACATACACATCTCCATATATATATATATATATATATATATATATATAAAATGAACACACCACAAAAAATGAACGCATAAAAAATAAATTTGTTAAATGATGGCAAAAGGATTTAAGAAAAGAAAGATCATTTCAATATAAAAATAAAATAAAACAATGCAACTACAACAACAACAACAACAGCAACAAACACCAATGGATCGATTATAGATTGCAACCGAACTTCAGTTGAGTTGCCACAAATTTGTGGTTGCCAAAAAACACTAAAAAGCCAAAAGTTGAGCTAATGCAGTTTAGATCTGCATTACCATTTCTAGCAGCTGTCAACTGAACAACAGTTCGATTGCAATCCAAAATTGAACCACATTTTAGAAAAATTTCTAGAAGAAAATTAAAATAAATTAAAATAAAAAGAAAAAATTTATGTCTCAAAAGCTGATATGAAATCTCTGAGTTCGAAGGATATGAGTCACAACTCTGGCCTCTAAATTACCACATTCGAATGGCCACCGCACCTCTGTTGAGTAAGTTTTCAGTTGCCGAATATGATACGAATATGGTATTACGGATGGCAACTACCAACTGATTATAATTTCTTTGTTTTTTAGTTTTTTTTTTAATTACTGTTATTAAAAATTCAACTGAAAATTAATTAATTAATAATGGTAAAATAAAAATAGAATTGATTGCTTTACAGGTGAAAATCGAATTTTAATTGATAAAAAAAATTTAAAAAAAAAATTTTTTTTTTATTTTTTCCTGTGTATTTTTAAAATTTTTTAAAAAATTTTTTTTTTTTTAATTTTTTACTGTGTAGAAGTTCTTGTTGTCCGATTTGCTTGCTTGAATTCCCTTCACGGCATATTCACATATTTAGGAGAGTATGTGTGAATGCCCCAGTAAGTGTTCTCATGTTCGTCCGATTAAGCCGAATAGCAAAGTCAGATATTCTATTATCAGAATTGAAGAACTTCTTCGAATGGTCGAGGCCAATTATGCCCGTCCAGTATTCCTTTGGGTTTGATCTCTTCTTTAAGGTAATTTTTCTTGAAGTCATATAGGAGCGTAGGTTCAATAAAAGACCCCTCAGCTGCTTTTTAAGCCCCCAACTTGGCCTTCTCATTCCCCGCCTTCCCACTAACTCCTCGTACTACACAGATAAAGGAGATCTGCTTATGAATGGCCAGATCCTGGAGTACATCATTGAACTACGTAAGGACTTTTGCGCTGTCAATTAACCAGATCAAGTTAACCAGATCGTTCAGAACCGACTGACTGTCCGACAGTCATAAACGGAAAATAAAATTACAGTTGCAAAGTAATACCCTACACTAATTTTGTTGCATTGATATTTTTATATTGAAACCTTCGTACACTCACAGGCTTTACCTGCTGCATATGACAAATCTGTTATCGGCACGTGCACCATGCAACATGTAACGTCAATATGCCATAAAAAGTTTTTTTTTTGTCTATTTAAAGCAGAAATAAGAAATGCTGAAACATACGAATCGTTAAATTTTAATGTCTTTACCAAACAAGACAGACAGACGGTGGTTGATTATTTCTGCTTCTGTTGTATATGAAAATTAATTTTGAAAAATTTACATCGATTAAAAACTTTTTTTTGTTTTATACGCGTAAATCATTTTCATTTTCATCAAAACTTAATTGCAAATTCATAAATATTCACCGCAAGAAAATTCATCACTTTGAGATCAAAATTTAAAACTTAATTTACTACATGTGCCACATCAAATTCATCTTTTGCTTTGGAAAATTTCGTAATTTTTCCAACTTTAGCTGTTGGCATTGCAACACAATTTGTAAAACTCCTGCGAGAGTTATACAGCAAAAGAAAAATTACATTTAATATAATTCCTTGCCACATGATTTTTTATGAAACATTATTTTTATTATTATACGAGTACATTTCTTAATTTTTTTTTTTGCTTTTTTTTGTTGTGTGGCAAAAGTTAAAAAATGAAAGAAAGGCGAAAAGAAAAAAATATTGTGGTATTCGTTATAACCACTACGTGATGTGTAAAATGCATCTGATGTTGTCAATGCACATGATGTTGATTTTGATAGATATGCAGATAATATTTACTATGTTGTAGATTTTCTGCTGGTGCTCTGTATGTTGCCTTGGCATGTAACACGGTCGCCATGAATGTGAAAAATTCGTTTAACAACTGCACAGCCAAATGTAATAAAATGAGAATGAAAATGTATATACAATTGGATCACGATTATAAGGAACGCACACAGCAAAGAGCTCTAAAGAACAATCTATTGCCCACTACCTCCCCTTTACTACCCTCTACTTTTTCGCAGTATAAAATGTACTCGCATGACCAAACATACATATATCACCTACCATGGTAGAACTTCATGCCATGCCATTAACGCCATAAACCTGATATAAGAACTCCCTTAATATATGAACTTGTAATTTCTTTGAGAAAATAAAATATATTGAGATATAATTCCCGTATTCTAGTTGCGTTAGTGATTTGTATAGGTCAGAAGTGGTATAATGTTAAGGAGGTGTGATTATATTTGTCTCATCCGAACACTAACCAGGTGATTTTAAAAATCAAACAACTTTAAACAATTTAACTGAAAACTCAGGATCCCTCCTCAATGAACATAATTTATATTCAGTTTTAAATGATTTCAAATTGAATCCAAATATTTTTTTTTTGCTATTAAAAATTTAATTGACATTTCGAAAATATTTAATTAAATTTTAATAATAATAAATTAAAAATTTAATTGAAAATAATTCAAATAAATCAACAATAATATCTTAATTGATACTATTAAATTCTTTATAGAAGAAAATCTAATTAATTTTGTAATTGATATTACAAAATTTTTAATTAAAATATTGTTTTTTTTTTGGAATTTAGAATAATTTTTTTCTAATTCATTCATATGTAATTTTATTTTGTATTTTTAAAATAGTGCTTACATTAGTAAATTTTTCACAGTTTTTATCCCATCACTTGATATGGACGTCATATTAAAGCGTTTTTAGAGAGGAGCATAAAATATAAAGAAATTTTTACAAACTACAAGCATACGTAAGGAAAAACTCCCCAGTGCACTGGTCCAAGACAAAAGAAAAAAACAAAGTGACTGATTTTGATGCGTGAAGATATGACACTCACAAACTGTCTATATTTCGCATAGAGAATCCATCAGTGGCAAACTCATACGTTAAGCTAAAAAAAATAATGCAATCCCCGATATGTGCTTCATGTACATATGTATGGCTGTGTGTACAATATATGGCTGCAACTATACACTGTAACAAGTACAAACCCTTTCATACTTTCATCGTGTACTCAAGTTAAGTGGAAACATTTTTATTTCCAAGTAAAAATATGTACAATCAATGTTGTTGCTTCAAAGTCAATATTTATGTTGGTCAATACAACTGCAGGAATAAAAAACACTGACTCTTTTCCCCTCCAACTCATTCGTATTTTATTTTCATTTTCTATTTTTGTTTAACATGAACATGGACAGCAACATCGTCGTCAGAATAATCGACATTACAATCACTTCATCAGGCATGATGGTAATAACGATGAAAAACATTGCCACACAGTTGCCATACATATGAGTTTAGGGGATGCCAAACGCTTCTGAGTTTTGCCCGTTGCGGTGGAATTTTCTAAATTATTCGGAATTTCTAGTTCTCCGTTTATCTATACACTTTCTCTTTACCAGTATAAATTAATTAACCATTAAAAAGACATTTTATTTATGCACTTCTTTAAGATCTTAAATTCCAATCGATTTTTTATAAGGTTTACCATTTCAAATTAAACAACAATATATTTGAAGACTTTTACGAAAAACAAATTCATTGAACATACCTCGATAACGGAAGGAAATTATTAATTTTTCTATATGCTCTCGTTTAGCTTAAAAGCAAAGAAAAAATAATGTGTCAACAGCTGTTCTGCAGCTGATAAAATCGTTTAATCTAAGGCAAAATGAAAAGTGTAGACGATACGTTGACCATGTCACCATACTAGTCCTTTAGGCTTCCTAACGCTTCACAATCTGTCTAGTCTCTTTCTATTCCTTTCCAAATAGTTTCGAAGTAATGAGAAACTTACCTGGGGACATCCGCTGAGCACTGATATCCCATCAAAAAATATACATATATTTTTTTAATCAAAACAAAATTTTTTAAAATTAAAAAAAATTAGAAATTTTAATAAAGAAAATATTTGCTTGGAGATTTATAAATCCGCATATGCCCGGGATTTATTTATAAAAAATTCTTTGGGATATGTGGATTTCTTGTAGGGTTCCCTAATAAATGCAAACACATATACACATACACACATGTACAACGTTGCAAGTGGAAACTTTATTTTTTTGAAAATCTGCAGATGTTAAAATGTATTGAAAATTCTCACTGCATATATCTATGGATGTGTGCAGGAGCGAACGGACGTTAGAATGCATTTGTGGCCGTCTACTTATAACATGTTTATATCGAGCCATAACCGCTAAAATAGCGTAACCCACAAAAAAGGGATTTTTTAGTATTTTCTTCCAAATTTGTCAGATTTTTTTTTAATGAAAATTTAAACGTTGTGTACTAATAATTTCTGCATGTTTTATGCTGATAAGTCTTACGTTATTCCTTCGTCAATTACGTAATTTTTTATCTCGCAATAACAAAAAGATGGATGTCGTTTTCATTAAAATTGAAAGGATTGTTTGTAACTGTTATTATGTCTGATTCAATATTTTACCATACAAAGCTTTGGATGCATCTTTGTTTTTTTTTTAATTTCCAATATATTTAAAGAAATTTTTTATTATTTATAGTTAGTGATATTTATTCGAACTGCAAATATTACAAATGAGTGAATGAAAATTTTATTGTGTCTAAGTTCATTGTTAATATATCACAATATTGTTAAAAAAAAACTGCTTTGCTGGACATTATTTGAAAAGTGTGTTCGGAGCCTAGTAGGATTGTAATAGAATTTTAATGCAAACATTTTCATAGAACATTCCTGCTAATTATATTCCTGTTTTAAAGGTGATTTTTGTCATTTTTTTTCCCAAAAAAAAAAAAGACAGAAAAAGGCCAAAAAAGACCCATCCACTGAAGATGTAGAGGGTTAATATATAAAGGCTGGTCCGACGGTAATGCATATGTTAATCTGGACCTGAACGATATGTTGCTCCCACAGCCAACGAAACAATTGCTGTTTTGCGCGAGAAATTCAATGGCCTTGTTAGCTCACGTCACGCCGATGTTAATTGGTCGTCACGATCATGTGATTTGACACCGTTGGACTTTGGGAATATTTAAAGGAAAAAGTATACGTCAATATGCCCAGAACAATTCAAGGGCATACGATGAGATAATGCGGAATATTAACGACATTGAACAACAATTATGTCTCAGAGTCATTAAATATATCGACCATCGAAGCCGTGACGAGCATTTGGCCGTTATTTTACTATACACATAATTGCCCTACATCCTTCTATCATAATAAAAAATATTGAGACATTTAGCTCTGTAAACTTTTTGTTTTATTTACAATTAACATTGTGAGTTTTGGTTGGAGCACCTTTTATTTATAGCACAGAAAAAATAATTGTTAAATTTTTTTCAATTAAATCTTTGCTCAGTAAATCTTTTTTGTTTAATTGAATCCACTTTATTTTAATTTTCTTTGTTAGTCTCTCAAAACAGTGCTATCAACAGATTTTATTCAAAATACCATAAAATGGTAAAAACTTATAACTTATATATTAATTGGGCGTAAATAGTACGTACAAGCTTGGTTTTTATATATGAAAAGCAATTAGGTTTTTTTTTTTATTAATTCAATCTCGAAAAAATTTTAATGTTTTAATTAAATTTTTAAAATTTTTTAATTCTTTCTTATGAAAAAAATCGTTAAATTTTTTCAATTAAAACTCATAACTGAAACTACGATATCCGTGACAGTTTGAAATTTAATTTATATTTTAATTAAATCAACGTTTTTCCTAATTCAATCTTGATATTATTATTTTCTGTGAGGGAAAAATTAAAGCAAAATCTGAAATCTTAAGGAGAAGAATAAATAAAGCAAATAAAAGAATCAATAAATAAAAAGAGAGATTGATATTTTAATATTTCAATTGCTCCGTGGTATCACAAAGAGGTGGAATCAGCGGATTTAGAGTGGTTGCCCTTCGAAAATAACCTTATCTGCCTATAAAGTCAATGAGAAGTACCTCAGGGTAAAAGTATATGTTATTGATTAAAATATGTTATTTTCGCTGTTAGGGCTGACTATGTATACTCACATATTTAATTATGTATATTATGTGCTGTAGTACTACTGCGGTATTGTGAAAATGTGGGATTTTATCAAAAAAACATTATATTTTATTAAAGTTAAAAATAAAAGTTTTAATGCCAATTTTTAATTGGCATGAGAAAAATTAAAGTTCGAGACGGACAGGCCACTAAAACCGGACCGCCTCGTCCCCACAAGTATTTATTGTGAATTAAATGTGCAATAATGGCAAACAGCTTTCATCGCAAAGCAAATAGTCGGTGACAAAAACCTGACCTGTGTCACTATCGTGGCACGTGTCACGTGTCACACACCATTTGGTTCAATAAACTGATTTCGACTGCTGTTAAACTAATCGTTGCAAAGATTATTTCATTGTGATTGTGTTTTACAATTAAAACACCATGAGCTTTTTTTAATTATTCTATAGAAATTCTTTTCGAACGTACATTCATTCTCACACATCATTGGTGGAATGAAACAAAAGAAAAATGTGTCTGGGAAGCTGAAGCGTGTGAAATTATCGTAAAAGATCAGCTGGGAGGTGAGGTTTGGCAAGATAAGCAAAGAATGGAAGAAATTTTTATTTTAAAAATTATAAAAATTAAATTGTCACCAATTTAGTAACAGAAAGTAAATAGAAGTGAACAGATTTAAATAAAATTTTTGCTTTAATAATTTCAAAATTATTGAAGACAAAATAATAAAAATATTAAAAATTGGAACAAAAGGTACGCCGACTATGCCGTATTTAAAACTTTGGAAAACAATCGGTATTTTAGTTTTTTTATGGGCCCTGAGTGGGACGCGTGGTGTTGATCTTGCTAGTAACAGCAATCAAAAACTTTTACAAACCCTGCACAGTTACATGAATTTCCAGGCGAATCCTTGCCAAGATTTCTATCAATTTGCCTGTGGAAATTGGGAAAATTTATTGCCACAAAATGCTGATTATTTGGATACCATAGGCAGTTTGGAGTATGAAATGAATCGCAAACTGAAACAGCTTTTGGCACAAAGAGCTTTCAAGCACAAAACGAAATCAAACAAAATCTATTACAAAATAAGCGAATATTACAAGACCTGCAAGGAGCAGCAGCAATTCTCCGCCATTGAGTATTTGAGTATAATAAAGCCCACCGATCTTGATGAATGGCCAAGCGTAGAGGATTTGTGGCAGCCGCGCGCGAGCTGGAATATATTTGCCACTTTAGGCCGCTTGCAAACTGTGGGATTTAATGGTTTCCTTATCACGCTCGATATGAAAAATCATAATACCACCCACCATTACTTGCACTTGGATAAACTGCAAAATTTGGGTTTTAGCTCTTACGAACAGAAGCTGCTCGATGAAATGGACAACTCGCTGGTGCAAAAGTCGCGCTCAGTGTCGCAACATATACAAAATTTCATAAATGAATTGGCAAATTTGCACAGAAATCACAAGAGAAATTATGGCGTAAAAATGAGCGTGCAGGATTTGGAACGCCAAGTACCGCATATTGATTTCACGACTTATTTTGCAGCCATTGTGGGTGACAAGTATGTGCAACATCTACCTTTGGTGGTGGCTAATTTAGACTATTTTCGCAAACTAGCTGATCTGGTGCAAAGAACCTCAAGCAACACTTTAATGCAAGTAATGCAGTTAAAGTTTTTGGGTTATTTGGAAAAGCAAATGCCTCAATCCTCCTCGCCCTTAAAGTGTCTGCAGCATATGAGAGATTTAGTACCTACGGCCTTGGATTATATCTACGAGCGGGAAATTTTCCAATACAAACGCAACGCCAGCGAATTTGTCATACAAAAATTATTTAAGACCATGCAAACGCAATTTGCCAATGTAATAGATGAACATACGCATGAGTTGAGCCCTGCAGAAGTGGTATTTCTCAAGGACAAAATCTTCAACATGAAATTGAATATTGGCAATTTACCGCTAACGGCAGATGAGCAATACTATCAGGAATATTTCGCCTCGTGGCAGGTTTACAAGGGATTTTTCTACTGGAATCACTTGAATGCCTTGCAGCATCAAAGCAGCGAAAAATTCAATATGCTGCACTTGCAGTGGTTTTCCGCGCCGCATACACATTTCTTTTGGCCTTTCGGTTCGCCCGCCTATCAACCCTCAGCCAATCTGTTAATAATACCTCACACTTATCTGCAATACCCCATATTTCTAGCCGACTTTCATGAAATATTCCTGTATGCCGAACTGGGCAACACTTTGGGCCATGAAATGTTACATGCTTTTGACACCAATGGCCTGCAGTATGATAGTCAGGGCAATCCTTCTACAGTATTTATAAATAATCTGCCAAATAAGAAGTCATTTATGGCCTCGTTGGAATGTCTCAACAAGCAGAGGCCGTCTAGTTTAAATGAAAAAATCGCTGATCTCAGTGGTTTTCGTTTGGCCTACGCTGCTTACTTTCAGAGTTCCAATTCGCCAACAGTATTTTCTGCTCAGACTTATTTTAACAGCAAACAGCTATTTTTCATAAAATTTGCTCAGTTCTTTTGTGCCGTGAATCCAAAACGTATACACTACGATGACAGCCATGACACACCGTTCGAACGAGTGCCACAAGTGGTTACAAATCATGCCGAGTTTGCACAGGTCTTTAGCTGTCCGCTCACAACGGGTAATCTTGATCAAGAGAAATGTCATATGTGGTGACCTGGCAGGGAAGCATAATTTCGTACAAATTTAAATTAAGGAATAGTAATTAATTAAAATTTAATTCATCCCCGTAGTTTTAAGAAACTCATTCATATATGTCGCTACTTGCATATATGTATATGTGTGTGCATATATATATGTATGTGTGTACGTTTCGAAATCAAAAAATATAAATAAACAGAACGAAGTCATAAGAATTTTTTTACTGTATCGATTAATTATTTTTCTACAAATAATATACACAGGAAAAAATAAAACAATATTTTATTTAAAAATTTTGTAACATTAATATTCTTTTACAGCTGAAATATGCTGGATATTATTTGATGAGTGTATTCGAAGACTAGTAAAATTTTATGCCAAACATTTCCGTAGAATATTCCAACTAATCATATTCCTGTTGTAAAAGTAATTTTTTCCATTGTTCAAAAGGGAACAGAAAACGAGAAGAAATACCCATCGTCTGCAGAGGTAGAGGGTTAATATATACTAAGAAAATGTTCTCTGTAATGTTCTCCATAAATCTTCTGAACACATCGGAAACCAAAAACTGAAGTATCACATGATTTTCTGTGTCGGTTTACGTAACAAGAACGAAACTTTAAAACGGCCGTAATACGAGCTACAGACGTAAACTTCTAAAATGTCAATGTACGTGTATCTTTTTATGCCCCTCTACTAGAATCAGTTGGCATAACATTTTTTCTTCAAGTTGTACAGTGTAATTAAAATTTCATTTAAATACAGTCAAAGCCCGGTATAACGAATGATACGATGTCGGACGCTTTCCTCAAACTGGGAGATTTTTTATTTCGAACAAATTAGTTTTAGATAAAAATTAAAGCCATTTGGCATTAAATTTTGATTTTTGATTAGTTTTCATGACAATATAGCTACAGCGTCTACGTAGTAGGAAGTGGCGTGCACAACATTAGATAAAAAGAGAAATGACACACACATGTTTGCGAAATTGACCAATTAAATAATATACAGGTACAATAACATGGCTGCCAGATATCACAATTTATAAGCATGTCGTCAATCTTTTTGTAATAAAAAACCTAACGGTATTATAACGACTTTGAATTAGTTTCTTTCTGTACCATTCATTAAATAGGGGCGTAAAATACATTGACCGTTCGTAATATAAGGCAGGCAATGCAAAAATATGCTCATTCGTTATATGCGATTTTCTTTAAAGTGCGTGTTTGTTATACCTGACTTCAACTGTATTTCGAAAATTTTTCATAGAAAAAAACAAATATATTTCATTTAATTCGAGCCCTAATATCAAAATTAATATAAATAATAACAAAATTAAAATAGAAATTTGAAGAAATTAATCTTTTAATTGGAAAATATATTATTCCAATTAGCATTATTTTTAAGCTAAGGGCAGCCATTTTATTTATTATTTTACTTCACCGAAAGAGATCGCTGAAGCAAAGAAAAATCAGTAAATATATTTGGCTTGACTGGGGCGGGAATCGAATCCTTCTTTTGGTAGCAGAGTCAATACCCTAACCAATCAGCCATCAGCAATCCCTATACTCTTTAGTCATAAACTTGTACTGAGGAATATTATTAACTTTTTTTTTTAGCTGCTTCACTAAACTCAATTGAAGCTCTAATGACTAACTATTTAACTAAATAAAAAATATTTTCTTTATTTTTTACTCATTGCTTAACTTTTTTAACAAATTTTTGTTGCAATAATTTTTTGATCGTGGCAACGCTGAGAGGGACGAATTTTTTTATTGTTGGTTCCATTCGAATTTAAATTGTGGCAGCAGAAATTAAATGTCTTTATTTCCAACAAAACCATGAAAAATGCTAGCTTGTTGTTGTTGTCTGACTGCACTGCTTTAGAGGGAAGTGTTTTTGTTTTTTTACAAATACAATAAGAGAATATTTGTCAAGAATAATAAGTACTTGAGTAGGGGAAAAATGACGAAATACTTTGCGTCGACGTAGTTACTTGTTGTTGTTATTTTGTTTTTGAGAATAATATAGAGAACAAAGGAAAAAAAGCATAGAAATAGAGAGTAGAGTAGAGTAGAGTAAAAAAAATTGTCACAGTTCAAATGAAGTTAAATATGTATATGGTCATATATGAAAATCTAAAAGCAAAAGTAAAAACATGAGAACGCTGCACTGGCGCTTTATATACTTTCCTGTATTCTTTTAATTGGGGAAGCCAAAGAAAGGGGAAAAAATAGAGAAGTTGGAAGACCGTGTGTGATGATACCATGCGTGTGAAAGTGTTAGTCCAGATAATGTGGTTTGGAAGGAAACGAATTTGTTATACGTAAAGAAGTAGACGGCGATTAATTGTGTGTACATAGTTATTTAAGTGAGCGAAAAAGAAGCTGCGCTGCTGCATTATATATACGTATAAAAAAATTAACAGTTAACTAACTGTTTTTTCCATTGTACTAAATTTTTATTCAGTCTACAAAAGCAATAGGATTGCTATTTTATGGTTTTATAATTTTTGTGGGGAAGTGTTTAATTTATTGGGTAATTTTTCCAAGTTTTTTAAATCCAACTAGAAAAGTAATGTTGAATAAAATTTTAAATTTCTTAATAACACTAAACAAATATTGAACAAAATGCAGATGTAATTTGGTATATCTTTAATGAAATAAACGTGACCAGCAAATACTTCTTGTACATAGTATGATTTTATTTATTACAGAAAAATATTATTAAATTATTTAGGGCCTTGTCTTCAAGAAAAATGCAATATCTTCATTTCATTTTACGATTATTTATATATGTTTTTTATATGGTTTAGCTGCTCTATATGCGTATTTTATTTGTTGTAGACCTATTACCAAATTTTTGAAAAAAGCTAAGAAATTCCATATGTTTATACAAATAAACAAAATTAATTAAATAGCTTCTTCAAAAATTTTCTGTATACAACAAATATTTTATGATCCGGTATATATCTATTAATTTTTAAAAACCTTTTCTACAATTAGTCGACTTGTACAAAGAAAATTTTTAACAGTTAAACCGTCTAACAAGCATAGATAAATAATCATAATTTTGACTAAAATTAAATAAATAAAGGAGAAGTTTCATTTCATGTTGTATTACATTTTGCATTATTATTGACGATGGCTGAAGTAGGCTACACGTTGACTACAAAATCAAAAAGACCTGGGTTCGACGCAAGTTTCATCGTAAGCCATCAAAACATTTCGCATTGTTTCTGATGTGTCAGTTGTTGTCGGAAGGTTTCAATGGTGAAGGCATTACCGCCTTCCTTCGTCGTTAATATGTAGACCCAGCGAAGTAAAAAAATTATTAAAATTGGCTGCTAAAATAAAGCTTCATAATACGTCTCTATATATCACAGGCACTGCAACACTGCTATCAATAAAGAACGAAGAGTTGCAAGATAGTGAAGCTTCACCATGTGTCATCTATCTTATTATCTCTTTCCTCTAGTTCCAGCTGGTCCAAAATAAAAAAAATAAAATATGTATGTATATCTGTACATTAGAAAGTAGCACCTTACAGCAAAAAAAGTGCCCCATACACTTCCTAATATGGAGTATGTTAGAGCGGCAATTTAAAACAAAAATTTTTTTACCGTGGGTAGGGGTCATCTTTTTAAACTTTTTTGGCATTGGTATTTGCAGTGGGATATTAAAGTATGATATACAGTATAATCTCAAAAAATTTAAACGATACGTTCCAAGGACTTTTTCTTACTTTTATAAGCTTTTTTTTTAAATTAAAAAACGGAATGCAAGAAATAATAAACATAGATTTAATTTGCGTATTGTTTCGCTGGTTAAAAATGCAGTCATTTTGATACTCCAAAAATATTAATTTGTACCGTGTACTGTGGTTTAAAGAAGCACTTTAGGCTTGTTTATTTTTTCTATTATAATTTCTATTATAATTTGATTTGCATCTTTATTTGTTTTCAAATAAAAATCAAATTAATCAAATAAAAATTCCATATTGGGGGAAAATCTTACGTTCTTCTTTGAAGATTCAACGACTTGAAATAGAAATACATACACATTTAAGTATGTATGTTTTTTTTTTGTTTTATTTTATTGTATATTATTATTTTATTTATTGTGTATAATTTATTTTATGTTGTAATAAAATATTAATTTCCTATTTAAATTCTTCCCCAGCATTAAAAAATTTCATATAGAGATGGCAATCCTATTCTCCAAATTGCATAGCAAAAACTGATCGAAATTAGTTCAGTTGCAGGTTTTGAAGCGTTCGGTTGCATTTCATACGGTCTCCTCTAACAAATCGTTAAAAATTAATAATAGTGGGTTAAAATTGATTAAAATCAAGTAAAAGTGTGAAGAAAAGTGCAGTAAATATAAATTAAATGTTTTTCTTTATCCAAATAATTAAATAAAGTAAAATTTCTAAGTAAAAGAATGCGAAAAGAGTACATACATATATATATATATAAGAATGTGCAAAGGTAATACATAAGAAAACTAAAATATCTATAACTGCGCTGCCGCAGCACTCTCCTGTTATAATGGGTCGCGCTTTAGAGGAGATATATTCGGTCATGCGCAGTTTCGAGCGAAAGAAATAATGAAGTGGATCGCCTCACCAGAAAAAAAAATTGTGGTGGGTTTGTTTTTTTTTTTATTTTAAGGGAAAAATAAAGAGAGAAAAGAATTCAAAGAAAATAACTTTAAATGTAAATCTAAAGAGAGAGTTATATAGAACAATTGCTTATGTTTTGAACATGTGCATGTGAATATGTACATATATAGATATATAAAAAATATAATTACTATATAAAAATAAAGCAGACCAAAATTAGTTAGCAGTTAAATACATGTTAATAAGTATAAGAAGTGATCTTTAAGATGGTGTATTAAAGTGAAATAGAATAAAATTAATTATAGTAATAATTAAAATATAAAGTAAAATGTAATAAAAAAGAATAAAATGTTATGAAATAAAAAAAAATTTGATAAAATTAATTAATAAATAGAAGCAGAGCAACGAGTTACGAGTTTTATTTATTAAATAAAATAGAATATAATAAAATAAAGTAAAATTAAATAAAATAAAAAAAATATGAAATGTAATAAAATTAATTTAATTAAAATTAAAAAATATATAATATAAAAATCAAACAAAAGTAAAAGTTTAGAAAAAGGTATTCGTAGCATGGTGCAATAAAGTGAAATAAAATAAAATTTAATTTAATTAAATTAAAAAAAAAAAATTAAATTAAAAAATATATAATTAGAAGATTAAATAGAAGAAAATAAAAATTTAATAAAAATAAGTAAAATAATATATAATAAATCGGAAAAAAATTCAAGAAAAAAAAATAAAGCAGAGCAAAATTTATTAAAAGTTTATTTTATAATATATATAGTGTTCTAAAATGAAATAAAATAAAAAAATTCAATTATATTAAATTAATTAAAATATTAAAAGAAGTAAACTTAAATGTAATAAGAGTAAGCAAAATAAAATATAATGAAACGGAAAATAAGAAATTAAATAAAAATTTAAAAAAGAAATAAAATTAAATAAAGCAGAGCAAAATTAATTAAAAGTTTAATATATAAAATTGTGTTGATGTCATATTGTATTAAAATGAAATATAATAAAATGCAATAAAGTTCAGGTCATTAAAATATAAAATACAAATAATAAATTATAATAAAAATATAAAAAAAAAATGAAATAATTTACAGTGTGATAAATTAAAATTGAATCAAATAAAAAAAAAAATCAAGTAAATGGAATAGAATTCAAGACGCAAAGATCATACATTTTGGTAAGTTCTTATTACTGCCGTATACCTTCATTAAATTTAAATATTTCTTAAGTCGACTTTAATTTTTTTAAATAAAACAACTAATTAAAAGCTTGAATTAAGAAAATATACATTTGCTTAAACTGAAATTCATATCAGTTTTCTGCACAAATGCATAACAGATGAATTGTGTTCAATAAATACGACTAATTAAGATATACATACTAAATGACCAAATTTATGTCATACCCTTGAAAGTTGATATTATATACTTCAGTATGGGAAGTTCCTTTCAGAGCAATCGTGGATTTGCTTTTCATGTGCTTGAGCGTTCTTAAGAGCACTACAATGAATGTGGTAAAAATTTTTTTATTTATAGAACACCATTGTTTATGCAACATTTCGTTTTTACTTCTTAATTTTTTGAAAGACATATCATATTTGGTGGGATTGTGTAGGATAGTAAATCATGGCCTTTAAAGACATTTTGATTTCCACTTGATATTTGGACTTCGTGGAATTATCTAGCACTTTAATTCTTACATTAAAAATTTTCTTAACTTTTGAAAAAAGAAATAAAATTTTATACAAAAATTCCGTATTAATTAGCATTGCGATTTACATGGAATTTTAAATTGGAATTTAAAATTCTTGTGAGATATTGAAACTAAAATTTCTTTTTCTGTGATTTTTAACTAATCAAGTGTATAACATTGAATTAATCCGGTGTGACTTTTTAATCTGACAATTTAATTTCTCTTCTGCTAAGTCTTACAATTATTAAATTTTATAAAATTTGAAAAATGCTATGAGAATACGAAATATGATGAAAATGTACAACGTTAACTTATTTTTATATGATGCTGCAAAAACTGAAATATTATAGTAATGCCAGAGCAACATTGTTGATATCATATGCAACTCACACCCGCCTCATTACAAGAACTGTTACAGCAAAATATGTTATATATTCAAGTTACATAATTATCTACCGTTACCCTTTGGCATTAAACAGAACCTTATATTCTCGTGCTTTAGAGTTTTTTGTTATTTTTATTTATTTATTTGTTTTAATTTTTATTTTTGGGGGAGAATAGAGATGATTGCTCCATATCGCAAATGCTCACCAGAAAACTTGGAAAATCTGTTTTATTTTTCCATAGAAATTTATTGAATTCAAATGAAGAAGGTGCCTTGAAAAGATACTGGGTTGTTTTATAACAGGTCAGTCTTTAGTAAAAAAGAATATCTCTCCTAGAAAAAATAATTATTATTTTTCAATAACATTTACATTTAAATTTTGCCCATAAGATCTCTGTTACATTTTAAATATAAGATATAAAACTGAAATTTTTTTTATTTCTTTTTTTAAATATATTTTTTTTAGCGTTGGTCTTTGTTATGAAAAGTTTTTTTAATTATTTATTTTCAATATTTCGCTACCAAATCGCCAGGAAATAATGATTTTTAATAAAAAAATTTTTTTTTTTTTTTTTTAATTTGAAAATAAATAATTAAAAAAACTATTCATAAAAAAGACCATCGCTCAAAAAATAAATATACTCGTAATTGGAAGATTTTTGTACTTCATTAATCTCTATGGCGATATAAAATATAAAAATAAAATAAAAATTAATTCTAAATTAACTGGCAGGACATAATCCTCTATAATAATCTCGAACAACACAAATTACCATGACTAAAAAAAATATATTGATATGATTTTACATTATGCCAGAAAAATTTACTTGTAGTGGCCACTATCCGTACTTTGTCTTCATCAATGCCATCATCAATCATTTAAAGCAAATGTCGCAAGCACCTTTTTTTTTGTAGATATAAAAAATAAAAATAAAACCCGAAGACGTTTTCTTAACCTTTTTATAAACTTAAAGATGTTTGTTCTCTATCGTTTTTATTTGTTTTCTTCTATCGAGTACTTAAGAAAAAATCTTTTGCTAGTTATGCTGGGTATGTTCCTACCAACATATTGACAATGTGTTCCCAAGAATTTCTTGTGGAATGCCAAGCCTGTGCATGCTACACACATGTCTATTGTAAAATAATCTCTACAGAAAACTGCACAGAGTTAAATATGTGTGAAAAAGAAAATAAGATTTGCATAAAGTTTGTGAAGAAAAGAAAATTTTATTAAAATAACTTTTTTAGTTTAGAAAATGAAATAAGTATTGAAGTTTATAAAGGAATCACTATCATCGTTAACATCCCAGGATACTGCACTTGACTTTTTGCTCATACATAGTTGGATGGAAAATTAGATTTTATTGTATTCGCATAGTTGTCATTGTTGAGGTTTGACACTGGTAGTTGTGTAAAGGCCACAAGTGTTTTGTTATTGCTACGTGCTGCTTGCTACCAGGCCCGAAAATATGAAGTAGAAAAACTTTCAACACTTTATTGGTCTACAATGAATTCAAGCAAAAGATGAGGAATAGAAAATTAAGTTAAAATAACAAGAACATCGTATAGAAATGTAGTTTTCGAAGTTTGGAAAAAGCTTTTTTTTTAGAATCACGTGATGTGAAACAAAAATGATATAGAAGGAGGTACTAGAATATCAAACCTATTTTAATATATAAAAACTATCAGCAATTGTTTGAGAATTATGAACTGCTAAACAAAGCAACAAAAATTAATAAAATAAAGAAATAATTCGATTTTATTTGGACTCCCGTTGACTAAAGAAATTGTTTTTATTATTCCTTGGAATTTTGTGTAATTGTTAACTTCGCGCTATAGCATTACACTGCGCGACATATTTAATTTTTTGTTTTGGCAACAATGCCACAAAACTTCCATTAATATAGGCAGAAAACCTAGTCAAAGTGCGTTCTCGGTTTTTCATTTTCTCTAATTTTTGTCCAGTTTTCAAACAAACTTAACAGTTAGTAAGAAAGGTTATTTTAAGTATTTGTTTCATATTTTTTTTCTCTTTGGTAAAGTAGAGGAAAAACTCTGCAGAAGGTTATAAGAATTTTTACTTTTCGTGCACTGAAAAAAATATAAAAAAATGTCCTTACGATCAATAACTGCACGAATGGATTGCCCACTGGGCCGATTATGTTGCTATTAAAATGAACTTCGGCAACAGATTTATATTTTTCAAAGCAAATTTCCACAATTTGCAAGCGTTTTTCTGGCGTTAAACGATTCATGTAGAGTTGCCATATCTTAATAAACAAAAATGTTAATACAGTTTGACATTCTCAGCTGCCAAATCACAGTTACCGATATCGCATCCAATGCCAATAATTGTAAAAGTTTTCGTTAAGTTCACTGATTTCTATAGAATTCAAAAATTATTATATTTTATTATATTTTACTAAAATTTTAAAGAGTGTTCGAGTCAGTTCGAATTGGAAAATTTTCGAAAAATGTGTTTTGAATAATCTATAATTTATAGTCAAATCAATTTTCGATACGCATTTGACTTCATTTTAGTGGGAAATTGCAGGGATGGTCTGTCACGTCCATCGATTCTCATAATTTTTAAATTTTAATTTTATAAAAAAAATTTATTTTATTATTTCCATATTTTGGTAGAGAAGTTTTTAAATTTTCTGTATAAAAAACACATTGTTGATATGTGCAGTAAAATGTTTATCCGTACATACAAACATATATATGCTGTCTTGTTTTATGCTGAAAAAACCATATTTTTTCTTTAATTTTTGTTTTAATATTTCACAATCCAACAAGTACAAAAGCAAATAATATTGCAAATATTTTTTGCTCAATATAAAAATATGCACAAAAATGCAAAGAGAAAAAAAAGTTAAATAACTGTCATGACCAAAATCAATTGATTTTATAATAAAATAGAAAAAGAAACTAGAGGATTTCACAAAAAACGAAGAGAAATATTTGTTAAACATTTTGCTTTCAACAAAGCAATCCAAGTCATTGCATAAATGTAAAGAATTCACTTAAAATTATAATTCTGCTTTCATATTTAGCATAAGCAAAGGGAAAACCAAACAAAAAAAGGAGCATAAAATTATTCCATTTTAAAAATTTAACAAAAATTCTTTTTCTCTATAATCCTTTTTAATATAATTTTTTTGTTTGTTTTTATTTTTTGTTTTGTAATATGTTTTCTGCCAGAAACACCTTCAGAGCATTTCAACTGTTTATTTTAATTTATGAATATTTAACAACGCTTTAAAGTATGCTACAGAAAATAGAAATGCTTAAAGATATGTTTGCTTAACAAAAATTCTGGTCGGTTGTATTGGGCTCCTTCTATCTTTCCACATTTCTTTTTTTCTTTGATTCTTCTTTTTTTTTTTTGAAATTATAAAGTTAAATAAAGAGTGTATTTCTCAAACAGATTCTTTACTTCTGGTTTACAACGAGCTTTTTTTTTGTGATAAAAGCAAAAAAGAATACGAAATAATTAAAACTTGACCTAAATTGAGTCCATTATATAATATTATGTTTGTCTACAGAAGGCTGTGTGTTTGTGTGTATGTTTATAATTCAATCAGAAATTATTTTGTAAAATAAACTTTCTAAAAATAACAGCCTTTAGCTGCTAATAACCAGCGATTATAATTAAGTGCCTTTCGCAATGGATTTAATGCTTTTAGAGTCATAACAGTGCGAACTTCTTTAAACTTTTGCTTTTCGAAAAAAGCTCTGAATTGGTCCCTTTTCTTTTTTTCATTTTAGTGCTTCCACACAGAAAAAATAATGGTTAAATTTTTCCCTTATAACAATTTGTTCAGTACAATTTATTTTTCTTAATTAATAATTTAATCGAATCTACGTGTATTTTAATTGATTTTATATTATGTATATATATCGACCCCTGTGCGCGAAATTATCGTATGTTACAAAAACTAAATTTCACAGGAGACCGTTTTTATTCGTCTTTTTTTTATTTGCCTGACAGCAGTAACTGTTACATACGATAAAATGTACATAGTGTTATCTCCATAACTATAACAATTATCGCTATAATACTTTATCTGCAGATGAATTAATGGATTTAGAATCATTTTGCATAAAAAAAGTCGATTTCGAAAAAAAGTGTAACATACGATAATTTCGCGCACAGGGGTCGATATATATAAATATACATAAAATGGTAAAATAAGAAAAAATCGTGGAATTTTTTCAATTAAAACTTTTAATTGATTGTACAATTTTCTTGATATTCTTGAAGTCGACTTATTATTTTAATTGATGCTTCGTATTTTTGAATTGAAACTTGATTTTATTTTTTTTCTTGTGCCCTACTTATTAATTTCTATTAGTCTTTATAAAAATGCCAACTAACAGGTATATTTTGACACTCCCATATTGTATAATATTTGCGATTGTGAGTTGAACTCGCAAAAGAGGTGTTCTGTAAATCGCATTCGCAATATTATTGCTGACTTCAAAGCACAAGTGCAGAGTCTAGCAATAATACACGTTTCCTCATGATGTCAACGACACTGGGCCTCCGCATACATACGAGTACATACTGACCGAAGGATACCCAGTTGAACCGAGGCAATCGCAACACTTATGCCCGTCAATAGCTCAGAAATTGTGGGCCCTGTGCCCGACTTGGCCAAACCATCAACAATGCAATTACCGACGGGGACCCATATAAGAGTAACCCTGGAATGGTCCGATATTTCCCTGGCAAAACTCGGTCATTCATGGACGAGAACCGAAGTCGAAGTGACCCCCCCAAGCTAACTGATTGCAGCCTGAGTAAATCCGTAGATTCTCAGGATGAACACATGAATAGATAGAATTAAAATTTATTAATGGTTTCATAATATTTTTTATTAAAAATATTTAATTTATGAAATTTTTTCTTGCTTTGGTAATTTTGTGTGGCCATTGCTGATATTAATGGATTTTCTAAAAATGTATGTTACCAGTGGTGTGAATAGTTTAATAGTCGATTATGTTTTCCTATATCATATATAATATTTAAATTTTTAAAAATCCTGACTTTTTTTATTACAAATTGTGAAAATATTAAAGCCTAAATCGCGAGCTAAACACTTGAGTTTCAGAACATGTAACATCAAGTTTGGCGCTTTACGTCTCACTTATGATTTGACAATTATGCGACTGTCAGAATATCCGACCGAAAATGGAATACAACTCTCATGTATAGTCGAACAGCATGTACTCGTATGTGGATTAGACTATCCGGAGAGGTATTTCATGTCACTTTGGCGCTGGAAAATTATAATCGAATGTCCATGAACACTACTCCCTCTACCTTCTATTCCGCAATTTATTTCCCAGTTCCGACACAATACATCGCAAATGTAGAAGTCATTCCCTGAGTGTCGGTCTAAGAAAAAAAAATACCTGTCCGATACAAATAAATATGGACATTCTCAAAGGATATTTGTGACATTCGTACGTTTTAATTAGATGAAACTAGAAGAAAACCTTAATATTGTTCGTAATTATCCGTGTTTTTGTGCAGAACTTAGGAAGCTTTATAATTAGTAACAGAGAGAAATATAATCGAACTTTGTGGGAGGAATCTGGAATCGATATAAAAGTGTTACTCAATTAAGCGTGACAATTGATTATTGAGAATGCTGCCTTCCCTTAGAGCTGATATTCGAGATCCATCTGTACTTTATCAAATTGTTAATCCAATTTTATGCGAAAATACTCCTAAACAAAAACGATTCTTAAACTTAAAGTGTACGTTAAAAACGGGTTTCCCTCTCCTTAAATACTACTTCAGGTAGACATTAATCGAGTAAGCGTTTTTTAATATTTAAAATTTTAATTTCAATTTAAAATCTTCTAAGAAATAAATATATTTATTGTATTATAAATAAACTTATAAACTAAAATACCATAATTTTTTTTATTGTTACTGTGAATTAAACATTTATAAGTACAAAAGTAGATACTATAAGTACATTTGTGAACAAAATATAAATAAAAATTAATAATAATATTAAATGCAACACAACGATGAAGTGTTCACCACAATCTGCATTTCTCTGGAGGATTCATGGGACTGCCCAAAGGACATTGGAAAACTTCAGCAAACTCAGCCATATGCGCCAGTGTATAGTTAAGCCTTAAACTGTCTAAATCATGAAACTCATCGTCTAACATAAAATCATCTTTATCAGCTGAGCCGCAGAAGAATTGTGCAAATTGTAGAAAAAATAATTTTCCATTATGCTTAAGGAAAAGTGGATCTCTAATGAAGGTTTTCAAAGCCAAATGAGTGCCACTTATATCTGCTATGCGCTCGGTTAAATACTTCGTTGGTTCTCTGCTTAAGCAGGCAATATTTTCTTTAAATTTCTTATTAATTAAAATCTTTGCAGACTCGTGTTCATTATAGTTGCCGGCAAAGTCATTTCCTAGGAACTTGGTGTCGAAAGCATGCATTAGCTCGTGGCCAAGAGTATTGGCCAAATCACCAAACAGCAGAGAAGGCCAGAAACGGTGATCGTAAAATGGCAATTGCAAATAGGCAAAGGGCAGTATGATGGCATTGGCGGTAGTGTAGTAGTACGCTGTGGAGTCAATATTATCCAGAAAATTGGGCATATGCAGATTGAAAGTGAACCAAAATTTATCAAATTTATGCAAAGAACACAGCAAACGCTGCTGGTGGAAAAAGTGTTTCAAAGCCATCAAGTGATTAATATAAAAATTATGCGTAACATTAAGATCGGCCATGTATGCTGCATAAAAGTGCTGACTGGCATTTAGCGGCAAATTGCCCACATTTAGTTGTAAATACTGTAACTTTTTCTTCAAGTACTGTAAACTGTCCGAAGACAATTGCATTTCATTGCTGTCTAGTATAACAGAAAATTGCTGTTTCAATTGAGCGAATACTTGCTGTATAACGGCGTCACTCTGCAGCCGTTTAGTAGAGTAAAACGACTTTTCATATAAATAATTCATGGCCAAGGGAAAATGTTTGCGCATATGCCTTAAACATGACTGGCTGCCAGAACCCTTGTCGATAACATTGTGGCTATGAGATTGTAAATAATTAATGAACTGCGTTAAGGCGTATAGAAACAATGTTTTCTGTGACGCCTGATCCAAGTAATTGTGAACTTTTTCCAAATTACCCAAATCATTGACAAATATTTGATCCTTTAGCTCCAAAGGGAAGTCAGCTAATAAATATTCCCACTTAATTGAGGTATTTACTTGCTGCAGCAAACGTTCGTAACTCAACCATTGTGTTAAATCACATTCATCATCTGCTTCTGCTTCTGCATTCAAGCAGGCACTTTTTAAAATATTCTCCAAATCCAATTCCAATTTCTTAAAATCACTTGATAATTTCGTAAATGAATCGTTGGTATAGAGTTTTAAAATTTCATAGATTTCCGCAGAGAAACGCACTCGCTCCAAAAGATTATGCGGTTCTATGCTGAGCATATAACGGGAAACATTAAAGCGCTCTATTTGCAGAGAAATAAAAAAGCGACTGTTGGAGAATAAGTTGAGCTCTCGCAAAGTTTGCAACCAATTGGTGGTTTTTCCCCACTGTAAATAACCCAACTCTTGCAAAGCGATAATGTAGTGCTTCCAAGTAGCTTTTTCAGTGCGCTCACTTTGCAGACACACCTCCAAATATTGCTGCATTTTGTGCATTATTAAGTCGTCTGTCAACAAACCATGAAGGGCATCGTCAGTGCTGGGTTTATGAAATAGTTCTTCATATTTATCATTCAACTGTTGTTCACCCATGGCCATGGCTGTTTTCAATGGGGCATGCTGTCGATGCCAGTAACCGCAGGCATAAGCATGAAAGTCCTCACAGGGTTTAACGGCGCGATTCATGTGTGTGCCTATATATTGCAAATGCTGTACATTCACGTTCTCGTCACAGTCATGCAACAGGCAAGATTTATTCAAATGTTCCCAGGCCGCTTGATCGTTTGTGGTTGAATTACTAGTTGACTCATGCCCTCCTAAGGCGTCGTTATTATTTTTCAAGGGTTTAGCTGTTATGCTAAGATACAGCAAAGCATTGAAAAATATCACCAGCTGTATAGACCACATTTTGTTTCTTTTTCCTTGTGGCTAAAACTTTTATAAATTTAAAATCTTTTCTAAATTTACAATAATTTTTCTGTTGTTGTTTTTTTTTAAGATTTTAAGTTTTCTTTTTATATTTGGTTAATTGCAAAATTTTGTGTTTTTTCAAGAACATGACCAATTTTTTTTAGTATTTTTGTTTTTTTTTGATTTGATTAAATTCTCAAAATTTAAAACTTTATTTAAAAGAAATTTCTAAATGTTGTTGCAATATATATTATTATTATTATGTCTCTTGGCTTTCGAGTTTTAAATACGACTGTGAAACATTTCGACCATTCAACATTTTTTATTTAATTTTTCTCATTGTTAAGCTCTACTCAGAGCTTTGATTTCCTTGCTTATCAAAAACTTTGTGAAACGGCATATGTAGTCGTATGTGTGCCGAACGTTTTTCAGCTTCTATTTAAACAGATTTTTTTTTCTTCCAATTTTTGCAAACCATGATGATTAAAAAAAAATTAACAGAAATCTTATCATGTCAATTGTGATAGAATTTCCAATTCGCGATGGAAAAAAATTTTTTTTTTAAGAAATAAATGAAATTTTATTCAGTTTATGCCCCACTTAGTTCAGATAGACTTTTTGCAGGATGGCGCTGTTATCAGTTTTCAATAAATAAAAATAATACAAAAAAAAAACTAAATACAAAATTTATATTTAAAGTAACGGAATATAGTAAATTGTTTAATATATAAATTAAAAAAAAAGTCAAGAACTATATTTCTTCGTTGAATGACGAAATTTGCACTTCGTTTTAAATGTTCAAGGGACTTTTTCAAGCATTCAGGTACAGAGAGAAAAAAAAAACCAATTTTCCTGAAGAAGCTACACAAAGGAGTAGCGAAATATCGAATTGAAATAAATATTAAATATATTGAAAAGACCTTAAGCTTAAATAATTAGTGTTATTAATATAAAAATAGGTCAAAAAATTAGAAAAAAAAAAGAAATATATTTTCATTTATATATTAACTGAATTTATTTTGGGAATATCTCTTTTTATATTATTCTCATTTTAAAATTGTGCTTTTTCCCCTAAAAAATATATGTCAAATTAATTTTTACATACTTTATTATATTCTCATAAAGTATTTTTTACATTTATTTGATATTTACATTTTATTGAGTTTACTTTTGTAAAAAATACTTTATGAGCATATCATAAAGTATGTAATAATAAATTTGACATATATTTTTTAGGGGAAAAATTCATATATTTTAGAAAATTAAAATTTTTAAATTAAATTAATACTTAAATATGATTTCATTAATGTACGCTCGAACACCAATTTTCACAAACTATTCGCAGCTTTTGCGGCTGTTATTCGATAATAACTCTTCGAATGTTTATTTCTAGGTGTTCAATTGTCTCTAGTTTATCGACGTAGACAATTGACTTTATATAAACCCAAAGGAAATAATCAAATGATGGCGAATTAAGTGAACCATTACGTGAAAATATTCTTTCATCAAGAGTTTCCTTGAGTAAATCAATTTGTTTATGTTTTTTTCTTGGACCAGACAAAGCAAAGTTGTGAACCTTCAAAAAAACACGATTTATTAAATAGAGATCTACATAAGTTTTGGCAATAGTTATACGATTATACTAGTTATAACTAGACTAGAAAAACGGCCAAAAGTGAATTAAAAACGAGCAGATTGGCAAGTAGGCTGAAGTACATTTCTAACTGCATACTAGTTATTTCGTCTGCAGGGCGACTTATAAAAATTAATTTTTTTTTTCATAGATAATATTCGACATAAGCGTTTTTTACTTACTACCGTTTATGTATAAACATATCTGTGTAGAAATTTATATTAATTATTGGCGTGCCTCCAAAATTTTTTTCTACGAGGTCATTTTAAAGCCAACAAAGTTTATCTTTTTCCCACCTTATAAGAGTATTATCTTCGACGTGTTCATAAGAAACACATACGTGACACTGTATTCCGTATTGATTAAAAAAAAAAATGATAAGAAATGAAATGCTTCACAGCAAGTTTTGTACCAATTTATTGAATATAGTCTTGACAAATTTTCTAAAGTAAATCAAAACACTCTTCTTTAAATTACAAAAGTCTAAAAGTAATAAATTCTAAAGCACAAAATGACTGGACTGGGCAATGTCAGTCACATGGTGATATCAGCTGGTATTTCAGTTACTAAAAAAATATAACTGGCGTTTCTTTATCTATATAAGAGCATACTGAATTATATTTATAATTCATTAAAAATTATGAATTTACTGCTTATTTTATTATTTTTTTATTATTTTAATGCAGTAAATGTTTTACTGCAGAAATATTTTTTTGCAATAAATTTTACTGCTCACTGAAAAAAATTCAGCTTTCAATAAATGTTTACTGATTACAATAACAATAAAAATACAAAACATATATACAGGAGCTACCAGCTAGAAATTCTGATTTTTGAACACCTGGTTGAAGGTACATCTGTCAAATCTGTACGTCGATGTAATGTTAGATCGAAAACAGCGCTGCTGTCCGCGAGAGAATGCAGGAGAAGCCGAGGCAGTTGATTTCGCATCGCCCACAAGAACTCAGCCTTTCATAGACCAAAACTTGGGGAATTTTGCGTCGTGAAAAAATTCAACTGACCCAGGAACTGAAGGTAAACTACCTTAGACAATGAGGTGTAGTCACCTCACTGGGAGGTGATGTGAACTGGCACCCAAGATTGTGCGATTTAACCCCATTAGATTTTTTCTTGTGGAGGGTTTCTTAAGTCGCTGGTGTATATGAATAACCCAGAAACCATAGCGTTTCTCAAAGTCAACACAGCCCATGTCATCGCTTAAATTCACCCTTTTTTATATGCCAGAGTCATGGAAAATTTAACATTTCGGAAGCACTACATTCATAGAAGCCGTGAAGGGTATTCAAACAATGTTATATTCCACACATAATGCCATCAATAGGTCTTTGAAACGAATAAAAAATTTCGATGATATGTCACACACACATTTTTTTTTTATTTAAATTTAAAGATGCGAATCGCTTAATGGAAGACCCTTTTGATATTTATTATATCATCGTGAACGGTCAAAAATTTGATTGTTAAAAAAAATCCTTCCGATTTAACAAATCATGTGCTGACTTTATTTAAGCATCGTTCATAATTTTAAGTGTTGTTCATACATGCCGAATGTAGAGCACAAATGAAATGAAAATATATAGAAACCACTAAAATTGATAAGAATGCCTGAAATCATTTTGGTAGAAGACAAAAAAAAAAAACTAACACACACACGCAAATTAAAGTGGATTATTTTAAAATATAAATTAAAAATTGTATGACGCAATTACGACTTTTTTCAATTCACAGTAAAAGTTTTTGGAAAACGAACAGAATGAAGATTTCTCGACTAACACTCTCAAGCAAATTTAAAAAAAAAAACTTCATATGATGTGTCCATACAAGTCAATGCTACTGGCGGGGTGAATGATGTGTCTTTCAGTGTCTTTCGAGTGAGTGAAGGCCTACAGGAAGTCACTGATTTTCATATTAAATGATTGATGAAATTTTTACATGATTAATATTATGGCTTTTCAGCCTTTAATTGCCTGAAACTAAACCATTAATTCTCGTTATCAAAAGACAGAACTATAAAAGCAAACGTTTGATCGTATGACTAACATGATGATAGAAAAAAAAAATCATTCATTTAGCAGCCGTTTCCTTTTTGAGCTGCCAGACATACAACAATAAATTCTATAATTCATTTTTTTTTCTATGCTAATTTAAATGAAGCATGTCATCTTATTCAATATAATTACTAAGAAAAGCTCGTGCTAATACTAAAAAAATTTTCTTATCGGCAATGAAAATACGTGAGAATTGCTTGCGATTAGCAAGTGTTCAAGCGCCGGCTAAGAAATCCCTATAAATTATGTGCCATAAATAATGCAGCTCAATTTGAATTATATAACCCCAAACTAATTTTAAATATTGTATTTGAAAAAGAGCTAAATTTTTAACAATTATTTCATCATACTCTTTGCAATCAATTAAAAATGTAGCACAACTTGATTTTTTTTGTTTGTTTTTATTTTATTATTAATCTTTTGTTTAGAAGTTTGTTTAAAGTAAAAAAGAAAACAACTAAAGTTTTATAGTTATAAGAGGCATTATAATCAATTTGAAAGCCGAAATATATGGGAATAAACTCGTGCTTAAGCCTATGAGGTTCTTCTCCCTCTCCTGTCCACGGTCGAGTAACTTAAAACAAAAGACTTTGAAGAACCGGCCTATTCTCGGTCGGATATAAGCGGCCGAAGCACTTGAATAGTTCTTTAGAGACCTGCTCAGTGTATTTTTATGGCAAGAACATCAAGAGCGTCCGATTCCTCAATATTTAAACCACCCATAAATACCGATGAAGTAACGTAATCGGTTTCTGGTCCTAAATCCTGATAAAAAAAAATTTTTATTTTAAGACTTGCTTTTCCAAAAGAGTTTTAAAATAAAATCCTCGTAAATATGCACTGCCACAATCAGTACGTAATTTTTTTTTATATTTTTTATTTTTACATCCACAGCAGACAACTTGCATTCAGTTAGGTCTGGTTTAGGAAAAAAGGAAGAATAAAAAAATGCATGAATGAAAGCTTTTGCAATTAATTTGAAATGGAATTGATAACAATTGTTATCTTATGAATAGAAACTATTTAATATCAATTTTGATTACGATTTTTAAATAGACTTTTGCTAGTGTTGTAATCAAATTAACCTCACGTGTCAGCTGCTGTTTAAGAACGTTTTTATCAGCGTTTTAAATATGAAATTTAATACAAAAAAAAGCAAATGTTTAATGAATGCTAATGATAATGAATTTTAATGTACTTAACTTTGTATTCACAATTAATTTCGTTCAACTAATTAATTGATTAAGACTTTCTGTGGATCGGCATTAACTGCAACTGTACACTTATATAATTCCATTAACAAATAAAATACATAATTAGAAATTAAAATCGCTGTGTAAATCAAGTACTATTTTCTTAGTTTTACGATTACTTTTAGATTGAGAAAGTTGTAATTTTAAATTCTTTGTCACTGAATTGAATTGATTTTTCTTATGGCTTATTTCACTTGAATAGCATGTTCATCTGTCATTAAGAGGAATTTTCTTATTGGCTTTAAAATATTTAAGTGGGTGTCTAGATGTGTGAATGTAGAGATTTTATTTGGAATTATTTCAATGCAAACAGCAATCACTTTTACTTCTCCTTTTTATTTCCTTTTCACACATCCAAACATACAGCGCTGGCGAAAATAATAGCAACTACTTAATCTCATTTCATAAAATAAATTCAATAAAAATAAGAAACAAAATAAAATTAATTATTTAAAAAAAAATTAAAAAATAAAATAATTGACAAAAATATAAAATAAAATAAAATAAAACCATAACATGGTATAAAATAAAAATTGGAATAAAATAAAATATTTAGAATTAGTGTTATTTATTTGAACTACAGTTGCTACAAATGAATGAATGAAAATTTGATAGTATAATTGTATAACAAAGGCATTTCCATCAATATATTCTACACTTTTATGAAAATTTGTTATTGGCAATCAGCTGACAAAGTACAGTCGCGCTACAAAGTTCAAGAGTTCGATCATTCCACTTCAACTTCTACTGCAACGACTACTACTACTATACATTCTGTTCGTTCTCATTTAAAACAGCCAGTTTTTACTTTTGACAGCTTGTAGCGCTACTCGCCACATTGTGTTCCTCACTTAATTTTACTGAAAAATACTTTATGAGAATATCATACGGTATTTAATAACACATTTCACATATACATATATATTTTTCTTTGCCGAAAAAGCACAATTTGAAAATAAGAATCGTTTAAAAAAAATTATTATACAAATTAAAATAGTAATAGAATTACGAAAAACTTTTATAAAGCACGAAATAAGACCAGTAATTGTGGAAAATTTACAATTTTAAAGTATTATTTATAACGCTGTCTGCCTAAACAAATTATAAATACAGTGTAACCTCGGTTAACTCAATCAATAGAAATCCTGGGCTGTTGCGAAAACCGAGTGAAAAAGTTCTATATCTGTTTTTCGATTAAAAATATTATTTAAGTTTTACCAAAGTTACGACCAGAGGAAGGCTGTTAAGTTGTTGCATAGTGTAATCGGCGAAATAAAAAATTGCAAAGATATCAAATAAATAATCCAAAATATAAAACTATTGATCAAAATGAAATGAATAAATAAAAAATAACGGAATCAAATCAAATGCCTAAAATACAATATACACAATGTTAAGCCAAAAGTAAAATTTTGTGGAATGATGATGTTTAGGAAATAAGAAGGCGGCAATAATTTAACTCAATGTAAATTACACACATACCTGCAACAAACAATAGTACTGGAGTTTACTGGCTGTGTGCTTATGTTTTACTCAAAAAAAATTATAATATATCTCATTTTTAGAGTTAGTGAAGTGGTTTAGTTGCGAGTCTGTGAGTATGTGTGCGTGTGCCTGATAAAACCTAACATGACCCCTAATTTATGAAATGAAACCACACATTACGTTGTGCTTCTGTTTGTGAATGTGAAACTTATGAAAATTATGAAACAAAGAAGATCTTTTATATCACCAAACATTTTGTAATATCAATTACAAACAATAATTAGTTATTTAATAACAATAATGAAAGCTTTAACTAAATATTTAGATAAATTAAAAAAAAAATTTTAGTATCCAAAAAAAGAAAAACATTTGAAATCAATTCGAATGCTTATTGGTCATTAAATTCTACTTATATAAAGTGTGTTCCACATATGAAATAAGACAATCAGATAAGCATTTTAAATAAATATAAGTCGGCATTTTTTGTATTTCATAACAAATAAATAATGTTTTTTTATTTATTCAAGAATTGAGTCCAAAAATGTATTAAAAATTAATTAAATTTATTTAACTTTTAATTGATAAAATATATTATTGTAATTAAAGGTCTTAATTAAAAATAAAAATAGAAATTCAAATAGGCTGCTCAATTACAGCTCAGATAGTTTACCCAATATAGCCAAGGTGCAGGACATAAAGTTCGCCCTGCAAACTAATTATCACATGCGATATTTAAGTCGATTAACTATATTCTTTGCACTACTTTTAAAGTCCATAGGAAGCGCTCTTAAGCAGCCATTGATCTATATTCTTAATGGAATTTCCCGTCCTGCAGTCCTGATAAATTCCGCATATTGAACAATAATTTTGGTGAAAATTATCCATAATTTTCATCACTTGCTAAACCGTTAAACAGTATTCATTATAGAATTACTGCTACTGTCACTTGTCAAAACGACTGTGAAAGAAAATAGTGTTGACAACTCTAATATGTTGGTGGCAAAAAAAAATTGCCTCCCCCCACGATTGCCTCTGGTGAATATTCAAAATATTATTATTATTATTTTGTTTTTTTTAATTTATACTGATAGCATACAAATATTAAAATCATTTTATTTTGTGTACTTTTACAATCACTAAACTAATTTAAATCTTGTTTGACTTAACACGGTTTGTACAACTCGCTTTAATAAAAGAAAATAAACAATGACAGGTTCCTTTGGGGATTTTGTTTGTTGTTCTTATTTTCATTTGAATTTACAACAAAAAAGAAATTATTCTGTAGATAAGTAAATAATGTTAATAAAATACTATCTCAGTATTACTTACTTTGATTTTTTAAAATAATTTTATTGATTCTGCCTTCAGGGCACGTAAATAATAAAAATCAAACAAACAAACTGGCAAATAGACAAACACTTCTACTTCGTAGTTAATAAACTTTATAATACAAAAATATATCTAATTTTTAAGGAAATAAGAGCATGTAAACCATCAAAGGAACAAAGGAATACGAAACGAATATAATTTTGCCGGACTTACTCTGTGTTCAGTATGTTTAGAGAACTACGAACGTGGAAAATGTTCTTGAACATTATTCTGCCACGTCATAATTCGTTACATGAAACAAATCATTATTGTCAATCAATTTTGCTTTCATTACGAATATGTAAATAGTAGAAAAAAATAATTTCCCAAAATACATTGAATTGCAGCTTCATTAAAGAGAAGGCGATTGCTGTTAAATTTCAATATTAATTTAATTATAAAAAAAATTAAGAATTTCATTTAATTTTTTAATAATTGCAAACACATTTTAAATAACAAAATAAAACTATTTGAATTCAATTCGAATGCTTATTGTTAATTAATTTCTATTTGTATCAAGAGTATTGCAAATATAAAATAAAACAATAAGAGAAGCATTTAAATAAAAATAAGCATTCATTTTATGTATTTCATAGCAAAAAAAAAATTAATTATTTATTTATTTATTTAAGTACTCAGCCCTAAAATGGATTATCACATTATCATTAAAAAAAAAGATCGTATATCTTGATGGGCTTGTGAACAGACAAATTTGTAGTATCGTAAATTTATCGTATTTTTATTTTCTTCTTTTAACAAATTTTTGACATTCATTTTATTTTATTGCATGACATTAATTCAGTGCACAAATTACGGCATTCAATATCGAACGAAATTCTCATACATTTTAATAAAATTTTGTTTGAAATTTCAATTCGAATCGAATGCTGTAATTTGGCTCCAGGTATGGAAATTTTTGTTTGACACGAATTAGTTTTGAAATTGATCACGATAAGCAATTTTGATTCAAATAGTTTGAAATTGCAATTGAAAGGAATTAAATATGTAATTATCTTAAAAAAAAAGAGATTTAATTTCTTATATATTATTTTTGTTTTTTTTTTGGCGTGTGAGGTAGGGTTGAAAATGTCTTCGCACTTATAATATGTATTTTATAATTCTTTTAGTTTTTTGACCTCTTTTTTATATTAATTACACTAATTATTTAAGCTGCAGGTCCTTTTCATATATTTAATATTTATTTTTATTCGATATTTCGCTACTCCTTTGTGTATAAATTTTACAAAATTAAGCAAAAAAAAATCAATATTCTCTAACTGGACTCAATACAACTATTTTAAAGCCATATAAAATGTAATCCTATAATCAGAATCACAATTTTGCTTGAAAATTACTAACGACAAAAATTAAGTGCTATATAAGAAAATTATTCCACAATGCATACGACTTTAAAACGCACTTGTGAATTGAGCAAATATATTTTTAGCACTTTTAACGAGAATTTTTCGTTTTACAGTGTTTAATTTTTTTTTCCACTTATATGGGTTAGTTAACTTCTATTGCAACCTCTTCTTGCAGTGCAACATATTTATGTAGCAATTATTTTTTATATAAATAAATTTCCTACCAGCATTGTTTGCGGAATGCAGTCATACCATACATGCCGTGCCATATATTTGCAACTTTTAAGTATTTATTAGCTTTGGGTACTCTTGCGACCTTAAAAAGTGTACTTCGAAAAAGAAAACAAGCAAACTACATTTCGAAAAAAAATCGAAAAACAAAACGCATCAAAATAAAACTTTTATGCAACATAATTTATTAAATGTTGTTATTTGGATGGAAAACTTTTGAAATTCTGCGAAAATAGAAAAACAAAACTTATGAAAGTATTTCAACCACATCAAAATAGGAATAACAAATAAAAAAGAAGAAAAGAGAACCACGGACACTAGTGACTGTAAATAAATTGTTCAAACTAAATGACAGCAGGACTTTAAATCTGAATAAATTTTGGGATTTATTTGTTCCTTAAATTTATTAATTGGCCATAGTTGAAGATTTAAAAATAATTCGAACAGTTAGTGAAAAAAGTTTTCTGGCAATTGGCAATTTAATGAGTAATTTGGAACAATTTTTTTTTTTATAAAGAAACACGATAATCAAGTAAAACTCTTTTTTTTAATTATGTTGAATAAAGAATGTTGCGCTTTCAGAGCGTATGATTGTTTAAAATTGAAAATATTGCTCATACGTTCTCCATATTTATTCTTAATTGAAATAAAATTAAGCAATTTAATTTAGTTAATTTTCATTACAAAATTAGCATTTCACAGTTGGAAAAACAACGTTTTGAGGCATAATTCGTTAATCATCCAGTTTCTTTTTTGTTTTTTTTTGCTTTTTTGTTTATTTGATGTTTTGATGTTTTTGGCTTGCCATTGTACAGAATTTTTTCCCTTCACTGAACAGACCACCCAGTATAAATACTTAAGAGAAGGGTTGTATTTCAAGTTTTTCTCAATATTTGTAACAACTTTGTAATTGTTGCGCAATAACTTAATTTACATTTTGTATGAATATTGATTCTGTTATTTGTATTTGGTATTTATTGCAAAAATCTCAATAAGGGTCTGAACATCCTAAGACTCGAATTAATTTTAATCATTTTCTACATAAATTCTGATTAGTTTAAAATCATATTTCTTTTAAAAAGCTTTAGGTTTCTGTATAATTTACTTTTGTCATAGAAAAACTATGAAAAGCTTCCTTAACTTTGTGAAACTTATACATATATTAAAATATGAGCAGAAATTTAGCATAGAGGAGCTAGAAGCAGCCAAAAAAGGTTTTGCTGCAGACATAAAAACTTATACACGTTTTAATTGTCGCTTTAAGATTTTTCTTAATTCATAGTGGTCTTTGTTAAAATATTTTTTTCATTAAAATAAATATTTGTTAAGAGAACTTAATGAGATTTTTTTGCATTTTAATTGGATTATAACAAATAGTAAAATTATAGTTTTTCCCACAAACTACTGTTATTTCATAAAAGGCTAAGAAATGGTTCTTTGTTAGCCATACCAAATGCGAAATTAAAATTTTTTAAGCGAATATTTTCGGCAGCTGTTTGAAAATTTCCGTTCCAATTGGAATAGGTACCTAAAGATTCTTCATATTTTACAGCGCCATGTTATCTGGTCAGAGATTATTACCACGTTTATTTGAGCTCTGATTAGCGGGTATGTGGAGTTTTTGTTTGTACATTTAAAATTCTCTTTCATCCTCTCAAAATCAATGATTGTGGCTAGTACTGGATGGGTGGCCTGTTCACATCACCAACACGTGAGATGACCATACTCCCAAATCGTTCGTGCAGAATATCCAATGTGGCATGAGATGTATGGCACGTAGCGTAGTTCAGTTGAAACCACATGTCCTTGGTGTTCAGATCATTCAAATCAGGCTGAAATAAGTTTGTAATCATCGATCGGTAGCGCTTGCCGTAGATAGTGATGGCCTGGCCATCCAGCCCAAAATCCAACCTAACAGTTACTTTTTCGAAATGCATTGTACGCTATTGAATCTCATGTGCATTCGTATCGTCCCAAATTCGACAATTGTGATTGTTTACGTGCCCATTCATCCAGAAATGGACCTCATCGCTGAAGATGATTCTTCGACGGAAATTAGGGTCAGTTGAACGTTCACGTTGACCGAATAAAACATCCATATTGATAAAACCATTTTATTATTTACACGTGTTGTGGAATTTATATCCGTCCATGTAGAATTGAAAAAAAATACTGAATAAATGACAACTAAGTTGTCCCTGTTGGAAGACCCTGTAGTTGTGCGGCAAGTGTTCGTGCTTTTCTTCTCATTAAAACTACTCCATGAGGTATTTACAAGGAGTAGTTTTTAGACTACTATTAGTTGTCTATGGCCTAGACTTTACATACATGGACGGACCAGTCACGTTATCTGCAGGGGTAATGGCTGACTTTTGACAAATTAAATCTATTCAACCAATATTTTGATGCCCTGATATTAAAAATTTTAATATTAAACAAATTCGTATTTAATTCCAACTTTAGATTAACGACGGGCGCACATTTTTACTCAACCATGAAGTAGGAAAAAAATTAAATTAAAATAATGCGTCATTGCAAGATGAAATTGCAGTTTAATTGTTAAATAAATTCAAAATTTAAGAAACAGAACATACATTTGAAGGCGAAAGCTTGATAAGAATATTTTAATGTTATGCTGTCTTTTAAACATTCGTTTAATTAATTATTTTTTGCGCATCGCTAAAAATGAGATTATTATTTTTTTTTATGGGAATGATGATATGGAAAGAAATATTGCTCCACTAACTATGGGCACGTATATTTGTACTTTTATATATGTATACGTGTGTATATATTTATATGTGTACTATGTACTCGGCATTATATGCAGCTATTTATGCTGCCATTAATAACAACATACATTTACCGCCACTTTCGTGCACAAAATGGTGATTGGAAGCTTGAGGGCATTGTCATTTAAAACTTTTAATTTAAAATGTGTGCGTGACACCAGCGCAAGAAGTACGAATAGTCTAGTACCAATACGATTTTAATCCAATACAATTTTTCAAAACAAGTGGCATAAAAGTAAATGGAACATATTGTTGCGTCATATTTTCTCTATTAAAAATTCTTGCAAACAATGCAATAAAGCAAGCCTTGCCACAATACAAGTGGCTGGTGAATTGCAGCATTAAAAGACCTGGTCGTATATTGTATTATTGTATTACAATACAATTACTTATTTAATGCAAATAAAAACGTTGTAAATTTCAACAATGTTAACGAGCTCAAGCTCAATAAAGTTACATAATTTATGGATAATTTTTTTCATTTATATACATACATATGTATGTATGTTTACATGACAATGTGTAATGTGTGTGTGTATGTGTATGCTGATGTTGATGTTGGCGTGTTGAAAGTGTTATGGCAAAACGGAAATGTTCGTATAAAAACCATTGCGGTTTCGCAAACGTCCGTCAACAGGATGTTTGAATGCATTTAAATATTTTAATTGTATTTTCCGCCACAACGACGAAAACCTACAGAAGAAAATATTTAAATAAATTTGCCATAATCTCATAAGGCCAATAAAAGTTGTAGAAAAAAAGCACCAGACTAATAATGATCTCTTAACAAGCACAAATCATTTCACGTTCAATTAAGGATTTTTTTTTCTTCGCTGCGACAAGTATTTAGAAAAAAAAAATACTAAATTTGCAAATGTAGAAAGTGGGTTAAAAACTTTCGATTGTTGCAGTTAATGCAGGTTTAAAGAATACGTGAACAATCGCATTAATTGCCCAAAAAAGTAATATAATATCAAATAAAATTATAAAGAAGAAATAAATTTGCCAATCATGGAATGCAGTTGTCAAGATAAATTTTTAGCGCTGTGTAATAAATTAAAAGAAAATTAATGTTTGTCCTCCGAGCTTTTGCGTTTACAGTTCGTAGAGTTTCGTTTATTATTATTTGCTTTCCTCTTGATACGAGTATCTTTGCAAAATATGTTGACTTATACACTATACTGAGGGCAAATAGTACATCCAAAGCAGTGAATAAAATTGTGAACTATAGATCTGTAAATATTGCAAAATCGGTTCAGTTATACTTTTTTTCCATAAGGTTCTCACTGTCGAAAGTTATATTTTTTGCTGCCGATTCATTCAATCCGGAATGAAGTAAAACCTATTTTTTTAAATTTGTTTTTAATCCGTGCAATGGAACTGTTTTTTTTTTTTTGTTACTCCTACGCAGCTATCAAAAGTTGCTGACCGTGAATTGTCGTTAGCGTAATTTTTTTCATTCACTTTAATAATAATTAATAAGAAGCAGATTATGATACGTTCTAATTCTACAGAAATTCTGATTTAATTTATTTTATTTTATCGAAATGCATTTGAATTTGTATTTTTTTAACCGACTTCGAAAAACGAGGAGGTTTTCAAGTCGAATTATTTTTTTTTTCATGGATGTTACTTCAGAAATTTTTTTGGGATAGACCGATTTTGATGATTCTCTTTTTTGAAAAGAGCTTGGTTGCCGTGTGGTTCCTTTTCTTGATGGGCGGATCGGGGGAATGTAAGTCCCGTAAACAGAACTTTTTACTTTTCAGTAGCGGACGGATAGAGGGAATACAGCTCCCTCTTGACGGAACTTTTTTTACTCGATGGACCGATTATGATGATGCTTTTTCATTCGAAAGCGCTTGCTTATCGTGTGATCCTTCTTTATAAAGTAACTAATATTATTTTTATATTATATTATTTTATTCGTCCTGGGGTTTGTGTTACTTCTGTCTAATTGGGGAATATAAAAATGTAAAAATTCTTTATTAATATTTCGCTACAAATTCAATCCTTTACAAAAATGATTCAGAAATGCAGGAATGACAGAACCTCTCATAATTTCAAAATTATTAGAAATTCAAAATATTGATACAAAATTTGCAACTAATTTAAATAATAGCAGTTTGCGATATATGTATAAAATATTCCCCCAAATAATTAATCAAAGGAAAAGCACATTTATAAATTCACCAAAAAAAAATCGGGTTTTTGGTTTCTATGCAGACTTTGCGGCTCTAAATTATTTGCCGGGTTGCTATGAAATTTTCCCAATCTATACAGAATTTATAAAAAAAAAGCTATTGAAATGTTCATGCAAGTGATTGCCATGGAAGAATTACTAGACGAGTTGACTGTTTGGATTATGACATTTATGAATATTCTACCATGTGTCACAAAATGGTTTCCGGCTTTTTATTCTCATAATTAATAAATATAATTTCTTTTGATGAAAAGTATTAATCTGACATACCAAGCTGATCTCACGCTCTCTGTATTTTAGGCACACAACGTAATGATGTGTGTGCATTGGCAGAGCTGTGGTCTTAACGTTGTTCGCAGCCTTCTTCATTATTGTCATCATGTTTGTTTGTCATTTGCGGTTGTTGCTCACTTGAAAACGCTTATAAAAAAAAAAACTTTCATGAAGTTCTTGGTTTTTCAATCAGTTGCTCAAAAGAAGCCATAAAACTCAACTAACAATGAAGCGGATAAACAAAAGACTGAAAGAAAGACTTTTCTTAAACTTTTTTTCTATTTTTATTTTCTTTTTTTTTTTGGCATTTGTTTCAGTTGCTTCTTCGTACGCTGATATAATAAGACGTTGCATGACTTAACAAGAACTTTTTTATTATATTTTTTTTTTTCGTTTGCTCTTGTGTGCGTGTGTTTTGTTTCAGTTAGTTTGATTACGTGTCGTGGGAAAATCAAAATAATAAAGAAATTCATAAGACAAATTTTAAAGCTGGTATTAAAGTTTTGAACTTAACTATACTTACTGTAGTTAAAATGTAACAAATATTTTAATTTGCATTAATAGTGCAGCGCCTGTAGGCAAAGTTTGTTGTTTGTTTAACTGGAACATGTAAATGAAGCTTTTTTTAATAGAAGAGCGTATATCTTCAATAGAACATGCAGAGAATAACATTATTAGGGGGTTAGTTGAGAATAAAATATAAAATAAAATGAATATAAATTTTCGTAAAAGACAAACAACTGTGATAAGCGTGATTTTAAGCTGGTGGTAATTTTTTAAACAAAATTTTTTAGTTCAAATAATTCTAGTGAATGAACTAATGCTGAAATTTGAATCCAATACACTTTTTGTTTTCTTCTTGGACCAGCGGCCAGCGCATGTTCCCTAGGCACGCATTGCATTGCACCGAAAGTAGCAAAATAAATTTTGTGAAGGGAGAATTAGAGAGACTAGTGTTTGTGTACATTCGATTGAAACTGTCCAACATCGCAATAGACAGGAAATGTTTGTGCGCTGAATTGATTCCGCATATGAACTGTTCGGGTAAAAAATGGATTTCGTGTAACTTCATGGTTTAGAGAGTGTCATGCAGTTCAAAACATCAACTTCCGCTTTTTCCAAAGCAGTAATTTTTCGTTGGAACTTGTGCGGAATACTTCGTATTCTATAACGTTCTGACACATTTTTCTTAATTTTCTCTAATTGCACACTTTGAAAATGGCTCGAAATATTTTACGTTTTGAATCTTTTGTTGCACTGAAATACTATAATTCTAAAATTATATTTGGTTCTGCTGACGGAGGGTCATGATGTCGGAATTGGTTTAAAACAAGTATTCTGTAGTTATACCGCTACAAGTTCAGCCCCAGATTTTAAACAATTGGTACACCGCTGACTTACACACACCCGTGAATTTTCTAGGTGGTACCTTCGATGCGTTTAGTAGTTTCGGGCAGTAGAGTCACTATTCACTATTCTGCCAATACTGTTCTGCTCAAACTACTCATCTATGTGCCCTCTCAATATCAAAAACAAATTCTTTAAATTATTTTCAACACAGTTGCATAAGTTAATTGGCAGTTAATTTTTCACCCCAATTAGGCCTTCATTGAAGAAAATTTTTTTACGAAATAAAATTTTTTTTTTTAATTTTTTTTCCTTAATATGATTTATGTTTTATGACATTTTATTGGTTTTCTTTAATTTGTAACTGTTCTTTTTTTATCTGAATTCCATAAACTTTTTCTCGTTTTATTGGTTTCTATTGTTGTTGTTGTGTCTCTGCTAATATTTTTATAACCGCCGGCGCCAAATATACTTGAATTATTAATATTTAAATGTCAGGTTTGTGATGTACTTTTTTTTTAAATATATATTCTTTACTTTTTTGCTGCTATAAAGTTCCAAGGAAAACAATTGTATTGTAAGCGTAATTTTATCCACAAGTCACTGAGGACATCCTGAGAAAATAAATAATAAAAAAGAAACAAATTTAATGTGGGTGGCAGGAACAATATTAAATGTTTTGGAAAAAAATACTTAACCTTAACGACAGTTTGGCTAAAAAATGTATTAGGCCAAAGCAAAAGATGAAAGATTAAGTAAAACCAGTATAATGAATTAAGTGTATTTAAATCTCAGTTCTGTGCGAAACTTTTACGTGGCATCTGTAGAAACTGTAAATGGAAAAAGTTGCTAAATCGTAACGTTTACGTTTTTTACTACACACAACAATCACGGCAATCTTGGGAACACCCTCGTTTAATTAATTTTTCACTTTCCTTGTCTTTGCTTTTTTAAAGGTGACTATTACAAATTTCTTTTGTCTGCCTCAAGTCAACTTTATTTAAAAGGACACTAAAGTCAAACAGCAAAGACAACGATCTTTCCTCACACTTTCTTTGTATAACAAATAAGAGCGAGAAAATAAAATGCAATGAAGAAAACAAGTGTGTTTGTCTATTTTAACTCAAAATGACTATTTGGCTTAAGTTTTGTGTTTCACTTCACTTTAGGATAATGTCTGTGAGATATTTATCTAAAGGTGTTCTTATGTACTCGCACAGATATTACGCTGCCTTGGCCAACATCTTGTGCATTAAATGAGAATGAAAGTCACGGTTTTTGATGTTTTTATGCCTTGTGGAATTTTTCTCTACTATTTTCTTTTATAAATAATTATCCCATTTGCATAATAATATGTTGTGGTGGTTGTAAAAATAAAGTTAATAAAAAAATAATAAAAAAAATCTTAATAATTGCGTTTGCTTAACAAGCCGAAGCGATTGTAATTGGATAAGGCAATAGTGCACAGTGGGATGTTTTGTTACATAAATGATTAAAATACGTTAGAAACTACTGATTTTTTAAATCAAAGTATTTTTAAATCATAAAAAAATTGTACAGAATTTAGTGGTTACGATTTTCTGGTCTGAACGTACCAATAAAATTATAGAGGGCCTAAATCTGCAGTTGCACTTTTTTGTGAGAATTTAAAGCAGAGTTGCTGCCTCTGGTGTTATGTTGACATATTAATTTTTAAAGGAGTGACATTTTATTTATTATTTCACTGAGTTTTATTTCTCCAAGATGTCGGGACAGACACAGACACAATATAAAAATTGTCTGAATGCGTCTTGAACCGAGAATTTTCCATTTGCAGAGTCAATGAATGTCCTAACTAATCGGCCGTTCATTAGCCGGCAGAACAAAAATCTCATAATGGTACTTATCCGGTTTTTTAAAAAATTACCTTAATGTCTGTTAAACCTGGATCAATTTGTGAGCAATAAAATAAATATGTAAAGTTGCTGGGCCAAAATTAATACTTTTTTATAGAATATTTAGAAAATAAAAAAAATAAAAAATATATGTAAAGCTTGAAGAAATAAGTTTCAGTAAATATGGCTCGATATTGCACTTATTCCGTGGTTTGCGTATTCGTAATATTTATTTACATATATTAATAACAATCATACGCCCCATAGCCATTGCTTAAGAATTTTTGTTTAATGTTAAGCTGCGATTTTTATAGGTTAAACGAAGGCTAAGGATTTGTTTAAGTTGAATATTTTTTTAAACTTTCTGTGTGTGATTTGTTTTACTAAATAATTTTGATATGTTGTTTTGTTAGTATTGTTGCTGTTATTACTTTCTGCATAAAAATTAAACTTAATCATACTTATTTGTAATGGGCATACAAACTTATGAACATGGTAAAGGCTAAATGCCGTTAGTGCTCACACATTAAGGTGGATCTTCGGTATATGAAGAAAAAAAGTCATCCATTAAATTTGGAATACCTCCAGATATTCAAACAAAATTTTATAAAAGAAGTTTTTTTTTTAATTTTTTGCGACATATTTTTTTATATATTTTATATTTGTATATGATTAATAATTTTTTTTTAAGCCTCACACTTGAAAACCAATTTTGAGCTGAATAAAAGAAACTTAAAATCGAGAAAATCTGACAAAAAATAAAAAAATTGTACGGCATTAAGTGCAAAAAGCAAATTTTATTGCCCATACAATATAATCTGTCAAAGTGACAGAAGATACATTTTGCTTTCGACGTCGGCGTTGACAACCACATTAAGGCCTATTATTTAATTATTAAATCAAATAATCATTTATTTCCTGACGATGTTAACGAAATATCGAAAATTAGTTGCAAACAATATAATTCTAAAAGATTTGTTTTGAATTAAAAAAATATTTGTCCTTGAAAAATAATTTGGTTTATAAGTTTCTTAATTTTTGGTTTTTAGTTTAAAAGTGTTATACGTCATGTCATCCCCCCAAAATTACTTTAAAATACAGTTCGAAAAAAATATACAGAGAATATTTTTCAACTTTGCTACAGCTATTTATAATCATAATTTTTGACAAAACTTTTTTAAACTTTTATGGTCTTTTACTCAATGTGGTGTTTTGCCGACCAATTCAATCGTGACTAAAAGAATCCAACTGAACCGTTTTCGAAATATTTCCCACTACCCAAAAAAACCCCAAAAAAAAGATGTATTTTCTGCGAATATCGCCAAAATGGGAATTAAGAAAAATAAATGAATTTTATATATGTGTGTGTGTTCAGTAAACGCATTTCCACTTAGAACAAATTTTTATATTTAAGACATGACAAATGCATAGAAATTAGAAAATTGGTCTCATAATTGCATCTTAAGTTTGTCTGGCCTGTTAAAATTGTGGATATTTTGAGTACAATGAACCACAACAACTATGAAAACTATTTAAAGTGATGATCATGTGATGTTGCAAAACGTGACCGAAATATTAATGCTGCCGTAGAGGGCTGAAAGTAGGTACCACTATTTTTCTTCACTACTTTTACGGCTGCATGAGCATTAGTCTTGTCAATATGGAGCTGCTGCTTCGATTCCCGCTTAAACCCTGACTATTTTTACAAACAAGCTTCAAAGCGTCGTAGAGTTTTCGGTCTATTCGCAATAGAAATTGAAAAAACCTTGACGATTCACCCTAATACATACTATGTATGTATGTAGTAAGTAAGTGTGAGCGAATGTGTGCCGAAATACTCGTATGTATGGAAATATTGAAGTGACAAATTGTGTTTGCTCATTTCATTAACACCCATGTCAAAATTAATCATCGTTTCATAACATGGTCGTCAACAACTTCGTCACTATTAAACGTCATTGTCATCAATATTATTCCAATAGTTCAGTCGTTAATGGAAAAAGCAACATCAGACAAATTACATTTTCATTAAATTTTTCCCATTTTTTTTTACATTGCAACGAAATCGTATTGTAAATTTCAAATATAGAAATTGCTCTTGCATATAAGTATATCAGAGTTTTCTTTAAGTTTTTTTCTTCACCAGTTCATTGAATGCTGCGACTATTTTTCGCCACAAAAAAAATTTTTTTTTGTTGTAAAACTATTTAGAGTAGAAACTCAATGCTCACTACTTGTACACCACGATTTTTGCGAAAGGAAAATTTTTCTCATTACGTACTCAGTATTTTTAACATTTAAAAATATTCATCTCATTAGTTGCAAAATTTTTTCTTGCCACAATTATTTATCAGTGTAGAGGATTTAGTTTCTTCGTTAGTCACTTTAACATTTCGTAGATGTACTTCGAGTTTTAAATTGAACATATCATTATTATTATTATTAATAAAATAATTACAAATTATATGTTAATAATTTTTCTAGTTTTTTGACCTTTTTTTTATATTAATAACACTAATTATTTTAAGCCTAAGGTCTTTTTATATATTTTATATTTATATCAATATTTCGCTACTCCTTTGTGTAGCATTAATATTTAATGTAGTGTTAATATTTAACGAGCAATGACATCGTAGCTCGATAATAGTGTATTAAGATAATAATGACTAGGGTAAAATATTGAAATCGGATAGTACATTCATTTGGGTATATATTGATATAGATTTACTTAAATAAAATACATAAAGATATATTGAGATAAAGAGATATTGTGAGATTAGCGATATATTATTTGGAGATGCATTCGACAGGTATGATTTTGGGCAGGAATTGAACATAATTCGGGGCGGGACCTGCTAAATATGAAATGTATTACTAATTGAATATAATTATTTCAGTTCAGAGTTGAATTGTGCATGATTTGATGGCAAGATGGCAAAGAAGAGTGTTACACTGCTTACGGTAAAAGAAAAATCAGACATTTGAAAGAATCTTAATACATGGTATCGTATCAAAAGAATAGCGATAATTTTTTACCTGCCTAGGTGAAAAAGTTAGGGTAATTTAATGTAATGGTAAAGAGGTTGAGGCGAAGGCACCGTGACCATTCCTCATCTACTGTGCACCTCATACTGTACATCGGCTGTCGAGTACGCTCATGTAGAGGACAAAAAATAACAATCCATCTTCAACACCAGTTGAGTAGAGCACGTATATTCTATACATACATATTTTCCATACTTAAAACCGAATTGATTTTGCGAGATTTATTTATTTTTTTTTGTATGTCTTAAATTGAAGTTTTACTGCACATATTTGTCCAATGAATAGATTTCGTACTCTAAGAACTTCCAAATCGGAGATTGTAGAGGGAATAGAAACTGCTAGAGATGATGTTATAAAAAGTGTTTTGAAGGAAATTGTTAAGCAAAAAATTAATTTTTGTGCTGAAAACCATTTTGTGTTGAATTGTATGAAAAAGGCCGGTACTGGCAACAGCTTCGAAACTTTCACCCAAGATAGTTTTCAAGTTTCTACTGTAATTGAAATTTTTATAATCATTTCCTTTTGCATTTGTATCTTAGGCCCTTTTAGCTGAAATCTTTTAAAAGTGCTTGTAAAGTTTTATTTTTTCTCTTTATTTGCCCTCTTGTATTGTTTGTTTTATTGTTGTGCTTATTAGTATTCCTCATTAGATATTCGCTAGTTGTTGTTGTTGTTGTCACTTTTTTCACTCAATATATTTTCAACAATGGTTTTTGTTGTTGCTGTTCGTTGAGGGTTATTGATTAAATGATTGTTATCGCTATTGAATATTTATGTGTGTGCCAAGATGGTACAAAGTGGCTGTTAAAATAATTTGCTGTATAAATACTTTGTAGCTGGATTTGTGTGAGTGTCTGTACACTTACACTGTCTGTATATATGTACATATATTGTAATAAATATAATGTATATCATATATTTTACTAGAGAATGAGAAAAAAGAAAGAAAGTAAGAAGGAAATATTGACTTAAGTGCGCGTTTTATCTTTTCTCTGAAGATTTTAACAAGAGCTCATTAAGTGGTGAAATTATCTGGTTTTTTTTTTTTCGTTTTTCTTACATATATAAATAAAAACAACCACTAATGCTAATAAAAATCTAATTAATAATGCAAATTAGTTTCACTGTTGTTTGCTGAAGTATTTAAATTGAAATTTTGTAACATGTTTTAGGGAATTCGTAAAAGTATTTATAAAGAAAATATGTCTTCATGTATATAAATTGCAATTAACTTACTGAAATATTTGTGGTATTTAAAACCTTGTAAAATAATAAAATTTTTTTCCCTGCCTATGTTTTCGATTTCTTTCACAATTCAATTAATCACATCTTCAGCTTCATCTTGAGCAACAAATAATTGTGACAATTGTACATTTAAAAATATAATTATTTGGTAATAACTTAGATCATTTATAAATTTGGCTTTCATGGTCTTTATTTTTATTTTGAATCTTTGATTGGCATGAAATAGTAATGTATATGGAATATTATTTTGACTGTGCAAAGGTAGCATTATTATTAGTTTTTTTTTTTAATTGAAAACCTCATTGAACACGGAAAAAAATATAACTATTTTATTTTTACATATTAATGAAAATTTCCTGTCGTGTTCAAGTTCACAGTTAATTTATCACAATATTGTGAAGAAATTACTTTTTTGATTAGAATAAGGGAAAAAAGGAACAGTATACGTATTTTCTATGCCACTAAACCTGTCATCAGTACTCTTTGTGTCAACAGGGAGGTAGTTGTAAAGTCATTAATATCATCTATATACGAGAATAATCGTTACTGTCTACATACTATTAAGAAAGGTTGCCAGCTTTGTTGTTTTTTATGTTGCTAGTAAAGGTCATACTTCATATATTCCCAAAGACAAATCATTTTTTTTCAGTACGGGTGAGAACGAAATTAGTTTTTTTATACCACTTTTTCTAGCTATTTTCTTTATTCAATTTTTCTTGGTTTATTAGCCCTCCATCGGATGGCAATGTAAAACAACTTCATAGTTATTTTGTCCTCTCATTGAAAGGTAAACTAACATTATTTGCACGTACACTTGCGTTTTTAATATTAATTTTATTTTTAATTAACACTTTTAAGTGTAATAATTAATTTTTTGAATTGAAATTTAATCAATTCAAATAAATTTTTAATTAATTTTTCGGCTCAATACTTTTGAGCCATCTTCTAACTAATAACATATAACAACAGTAATTACTATGTAAACCTGCACTATACAATGTAAATTTGTGACCTTCAGCAAACACACCTGATCAAAATAAGCATTCAGATTTTTTACAGCAAATTTGAAATCTGTTTACTTAAGTAAATTTACTAAATGCCACATTTTTCTTAACAAATTCTCCAAAACATATTGTCTAGTGTAATCATTTAGAATAAACCACAAAAAAAAACAAATTAAAATCTCTACTGCGAAAAAAATTTGGGAGCAAACAGAAAACTTCAAATTAACATTGTAACGTGTCATGAAAAAAAAAATCATTTATACACGTTTACTTGGCGGCATATTTAAACAAACATACCACAAAAACACCACTCAGGATTATTATGTAGAGTCACGTTTATGCCAAGAATTCTTTTTCTTTTATGTGTTTGAACAAATAAGGCATACAGTAGCGGGCAAATGAAGCCCAAATTAGGCGAAAGAGAAATTATTGAAATGAAGAAATAAATATTTTTTAAAAGCTTCAAAGAGTTGTAATTTTACAGAAATGAAACATAAAGTTTGAGCACAATATGCTGTATTCTTTTAAGGAATAATTTAATGCTACGTTCAAAATTACTTTTTCTAACCATTCCCCTCAAAGTTAGTGTGCTACTAGGTTAGGAGCTAGTCCTAAAGAGAACTGTGTATAAATTTAAGATTATAAGTTGCGCTGTTATTGACAGCTAAAGAAATATTTGCAAAATAAAGTATACCACTTGCCACTGGCAAATATAAATTTTCACTTGTCAGATGATCTCTTTATTTATTGACTCTTTCTTTACGGAAATTTACAAAAAGTCAGAAAATCTTAACCTAATAAATATTGCCACTGACACATCAACGTAATTTTCTCACGAGTTTCCTATTCATCTGATCATTGGTTACAGTCTTTTTTTTTTGTGACGTCTATGACGCTCAAATAAAAGTAAATCTCTAGCGAGCCGATTGGGATGTATTGCTACTTTGGGTATGTAATTTATAGCAGATTTCTATGGATATTTTTATTTCTGACGTACCATGGAGCACCCGTTATAGTTCTTAGAATCTTAGACTGTCTTCTAAGTAGTTTTCCCACGTTCGATGTTGAAGCTGTTCCCCATATGCACTTTAACACTGCCTTGTACAGAAGTACCTTGTGGTCTAAGCTTAGCGCTGACTTAGATCCAATCAGCCAGTAGAACTGGCAAGATTTCAGTTTCAGTTATTTTTGCTGCGATGTTGTGAGTCCATGTAAAATGACGGTCGAGATGAATATCGAGGTACTTCACATGTTTTTGTTCAGTTACTCTAACACCGCTTATAGTATTAAGGGGACAACTGCTTCTTTTCAGGGTAAATGTTTTGTAAACGCACTTTGTAGTGTTAACTTTAATCGTTCCATTTGTGAAGCCATTTTTTGGTTTTTTAAGGACTTGAAGTTGTTACGATGCGACTGCTGGGTTTTTAAGGACGCTGACAAACGCTTTGTCATCTGCAAATGTTGATGTATGCATTTGCGAACTCGTTGGTATATCTGCAGTAAATACTATGCCAAGGAATGGTCCCCGAATACTCCCCTGTGGCATATATTGACTTAATCGAATAGACAATAGATTTCGATCTTGTGTGAAAATACCTAATTGGCAAATTAATTTTTAGCAGTTTATGTGCATTTTGTGGTAGATACCGCATGCCAAACCTTGTCAAATGCTTAAGATATGTCTATAAAAGGCGCGGTGCTGTATTCTTTATTTTCAATAGTCTGTCTAATGCGATTCATTATCCTGTAAACTTGCTAGTACTGTGTTTTTTTTTCTGAATTCAAATTGATGGTATGGCATAAAGACATTTGCAACAATAAGAGACTCAGGGTCTCTAACAACACTTTTTCAAAAGTGGCAATAAGCTTATTGGACGATATGATGACAATTGTGTGACATCTTTCCCTGGTTTAGGTATCATAACTATTTCGAAATGTTTCCACGCTGAGAGAGAAGTGCCAGCTCGTAATATGGAATTGAAAATGCGAAGATTAATTCGCAGTACCGCATGTGATAAATTAATAAATACATCTGCACATCTGAAAAACCTAAAAAAATATTCATTATAGTGCTTCATTTGCAAACATTTGTTCAAACAATTTTGAGCTTCACTGTTGTAAATGTGCTTACAACTTTAAATTCACAAATTCGACTCACATTTAACAAGCGAAAATTCAAACAAACACAACATTCAACAAAAAAAAAAAAAGAAAACTGATATCTCTAGTATAAAGACACACTTACACATTTAAAGCGACAAATTAATGTTGTAATGATATCAAATAGAAAGGCAATATCCAGCTGCTTCCTTTTTCCTGTGACGACACAAACACAGCTACAGTTATCATAAACTTCGAACATTTGTACGTTAAACTGTTCAAAAAAATATGATGCTTGCGGGCTAACCATAAAACCGTCAAACTTGCACTCAAAACTTGGTAAGCATATTTTTTGCTCTACTTAAAATTTCTCTTATTCACTTTCGCCCTTATTCGATGCTGTCAGAAAGACATGATTGGAGATTTTAATTTTTGCCACAGATTTTTAATTTGTTTGCCAAACCGAATCACTTCAATAGTCTCATTGACACGGAGTGAAAAGCAAGGAAACAGTTCGAAAGAATTAACAGAAAGTACATGAAATCATCTGCGCACACACAGATACTGGTATAAAAAGCAAAGCATATTGCCTGGAGTTATAAATTTGTATGTGATGTGCGATAAGATTGTTGCTGTTTTAGGAAAAATGCGTCATAGTTTAGCAAACAATATAAAGTGAAGCATTTAATTGTAATTGAGTATAAAAACGCGGTGTATTTGAGGATGTTGATAAAAATAAGACTATTAACGAATTTGTGATAAGCGCAAGTTTCACAGTAAAAAATTTTAAGTCGTACGAAACAGCACTTCTTAAAAAAAATGGGAAAATAATCATAATGCCAAAAAGTAGGCGACACAATTCGTGTTATATACCAGTACTTTGTCATATACCAGTACTTTCAGTTAGGAAAAAAGGAAGGAACCTAGACTATAACTAAACTATGACTAGACTGTGACCAGACTATGACTAGAATATAACCACACTATGACTAGATTACGACTAGACTATGACTACACTATGACTAGATTATTACTAGACTATGACTGGTCTGTGACGAGACTGTGGCCAGACTATGACTACACTATGACTAGATTATGACTAGACTAGGAATAGAGTATAACTAGACTATGACTATACTATGACTGCACTATGAAGGGATTACTACTATGATTAGACTATGACTAAACTATTACTGGACTATAATTGGTCTATGATTATACAATAACTAGACTAAGACTACACAATGATTATACTATGATTAGACTATGACTGGATTGTGACTATTAAAAGTACACCTTGCGTCGGGGAAGACCATCGGGGATAATATTAAGATTCTCACTGACAACCAGACTCCAATTCTGGCATTGACTTCGAGAACATCATCGTCGAAGCTATGCTGGAGAACTCTAACGCGCCTTCGCGGGAACTGTCAGGTGACTCTACTTTGGGTAGAAAGAATATTGGCAGACTTGGCAAAAGGACCGACAATCTTATGAAAATCTCAAGGATCAATATTTTAAATTTTAGGATAATTTATACTGGCCAGTGCCCATTGGGAATACGTGAGAATACACTGTGTAGGAGCTGTAGTGAGGACGATATTGAGCAATTTGTTTTTCATTTATTGTGCGAGTGCTCGGCTTTGTTTAGGGGCAGGCAGTGGACCCTGGGAACTGCATATCTGGGCGTTGTCGGGGATTTAATCCTCAGCAGGCAGGCACGAAGATTGGGTGTGAATCTATGGATGTAGAAACTAGATACTCTCTCTCACATCAGTTAATTCCTTTTTTTTTTAGTCACGAGGGTTTTTGTGGTATCACAGCGGCACTTTATGCTAATTGACCTCCCCCCACCCCTCCATCCACTCCGTGGCGAGGGAACCACCTGAACCAACCAACACTTTTTATAGCCTTTCACTAAATTAACGATATTGTTATTAGGCCATCACAGAATATTACATTAAGAACATATTATTGCTAATTACTAAACCCTTATATTTGCTAATGAGCTTGCAAAAATTTTTATCTGTTTTCAGCTAACAAGAAATTATTATGCATAATATAAACAAGCTTCGTTATTTCTACATTAGATTACTTACCTTATTAACTTAGTATTAAAGTGACAATACCAACATAAAACAGCACTGCTTTAATTTCCATTGTAAAAAGTAAAAAAATATTCTCCTCTTCCCTTTTATAGTTTAAAGAAAAAAAAGTTACAATAAAATTAATCACTGTAGAAAGGAGGGTCAAGAAAAAAACTTTAATATGGCATCGACCAGATAAAATTAGAAAGTTGGAAAAACTTAAAGATGCAAAATAAAGATTATTTCCGATAACATAAAATTAATGAAGTTTAACGAGAAGTAAATTAATGAATAATTTTTCATCTGACAAAAAAAAAAAGACGAGAAAGCAGAATGTGCACAATTCGGAAATTGAAATTTTCCTTTAAAAATTGCTTTTTCTTTGGTTTAACTGTTTAATGCGAAGAATATAAAAGACATTTAATTAAAAAAATAAAACTATAAATATTAATTTTATTTTCTTGTGCAATAAAAGGAAAATTTTTTATAAATTTTCTATTTTTCTAATATTCTATTAATAAATTGTTAGGCATAGGCTAGTTATTTTCATAACAACCTTAATCGAGGTTAATTTGCGTTATAATTAATTTAAGCATGTGTTACACGAAATCTAAACACTTACAACGTGCTTGACTTCTAGCGATATATTTTAATGTTTTAATATTTCTTTCGTTTCCATTTATTGCTTTCAATTGGTTTCATTTTGTGTTCACTTGTCTTTACTATTTTGCGCTTTTGCGTAGTTTCCAACTTTTTTCTAATCCTTCCATACCACATAGAAATAAATTGGAACACATCTTAAGGGTGCTTTACATTGTCCCACAAGTCGTACGACATGCCAAATTTTTGTGTAGAAGAGCACAAGTCGGATCGTCTAAACGTAATATGTAATGAAACTATACGATTTTGAGAGAAAATACGGATGAAAATTTGACAGTCGTGTATGGCTCTCTTGATTTTTAAAAATTTTTCAACAACCAACACACACCATTAGATCAGGGATGCATTTTTATTTAACAAATGTGAGAAAACCAGGGAGGGAAAATTGCTTTCATAAATTTATACCAATTATAAAATCAAAATGTACATTTTAGACCACGACCGTACAATTTTATAAAAATATACGTATATTTTCCAATAGTACACTAAAAATTTTGACCAGTATTATAAATATTTTTCAAGGTTATGTGTTCATTATAAATTGCCTATGTTCGAACACAATGTAACTTACTGACCATACGTTTGATTCAACTGCGATGTCAGTGAGCAAAAGTTTGTTCATACCATCAACACATGAACTCTGTTTGTTACTGATTGAATGTGTTCTTGTGATCATGAGCATGTGCCCGTGTTCGTGATTATATGGTTATGTTCGAACAAAGGATTTTAAAAGTTATTGCATTTGCAATAAGTTTTGGATTTATAATCTGTTTTTTACATTTCATTGTTGTATGTATATGCCGCCTACAAAACTATAAGGTACATTTGTATACTTATAGAAACTAAAAAATGACTGTAAGTAAATTTTAATATTTTTTATTCTTTTATTATTTATGTTTTTTTTTTGTAATTTAGGATTTTACAGAATTCAATTCTTATTTTAGTTTGTTTTTATATTAAAAAAGTGAAGAGAATTTGTGCGTTATGTTAATAAAAAAAACCTTATTTTCCCGTATTTTATTTGATTACCCGAACATGTCATCGTGTTTGTTTTTGCTCATAGTTATTATAGTTGTCTGCAACTGTGATCATGATCATAAACACAATTGCTCGTTTATGTTCATATTTAGCTCTTGCTTGCTCGCAAATGTTTATAGTTCATACATGTTTACTCATCGTTGCTTCAATACAATGAACACAGTCTAGTATGATACAAAAAACAAGCCGATCATGTTCAAACATGCTTTTTCTTTTGTTCATGCAGCTCTTTAGTGTAAATGCCAGAAAACAACCGTCCGTTTTTTAGTCTCTTGTTTTGACATACGGATGGAATTTCATTTTATTTTCTCTCACATTTTACGTACGACAAATCTTATCGTTGAAAGCGGCGTTAACAGACAAAAATCATATTTACTGCTGCAGTATGTTTAGAAATATTTAGCAGTTTTAATTTAATATATGTATTTTGTTTTAAGGCAGCATCATTAACTGCTTTTTTACGACCATATGCCACAACAGTAATGACGAGGATTATAGGGGCTGAATTTTTCAACACACATCTGTATGTAAAAATTAGTTAGTAATTATTTGTTTTATTATGAATGTGATTTATTAAAAGTACAAAAGTTTATTTAGTTTTAATTATACGTGATGCTTACATTTAGTAGATATTGTTGTCTCTTGTTTATAGGTTTCATTCACATACTGTTGCCCTTTTGCATTGTTTTTTGTTTTTTTATTTTTTTTTATTTTTTTTTTATAAATTTGAAATGCTTGTAAAAGTTTTGTTATTTCAGGGTAATTGCTGTACGGCAGGGTTAAAAAGTTCACAAATAAATGATTGTAATAAAGATTTTCGTTTTCAGATATCCACCAAAGAAGTTGTTTTACATGTTTTCCAAATCGTGACGTATAATTAATTCAAAGTTAAATATTAATTATACGCACGAGATTTTAAAAGAATTTTATGGTTGAAAGTTTGTTTAGTAAATTCATTATATTTAGGTATAATTAGGTCTAACTTGTACTAGAATAATTACAATATATTAGCCCAATATCTGGGTGGCGATGGCTGAGTTACTTGAGTTACATGTTGAATACAAAACCAAAAATCCTGGCTTCGAGCACTGTCTCAGACTAAGTCATAGAAACTTTCAGCATTTTACTGCTGTGCATTAGTGTGACTTTGTGTTAGTTGTTTTCGGAACGTTTGCGTGGTAAAGGCATTGTCACTGGCCACTGAACAGCACCGGCTTCGGCTGATATTAATCCACAAACAACAATAGAGAGCTCTCCTTCGGCATTGTGTAGCATCAACGACGAAGTAAAATAATTAATAAAATGTTGACCAAGTACAGCTTAGAAATTAGAGTGCATTTCCTGGATATCAGAGGCGCTGCAACGCTGATATAAATAAAAGCAAAAGCAGTATTGTAAAAATAATGAAGCTTTCCCTTTATCACCTGTAATTGCTATCACTATTTCTCTCGTAGAAGTTAACACCTAGTAGTAGTCGGCAATCACTGCCTGAGTGTTACTTCTCTTATAAATGAAAAACGCACAATCTTCTGCTTTTTGACATGGCAAATTTTTGCAATTGTAAAAATGTTCATCCAATTGTGAGCACCATTTTCGGTTTCGTTTGATAACACTTGCCCAAAGCAATTCATTTTGCTAAGAAACTTCTTATCTATCTTACCTCTACTTCTGAAGTTGTTGAGTTCGGTATATTTTTTGTTGAGTTTTCCTTTTTTTATAGGTTTTTTTTTTAATTTCAATATTTTATTTATTTATTCATATTTATACAAATATACTAGCGCGAAATATTTTAAGCGAAAGAGGGTTCATTCGACTGAAAAGAAGGGATACTATTTCCCTAGCCCGAACGTAGTAGACGCGGAAATAAAACTATACGAGCAATAAATAATTTTGTACAGCTAGGCTGTACTTAATAATAATGAGCAATTAGTTCTTAAGATTTGAATACTTATTGTTAGTTCAATTGATTTTGAAGAATCAATAAATAATATATATTGTGTAAAAAAAAAAAAAAAAAAAATATTTATTGTTTGCTGCCACTTTGCATATAACATTGCTAATGATTATTAACAGCAGTGTAGCAACTGCATATCGTCATATAAAACGTAAAACCATGTAAGTGACAAAATTTAAAAAATAAACTATTTTATCAAAATATAAGTGATTCTTTTAATTTTTTGCGAGTTTTGAAGTAACATTTTTCAGGTCGGTTACTTAACCCTGTTATCAAGTTTTTTCCCTCACCTTTAAAATCTAAAAAAAGTGTAGTTACATGGTTTTACATGACGTGTTATATGACGATATGTCGTAATCTAGTTGTTAGCGTAGAATAAAAAGTTGCTACACAACTTCGCAAATGCAATGCAATGATGCCAGACCATTTGCACAAGATTGTGAGTTGCGCTATTGATTTTTATAATACCCCAAAACTTATGTCCTACACCTCCTGTATTTCGAAATTTAATTAAATGTTTTCTAATTTATTTCAACATAATTTATTTATATGTGCTGCTTGTGCATTTGTCACTAATGCGGCACACACACTCTCGCACATATACATTTCTCAATATTCGTTTAACAAGCCACAAACAACATTATTGTGTTTTCCACAACTATCTAAACACTCCCGCAATTGCATACATTCTCTTACTCTCTCACTGCATTACTCCTTTCTATTGCAGTAGAAGTACAATATGTAAATGACTATATATACACATATGTCTGTATATGTATATATTTTCTTTTTATTTTTTTATTACTGGGTAACTTGTTTTTCGTTTAGTGCAATACACCACAGTGGATTGCCATCAATCCTGAGGGAAATAAATTTTAAACTGGCGATTGGCACGTGTGATTTTATTTGAAAATATTTGGTGGCTTAACAGAGTGTCATGAAGTCACATGTTTTAATACTTTAGAAAAAACACTTACAGCTACAATTGCCAGATACGATACCAGATGTCAAAAAACTGTACAATGGAAAGAAATTAAAAAAAAATTAAAATTAAGAAAGAAATTTTATTTTTCAAAAATTTTGACTTACCCACAATTTTTAAAAAAAAATTATTAAACCTTTTCTATATGTAAAAAAAATTGAGAAAATTGCTCCTCAAATGGCCAAATACTGATAACAAATTTTTGATATGTGGGCTTCCCCCCATATAGCTCCATTTCCATATGCAAAAATAATTTAGAAATTGGTTCACAAATGACAAAGTTAGTTGATAATCAATTTTTTGCTGGGCACATTCGCCCCCTTCCAATTAAAAAAAAAAACATTTTTAATAGACGTCTTTTATTATTAGACTGAGTAATTTATAGCAATTTACGCATACCGCCTCTTCTCCCGTTTTTCGCAAATTGCCAAAAAAAAAAAACTTTAGTGGACCTTTCCTTAAGCTAAAATAATTTTGAAAATATGTCCGCAATTTAATAATTTAAAAAATGAGCGTAAAAGTGGGCGTGGTTAAAAAATGTGCCTATAATTCATTCCAGAGTCCCAGTTAAATGTTGTGAAAATTTCCGGAAGATCGGTCTAGTAGTCTGGGCTCATATAAGGTACAAACAATCAAATATACAAGCACACGTTCCGTTGTATATACTTATATATAGATATTTATTTTATTAAGATTGAAATCAATCTATATTTATATCTTATAGATATTTATAATATAGATATTTATACTAATTAAATAAAAAATAAATCAGTAACTAAACAGTCCCACTGTATTTTAAATTTTTTTATAAGTACTTTTAAAATAAATCTGAAACAACTATAATGAGTTCGCGTGATAAATAAAACTTGCTGGCATTTATTCATTAACAGATCCCACAGTATGGTAAATTCTGCACACGAAGGGCATGTGTTCAAACATTTTTATGGGTATATATATGTACATATAAACTTCTCCATATGTATACGTATAATTATTTTCCTTAAGTACTCACATGCGTATATTATGTATGTATGTCATTTTGAAATATTATGTAGCTTTATTTATTATTATCTCTTTTCGATATCCTTTATAAATCCTTTTTTTTGAATTGTCTAACTTTACTGATTATTATGTATGAGTAGGAACATATGTACATACCTTCAGACATATTAATATACATACATATATTTTTTAAATTTATTCATTTCACAGAATTTAATTTAGTTTTATTTTATTACGCCAAATCATTAGGGATTTGTATCCGTTTTATATACAAGTTTGCCAATAAATACGTGAACAGTCATGTTAATCTAACCTTTCTACCCAGCGGTTTTAAGTGTTTGTTTTTATTTTTTAATTGAGAGTAGCAAAATATTGGCCAACAAGAAAAAATATTCTAAAAACAAACAGCTAACTGAAAGTAGGGTCAGGGAAAATAGATTATGCCAGAGGAGGGATTGTAATGTACCGCAGCGCTTCAAAAAAATTTAACGAACGATCATATTGATAAAAACCGATACTTGTCTCTATTCGAAGTGGATCTTTGTTCAGAAAACCACCGTCATATCATTGTCTGCGTCCAAGACACTGCTGTTTGTACCACTCAGGAGCTACTGCTGTGCCCTTTCCATATTCTTGATTCGGGGTTGTAAATACCATTACCATATGTCCTTCGTCTTGTTTGCTATAACCCGATATGTATGTATGATATAACCCGATCATGACGTCATCTTCCGCATGCGCCTAAAAATTAACTGCTGTATTCATAGAAAATTTTCAAATTTATAGCAGGTATATTGATTGAATTTTGTATGTAAATTTGTCTATTAAACTTTTCATAAATTATGCAATTCTTTATAAATACAGCAGTAAATATATAAATGAAAATAAAATAATTCTCTAAAAATATGCACTTAACAGGAAAAATATGAATTTAGGGCTGTAACAAAATAAACCAAAATCCTGCAAAAGCTGATAAATGTAAAAATGTAATAAATGTTTGTTTGCAGTTACATGTCCATTAAATGATAACTACCATCAGAACTACAGGGTAGCGTGCATAATTGCTTTTACTGTTTGCTGACTGCATATGTATGCGGTTAAAAAACGGATTTTCAATTGAGTATATTTTCCACAACATGCTGAGATTTATGGTATTCACAAAAAAAAATAAGTAAATAAATACAATAAAATTCAAAAAATAGAAATTAAAGTACAAAAACAAATATTTTGACTTTTACTATTTTCTAATTGTCAGGCAATGGCTTTTAAATTGACTAAAACAATTTTGCATATTAAAGCAGTTAAATTTGTATAGACTAGCAAATGTTCATTCTGATCTCTTTTCATACGTATTGAATATGTTAGATTTGTATTTCATATTTGTATTAAATTGTTAAATTAATATTATGTGCATGATAGCACTTTTGTTGTTGAATATCAAATAATTAAGTGTGATAACTTTAAATTGAGACATTCATATTCAACCATTGTCTTCTCTTCGGTATTATATATTTAGCTTTCTGACTTATGGCTAAATTATAATTTTGCTTTAAAATTGCACTAGTGTGCGTGCACATTATGAAATTCTAGTTTTGCAATTTTTATATTTCTTACACCGTTTTTCACCTGCAATACATGAACTTCCCCAATCTTCTCACCTCTTTCACCGATAATCTCAAGAAGTGTAGACAGCGACTAGTATGACAACTCACAAGAATTATATGAGAATACCTAACCCGTTTACCCTACCAAAAATAATAGCCAAGTTCTGAAGAAAGAACTGATTAACTGATTTCTGTCTCTATAAATATTTCCTTTTACTAATTTCACCGTGCTGTACTTTTTATAACATAAAAAAAGGCCAGTTTTGAATACAAATGCAAATACATACATTAATATATACTGAATTAATTATATTTGAATTAAATCCTAGAATCACTTAGAAATAATATTGCTTAGAATTTTAAATGATTATTTATTAAAAAATTACTGTGTGGAATATTTCCTGAATAAACTACTTTACGTTACACAGAAAAAATTTAAAATAAGTTTTAATTAAAAATTTTGTAATTTCAATTAAAAAATTAATTAAATTTTCAGCTGTAAAAAAATCAATAGTTTCAATTATATTATTATTGTTGTTTTAATTGAATTAATTTTCAATTAAGATTTTTAATAATACTTAAAAATTTAATCAAATATTTGGAAAATTTAAAAAAAAAGTTTTATTATAAAAAAAACCATTTAGATTAAATTTGAATGCCTGTTGGGTATTAATTTCTATTTGTATAAAAAGTATCGAATATCTGAAATTAAACAATGAGATAAGCATTTAAATTGAAATACCCCATCATTTATGGCATTTTCTTTCCAACCAAAAGTCCATTGCATTTCTTACCCAATTTTGTTCTCCTGATTTAAAATAATTGCACTTTATTTTTTCACTAGAAAGTCATTTTACAGCACTTTAAAAGACAACAATAAAGTGGAGGCATTTTTAATATATAAAGTAGAAAGTGCAATGCACTTTTTGAGAATAGAAATCGCTTTTAGTGTACTCGTATTTCTTAGCAAGAATAAAATTATTTATTTATTTAAGTACTGAGCCAAAAATTTTATTAAAAGTTTTATTAAATTGAATAAATTTTTAATTGAAAAAGCGTATAATTATAATTAAAGGCGTTAATTAAAAATAAAAAAGCAAACATTTTTGGTTTTTGAAATTTTGAAAACACTCAAACTTGATAGTATATTAAATATTCTTTTGGTTATTGTAATAGAAATTGGTTGAGATATGCCCTACCCTTCTGCTAATATGTTGGAATCTATAGCTACTTAATATTACATATCTCGTTTCCTATCAATTGCAATTATTATGCCACAAATAAAGTACTGATTATACTTTGCAAAAGAATACGCAATGCGTATTATACACGTAATAAAAATATTTGAATACTTCCGTTAAACTTCCGTATTAAGCTCAAAAATAATAACCATAATATACATACATATTTACGTACATACAAACATGAATTTTTCTCTTTTTAAATTTGTAGATAAAGCAAATTTTAACATTAACCAAAAGCAAAAATTTGGCAGCAATTTTTTTTTTTAACAGCGCTGAGCTCATTTCAATTTAAAACAATGTTATGACCGCAAAAATAAGATTTTTGGTTTTTAAAAATTACCAGTAATGAGTCAGTCAGCTGTGGTTGAACAGAATATATTTTATTAATGAAATTTTTGGTTTTTTTTTTTCATCTCTTATTTAAAACGTTGCTAGTTTAAAGTATAATTTCTTAAACCTGAGTTTAATGCATTTCAACATATCCGTTTCCTTTTAGTACTGTTTACTAAATTTTCTTAGTGTATTTTATCACCAAAATGTATTTTAAATTACTCTTCCCAATATCATTCATATAGTCCACAATCCAGTTTACAACAAGCATTGTGGATTGTAGCATGCATTTACTTCCAGTCAACATTTCATACACACATTACACTTACTGTATCGAAAACTGCAACCGGAAGGTGACAGTTATCCTTCCAATTTTTTTTAAATTAAGGATAACACTCTTGTGTAAATGACACTTTTGTTTAAATGGGTAAAACAGGGGTGCAAATGTTAATAAGAGATTAAAAAGAATATTCTCCATTACCTTAACTTTACTGTCGATAAAGGAGTCGAGAACACACCATATATTACATCCTTTTATTTAATCATTGACAAAAATAAATTAAAAAATAAAATGTTAGGAAAGCATTGCAAGGCTGTTATAAGTATTGCCATTTCGGAGTAGTACACGTCCCCGTGCAACTCTAACTGCCTAACACGTGCAGTAGTGATTAGTTAATAATTTTTATAACTTTTTTTTATTAATTAAACTAATTCTTTAATTAAGCTGCAGGTCCTTTTTATATATATAATATTTATTTTTTTAATCTATTTTCCAAAGAAACCTTAAGCCTTAATAAAAATTAATTGAATTTATTGAGTTCCAATGTGCCTTTAGTGCAATACCACCGTAGTAATTCAAAATTTGAATTTTTTGAGCTGGGTATGCAGAAATGATCTTGGGGGAAATATATATCTAAAGGAAAAAAGATTATGGTTCAATCTCTAACTGTTCAGATTCTACAGCTACAAATGTCTTTATTGCCTCCAGCTATTTCCAACAATATTTATTTGCAATAATGAAATATTTCATTTATGACAAGAAATTTACAAACAGAAAACATTACAAAACATGCCTCTTTATTTAAAAACTAGTTAAAAAATAACTTTAGTAAACGAAAATACTATCAAAAAAATGGCTCAAAACTCCAAATGCATTTTTCTCAGTTCACGATTTTTTCAATTACGACGGTATTGCACCAAAGCCTCGATATATAAAAATATCAATTTGTTAAAAGTAAGTCCACAAAATTCGAAAAATTTTATTTTTTTTTGGTTTAAACTTTTTGATATCTCGCACGGTCTAAGATTTATTTTGTTGTCGATTTACGAATTATTTTTATAGAATAATTAAAACCCTTTCCTAGTTACGCTACTATATATGTAGCGCAAATGCCTTTATTTTTTACAAACCTCGATATCGCGTAAATAGAGTTGATAAAAAAATTTTAATTACACCTTGAATATGTGTACAGCAAATTCTGTCAGTCACGGTTACAATTGTTGCCGAACGATATGAAATGAATTTAAGTTGGGAATATCTTAATGATTCTAATTTCAAAATTGTGCTCTTTTCCGTAAAAAAAAAATATATGAAATGTATGATATTCTCATAAAGTTTTTTGTTTTATCTTAAATAAACTCAATAGTTGAGAAAGAAAGCATATCCTTATAGTACGATGGACAGCCTATTCGACATGATGCTCTTAAATAAAATGTTACGAAAAATATTTTTCTGATTAGCTTTTAAGGTGTTTTGTTTTTAACCAAAAATGCATTTCATAAAAAATATTTGATGTTTACTGTTCCGCTACAAAGCTATTTTAAATCACTGTTAAATTGTAAATATTTTTAGTAAATAAAGTGAAAAGTCCAATGCAGCTTTTGAGTATGGAAAGTTACAGTTAAAGCCCACAAGTTATTTACAAATACATTTTATACATTTTATAACCACATAAATTTCAAGCTAACAAAACAATATCATGAGTCAGCCTGTTCTTTTAAAAATTATTATGGAAAATAATAATTGCAACTGATTATGCTAAAAGCTTTCAAAAGCTCACTTTAAGGAAATGAAATGTTTTAGTTCAGCATCATTTGAGGGTTAAAGTCAATAATTTCTGCCAAACGTTTTTCCAAATATTTTGTAAATAGCAGTTGAGAAAAAAAACTTAAATATAATTTTTGTTTTATAAGCTGCCAACATCTTTCGAGTTTGTCGTAATATTTTTATATAATGCAATGAGAAATAAGGGCGGTGCGCGCAATGAAAACCCGATGAAATGAAGCCTTAAATTGACGAGTGATGGAAAAGGTCTTAATTCTTGCACAATTATGCCGTTGTGCATTTTGTAATTTTTAAAGTGGAGTTGCATCACCTCTGCCATTGAGATAATGCATTGGTTTTTTAGCTGCAGCTTAAGCCGACGAATGCATTACATTAACAGAATATTTCATCGACAAAATTTTTCATGAATGGAATACATTTGTAACCCATGACTTCTGTGCTAATACTTTAGCCAACAGCACGTTGTCACCCATGCCAAAGGAAAAATTGGAAAATTTCACAGTGTGAAAAAATATTAAATTAACAATCCTCAAATGCAACGGACAAAAATTACTTACACGGTTAAACAGTTTAGATGAAGCGTTCGTTCGTTTCCCATATCGTTCAACTGCGTGAGAATCACAGACCTCACAGACTATAAAAAAATATTTTTTAAGAAACAAAAAATAATTCTCAAATCAAGAATATTTCAGGGCTGTTTTGTTTTTAGTTGAGTTGGCAATCCCTTTGGTGGTTGGTAGTCCCCTTGCTTTGTCATTTCGCACTGAATATGTTAATTAATTTTAATGTTATGGAACGATATTGCTTCATAAAAATACAGTGGTTATAAGAGGCAAACATTTCTTCTTTAAATTTTTTGTCTAGTGTAGCTACGAGTATGTGGTAGTAACGATGCCTAAATATTGACATTAAACACTTGCTTTATTTCATTCTTTTAATCACTTGATGTCTTATTTTTGGACTTTAGCTTTAATTAAGTTATTTGTCATTAAGTCATCTAATAGTCCTTTTATTTTATCTACTTAATTTTATTGTTTTAAAATTTTCTACAATCCTTTTAATTGAAAGAAACTTTATGATATCAACTCTAAATATTTAAAACATGCCCGCATAATAAATAAGAAACTAAGCAGCAGAGTACTTTGACTTTAACTCTTTTTCTTGTCTCATATTAAACAAAAGAAAATCTTCAAAAGCTCAACGTAGTTGAAAATCGTCTACATGCAACAGCATCTTGAAATCAGTTGTTCTGAAATAACAAAATCTTGCTGCTAATGACAAGTTAAAGTTTAAGGAAGAACATCTCCAGCCCGCAAAAGTGAAAAATAAAGTAAATAAAAATACACTTTATAATAGAAATAGCTTTGAAAATTGCAATTGAAAGAGTGCTTAAGTCATGGCAAAGAAAGAATAAAATGCGATTGAGGTGACCATAATCTACCAATATACAACGGAATTCTGTAATTGTAAGCAAGTCCTACAATTTGAACATCAAGGTTAGGAGGGTTACAAACTTAATAACAATAGTTTTCACAAGAGTCCCTGGCTGCACTTCATGCTGAGAGTGGCAGCGAAGCATGACGTTTCCAAACTGATTTTCCATAAACTAAAGCTGAGCACTTTGCAAATTGAGTTAATAAGAAAAAACTAATAGCAGGATCATAACATAAAATACTTTAATAATTAAAGTTCGTGTTTGAGTAGCAAAAAAAGAAAGAAAAACAGAAGTAAAATGTACTTGCAAGGCAACAACCCACTACCATCAAGACAAAGCTGTATGGAAAAAGGCAATAGCAATTTAGTTAAATGTTTATGACATTTGGAGAAAAAAAACAGAGAGAAAAGAAATGCTTGGTTGCGGACAAATATAATTGGGGGATTCAAATGGTAGTCATAAATTTATACATATGTTTTGAAATAATAACACGAAAAAATATGACTACTGTGAACAATGTCTCGTCATTTAGCATGCCATTAAAAAAAAAAAAAATCATTCAGCTGATGCGAAAAAACATATCAAAGTGTCAAAAGTTCATTTTCAATTTAAATTATAAAATTGTTATTTGGGCGCACAAAATTGTTGAAATAAAATTGTTGCAAACAGCTGTTATCTGTGATATGAGCTGAATAATTTTTGTTGGACGGCGGCTAGTGGATAAACGTAAGTGGCTGCCAGCCAGATATTCGCACTGGCATATTGTTCGATGTCGTGATTATTTTTATTTGATATTTATTTTTACAATTAAAAATTTTAATTTATCCAAGTGTATAAATGTGTTAACAATTTTATTCTTATATCATTTAGAAGTAGCGGCGGCAAATTTAATTGACGCATAGTACACCAATTCTCTTGAAGGCGATGAAAAAAGCATAACTTTTGATTGGCTTCGAATTTTCACACGCGTTTTTTTGTTTGTTGTGTAGCTGGGACTTTAGCCCTTAAATTTTGCTATAGAGCGAAAAATCGACTGATGGGGAAAAAAGTTATGGAGGGTTTAAAATATATTTTCTTTTTTAGCTAAATTTTAATATAAAATATATTAAATTAAAATTGTTAAAACATTTTATAAATGGTTTTTTATGTAGTGTATTCATTTTTAGTTAATACTTATCAACAATTTTTTAACTTAAATCTTGTCTTGTAAATGCTAAACTTTGGCCCCCATAAAACTTATAGTCTTAAGGGCCAAATGTGGGTTTTTTGAAATAGCCTAAACAGAAATATAGCATATAGTAACGAACGTAAAAGTTAACTTATATTGGGTTAAAATTTCGCTAAGACAGAGATGTTTTGATAAAAACTTCGTATGTTTTTATTTTAGCCAAAAACTTTTTTATTAAATGTTTCTCAAATATTTCTTAAATATTTAAATATTATATATTTCTGTTAAGAAAAAATAATAATAATTCTTCTAGTTTTTTTACCTCTTTTTTTATTAATTACTCTAATTATTTAAGCTGTAGGTCTTTCTTTTTTTATATATATATGTAATATTTAATTTTATTCGATATTTTAAATTTTCGATAATAATAAATTATTTTTTTTTTTTTTTTTTTTTTTTTTTTTGATATATATTTATTAAGCCTGAGGTCTTTTTTTATCTTATTTTGTTTTTGTTTTTTATTATTCCTGATGATGTTAACAAGCTGTTAACGAAATATCGAATAATAACAAAAACAAAATAAGATAAAAAAAGACCTCAGGCTTAATAAATATATATCAAAAAATATAATAAAAAAGGTCAATTAATAATATAATTAAAAAATAAATTATTTTAATAATTTTTCTAGTTTTTTTTCTAGACAAAAATAAATTATTTTGTTGACACGTGTAATTTTTTATGTGTGGCGTAGTTCAGCTCTATGTAATTCCAATAATTAAAAACTCACTAATATGTCTTATGTGTGCAAATAAATCTTATTTAAATAAATATTATTTTAAACCAATATTTCGCTCAACTTTACCGACCATCATCAGGGTATAAACTATTAATAGAATTTTAATATTAAAAACTTTTAAAAAAAACAATAACAACATAATTAATATGTATTTTACTTTTTGTTTAGAAAAAAAAAACACACACGGAACTAAAAATCTTCGTATAAATACAATAGATTTTTGGCAGCAACTTCAAAAGGCAAAACAGGACATATAAAAGCCCTTGTATAAATTGTGTCTTATTATTTTGTAAACTTGATTTTCAAGCACAATTACTCTAAAATATTTATCCTTTATGACAGTGTGATATAATAGCACACCTTGTGAATGCCCCAAATATCAAATCAAATAATATTCATTAGGGAAGCTGTATTGCTTTTAAATGTAATTACTGGAAATAAATCATTTTGAAAAGTTATGACAATTTTCTTACATAATTGAAAATATTGTTTGATCCGTACAAAAAATTAATGTCCATAATTTATGTTCATGTTGCAGCCCCAAGACGCGAGTTCCAGACCTCTGCCAGTCATCAACAATTTTTCTTTTCTGCCCAGCTAAAAAATGGCTATGCCACAATGGTTTCAAAAATCATAAATACTTAACAAAAATAAGAAGGATTTATATTTTCAGTAAATCGGGAAGTTTTTTTTAAATAATAATTTTCAATAATCAATACATCAATACACAAATATGTACATATACATATACTTTTTTAATTAAAAAATCTGTTCATCAGCATCAACAACATTGTTGTATTTGTCATAGCTGTTGTTTGTGGCAACAAATCGCACACAATTTTTATTAGAAAAAAATTTTTTAAATGATTTTTTCAAGAAACAAAATCAACAGCAAAACACACACACGCACACACACACAAATATATTTTATACAATGATGCTGTTTCATGGACAAGTAATTTGTTTTCTCGAATAATTTTCCACTATAGCCACTTTTGCCTTGCGACTTTTCTTTCGTAATTTTAATTGTTGTTGCTTTCTGTTATACAGCAGCAATTTTTTCGGTATATCGATAATGAAAAAGTAGGCAATTTCAACCAAACTTAAAAGGGAACATCCAATACATAAACCGGCCAAACCGCCAAAACTTGCTGCAACAAATGAAAACAGAAACAAAGAATAGTTTGACAGAGTCAGCTACTTTCACATTATTCGTTGCAATTTACCCATTAAGTCTGTCAAGGTGTACAGCACTGTGGTTAAAATTTCGATCAAGAAACGTTTTTGAAAGAATACGCTCAGGTCTATGTAACTGTTATTGAAGTCAATCTTCTGGTTGGTCATATACGCTGTAGTAATTGTTCTTCCATAAATCAAAGATTTACAATTGTAGATGCACGTACACTCTGTATTGCTGCGAATTGTTTTATTTCTGGCCCCTAAATGTTTAAAGTTTTCTGAAATTTCAAAAATTTATAAAAAATTTTTATAAAGCCTACTCAAGTTAGCTTGAACAAGGTAATCACACTAGTGCTGATGCTTAAGATTCCCATTACAGTGAAGTGTCATAGTTTGTTTATACATTTAGGAAAACACATATCGCTGTGTTATTTTTAGATTTTGGAAAATTTACTCTCATTGGTACCTACACCGGCAACTATGACAAATTGCATGTATTTCTCGGTGTTGTAGTTCCGCTGTAGAACGGGGGTTATATTGTCGAAGCCTCCTTGTGCATTGTGAAAATGTCATATATTCCCTCATGTCTCGCATGGAGAATGACGAATTCACTTTAGAGTTGCTGTTAATCAAGGCGAATTCATAACAGGTAAACTTACTAGTACATCAATTACAAAACAGGTTGTACGTTGTCAACAATAATTCATAAAATTTTGACATTTTATTCTCTTTGTAAACATGCAGAAATTTTGACATAACGTCTTCTTCTAATTAATCGAAAAAAGTAGCACAACTGTGCTAACGAAACCATCTCTACTAAAGTGAATGCGTCTTGTTATGGACTGCAATAAAATGAAATTCTGTGGTGTTAATGTATAAAGCTATGTGCACACGATTGTCATATATTACAATATTGACAGAAAAATTGTAATACAATATTCAATAACCGTGTGAACGTACAATTTTTGTGTGGCAACATTGTCACAAAATGTATTGTCCACTTCTGACAATCGTGAGACCAACCACCATTGTCATTGACAGATAATTGCCAAATATTGTACGGTCATTTTGTTATGGTCTGACGTGCTTAATTTAGCGCACGGCACAATAATACCATTGGCAGATAAATATTTCTGTTGGCAACGTTGCCCATGTTAAACATCGGATCTGGCAACTTTTGCCAAGCAATAATGTGGCAACCGTGCGAACAGACAATTTTTATTGACAGATAAATTTATTATGTGACAATGAAATTGTACAGTTTTCTTACAATAGTCTGAACACACAATTTTTCTGTTGTCAGTGCATTGCCACCATATTGTCATATCACAATATAGTAAAATCTGACAATCGTGTGTACACAGCTTAACAACTGTGGAGATTTTGACAAAAGTTCATAAGTCGAGATAAGAAAATTTCTTAGCATTTTAATCAGACTGGCATCTTTACAACACACTTTGTATACACTTATCAGCGCCTTACTTAAAGTCAAATTAATTAAAATGTTTTTCAGTTTTTATAAAAAAAAAGTAATAATTATTCTACTAACCGTTGTTATAATACAGGCAGGGATAATCCACTAACTGGCAGGGCTTATAGTCGCCTATTGGATAAAATAAACTAAATGTGCAATTGCACAATTTAATCAAATATTCCTGCTGACATTGGGATTTGCAATTTTCGTACATATAGACGCGATTGGGCAGCGAAAGGTAATTTCCATTTATCAACTCATCCTGTAAAGATGGAGCAAAAATTAATAAATTATAAGGCTGGAAAACCCCAGCCTACTACACACCACAATTGTTAAAATAAATAATAAAAGTGTGTTAATGAAATTAAAGTACTGTCTTCTTACTTTAAAGAAACACTGTCTCACTTTGGGCGATAAAACACGCGTATAATCGCTATACTTATTTATAGAAGGTTTGATGGAAATTGAAGTCCTGCTATGAGTGTAAACCTCAATGGGATTGCTATACCAAACGTGCGGTTCGGCCAACATAACCTATAAATACATGATAAACGAAACATTTGCATACAAAATTAACTTTAAGCAATCGGTTCTGTTGTCACAACCCACCAAAATACCCTGTTTATTTTTACGCTTCGGCGAATGATCTTGTTCTCTAATATGAATTCGTACTCTCAAGCCATTATCAATGCCACCGTCCTTTGCACGCCAAGGCCAAAAAGGATCTAATTTTTGTTTATTTAAACCATCTATGGACTCGATGCTGTTGAAAGCTAAACAGCTGCCCAATGGAGAATTGCGTTGGAAGAATATTTCACAACAATTATGGACTTCACCAATCCACTCGCAAGCGGAGAATATCTCGTGACACTTCCAGGCCATAAACTCTGCCACCAAATGAAAGTTTATATAGTTTAGATCGGCCAGCAAATTGAGCGCTACTGTTGTGAGATTTTCAAATTTGTTAAATTTTGCAAACGCCAAAGTATCATAAGCATTCAGTACTTCCATAAAAATTGTTACATATTTGGGATTTAATTGATGTTCAGGTCTCAAGTAAATTCGTTTGGCCATATCAAAACGCTGCCAGTTGAAGCGATTTCTGTTGCAAATAGTAACCTCTGGAAAGGGAATACGAAATACCGGATACTGTGTGTCCGACACCACTGTTATCAATGGTTCTGACGAGTATTCGTATGCCACTTGCAAACTAACGTGCACAAGCACCCAAAAACATATTGAAAAGCCCACCAGCCATGTAAATCTGAAAAATGCTTCACCGTTTAATGAGAAATTTATTTGCCGATTTTACCTTTTAAATATATTCAAATTCCGCTGAAATATTCTATCCATGCCGTGCACGCTAAAATAACAAATGAATTCATCCAATATGACTCTGAAGTACTGAAAATATCCCCGTTCATATTTGTTAAACTTTTGCAGCAACTTTTTTGGCTTAATAATTTTCGTTGGAAAAAATAGCAACTTATTATTTGATTTCAACTTTAAATGTTTAAAGTCTCCTTGCACGAACATGTTCACAAATGAAAAAATGTAAAGATGTCTTCCCTACGAACTGGAAATGTTTTCTGCAGAAGAGAATTGTAAGTTGGTTGAATTTATAAAGCGTGTCTGCAAATTCGAAGAATGCTTGTTATAAGGATACATAATTAAAAGTACATTTGACAATCATTTATCATTCTTTTTTTTTGTGTTTCCCATCAATTATTTTTAACGTGAAATTGTTTGCGAGTGACAAACAACTGATTTGCTGGTGCCCTACAATAATACGGAAATTTATAATTTTTAGTAATATATGCATGTACATATGTATGTATGAACGGACACATGCATATGTAATAATACAGCGTGAATGTTATCTGGCACATATTCCCCGTGTCTACGCTTATGAATGTCGATTGATTAGCTGAAATTTTCCTTGATATTTCCACAAAAGTATTGTTAATTTCATCATGAAAAAATATTACTTTTTTATATTTAACTAACACTTTAATAAGAATACATTATTTTTTCAATTAAAAGTTTAATCAATTTAATAAAAATTTTTAAAGAATTTTTGTGTTCAATATAAAGAAACGTCAAAAGTCGCACATCGGTCTTGGATATTCGCTGTATATCCGACAGTATGCCTACCATAAGGTGTGTCACGGCGGCGTTCGCAACATCGAAGCTCATCTGCGAGTGTCCCATTTCTCAATAGGGTGGCGTGACACTCGCATTTGACGCTCCAGAAAGTTACTTACCTTAAATGCTAACATTACAGAAAGAGCCTTTTGCGAGAATAATAATAATCTCTCGCCTGTAACAAACTCTTGCTTAGAATAAGTATATTTTTACACGCGGTATAGTCTGCCTGACCATTGCAGTGTATTTCAGGTGGAGGTCATGGCCATACAGCAGGCTGTGCAATGCTTCCTGGACAGCCGCATTTTCCCTGAAAATCTTCCCATTTACTCTGAGAGGTAGACTGCAAATAAGTAGCTGGCAGGCAGCACTTTGATGTTGGACCTCGTCCATAAATGCCGTGGTTTGTTTTGGAAATATCAAACAATTCCAGGGTGATTCTTATGTTGGCCCCGGGATACAAGGACATTATCGGTAATTTCGTTGCCGAAGGCCTGGCAAATGCGGGTACAGAGCTGGCAATTTCCGAACTATTAACGCCCATTGGTGTTCCGATTCCCTTGGTGGGTCTTTGTTGGAGGAGGAACGGTTGCTCACATCATGTGTCAGTAGCCTGCCCTTGCCTTGAAACACCGGAGGTTATTCGCCTCTAATTTTCTGTCCTCATTGACTCAGTTCTATTATGTGAGGACACTACCACTGAAGGAGCTCATCTTGGGGGCAGTACAGAAAGTTTGCTGGCCTACCTGTTTATTACCATTAAAAAGTAAAATAAGTTTAAAAAATTTCTCTCGCACATTTACTGTCCCTTCAAGTCAGTTGTTATGCAAAGAAAATTATTTTTCTTTACTGCTACAACTTTCAAAATTTATATTACGACTGTTGTTAACGTTATTTGCTTTGGCGAATAATACAATTATGAAGGTGCCAGCGATTTACTATTCTCTTTGTTGACCTTCTCAAGACGTTAAAACTTTTTATGAATGGCTGACATACTTTCATATGGTGGCAATATTTATTGACTGATTAACACATTAAGATTTATGGAAATCATTAGTTTGTTCAAATATTTGTGGATCATTCATGCAACGTTAAAGTTAACGATATCGAAAACTATTTACACGAGTGTCCTTAAGATTTTTGCTGCAGATAGTCCTTAGCAAACTGTCAGCATTGAATATTGTATGGAATAAGAAATCAGTTGGATACGTTGCTAGATTAAAAATGAGCTCCGTTAGTTATGAAGAAAATAAAAAGTCGCGGCTGCGGAAAGTCTCCAAATCATCGAAAAGATTTAAGAACTCAGCCCAGCTTTTGGCCATGGAATTTGGCCGGAAATCGACTATTCATGCCATGAATAGAATATTTCAAGAGAAATCGAATTTATATGAGAGGTAAATTCAAATAAAGAACAGCTCACACGCACTCGTATATTTTTTTTTTAAATAAATTTAAATAATGTTTTTATTTAGATGCTTTTGGCTGCTAACGTTGACCGCTGCTCTGCTAGGCTCAATTTATGTCTGCTTAATTGTTTCCAGTCGCTTTAAGGAGGGCAGTTTACAGACTGTAGTTGAAAGCACTAATAAACCAGTTTTTGAAATACCCTTTCCCGAAGTGACCATTTGCAATGAAAATCATTTGAACTGGGAACGCATTGACACAGCCAAATCACTCTTCATGCCTAACGAAACTAACATGGAAAAAATTCGTCTTTTTGAATTAGTCATTGGCCTGTATGATAGTTTAGAATTTGGGAATTTTAACAATTTTCATGCTCTAAAGGAAAAACCCATGACACTCGTGAAGAACATAAATTTTAGTCTGGTGTTTGAATACATGACTTGGCGCTGTGATGAATTGCTAACGGATTGTGTTTGGCAGCATCTTAAAATGAATTGTTGCGATATATTTTTAAGGACTAAAGGACTTAATGGTATTTGTTGGAATTTTAATACCTTGTCCACGGAAGAAGGCAAGAATAAAATGCTCAGGGAAGAGAAATATCCCTGGAGGATTGGAAGTGCTGGCTCACAAAGTGGACTAACATTGCGGGTATTGATTAACCCGGAGAAACATTATCGTAAAAGCAACCCGAAGGGTATATTGGTTAGATTTGCTACTGTCAATGTATTTTTGCTCTATAAAGAATGACTTGTGGACATTTCTAGGTGGGTGTTACAGAACCACAAGTTTTCCATAAAGAACCTTTGTGGATACCAGCTAATACAGAGACGGCAGTGGAAGTGGATCCTGTAATTTATTTATATGACAATGGCACGAGAAGTTTGTCTTCGGCCAGCAGACAGTGTCTGTTCACTGTACGTATGTATTTTTAATTTTGAAAACATTTTTTTTTATCTTTAGCCAATTGTGAATAGTAGAATCTTGATATAGCATTGTGATGGTAAGAAGGACGGACGGTTGATCACACAGAAGGACATAATTGACTTTTTTTCGTTTGCAATTCATTAATGTCGTAGTCAGAGACAGGCAGTGTGTGTGAAAATATCAGCTGACTGGCTGTTCGGGCATAGTGAGAGTGGTACAGAGCGCGACTGAGAAAGAGAAAGAGCCGTATAATGGTTTAATTTTTAGCACATACAGTGATGTTAAATTTTTTATTTCGATATCCGTGCAGCCCTAAAAAAAATTACCGTAAAATAAGGATTTTTTTTTTGCTATTGTTATTACAATGTTTTGTTTATTAAAAATTTTAGTATCCTTCTTTCCGGGTGCCGTGATTAGTGCGATAGTCTATCAGTTTATGTTGCACTACAATGCTAAAGGTAGTCAGTAATGAGAACTAGCACTAGACAATCTGTGGTCAATAGAGTTCAGAGCAAATGTTACGTTTGTCGCAGATCTCAATGGTTAATGGAGTGTGTCACTTGCTGGCTGCATCGTTCATAAGTGATTTGGAAATGTTAGAGATATTGCTGAACGTTTTAAAATCACAAAATTCTATGCCTTGAAACCCGCTTTTGTGATTTCAAATCACCTTCTCGAAGTGTGACTTTCAGTACATGACTGATGAATACAATTTTGAAAAACGTACAACAATTAAGATGAAAGAAGTCCACTTTTCATTTTTTTTTTGGAGTAAACCACACACAAAACACGTATTACAAATTCTTTTTTTTCTGTGGTTTTATTTAGGATGAGAATAACAATGAGGAAATGAAATATTTATCCAACTTTCCCTACATGATTGAAAATTGTCAGACGCAGTGTCGCCAAGAGTATTTATTGAAATATTGCAATTGTACTGTGGATCTCTTTTTCCCCCCTGGTAAATTACACGCATTTTATTCTTAATAAATAAATGTTGCTCTTTTAACTGCAATATAATTTTCTATAGACCAATATCCGGTCTGTACACCTGAAGATTTATTATGTTTAGCCAGGAACAATGGTAAGTTATTGTCTAATTAGAAATAGTTGTATGGTACATGTGTGTGAATGAATTTATTTTGAAATTGTTATGCCATTTACGTTCTGATGTTCTGTTTGCTGTAGATTATTTCCGTTTCATACATAATTTTGGGCAAGAAAAGTTCGTGAGAAGCAAAGTGGAGGGTATGATTTGCAACTGTTTTCGCAATTGCTATTCACTTAATTATATAACGGATGCCAGATCATCATTTCTGCCGTCTTATCTACGTGATAATAAAACGTTCGTTGATTTGGATGTGTATTATCGTTTTGAAAAATTTATGGTTTTTCGCACCAGTTTAGTGTTCAGTTGGGTGGATTTAATGGGTAATTATTGCACCGCACACCTTTAAAAGGAACCGGCTATGTTGCTTATTCTCTTTTTTTTTTCTAATAAATTCTTTTGAATTTTTTAACTTGCAGTTGCTTTTGGTGGTATTGCTGGTTTATTTTTGGGCTGTTCTCTTATCAGTGGCATTGAGTTGGTATATTTTGTTTTAGTCGAACTGCCTGTCTTTATATTCAGCGAATTGAAATCTAAGGCGAAACTAGAAACTACCAGTAAAGGAAAACATCATGCTGAATTTGATTATGAATATGTTACCCGTAAGGGATGGAATTGGGTCATAAATAATCGCATAGGAAATACTCAGAAATTCCAACAAAGCGACGCATTTGTTTTCACGAACCCTTTAAATGGCCGCAATAATGCCGCTCAAGAACATTATTTTATAAAGTAACAATTTAAAAAAAAAAAAATATAAAATTTATAAAGCTTTTAAATTTATCACCGCAGCTGATTTTCAATTAAACTTCAATAAAAGTATCTGCATAAATTGTGTAAAATTTGCCTTTAAATAGTACTGGGTGTTGTTTTTAAGGCGACATGACTGTAAGTTGAAGGAAAATTTTCTAAATATTTTGTCGAATATCGTCATTCATTATATGTATGTAGATTGTTTTACTTTAAAAAACTATAAAGAAAAATTTATTTGAACATTTGATTCTGTGGTTGATTGCCATGAGTACCGGAGATATTCATATCGACTGCGCTCTCAACAGCAGTTGGACTTGAGCAACCGCCAGCGCACTTGTTGCATTGAAACCAAAGTGAAAATACTAGAATTCATGGATTGTATTTTCCAGTATTTTTCTGCAAAACAAGCTCAATGGGAGAAAGGTATTTAATAACAGAAGTGATTAACGCGTTTTTCCAACTATTCCAAAAACTAAATTCTGAGAACATCGTTTTGCATTTGGGATATCCCAGAGCAGTTTTAAATCTCGTTGATCAAAATTATTTTTTTAACAAATTTAATGATGACCAACGAAGCTCATTTTCACTTCAACGGATTGTGCGAATCCCAAAATCCCAAAAACAACATTCAAGTAGAAATTCATCGTATACCACAACAAACACTACAAATTTTTGGAAAATATTATGAAAAGAGCTTGTTTTTGTGTTGGAGTAAACAGATCTTGTTATACTGATATTATTTTTCATAATAAATAGAAAAAAATTATATAAAATAAACTTTATTTTTATCATTCCATTCATTATTTATTTAAGAAACAAATCATATAGTTAATTTAGCCGCACCATGCAGTAGAAAAGTCTCAGCTTTGCTGGAATCTGTGATCCAATTTTGCCTTAATATCGTCATATTTTTACTGCTAAGCACAAATATTTATAGGCAAATGCCAATATGGTATCGCCAATAACTTTCTTTGGAATCAGACGACCTTAAGGCAGGCTCAGTCGTTTTCACATTAACCATTGAAAATAAACTGCCTACTCCTAACCCAAAAAAAGCACCCGATAAGTAGAACATCTTTATTAATTAAAACAAATAACTTGACATTCCAACTGTTTTATCAAGTTCTTGTTTTATTTTTTTTTTAGTTTATTTGTTCAAATAGATTCCTTAGAATTCTCACGAACGCAAATTATCTGCAAATACTTGTGTGATTTCTCAATATTTTTTTCTTTTCTATTCCTTTTAACTAAAGACCATCGAGAAAGTGAAGGAAAATTAAGCAAATAGCTGACAATTTGTCAGTTGAACTCAACATTCTTTTGTTCCTGCGAGAACACGCAAAAGGTACAACTACAATTTCATACATCACGAAATTTCCTAAAGGAAATCTTCATGGTTGATGTTTTTATTGTTGTTATCTCTATTATTTTCAGTAGCACTGCTGCTGCTACTACTGGTTTTGTTGCCTTTTATTTGCTATTTTGTTTATACAAAAGATTGAGATGCTAAATGGTTTCTAGCACAGAGACTTAAACAAAAATAAAACTTATTTAACTGAGGTTACTCCCAGTTCAGAATATGAAAATTTTTATTTCAGTAATGAAGGGTGATAGGAGAGAGGGGTGAGCAGCAGTGAAGTTACGAAAAATATTTTGAGGTTTTAAAAGTATTTGGCAGTTCTCAGATTTCTATTAAAACATTTTTTTTTCTTGGACCGCCACTCACGTTATGACCCCTACAAGCGGTGCATTGAGGCGGAACATCAAAAACATTGATGTCTCTTGTTTTATTTAACATTTTTATTACACATTTACATTTAATAAAAATCATTTGACCAAATTTTCATAAAAGTACTACAATGTGAATAATTAAATTAACATCAAAAAATGTGCAGCTTTTTTTAAAAAAAAAAAAATAGTAAAAAAAAAAAAAATAATAAGTGAAAGTATACATTAAAATGGGGTTTTCCTACTTCAAGCAAACATTCTGCCGTATTCATAAAACAATTTTTCTTTATTTATAAAAGATTTATTAGACAAATTTCCATACAAAATTCAATAAATATACCTTCAATAGATTGAAAAATTTTTATGAATGCGGCAGATTATCTTTAAAAAAATTAAGTGAAATTTTTATCTTAAAAAAAAAAAACTTTTCAGTTGCAACTAGTAGGGTGGAAAATATTAGCAAAATCAATTTCGATAATATTTGAAATCGTAAAAGAGATTTAATTTTTTTTCATACAGAAAAAAGAAATATACAATTTTTCCTTTTTAGCTTCTTGGCACATTGATTTTACTAAACAAAAGCTCAATCGTGCGTTACTAACGATTACGTTTCATTTTATAACAATATTCGCTTCGGAAAGGATTTCTTTGATTTTATTTAGATTTTGCTTCATTCCGAAGCAGCAAATAAACCAAACATTTTACGTTATTTTTATTTCGAAATTCTGCTTTTTCTTGTTGCCATAAAGTGCGCTGTGGTTTTCTCATCAAAAGCTGACATTATCTGCCAGCATATGTTGTGAATTTTAATAAACCCATCATCAGTTTATTATAAATGGAGCTGCTAGGGATACGTGAAAAACGCAAGGCAAAACACCAAATTGAGCTGACGTTAGAAAGAAGGTTCATTCCTTTGTAGACGAAAAATAGAGGAGGTTGGCAGGAAAAAAAATTAGAAACAAGTTGTACCGCAAAATTATATTAAAAATTCATGGTTGTTTATTTTTATTTTACCTTTTTTTATTTCAAACAGTATATGAAGCCACTAATATAGAGACGTGGCTCTAATGCATGCTCGCCATCAGCACACAGTGTTTCTTTTATTTTCTCACAATCATGCCAAAATCCCACTACCTTGTTTAATATTATTGCACGAGTGTACATACGGTTACTTAGGTTGCCATTAACATTAAACGTGCTGGCTGAAATCCCTCCGCCCACCCTTCCCCATTCATTTTATATTTACCTTTTGGTTTCGTTTGGCCTTAAATCGTTTGAAAATCTAACATTGGCTGCGAACAGATTTCAACAGCTAAATTATATGTATAAAAATTGTGCTTCGAATCACGAATATAAGCGTATTATTATTTTCATTTTTATTTCATTGTGATTTTCGTTTATTAAGATCGTAACTGAATGTTTAAATGTTTTAATTTATTTAGCATAATTTTTTATTTGCATAAATAATTTTTAAAATAGATTCACAGAAGGCCAATTCGACAAGAAGAAACTCACTTTTACCATTGTTAATTTTAAATAATTTTTAAACTCAGGATGTGCTCTATTTGTGGGTATTGCAAGGAGTGTGCCGAGTCAGCAATTTATATGAAAACAAATGCGCCGCATACTGGCGACCATTCAACTCATTTGAGTTGCAATTTTCTGATGGAAATATGTACAATATTCCATTACCTTGTACTAAGATGTCATATTCCTCATAATTCTAGGGAATATATGCATCCGCAACCCTCAAAAACCTAATTTTACAAGGGAAGGTTTTTGTTCATTCTTTACATACAAAAATCTGTACATTTTAATAAGGTTTTTACTGTATTTTTGCCAGAAAAATGTAAATACTTCAGTTATAGAATAGTTGCCTCTAATTATTTTAGATTAACTTCATTTGTTGAAATACTTTTAAGTAAAATCTCGATTTTTTTTCAGTTATTTTTTAACCTTTTTTATTTTAACAACAATCTATGTATTAAATTTCAAGCTCAAAGGTTCGTCCTTATGTTTATTTTTTATATACTACGATATTTCGTTAAACATCGGTTAACATTTCCTGTTGAAATTTTCTGAAGATGTTAACCGATCGTTAACGAAATATCGAAGTATATAAAAAATAAACATAAGAACGAACCTTGCAATTTAGTATATAGATTGTTGGTAAAATCTCAATATATTCTCTATAAAAATTTTTTTTATTATATTTTAAAGTGCTGTGATGTTAGATAAATAAATAAATAATAATAATAATAATAATAATCTGTACATTTATACGTGTAAATTGTTTTCAATGTAAAATCATTACGATATAAATCACAGCTCTGCTATATGGTGAGATGAAGCGACTCATCGAAAAATATAAATTTTTATCACTAACAACAGAAATGATAATCATGACGCTTACGATTTTTTGCCTATTATGCCTCATTATTGTCGTTTTATTTTATGGTAAATTTTATTTAATGTAGCCGCTCTACATCAGTTTCGATAACTCGGTGGTAACCGAACGAACATTTTTGCCGGCAAATAAGCGTTTATTTCTTAACATTTTTGCGGTCTAATTATTCCCCAGAATATGGTTTATGCATCCCAGAATTGCATGGTGTATCTCTCTAAACCAGTTTATCCAAAAATCAAGGCTAATATTTACAATGAACCAACCATTATTTCTCACAAATCTTTTCTCTGAAGTTAATTCAAAAAATATTCTATCGAATAATAATAGCCTAGCGTCAGTCTTCCATCATCCTGACACATGCACCATCCAATCCCTGCTTCACTAGATTTAAGTTCTAATTTTAAGTAAGTTTCCAATCAATGTGTTGGAAAAAGTCAAAGCATACTATGATAGTAACACTTTTGTGATACCTGCTGTAGGCTTATTAATGAAACAGCAGCTCCTAAAAGTTAGATAGATCTAAGACAGTGGAGAATTTAATACTGAATACAATAGAGAACTTATGGAGAAGTTTCGCTGTAGCCTTCTGTATATATTATACAGCACTCATAAGTTAGATATAAGTTAGTGTTTGCACTAATGAGAATTAAGACTGATGCAATTGAACCTATGCAATTGATGCAATTGAACATGTTAAGTCACTTTTAGCTTGGGAAGATTTAAATCAAATGTCAATAAACACTACTCCCTCTATCCTCCTTCCCCTAATTCCCTAATTTCCTAGTTCCAGCAAAATGCATCGCATGTGTAGAGGTCATCCCCTGAGTGCCGGTCCAAGACAAAAAAAAAAAAAAACACAATCGTTTGTAAATCAATACATTTAGTCCAGCATTTTTCCAATTTTTTTTTTTATTCCTTTCATATAACAGATGCATTAAATGTTACGGCGAGGCGAAATTCAAAAAATCACTGAGCTAACATTACTGTAGCAGTTAAATTAAAAACTTCTCTTCATTATAATTATGTTTTTATGTATTTGTATGTTACTTTAAGAAGATTTACATTAAAAATTGTGAAATTTTAATTGAACTCTTATATGAATTTGTTTTATTTTGATCTCCGTCTTGATAATTTGACCTCTTGTTAATAACTATTCTTGATTATTTCAAGTTTTTATTTAGTTCCATGAATTTCAAATTATCGAAAGACGACTGTACATAAATATTGTATTCGATAATAAATAAATTTAATTAATGTAGGGTATGATTGATGACTTATATATTAATTCAACAGCATATTAAGTATACGCTATGGGTGCCATTATTATGCTGTACACATGAGTATTTTGTTAGTTTTATTTATGGAGTTTTCATTTTTGTTTTTATTATTAAATAACGTTACCAATTTAGAGCCCGTTTTAGAAAACACAATTCATAGAATTATTTATAGTCATTTTTATTTTTTATTATTATCGATTGCTTTACGACGACTTTTTTTAACAAAATTTCCTTTTCTTTCTTGCAGGAATACCAGCATAGTTGTCAAATTCTTATATCCAGGTAAAACTTATTTTTTTCTATATTTTTTATATTTTATATATTTTATATTTTGGTCAGTTATTGAAACTACAAAACAGTAAATAGCCCTTTATTTACTGATATTTGTGTGTGTCACAGAATTTTTTCATATCAATTATTTGTTTCTATCCAGTTTAATTTTAAAATTTTTCTGAAATAAAATAGTCTAAAAATTTTCTTTTTTCTTTGGCAATATAGTAAAATAATTTTCAAATAATATGCTTTGAATCCTTTCGCCTGTCAAATATCCTCGAAATTATATTTATCCCTTCAAGAAGTTTTGTTTTTCTGAAGCAGCAATAATAGAAATAGCTTATGAAATTCTTAAAACCATTTAAGCATTTATTTATCATGAAACGTATGATTTTTCTGACTGCCTTCAGTCTAGACTTTAACCCTGATAGACAAACAGTCAAGCAAACACACAAATAAACACCTTTATACAAACACAAATGCAAACGTATGAATGTACTCAGCCGTACACTAAAATACCTGTCGCTTGACATTGAAGAAAATGCAACATTCTTTGCGAAATAGCGAAGATGTCAAGCAAAAGCAGACATAAAGACAATGAAAGAAAGAAAAACGAGTGAAACTGCAATGTCAAGTTTAATGCAAAATTAATGGTTTTTCAACAACTGCAGTTAACATTTATTTATGAATTTAACTGGTAGAAACAGACATTTAATTCCAAATATTGTACAATGAAATGATGTTGTAAAAACCGTATAATTATAATTATACACTTCCAGCCTGTCACAGTTATTTTATACAAAAAGACAAAATTATTTATTTACAAAATTAAACCCATTAAAAAAACCAGTAAAAGTCCCAACAGTGTGGGTCCAATAGCAGCCAAGATCTACAATATTTTTTTTTTTTAATATTTCTTGGGTTTAAAATTTGCATTAGTTACCATATGTTTTGCTCGTATATTTCCCCAACCCATAGCGAAACAATTTGCTGAACTACTCACAGGTAACAGAAATGTCAGACACGATGCCCATGTTATGGGGTACAAAAAAGGTGTAGCGGGATTCTCAGCCGCAGCCTTAAGGCCCATATTTAACATAACATCGGCCACCAGATTATTAGAGGCCATGGCAGTAAAAACTGTCGTCAGCGCAATAAAGCCCAGTTGCTTAGCGATGGGATTTTCGACGAACAACAAACCGTCTCCAATAAAGACATGAAGATGGGTAATTTTTATGAGCATGCCAAATGCCACACTGCTGCCGTGTACCAAAAAAGTTCTCCAGGGTGTGAATTTATGAATCGCTGCCCATGGTAAAATACTGGGTGTAGTTTTATATTCCTTGGGTGCTGTGAAATTAAAGAAATTCAAAGATTTAAAAGTTGTATTTATAAAAAATTGTTGTGATTCAGTTACTCGGCCTTTTTTTTTTATTATTGTTGAATATAATTAATTATAATTAATATAGCCAGCTTACAAAATTAAAAAAAAAAAGTGATCGTCATATTATAACTCGAGAACCATTCAACCGATTTACGAAGCAATGCATACCTTGGCATTGAGCTACACTAGCGTGTCATGCAATAAAAATTAATGAAGTCACGATACTGAAAAAGAAATATCGGCGATACCGATACACATATTGAGTTTGAATTCAAGTTAAAATGAACCAAACTCAAGTGGAGTAATTTTTTTTTATTGTACAAAATTACAGTGTAATAATCTGGTAGTAAAAACTGATATTAAAGATGTAAAACCACGAATTGAATTGAAGTTCATGAAAAATTAAAAAAGCTTAAATTTCATTACTTTCACTTCACAATCTTATTATTGTTTTGATTTTATGCTCTGCTTTCTCGTAGTTGTTATGCCAAATATAGGTATTGAAAATAAAATCTTTTGTTAAAAAAAAAAAAAACTAAAAAAAAGTGTTATAAAATAACGCCGATACCGATATATCGGCAAACTTAATGTATTACCGATTTATCTGTCGGTATTGGTATTGGTTAACCTCCTAATAAAAATGGTAGCGAATACGAACCCTGCATTATTATTTCCTATATGTACGTAGTTTATTAGTATGTACATTTTAATTTGTCAATTGGTAAATTGTTGCCATTTACAACAGACCCATTAAATATATTCACCTGTGCAACGAAAATAATTAAGGAAATCCAAGTGCCTGGGCAAGACGAAATAGAAAAAGCAAAGCATCATGGCATTGGCGGAGTATTTAATAACTCTGAAAAGGACAAGAGAACATTTTTTTTTAATTTATGAATTTTTTTTTAACATGCTCAATTTTAAGCACTGCATATCCTCATAGAAAATGCAAGAAGTCTTATCTAAAATTTTAAAAATTTTACAGGAGATGCAAAAAAAATTTGTGTAATTAAAAAATATATTGCAAATTATTACAAAATTTTGCAAGAGAAGAAAAAAGGAGGAAAAAATTTATTTTTGAAAATAATTGGAATTTTGCGCTGTGACTTAGTTGGACTTAACAGATCAGAACTTATTAGTTAATGTTGTATTTTTAAAATACAAAATAAAGGCTTTTGCATTTTCTGTGACGATACATTTATTATTATATATTTACGATGGATCACAATCATAATCAAATAATCACAATAAGCACCAAACATCTCAAGGTGTCTCTGTCTATTTCCTTAACACTTGTTCAGGGCGTATTTATTGCAATAAATTGAACTTTTACTTACTTATATGACCATAAACCATGGCCTAATTTATACATTAAGTTATAATGTATAATTATTTCTAATGTCTAAAATAAATAAACAGCGTCGACTTCAAAGCTCAAAAAACACAATGATGCACGTTTACGCATCGGTGCATGCCCGATCATGCACCGCCATCTGTATTTATTGGTGGTATAAACAGTGAGGAATCCGAAGTTCTTGATGTTCTCGGCATGGAAATTCAGGGTGATATTCCATGGACTGAGCACATTTTTCAGGTCTCTGAAAAAGCCTTCAAGAGCCTCGCCTTATTAAGATGGTCTAAGATACGAGTATACTTCACACCATCTGATCTCCTTACTATTTATATCTTACTATTTATTCGCCCAGAAAATGGAATACAACTCTCATGTATGGTCCGGTGTTTCAAAGACTACAAAGACTATTTTTAAGTTAGTGGACTGTATACAGGAGAGGGCAAAGAAACTCATTGCAGACGGTAAAGTAGCCAACTCTATTAACTTTTTTGAGCATCGTCTTAAAGTGGAGTGCATTTCGTTGGTCTATTGTTCCTAGAAAGTGTTCCAATCAAATCAGGAAACTTGTTCCCGAAATCCGGTAATGCGTCCGATTTGGCAACGCATTACAGAGAAAATTGGTTTTTGGGCCAACAGCACGTATGTGGAATAGACTACACGCGGATGTCTTTCCTGTCACTTTTGGCGTGCGAAAATTCAAATCGAATGTGCACGAATACTTCTCCATCTACCGTTTTCCCCAAAACCATATATTTCCAACTTCCAACTACAATGCAACGCATATGTAGGGGTCATCTCCTGAGTGCCGGTCCAAGAAAAAAAAAACAAGTAAATACTTACTTATTGTCTACTTTTGGGCCCACAATGGAGCATACTACTACACCAACAACAGAGCCGAAGAATAGTGCTGCAACCAAAAACATGTGCACATTAAAGGGCGGCAAATCATTTGCTACAACCTCCAAAGCGGCTTTTGAAGCCTCCTTATCAATAGTAAACTGTTGCGAAGATGAACTCGTCGAGCGTAGGAAGCCCAAGAAAATAATTTCCAAATAAAAGATGGTAAATATCAGGAGTAACAAAGACACAGGCAAGGAAAACATGAGATATTTTAATTGAAGGCCATCATTCATTTGGGAAAGAGATGGTTCGCTGAAACAAAAAGAAAAATTATTCCAAATTAATTTCAACGCAAAGAGGTACGCCACAGAATTCCATCATGTAACAATAAAAAATAATAATTTTCCAAAACTCACGTGTTTATCAAATGTCTTAAAGACAAACCACTATCTGAAGACAAGGCCATTGTAATGCTGCCAATATTGACGGCATAAGCAACTCCTGTATAAAAAGCAATCGCCACTTTAGACGGATAAGGCTCTTCATCGTCCTTCAGAATAGCCTCATCGTTTATGGCCTTGCAAACATTCATGTCATTCAAATGTTGCAATAAAACTTTAACGGTGGGCATCATAAGGGCACAAACAAAAGAGGCTGGCAGGAAGGCAGTGAGGGTGTAGGAAAATACCATCAATATTAAGAGTATTCTGAAAACCAATTGTTACAACATCTGTACCGATTGTCAATATTGTAGTGATTATACAAACTTTCGAGGATCGCAGCTCATGTGATTGAGTATGAAAAATGATTTCAGTTTGACAATGTTGCAATGCTGGAAAGTGACTGCAATGAAATTGCACAACAAAAACAACATGTTCGATTCTCTGGCAAAGCAACTGCAAATATCATTGGAATCCTGAAAATAAAAAAAAAAATTAAATATGCGTAAGTTAAATAAAATAGTTTATCTACTGATTGGTTTAAATGAGATATTTTCAAACAAAATTTTTCTTTCGATTAGAGAAACAGGCAATAAATAACAAACCTTGCTTAATTAAATTTTGAAGCATTTTATTTAGATTTGATTTTATTTTTATTTCATCGAATTTTGTAGTGTTGTTCACGTTAAGAATTAATATTGAAGCATTAAAGAAGGATCAATATTGGCATATTTAATGGCTTGCAACCGGTGTTGTTCAGTAGCCTGTTGCTAAAAAAAAAAAGTTAAGCAGGTAATGCAGATCGAAACTGCATTAACTGCAGTTGCAAAATTCCACTAATTTCTAGTATTTTTTGGCAATCACAAATTTGTGTTTGCCGTCTGACAACGCAACTGAAATCACTAATAGTGATATTCTTGAAAAGTGCTTTGCACTTTTCGCATTATTTATTAATTTTTTATTTTAAAATTTTATTTTATTTTATTTGTTCTCCCTTAAGGTGGGGTAAAAATTGGATTTATAGCGTAACAATAATTGCATATGTTCTGTGAAATGGGACAAGAAGTTTTAGTTAAATAGAAAACACTACTAAATTTATTAATAGCCCGCCACTTTAGGAGGCAGTCCTCTGGGCAATCAATCATTAATCATGCCTTTGTTTACGTTAAATTTTATGTATTTAATTTTTTAGCAACATTGAAATTACTCACCATCACACCAATTAAGGGTATAGCTATTATGGGGAGTATAGCTGTTGCTGCCACAGGTGCCGCTTCTACCAAGTACCAGATAAAGGCCCACAAGAGAATGAATATTGAACGCCATTGCTAATAAAATAAACATAATTTTCGATTTGAAAACGTCTTGTAAGAACAATCGAAGTAAGAAGGTTTTTTTTATTTTATTTTTAATTGTTATTAATTAAAAACATATTTCATTAATTAAAGAAAGTTTAAAGATCCGCCTTTGTAAATGCGTCCTGAAAACTGAAATATGTGTTGCGTTTTTCAATAAAAATAATTGAGAGAAATTTTTCTTTGCGTTCAGCGAAACAGTCTGTCAATTTTAAAATTAGTGCAGTGAGCGAGTAAATTTTTATGCGTCCTTGACTTTGTCTGCAATCACGTTATTATTTAATTGAGGCTTTCACAATCTTTAGAAAAATGTCAGCTAGAAGTGGACAAGTCCTCCTCTATTTTATGCAACCCCAAACTACCAAAATCTTAAAACACATAAACTTTGATAATTATACCCATGAATGAAAGGATCTTTAACTGTCCACACTTTTTTAACTAAACAAATTCATGGCTCAAGTGACACGTTGTCTCTTGCTGAAGTGAATTCCCTGGGAATTGCAGAAACATTGTTGCAAGTAAAAATTTATAACAACAATTCCAACAAATACTCAGTAGAATTATTGCATGGGGAAGAGCTGCAAAATGTCATTTATTAATCATAATTACCAAACCCGGTTCCAAAAATGCCATGGGCAGCAGAGCTAAAGGTGAAAGCAGAAAGAAAAATCCATTCCAATGGATTCGATAGCATGTCTTAAGGCGCTCACTGACGCTATTTTAGAGAAAAATAAAAGTATTCATTTTGTAAATATTTTTTCTTCAAGATTTAATTCACCCCATTTTAACAGGCCTTGTAAACGCTTTGAATTTCTTTTCTCAAATCTTAATATACGAATATCAATGTATTTATAAATATATTTTTTTTTATAAATAAATCCGTCAGAAATTCTAAATTTTTAATTTTGTTAAAACAGTTATTGACAAATATTTCACGGAGTTGAAAATAAATGATAAAAAAACAAAAAAAAATTTGCAGGGTTTCTGACGAAATGTAAAGACTCGGTTCACAAATGTTATATTCCTTGAATACCTTAAATCCAAAGGTAGCTCTTGTTAAAATGGGCACATAAAAATAAATTTCAGAATGCCTGGGGATTGAACCCACGTTATTCTGGTTGTAGAGTCAACGTAGTAACTACTCAGTCAACAGCATTTCCAGGCGTACAGGCCCGTTAAAATTTATTATAAATATTTGTCGTCTTCGGTAGCAACATCACCTGGCGACTCTGCCTTTTCTGGCAGTTTGAAGAGCTCGAATTTTTAACTTTGTCTTCGAAAACTAATTTTGACTATTACACAGCAACAATTAAGACAAAAATTAAGTGCTTAAAAGTTTATTTCTGTATTCATCGTCATATGGTTATTATTAAACGAAATCATCTAAAAAATTATTAGGTTCATCATAAGAACATGACAATGGTTTACACGTAGGGCAAGCAAATCCGTGGCTTCAAAAAGCCTGTGAATTTTTCAAAAAATCACCACGCTTTAAAACGTTATCTTTTTAAAAAGAACCTTTCTAGAAATGTATCGTTTTTGAAAAGTTCTTTTCAAAACAAGTGCCTCTTCAAAAAGTACCTTTTCCAAAATTGGAACTTTTTCAAAAAAGTACCTTTTCCGAAAATAAAATAACTTTTCCAAAAAATGCTTCTTCAATTACCTGTTCAAGAAATACCTTTCCAAAAAAGTGCATTTTTCAAAATTAGTTTTTTTTTTATAGTTAAACAAAGTACCCCCTGAAAACAATACCTTGTTAAAATGGGCTTTGTGTAAAATATTACTTATTGATAAAGGCAACTTTTAGAAAAATTACCATTACTAAACTGTTCTTTAAAAAACAAGACAATTTTCCAATTGTTTTCATTTAAATTCTTCAGTATAATTTTTTTCATTTGGTGCTGCTTTGTTGAGCACAATTTCCTAAATGCACTTCCGACTAATCTTTAACATCCGTCACTGTTTTTTTTTTTTATTTCATTTTCTTCTATTGACCATATGTAAACTGAAATAGTCAACATGTTTTCTGCGAAAGCCAAAATGCAAGGGTAGCATAGATTTTTATTTTGTTTAAATTTTTCCTTTTTGTACATCTTTAGTGTACTTTTAACAGATGTCAAAGTCGGTGTCCCATTTTTAAGGAAAATCTAAAAAGATAAAAAGTTTAGAATGTGTAGAAAGTGCATGGAAGGGAGATAGATGGAAGAACAAAAGCTTTTTGTCTATGTCATGCTCTCTAGGGATTTTTATTAAAAAGAAGAAAAACAATATTTATTTGCTTAAATTGCAATTTAATGCAGAATTATGCATATGCTTTCTGTTTGAAATTCATATGCGTACGAGTAGTTTAGTGTCGAAGATAAATGAGGGAGAAATTGTGAAATTACAGTTTTGTATAAAAAATTACTTTTCAAAAGAAAAATTATATAAAACTATTCCTGTTACTGCTCAGTAAAATGATTGTGGAAGCAAATGACAGTTTGAATTCTCTTAACTTTTCATGGTTCATTTACAGAGTATTTGTTAAGCCAAATTAGAATAAAAAAGGAAAGTATTTATGAATACAAGCTGTGACTAACTCTTCTGCTGACTATCGTGCTTGAAGCCGAATTTTTTATTTTTTCTTGAAGCACTTCAATTCTCTTTCAAAATTTACCCATCGTTAATAGCCCGTTTCGTCAATTTTCAAAATAATTATATGAAACCAACAATAACTCGAAAAATGCCAGTGAAAGTTTTCGATCCCAGCAATTCTGTACAAACTGAAAGAAAATTAGAAATGTAAAGTAGTCTAATAGAACACTGCTCTATTTAGAAAAACATCAAGAAAGAAAATTAACAAAACTCGATCACCATCAGGAACAGATACTACTTTTCTAATCCAAACGCTAGTAGCATCTCAGCACAGTCAGATTAAAATCTTCATTATTAATTTTAACTGCGCTGAAGCTGGGAATTTCTACTTGAAACCATATACTAGATCTAAAATAATAAAGTGCATTCACTTATTGGCATATATACGGACCGTTTTATATTACACTTATTAGGCCACTTAAAAAGAGACTCCTAAAATTATGCAGTACTGCTTTTTTGTCTCTTAACCGACACGGTCTTGTACAAAATTTTTATATTCAGTTTTCCCCATATTACACTTATCAATGTCCTTTTTAACTCTAATCCTTTTATGCTTGTTTATGTGTCAATGTAATTCAACCAAAAAAGCACACAATCACATGTGAAATATTTCCTTAAGTAGCCATACGTAAATAGTTTTCTTAAGAATCGTTTCGAAGCGATTTATGGTTGCTAAGTAAAATAAATCTTATGGCATATAACAAAAAAAGAAATGCATTCTTAGCAATATTTACTGCTTTTATTAATGCAAAGTAAAAGAAAAAAAATATATAATATTTTCTTCGTTTTAAGGAGAGACTTTAAATTTACATGAATTATTTTAACAAATACAGGGCGTGCACTGCTTCCTCATGACCAGTGACTGCTTGGCATTGTTGGCGTTGTGCCAGCAAAAATTCTTTGATTCATTTGCATTTAAATTATGATTGAAAAATTCATCAGTAAAACGATATTAAATTAATGAAAGTTTTGTTTCTTTGGACTAGGGCTCAGCAATGCATTGCACAAGTCGAACAATAAATGTTGTTTAATTATTTTACAAGTCCTGCGGATTAAGAAACTGCTCATGCTTAACTCTGGATGAATACTCTTCGTCGAATCGACGAACATCATTTACATTTAAAATTAAAAAAAAAAAAAAACAATAAAAATTTCCTGAAGATGTTAACCGAACGTTAACGAAATATCGAGATTATATAAAAATAGGAAATAAAAAACCTTAAAGCTTGATAAAATAGATTGTTCAAATAAAACGAAAAAAGTTTAAATTCGTATCGAAAAAAATTTTTATCTTTATATGTAATTTTTTTCTTTAATTTTTAAAAAAATATTTAAATAAAAAAATTTTTTTTCTTTTTTTTACTTTAAAAATCGTTCGGAAGAAATTTTTTTTTATATTTCGTCAATTCGACGAAGAGTAACTTTAATGTACTAAAATGAAGAGTAACCATACAGGGTTAAAGGTAGTTGGTTGGTCTTCCCTCTACACCAGACTATCAATTGCATGTTCTCGGCTACGCTTTTAGCATTGGGGAACAGTTTATTTTCACAACATCAGCAGACGAGAATTATCAAGCAAAATTTTTTTTTGTTATGAATACGAAAGTTAATTTTTAGACTGACTGTGAATCAAAAATACTTTTATTAATATATATTTAATAGTTAAAATTGCATACATATGCATATGTATGCGATAGATTAGTTAAATTTTGTAATTTTTAAATAGGCTAATAATTTACATCTACTGATAATCACACCGGGTGGACAAAATACGAAGAACACTGATGATGAAAGTCGAGCAGCTTTCAAAAACGGCATGCTGTTCCCTTCTGTTTGTCAGTGTGATTAACAATTTTTGTTTTTTACTATATAAAGATCACATGTAATTTTCATTGTTATATATAATATAAAAATATAATTTTAATAATTGTCAGCCTATTTAAAAATTACAAAACTTTTATTAATATTTAGTAAAAATTTTGCATTAAAAATAGAATATTAAATTGAATATTAAATGTTTATATATTTTCTTAAATCTTACAACTGCTCTGCGTATGTCATCTGTTATGTTGTCATTATTTTGTTTATTTTTAATGTTGCTTGAACAAATGTCTGTCAACTTTTCATTCAGTTTTCAATCTTGCATTTCTATAACAAAAATACCATTTTTTTTTTAATTTCGCACAATTTTACTAAATCGAAATATATTTTAGACGGCATATTTGCAAATTTATTTGCATATATTTACAAGTTCAAAAATACATGTGAACGACTACAAATGTCAACACACAGTTATTGCACCCACAGCCATGGGTATTAAAAAAGCGCATACACTTATTCAGGCTTGTATTTATTTTGAGAAAACCAACTCATGCTCTTGAGTTTAATCATACACTGTGAGTATGAGAGAGAGAGAGATAGAGAGAGGGACAGAGAGAGGGAGTTCATTGTAATTGTTGTCATTGCTGTTATGTACACACAATTTGCCACTAATTACTACCATAAGCGCATAAGCACATGCACACGGATATACCCACCCAGCATTTTGAAGATTGTTTAACGAGAGCGATCATATCACGAGATTTTTTTTAATCGTCATGACGGAGGATGACTGTTGGATGAGAGAATCGTCGTTTACGTACTTTAGCGAGTTTTGAAAGGTTAGTAATTGGCAAAAATCGTCTTCGGCGCTTCCAGATGGCACTTTATGCCATCCAAAATATACAGATGCTGATGAGATAAGGCGGAGACTATGCAGGGTGAGCAGACTTGGCCGAACTATAACAAGCAGAGGACTTACTTACTTACTTTGCACTGGCCACTGGCATTTGGCACGCCGAACACCCTGACAGAGGTGGGAATACGTTAAATAGGATGTGTGGTGAGGACGATAGTGAGGACTCAGTTTTCCATTTATGGTGCGAGTGCCCGGCCTTGTGCAGGCGCAGACAGAGAACGCTGGGAGTCTCGTTCTTTGCTGTGACCGGCTGGATATAAATGCTGAGTGCTACAGTCCACATCAGTTACTTCCTTTTGTGTGTTGTGAGTTTTGTGGTATCAAAACAGCACTTGGAGCTAATTTAGTCGTCTCTTTGATGATTGTGTGGCTGCTGTTGTTTCCCCCGTTATACATCACGAACGATTAATTTAATCCCCGCTCAGACAGCGGATGAGCCTTCCACCATTGAAAATGCTGGCTGGTAAGTTGCTTTCAGTGAGCATGGATGTATGTGTGCTTGTTTATGTGTTGACATTTAGTTGTCATGGCACATGCAACTAAAGTTTCCATATTTATTTAGAATAGAATGTGCATTAATTGTTATGCACTCTAACACAAGCATAAAATTAATTCACTCTTATGTATGTGTGTGTAAGGGCGCAATTGTTGGCCTCAGCATACATGTTCATATAGGCGTATGTATGTGTGTGAGCGTTCAGTTTGTAAAAATAATTTGCAACATCACTTGTTATTTGTTTAAACTCTTGTTTTGTTCCATTTCGGCATGTCGATCCTGCTGTTGTTTTAAATGTTTTACGATGTTCGTATACATTTGTCGCCTGCCCGCTTGACTGTATAATGGAATGCATTCTTAATTTTCCACAGCAATTACTGGGTAAAATTTGTGTGAGTGAGTATTTGTGCAAAGATGTCTTTTTAAGCAGGCTCTACAGCTGAGTAGATAGAAAATTAAAACGTATAATCAATTAGCAAAGCGACTAACAGGTGTTCTTAAGGGCTCAGGTAAGATAGTTATCGCTGTCTTCCTGAGAATTCTAAATTTGTTTTTAATTTTATGTTTTAGTTTTTTACTCTGATACAGTTTACTGTCCAAAATTTTCACTGCAGTATCAAACTCCATTTGTATTCGTAAATTTTTTTTTTATATGAAAAATACGAAATTCTTTCATATTTGTAATATTTATTATCTATGGTTGATATACTAGTTGACATTTAGCCTTTTAGAAACAGAAATCTCTGGCGCGTTCAGAAGACGTAGCTGTCGCGCAATCATTTATTTCAGAAGTGCTTATTTGAGTACTTTCTTTATCCGTCATAAATTGTTTTCGCTGCACGAAGTCAAGACATTGTATTCAGCCTAAACAGTATTTTTATATGAAATTAAATATGAAATATTCTGTAAATTCCCAAAGTCTTCTTCACAAAATGCTGAAAACAAATAATAATTATAATTATATTATTAATTGACCTTTTTTATTATATTTTTTCATATATATTTATTAAGCCTGAGGTCTTTTTTTAGGAAATTATTCCTATTATTCCTGATGATGTTAACAAGCTGTTAACGAAATATCGAATAATAAAAAACAAAATAAGATAAAAAAAATAATAAAAAAAAAAAATAAATAAATAAAAAAAAAAAAAGACCTCAGGCTTAATAAATATATATCAAAAAAAAAATAATAATTATATTTAAAAAGGTTATAAAGAATTGAAATCATATAGAACATTCTATTTCACCCTGTATTTATTATTGTCAAATTCAATTCAATAGTTTTATTCGAAAAAGCTTTTCTTTCATTAGTAATATTATTTAGATCAGCCTACAATAAGTGAATTTGGCAAAATTCTTGCCTTTAGTGCGCACCCCTGGTGTATTTTAATGAACCCGCCTTATTAAGGGAATACAATTCATTCATTTTTTTCTTTTTTTGTTATTTTCTATTGAGAATTTTTGCAAAAGAAAAATAATACTAAAAGAAATTTCTAAGGGCTTTTATTTATCATATATAATGAAAATTATATGCGAAAATATTAAATATGTTGCATAATTTGCGGCATATAAAGAAGTAAACTTGTATTGTATTCTCGTTGTGATGTTGGCGTTTGCCGGTAAAAGCTTTACAAAACATATGCATTTGTGACATACATATAAAATACGTATAAAACGCCTTTTTCCATTTTCAGTTAAGGTCACTCAGCCAAAATAATTGGGTAGTGTAGGCAGTAGTATTTTTTGTTATAGAAAAAAAAATAACTATAAAAACATAAAAAAACCACGAAAGCAACACACAAAGTACATTTTTATGAAAACAATATTTTCCGGAAGCTGTAATATTTACGGCTGTTTCGTTTGAATGTTGCCTATCGCCACACTTGTTATAAAGGTCAACGGAATAAACAGCATATTTTTAAGAGTTTTTTTCCTTTCTTGGTTTTTCCTTTTTTATTGGTTTATTTTTCATTGCGTTGTTTTCACAAATATTAAAGTTTAGCATTTCATTTGTGTGTCCTGAGGGTGTTTTGCAAATTAAATTTTCGTTGTTGGTTGTTTGGTATGGCACTGTTTATTTAATGAAAATGTTTGATGATCGCTTTGTAGGGCGTTAAAGGTATTTACGGTATGGAATATTTGAAAAAGTATTTTCAAAGGATTTTGCTTGAAATAAATTGTAAAATATATGAAATTTTGAAAAAAAAAAAAATTTTATGGGTCGTAATATGGGAGCCTCAGTCTTCGTGGGTTATGAAGGGATCCGCATATCCGCCATCTTATGTGAACCCTCTCGTTCTATTAAAACTGTCATCGTTGAAATCTGCAGACGCATGTTAAATATTAAATTTTTGATGAAACTATTGGCTGGTAGTTTAGACTCTGAAAATCTTATTATTATAATAAATTTCAACATACGCCCACGATGTGTCACCGTAACAAAATGGCCAATGTCTGTCGATTTTGTGAAATTGACACTGAGAGATTTGAGCACTTTGTCAGCAACTATTATGCACTCGGCAGACATTGCGGTGTCCCCACACAAGCTGTAGAATACCAGACCCGCAAAACCTGCTTGCATTCGTTAAAAGCCTGAGCATGGGGGTCTAATATGATGGGCTTTGCACAATAGATTTTTTTGATGGCGGTGTTTCGGGCCCATTAATAATAATACCACTACGATTTATGAGAAACTGTTAAATACTCTTCCTCAACCCTGCAACCCATTTTGTAGAATATATGATCATTTCTATATACTGTACTGTAAGGCTCATGCACTAGACTACGGAGGTTCACAAAACGTGCATGAAAAGCAGAGTGGTGTAGAGTTTATTTGTTTAACATTACTAACATATTCCAATATTCAATAGTTTTGCTTTTCGTGTCATCCAATTGACTTCATGCCATTCAGAATTTGTTTCCTCTATACAACTTCATTAAAACTTTCTCTTCAACAACAGAAATTATTTCATATTTAATTTTATTCTTGTGACTTAATATGTTCGGTTTTTTTCTTTCTATCTTTCAAATTGATTGTCATAAGCAGCTAATTAAGGAATATGACAAAATGAAGGAAACGGAAACGAAACCGAAAACTACGTGTATGGAACTAACAAAAAAAAAACTTTGCCCAAACAATCCAAAACGTAGAAAGGAAGTAGTGAGGGGAAAACTTATACACAAAATTACAGGAGAACGATGTTAAAATGACTGGCATGTCCTGAATAATCGCCAAAACGACAATTTTTTTAATAAAGTAATTAAATTTAGCACAATGTACTCGTACAAGACGAGTATCTAAATTCGTGAAGGAAACACAATGAATGATTACGAGTACAACACACGTTTGTTATAATTGAAATGTTTAATAAACGTGAAGGATTTGCAAAGTTCATGAATATCAATGACGTTGTGGGGTAAAACATTCTCCTATTAAATCAATGAAAAAAGCATGTGTTAGCGGAGGAATAAATTTATGTCTTTAGAGTTGGGCTAAATTTTAGAATAATTTCGTTAATTCAATGAAAAATTTATTTAAAAAAATTATTTTATTGTATTGTGGTTTGCTGCGCAGTAAATTCATTATTCCACTCTAAAACCACATTAATTTATTTAACTTTTAGGTTCAGTTGTAGCTACGACTCATTTGTTGTATTTGTTTTATTCATTTGTAGCTTTTCTTTTTTTTTATTTTCCAAAATACTCGACTGTAGTTTATCAAACTGACTGTTCGTTTTTAGGCCTTATTACCATAAAATGTCTATAATTTTATGCAAAATGCACAGAGCACACACTATTAAGCTCATTTGGCAACTAAAGCCTACAGCGAAATGTACAACTAACGGGCAATCGTGTTTACAATATGCTGCACATTTAATTTACATTTTTAATTACATTTGGGACCATACACATGCATGCCAGGGACGGACAGACAATCATAACAAAGATATACAAATTAGTTAGACATGATTTTGGCCAAAGGTGGAAAATTACTGTGAGGTCGTGAAAGCCTAAAAGGCATAAATGATGACATTGTTTAGTTATAATAAAGAGCGTTAAATAAAGAATGCAGAAGAAAATAAAATTAGCAGCCTTACAGTAGGCAATATATTTGACATTTATTTGAGTAAAATTAGTAGTAAAAATAAAAAATAAAAAATTTTAAACTAAATTAAATAATTAACACTACGCTTTAAAATTAAAATGAATTACAAACAAAACAATTAATAACTATTTACCAAAGCAAAATATAATAAATAAGTATTAGTCCCTGGGAATGGGCCACATTTCTTTATGTATAATAATATGGCCAAAGTTTATGTCGGTATTCGAAAAAAATCTAAATAATTTAAAATTTTTTTGCACAACCAAAAGAAGAGTCATACACTGTGAAATATACAATATTACATCCCTGTTTTTATTTTAATTTTTAATTTAAAATATATAGGAATTAAATTAATACACAGTTTTGCTAAGAATAAAATTCTTAATACTTGTAATTTTACTTTTTACTGTACAAAAGTTGAGCGATATTTTATTGAGCCACTTATTGCACAATACAGGGCAATATGAAAACAATATGAGGAATGACATAATATTGTTTCTCTAGATTTTTTTTGTAGTCTGATTTTTCCCATTTATATGAAATAATCTTTAAAACTTAAAATGGCAGGGTTTTATTTATCGGACCAAATAAATATTCCATTCATCTTTGAAAATTATCTGTGTTTTTAAAAGCGATGTCAAAAAATGGAAGAGCAGCTTTACTTAAGAAACTACATGAAAAAACTTGAGTTGGGCAATTCAACAAGGAAAAAATATACATTTAGCTTAATACCTTAAAGCCATAACTAATGTTTTGCTTACTATGCAGAAGAAGGAAAAAAATTCATAAGAATTTAAGTTTTATAGTTCGGCATATTTTTAAAGGCTGTTTTGTTTATTAAATTGAGAGCACACAAATTTTTTTCTTCAAAACTTTATTATGTCCGATTTGAAGGAAAATGTGATTTAGATTTTTTTTTATGTGAAATTTTAAATATTTCTTTATTGATCTCGAATTTAAACTTTATACAAATTTTGTTTTTTTTTTTATTTTCTCTGTGGCAGACCGCAAAAGTGAAGTACAAATAATTTGTTCGCGCTATTTTCATGCAAAGTGACACAAATATGCGTCAATTTTTTTCGTCACTCTTTTTACAATTCTTAACTAAGTGTTCGCTTCCACAAGAATAACAATTGCGAAGAGACGAATGAGAAAAAATGTGTTATGGCGATGAAAAATACAATAACAATAGAACAGCCAACTTTTATGCAAACGACAGTAATTATACCAACAATATGCAGACCATTGACCACTGACAAACTGTAGAAGGATTCTGACAAAAAAAACATTATTACAGTATTTGGCAGCACTGCTTCGTATACTGGTATGAAAAATAACTCCTTTATTTGGCTTTAGCAATCTATATACAGTCGACTACTGATAATTTGAACTGTTTTATACTTTCAATAAATTGAAAGAAAGGTTGTTAATTTGAAATCTCGATTATTTGTAATTTTTCTCTGGTCCCTTGAATTTCTCATTATCGAGAGAAATAAAACCTATTATTTTGATGCCATTAATATCCACTTGGGGATAAATTCGATTCGAATGCAAATTTTATACAAAATTCTATTCAAATGTATAGGAATTTCATTCGATATCGAAAGCAGTAATTTGGGCACTGGTGTGTGTCTTTTTATTTTTAATTTTCACACACAAGTTTTCTTTGCCTGTAGTTTTTTTTTATACTGATAATTACAATTCATTTTCTAAAATCCTTATCGCAGCCTTCAAATATGCTTTGGAAATAATTATTGTGTCATCCCTAAAATAATGCTTTACTTTCCATAACTTTTTCTGCATCCGCTTTTTTCGTCTGTCAAATCCAATTTTATTAATTATCACATTTTGTTATTTTTCCATTTAACTTTCCTTTTGGGAATTTATGCTGGGACATAGGTGGCAGTTCATTCTATGTTTCCATGTGCTTTTTAATGACCCTGCTTGAACAGGAATGTACAATCAACAATTAATTACTTTCAAGTTGTTTTATCTCAAGCACCGACGATGGTTACTTTTTTTTTCTTCTTTGTATTTTGGTATGTCTCTCAGTGTCTACAATTTGAATCCCTTAAAGCATTCATCAAGCTTATTGGACATTTTTGGATTCATTTAATGTCTGGCAACTGTTGTTCGTTTTTAATTTTAAACAATATAAAATTTTAGATAAGGCAAATAAATAACTGCATTAGAATTATCAGAATTAAATAAAGTTAAAAGATTATTAATTAATTTGGGAACATTTAAAGCATATTTTTAGGATGCTATAACAGCGAAATTTTAATAATGAAATATTTTTATCCATTAACCGTTAAAAAAATATTATAGTTAATTAAAATAAGCTTGAGATCTTATATTATTTCGTGTTTTAAATTTAATAAAATTTAAGTTTTTCGTTTTTTTGAAGCATATGTTAAAAAAATATAAAAATTTTTTGTTTTTTAATTCATCGTTCAGAGATATAAAGGCCTTCATGTCTTGGCTGTGAGGTGAAGAAAAATATTTGATGTGAATTAAGTACGCAAGAAATAATTTCAAATACCACAATTTAATTTTAATATTTATTTATATAAACAAACTTTCCTCTTAACTTCCTTCCAACTTAAGGCTTCAAATATTTTAGCTAAACTTTTAATTCAATTAATAAGTTTGCCTTCAGTAAATTCTCATTTCATTATTTTTTATTAATTGTTTGTGATAATCTTTTTATCACAACAATTACGTGTATATCAAGAATTTTTTGTCAATATGAAAAAAATACGTTAACAATTTTAAAATCCCATTTCCAATTATCACTTTTGTTATTGAAAAGGCCTACATAAATGCCTATGAAAGGAGTTGACATACATATGTATAAGTTCCATCTAATTTTACCTGCCAACAACTTATTTTTGCAAAGCGTGTTTTATTACCCGAAAACTCATATCACCAGCCTAAAGTGGCAGCAGGGATAGAAGAGGAACATGTTAAATACTCATTATTTTGTTACCGGCACGAAATAACCGTTATAGTAAAATTGTATTACAACATTTCAAAGGCACACAAAATACATGGATATGCACACGATAACCCAACAAAGATTATAATAAGCGTCATTTTATTAGTTCAAAAAGTTTGTCTGCTAACCACACAGAGGACATAATTTACACTTAGAGCTATAGAAACAATGATATAATCACACAAAATGCCAAAAAAAAAAATTTTTGCATCTCTTGAGCCAAATTGCTGTATACCATTTTATGCAAAATTATGCTTTCTTTATTCATATAATGATGCTATGAGTTCTCTTTTCAACTGATGCTGATGGCTGAGTAGTTAGCGTGTTGGCTCTACAACGAAGGAGAACCGGGTACGATTCCCGGCCCGGTCAAGTCAAAAATTTGTTTCTGATTTTTCAGTGCTGCAGCATTCTCTTTTGTTTTTTTTAACACAAATTCTACGAAGCTCTTATAGTTTGTCTATACAAACACCCAGGATTTAGGCGGTAATCAAACCATCCAGATTGATAAGACTAATGCTCATACAGTAGGCTATGGAGGCACCTTTGTGAAAAATATTGATATATTGCCCATAAATGTTTCCTTGACAGTCAAAATTAGCCCATATTTTTTTGCTAAATTAAAATCTGATCTGAAAATCTGAACCAATTTTTCCACAATATCGAATAATGAATTCATTTTATTTCCATTGCTTATCAAAATGTTTGTTGGGTAAGCTTTAGCTTAAGTTAAATACATGGTATCGTAGTGATTTCTATAATAACATTCACAACAACTACAGTAATATTAATTCGGGGTAATGTTTGCACAGGTATAACGCAAGAAAATAACGCGATGAAGGGGGTCTTTTTTGAGGAGCATCCCAAAAGTCCTTTAACCGTGAAATGAAAATTTTTTTTTTTTTTCAAATATTTATTTAATTTTTTTCCATCATTATTCAGGGTATCGTGTCTACTCATACTCTTGTTACTGGCATGAATAAAGAGAGAAGGTCTAATGGAGATGCAGCTGATGCGGTTAGTCAGTTTTACTTTTACCAGAAATAGCATTCGTGCATTTTAAAAAAGTTACCTGCTGACGACTACTGTTTCAGGTTTATTTTTTTTAATTTTTGAAGTAGAATTGTAACTTTTGTCTATTAATGAGGGGACTGTTAAGTTCATTGGCATCGGCATTAAAGTGTGTTTAACAACTTTTTGCCGCCGACTAGAACGAAACTATGACCTGTTGTTTATCACTGCTTTGATTTTCCTCAATTAGAGTATTTTTGAATAAATAAAAAATAAAATCATGGTGTGTATCCGAAAAAGATCAATTGGGGAATATTTTCATTTTAACTCCGAATTAATCTTTTGAGAGACCACTAACCACAAGGATTTCTATACGATCATTGATCAGTAATGACCTATTTTAGGAGTACTTGGTATCATGTAACAGGAAACTATCAATACAAAATAAACTTTATGATATTAAATTGAAAATTTTCCATAATATTTTTCTGTGTTGTGCAAAAAATCGTATTTCTTTGATCCAAAATAACCAACAAGACATTCCTCGTATATGGCATTTCAAATTATTGCCTCAACATTCAACTAACACGCGTGTCTTTTTATATGATAATGTGGCTTTTGACAGCTAGTGCGTGTCATTGAAAAAAATAATTTTTAAATTATATAAAGAACGAAAAAAAAAGAAAAAATGTGAAAGGAATATTTCAGTTTTGCATGCCTGTCTATTAAATTGTCTGCGTGCACAGATGTGTGAATGTGTAAATGATAAAAGTTTATACTTTCCGGGTATTTTCTTAACTTTACTTATGCCATAAAGCAAGCACTAAAAATTTGTACTTTGAAAAGAACAAAAATGTACTTAAAATTCAGTGATTTCTAGAATGTGTTTGTGATTTATACGAACAAGTAAATGAATACAAAGTGAAGCCTGTTTTTATATAGTAGCAGTTGCGAACATAACATTTTAATATGTATGTATATTAATCGATATTGGATGTCATGCCATGCGAAACTTGTGATAAAAGTTGTCTGCAGGAAGACCCTGTGTCTGGGTCTGAGAGGGAATTTAATCCATCACCTAGAGATTGTTAGACTAATGATCACACAGTAGGCTACATTGCGGCTTGCTATAACTTCCAATGTGCGTGGCGTATGTGAAATATCAAATATTAAGCATACGCTTACGATAAGCGAGATGTTTTGCACTAAATTGGTAACTATTTTTCTAAAGTAAGCATTAAGAATTTCTTTTGTAAACCAACTTGATTTTGAAATACAATTTTACTAAATAAATTAATAGAAAAAATAATAGTAATTCTGCACACAAAATTGTGAGCAAATTGTTACGCGTTGGTTCAGCAGTGAATGTGGCACCATTAACATCAATCAATATTTTTTAACGTTTTGCAAAAAATTTAAGAGCGCGTAAATTTTTGATTGCGCAACAAATTTAGTTAAAAAAACATACAAATTCGATTTTATTTATAAAATTAATAGAAAAACAATACAACAAGTAATTAATAAGGCCATTTTGTTAAACGGCAAGCACACTGATTAAATAAAGTTCGTAATAGAGACGTGGCACAGAGCTATAGGAACGCATAACTTATATAGAATGAGTCTGAATTGCAACGATTATTGCAGTGGCTGTGTTGGATCGACAACGAGGAGTGGCGGTGAGCAGATCCTTACAATAATCTGGATGGTTTAGTGATGGGGATGTTACACACCCACTACCAGCTAAAGTCTGCCCCTACCCCCCAATCACACGAGCAATAAGTTAGGCAATTATATAAATAGTGTGGCAACTTTCACAAAAGATATTAGCGTGTGGACCAGACAAATATTTGTTCCAAAATATATACTGCAATAATTGCCTGAAGATATTGTAGAGCAATAACCTCTAACACAAGCTGTCAACGTCAATAAAAGTATTGTAAAAACTAAAAAAAGTTTAACAAAGTTGAATAAGAAAATTACCCACAAATTCATAAAAAGAAATTGTATGCTTAATAAAGGCTTATTTGAAAATTATTCCATAAAAAGTTGTCAAATAAAACCGTATTAAACATATATTTTTTTTTGAATTTGAGGGTTAATTTTTAAATAAAAGTTCAATTTATTAAATAAGAATATCGAGTTAAATGCTTGAATTTTCTTTGTCCGTTTTATATATTTTAAGATACGTACATGCTATAGGAGGTATATTTTTGGATTTTGTATGGAAATTTGTCTCATAAACCTTTTAGAAATAAAAAAAAAATTCTTTTAGGACTACGACAGTTAAATTTGTCCAGCTGAGCTGTCTGATCTGAAGCTAAAAAAAAAACACTTTATTTGTTTTAAACAAATAATATTATGAATAAAATGAATAGAAAGAAACTTTCTTAATCATGTCCTTTGATAAAACCTTTTTATAACCATATTTTTTTGGCATTACGTACATTTTCAAAAAAAAAGCAAACAAAATAAATAACAAAACTTTGAATTGGTCTTCAATTGTTCAGTTCTATAAATAAGTGCTATACACAACACACACACACACCAAATTAAACTGTTTTTATCTTCATCATCACCATCATTCAAGATGTCCATCAACGGTTGTTTCCCAGAAAAAAAAAAAAAAAAAAGAAAAAATAGTGAAATAAAAAATTACAAACGTGCATAACACTGCTCAGAATTTTATGTTAAAAGCGGTTTTATATCCAATAAATGTTGTGTTTGCAACTCGGAAAAACAATTTCTTGCCTCTTCACACCAACCAAGTTGTGAGATTCTGATGCTGCTGAAAATGACTGTGTGGATTTCTGAATGTGCGTGCGTGTGTGTGTGTGTCTGTTTTTATATGTTGCATTAAGCGTATGATGACTTCTCGGACAGTCGTACGTGTTAACGAAACTTTAGTCCCAAATGTAATTTAAAATAATATTCGTCATTATATGTGATTTGGTTTTCTATGTTGTATGCTTTTTTTGTCCTTCAGTTCAAAAAAATTTGTCGTATTTTTATTTCTCTTCTTTAGAGTGCAAACATGTGTTAAGTGACCCAGTATTGGCTGTGCAGTTAAAAACATTTGTATTTTTATTTCAATTCAACTAACTCGCACGTTCTCTATAACAGTAATTTGTTTTCCAACTCGTATGTGCACAGAAAAATATATTTCTAAATTTTTTTTGGTTTTCATTAACAGGGTTTATTTTAAAGAAAAAATCACAAACAAAATACAAAATGTTGATTAATCGCTCTTGATTATAAAAGGGGGAATCGACTCTAAATTTTTAGAATTTCAATTTTGTAAAAAAATCAACTAACAACATCAATATCTCTATCTACTGTAAAAATTTCATCATCTTCAGTTTACTTTTTCATCACAAAAAACCATGAAGTATTTGGATTTTAAAAAACGTTTGGAATCAATACACTTTTGTTGATCAAGTGCGATATATTTGCTTCCTAATTTAAAGAAATTTTTAATTATTTTCGATAATGTACAGGACTTGCGAGCGCTCAATACCCCCTTTACATCAATTATGCGTGTGAAAATGGGAAGTTGAATTAAATAAAAATCGTATGTACAGGCGTTGTCCGGTATAACAAATACGCGCTTTAAGGAAAATTCAATGTAACGAATGAGCATACTTTTGCAGCAGCTGCCCTAAATTACGAACAGTCAAGTTATTTTATGCCCTGTTTCACGAATGCTACAGAAAACAAAACGAAAAGCAAAGACATTAACATACTGCTAGTTTATTTTTTAATCTAGTCAATGATTAACTGTTGAAACTTGCGCATTGTAGGACGTTTAGGTCTGCGAAAATGTCTAAAAACTTAAACTGCATGTTAAATAGACATAACGTGACTTTAGTTTTTATTTAAAACAAACTTGTTCAGTATAATGAATTTCGCAGTTTAAAGAAACCATCTGATATTATTTCATTCGTTATATCGAGTTTCGACTGTATTTCAAAATATATTCCATTTAGAATGACTTCTCGGATATGTGCCATTTTTTTTAATGAATAGGCAAGGGAAAATCGTTTCGCGTAGAAATGAAATGTAATTTATGAGGAATATCCCCTGAGCACTCTTCCAAGAAAAGAAAATTACACCACAGATAGGATCGCGATATGAATTTCTTGCAATGGCTGGAATTCCTAATGCCAAAGAGAGACTAACAAATCAATTAAATATTTCCTCTACAAGCCTAATCCCCCCCCAGATGCCCTGTTTTCACACATTGGTGAATTGTTACACCCATATCCTGCGAAGAGGATCCCAATGCTGACAAAATGTACACAGAAAAGAAATTAAATCTGTAAATGAAAGGTTTCATTTAAATTTTGCAAAGAAAAAAGTAAGGCCGCCGTCAAAATATCAAAATTTCTTCGCCAACAAAAAGTTTGTGGGCGTATGATTAATGGAAAATATTGATCATACGCTTATGACACATAAGAAATTGAAATTATTAATTAGAAAAGAACAAATAGTTAAAAACTAACTGCCGTATTCATAAAAAAAAATTTGTTTTATTTATAAAGATTTTATTCGTAAAATTTCAATACAAAATTTAATCAATAAACGTTTTATAAATCCTAAAAAAATTACGGCAGTCATAATTTAAAATGAAATATTTATTATAATTTTTAATAATAAAGTTATTTAATTGTAAATACGAGTATAAAAATAAATATTAAATTTCAGCAGCGCCTAATAAATTAATATTCATATTTCAAACAACATTTCATTGAATACCACATGTCTTGCATTTCAAACAAAATACGTACACATATACATACTCATACATATGCATGTATGTACTCGTACATATGAAGTCAATTATGATTTATATTTAAATTAAATCTTTACAACGGCTGTAAATTAAATCAGGCCCTTGAGGTAATTGAATTTTAATTTTTCAAAATTATGTACCCAAGTGTAGATGTACGTGAATAAATTTACTCTGAATAAAAAAAAACAAGCACATACACATACATTTACAGCAAAAATTAAATATGCCTGCTGTTGCAGTTGCAGACTTCTTGAGCACAGAAAAAAAGTTGTAGAAGACAGGAAAAATAAAAACCTATTACTCTGGCCAATATGAAAACGTGTTAAAGGACTTTATTTGCCTTATACACAAACACACATGTAAATACATACATACAATCAACTTTACACTGCAATTGCTGATTGAAATAAATGCAATTACATTGAACCTAATAAACTTCAACAGCTTTTCTGTATCTGGGGAAATTGTAATTGTGTATTTAACAATATTTCATACTGCCAGCACTGCTCCATAGAATTTCTTCTTCTTCACACATATTTATATATATGTATGTATTTACACTCACACACCCGGCTCTGTTTAACAGTTTGTCATTTGGAAAATATTTGTAATCGTAATGCCATAATTAAGTACCTTGTTTGTCAATCACAAACTGCCATACAAAATCCCTGCTTGCACGGGGTACAATTCAAAATGTTTCTCCTGCGCTGTATGGATTATGTGGTGCTGCTAAAAATATTTATTTGATCAAATACCTGTTTCGAAATAATTTTCAGTTCGCCCTGTTCCTCAGACACAATCATGACCAATTTTCTAGCCAACAGATTAGTGTTTCAACATTCATTAGTAGCAGTAGACAATTTGCGTTGGTGAAACGTTTGTGGCTTTTCGCATTTCATTGTCGAACTTCTTATCAAATTGCTCTTCAACTGAAAATACTTGAGTTTTCAATAGTTTTCAATTTACTCAGGCGCTCGTCGAACAAACTCTATTGGCAAAGTTTCCACTACTCAAATAATATTGAATACACATTTCAAAATTTCTGTTGTGCATAAATGCACAGTTGGGTGTGTGTGTGTGTGTGTGGGTAGTGCTATAGAAATGTTTAAGAATGAAGATTTTTTTTCTGTTTGCGAAATTTAAATGCACATCAATGGATGCGAGGATGGGAAAATTTGCTTAAAATTTGTTATTTGTTATAGTATAGTAAAAACGTAACTTGAAGGGATCCAGTTAAAAAAAAACTGAATGCGTCTACTAGGACTTGGTGTTTTCATGACTTCTTGAGCACTTCTTTATCTGAATTCATTTTAAATGTGTTCTTAACTGTTAAAATGAAAACTCAAGGCAAATATTATTTGCCTATTAATTTATATGAACAAATGCGCAGTTGTAATTATAATTTAAATAAATTTTTAAAAGTGTTACAGGATAAAACGTAACCAAATCATGGAACATTCATTGGTTCTAAACACCGAAACAAGTGGAAGTCCGAGAGAAGAAAGTATGGGATTGTGCATTTAAGTGTAGTCAATTCTTGATGCTTCATCTCAGTGGAAAAAGTGCTGCCCACAAATTTTATTAGATTCCGAATTTGTGATCCGAAAGTAGTGCAAAATAAGATCAATCCTACTTCTTCTTAGTTAGGATTTTTTGAGCGGTATCTATCTTTTTATCTTCTCCTTTCTTCTCTTTTCTAATCTTATCTTTACTTCTCTCTACTTCTTTTTCTTTTCTTGAGGGAATTCACACTGGACCGTATGGGTCTCCAGGTGGAGGTGTTCCCTTGAAGAGGCATCACCCTTCCCTACTTTACATTATCTCACATAGGACTCTCATTGCCGGAAGTTTTATTTTGTGATGCCAATTCATTGAATCTGAAGCAATGGATTACAACTACGCAGCTATGAAAAGTTGCTTATGTGATTAATATACAATTGATTAATATACAATTGCACCACCCAATAATATTCGTTATAGACGAAGTTCGTTTTTAGCGTAGTAAATAATTTGTTACTGGTAGTCCCCACAGTATTTTTCAAGTCTTTATAAGCTTGGCTTCATAAGGCGTAGGCATATACCCCCATAGAAAAATGTCTACCTGTTATTAAGAATATTGCAATTCACTTCAAATTATTTCGATAATTAATTTTTTAGCGATTTCCCAACATTGGACACTTCATCATGGTGAACTATCTTTTCTTATGGAGGGTCGGGCAGATACAGAGCAAATTTTACATTAATAAACGCCACTTACAATCACACTGCATTGTTCTTGTTGGCAAAATATTTCAGAACACTGTTCAAAATAATATAAATTAGAATTTAATGTTGTACTTAAACTATTTTAAGGCTTTCCACAAAAAAAAATTTCTATACTTGGAAAACTGTTTCGCAACATTTGAAAATTTTAAAACTTCCATCTCCGGCAAGGACTTTCAGTTAATGCTACAGCAATTGCCATGTAATTTGCCCAATACGAATGTATTTGGACACAGGTGCACCTCTTTTTATATATGAAATTTTGCCTAATTTGCATTCAATAGAACTTGAATGCTTTAAACTTTGAAGTGTTAATTCACCAATTAATTGTCAGTTAAAATGATTGAAGCTCAAGTAGATGGAAGATTTTTAGTGGTTCAAATATTCGACGCTGTATAGAGAAAATAAAATGTTTGCTTTACAATAAGTTTTCAGATACGAATAACACAGAAACGGACTTCTGCTTGCAATAGAGGCATTTACTTTACTTTTAATTTTTATTATTTTTACAATGATCTTTAGCGAATTCATTAGAAGTCAAAATATTTTTATTAAAAATTTCATTGTATAATTTTACATTTAGAATGTCATGCCTGATTCTTGGCCATTAATGAAAGCCTTCATTACAATCTGTAAATGGCGCACAGCCAAAAATTACGAAATTCAGGATTGTTGTAAAAATTTATTGAATGTATGCAAGTTAGGTCTACCGATATGGCTCTTCGTAATACCCTGGGAGTAGCAGAGATCAGACCATAATCATAATATAGACATAACAACATAACTCAGACCTCAAAATTCAATTAAGTAAACGGCACTATTTACAGTTCATCCGACATTGCCTGGGTCCAGGAGCCAAAGTTCCTCCAGCGATCAGCAGATAGTTTAAGTTATCGGTCAAGGCAGTGATATACAGTCTGCTCGCTTTTCAGGTCATTACAGGTCCTGTTCCCGTTGATTAAGTTTTGAAAACAAAATTTAACAGTCCATTTCTTATTTCAAAACAAATCTTTTTCCTTGTTCTTCAATTTCTTCAATTTCTTCCTTTAGCAATTTGTTTATCTGTTTATCCATTTTTAAGAAAAAGAAATCACTCAGCTAATGACAAGGTATTATTGCTGTTAGTTCTTGTTGCCTCTACTCCCCATAGAGTCTCATTCTTTTCAATTTAATACTTAAAAGTAATAACTCTACATTAATGGCTCTCAAGGAGTTGGAGGAGAAGCAAAGAAAAAAACTATATAAATAAAATACGACATCATATTAAGGAGCAAAATTGACATTAACAATGATCATAAAAACTTAACAAACTGCCATAAAGAAATGACTCAATGGCTCTCTTAGCCGCAATTGAAACACCAAACAATTACCAGTGGTAATATGCCAACATTTACTTTCAAAACAACCGACTATGAAAAGCAATATAAATTGAAGATGGTGGAGATGGCCCCGCACATACACACACACACACACACCCAATGAGAGGGAAAGAGAAAGCGGCCGATACACCAGGGAAAAGCATACAAATGAAATAGTGGTATTCTGTGGTTTCGGTTTTTTTTTTCAACTTCTTGCTACAATTATATTTGTTAAGTAATAGAATTTCACTATTTAAACTTAAACACATAGCCACACATACTACCTTAACAATACACACTTATACAAGTATGGAAACACTTACAAACAAACAAACAAGTAACTTCACAGGGAAAAAATAACACAACAAATACAATCAAAGTTTCCAGTTAAGTGATTTCATAGCAATTTGCACTTTTGTTCTAAATGTTATTGTATTCAAATGGCTACAATAATAATAATAATAATAACAACAACAACAACAACAACAACAATAGCAATAAAAGCAAAAAAAAGACTACAATAGCAATTCTATTAAGTAACAAATAGCAAACATTTACAAAAGCTACAATTTGTTGTTGCAGGGAACATATTGAAAAAAAAAAAAAAAAAAAAGTTGGAAATTTTTGCAAACATTCTCACACCCACCTGTTTCATATCGAAATTGTATGATTTTTCAGATTTCTTTTATTTATGCACAGTGGTTGGCCCGTTTTTTTTTTCGTTTCCTTTATATGAAATAAATAGCCAGAAGATATGATTTGGTCTGAAGGCCGGTTAAGTAATGGCGTGACAGGATACCAACTTATTACATGAACGGAATGCAAGGAACGTAAAGGAACATGACACTTACACAGACGGTTCAAGAAATACTGACCGACCATGAGTCGTAAGATAATGAGAGTTTTATGTCTGCCTGATTATAATACTGTCGTCTTCTAAACTGAGATTATGCCAGCCATGGAAGGCATTAAATGGTTGAAGGAGACGGAATACAGGTGAATACAGATTGTAAAGCAGTTGTCAGGGACTTAATGGACAAGGAGGTGAGGTCGCGAAACGTCCTGCAATGTAAAGATGAGATAAAATCATCCGAGTTCTGTGAATATCTGCGAATAGTATGAATACCAGGACATCAGGACTTAGTAGGTTTGCCGGGATGGGAACAACTTTGGATAGCATCGTACAGAAGAAAGTGAGACCTTTTTAGAGGCTCAAAATCGAACTCAAACAATAGGCGCATGGGGTATGTAGCAGGTTTGGCGGAATACTACCCTGGGTAGGGTCACCCGAACACTTTGGAGCGCAGCGAATCAGGCGAAGTCTAGGAAGATTATAATACTAAAGAAGGCAACACTCCGGAGACTGGTTGGTGTAATAACCGGTCACTTAGAGCTGAGGTCACATTCAGTACGTCTCCGTCCACGGGAACTAATACAGTTGTGAAACTTTTAACTTTTTGTGGACGTTGAGTACTTTAACAGATAGGAGTTTGCTTTTATTGCCTTATTTTGATTTAACGTTTTTTGCTGAGTGACAGCGAAATTAAAATAAAATAAATAATAAACTAAAGTTAAATAAATAAAATCGAGAGCAAAAGTATTGAAGCTGGACAAAGCTGTTCATGCGATAAATGAACAGTTGCTCTTTAATACCCCTCAAAGTACCCCTCCATCGAAACGTTAATGTCAATTGGAAAAGACGATGCATAATATACGGGCTTAACACCGTAGGACGTCTTAAAGTCGAGTATAATTTTATTTGAGCACAAAAGTTTTAAGCAAAACGGTAAATTCACGGCAAAAATTTTATATTCGCTCATCATTCAGTATTCAAAAATGGCATACAGGAATTTTAGTTTTTTTCATGAACTTTTCATTTATCGTTAATTCTTACTTTTTCAGCAAGAAGAAATTTACTTTATGGTTACTTGGCAACATCTTAAAATTCGTAATGTAGAACGTAAAAAAAATTATTACAAAAAAATTTTTTTTAAACTTCTTTCTAATTGTATATGATTCTAGTTTTAAAATTGTGCTTTCTCCCGAAAAAATATGTAAAATGTATTATTACATACTTTATGATATTTGATATTTTTATAAAGTATTTTTTATAAAAAAAAGAAAAATTAGAATCATATAAAAATAAATTCAGTTAATATACTTCTTTCTGAGTGTTTATTCTATTTTTATTATTTAATTATACTGAAGTCTTATTTTTAATTTTTTTATAAAGGTCCCATTAATATTAATTTGTTATTTTCATCGAATATTTCGTTTCAACAATTTTGCCCGAGGAAGTTCTCCATTAAACATATTAATTGTTCATTTATAGAACAATTAAAAATAAGATACAAGGCTCATTAAATAATAAAATAAAAAATCAGAACATCAAAGAAATTAAGAGAATTCTTTTGAATTTGTTAAATAATAATAATTAAATAATAAAAGTAAGTTTAAAAATTATAAAATGTTTAGAGTCACATATGTATAAATACATAAACATATCGTCACCTGAATAACAAAAAAAAAAAAAAAAAAAAAAAAAGGCGTAACAAACAAAAAACTTAAAATTGAGTTTTTTTTTTTTTTTTTTTTTTGGCGTGTGAGGTAGGGTTGAAAATGCCTTCGCACTTACAGAGACCGTCGTCTTCTGCGTCGAGTGGTGTTGCCACTAAAAAATTCCCTCCTCCTCCTCTGGGTAGATTCCTCCCCGGAACCGCTTTCCGCATTACTTCGGGAAGGCCCAGAGCCACGTCCCAATCAGGACCACTCTCAATCACCCACGTCTGGGTCCGCCAAGTTTGCAGCCGTCGCCCGGCCCGTATCGCCTGGTCCCCGTCAGAGGGAGCCCCGCTATGCAGCAGCGCATCGAGGTCCCTCTTCTTCCTCCGCAGAACGTATCCCACGTACTGTGCCACAGCGTCCCAATTGTCTTCACAATCGAGCATCCTCCCTATCACGGTGGCAGGAGCGAACCCGCCAACCCGCTGCGCCATTGCACCTCTCTCAGCATGCCACCTGGTGCAGTCGAAGAAAGTGTGTAAAAAATTGAGTTGTTAATGGATATTGATATAGCGTAACAAGGAAAACGTCTTGACAAACTTTTAGCTTTCTATTTTCAAAAATACCGACTTTATTAAAGAAATTCACGAGGCAGGTTGTACTAAGCTTTCAAAATCAATGTACATATTTCTTGCTATTGAGAAATAATGAAACAATGGAAAAAAGTTACCGGCTTACTCTTTTTGAGACATAATTTATAATGTTGTAAATAAACTTAAAATTTATTTTCAATGTTCTGCCTTTTACATTCTAGGTGACGATATATTCCCACAGCTACAATGTTTCTTTCCTGTATTGATAATTTAAAATTGCAAACAAAGTAAAAGCTTTTTTATTCACCGACATCTAATTCACTGTGCCGTAGAGAACAACTTTCCTTTTTCTATGTACAATATTTTGCAATTGCTTCCGCTCGGTTCCCTTTAATATGTATATGTAGGTGTCCATGTACAATGTGTACCTACATCCCACTCTACCCGCTTCAATGTATGTATATGTATGTATCTATTTATGTACATACGTTAAATATCTACGTTATGCATTCGATTTTCATTGTTTACCTTTTATTCTTGTGGTCGTATTAAACATGTATAGCATTTTCTGTTTCCCGTGTGCGTCTATATTGTATCCTCTAAATTCACAGGATTTTTTTAGCATTCTTTTTTTTCGCTTTGAAGGATTTGTAATGGCAAAAAGTCATTTCATTTCATAGTGAAAAGATGGAAAAAAAATCACAGCAAAAGTGAGTGAAAACATAAATAAAATTAAGTATTTCTTTTAGCAACATTTGTAGAGTGCACGCACACACGCATAACTAAATTTTTATATACAAACTTACAAACATAATTGGATTTTATACACTTTAGTAACGCATCGTATTTAAGCGAGAATAAGTAGTGAAGTGTTTTTGAAATTCTATTTCGCCATGGAAATAAATAAAAATTGTAAAAAATTTTCAACAGAATTAAAAAACGTTAAAACTTCTTTAAACAAAATTTAATGAAGACAAGAATTTTTTTTATAAAAAATGCTGTAAAAATTTAGATGTGACCACACTGGAAAATAAAAACCAAAAAAAAAGCAATTTTCCTTCGAGAACTCTTGTTTTTTTCTCTGGTTCTATCGTAGAATAAGTTCACGAGTTATTGTAAATTAATTGATGCAACCCCCAACCCCCAACCCCTTTTTCCCGAGAACCAGTGTCAATCCAAAAAAAAGTAATTTATGGGCATTGAATCGAAGTACCATATGTATTCAAATTGACTAAGAAACCTCAGACCACACAAAAAATTTAATTTTTTTTCAACCTGTGTTATTAATGCTTTTAAAAAAAAAAGTAATTCTATGACTGACCACGTAAATTAAATTTTGTGTATATTTCTACCAAGAACATTTATAAACCAACAAACGCCTGTTCTTGTGCCCTCTACATAACAAAAGGAAAACATCGTGCTACTTGTGTAAATTCAATTTATTTAAAAGCTTGTCAACACCGGAAGTAAGATGTTTTTTTTTGTCTTGGTCTCTTCTTACTTTTCTCACATGTTTCATCTTATTCTTGTTTTTTTTTCTGCCTGCCTTAAGATATTCTTAAGTCTCATCTTATCTCTCCCTCTGCCAACATCACTTTACCATCTCTATGGCTGGCAAGTCATTCATTCAATGTTTGGAGTTCCATTAACCTGTTTAAGTATCAGAGATTTTAAAAAGTAATATTCCAGAATTGCTTGGCTTTTTCATTTGCTTTGCCGGTTTGTTATGAAGCAATAAAAGTGATTTATTTGCTTAAAGGTGAGCTTTTTTCACATGTTTTTTTTTCCTACGCGATTTGTCATGTTTAATTTTAGTGGGTACGAATGTGTTCAAACAATGATATGATAATAAAATACATGAAAACGAAGAAGAAAAAAAAAAGTGAAAAGAATAAACAGCGGAAATAATTGATGTGTATTATTCGATAAAATGGTAATATATCTTTTCAAATACATTCATTGCTATTTCGAGGACATGAATTATAATTCAAACAAATTGTTAGTTTTAAAGGTGAATTAGTCCGAAGGAAATGTGGAAAAATTACATTTTTATTGGACGAATTATGAGATTTATGGGAATATTCAATTTAGCAGTGCTTAAATTCTTCACCAGGCTACAGAAAATATTACAGATTTCACAAAATACTTGAACAACTTTTATTTGGTATTATTTTTTATCTGCGTACATATCCATAGAGTATTAATAGTAGCGATTTATCTTGCAAATGTTACTAAATTTTTATTAAAGAAACTGGGTGAGGTATACTTTACCCCGATTCCTCCAGCCGGGAATAACTTTTTTTTTTTTAATATACGAGGGGTACTATTTTTATTTCGCGAGCTGGCAACACTAATGTCAATAGCTCTAAAGTGGTAACACCATAATAAAATTTATAATTTTTTAACAAAACGTACTCACAAAGTTTTGACGTACAAGTGTGATTTGTTTTGTTTACAGTGAATTACGAAAATCAATTTGACCAAAAAAGGAAATTTAAATTTTTGGATTATTTTTCACAACTTTCGACCGGCATGATCTTAACAAGAATTTGTCGATGAAATCAGTTCTTTGAATGGTGCTAAAGTACTATCAAAAACCACTGTATATCACTGGTATAGTGAATTCAATTGTGGTCGTTATGCGTTCGCCGACGAATTCCGTGAAGGTCGTCCACAATCGCTTGCTGAGCCACAACACATCAATGCTGTGCGTGAACTGATAATGCAAGATCATCATCTAGCATATTGTGTAGACCATTGAGGCATCCTTGCACATTAATTCCAGTTCAATACATTCGATTTTGCATGAACACTTGACCGTAATGCTTCGAAAGACGTGTATTAAATCGTGCCAGGTGACGAATCATGGATATATGCGTATAAGCCGGAACAAAACAGCAATCCAAGAAAAGCTACATCCAACAAAAGTTGTTTGTGGCACAAGCACATCGCAGCAAAATGTTGCCTGTTTGTTCGGGGGAACGGGTCATGTGGCCACTGGTTCGGTTGAGCAACGTAGAACAGTCAATTCTGTGGAGTAGACGACCATTTGTTAGCCGGAAGTCTTCGGAGAAATTCGAATCAGCCGAAGACGAATTATTCTCCATCATGACAACAGATAACCTCTTCATGGGCACCGTATTGTGCCTAGAAAAACGGAAGCTTTCGGCTTTTTTTATTCGAGCATATGCCGTTATAGTAACGATGAAACATCGAGAAATGCTTTACATTGCAACAATGCTTAATAGAATCTATTTATGCGAATCTAAATATGCCTCCTCACATTACTAGCAAAAACAATATCAACAACTCTTAGCTTTGAAAATATGACTAGGCCTTCAGAGTAGTTCTAAAATAATGGCAGTCATCATAAGGCTGAAACCCATATGCCTCTGATCTGCCCTTTTGTTTCTTTTTCGATTTTCTTTACATGAAGTAAATTCTCTCAGGAAGAATCTTCTTTTTTTAACTTTTCTTTTCTTTAAATATTTCATGGCAAAAGCACATGGTCTCAGTGCCATAAAGTCATTATTGAGACTTAAAATTTTGCTATTTTTATTCTGTTATTATAACATTTAGCAAAAAGCTTTGTTCCAAACATGAAACTCCCGCGGGATTTTCGTGCTTTTAAAAACATAAAACTTACAGTTGCATTAACTTCGTGAAGACCCTCTCCTTCCACTACACACATAAAAAGTCCGCCATATAAAACCGGTTGACTGCAGTCATATGCAACAAAAAGAACAGCAACATTAATTTAAAAATAGAAATGTTTAAGGAAGAAAGAAATAATAAGCTGAGCGATGGAAATAATAGAAAATCAATAAATTCTCAAGAGTAGAAGAGTTCACTGTAACTGAAAAATTAAAAATATTACCCACTCAAATACAACTGATGTTTATTAAAGTAAAACAAATACAAGTGCACTCTTAAAATTGTTTTTTGCACAGATAGCAAAACGTACACAAATGCACGACCACTTAGAAAATACTCACGCTTTTATTTGCTCCTGTGCATGTGGGTGCGTGTGTGTATTTAATACTTAAATATCCAGTAGCCCTATTTTAATTCCTGCTGTACTTAGTGTAACTTTATTTAATAATAAGCTCTGATATATTGTTGCCAGCAAGAGTTTGCATTTGCATTAGAAACTATAAAACAAATGTTGCTAATTTTGCACAAACAGCTGTTTTAGTTTAAAAATTTAAAGCATTTTTCAGGCAGGTTATCATTCTAACTAATCACAACATAATAAATTATAATTTGAAAATGAATTGCTAGCGCAGTTACGCAAAGGAATGAAACATTGAATGCATGTATTTCTAGGACAAGACAAAAAATTTATTGATTTATCGCTTCTCAGCGTTCATTGTTTTAAGAAACTGCATATCGCAGAAGTTTTTTCAGAAAGTACTTTCCACAATGAGATGAAAAAAAAAACCTTTTTAACAAAAACTACATTCTTAACAGAAAGTAAATTTTTAAGAAAATTCATCTTTTTAAAAAAAAGCACCTTTCTAAATACTCTTTTCACAAAACGTACATTTTCCAAAAAAAATAACCTTTTTAACAAAAGGTAGTTTTTAACAGAAATATTTGTGCAATTAAAAGTATCTTTAAAAAAGATTTAACTTGTTAGCAAATAATTTTTTTGACAACAAATACCTTTTCACAAAAAAGTACCTTTTTTGTACAAAGTGCCTCTTAAATAAAAGTACCTTTTTAACAAAGATACCTCTTGAGTAAAGCTTGATATTTTAATAAAAACAATTGAATTAGAAAAAAGTAAAAAAATCTCTTTCTCCGAGGCGTCTCCACAAGCCCCTACATCGGGTAGTGAACGGAATGCCCATCTTCTCAGCATGCGTACCGCTGGCCCAATGGACCGTGCAAACTACCGTTTGTCTACTAACGGCCTTTCAATCTTGCCAATTTGAAAAATAATTGAATGTCTGTAATGTCTGGGGTGCTGATGGCGAGTAGTCAGCGTGTTGGCTCTGCAACCAGAAAGACCCAGGTTCGATTCCCAGCCGGGTCAAATCAGAAAAAAGTTTTTTCTGAGTTTTCTGTGCTACAGCACCCTCCTTTGTCGGTATTTGAGCAATAAAACGTCGGCGAAGTAAAATAATAAATAAAAAGGCTCCATTAGCTTAAAAATAATGCGTCAAAAAACATCAGAGACGCCGCAACTTTGCTTTATAATTTACAGGCAACTGCAAAGTTGTGCAAGAATTAATCTCTATATTTCTACCACTTTCACCACCTGTCTGTTTCTTCCCTATCCTTCTCTCTAGTTCCAGTGCAATGCATTGCATATGTAGGGGATAACCCCTGAGCACTGGTCCAAGATAAAAAAAAAAAAAAAAAAAAAAAAAAACAGCAACCGTTCTGTATCTACTATTCATAAATACTATTATTGCCTCAATATTGTGAATAACCCATGGTATAGCCAACTTCCAAATCTATCAAAGAGGCATTTAACTCGCTCTAGCCTTTAACATGTACATGCCTTTTTGGTGCTTTAACATAATTAGTGACCACTACGCGTTTCTCATCGTATACTAAGAAATAATATAAATCTTTTGCAATATCATACCACATCATTATATTCCTTTTGTTTTATTCCTTTTTAACCAAAAATAATAAGCAACTTTGTTACAAAATAAAATTCTATTTTCAACAAAAATTACCTTTAAAAATATAAATTTTTAATTAAGAAAAAAAAAACTATTTCAAACAAATAAGAAGAACGCCTTTTGAAAATATAAGTCTACTTGAGAATTCATACTTTCAATCTACTGCTCTATCTCTCTCATTTGAACCACTTTAACTATAATCCAGTTAAAGTAGAAAGATTTATTGAGTGTTTAAATACACAAATAAAGGACAATTTATACACACTCGATGTCTTCGATGTATTGGATATTGATGTTTTTATGTGGAAATAGAACAGAACAGAAGATGTAGATAAACAATTGTTGTAAAGTAGCAAAAATTAAGTGGCCATAAATAAAATAAAGTCAATGTACTAGAAAATAAGGAATATATAATGTAAAATACTCAATAGTCGACAAATCGACAAAGTCAATGGTAATAAATGCAAAATATGAAAATTTTATGAATTTCAAGGCAGTTACCCTCTAAAGTATGCTTTAAAAAATCATTTTTTTTTTGCTTCAATAATTTGCATTTAATAACAAAAACAAAAAAAAACAAAATTTAATTTTATATACAAAAAGAAATCATAAATAATTTATAACTTCAGCAAAATTAACTTTTCCTCATCCCTACAGAAAAAATCATAATTCATTGAACAATTTTTTTTTTTTTTTTTTGTGAACCAGTCAAGCAGCAGTTGGTGCTATTTGGAGCCAGTTCCTTTGGCAAAACTATTTATTTATGCAAAGCACATTGACATTATGGTTTAAGTTCATTTCATTCTATTTTTTATTTCCTTTTTAATATTTATTTTTGCTACCTTAGCTTACTCTCGTTTTTGTGAGGAAAAGGTAACAATATTAACACTTATATAACAATAATTTAAGGCAATACGATTTGTTTGCATTTCCCCAAATAGTACTGCAACATCCTACTAAAAGCTGGCAACAAAGTCTGAGCAGGTGATATTTAGCTCCCACTTCCCATCGTTGTTGGTGGTAACGTAAATATTTCAGATTTTATTATTAAAAAAAAATACCATAAATTTTATTATGAATGTCTGAAAGGCGACTAAAGTGTGACGGCGAGACGTTGCGAAAATGCTGTTTGACAGTTTTCGTTTTTTTTTATTTCTTCTTAAATTTGAATTATTTAGCACCTTTTCTGACAAAAGATAAAAATTGTGTTCCAAAAATATTCACAAAACGTAAAGCGTATTTTTTTCCAACAAAATAAAAATAATCCTCCACATCCAAATTCCATTTTGTGATTTAACAAATAAAATGCAAAAGTCAATGGTTGAGGTGAATGTTGTTCAGTAAAAATATGTATATATATATATATATATTATTTTATATGTAATATGTATCGTCACCTTAAATGCAAACGCTCGTTACTACACTTTTATGTTCTTCAAATAACGTTACGTTACGTGAGGGTGGCGATGGCATGATGGCACGATGGACTACAAAACCAAAAACAGACCTGGGTTCAACTCCAATTTTAGACTAAAATTATAAAAAAAAAACATCTCGCATTTTTCTGATGTGCATTAGTGTGTCTTTGTGTGTCAGTTGTTGTCGGCAGGTTTCAGTGTCGAAGGCATAGTCACTGGTCACTGCACAATATCGGCTTCAGCTGATAGCAATCCACAATCACATCAGAACGTCCTCTTCGTCGTTATTGTGTAGCACCGGTGAAGTAAAATAATAATAAAAATGGCTACTAAACCGAAGCTTCAGCACTGCTACGAGTATAAACAAAGAACGTGCAAAAGCAGAGCTGTAAAATCATTAATTAAGTTTCACCTCCTGTCGTTTCTCCTACTATACCTTTCCTATAGTTCCAGCACAATGCTTCGCCTGTCCAGGAGTCGTTCCTGAGTGCTGGCCCCAGATAAAAAAAAAAGCAAACTTAATGATAATAAAGAATTTTTTACAATTTCATCAAAATTTACTTATATGTACGAGTAAGTACTAGTGAGACTTTTTTTTTATTTAAAAAAAAAATAATTTTTATAGTTTTTTGACCTTTTTTTTATATTAATAACACTAATTATTTTAAGCCTAAGGTCTTTTTATATATTTTATATTTATTTCAATATTTCGCTACAGCTTTGTGTAGCTTCTTCAGGAAAATTGGTTTTTGTTTATAATAAAAAAAATTTTTTAAAAAAAAATTATTTTTCGTTCTATAAATTTAAGTTCGAGTATTCCGTACGAGCGAGTGTTTAGCAGCGCGGGTTGCCAACTGTGATCAACCGAATATTACTTTAAATTTTTGCACTGATATTTTGTTTATTTATTTCTCTTAAAAATTCACGTTTTATTAAAAAGATAATTTTTGTTTAAAGGTACTATTTTGAAAGTAGTACTTTTTGTTAAAAAGCTACTTTTTTTTACTGAAAATACACTCTTTGTGAATAAATTTACTTTTTGTTAAAAAATTATTTCTTTTCTTACAATGGTAATTTTTGTTAAACAAGTACTGTTTCGTGAAAAAGTACTTCTTGTTAAAAATTTACTTTTTCTTGAAAATATACTTTTTATTATGTTGTTCTTGTTACGAATTTACTTTTTGTTAAAAATTTACTTTTTGTAAAGAAGTATATTTTTTATTAAAAAGATTCATTTTGTTAATAAATATACTTTTTGTTAAAAACTTTATTTTTACAATGGAACTTTTTGTTAAAAAGGTACTTTTTTTGTTTAAAAATTTATTTTTTCTTAAAAATATACTTTTTTTATGTCCTTTTTGTTGAAAATATACTGTTCATTAAAAATATAGGTTTTGTTAAAAACGTACTAGTTATTAATAAGGTAATTTTTGTTAAAGAGGTGTTTTTGCTTAAACAGCGGAAAAAAGTACTTTTGCTTTAAAAGATAGCTTTTATTTAAAATGTACTTGTTCCTGTGCTTTTTACGAAAAACGTTCAATATAATTATTGATAATAAGCAAGTTTTTTATCAATAGTATTCTGTAAAAAAAAAACAAAAATTTAAAAAAAAACTGGAATTTTTGCGTGAAGTTGCTGTGAAAGAAATGTACTTTTCGTTAGGTAAGAGGTTTGCTTAAATATGCATTCCTTGTCTATAATTAATGAATTTAAATTAATGAAACTGAATTAATAGGTACAAAAAAATTTTATAGAACATTAAAATTGACCGAAAATGTTAAAGGATTGTTAAGGAATTTCGACAAAGTGAAGAAAAGTTTAAAAAACTTTAACTAAAACTGCAAAATATTTACTATTTTTCTATTTTAAAAACAAAATTCTTTTTGTACATGTTACTGTACGCACCTTGCAAATCTACTATAAAATTTTAATACATTTTTGTTTGAAAAAAAAATATAACACGAAAAATTTTCACTCAATATCTGCCTTTGTGGCAAATAAGTAACCCCTAGAAAATCAAATATTAAATCTTTGTATACAAATCTTTTCTTTATCTTTCAAAATTTATAAACAAGTCATACATGTTCCTTTTTTATTACAACACTTAAACTAGTTTGACAATAGTCCCTTTTCACTTCTAAATGCCAGATTAAGTTTTTATTTGGTAGTTGCTTGAAAGATGATACATCCATTTCATATTGTTATTATTTTCGTTAAACCGAAACCGAAATACCAACGTGCACATCAAAAACAGTTACGTACAGAACAGATAAATAATTTACACATTTTAATAGAGGAAAACAAACAAGCATACGCAATGCACAGAGAAGCAAGCGCCTAAAGGTAGACAACAATGATATCTGTGTTTACAAACATTGCAAATGAAAACCAAAAAATAAATTCACAAACTCGTACACATGCTCGTGCACATACTCAGCTACAATAGAAACTACGACCTTAAACTTTACAGTCTAGCTGGCCGCCATGGGACTGTAATGAAAAGCAGAGGTTACCAAATTAAAAGAAGACAGCAGCAACAGCAAAAAAAAAAATAACTTGCGTTGCAGAGACTTTGAAATACTCTAAAAAAATCGGTTTGCTGTATTAAAACAATTTCAAGAATGTTTGTTTATTATTCTTTCTAGCACGCATTATTTATATGCACAGACTGTGTGGTACAGGAAGCTACCGAAAGTCATTTTATTGACAACGAATTTTATTAAAATATAATTTTTTTTTGCGTCACGAACGCAATCTTTAACCTATAATACCACTAACTTAACTTAGCATGCATTGCGAAAAATGAGACATTTTGGATAAAACTTTGCAGACAAAACACTTTAGTTTATAAATGAGTCAAAAATCCCTAGCGGCAACAACAATAAACAAACAAATAAATTCATACATAAACGACGACCTTTTAGGTTTTTCGTTTTCTTTTTTTTTTTTTGTTTTCTGTTTTCATTTAGTTTGAAGAGGCTTTTTTTCCTATTTTAGACTGGATTTCTTTGAGCTCATGTGTCTGTGTTACATGCCATAATGTCGGTTGTGAAGTGCGTAAAATGGGGAAACACACCTTCCGAATACACACTTTTCTTTCATGTTTTGAAGGAAAAGAAAATTAAAAACTGACAAAATAATACCAATGAAGCCTTAAACAAAGAAGGTAATACATATTTGTATTACCAACAGACATGTTTTATATGAGTAAAGCCTAAAAGAATTTGTTTTTTTTTTTATATAAAATTTAATACTGCAAAGGACAAGAAAACTCGTTTGTTGATTGGAGACCGGAAACGGAAACAATTTTCGTAAGGCAAACAAATAAATTCCTTTTTCTTAATAAAGTTAAATGTTTTATTAAATTTTTATTGAACTATTTGTAATTTCATATTATTGTGCGGGAGTTTTTTTCTTTCACAGATTACATCGGTATTTGCTTGTCATTTTAAAGCAGTCGTTAGGCTTTTTTATTTTTATAGTGTTACAATGAGTAATAGGCTTGCATATGTGGTGGTACATAGAAGAAAATAATAATTCAATTTCTAGCAACTAAGGTCCTTCCTTATTCAGTAAATTTATTTATTTTTATTAATATTTTGATTGTTTATTTTAATTAGCATACCGTAAGATGTTCAAAAAAGTAGTGACACAAGTTATTAAAATGCAATTATTACACAGGTCAACTCAAATTCTGTGGCCTTAAAAACTACACAGAACAAAAGTGTCTAATAAATATTTAATAAAATATAACAAAATAAAAAATTAATTTCAAGAAAGAAATTTTTATTTTTATTATATTCTTAATTGACCTTTTTTTTATATTGAAATATATTTATTAAGCTCGAAGTTTTTTTTTGGTATTTTATTTGTTTTATTATTCGATATTTCGTTAACAGATTATTAACATCATCAGGAATAATAGGAAATTATAATTGTTTTATAATTTTATATTATTCCTGATGATGTTAACAAGCTGTTAACGAAATATCGAATATTAAAACAAATAAAATATCAAAAAAAGACCTCAAGCTTAATAAACATATTTCAAGAAATTTTTATTTTTATTTTTATAAAGAATATCTTTTTGAAAAAATCCTGAAGGAAACTTCGGGTTTTTATTAGATACTCATCTTGGGTTTGCCATACGAGTATATAGAATAACAAACAAGCTAATATAATCAAGAAGATGTCGTTAAGAAAATTAAAATGATGATTTACACCTAATGAAATCAATAAAAAAAACATTTTTTTTAAATTTTTTTTTAAGGAATGTTTTTTTTATGCCAAAAATAACGGAAATTGAGTAAAGAAATTGTGAATAACAAGATTTTTTCTTGATTTTATATGTTTTTTTCTTAATAAAATTTAAAGGATTTATTACTTGAAAATAATAAAGAAAAATCTTCGCTTCTTTCTGCTGAAATATCGCATATCCTAAAAACGTTTCATAGAGGAAATCCGCTTGGATCTATAAAGCAGTTTTGGCTCTCTGTAGTTCCCTAGTAAATGCAAATTAAGCAATGAAGCCTAGTCTTGTTTCTATATAACGGAAAAACTCGAGATATAGAGTGATAAAGAAAAAGCAAATTTATAGGCCTTGGATCCCAGTACCAAAGGTATACAATTTGATTACGAAACTTTAGAGCACACAAAAAAAATTTAAGTTTGTTGATCTATAATAATTTTATTGAATCTTCGTTTTTTTTTTTAATAAATATCGATTTTACTTTTCGCTACTGAACTGGACATTTTTGGTATAAATACAATGAGGCCCAAAAGTATTCACCCGATGATTCTTATTTATTTTATTTTATTCTTCTATTCTTTATTTATTTTTATTTTATTTATTATTTTTGAAAAACTGTATTTTCTTTTTGAATTGTGCTTGACAATTCTCAAAGATTTTTTTTTTCAAGAATTTACTTGACGGTCTACAGCTGAGTGTGCATTAGAACCAAATAAATGTAGCCCTACAACAAACATATACAAATTACTTAATATAATATCTTATTTACATGGGGTGCTGTTGGCTGAGTGGTTATAAACACCACCTAAAGATTGCTCTTCATTTTTTTTTGTAATTGAAGCGAATTTTTTTGGATAGAAACGTGGCTTTTTCACAGTTCTGTTTTTGATACTATCTGAATGGTTACTTTCGATTACAAATATCTGTACAGACAATTTAGTGAAGTCTTTTGTATGAATTTGCACAGAACTGCCACAGCATTCCATTTATTTGGATCAAATGTAACTTTGCCTCAGAAATTTGCTTCTGCAGAAACTAAAACCAAATAATCTTTTTAAAAACAAATACGTTTTCGATTGACTAGTTTTTCAATTCCCTCTTACTGTTGTTACTCTCTGCAATACATTTTTTCTTTACCCCATCCCGCAGGCAAACAAGAAAAACGAAAGTCTTGAATTTTTTGAGCTACGCTGAAGAAACTACCTGCATATCTGCCATAAACATATTTGATTTCAAAATCAAAGCAAAACTACCAGATAAACTTGATAAACTTGAGAATAAATAAAACTCATTGTTATAATGGCAGTAAATATTACTGCATATTTTAAACAAATATACGCTTACAATTTAAAACAATTGCACAATTACGTTACGAGTGTGCACTTCAACTATTTAATATAATGCACAGTGGGTGGAGATATGTGCACATAAGTGTTCATTTCAAGTTAGAAATCAAATTCGAATAATATATTTTTTCCATTAATTAATTAATTTTGGGGCTCAATATTTTAATAAATAAATAATTTATTTCCTTCAAAAATGACAGCTTGTTTACGTGATTAATTCATTTCATTTTTTATACAAATAGAAATCGATACCCAATAAATATTCGAATTGAATTCAAATATTTTTTTTTGTTGTTTTAAAAATTTGTTTGAAATTGAAAACTCTATATCTTCATTTACACTGTGCGCCAACTTGAAGGTGCTTACAAATTGAGACATGGTGCTGCGAAATGAAGTGTGTAAAGTTCGACTTTAACAACAATTTAATTTAATGAATGAGATAAATATTTCTTTAAAAAACATCCACTAGCAAGTAAATAAAAGCGAATTGTTGCTGAACAAAATTCTTTTTTTATTTATATGTTCAGCGTGAGTGAAAATGAACTACAATTATTATGTTTATTGTTTGGTTAAGTTGATCTATATGAAATCTCCATACCACTGCGATACCTCCAAACTCACCAGCGCACCTTCTCCCACATTTTTGAAAAAAGTTGAGAAACTTTCTAGAAAAACTGTCAGAAAATAATTGAGAATTATTAAATATACAAAACCACAAAAACTTCGAAACTTTAGGGACCTTAGGAATGATATCGATTTTCTATTTATATTTTAAAAGACCCTGTAATATTTTACTAACAAACTGATTGTCTTTAATAAATAAAGAATTCTTGTGCTGCATAGTTCGTCGTTGTTTTTTTTTTTTTTTGCTTTTTAAACTTTGTGCTGAAGTTGTTGTTTTAACAGTTGTGCAATTTTTTGCTAAACTTTTGATTGTTGTATTATTGTTATCCTAGTAGCGAAGGACCTTTTGTAGCTGTTACAACAGCAATCAGCACAATCAGTTCAACAAACTTATCTTTCAGTATTTCCAGTTTAAATACGACCAATAAATAAACGTTTAAATTGAAAAATAGCACGAAAAGAGAGTTGATAAGAAGTAACTTTAAAAAATATACTTTAGCTGTCAATGGGCATTTATATAGAGAGTGGGCTGTCTAACGTTTACAAATGAAAATACTTTTTTTTTTAAATAAGAAACTGATAACTTTTCGTAAAGTGGGTATTTTATTTGAATGTACAATATTTCAGATTCGTAATGGAAAATTTTTTCTTTCAAATGATTTCCATTGATGAGCTAGTAGCACATGATTTCAGAAGCCCTAAATTACAAAAATATTTCAAAATCGCCTTTTTGCTTGATTATGATACATCCTTTTGCATTCCTGTACAATTTTACACGCCTACAATTATAATAACGTTCTTATCAACACAGTTCTAAAAGGCCCAAGTGCAAGTGTAAAATATAGTTTGAAAGTGTTTTTCTTGTACTGTTAAATTTTTTCAATGTAACTTAAGGCTTTCAAGAATTCGTATGACGATATACAAATACATATACGAATTAACACCGAATAAGCATTCGTCTTAAAACCGAATTTTTTTCAAAATATTTAATGAAATTTAAATTAATTCAATTAAGTCAACGATAATAATTTAATTGATACTATTAATTTCTTTATACGTTAATATCGAAATAATTTTTTTTTTGTTGTTACTAAATATTTATTTTTTTTCCTGTGTACTATCGAAAACTGATTTAGAATTTTACAAATACCCCAATGTTCTTCCTACTTCCTAGTTCGCATTCGAGCGTTAGATATCCCACCCTTTATATATATGTACATACATATTTCTTTTGATTTATTGCTTTAAAAAATTTACTTTTGAATTAATTTTATGCTTTGATTATTCCAACATGAAAAAAGTTTATAAAGTTTTTTGGCATTACTGATATTGGCATTTTTTTTAAGTTTTCTTAAACAATCGTAAATGTACCTGCTTCATTTCCACCTTTTCGCCAAATCTTTGTCATTTAATTTGTTTTTCCATATAAAAGATTTTTTTCTTCTTAAAAATTTTGTCTTGGAGGCGGAAGGAACATAATGAAACACAAAATGAATTTGCGTTACTGGTTTAATAATAAAAACAACAATATACAAAATTCAATGATGCCATAGTTTAATGTTTTTGTTCTCACGTAATTTATGATTGGAAAGGGAAAGAAATTCCGCGAAATTGTTGGTGATAGTAGGGCTGAATTAATGCCTGCTCTATCACTTCCCCAGCAATCTATTCTCTTCACTATACCTTTCAATATCCATCTCCATTTTTAGTAGAGTAGCCCTTCTCTTAAAAAAAAATGTTAATAAAATATTATGCCTACGTATATATAAATAATGACATTTTCCTAAAGAGTGCATTAAAAAAAAAATACATTTGGGGACGTTTGAGTACTATTTTCAATTAATTCAATAATGATCATACGCCACAGAATAGCATAGCATCTTGAAATCACAAAGCCCTCTAGGTATGTTTCTTTACTCTATATTGGGCATCCGCGGAATGCTAATCTTACTAGAAAGCGTTCCCCTATAGTCAAATTGGGAAAATGAGAGACATTTTGAGAGAGTTATGTTCTTGTTCTTCTTGCACGAAATAGGCCGCATTTTTTCTTCGGCCGAGTTTGGACAAGAAGAATAAGCAATCAGCTGTTTGAAAAATAAACAATAACGAAGGAATTAAATTACAGCGCACTCGCGATAATACGAACCAAATAATTCCTAAGATGTTCACGTAAATTGACTTTTATTAAAATATTAATGTTATACTCAAAATTATATAATAATTTGTAATTATTGACATATATGTATGTAATTAAAGGGCTTTCAAACTTTGTTCATCTTTTATAATAGTTAATTAAAATAATATTTTGTAAGAAACAGACCTACTATTCCAAATTGGAGATGGAATCCTGAGAGACTTCGATTCCAATCAAAAACTTCGAATAATTTTGTTGCATTTTTACTGCGCATAATTTTAAATAATATTTCAAAACTTTCTTTTCTATTCTAAAAAATCTCTATAATTGGCAATAAAAACTGAACAAAAATTGCTGTTAAATTTTCGTAAATTTTACTCTTCCAAGAGGAATCATAATACGAAGCAGGCATAATCGTGCTCATCATGTGAATAGTAGTTATTTCTACATGTCTGTTCGAAGAGAAAAAAAGGATTATATAAATAGAATTACCATATTTAATTTAATCAATCAATTTATTTTCTAACATACTTTTTCAATTTACTAATTTCCCTTTAGTTACCAAATAAAATTTTATAGCATATGTATGTGTTTTCAACATATAATGTGTATTTTAAATTGTCATCGCAAATCAATATTAACAAGTATTAAACATTTGTAAAAATAATCTCCATCATAACCAGTAGACATGATACTTCTGGTGAGCACGTTCGTGCATGCATTTCTTTGTTTTCTTGTATTCTATTGTTTGCAAAACACGTTTACAAAGGTGTAGTACTACTAGTGTTTGTGAGAGAGAGAGAGAGAGAAAGAGAGACATAGAGAAAAAGTGAGAAAACTAAGTTTGACTAAAGCCTTAATGCAACATCAGTGTCATAAAAATTGTTTTACTATTTTCATACAAATGCCAGCATACAATAGAATGAGCAGTGACAAGCAAAAAAAAACAAAAAAAAAAGTTTTCAAAAGCATAAAATTGCACCGAGCAAAAACTAAATACGAAAGAGAAAACAATCAAGGAAACGTGAACAAAACTACCAGTCACGTACAAATGTATAACACTAATGCGTTCCTAAAGCTAATTGTAAAATCAACTCAAAAAGAAAATTAAGCTGGCGTGGCAGAGAAAGGAAGAGAGCGTGGAGAAAACAATGAAAAGGCGACAATTGGAAGGCAGTTACTCGTATCTAAAAGGTAAAATAAAATATTAAAATCTCTTTTTAATACAAATAACGCCAACAGCTTTTTATAAAGACTTAATAAAAGCATTAACACTCTTCTTTTGCTTTAAACTTAAAAACAAAACTATTTCCCTCTCTTCTCTTTCTCTCAAGAAACTTTAATTAAGTGCTGCATCCTTTAGCTGTTTATACAGGCTGGCACTTTTTATGTAAAAGTAATTAATTAAAAAATTTTTTGTTGCTGCTCAAACTTCTGTATTTTTATGAAAGATTGTTAAGCACAAAAAGAAAGGATTATCTAAAAAGAAAACTGCTGCAAAGAAAATTAATATCTTAAGACTTGATATAATACGCTGCAAACAGCAAGAATATTTTTTTTTTTTTTTACCATACAAATACCTTTTTATATTTCATTTTTATGCAGTTGTTGAAAGAAAACCTAAAGGCAACAAAACATTCACGGTTTTTTTAATTTTTTTATTAAGGACTCTGCTCTTAAAGAAAATTTTTTATTTTAACTCAATTTCTTTAATGCCGGGAATGTCAAATTCCATGTTTATTTTTATCTTGGACCAACACTTAGGAGATTATACCTACACATGCAATGCATTGTGCTGGAACTAGAGGAAAGGGATAGTTGAGAAATGATAGGAGGTGAAGCTTCACTGTCTTGCAACTCTGCTTTTGCACGTTCTTGGTTTTATAGCAGTGTTCTAGTGCCTCTGATGTCAAGGAGACGTATTAAATTTTGAAGCTTCGTTTTAGTTGCCAGTTTTTACTAATATTGGATTGGTTACACCTGAAGGCGGTACTGTGACTATGCCTTCGCCACTGAAGCCTTCCGACAACAACTGACACAAAGTCACAATAATGCACATCAGAAAAAATGCGAGATGTTTTTATGAGTCCGCAACTCGGTCGCGGTCGCACCCAGGCCATTTTATTGTGTTTGTAGTCAACATGCTGACTACTTGAGCCATCGCCACCCATCATGTTTTAAAACTCATTGGTCTTTATCATCATAATTAAATATTTTTTTGTTGGTTATCTTTTGTTTGGAAAATTTTAGAGTTCCTTATGTGAGTCAAGCTACATATATCTACATATCCTTTGAGGTCAATATCAGAGTCGTCAATAGACCTTCAAACAAATTCTTGAAAAAGTCCAAGAATTTCCAAATGTACATAAAATATACATATATACATACATACACTTTACATTGTCTACTGCAAATAAATTAAATTTATAAATCTATACATTTAAATAACTTGTATTAGCTGGTTATTGATTATATATCCATATAATCCATTAACTCCTAAACTAAAATTGCCAATGCATTTCAGTATAAAATCAAGCGCACCTGCCTTCGTATATACGTAGTCGTATGTTGCTCTGAAATCTATGAACATTAAATACCCACTTAATATTCACACGTTGGCAAAAGACACATTAAATGTAAGTGTTTGTATTAAATATGTAAGTGCACATGCATACTAACATGATTGGAGTACAAAAACTGGAACATGATGTTGGCCAATCAATTGTAATATTTGCAGCAGCAGCAGCAGCAGTATTCGTGCTGAATGTATTCACATGACCCAAACTAATACAAAATTATACTGCCATTTATTGGCAATTGTGAAGCATATACACATATACACGTACATAAACACACACATATATATATATATATATATATATATATGCACATATTTTAAAATACAACTCTCAGCAGGATATTAAAATTGACATTATATTACCTGGGTCATGACATGCATTTGCAATTGAACATTGGTACAACACCAACGATGGTTGACAATGCATGTATGCATGTATTTGTAAGACTGAGTGAGTATGTTTAGAAAAATGTCTCTAAGGTGGCCTTAACTAATCGATATTTGCCAGCAGAGTAGACAAGTTCTTTTTTCTTGTTTTTATAAAACACCAGTATCGTCATTATTCTCAAGATTACTGTATAGTAAAGAGGTCATGAATTATTGCTTGTAGTTGACTTAAATATATACTTTTTTCTCAAGTGTAAAAAGTTTAAAAGTGGTTACCAAAAAAAGCAGTACTTCCAACTGGGCAGAACAACAAGTTTTCGAAAGAAATGAAATTCTGCTGCAGGTTAAGTTCAGGGCCAAAGTAAAATTGATTGGACGAAAATGATCTTTTCTGGCATACAATTTTTATAGTTTTTATTTTTTTTTCTTACACTCCATTGCATTTATTCTATAAAATATACATACCTACGTATGTATGTTAAACAACTTGTCTAGAATTTTTTGTCTTCTTTTCATAATAAAAGATTTTCCAATAAATGTCATGTAAGATGGAAAGGAAAAAATTAAATAAAACGAGATGTAAGTGCAGAATTTAAATTTGGTTTTTTTTTTAGTCTAAATACAAGTACCAGTAAAGTTAAGTGAACAATATAAAGTAACTTTTGGCGGCTCCGATGTCATTTCTGCTCAAATTGTGACATTTGCACAAACTTTAACCACTAGCTTTTTATTATTTACACTGATTAGATCACCAATCACTTAATACTAAATAACGTCTTTAACATTTGCCTCTAAAACATTAGCCCAGTACTGACGCTTTCTTATTGGAAAACCCCATGCTGTTACAAACACAAAATTATTGAAGCATTTGTATATTTTTCGATAACGAAAATTAATGTAGTGGAAAATTAAAACATATTAAATGCCAAACAAATATATAAATATTTTTCTTATTTCCCTTTTGCTTTAACTGTAACAGGGAAATGTGTTTATTTAGTTGTAAATCTCCTTCATTTGGAGATTAAACACGAGCACATATTAAATTGCTTAGAAATAAGTATCGTGCATAAATTGGAAATAAATTTCGAATAAATAGTAATTTCTAGTGTAAGAAAAGAATTAGTACTTAAGCTTTACGAAAAACAAAAAACATTGTAACAGAATTAAAACAAACCAAGAATCGTATGAGTGATATTTGGGGAAAATTTAATAACAATCATACGCCACTGCCATGTACTTGTGAATTGTGCCCAAAATTAAAGTATCATTTCAATTTTGCTGCCATTTTTATGAAAAATTTTTATTTTCATGCTCTAAAAACATTCCGGTTAGTTAATATGGAATGTTATATGTAGTAGCAATGGGTTTTTATTATTAAAACATTTTTTGTAAAATGTCAAAAGTTTTCGCGATGTAATAAGGAAATTTAGAACAGAATTCGGTAGAGCAAATGCTCCAACAAATCGTGCCATCAAGCTGATTTGAAGAAACTGCATCTGTTCAGCAGCAGAATTGTGGAAGAAGATCCAAAAACATCAATTCGTCATCCTTCCGAAGATTTTGTAGTAGAAAATTAATGATTTAGACGGCGAGAATATGTGCTTTCAACAGGATGCTGTTCACACCAAAAGAAACAATGGATCTTTTGAAAAAAAAAAGTTCAAAAATCGCATTATTTTTCATAGAGGAGGAGTAAATTGGACACCAAGATCGTGCAATTAGAATTTTTGGTGGGGTTTTTTTTTTTAACGAAAGCGTACAGCAACAATCCCACAACAGTTAAAGAGCTTAAAACCAACATTATTGAGCAGATATCGACCATTGATTGAAAGCCTGTCGAGCCAGTAGGAAGGTCCTAGCTGTAATAAACTGAAATAAAAATATATATAATATCGGAAAAAAAGTTTTTTTTTATTGAATTTAAAAGAATGCCTCAACTTTAGACAACCTTTATTTATCAAAATAAATTGTATAAAATAAATGTATATACAAGTCGTACAAAGCAAAGTACAAAGTCGTGTTGCAGATTTATGTCGGTGCCAGCCCGTGGGGCCTAATCCGACATTGGTCTTAACACCGTATGTAATAATAATCAAATGGTTTCAAAGCCTGTATTAACGCAAACAAAGTATATTGAGCTGCTACAACGCAGTGCGATTTCTACTGGTCACAACCCGAAATGTAATTTATGTCGAAATTTTTGCTCTACTGGGCTGGAAAATTTTAATGCATCCCTCGATTTGCCCGGCCTTCCATTTGATTTGTTATCTGCAGAACTGGCTTGATTGTAGACAGTTTTGATAAACTGAGAAGCGACTGATTCATCACGCTGAAAAATTTTCCATCGATAAACTTCCAATTTTACAACTGTAGAATTATGAGGGTATCCCAAAAATTATAGCCAATAATTTTTCCAAAATAAAGAAAAATAATCGTACGATTAAAAAGGAGTTTCAGAAAAAAAAATGTTTCCTTAAAAAATTTACCAAAAAACCCACAATACTTTTTATCTCACCCAATATTATACTCATTACAATATTCCTAATTTTTCACAGCTTTATATCTTTTCAAAATTGTTATCTTGTGCTTTAGTTTACCCTCTTTATTTTAATTTTAATATCCATTCACTGTACCCTCAAACTTATTTATCATAAAAATATTTAATCCTTTTACATGTCATTAATATTAAAATAAGTGAACATACAAAAATACACCAAATATGTATAATAAACGACAATGAGATTATGAATTTAAAAGTAGACTACAACGTTAATATTTCTCATAAGTCGCATTTGTGATAAATGACTAAAATCATTATAAATTTATAAACAAGAAATTTCGTAACTAAAACTACATTCGTCAAAGGCAAAACTATAAACTCGTAGTAGTTTTTGTAAAACCAAATAACCTCAGGGAAAAACTTGGCAAAAACAAAACATGTTTATTTTTACACACGAATATAAGAAATGCTAGTAAAAAATACTCACACGCACACACACACACATATATGTAAATAATAATGTTCGTGTCTATTTACAGCTTGTGCAGAAAAAATAATTTTTCATAGAGCAACTGTAAGTAGCTTCATAAAGCCACTTGTGAATCTAAGCCACTTAGATGAATAGAACAGACATAAATTTACAAGTACAACTTAAACACACACACACCTCCTTAAATATGAATAAAAGAACACACATACGCATAGCAAATTCATTTCAAATTCATATACATATGCATGGCTAATAAACACTTACACATAAACGCAATTTATCATAAAGACAAAACACAATACACATGTAACATAAAACGGCAACAAGAAAGTCTAACGTGTCTTAAAGTATTTAAAAGCAAAGCATACACACAGGCTGGAACGTAAAGTGGGATATTTGATTTTCTTGAAAGATGGTGTGTGTAAAATATTTTCTTTTTTTTTTTTCTTCTTAATTAATTCAGATTTTTTGTGGCATTTATCATACACAAACACAGTGTGATAAATGTTTGTTTGCTTATTAAGTTTAAATAGAATTGATAAATTGCTATATCTTTTTTACGAAAATATTTTAGTTGTTTGCAGAAAAAAAAAATATGCAAAAATACCAGGTACGTTTAAAAAGAACTTCAAGGACGATTTTTGTGAGAACATATTTTGCAAGATAGTTTTCTATCAAAAGCATTTTTGCAAGAACTGTAATTTTTTAAAAAGTTCGGTTTTTTATAGCAGATATTTAGAAGCTGTTTTTTTTAATATACTTTTTTAAAAGTTATATTTTTGAAACGCACTTTCTTAAAAGTATTTTTTTAAAGGTACTTTTTTAAGCGGTAATTTTTTAAATATGCCGTTTTTTTAAGGTGCTTTTCTAAATTTTTTAATACTTATTTATTAAACTTTTTTCTTTTAATAACAATTTATATATTACATTTTAAGCTTAAAGGTTTGTTATTATGAATATTCAGAATAAAATTTAATCGAACTGTAGTTATTACATATTAAAGATATTTTTGTCGTGTTCAAGTTCACAGCTAATTTATCACAATATTGTGAAGAATATACATTCTAGTGTTGGAGATTAACTGTTAACTTTTTTCCCTTATTCAAATCAGGAATGTAGTTTCTTTACAATATTGTGATAAATTAGCTGTGAACTTGAACACGACAAAAACTTCTTTAATTTGTTGTTACGTTTATTTGTTCTATTTCGATATTTCGTTAACCATCGGTTAACATTTTCAGAAAATTTTTATTATTATTATACCGAAGTACAACAAACAAACATAAAAACAAACCTTTAAGCTTAAAATATAATATATAAATTGTACTTTTCTAAAAATATCTGTCTTTGTATGTACTTTCTTAGAGAAAAATTCTTATTAATAGCACTTTTTCTAAAAACATGATGATCTGAGTTTCTTAAAAATTACTTTTTTAAAAAGATACTTTCGTAAAAAGAACTTTTTTGAAGGGGTACTTTCACAAAAGAAACTTTGTTAAAAGGTGGTTATTAAAATATACTCTTCTTGAGAGCACTATTTTGCATTATACTTTTTGAATTGGTACTTTTTGAAAGGTACGTTCTTACCAGCTAATTTTTTAAAAAGTGCTTTTTTTTAAATCTCACACATTTTAAAAGGATTTTATTATTAAAGGTACGTATTTTTTTAAAAGGTACTTTTTTAAAACAGTATTTTTCTAACAGTTACCCTCGTAAAAAGTATTTACTTATATATATACTTTTTGAAAAGATAATTTTTTAAAAGAACTTTTTTGAAAGGTCCTTTTTTAAAAATATACTTCTAAGTTCAAAAGCAGCTTTTTATGTATTTGAATGAATGTACTTTTGCTAAAAAAAACTTCTTACAGATTTACTTTTTTAAAAGGTAGTTTTTAAAGTGGTGTTTATAAAAGGTACTTTAAAAGGTTTAAAAGTAATATTTTAAGGGTGGCGGAGCCTCCCCGAAAGAGAACGCCTCACTTAGGCCCATTGTGATACCTCAAGAATACCCAGCGTGTAGGCTGGAATCGAACCCTCACATGATAAGACTAATGTTCATGCACCCTAGAAAGCTAAAAAAAACTTTATTGCTTCACTCAAAAATATACGTTTTTAAAATCTGCAATTTGAAAATAAATTTATTTACAATCCCTTTTGGAGAGACTTTCCTTATAAACAAATTAATTGCATTTTCAGTTTAATTAGAAAAACTAAAATGAAGGATTATACTCTCAGCTTTTTATATCATCCTTTTATATTAGTCGGGAACCCAAATGCACAAATTTTATAACAAACGCTAAACCAGCGCTTTAAGTTAAGAGTTTGACAGCAGATAGCGCGGAAACATGCTTTACAACATATGTTTACAGTACATGATTAGAAAAGTGGCCACGCCAGCTGAAAGATTTGGAAAGGATTTTTGCATTCTTTTTCATGAACTGATACTTTAACAACTGCTATTTTAGTGGCCATTGCTAACCAAAATATATTTAAAAAATTTTAATTTTTTAAACGATGTTTTTTTTTATGTAAAATGCACTTTTCCTAAAAATATGTTGCTTTGAAAAGATGCTACTTAAACACTAGATTTCTACTCCCTTCAAAGAATATTTTTATCATCGCATGACGTTCCTGTTCAACAAATTCTATTTCAAATCACATCATCTCTAGCATAGAAATAAAAAGATTTCCTACAAATCTCATTTAAATAATTATAAATGAATTGCCACATATATGTATATGAAAGTGTGTATTGAAGTGATATTCACTTACGTAGTCACATGAACTTTGTAAATGCATTTTAGCATTAAAATAATTTGCCTAACTTGTAGACATTTTCATATTTTAACCATTTCATTATCATATTTGCTTGCATATGTGAAATATATTAAATCTATATTTTTTTTTTTTTTTTTTTTTTGCTTTTGTGGCATTTAGCAAATTGTCAAGAATTTAACGCATCAACGCCTTAAAGCACACCATGCTTAATACGATGATTGGATTTTCAGCTCAAAGCAGGAAAATAAATTAGCAAAATCAGTTTCCTTAAAAGAAACGGCAGCAGTATAGGAAATTATTAAAATAAACTAAAATCGTAGCATATTTTTAGGCTCATTTAACAGGTTCAAAGAATTTATTAATATGCTTGCAGTTTTAAATAATGAATATGGCCAAACATTTTTAATACTTTTCACAACAAATATTATTGCCGAATTGTATTTGAAGGCTCAAGAATTTAACATGTTGTGGTTTGACATGTTTCGACCAAAAACTCATCAAATAATGTTTGTAAGTAATAAACTAGAGAAGAAGAGAGTGAGTTCATAAATGTTGTTCTCAACTTAACCGCAGGTGCAAATGTGCCATAAACACACATAATGTGAAAGGATGGTTACATGTGTGGGCGGAGAATTCCCTGTGGCAATTTATTATAAAAAACAGATAAAATGTGTTTCTTAGTATTATTAGCTCAAAGCAGCTGTGGAGTTTTCAAGAAAACCTCCGTCCATACTAACAAACCTTTGACTGATTATGTAGCTTTGCAACAGCTGCGGTCTGTTGTAGACAAATTTAACTTGAAATTATTTTTAAGACGTTGAAAGGAACAACACACATTATTTTTTTTTAAAGCATTTTTTATGATTTGCCCCGATTTATGAGTTTATAATCTCAAAGCACAAATTTAGTACAACAATCCGGATTTTGGAATAACTTCTTGGCACCTTAAATAATTTGACAAAATTGTATACTAAATTCTGGGCTTTATAGCGACCCAATAATCAGGTATAATTTTTCTATAGAAAATAAATTTGGTTCTTCGTAAAAAATTTAAAAATAAAATATTTTAAAGGGTATTTTATCGGTTGTCTAGTGAGTGAGTATTTCGTTAGTCTATCAGTGTGAGGATTCCTTTTTGCTTTGTTAGTTTTAGTTTAGCTGAAGTATGCGAATTTTATAATTTTATAAACTTTATTTTTGTTAGTAGAAACGTCCTACCAAATTCACTTAACACATTTTAGGCGAAATCATTAATTTTGTTACTTAATCCTGTTGTTTATTTTTCTCGCTGTCATTTTGTCTTTGATCTTTATTTTTTTTTTCTGCTGAATGCATGTTTTCTATTGTCTTGCAAGTATATTTTGCATTTTCTTTTCATTTATCCAAGCTTAAGTGACATTTGTCGCGATGATTTCGACTTTTAAATGATTTAAACGCAGACTTATCCCACCCTTAAAATACCATTTGATATTAAAAGGACACTTTCTTATGGCACTGTAAGGACTTCTTGAATTTCTTTCGCCTTTTCAGTGTTTAAAATGAAAACGTATGTACATGTACATACAGAACGCACACGTATGTACATATATTTGTATGTATCTATTTTATTTTATCCACTATTTACAGTTTATTTACTTTGATTACCGTTGACAATTTTTGTTTCTTCTTTTCAATTTACAGTTTCTTTCTTAATGTTGGCTTTCAGGACACAACAGCTCCTTCATTTGGCTCATTATGTTGTGGTGTGGGTTCGTTCGGTTTTTTAATAAATGATTGCTGTTTGGCTGTTTCCTTTTCTCTTATCCAATAAGAAATTTGTTGAATTTTCTGAATTTTTTCATTTATTTATTCATACGCTACAATAAATATCACATTGCCAGCAGCACAATTCATAAGAATTGATGATTATTTACATGGCATTTTTTTTTTGTTCTCTTCTCCTCAATTCGATTTTGCTTTAATTTTTATTAAATGTTGCAGTACAGAAATTTTTAATATCTGAAGGTTTATTTAAGTGGAGATTTTTTTTTTTCAAAAAAAAATTTAAGTCACCGTAAGCATGATGAATTGCCACAAACTTTTCTATATTCAACTGAAATGATTGGCACTGACCGTTCAAATATTTGGAGGATAAGTTCCTTAAAAAAATTAAGCCAAAACCGTGGAAATGCCATGGCTATCGATTTTTCTTAATTTTAACAAAGCGACAGTTTTTTTTCCTTGGACCAGTAGTCAAGAATTATTCCATACAACAGCACTACTCTGCACTGCACAGAAAAAATAATAATTAAATTTTTTCCAATTCAGTCTTTGCTCAAAAAAATTTGTTTTCTCAATTAATAATTAAATTGATTCCACATTTATTTTAATTGACTTTGGTGTTCTCTCCAGAAAGTGCAATCAAAATGATAAAATTTTTAAACTTTTTCTATTAAAGCTGTTTGATTGATTGATTCTGCGTTTTTCGTGATAGATTGATATCTAATTATTATTTTAATTGAATCTTCATATTTTTTAATTGAACTTTGATTTTACTGTTTCTGAAACTATTTTTATTTAATGAAGTATTGGGGCCAAAAATTAACTAAAAATTTAATTGATTTGTTTAAAATTTTATTTAGAAATATATTATTCTAATTAAAGGTGTTAATTAAAAATAAAAACAGTAAAATTTTTTTCAGTGAACTGTTCAAGAACAAAAAAATACTACAAAATGTATCGCTCGATACCTTTCTCCCCAAAGCTTTGTTCGGTTTCCGTATCGCCCGCAATAGGAGAGCCATAAGATAAACCATAAGATCGACTATCAAATAAAATATTCGATTTTATTTTTTTATTTTATTATTTCTTTAGAATGATATTTTAATACACTGAACGAAAATCTTGTAAAATCATTTAGAAATTCTCGTTTTGCCTGGAAGAAAAAATATATTGCAGCAGGATCAGCAATTATTTATTTTTTTCTTTCCACCCACAATCTTAACCCTTTGCATACCTTGGGACTTTATGTACATTATTGTAATTAACATTACAATTTTAAGCATCAAATGAAATTTTGTATTCATTTTTTTTCTCGTGGTCATAAATCAACTTTAAAATATTCATACCGCTCAACTGATAATAAAATATTTACACTTTTATTTGAAACTCTTACCTCAGACAATGGAAAACATTTTGTGTTGGGCAAATGAAATCGTGAAAAGCAATAAACAAATGTGAGGGAAACTGGAAGGTAGAGTTGCAAATAACAAAATCACCCTTAAGTACTCACAACGCGATTCTAAAATAAAGTGCGAAACGTGAAATTAAAAAAGATTAAAATCGCCCATTTATAAATAGTTATGGAAGAAATGTAATGGAAAAAAATGTGAGTTATTATTTGTGTAAAGGGAAACGTAATTAGATGTAAATAAAGGGTGATGCAAAAAACTGCAATGGTTATTTAACTCAGAGGCAGGAGGATCTCTCACAAAGCAAATCAAGTGACACTCACGTTTCGAATTATGCAATTCACCATTACATGAAGTTGTCATTGGAAGGTAAGAGGTGTTTTTTAAGCCCACTAGAACCTTAAAGTACCGGTGGGCAACATTTACATGCAACAATCATTAAGAAGTAAGTGGCAGACATTTATGTATCGGCTCAAATAAATATTTCATTTAATTTTGCAAATTTTTTGTGTTTTTTTTTTTCTATTTTCAATAACCAGACTGATCAAAAATCAAAAAATTTTCTGAATGTTTGTGGGAAAAGTGTACCCACAACTGATTTTAAACTCATATATTCTCCTTCTGCATGATGCCGAACGGCAATCATCTAATGCACTTGTTTAGAAAAAAATCAAACTTTCCGCTCGTCGTAAAACACCCTTTAATTCAAATTATTATTTTTCACTTTTATTATCAGTTAAATCTCTAAAGCTTTCGCTTACATTTTTCTTTAGAGAGCAGCTCCGTACACTTTATTTCCTAAACGCATTTATTTTGCATTTCAAGTAGCAAAATAAATGTTGGCTGTAACAATTGTTGCTGTGCTGGTGGTCGTGGGGTTGTTATTTGTTGCCTGCACAAGCATTTGTAACCAGAGATTTATTCTTTCTTGTTATTCTATGCAAATATTTGCAATGACACGTTCCATTTACACTATTGCATTAAGATTTGATATTAAAGATAATAAAATATAAACAGCGAAGGGATAAGCATGATATAAACTGCTATGAATACTAATCTAATTATAGTGTTTGAGAAGAAAAAAACCCAACAAAATAAAGTGAAATGGGAATGATTTAAAATAATTTTCTTTTTATATTCAAGGAAAATTCTAGCGCGCTTTGTAGGTTCGAAGTTTTGCTCTTCTTCTTTTCTTTTCTTTTTTTCTTCGCTGTAACCGTAATTATAAACAAATATTTACTAATTAATTTTAGCTTTTGCTGTTTATCTATATTTGAAAACAAAAGGTATGGCAAAAGGTTGAAAAACAACTAGAAATTTACTTTGTAAGGCAGCAATAATATACTTTAAGGCAATTTCGATTATGGAAAATAAAAGAATGGCGGGTAATTAGTAGGTGTATAACAAATACGGAAATTGTGGAGTGATATAAAAGCAGCAAATTTGGTAGAAGGGGTCATTGATTTAAAGGAATTTTACACTGACACACATCTCGCTGTGAAAGGCATGAAAGATGTTGCAAATGTGAAGCACTCGTGAGTTTTAGTATGTAGAAAAAAATAATTCAATTTGCATCGTTCCGGTTTAAATATTTAATTTTCTCGGTGCCCCTTAATGAGGCAAATCGGGTTTTTAGTGTATATGTTTTTATTATAGAAAATGTTAATTGTTATAGCATCAGAAAGTAATTCGTAAGGAAAGGCAACAAATAATTCGATAAGAAAAAATATAAAAAATCGCTACATAAAAGAAAAACAAATTGCAAGTGGTATTACAAAAATAATTTGCTTCTTATTAATATGTTTGGCTTTTGGGAATTATAATTAAGTATTTAATTGTTTAAACTGGTGCGCTGTTACACGCCCACTTATACAATCCCACCAACTACTTCACAGATCTCATTTATTGAGAAAAAGAGAAAAATCACTGTATATTTGATCCACTTTATTTTTTGCGTTTGGTTTGTTTAAAAATCATCGAATATTTTTTTTTTACTTGTAGGTATCCTGCTGGAATAACAATAGCACAACTGGTTGGCTATACTGATTTGCTACTGACGTGGTCATCAGTACTACTGACTTTTTACACCCCAAGAAATGTAATTTACTATAGACATTTAACTAGTACGTATCATTGAAAATCTGCTACTGATAAACTCAAAAATCTGTGCAATTTCTTTGAGAGACAAAATTAAACTTTAAAAAAAACTAATCTGGCCCCTGAAAGTTTACTCCACTTTTCTGTTATATTTCAAGCTAAGCATGATTTAAATTGGTTTATCCAACCCATAGAAAACTTTTTTTTTTTTCAGAACACACCTCTAACGTACTGAATATGTATAATGTCAATAGCAAAAAGAAATTTTTGCACACAAGCATTTCAGAAAAACCATTGCCACAGTGACTCACTCGCACACTCGTCAAGAATATTATTCAAGTTTGTATACAGTATGTTGACGTCTGTATGCATATAAAAGAAATGCAAACCATTTTAAACTAAGCGAAAAAAATAAAAAATAAAATTATGCATTTAAATAACAAATAACTACGAGCTAATAGATTTTAAACACACGCACACACATATATATATGCAGACTCATATTAAAACGACAGCACAACATGAAAGAAAAGCCAGCATAGAGAAACTGAGAACTATAGTAACCATAAGCAACTGGTGTTTTATTAAAAAAAATAAAACACACACACGCACGCACAACTCCATACGAACACACTGTGTTTTCCTTAGTTGCTTATTTACCTTTAAACTGGCAGCCAAGCATTGCATTGTAGTGTTAATGTGAAATTTGTAGCCAAGCATATCTTCGCCCGCCTGCTTAAAAGCCAGAAAGGTTGCATTTCATAAACTTTCCATGAATGGTTTATATTGTTCTACCATACAATAAAACCGCCGGTATAAACATGGCATAAGGTTTTCTATATTACAGTGGTTTGGCTGCTACTGAACCAAACCAGTCATTCAAGGTAACAATCCAGCTTAAAGATGACAACAACAACAACAACAAAAAAGTAATTGTAATCACATTTTAAATGTCCTTTTCGTTTCATATATTTCTCGATGAAATAAAACAAAAAATTAAATTTCCCATAATAGAGCGAATGTTTTGAAAAGAGAGCGCCAGACGCAGCTGAGTAAGGAATTTTTTGTATGGATATAAAAGCAGAGAGCAAAAGGCCACAACCATTGGAAAGCAGGGTAGTTTTTATTGGAAACATTTCTCCTATATGAATGACGTCAGAGAAGGGGAACAATAGAAGGAGAAATTTTTCATTTCTTTGGACAGATTTAAGTCCTTTTTTGTGTTAAAATATTTTTTCCTTCTCTAATAGTGCTTTCACACCAAAAGTTAAAATCTGGTTTTAAAGTTAAAACCACAAACAGCTGATTTTTACTTAAGTTTAATTAATTAATTAATTTAATTAGTTTAATTAAATCAGGTTTTAACGCACAGTTTATTTAATAATAAAATTTCATTTATTTTCTCCTCCCACAACTCGATGAAAGCATTTTCATTATGCTCTATCCAATATCTTTCATTCACTTTTTTAATGTGGTTACAGCTGCGTTCATTGTTCCAATTATTGTGGTGACTTTAGTTACTAAATTTTCTTTTTCTTTCTTATTTCATTGAGCGCCATTTAAATTGTCACCTGTTTTCAATTTTTTAATTTGGTAGCACTGCCTTTAGTACATGAAAATCATGGTTGCATTTCATTCAATCAACTTAAAACCTTAATTATTTACAATGTAAAAATTACAGAGTTTTTAATCGATCACGCCTCTAGAGACGACCACTGGCTACATACGTCAGATACGCAACAAATATTGCAATTACTGCCAGAATATTTTCCTAATATACTTACATGTTTTAGGAAATATTGAAAACCAATGTTCAATTTTTGTATGCAAAATATTATTGTTATTGAAGAAGCAACCAGGAAAAAAATAAATTTTATACGAATATCAAATCGTATTTTATAGCAAAATTTTTAAACATGCCGAAGTGCTGCTACAACTTTTCTTTTTCATAGTAAAAGACTTTATCTTCATTTTCTTTGGATTGATTTTAAGTGTAAAAAAAAAAATTGATAAAGATTTTTTAACAGCAAAAATATTCTGCTGTCCATTGGACTCTTGAAATGAACAATCGTAGCTGTCATGTCCATTATAGTGGAATATTCAAAAAGAAGAAATTTTTTTATTTATATAAAAGTTTTTTCAAAATATAAACATTTTTTTTTTTTTTTGGAAAATCTGTTCTGTTTCGATATCGAGTTGGCTGTTGGCTGTCTCATTGTTGTTTTCATCAATTTATTGTGACATCTCATTGAAGCACATTGTTGAGAGAGGTCCTGCCAATAGTAGGAATGCCCTGCTGTTGGTTTTTGTTTTTTTTTTTGCTTGCATGCTGTTTCGCTGTACTTTAACATCTTTGTATAAATATTTTCCACTTTAACATGTTTTATAGAGACGAGATTGATTTTTAAGGCCAGTTTGGTTGGCTTATTGTTGGTGTAACAGCAATATTTTTAGCATTATTTTTTGTTTCGACTTCTTGCTTTTGCTGCTGATATTTATCGAGTCACTTCGTTGCTTTGTCAAGGGCTCAATTTACATTTCTTTGCATGACTACGTGCAACTTAATTAACTGACTATCGTTCAAAATATTTTCCAGCATTTTGCCAACAGCATCCTTGCAAAAATAACGAAAATAAAGCATTTACTGATGTTTATGACAAACGACTACAAATTGTTAGTTTGAGAAATGGTTTTAATAAATTTCATTGCACATTCTGTATATGAAGAGGGAATCAAGGCTAAAACTACTTATGAAATTAATATGGTGGTTAAAAATTTTTGCTATTTTCCCCACAAAAATTTTCTTATATATGTATCTACGTATGAATGTATGTATGTACGTTTGTCAGAAGGCGGTCATTGGCCACGCGACGATGTTATGACAACTCGGCAGTACCTAGACTACGATTCAACTAAACCGTTGCTGGATAAGGGATTTGATGTGAATACCACATGTGTGATGTGAATCTCTCAGGCATATTTGACGTGTTCTAAATTAAATAAGGTAGTTTTTTTTTGTTTTTTTGGGTGGGGGCAGTAGTGCCCTGTCACAGTTCTGCTCTTGCCGGTAAAATTGCGTCTTTCGTAGGCCTACCGTCTCTGTGGACCAAGCTGAAATACCGGAGAGTTTTATGAGAAAGATGAGTTTATTTGTCCATGACTTATACTGGTTTAGAAGCGCTTTAGAAGGGATAATGCTTGCGGAAACCCTTATATACTTTCCTCATACCATCCAGGCAGCACAAACCTCAAGTGAGTGGAATAGACAGCCTGAAACCCCTTCTTAATCTGCTCTATGTGTTAGTGAATATATTGAAAGATCTGCTTAAATTCCTACCAATATAACCAACGTAATTCTATATCGATATCTATCACTTTCAGCAAATTGTTTCAATTAACAATTAAAAACTTGTTTATGGTCCTTCGTTCCGAGTTTTGGTTGTACACTTAATTACATACAAATGTTATGCAGGATATTAAGTACTGGACGTAGAGTGAGAATTAAGTGCTGCCAACAAAGGACGTAAACAGCTTTAAATGCAAAGTGGAGTATTTGAAAAGTATTTACAAACAGTTTAGAAATTAAATTTTTTATAGAATTTTCTTGTGTACTAAAACGTTTTTAAATCAAGCACAGGAATAAAGAGGAATAGACTTATTTATTTATTTATTTACGAAATATTTTTTATCATGTTGTTTTACTTATTAATTTAATTTTTTTTTTAACTTAATTTTAATCTTTATGCGTTCAGTTTTTCTTCTTTCTCTTTCTACAATTTACTTGCAATCGTTTTTAATCGCCTGCAGGTATACTGCATAATAGGAATATTTTATTGAAATAATAACAGGAGATTAAATGTTGGGGAAAAAATGTGTAAAAACAACGAAGCTTTTGTAGATCTGTAGCAACTTTAAACAAGGAATTTAAAATTAAAAAAATATATATTTAAAATCGCAATTTTAAAAAGGGAAATGAGTAAATAATTTTAGTCATGGCAACAAATGAGCAGCATCAAAACAAATTTACAACAACAAGAAAAAAATAAAAACTTTCATACAACCAGGCAATAACAACAACGTTAATAGAACTGTTGTACGAGCGAACAAATGATTGAGTGAATAAATAAATAAATTAAAAGTATGGAATGTGTACTGGAATGACTGTCTAGGCAGAAACAACAACAACAACAACAACAACAACAGCTATAAATGTATGAATGGTAAATGACTGATAAACCATGACAACAATACCTCCATCTTAATATTTTTCTCTTATGCTGCAGCCCAAAAACACTGACAATGGTCAGTGCGATACCCCAGGTTACAGCGTAGAAAAAATGCAAACAGCAAACAGTTGTCAAGGATTAAAGTACAAAGGAATTTTAAAATGAAAAAAAAAGAAAAAGTAGCAATAACAACAACAACAATAACACCAAACAATTGAACAAGCAAATCCACAACTATTCCAAGGTAAAGCATTTTGTCAGCACAAGTGCGTGGTCACATCCACATGAAACCATTTCCATAATGGCAATAAGGATAATTGAGAATTTAACGAACAAACAAAAACAGAATACATACTTTTCACTGCTAGATACTTCATCAGCTAGTGAGAATTTGTAAATAAACTGTAATTTTATGGGCGGGGAAAGAGTAAAAAAATTGAATTTCCGATGCAAATAGCACAGAAGAGCAGCCAGACACGGGTTTTAATTTTAAGCTGCCATTCTTATGCTTTCATACACTTCTGCTGTAAACATAATGTTGCTTCGCATTTACATTCCTCTACCGTTTTGAATTGTATTCCATACTTTTTGCAGCAGCTTCCATATTTTTCATTTATTTCTAAACCAACTAGGCCCACTGTGCTATGTCAACTGCGACCATTATAGCTTATTTAAATGAATAGACCCAGGAGTTAGTATTTCAACTCCTTTTGATGTATGAATGCCAGACACAAAATGTCACATTGTCATTTTATGCAGTTGCTCAAGTCTGGGAGTGCGTATGGATGTTCCAGCTGCATGTTGTTGTTGAAATGAAATCAATTATTCATGCACTCAACTCTTTACGCCCACACTATTTTGCTGTTGACAAACAAAAAAAAAACCGGTAGCAAAAGCTTTGGCTAACTTTTGTTAAACGCATCTAAAAGTATGCAAAGTATTTTGTTGCTTCAATTGTATTTAAAGGTATGCAACAGTTCTTTCCTGGTGTTTTGTTTTTTTTTCTGTTTTTTTCCTGGTTAGCAAAACAACAAACGGTTTGATATTGTCTGCTAAGGGCTCGTTTTTTTTTTGTGAAGGTATATATTCAAGTTTAATTTTATTTTTGCAATATTTGTGCGAGTATGTGCTGGCGTAACTGAGGTTTAATTTATTAGAATTAATTTTTAAATAAAAATTGACAACATTAAAGGCCGCATACATGATTTTTTACGAGTTTCAAGGAAGAAATTAAAAAAGAAAAAATGTGAAAAGTAAATTAGTTAATCGTTTGAAATGGCAAATATGTGCAACTTCGCTTTACAAGGGAACACGTTAAAAAAAAGTGAACTGAAAAAGTTGGCACTTTGAAGGCAAGCATTTTGTGTATAAATTTAACTTTAATACATAAGGATACATAAGGATATGCATATTTGTTACTATTATTTAAAACTGCTGAAATTATAAGAAGAAAAAAATTTAATTTGAAGTAGAAAGTACTAGTTTAAAGTAATTTTTTCGCTCAATCGACCTGTCAATTACAAAAAGTTGTTTTCCCCTCATTGCTCCCTGCACAAATGTGAGATGTGAGTTTCTTCACATCTTTAAATATAAAGCTGGAGTTGTCGTTAGATATTCTAAATTAATTCAATTTCAATCAGGGACCCAAAATAAAAATTATTTTTGAATTTTCAAAGGAAAAAATCAAAAAAAAAATCTGAGTATATCGGATAAACAAGTCCAGTAAACCAGTTGGATCGTCTTAAACCAAATTTTCTTAAAATCGTTTGCTTTTTAAATTCTAGATTTTTATTTTTTTTCCTCCAGAAATTATTGTTATTTTCTGATTTTTATTATTTTTTTTTTTTTGGCAGAAATAATTGTTGTTTGCTGATTTTAATATTTTCTGGTAGAATATTTGTTAGAAAATAACAATTGTTCCTGCCAAAAAAAAAATTACAATCAGGAAATAATAATTATATTGTGATTTTTATAATAAAAGTCATAATTGTTACAATCCCTGATTTCACTAAATTAAGGTTCGCCTTCGCCAAACATACTTAAAAACACTTTAATTTAATTAAAGGTTATTCAAGCTTATTTAAAAAGTTGCCATTTTCACGCTCTTTGATAATGCGACATAAGAAAGTATAGCAACGCTTTGCTATTTCGTATTAAAACTTTTCATTTTAAAAAAATCAAAGAAAGCAGCGCGTAAAATATTTTTTTTTTATTCATCAAAATCAATATTTAAATCAAAATTGTATTTAAATATGAAATGAGTATATGTTGACGAAAGTGAAAAACGACATTTAAATATGAAATAATATATAAAGAGTCCTTTATGTCCTTTATGAACTTCAATATAAAAAATAACAATAAAAATCAGCTTATAGTTGAATCAATCATTTCACCACTCTAACTTATTTTTATTATAAAACTCATGAACTGCAGTTGGCATGTACGAAAGAAGTCCTTTAATCTTGTTATAATATCATAGCAAAATATTTTAATAATAGTAATCACATACTTATCAGTCAACATAATCAACCTGCTCGTATTAAAAGCAAAAGAAGTGGATTTCCAAATGCTTTTCACATTCGGTGAACAATGAAACACCCTTCTTAATTTTTTTTTTTTATATACTGCTCGCACATATACTATAGTTTATTTTGCCAGGTAATGGCAAACGAACAAAGTACAGGGTAGACGATTTAATAACATATGAGCTGACTTAAAGCTGATAGATTAGATTTGTGAAGGTTAAAATGTTTTAGAAAATAAATAAATTATGTACATGAGGCTAGCGTTTTTTTTTTATTAAAATTTATTTAGTTCTTTTAGCTTTTTTCATTAATTTTTTTTTTAATAATTACTTATTCACATTTCACGAACAGTGGAACTGAAAAACAACTTTAGTTTTGCGTAAACAAATTTTAATGCACTCTTTAAATTCATTAAACGTTTCTGTATAACAACATTTAAATTTTATCACGGTATTTAAAGTCTTTGGTGTGCTTACATGTGCAACCAACACAATCTCACCGACTTAATAGCTTTTCCCAAAAAAAAAAAAAAAGTTAGTTTAATTACACAATAATACAACCCTCAAATATGCAATGAATGTTTAGGCCATGAACCACAAACGAATTAGGCAACAAAAACTGATTTTGTGATTTTGTATGAAAAAGATAGAGAGAAAGAGAGAGAGAGAGAGAGAGAGTGGCTGCTTTAAATAATACCAATTAATTACCATAAAATACAGTGTAATGAAATGTTAACGTCAGTTAGTGAGTGGGTGATAAATGCCACAACAAATGAAATTAGCAGCAATAAATCACAGCATACTTTCTAGCATTTAAATGAATTAAGTTCTAAACTTTAAATTGCAAACATTATTTTTTAACAAAATTCATAAATTAAATAAAAACTTTTAGCAATTTTAGAAAAACAATTTCGTTTATCTTTGTTGTTGGTAAAACTTTTGCAGTGTCTAAATAAATGGGCAACAAAATCTAACACTTTACGCTTGATTGTACTTGATAAATGAATTGACAAATAAACGTACAATAGAAATAACACAATCGTTTTTGACGGAGGACTCACAGATAATACAGTTATTTTTTTCAATCTGCAGACACTGTTGAAACCACAAATTTCATTACTACACTGCCTAAACGTATACCACACTTTTCTGATAGCTTTACTCTTCATAGATTTTGTAGAGTATTAAGTCCACTTTCCTTGTTGTTGTTTTAAACCTCCTTACCATGCCAATAAAGAAACGGAATCCTGCACAAGCCACTTATACCATTGTTTTGCCGGCTAGACATCATGTTTTGTAGCCTGTCAATATAAGTTCAACATCATTTCATCATATGTGTGTGTCATAATCATCATTATACCTTTCTACCAATATGTATGTATGTGTCGATATTGTGGAGGGGTCATCTTTTAGGCATACATTTGTTGCGAAAGGGAAATTTATTTATTTAGTGTCTATAGAACTTTTGAGTTTTCAATTGAGTTAAAAAAAATGAAGAAAATCTTCAAACCACAAACACAAATAAAGAGCTTAAGGTTTCAAGCAATTATTAAAATTTAAAGCATAACTTTAACTCCTGTAATCTTGTTCAGTATCCCTTTCCCATAGAAGTTAACACCTGGTAGTAGGCAATCACTGCCTGAGTGTTACCTGTCTTAAAAAAATATTAAAAAATCAAATAAATCAAAATGCCGCTCCTTTAGCTTCAAAATGAAGGCTTTACTCTCCACACTATCACTTGCCGATTAGATCCAATGAACTGCATTCCTTGCATAGGAGACATCCCCTAAACACTGCTTCAAACGAAAAAATTCATCTCCACTGCACTTGATTTACTCGATCTTAAACGGAAGCGGAACAAAACTACAATTGACCTAAAACCAAACTCTATTGAATCCAGAACTGAGTTGTAAAGGCTGGTCCAACCATAAGGCACCATGTTAATAGTGAATCATACCTTAACGTCAAGTTTTCTGCCGAACTTAATTTGACTTTTCTTTGTATCAGTGTTTGACAAATTCAACCATGGAGAGGTACACAATACAGCAGGGCATTAAAATTGTTGCAGCCTTTTACGAAATTTGGCATTCAAATCGAAATGCATTTCGTAAACTTCGTGATTTTTTTGGTCAGCATAATGGACCAAATGTATCCACAATCGGGAGAACTGTGGGCAAATTTCAGCAAACCGGGTCTGTAGGAAATATGAAAACACCTGTGCATGCTCGCCCAGTTCGTTCTGCGTAAAACACTGCTGGTGTGGCAGAAGAACCGACAAGCTCAACACGTCATCGTGCCCAACAATTGAACATCTCTCGGACATCACTGATGATAGAAATTGAAGATATGGACCTGAACGATATGTGGTTCCAACACGATTGTGCCACTTTTCACACAGGCAACGCAACAAAGGCTCTTTTGCGCGAGAAATTCAATAGCCGTGTTATCTCACGTCGTGGCGCTGTTCAAAACATGTGATTTGACACCGTTAGACTTCCCCGTTTGTGGATATTTAAAAGAAAGATTGTACGTCGATAACCCAAGAACAATTCAACAGCTCAGCAATGAGATTATTCGGCACATTTGAACCTCCATTTTGTCTCAGAGTCATTGAAAATATCGACCATCGGATCGACATTTGGCCGTTATTTTGCTTCACACACAATTGTCAGAGATCCTTCTATCACAGTAAAAAATATTAAGATAATTCTGTGAAAACTTTTTGTTTTATTTACAATTAGCAGCGTGCGTTTTACTAAACTGGCATTTTTTTTTTAATATAAATTAAAACCAGCAGGGTACATTTGTAATGTCTATTAAATGCATATCGCAAAGTTTGTAAGTTTGAGGTTTATTTTTAATAAAAGTGTTTCATAACAAATAAAACTTTCTTCTATAATCTAGACAATTATAAAAGCAAAATATAGAATTTAACTTCCAAATGGACACACAGAATGAGGAATGAGAAGAAAGAGTATGTGCACTCTTTAATGAAATGTTTGCAGTGAAAACCTTGATTGTGTCAATTTGTATTGTGCTGCTGCAGCAGGCATCACAACATCAAAACATCATAAGCCGGTGGTTATTGAGTGGAACATGGTAAGCAAAAACTTTGACGGCGAATGTTATGTGTTCTATAAAGGATATTCATGTACAAGTTATTCCTGTTTGACGATATTAACTGCCTCTGCTTACAACAAAAGAAAAAAAAAACAAACAAAAAGTAGGAAGATGTCCTGACAAAATACTGTTATACAGCACACGTTGCATACTTTATGGCGCACTATTAAAAGCATACTAAATATTGCAGACTTTTTTTGAAATGTTTTTTGGGGATAGTAGTAGTAGCTGAAATCCGCTATGCATTCAGTTTTTTTGATTTTGTTTTTATGCCAGTGGACTTTAACTATCACAACCTTAAAACTTGGTTACACAGTGACAGTAGGCTGGCTATATTTGGCTTATAAAGTCATCTACTAAAAACCTGACATGCCAAGGCATGTGTATATTAGTTTGGCTTATGTGCTCATCTCTCTTCTACGTTGCATTTTGCAAGTTGTCTTGTTTATTTTTGAATATATATGCTGCTGGGTTGTAGTTTCCCGCCGTTGCTTAACGTGCTGCATATGAAATCTTTGCTGCCATTTTGAATAGTAGTCGCATGCTTGTCTAGTTTTTCGATTTTTTTTTCCTTTGCATTTTATCTCTATTTTTAATGGAGTGATACAATTTTAGAGATTTTCCTCTGTTGTATTGGTATATGCATTTGCAAATTGTAGCATATATTTAGGAGGTATTAGCAGTTAATGCAAGTGGGTAATAAATATCAAAGTGGTAATTAGCAGATGGCTAGAAATTGTTTAAAATGCCATAAAACTAAACACATATTTTAGAGAGTTTTATTAATTTTTTAAATAACCAAACTTTATTTAGCTAAGAGGTTTCATGAAGAGAAAATAATAACAAACATTAGGCTGCAGTGATAAGGTTTTTAAAATATTGACTAAAAGCTTGTTTAAGTAGAGGCAGTAAATATTAAGTGCTGGTATTAAAAAAAAAAAGAAAATATACATTTGAAAGGATTTAAGTAGTTCTGGGATTATTATTTTTTGATTATTATTATTTTTTTCGTTAAATAGTGTAACTGATATATTGAGGAATATTTTCGAATTACTGCAAAATTCACTAAAAATTTCACAACTTACAGGGTGGGCAAAAAGTCACGTCTGCGTGTAAAAATTTCATTACTTTTCTGTTTAAGAGCCCATTGGTGCATCGTTGTAAATGGTGGTCATCTGTACGGAGGAGACCCCGGAACACATTCTGAGACTCTGAGGTTTTATGCCACAGGAGATATAATCTATTTGAGAATTAAGAACTGTCCAAGCTGGAACCGAAGTTAATTCTGATATTCCCCAGGAGGGACGATATGGCAGAGGATACAATAGATCCCTTAGGTCGCAGTATCCTTATTAGCGTAATTCCTAATTCGTTCAATCATTCTTTCAAATACTTTTTTTGTGGTTCTATTCCAGCTCTGTTGTACTTCTGTTCTGTTTGCCTTCTGTTCAACTTTTTTTCGACTTGAATTTTTTTCCTCTTCAGTACTAATTTGACTTTTAACTCATTTCCAGTTCCACTTGAATTTAAAACTTTCGCTCAACCATATTTTCTAACTTTAAATATACCATATTTCGTTCAAAATTTATGAGCCTCAGCTAGACATTATAATTGCAAAACATAAAAATGACAAATAGTTTTTTTTTTCATTTTGGTGCTCTTGCGAAAACTAAATCCTTTTAGGAAATATTATGCCTCTATATTAGTTGCGATAACAATGTACCACTAAATAAACCACATGCTTTCAGCGAATATCAGATACTTTCAACCGTCTGTAAAAAGCAGCAGACAGACACGACCGTTTGTGAGCACAGGGACAAATATTGTTTAACCTTCATCATGTGACAATAATCATAAAAATAAATATTTTAACTGTTGCAGACACATTTCTTTTTATTTATTATTTAACGAAATTCGCATGCATTTTTGTTTGCACTTAAAAAGCAATTCACTTTTGTTTGTTACCATTTTTACATTTTTGTTGTTGTGGCAGTTTTTTAAAAAAATGTTTAACTTTATTTGAATTTTCGTTATGTTTAAATTACTCATCGCTTATGGTTTTAGTATAATAAATTTACTTCCACATTTCCAGCGAGACGAGGGATGTCCTTGTTTTTTTATTTCCTTAGACCAGTGCTCAGGCGAGGCATTGCAGCGGAACAGTTTGGAAGGCGATAATATGGGGAGGAGGCACCTGGTAAAGTGTTAAGAAGAATAAATTACACATCTGTTGTTGCGTCTTTTTTTTTGAATTTGTAAATCAAAGTTGGGCTATCTCAGGTGTTTGAGGCATTAATTTTTAAGCTAAACGCGTAAAATTTTATTTTTAAATTAACTCGTTTTTGTTTTATTTATTAATTGCTCATATACCGAGGAAGAAGAGTGCTGTTAGTACTACAGACACATCTGAAACATTTTTAACCTGTCCGGAGTTTGAACCGAAAAGCGAAAAGCAACCACAAATATAATGCCCTGCAATATGTGAATGTGATTGAGACTTTTTAAAGAACTTTTTCATGATTTGCTAATGCAATAAACAGAATGTTTTTTACTATTATTTTTTACTAAATCAAGAAGAAAGAAGAAACAAAACAGAATAATAAAAATAAGTTATGGAATACTTTATCGTTCACTTTATCTAAGGGCAGCTAGAACGTTTGGGCACTTTATCTGTAAGTTTCATGTAAGAAGCCTGGCACAAAGTGCCTCCAAGTCAACACTTTTGTCAATTGGTTTTTGGTGACTTTTTGAGGAGAATATAAAGTAACCGTCTACACTATTTATTTCGTTTTTTATGAGAAGAAAAGAGAAGAGAAGAGGAGAGTAAAGAAGAGCATAAAAGAAAAGAGCGGAGAAAAGAATTGGAAGGACGAGAAAAATAGTGAACGCATATTTTTCTCTACAGCAGCAAAAATATACTTTCTCTATTCTTCTTTTGTCTTCTTTGCTATCCGTTTCTCTCATCATCTCCTCTCCTTTCTTCTTTTCTCTCCTCTTCTCATCGCTTTCTTTGCAGTAGCAAAGCAATTTTTTATTATTTAATTTTGTTGCGGTGAAAATAGCTGCGGTTGGCCTCAGTTTCCGTACTACCCTATTGACTACACAGAACCAACGTCTCTAATAGATTTTCAATGACACACACATGTTAAATATCTGTAGAAAATTACATTGCCTGGAGTATGACAAGTTACTAGTCCTAAAGCCTCAGTTAGTAAAAACGTAACAGCTTCGCGGCGATCAGCTGCCAGAATGTGTAGCATAAGTAATGCTCGTTGCTGTTTACGAAAATCGTATCGCTGAAATTGTCACTTAGAAAATCTACAGAAAATAGATTTTTACGTTGCATTACGTTTTACTTGGCATTACTTACATATAAAACAAAAGCCGCAACATCTTTTACGTTTTTAATAACCGACACCTAAAGATGAACGAGTTGACATGTCTTACGTTCGACTATACATTTTTACTTACAAGAGCTTAAGTCTGTAGCAAATCAGTGCAGCCAAACAGTTTTGCTATTGTCATTTCTTGCAGGGTTGTAATAATTACCTTTAAAAGTGAAATATGTATACAAAAATATGCTCTAGCAAGGCGATTTTTAATGTATGACCATAATAATCATAAAAATAAAACAATATATAAAATATAAAGAAGCATTTTTACGATGTCCACAAAAATTATGGCAATGTACCCGTATTATTTAATGATTTAAAAAGAAATTTTTCGCATTGAGAAAACTTACAGTGAAAATCAAATTAATAAATAATTATATAACTTTGGCGAACTGGAAAATCTTTCAACTACATATGTATGTTTCACCAACAATTTCGTTTAGTTTAAAGGTAACCCTCGTATTGTCACTGTAACTGTTGAACAATGCAGCAGGAAAACTACACAATTTTTATACTTCTACTTCTCTGTAATATGCAAAACACATACATACATATTCATATCAACTACATTCATGAATGTGTTTGAAACAAATATTGACGAGAAAAATACTTTCCCCTCAGGTCCACTTTATCTTGAGTCATAAATAATGTTTGGCGTATGTGATAATGAAAACAAACAAACAAAGAATTTTGTGAAACAAAAGGGGATGTTACTTTTAAGTTCGCTGGAGGGGATGACTTCTTTTTTCCATCGATGCTACAAAGAGAATTTTCGCGGTTTTATCAAGATATTTCTTGCTTTCTTACTGAGAACGGCCACTTGGTTGGATGGTTATAAATTTTAAAGCATATGTTTATTAAGGGGCTTTCAAACTGAATGGAAGATTTGAATTTATTAGAATTTTATTTATACCGAACCCTCGACACTTTAGTATTGGTAGTAAAATTCAAACATTATAGAAAAGTTAAACCAACGTGTTTTGTTTTACGCAAAATAACCTAAAAAATAATAAACCATAGGCGATCGCTAGTTAAACTGTTTTTTTTTACAAAATATGAACGGAATAGGCTTTCAGCTTCATTGAAGCTATTGGCAGAGCTAAATAAATTTTTCATCGAAAAGCAAACCCTTAAAATTTTAATATACCAGCCAATGTCCATAAAAAAGTCACTGCTAGTCCAGCGAATGGTATGCGAACAAATCACATGCACAAGCCATTAGATACAATTTTTAAACATCGGATCTGGCAACTTTTGCCATACAATAACCTGACAGCCGTGCGAACAAACAATTTTTATTGACAGATAAATTTATTGTGCGACAATAAAATTTTTCAGTTTTCTTACAGTTTTCTGAACAGACAATTTACACTTGATAATGATAATGGTGATAATTTTTCTTTTGTGAGTGCATTGCCACATCTGACAATATAGTAAAATCTGATAATCGTGTGTACACATGATTTGCAAAAATATAAATTAATTTAAAATTGGTCACAGCTGCAATGTCTGCATTTGAATGTGTGTATTTTATTTTTGACAGCTTGTGGCCCGTAGCCTTTCTTCGTGAGTGCGTTTAATGCATTATGGCTTTTCTATTTCATAGCACGATATTTAATAAATTTTCACTAAATATTCAATATTTTCTTTATTAATTATTCCTTATTAATTGACTAGTTTTATGTAATCCACTCTTGTGTACTGTTCTTTACGTAATTTCATATAATTTCAATACAATTCTAAGATTCGCATTTAAATTTACGGTTAAGCTGTACAAATGCATCTCCTTAGTCTGCTGTCATAGTTACCCAGTTATAATCGAGCTTGTGTATTGCTCTTTTATATAATAACAAATAAAGGATACTGGTTAATAAGTCTCAAAAGAAAATGCTAAGAAAATAAAAGGAATTCAATTGCATGAGGGCAAGGTGCACGTAAGAAAAAATCCAATGAAAGAAATATGAATCTTTGAATTGAATACAAGTGAATATTAAATATTTTTATTATTGGAAGCGATTTTATTAAACCCAACAATACACACACACACATACACGCACACTTATGCATTCCCATATTTGTTGTCTTCTTTGTATGTTTTTCTACAGAAAATGAAAATCTTATTAATTCGGCTGAAGACTTATTTTCCAAACGTGCCATACGAATCAAATCTTATGTTGATACCTAAAGAATAAAATCAGCTTTAAAGGTAAAATGATGGCAGACATACACACATATACATATACAAAGAAGATGTTTATTTGAGCAGCTGCATGTACCGAAATATGATTTAATGACTATTGATTTGTTGGGATGTTGCTATTGACAAAATTTATTAGCAGCAAATAAAAACGAGATTCATTCATTTGATTCAATTAACTGAACTTTGATTCTATTGCGAGAATCACTAATAAGCTGCTTAAAGGTCGATGATATTGAATATTTGATGTAACGCAGAAAATGAATTTATTATTGGCAAAACAATACTTACTCGAATTTCATAATGCCATAAATAGGATAAAGAAAACTCACAAGATTATATAAATACTCCTAAAAAATATCTTTGAGAATTACCCGGCAAACAGAAAAACCTAATTAAGAAAGCTTCTAGCAAAGCAAAGTAGCAGAGCTTCTTAGTTATTCTCTATTTGTATACTCGATAATTCTCACAGATTTTGTGGGAGTTTTTATTAAACGTATGAGATTTCAACAAACAAATAAATAATAGTAGGAAGAAAAATTAAATTCAGAGTCCAGTTCAGAGTTAAGCATTCGATATCGAACGAAATTCCAAGACATTTTAAAAGAATTTTATTTGAATGTTCGCCATAACTTGTCTCAGGGTTTTAAAAATTTTCTTACAAATTTTTATGTTTAAGGAATATGGAAATTGTCACTCTTCTGTTATCAACAATTCAGTATTGACAAATTTTGTTTTCCCTACGCAAAGCTCATTCATCACATCTCTTCAATTCATATTAATATTTCTCCAATACACAACAAAGAAAAATTATTATTTATTATATTCCTCAAGCAACGTGTCAGATTTCATTAAATTTTTAATCTTTATTTGAACAAATGAAATACAAAAAAAAAATGTAAAGCACAAACATTAACACATTATAATTGGACATATATATATAAATGAAAAACGAATTAATAACAAACACACTTTCATGATGCCGTGAACCTGTATTGTGTTACAATAATTTCCATAAAATATTTGTTATTTAAATAGAAAAATTTTCGTTATTGTAAATACAACGGTGAGCATTTACAGAAGCATCAAATATTTACAAAATATTTATTACAGCAGATATATTTCAGTTTTATTTATTTTTTATTCATAAGTTTATCACTCCATTTGTATTTAATTAAGAGTAGATTAAATATTTCCTGATGGTTTCAAATTGTAGAAAAAACGTAACAAAATATTTCATATAGAAATTAATTGTATATTTGAATAGAAAAAGTATATACAGTGCAACAGGGCTAAAATGAACAGGCAGTAGTATGTACTACGGGAAGTTACGAATACTCAATTTTCTGCATCAGTTATTCTGAAGATGGCATAATGATCATCTGTATGGAATTAACTTCTTTTGTTTACCGTAATTTATGCTAAATTATTTTACCTTTTTTTTAATTGCCTGGGGTAATTTTTTACTATTTGGGAAATGTTTTCAATGTAAAATGTGCCATGTGGCAATGCCAAAAATGCTCAGTAAATTTTGACGTTTAACCCAGAATGGACTAACAAACAAACAACGCTGGCAAATTATTGAATTTTAGAGAAATATGTTTTGTTTTGTTTTGTTATCGGCCCAAATAAATATTTCATTCACTTGCCAAAAATGCTCAGTAAATTTTGACGTTTAACCCAGAATGGACTAACAAACAAACAACGCTGGCAAATTATTGAATTTTAGAGAAATATGTTTTGTTTTGTTTTGTTATCGGCCCAAATAAATATTTCATTCACTTTAGCAAATTTTGTGTGTTTTTTTTTTTTCAATTTACCCTTTATAAATTCAGACGATTGTGATGGCGTTGAAGAAAAGACGATCTTTCAAAGGATTGTAAAATTTACGTCGACAACAATGTGAAGAAAAACTATATGCCTGAGAACTTGTAAATTTTTAAGTTGGCATAATGAGGGTTAAAACATTCCAGAGGCAGCTTCATGCATAAACATTAAAAGTTCTGAAAATGAATAAAAAAACAAGATTTTTGACATTCTCTGACACAAATATAAAATTGTGAGCTACTGTAGCCAAGCGACCTGCTTAAATACGTATAATATATTCTGAACGTATTAACTGGAGAATAATTTAAATTTTCAGTATTGAATCCATCTTATCTGATGTACAGGGTGGCCCAAATTACCGAAGGGGTTTGAGTTCAAAGATCCATTAAGTCCCTAGCATTATGCGCTGTGACTCCATGTTGTTGGAACCATACTTGCAAGTTGTTTTCCACAGCTGGCCTTAAAAAATTTTCCAACATTGTCCGATATCTAACACCACTGGTGGCCTATTGAAAATAGGCTTCGTCGCTCATAATTAAATTGTGAATAAAATCATGATTTTCTTTTGAAATAAAATTCAACAATTTTGGCACGTTGTTCAATTGTGTACTGTTCCATTTTAAATTCCCCAAGTCTGCTTTACAAAATACTGAAAACGAAAAAAAAAATTATAATAAAACTCTTATAGGGAATTCAAACACCTTCGCTCCTTTTGGGCGACCCTGTATTAGTATAAATAAACCCTTTCAAATAAATTAGATATTTTCCTTTACATTGAAAAAACTTATACAAATTTTTTCTAATATTTATTTATAACCTTTATTTAATTCAGTAATTAAAATTATAAAATTTCTTCATTCATTCTAAAAATACATTTTTTGATTAACAAAAAAAGAAAGCAAAAAGTGGTTTAAAAACATTTCTGTTGAAAGAACAACTTTGTTATGGAAAACATGTTGGTGCAAAAGAGAGTCTGCCGCTACATGATTCATCATGATTCTACGTGTCATCTAAATATTTTGACTTTTGTTGAAATACCATCGTACGCACCATCGTATCATACCATCAGCTGCAGCAGCAAATACACAAGTGTGTGTAAAAAATTAAATAACATTAATCACTTTAATTAAAACAGCTTTTTCTGCTTTATGCAAATAATTTTAATGTCAAGATTTTTCCATTTCGCCCTTTCATTGTGCCGTAACGAAGAATTAACTGACATTTCGTTTGTTTATCTGTTTTTTTTTTTTAACATATGTATGAAATCGTCATCATCGCCATCATCCTTGCATTTTCATTTTCGTGCAGGATAATGTTTTTTTTTTAAATCATTGTAAAAAAATCAATAATATTTAAAATGAAAACCACTAAGAGCTGCATAGTGGACTATAACGAATCGTAGGTACCCTGCCATTAAACGAACAACAAAATTATTATTTTGAAAAAGTAAAATTTTATTTTTTTTTTTGCACTGCACTTGCAGCTGAAGTGGCACTTCATACTTTTTAATCCAATGAATCGATATTCCTAACGGATTGAGAAACTTATATTACTTCTCCTCAAATGCAGAAATTTGTTATTAATAAATAAAGCAGTAGGGGAATTTGTAAGTATTAATAATAAAGCCAATGTAGTGGATGGAAATACACATGAGTAAATAATCTGAAGGTATAAAAAGCATTGTATTTTAAAAATTAAATTAATATGCTGGAAAAAAAGAAACACAAGCGATTGCCAATAACATTTTTTTTCGAAAATAAAATTTCTCACGAATTTCATGTAGAAATAATTTGAAAATAAAAACGAAATACAAATAAACAATTATTGAATAATTGTAAAATATCGCGAGGGGATATAATTTTCCGCTTTTCCAGCCTCATGGAAATAAGCCAACGGTATGTGTTGAATAACCACATTTGTTTTTAAGCTCATTGTTTCATTTATAAACGCAGTATTTAAATATTTGGAAATAAATTCTACAATAGGTGTGTTTGATGTGCATTATGGCGGTAACACTCGGGCTGCCAATTTCACTGAAAAGTGTTTCTTGAAAATTTTGTAAAAAAATTTGCATACAGAATGGTAAAACATCAGCTGTTTAGGTTAGGTTAGGTCGGCAGGTTGTCCAGCAAAGCGAAGAAAGATCAGAGCCCACTTAGGGCAAATTTATTAACGGTATATTTAAATTATTATTATTATAGTATTATTATCTAATTAGAATTTTTTTATGCGAAACGGCCTCCAACTTAACGATAAACACCATTTCTCTTTTGCCATACTCTTAGAAATTCTTTTACCACTTCAAGGCCAGGATATCTTTGCTGTTACTTAAACAAGTATTTGCAATGAAACAAATTTCTTTTTTTACAATTTTTAAATTTCTACTTAAATAACCAATTGGTGAGCATGTGCATTATTTTATTATGTTTTCATAATTTATTCATACAGCAATATGTATTGCCATAAATTTTAATTCCTTATAACTCAAACAAAAAAAAAATTAGTAAATGTTATGCAGGATTTTCCTGTGTTTGCAAACTACCATTTATTTATTTTGTTACCAGCCACAGAAAATAAATAGACAATCATTATGAGTTAGACTTGTCTATAAACAACAATCATAATAATAATTCAGCAGCAACGGCAACTGAACTGTGCTCTCAGTAAATCTGCTACATATTACATTAATAATACTAAATGGCTGACATTTGTAAATAATAGTGTTTTGACCACATTGTGTAGATTTAGTATTTAAATTTTGTAAAATATTTATTAGGAAATTCGAGAACTACTAAATACATCAGCAGATAGCATACATACATAAGTACATATATATATACAGATTTATAAACGTTACTAATTTAAAAAATTTAATTTAAGGAATTAATATTTTTTTTTTTTGGCAAATAATCAAATAATAAAAATTATTCTAAATCAATGAAGGGGGAAAATAACTATCAAGTGGAAGGCTTAGAAACCAAAATTTGAATAAGGAAAAACAGTTAAAAGTGGTAAAAAGCGAATTTCGTTCTTACCCGAACTAAAAACAGAGCTTTGAGAATTTTTACTTATAATGAAACAGAAAGAACAGACAGAAAGAACAAGCCTTCGTAAATATAGTATGTGGCTAATAATAGCCATTTCTCGTATATATTTCCTTCAACTCTATCGGGTTATATAGACGATATTAATGACTTTACAAAGACCTCCCTGTTGACACAAAGAGTACTGATGGCATAGAAAATATATATATAAGTGTTCTACTCAACTGGTGTTGGAGATTAATTGTTCTTTTTTTCCTTATTCTAATCAAAAGTGATTTTTTCACATGATTGATTTAATACAACGAAATTTTCATGCATTCATTTCATAAATATCACAAATTCTAATTATTCTAAATTATAATTGGAACTGGCCGTAAAGTATTTTTAAATATGTAAACGATGGTTTTGAGGAATAAGCAGGGCTGGCAATCAATAATTTTAACTTCGATTTCCGTCAAGTCCTAAAAAAAAAATGTCGTTTTTAGGTGAAAGTTTTGTACGCAAAATCTGTTATAAAAATAATAACATTTTTTCTTATTAGTAATTTGTAATTTAATTTGTAATTTGTATTAGTAATTCAATATATAAACAAAAACTTAAAGAAATAAGTAGCAAGAATAACGTACAGTACATAATTAAAATTTGTGCTTTCATTAAAATCAATATATGCATTTTGTATATTTAAAAAATTAGTTATTTAGCCATTTTATTATAGAAATTAAATTGTACTTTTTATGAGAAATGTGTACATCAAGCGTAAACAATTTAAAAAAAAAATTTTTTTGCAGTTTAACACTTAAAAATTAACAGCTGCATTCATAAAAATATTTTTTCATTACACAAATTTCCTTACAAAATATACCGGCAGTTAAAACTTTTTACAATTGCCGTACAAATATAGAAATTACTACCAATGTTCACGTGGCTTAACATGGGTTAACATCACTGATGTTACAATACAATTTCATATTAATCATACGTCAATTTAATTCACTTTTCTTAATTAGAAAACTGTGTGAGAATCCAATAACGATTTTTTTTTATTATTCAATTTTCAAATTAAGCACCAATATAAACACATAAATTTAATTTAATTTAATTTAATCTAACTGAATTAAATTCTCATCCACAAACGCAATACAAAAAAGAAGAGAATTAACTTCATTGCAAAATAATAAATCCTTTCAAAGCCATCTCATATTTTTGGCTCTTTAATGACAAAAGCTTATAAATGCCGGCTTAATCATATAACTCACTCGTTCGCAAAATAGAGAAGAAAAAAAAGTAGACAAAGGGAATAGAATTTTATTTTTCTAATTACATTTCAAATTTGTGTCACGAATTCGTATTCGTATAAAAGAAATTCTTCGAGACACTGTATAAACTTCATCCTATACAAATACTGAAATGTAAAATAAAACGCGCTGGTAAAAAGTTTGAATTTTGCCAAACATTCACATCCTCAGCAAAACAGTAAAAGAAGTTGAAAACAAATGGGAAATAAAATAAACTTTTCAGATAAGAAACAAAAATATTAAAACTGTAAATAAATAGAAACAAGCCTTAAAGCAAAAAAAAAAATTAATTATTTGTAAAATTAACTATTTTATTGAAAAAGCAAAAAAAATTTTTTGCGAACTTTCTATTTCATAAAAAGCTTTGCTAAAAATTAACTTAAATTAATTTTAGTTTGTGTTAAAATGAAATTTTAAAATGCAAAGCTACACCTATTTCTAAGGGTATATTCAGTTAAAGCATAAATTTGTAACACTTATTAAAAGTACTGGCTGACTGGCTGGTTAAAATTGCACAGTAACTTTTGCAGTGTTACAATGCACCTGTTTTAGTATTGAAAACTCGAAAAAGACACGCTTCTTGTTTCGCAGAAAAAAATTTAAAAAATAATAAAAATGAGCATGTACTATAAAATTATTTGTTACAATAGTTTTACTTCCTTGTGTTTTCACCCATGTGATTTTCAGTGAAGTGAAGTTTACCTTCTTCACAAGTTTATAGTTTAACAAGACAACGCAGGCCTTAATGATGCTACAAAATATCTACAAAAATATGAAGGCAGTATAACTGTAGGTGTGTGTGTGTGTGAGTGTGTGAGAAAGTATTTGTTACAAGTAAAACAATACAGTTATGTAAGTTTGTTAGAACATACATACAAATACTTATTATGTGTTTGGCATAGACTTAGCACAGTAACAACTTTAACCCACTGACACCGCTACCCATTCCACTTCCCTATTGCAAACTTTCGAAATCTTGCAACAGAGCAGCGACTCTCCCAACCCCTGCAAAACTTATCATGTGTGTGCGGGTATTTGTGTAAGCCTTAGCAAGTCGTGCATGCCTTTCCCTCATTACAACTGAGTGTGTGTGTGTGCGTGTGTGGGTTTATGTGTTGGTGGATGGGTGCGCTTCTGAATCTAAGATTTCTCGTCTCTATTACAGCCCTTTGGCTAAAATTAATGAGGTGATAGATTCTTCTTTAAATACATAGAAACGTATAAAAAGAAAATAAGGCTGACAACTTATTTTATTGTTTTAAACAAGAAAATGCCAAGCAAATTTATTTCGAAAAATGCCGCTCACATTGAAAAACTTGCTTGAGGTTTGTGATGATAGTTAAGTCTACTGGTTTATTTCACTGATATTTGTGTGACTCTTTGATAATATATCTTATCTACTTCTAATTTGGTTTTTAAATGAATTTTAAATTTTTGGCAAAGTTTATGTTTATGAGACAATAAAGTCAGGTTAAAATAACACTGGTCTGGCTTAGTGTGTTCACATTTTTTGTTGTTATTTATTATTCTCTTTAGTTCTAGTTATCATAGACTTTAAAGTATGTAGAAATGTAGTCGGAAAATAAGGCAACTTGTTACCATGCGTTATCTGTTGACAATAGTTGAGCCTTTCGAAACGAAAGTTATTTAAAATTAATTCAAAGGCGATTGTAAAATAAACAAAAATGTTTCCCCATTCACCCAAAATAGACATGACTATATGCACAAAGAAAATATTTAATTAATTTGGTTTGGTACCTAAAAAAAATGTAATAAATTAATTCGCCTTGAAGTTCTCATAACAAACCCAAAATTTACCAACTGCTTAACCCACGATGTCACATGCCATTGCTCAGTCGTTTTATTACATTCAAAGCAAAAATTTTAAAATTAAAAAAAATTAAAATTTTAAATTAAAATTTTAAATTAAAATTTTTTAGCGATCGATATCGGGGGACATCGTGGTGCATACAGTAAATATGCATATTTTTTTTGGGAATATGCTTGAAATACAAAGTATTTCAAAATAAGCATTTAACGCAAAATATGCATTTTTAGTAAAATATGCAAAATTTTTCATTGCAACATTTATGAAGATATTCGCCAAAAATGCAATCCATAATTTGTTTAAACCTCAAGTGCGGCACAGAATAGTCGCTGCAGTACCACGTAACGACTAAAGCTACAAGCTGTCGAAAGTTAAGAACAGTTGTTTCAAATTTAAAGCTAACAGAATGTGTAGTTGTCGTTGCTGTAGTTCGAGCTGTTCACCAGCTGGCATCTCTATTACTATTCCTATAGCTTGTAGCTATAGAAGTTAATACTTGGTAATAGGCAATAATAAGCTGAGTGTTACTTCTATTAAAAAAAAGTTTTCTTCATTTATAACGCATGTTTAATATGCAAATTTGTCATCTCACTTCCGCTACTGTTAATAAGTTCTCAATATCAGAACTATTAATTCAAGATGAGTAGCAATTGAGTGCTAAGTATTTAATTAATTACAAGTTATTTCAATTAAATTTATTTAATTGGAAATTATTGCATTGATTTGCTCTTCAAATTATTTTACCAAAATATTTATTTGCAAAGCACGAACTTCGTCTCTCGCTTAAAGGTAAATGCACAAATTGTATAATTTCGTTACAAATAATCGTTTGTCAAAACACAAACCACAATGAATATTTTTTAAGTGGGTCATTTCAGTGTAAACCATACATACATACATATGTACATATACAGTGGTGTGCAAAACAAAAGCTACCATTTTCGCTGTGCACTACAACATTTATATTTTAAAAATTTCCGACAATTTAGCGAATATTTTAATTTCGAGAATTCTATGCTTTAGCGAACATTCACTTAAGAGCGAATGCTTTGCTCAAACGGGTATATTAGCTTATGGCCGTTTTCACAATGTCTGATTATTCTATTTAAGAACAGAAAATTAACTAACTAGCGGTTTGCTTAGCTGGCACTATTTAATCGGCGGTTAATGACTTTTTAAGTTTCACCATCCTTCAGTTACTTAACAAAACCATTCGGTAACAAGTAGAGCATCATTGTTAGTGTAATGACAGAAAATAGAAAAAAATCTTAATGTTTGTGGAAAAAATATTGTAGGTGGAATTTTCATCAGCAACAAATTGGAAATTCCAAAAAATGTGCGAGACAGGTAAAATATTGGTCTATAGAAATATTCAAATATTTAAGACATGTTTTTATAGTGCCTCTAATTTCACAGCAAGATTGGTTTTTTCTGTTTCAAAAATTTAAAATTATAAACATTGAAGAAATATAAATGTTAGTTTTGCATTTTTTTTTTAAATTATTTTTTTACATGAGTAAAATTTATTGTTTTGTATTTAACAATTACACTTATCTATGCATAGGTGTCGATTATATTGCTAGCTGCCACATTTTGTTCGGTTGAATTTAACAGACACTTTTTCATTAAATTGTGTCACTTAAAAGTCAATCGTACATTGTGAAATAGATTTTTATCTAACCGATTGGTAAAGTTACAATTAAGTTTTAATCAGAGATTGCGAAAATGGCCCTTAATAACGTACAATTAACAGAGTTAAGAAATACTTCCTTCAATAATATTCGTCCCAATCATTGTGAATAGTAAACGAATTTGAGCAAGTTTTGCTTCCCTTAACAAAATTTAGTACGGTTTTCCACCACTTTGTCAACAAAAAAAAACATCCTTAAATAAAGTCCTGCCCGTACATTTATAAACAGAAGAAACTTCGACATATTTTATTTCACTAATTCTTTTATGGCGACTTTTCGAACACAAACCCCTATTAGTGTGAACCGTTTGACAAGGAAATAATTCGGAGTGAAAATATTATATCAAGGGTACACAATAATATCGAATATTATTTCAAAGTTGCGAAAAAATGATAAACTATTGTTTGATTTAATTTTTTTTTAGTAACTGAAAATAATTGTGAATAACACACAAAGGATTTGTGTCTTCAATATTATTAATTTTATGGAGAGAATATATGATTGTACTGAATCGTATGTATGCTACACATAAAAATATATTTAAATAAAATATAAACAAATTCTTCATGAATATATAATTATTTACGCAAAATTTCCAAGACATTGTGTGTGATTTGGAATCTGTTTTAGAATACCAACACAAAGAATCACAGATAAAATTAAAACTACATTTTAATTAAAATTTTGTAATTGCAATTTAAAAATGGATGAGATTTTTACCTGTAGAGAAATTAATAGTATCAATTAAATTGTTCTTCTTCACTTAATTGAATTAATTTTGAATTAAATTTGTGATAATAATAATTAAAAATTTAATTAAATATTTTGAAGATTTCAAACAACTTTTTAATAGCAAAAAAAAATGTTTGGACTCAATGCGAATGTTAATTAAGTATTAATTTTTATTTGTATAAAATGTCTTCATATATGAAATTAAACGAATAGAAAAACAAGCCTTCACTTTGTGTATTTCGTAACAAAAAAAAAAATAATTATTGATTTAATTAAGTTTTGAGCTTTAATTAAGTTTTCTGTGTTCTATAAAAAAAACTTTAAGAAATTTTCTAAATTACTCCAAAAAAATATTTCAATATTTTTATATAAAGAGCGATGGATTGCAACGTTACAATCTATTCTTTAACAGGAAACTCGTACGTACACCCATTCTTTGAAGGGGTACAGAGTTAATATATACTAACAAAATGCTCGTTGCAATATTCTGAAAAAATTTTCGGAACGCAGCGTATACCAAAAACGTAAGTATCGTCGATTTTTAAATTTGGTTGACTGTATAACGTAAACTTTTAAAACTTTAAAACTTTTGTTTAAGCCCATTTACTAGAATCCGGTAGTACCTGGAACCTTGTAATCCAAAAGAAAAATGCTTAAATTTGTTGTACAGTGTAATAAAATTTAACGCGTTCCTTTTTGTTTTTGGTACAATTGCGGTCAGAAAAGTACAATTTTTTTAATCGATTAAGTATCAGTTATCATCCCTGATTTAAAGAATAAAAGAAACATGTGTTTCTTCAGAAAGCCAGAGGGCACATACTTGAATTTTCTTTGTTTCTAAAGATTCTTCAATATTTATGGAATGTGTGTATAAATTACTCACTGCTATTCTTCGTAACAGCCAATAATTACAACGCATATTTTGGTTGCATTTCCGGTTTTGCTGGCAGTAGTTTTGGTTTTTTTTTTTTGTTTATTTAATAATAAAATAAACGGTAAAAAATCAACAAAAAGTATTAATTAAAATAAAACGTTTTGAAAATGTTTATCAATATAGTGCGTGCAATAAACAAACAAATTAATTGACAGGCTTTTTGAATTAAATTATAGACGAGCTTGTTTTCAAAACTCAAAGTCATTGAACTTGACTTAAATGCAAAATAATTACATATTTCTCTTTTATTTTTGTTAAATGATTACTTATTACTTAATTATAAATATATATATTTTTTTTTTGGCTGTGTGATACATTCATGATATTCAGAGCAAAGATTATCATTAGCAAATAAAACTGGAACAAAGCGCAGTTAAGCAACAAGCAACTGAGAACTTTTGCAAGTTTTTAGATGACACTTAAAGTCAAGGTACGCATTTGCGAGTGAGTGTGCAACGGTTGTGCCGCGGATGAGTGTGGCAATCCGTATCCTACTAAAAAGTAGAAGGGAAAAGTGTCACATAACAGTGCACAAGGGACTTCTCGTAACAGTTTTCTCATACTTATGCTGGGAACACAATTGCGATGAACGACGAATTATGCGTTGCGAGCTTTCGCCGTCGGAAATAAAGTACATATGTGTATACGATTATAAAAATTAACACAACAGCGCCGTCGACGAAATTCGTGGTGCGTGAAAAACTCTGAGATCGATTTATTTCTATTATTAGTACAGAGTTACCGTTTTTCATTTTAGTTTTTAAATAAAGTTAATTTTCATTTTAATAATTGTTTAATTTTTAAATAAATTTTTTACGTTAAATATACACAATTAATTGCCATAAAATAGCTTTTTTATTGTTTTTTGTTAATGTTTAATTCTTTCAAGTAATTGTTTTTTTATATGATAACACAGTCAGCAAACAACTTTACTGATTAAGACAGCTGTAATTTTTTTCGTCGTAATTGTGCGCCGCGCTGCCAATTTACAAAACGAACTATTACCGGCGAATCCGTTGTGCTAGACGAAATTCGCGTTTGTCCCAATTGTGTTCCCAGCATTATTCTAATTTTAACTTGACAGAAAATCAACAGCTGTTATTTCCGATTTTGCTTAGATTTTTAAACGTAGAAGCAAAACGTAAATTCGCTTGTCTTATTTTTTTTTATTATTATTATTATTATTATTATTATTAATTTTAATCTACCTTATTTGTCAATCAAGCCCACTTTTTATATCATTTGCTTAATGGGGAATTGTCTCCAAATGAATTAAAACAAAGAATAAAATAAATTGTGTGTGTTTTGAATTTTTATTAGTTATTGTTGTAGAAGTATGCATGTTAATGATAAACACATTTTTTTCACTTTTACTATAAAAGATGTTGTTTATTTTTGTAAATATTGAAAAAAAAAATGTTGATGCTAATATTTAATGTGTTAATAACATTAGGAATTAATTGCTATAGAAATAGTTTAAATAGAATCGCTGAATTAGAAAATTGGTTTTATTTATTGAAGGAAAAATATAACTTTAATTTAAAAATAAGCCAACCATATAACTCTTCTATGTATGTATGTATTCATATACATATATATATACATACAAATATATGGATTTAACTACTGCTTAGATTTCAATAACAAAAAGGCTAGAAACATTTGCCGTATTCATAAAATTTTTTTTTATTTATAAAAAGTTTATTAGACAAATTTCCATACAAAATTTAATCAATATAACTTCTATAATTAAAAAAAGAAATTTTATGAACACGGCAGTAAATATTTTAAACTTAAGCTCCCTCTGAGGCTGCCAAATTAAGCTATGAAACAGGCATTTATTTTAATTTATAGAAGAACTTTTTAACACATTGCGCAAATAGAGCTTATACATTTGTGTGCTAACGTTAACAGTATTATCATGTTTGCTTCTAAATCATTTTTTGAAATGGGCGTTGCACTATTAGAAACTAAAAAAATACTTACGTGACCATGTCAAGCACCAGTTTAATTTTATCCAGACACAATAAAAATTTAAACCCATTCAATCTCAGTACTGTTCTAAGAAACTTCTCTCTCACTCTCTTTCTCTCTCGAAAATAGAGACGTCAAACCACATACAAAAAAATCATGTCCAGACGAAAATTTTGTTCGCAACGAATGAATGAAACCACCTTTAGTGTTGCGTCTTTCAGAAAGGACACGTTAAACTTTTAATAGGTGTGTTCCAGGTGCATAACAAAACAGTCCGAACTCGCACAAATTAGCCCAATAGATTTCCAGATAACAATTTAGGTGCAATTATGACAGAAAGTGAGAGAGTAAAATTTTTCATTTCCTATAAAATACTGTACGAACTTTTTCTTTGGATAAGTTCGGACTAGAATAAAATTATACGCACTGAGGAACTTCGGAAGTACATCGCAGCCATTGTATCCAGTTAAAAAGAAAAACATTCGATTCAATTAAATTCGTTAAAAATATTTTATTAAAATAAATTGTAATTTCCTTAAAAAATAAGAAAAGTTCTGTTAATTAATTCATAGCTTAAATTATTGAAATATTTTAAAGTTAATAACTTAACTATGCAGTCTATTTTATTAAATATTAATAGAGAAACCAATAGAGAAAAAAATATAGCAAAATAATATTTTCTTTCAATGGAAAAATGTTTCTTTAATAACCCTCAATTTCTCGGCAAACGCCATAGCTGTCACGCCTCTTGCCCGGAGCGCATCGTTCGATGCCATCGCTTAGCAAGGCCTTGGCCTCCCCCTCCAATAGACTGTCATCGTTAAAAGCCAAATCAAAATCGTCCTCCAAAGGGATGTGGGCCGGTGGTACAATAAGTTCACTATAACCTAAATCGCCATCTAAAATTTGTTTACTATCGACATCATCCGCCAAAGCAGGGGATGATGAGGACTTCGAACCGAAATTGCGTGCCGAATGATAACTGAAATGAGGCACATCCAAAGGAGGATAAATTTTGGCAGCTCCCATAGATAGATCCGAGCGGTACAGTGGTAATTCTTGTCTTCTAAACGTCGAAGGCTGGGTACCTAAACGATTAGAAGAGGTAGCACGATTTGAGTCCACAAAATCATCTCCCCTTATGTAGCGGGCCAAGCGATAGAAGCCCGAATTTTGGGAAGCATTAGATTCTAGTGTAGAAATTTATCAGATGTTACAAAATAAAGGAAAGAAGAGTATTAATTTTATTTGCTAAAGTTATACCTGAATTCTGTTGCGCACCAGATTCCGAGGGTGGCAACAAAGAAGATTCTGCTTCCAAATGGTAGGGTTTCATAAGATGTGGATAGGCCAAGGGATAAGAAGGTGGCAAGACATCAACTTGCCTATCGGGATTCAGACGTGGCTGAGGATCTTCGTCATTAAGAGAAGCAATATCAACATGATAGGGAGTGCGTCCGTTTATGAATTCATTTGCTCTGTAGGAACCACTGTATTGCTGATCGTTTGCTCGAATGTAGTTTAAATGTTTTAAAGCTTCTGGTTTGAAGGCACTGGATGTGGCGGCATAATGTTTCTTTTTCCCCTTCGATGTGTGAGAGGATTTACGAAGAGAAGATCTCGTTAACAAGTCCAAAAGATCCACACCTTCTGAATTTCCAGGAGGTATTAAAATAATCATAAAATTATCTAAATCAGCTCGTATATTATATTGGCCTTCTTGACGTTGATCATAAGTCACAGTGCGACGATTGCTGAAATTTGGTAAATCCACTTCCTCCAAAATGGGAGGCAAGGACACCGGTAATTCAGGCGCTACTTCCTCTATCAAATTCGACTGGGTTGAAGTGGTTTCTGCAACAGACGAAGATGAACTTGATGGTTCTTCTGTCGTTGGTGGGGAAGATTCTAATCTTAAGGTAGTGATTTCTGGCTGCAAAGAAGTAGAAGCCTTATTTATAGATTCCAAATATGAAGATGACTTATAGCCCGCCACAGCGCTTAAAAACGCTGCATATAAGATTAAGTCACGCATTTCCTCTTCGTTATATTTTTATTTATTCGAGTCTTTAGCAACAAATTTCTCTACGTTAAAATTATTTAGTTTAACCGACTTTCTTTTCCAATCACAATTCTTTTACTTTCGCACCTTCTTCGAAACAAAGAAACAAACAGAAATACGTTCTGAACTCGCGCTCAAGCTGTTAACTACTGAATGGCTGTAACTGTTGTTAGCCAAGTTAACACTTCGTTTTTAGCGTTCTATACTAAACGAAAATATAAATAAATTTTACTTACAGACAAACGCACGCAATACACTCACTCACTAACTCATTCAATTTTGTCAGTTACTTTTACAAAGTGAGTTAGACTTATAATGTGGCCAAGCTTCAACTGAAATTAACAAGAAAAAAATAAATAAAGTTAAGAAAACTTGACCACTTTAAAACGGCGATCATCAGCGTATGCATCTGCTTGCACTTGCTTAGGGTTCGCAGTAAAATGGGGGGATTTCTTCTTTCCTGCAATCTCTTCTGCACTCTTATACCTGTTTTTTTGAAGTATAGAACTTCAGTTCCTTCGACTTTAATCTAATCCACCCTATTTTGATCTGCTCTAAGATATTCTTCTCGACACTGCTCTGCATTGCATCTGGAATATTCTGAAAAATTTCCTTAATTTCTTTGGGAAAGGGATAAACAACTATTCCAACTTGGCTAACCCTGCACACCTGACAAACACAAACTATTTATTGCTGTTGATGTTAATTTTTTTTTTATTCTTACAATCTTTACAACAGCAATACAGCAAAAATAAACAGCATGTACAAATTCTGTTTGTTGTTTATTTTTGTTTTTGTTTTCGTACATCTTTTTTATTTTTCTTTGATTTTGTTTTGCTTTGCTTTGTTGACTTTCGCCCAAGTTCTTATTTTCATTGTTGTTGTTGCTGGAGATGTTCTGTTGTTGTGCTATTCGTTTGAGCAGAATTTTTTCTTGTCACACGAATTCATATGTGTATGTACGTACATATGAATGTATGTATGTTCCCACCGAGTACATGGGAACCCACAAACAAAGTCATACTAAACAATTATCAAGACTTTCTTCGCACATACAGTCATACATACATACATATGTTCACACATATACATATTTATCTTTATAAGATTGCATTTCTTATTCTTCGTGACTTGCATTCATTTCATCACAAATCTCATGAGCGGTGGTTTAGTGAAGGTGTGGCTAATTTGGCGATTTGTGCGTTTAGTAGCCGCCAAAAAAAAAGACATGCAAAAGAAATAGTTAAAGCCAGGCGTAAATTTGCCGAAATAAAGCAGTATTATGCTGTGAAACTTTTTTTAAGCGAACACTCAGGGTACACAAAATATTTGTCCGTTAGGTGGAGATGTCTATTAAAAAGAATAAAATTTAATAATTCTCTAATTTTAAACCATTCGAAATGTCCGCAAATAGAAGCTGTTCGTAATTAAATTTTAATTCAAAATATGTTTTTAATTTTTACTTGAAAAGGAAACTTAAACTTGAGAGACCCCGTCTAATAGTGTTTTCAAAAAAAAAAGTTAAAACCACAAACAACTGATTTACGTTTTCATTTAAGTTTAATTAAAACAGATTTTGACGCACAGTTTGGTCAATAACAAAATTAAATTTATTTTCTACCACCTCCCAAACCGCCGAAAGCATTTTTAATTTTGCTCTACCCGATGGATTCTTTTTCTTTTGCACTTTTTTTTCATTATTTGCTGCTGCGTCCATTGTTTTAAATTATTGTAGTGAATTTATTTACCAAATTCTCCGTAATTTTTTTATATTTCATTGAACGCCATTTAAATTGTCAGCTGTTTAAAATTGTTCAACTTGGTAGCACTGTTTTTGGTAAATGAAAGTCAAGGTTGCATTTCAGTCAATAAACTTGAAACAAAAACAAAAAAGATTTTACGATAGTGTTAAGAAAATATTTTTATAAGGTAAAACCTGGTTTTAATAGTTAACGTAAAACCAACTTTTGCTTTAAAAACAGTAAGTACGAAAACACTATAAGTTGGATAAGAAAAATTTATATAGCCAAATATTTCCACGAAAAATAATCGAAAAACTTTTAAAGAATTCAAATATTTTTAAAAATTTAAGGTGCTTTCGATTCTCATTGCATTGCTGTTCTCATTTTATTTATTAAAAATATTTGCACTTTATTGTTCTCGCTTATTTATCTTCGACCAGCACTCAGGGGACGACTCCTATACATTCAATGCATTGTACTGGAACTACAGGGAGTTTATTCCACATACGCCATGTCCGGCCGAAAAATTATCAATTAACAGTTTTAATTGAAATAAGTTTTAAAATTTGGTATTGTGAGAGATCACCATAATCAATTAAAATAAACCTAGATTCAATTAAATTATTAATTGAGAAAAAAAAATTTCTGAGCAAAAACTTACTTGGCGAAAATGTTATTATTATATTTTTTGTGCAATTTGCAATTTAAAATTTCTTTCTGTGCATTCTATAGATTCATATACCAATCCCCAACTCATCAATCACATAAAGACCGCATTCTTTTTGGTTTTTTTTTTCTAACAAAAAAAATATAGTTTCAATTAAGATAATTTTATAACCGTCAAATGCAATTTTAACATTTTACACCAAACAAAACCAATCGATCTGCTGGCAAACTTAAAGACTCTCATAATTGAAAACATACATTTCTTACAAATCGCAAGCCTTTGGGAGATGCATTAGAAGGAAATTAAGTTCACTGACTTTGATTGTAATAAATACTTGTCCATTGCAATTGAGTATTGATACGTTTTCATATGAAACTCGCATTAGAAAAGTGGAGGAAAAAACTTTTTTTTTTCTAAATTATACATTCACTTCACGCTCAAATGATGAATAGAAATGTTTGAATTTTCTGCAGAATTTAGCAAAAAAAAAAAAAGAAAAAGAAGCGTTCAAGTAACAAATGCCAAAAGACAAGAGCTTCAGAATATAAAATGAAAAAAAAAAAATCAAACAAGTTTATTTGGTCATGATCGCAATGGAACGTGAAAATGCGGCATGAAAAAAGTGGAAAATTTATTTTAGAATGGTACTGGTTTGTGGAAAATTATGGTTGTTGTTCTAAAGGAAGAGGGAATGTTGCCCAGAAGTCAGAACAAGTCCTGTTCAATCTGGACTGCTGTCAAGCTTTCTCACCAGTGCATTGAGAATCTCTACAGGCGTAATTGAAAATGGAAAAAATATTTTTTTTTCGAATTACAGGGGATACCATCTCCAACTTAATACCAGCTTCTTGCTTTTTCTAGTTTTTTTTTCATATTCTTAACAATCAATTTTATTGAACGAAAATGTTTATCTTGGACATTATCATGATTATATATTTAAATGGAAATTACTTCCTCGTTTGATTAAAAATAATTACATCTAATCTAAACTAATTCCTAACTTAACGTTATTGGTTTTTTTTTATTAAAAAAATATTTTAGAAAGTCTGTGTAATGAATTTTTGATTCTCATGACTTTAATAATGTTTAAAAATGCAATTAAGCCGAATCACAGAGCAGCTTTTGAAACCTGTACGAGTAATATTGAAGCAAAAAATCAATGTTAAATTTTGCGAATAATAAATGAAACTCATCTTTTTAAGATGTTGATTTTTTCTAATGGTCTGTGAAAAAATAACGATTAAGGTTTATTAAATAAATACTTACACGTTTGATTGGAGTACAATATGAGTTGTCAGTATGTTTACCCTGAAATTCAAGCGGAAATTAAAATAAAATCTAATGCAGCTGATGTGCCAGTTTGAATATTAACAGTTAAGATTTCGAATTTAAGCAGTTGACTTATGAAAATATTTAATAAAAATGCATAATTCTAAGTAGCACATAGAGAAGATGCTTGTTGCATCAATTATATGATTTTTTTTTAATTTTATTTCTTATGTTCATGAGGAATTTCACGATTGAAAGACATAAATGAATTTAAGAATGATTACACAATTAGAATGTACACACATATAAGCGGCATAATAAAATATGCACACACATATATATATATACATACACATACACATACATATACATATATCAACTTGCGTATGAACTAGAGACGGGCGTGTGTCTAATTTTTCCAACACACACCAAGACAAATCCAATAACAAAAATTTATTTTTTTTCACCGAAATATTTTTGTTTTATTCTAACGTTTTATGTAAGACTTATTAAGCGGCCCACACATTTGCAATATAATTGTGCAATTTAGGGTATTGTACAATAATATCGTCAATGTGTATGTATAGCTGACACAAAGTAGTGGCAAAAATCAAAACACTTGATTATTATTGTTTATTCAAAAGTAGTGCAATATACTGTGAAATGTAGCGGCAACATTGTGCAAAATTGAAGTTCTTCCCCAAATTGCTCTACTCATTCAAACTCGAAAGCAATGTATTGAGAGAAAAAGCCGTCTTTATGATCTTAAATAGTAAATAAATAAATAATTCCAATATTATTTATGGTATATAAAATGGAAATTCATTAAATACGAAAGCAACTTACATAGACCAATAAGCTTCGATCGATTTCGAAAAATATCGCCCGCAACAAAGACGTCTTCTGTGAACGCAGTAGCGGCAAAAGCAATAGTTTTTTCTCCTTAGGTGACATGTTATGCCATGGAAAGCTCAAATAAAAGTCTAAGCTCAGCAAATAACTCTAAAATAAAATCCAATTACTTTATTTTCGTACAAAAGTAATATCACCAATTAATTCTTTACCTCATTCTTAATTTGTTCGCCACCAAAACAATACAGAGACATTTGAATGAAAGCAGAAATCAGTATCATGGCATTGAAGGGCATATTGAATATATTGTTATCATTATTCAAAGTATACGTGGCTAAACATATTTCCGAGGAACTTAACATCACTTGTACCCATAAAATTTCCCTATAAATTGCATTTAAATCTTGAACAAATCCCAAGGTACGATTGTGATAAGTCACTATTGCGGCAATTTCCTGCGTAAAGTTCGAGCATTCTTTGTTTCTCAATAATGAACCTGCTCTCGTCAATTTGTGTCTTGTGACGGCAAAGTGGCCCGTTATAGCGTTGACATACCAAATGAAAAGAGAAACACTGCCCAATATCATATATAACAGGCCATACATGAAGATCAACGACAAAATATAATTGAAAATGAAGACATGTATGCCAGCGTTTTCATAGGGAAACCTTGGAAAATTTTTATATTTTTTAACTACAGATTTCAATGTAGAATATACCGCTCATTTACTCAAACAATCTTATGAATTAAAAAAAACTAGTTTTGTAAAGTTTTCAATTTATATACAGCTTAATGGGAAACTTAGAAAATATTCTACTGTCACGAGGTGAGTTTACAAGCTTAAAGCCGATATGAAGAATTATTCTGCAATAGAAACTCAAAAATATTACTTCTTGAGTTATGCGTTGTTTGAGCAAATGAGCGATATGTACTTACTTGCCGCCATAGGGTAATATGCCTCTAAAATCCTTTCCCCGCATCCAATCGAAAGCCATTAGTATTAAAGGTAACACAGCGCTAAAGATCACTGCATTCTCACAAATATGGACATAGATTTTCGCTATGAATTGGCCCCTTGAATTTTTCGACAACCAGATCTTTTTCTCTTCAATGTTCGCTTAAAGGAGAAAAGATCCAAACTAATTAATAACGTAAAAAATACATTTTTGCATCATTCACCTTTGTCCAACAAAATGTTGATGTCACATATCAATTTCAAAAATCGTTCAGATTTCACAATTAATATTGTTACTTGAATGAATACCAAACAACACTCATTTGAGAAGCCCAAAGCAGCAGCGGCATCTACGATATTCGCCAAATCACAGTTCACTATAACATTTAATAAAGCAAGCTCCACATAAATTATGCAAATAACGAAAAAGAAAAATTTCACATAATTTTTTATGAATTCCTTTCTGTTTAAAGTGTTCAAATTGATACCAATTTTATTAAAAGTATTAATTTGAAGAGAAATAAATTCAAAATTTTGATTCCTTTGAGTCGCAGGCATTGTCGGAATAAACATAGCGAATGTTTGATAAATAAGTCAACCAATTTCCTAATACAACAACAGATATTCTGATTGCTACGAGTAAGTTCCATATTTATTTTGCTTGCGACAATTGCTTTCAAAAATTGCTTGCGAAAATAGTAATTATTTTTTCTTGTTCTTTTTGCCTATTCCTTCTTTTATATAATTATCGAAAAATTGTAAATATTAAAAAGTATTAATTATTGTTGCCAATAAAAAAAAGTTATATTTTCAAGTAGACTAAATTGTGATTTGCCAAACAGAACCTTAACCGCCTGGGGAGGTTTGGGTGACGACACATGCCTCGCATATGTTTGTAAATCTTGCAAATGATTGCGGGAAATCTTTTAGGTCTGCAGTCAACGTGCTAATAGCTATTTTGAAAAAAAACGCAATTTTTCTTGTTCAATAATCGTGGTCAGTCACCAAAGAAATTTTATATATATTTTAATTCACTGTAACTCATCTCCCCGTGAAGCAATTTGAGTGATTTTTTCACCGTTGTATAGACCGGGATATCGACTACGGAACGGTCAGCTTTTGGCGGATCTGCTTTCAGTCTTACTAAGTTTAAAGGTAATTTTGTGCCTGCAACAATATTTTTATGCCCACTGGGCCCATCGTTTAGCCAATTTCACAATCTATCGAATAGTGAAACAATCATTGAAATTTCTCCTGCCGTTAACGAGTTAGAGCATTTTTGGTGCGTTAAAGTAATTAATGACTACTACGCAGTTCTCATCGTACCTATGGATGGATAGGTGGACCCAACGTATACCCAATTTCTAAATCTATCGAGTAGTGAAACAATCATTAATATCTCTCCTGCCGTTAACGAGTTAGAGCGTTTTTGGTGCTTAAAAATAATCAGTGACTACTACGCAATTCTCATCATATACAGGGGGTAATAGTATAAATATAGTGCACTACCACACCATGTAGTTAGTGCGCAGTGTAGAGTGTTCCCGTGTTGTTTGTTTTTAATGTGAATTCTTCTGGCGCAGAGAACACGTCTTGCAACTTTTTGTTACCTGGACGCACTTTGGGCCGAGGATGGCGCAGTATTAGAACTTCAGGTAAGTTTATATATGTTTGTATGTATATTCTATATATATAAAGAATTTTGTGTGACTATGTTTCCCCGAAACAACTGGATTAATTTTAATAAAATTTCGCACAGATATATAACTTTGTCCAACTTAAAAAATAAATCGTATCTCCGAAACTAACGGGCCGATGTTAATGAAATTTAAAACAAAAATGAGTCTGACTCTAGATGGGCACATAGACTATATGTTTTTTTTTTAAATAGGATCGCGAGCGGACGTAGATGGTATGCCTCTCAGAAACCATCTAAGCGATGGAGATAATACTGTGAGCGAAGCCGCGGGTAAAAGCAGACAATTTTTAACATATAGTATTGCAATGAATATATAATATGAATTCAAGCTGTTTTGGGTTATTTTTTTTTTATTTTTCACAGTGAAACGTGCCGCGGGATCCGCTATGTTAATTGTAAAATAAAATATCTGGTCAGCTAGTTTCTTAAAAAACCTACTTGAAACGTTTACAACTTTACAATTAAGAAAGCGCAAAGTTGAAGATCAAAAACCCTAATTAAGTTAAGAATCGTGATGAACGTATAACTGCAGACCTTCTATCAAATATATAGGCGTTTAGGAAATCAGCCATGTTTGCTGTAGAAATACATTTTCAATATTGTCACTTTAAATTATTTTACATTTCGAAAAATGTAATTACTTAAAATATATATATTTAAATCCTTAAAACTGCTTAATTATTAATGTATTTACACGCTTTTATATTTGCGGTGGTGTTTTCTCATTAACAAAATAGACGGGTGTATGTTCTGTAAACCGAATCCGCAAAAGTTTTTTGTTTGTAAAACGAATACACATACTTAGGTGTTCTGTAAACCGAATTCGCATAATTTTAGTCGGTTTAAACTCGAGTCGATAAGTCCGGTCGAAATTAAATCGAAATATACTATCTTCCTAATAAATAACTGAAAACATAACATAAAAGACCAATTTTTACTTGAAGTCTTTCTGTTATTAAATTAAATCAAATTATATACTCAGTTGTTTTCATTGAAATATTGACGTTTAAAAAATCTTATTCGAGCGCAAGTTGGAATATTGGAAATCGTGTGATTTTTAGAACACCAAATTAGAATTTATTCGGTTTTGAGAAATCACTTGTTTTTAAATCGACTCGGTTTACAGAACAGGCGGGAAAATATATATGTATGTGCTCTCATTTATTTATTTCTATAGTCATGTAGCCGTGTTGTCGTTAAAATAGTCATGTATTCCATTTTTGACTGGTTGTAGTCAGTAGCCTACTGCTTTGAATGTGTTTCAAGCATCATTCAAACACAGTCAAACATCTAACAGCGTTCACATTAAGGGCCATAGTCTTTGCTATAGTGTTTTTTATGGTTTTTAAAAGTATTTTTACGGAATTAAAAAATCAAGATTTTGAAATTTGGAAACCGGAAAAATCTGTCAGAATGAGCATAAGTGATAATAAATATTACGATTTTTTTGTCATAAAATCTAACGTCGAATTAATTAAAAGCATTTAATGGAGCCGTCATAATTTATAACTCCAACGGTTAAATTCCAGCTAATATTTTCTAATAAACTGTATCGTATCCAGATACCGCTACTTAAAGACATCTGCTTACAAATATTTCAAGTCCAGTACTCGCACATAAAAGATTAGACTTTTATTTAAATTTATTGATTGGAAATGCGGAAGTCTTTTTAAATTTAAAAATAAGTTTGCAAAAGTACCGGCCTGACCCAGTAAACATTCTATTACCAAACATATTAATTTTTTTTAAGTCCAACTATAGACAGATTAATAAAATAGATTCGAAAACCACAATTGTAATTCCAGTGATAAAATTCATTGTAATTTTTTTTTTTTGCAAAGTACATTGTTACATATTAACTTTTAAATTAAATTCAAATAACAAACAATCTCTTCCACATAAAGCGTTGTTTCTTGAAATTTGTTGCTTATTGGGTTTAACTTCTTTGGCAGCGTTAGCCAAGTAACAGCATAATAGAACATGTAAGAACATGAAAAAACAAGCTGCATAAACCTCCTGCCTCCTGCAACATTTAAACTTGGCTTTAAACTTAACAAACAAAAACCAGTCTTCAATTAGATGTTATGCAATCACTACTACGAAAATAATTTACAAAATAAAAGGAACAAAACACTGACTGTTGCATGCAATAGAATGGCACATAACAGGTATTTGTAGAAGATTTTTGCCCATAGTGAGGAGCCAAAAAAAAACCAGACCTTAACATTTTTGCTGTCAGTAGAGAAAAACAAAAAAAACAACTAATGAAAATGGTTCACACATAACTTTGTGCCTTCTTTAGAGTCAAACAAGAAATCATTAGCAATTCAAACGTTTAAGCAGAAGGTTATACGCTGCAGCAGGAACTATTAAAGTCATGTGTAAATTTAATAATCGTTTATTTGTTTTCGCTTTATATTGTTTGCTGGGCGTGGTGTGTGTCCTGGCTAAGCCTATGCATATCGCACCGCGCAATGGCATTGAAGACATTGGAGCTTTAATGGCACTATCGGCATTAATAAATCCCCAAGATGTGCACTATGACGAAAGACAAAAAGGTGATGAGAACTATCGCATCAAGTTGGATGGTTTCTTTATTGGTCTACCACAGGAGGATAGTACTGCCTTGCTGTTGCTTACGGATGGCATGTTTGAAACTTTAGGTGAGCTCCAAATTTTGTTTAGAATTAATTTAGTATAATATGCCCGCATTGACATTTCATTTCATAAAGCTGATGATGATCTTTTAGCTTTTGGAAAAAATAAACCTGTTCCTACAGCTCCGCCTGCAGCATTAACAAAATCTTCATCTGTGGCTGTAGACCCTTCAGCCGCTGAAACCAATCAGCCTCTGTCAAGCAATGCTGAAGCAAACGCTTACACGCCCATGTTGCTAGAAATACCAACAGCTAAGAAGTATTTAGAAGCCAGACACAGTGTTAATTCAATATCAAAAACTAAATCTTATATATCACATTTCCTTAATCTTCTTAAAAGAGTGCGCAAACATTAAAGCGAAACACGAAATAATATGAAATGCGTAATCGCGATTTGAAAAAAAAATATAAATTAATTTTTTAAATTAAAATTTTACTGAAAAAGAAATCACTTTCTTACATACTATATAAAAAATAGAGTGTTAAAGACTGTTAATTTAAGTTGACAAACTAATTATGAATACATACATATTTTAGTTATAGTTTCTAGAAACACGAATAAAGCAGATTTCGAACTTTACAAACATACGCTCACATTTCTCTTTAGAATTTTTGGTATGAAAAAACTAGAGTTGGCATGGCTAAAAGTACGAGAGAACATTTTCAATTTCATAATATTTTTATAGAACAGAATTGTGTTGCGTATGGATCTTAAAGAATGATAGATGAAGGTTTTTCCTCGATTTCGTTAGAAACATGTATACCTACGAATGGCAATCGAATCTCTGTTGAGTTGACAGTTGCGAATATGTTTGTACAGATATTACAAGATGGTAATTGTGTATTTGTACTTTTCGAGCAACTATAATTTTTTTATTACCATCTGGCAACGCAACTAACAACGATGTAATTGATCCAACTGGCATCACTACGACATTATTTTTTTTACTCTGCTTAACTTGGGGATTACACGATCAATTTTTACCTTTCAAATTTTAATACACTCACACTTTCTTATTAATACGTTCATACTTTTAAAATTTCATGAGAATTTGCTTTCAAATTCTCTGCGCAAGTTTTGTTTCAAATTATGGGCAAGAAAACAGCTGATCTTAATTTTAATGAGGTAATTTTTAGTTTTTTTATGGAATGTTCTGCCATTATAATTTTTGTATTTATTGTTTCTTTCATTATAAATGAATTCAGTTGTTTTCTTGACGGCGGCATTTTGAAAATGAAATTGGAATTGAAACTTTCGCACAGCCTAGGTCACAGCTATCAATACACATGAATTTTGACAAACAGTATGTGTAAAAAATTGTAAAGCAAAAAATGGAACCTGTGGCTGCAGCGTAAGTTTCGATTTTAAATTTCAAAATATTTGTATACCTACACATTTGTTTTTATTATTAACCGAATGTAATTTGCCTAATTTTATTGCAATCGGATTTATATTATAAAAAAATTAAAGCAAATATTACATATTTGTGTTGACATATTGTGGATGAAAATATTTTTCTGACACTTCATGGCACAAATCACAAACACACGAACGCCTGTTAAAGCTTCAGTGATGCCAACTTAGTTGATCATTACAGCATGTAACTAACTGTACTTCGATTACTTTAAATTATCGATCTGTCATTTTTTTACTGTCTTTTTGAATTTCTTTACGCATGATACAGACGATGCAACACGTTTATCAATCATGTTATATATTTTGATACAAACATTGCAAGCAACAAGTAAACGCAACATCCAGTCTGAATTGAATATCGCTGGAGAAACACGGTTAAAAAATACAACTTTACAACTTGCTTGTTTCCACTGAAATTAATCAGTTAAAACACTACACAACCAGAAAATATCTAAATATTTTTATGTTTTTGAACCCTCGACCGCATCACGATTTGAAACCATAAACATGACTACATTACTTATGCAACCAACAACGAAGCTTGCCTGGTTGCATAAACATGTTGCATCATCTGTAGCCACCATTAAATGCGTTGCATTGGTATATTTTATATTTGGTTTTATTTTATATCATAAATAATTAAGGGAATACTATTCAGAAGTTTGACAAACCAGCAATTTCACACATAGTACTGAAATAATTTCATAAATACAATATATATATAAGTACAATTAATTTTAGTTATTAATCAAAATTACATTGCGGACTATTTTTACAGCTATTTTCGAAAGCTTCTGTCAAATAGTTAAAGTAATATTAAAATTATTTAATTGGGGTTTCAACCAAACACATTCTTCTGCAAAGTCGAAAATGTTCTGTAGTTGGAACTTAATTTTTCTTTTAAATAATATGTACAAGTTTTTTTTTTATTTAATTAAAGTAATGCATGTATATAAAGCAATATGGATTTTTTATTATATTTTTTCGGATTTAACATTAATCTCATTTATTTCATTTACAAAAACACAATGCAAGTCAATAATTAATATTAATAAGGTTAAGTAAGTATAAATTATAAATATTTGTCATATACATACTTATATATACATTAAAAACAACAAAAACAATATTGGTATTAATTAAAATATTTGGCAGCAAAATACATGTAATATCTTTTATATTTACGTCATTTTCCTTCTACTAATGATAATTATGCTAAAAATTGCATAACTAAAATATATAATATTTTTTGAAATATATTTATTATTCCTGATGATGTTAACAAGCTGTTAACAAAATATCGAATAATAAAACAAAATAAATATAAAGCTTAATAAATATATTTCAAAAAATATAATAAAAAAGGTCAATTAATAATATAATTAAAAATAAAATATATAATATCTATACAAATCGAGAATTAATTGAGTTTGACGGAGTTATTGAATGAAAAGTTTTCCGTTTTACCGGATTTACAGCATGTTTAATAGGAGCGCTCTATAAGAAAGTTAGAGCAGAAATGGCACACCATGCATCTGGGAAACAATTTGGCGAATTTTTTGATCTGTATGACTGAGTTCAGACGAGAAAACATTTGGAAGAAAAACATCTGGAGTTCTGGTTTGTTTTTTCTTTCACGTTTAAAAAGACGAAAATGTTCCCGGTCACATTCCATTAGTATTGTTAGTGTATGTTCACACACGATGATTTCAGTTGGATAATGAGAGGAATAAAAAGGGAAAATTAATCGCCAATAATCGGCTAATATCTTTCGTCTTTTTTTTGTGTAGAATATTTGACATTTCTTTTTATTCGGTGTTTCGCTTTTTGGTGTGTAAATAATTGATAATCTGAATTAAACACAAAAATGAAACGTTTTATATATTTAAAAATTAAAAAGGACTAAGAAGATATTTTAGTGTAAAAATTTTAATTAAAATCGTCGTCTGTGACCTTAGACGGAATATTGTTCTATTGTTATTGTTATTCTTCTAAGCAATGAAAAAAAGAACAAAGCGTGTCGCCAAGTACCGAACGCAAAAATAATACTCCCTTTCCCACCCGCAATATGCTCACAAACTAAATGTTTCCTCGTCTAAGCTCAGTGTATGTAAATTACGTGTGTACATCTGCACGCCACAAATTTGACAAATAATATAGTTTCATGAACAATTTCATAGCGCCTGTCCCACTAAAACTGAAGGAACATTTCTTGATTTTGAATACAAAAACAAACTACATAATGAAATTTTCGTTCTCAAAAAGATTACAAAAAGCACAATAGGAAAAAAGTTTCAATTAAAACAGAAAAGAATATTTATTTCTATGTAAATGGCAGTAGTGCTGATTTGATTTTATTTATTATTAAGACAGCACTTCTTTAAAGTTCCTGGCGATATGATTTTGATTATCATACCAAAAATATCTGCAGGCGACCATCTAACCTGAAATCAATAAGTCCCTTTTCTAAAACAAGCTGACATAAAGTTTTCACTATATAAATGTTGTAACGAAACAAGAAACCAAAGTTCAAGAAAGAGGGTTGTTTTTTTTATAAATTCTCGTAAATTTATAAATTTTTCTATATTAATATTAATTTTTATTCTATCTATGAATATTCATCGCTTTTTAAATCAATATTTTATCAATATAATTGATTGGCCACTTCATGAAATTAAATTGTGTCCATTTTCATGTTTGATTTTTCAATTGTAATTTTTATAATCAAAAAAAAAATTTAATTTCCTGAAGAATCCAATCAATGATATTGGCGAAATATTGATATAAAAAAAGAATAAATATTAAATTTGGTTTAAAAAATTTACCTTTCAGGTTTTTTTATATTTACAGAAAGTTAGGTTAAGTTAAGAAGAAAGCTGCAATTTTATTGTGGTCCCATTGTAACACCTGTTGAGAAAAAACTTTCACGTATTGTAGTGATGCAGGCCAGAGTCTCTGCTAGGAATCGAAACTAGATCACTCACTAGACTATCGGCACACTCAAAAACATTCGATTATACATAGAAAATAAATTTGTTTTAATTTAAAACAAATCCGTTCAAAAGTTTTGTGGTTTATTCTGAGATTGCCGGTTAATTGGCTGTCCTCGTATATTTAAATACGAAAAAATAAAATATATTCCAATTTATTATTTAATTTATTATTTTATTAAGCTTTGCAGGTCCTTAATAATTTTACTTAAAACTGTTTTATTCTTCAAAAAATTGTCTACCAAAGTGTGTCCCACTGAAAACTTTCTTTACTTTCCAACAAAAATAGTATATATATTTTTAATTTTGTATTTAAAAAAAATAAAATGAATTAAAATGATTTCTTTTATCTAAATAATTTGATTTTGTATTGCGGTCGTTATTCCCATGGAGACATATTTTAAAAACTTTTACATAATTTTGTTAAATAATAAGATATTCATGATAATTGAGTAGCTATTCTTTGAAGGATGAAACTAACCTATTTGATATAATATATTATCGTAGAAACTGAAAGAAAGAAATGCCAAAAATTAAGTGCAAATTAACCGTTAAACTCAGAATCAACCAACTAACTCCAGTATATAATATTTCGAAACAAATTTTAGGGATTGATTATATTTAAAGCAACTTTAAATAAAAACTATTTCAAATAAATAAAAATATATAAATGAAGAAAAGTTAATATAAAAATAATAAAACTGTAGAACGCTTTCACTAGTGGTTGTTATGGCGAATTAGTATCGCATAATGCAACTCTTACTTTAAGAAAATAAAAAAAAATATATATAAGCAAAGTAAAACGTAATATAGTTCAATGCTGTGTGGATGGAATGATCTTCTCATTTCACTTTATTTTCAATACGATCTTCATGTTTTAAACCTTCGAATAGATTGCATTCAAGCCATAACAACTTTCGTTTGTAAAACAAAATTCAATTTAAAATCATTCGAACCACAGCACAGGATATAATAATTAATCTGAGTAGCTCGATCAAATCGTAACCTGAATAAATTTGTGCCTAAGTATCATACCTACTATAAATTATAAGTAAATAGCTTAAGCCATAATCTCAATTTACAGCCTCTATTAATACAGCAAATAATACAATGCATATTTGCGCTAATTTGTTCAAAAGCAAAACCTTAAACTATTAATAATATTTTTTTAACTTAAAAATTAAAAGTATTATTGTAATTTTTTAGTAGATTCCTCCAGTTTGGAAGTAGAAGACAGCGAAGGCGAAGCTGAAGAGTTAGCGGTATTTGAATTTGTTGTTATTGGTAGAATATCACGATTAGCTTTGAGGTTGGCATTCGAGGAAGTATTAGATGTTAGTGATGATAATGATGATGATGATGATGATGTTGTTGTTGTTGTAGTTTCCACTGACTTGCGCATATGGACACTGAAGCATATGCGATTAAAATGTTCACACATTTGATTAACTACCGCAGAACCATAATGCCAGTGAGTCAATGTGGTGCTAATTAACAATACGTACAACATAAAACGTTCTAAAATAGGTAACCATAGACCCATAGCTATACAGATGACATAAATGGGTGTCATCCAGTGGAAGGCTTCACAGCGGGTATTTGACATTTGGGCAACAATTAAACGACACTGGAATAAAAAAAATTTTGAAATTTTTATAAGACATTCAAATTTATTTATCTACTTTGACAGCAGTTTTTTTTTTTTGGTTTTCTCTTGTGATTCTGACCACATGAGTGGCTATGAATTAACTACATTTATTAACAAAAACGCCCTCCTTCGTCGGTATTGTGTAACACCAGCGAAGTAAAATAATTACTAAAAATGGCTACTAAAAGGAAGCTTCAAAATTTAATACGTGTCTTTAACATCAGAGGCCCAACAACACTGCTATAAAACAAAGAACTTGCAAAAGAAGAGTTGTAAGATAGTGAAGCTTCACCTTCTGCCATTTCTCTAACTATCCCTTTCCCCTAGTTCCACCACAATGCATCGCATATATAGGGGTCATATCCTGAGTTTTAGTTGAAGATTAAAAAAAAAAACTTTACCGTACTAAAACCAACCGCCAAGTTCTAAATAAACAACAGATTAATTGATTTAAATCTCTAAAAAAAAATGTATTCTTTTATTTAACTTATTTGACCGTGCTGTACCTTTTATCACATAAACAAAGGGCAATTTTTAATGCAAACGAAAATACATATTTATATGTACTGAGTTTTTGAAATAAATGCCAGAATCAGTTAGAAATAAAATTGCTTAGAATTTTAAATGTTGAATATTTCCTGAATAAACTACTACTTTACGTTATGCAGAAAAAAATAAAATTAAGTTTTAATTTAAAGTTTGTAATTTCAATTAAAAAATTAATTAGATTTTCAGCTGTAAAAAAAATCAATAGTATCAATTAAATTACGAAAAAAAATTCCTAGCTTTACATGTCTTTAAAGATATTATTAAATAAAATAAAACAGTTCGCATTGTTCTGATGAAGGCAAAATTGTGCCTTTGTGTCAATTATTGCCTGGTAATGAAGGCATAGCCTTGTCCATTGACTATCTTCAGCCGAAACTATTCCACAAATAATGTCCGAGCCTCCTTCTTCGTTGGTATTGTGTAGCATCATCGGCGAAGCAATATTACACTGTTATTCTGCCGAAGTGTTTGCTTTATTGCTGACATGTTTATTGCTAGTGTAGACAACGATATCTTTCAAACCAATCACCCGATCCTTGTCAAAGTGGAGGCAGTCTTTTATGGGGGTTCAGAGCTGATTAGATTTTGAACTTGATAGTAGTTTAATATTTATTATGAAAAAAACAATATTTTGGAAATTTTATTTTCCAAATATTATGAACCGACTGACTATGTACATTATCTTACGACATTTAATTGAGCTCAATGCCTTTCTGATCACGTGTTTTTAACTTTTGAGATGTTTACATACATACAGTATGTATGTATGTATGTATTACGGACATCATCGTAAAATTTGTCAGAATCCCAGGACCACAAAATGTTGAAAAATATTTAAAACTCGATTTTTGAAATTGGAGGTAAAAACAATAATGGGAAGTTAAAAACAAAATTTTTATTTAAATAACAGATGTATGTATAAATGTATGTATGTATGCTCAAATACTTTTTTCATTTAAAATTTCAAGTAAAACTTTTCAGTTACAAAATCCGTGGAATTATAACAAAACAAACTGCTTTATGAAAAATGTAAATAATGACAGTGCGTAGAGCAATAATAGTCAATGGCATGGGGACCTTCATATACTTCAATAAATATACTTTCCTCTATCTGATGTTGAAATCTCTATTTCCATCATTCTATTTTTGGACCAGTAAACTACAAAACCTCTTGTTACTATTCTTGTTACTATTAATTCCGACTGTATTGAAATGCTAGTCGAAGAAAGAAGTATATTAAGGGCAGCAAATGTGTGTATTGCATATGGCAATAATTCAACTTTATGTGCAGCTCTAAAGACCTACAATTAAAATTGTAATGCTCTACAATATATTTAAATCATTACACTGGTCAGCAAGAAATTATTGGTTGGCCTGCGTTTTCTTTTATTGCAAGTGAAAAAATATTTTCAACAAAATCAGTTATTTATAACTTAATTAAAAAAAACATTCTACAACAAAAAAATTAAACCACCAACATTTTCTGCAAAATTGTAAAAAAAAAATCAGAATTTGTTAAAGGATTTTAATGAAATATGGCTCGTTTTATTTGTAACATATGTATGTCAGTACAAAAATTAATAATAACAGTACTGACTTAGTTTATTCTAAATTTTTAATAAACTTTTTAAAAAAAAATTTTTTTAAATTTTCTTGAAAAAAAGGGTTTTTTTCTCAAAATATTCTGAATATCTCCTAAACTATAGGGATTTGCAAAAAAATGTATATTTAAAGGCTATTTAATTTTTCGATCCTTGGGTGTTTTTCTTAGTTCGATCGAAGAACTAGTTCTCAAGTTATTGCAAATTACGAGGTGCAACTTCCGCTTGTTTCTATATAACGGTAAATCTTAAAAACCAGAGTCAATCCAAAAAAACTAATTGATAGGCATTGAATCAGAGTATCATATCTATTCAAATTGACTACGAAACCTTAGACCATACAAAAAAATTTTATTTTGTTGACCTGTGTTATTGCTACATCTTGCCATGCAAACATCATAAATTAAGAACATACTTTAAATTTATTTTTCAATTAATGCAAGCTTTAACGTGTACGAATTATAGTTACAATTTTTGTTATGGACGGTAGTGAAATCATAAAAATAAATTTGATATATTTGTGATTCATAATATTGACTTTGTTAACCGCTTAGACTCCTTATCAGTACAATAAAATAATTACAAAAATAGCGTATGATTTAGTTGAAATTATTGAACAACTGCGAAATAGAGGCCAAGCGGTATATTTATTCAGCACTTAAGGTGAAAAACCGCATTTAAAATTAAAAAAAAATTAAATATAAACATTGATAAGGCATTGCTGTGAAATGACTGAAGACAATATTGAGTTTTCTTTGCAGTAATTTATCACCAATAGCATTTAGAAAGATAAGAAGTAGATATAAACAACTTACACTAATATTCGAAAATATAGTGCCGCTCAGCATGAACAGGGCTCGGGGATCTTTTTCTATTATGTTGTTGGGAGAAATGAGCGGCCATATTAATAACAAGCCCATGTAGGTGAAAAATGGCCACAGCGGTCTTATGGCTTCTGTTAAAGTGCGCATTTTACCACTACGTTCTGTATAAGATCTAATAAAATAGAAAATAGAAACATTTTTCAAAAAAAATCCGTTAATATTGATTTATTTTTGTGTAAAAATACTCACGTATAAACGTTTATAGCCACCATGGGTACATTAGACATGGCACTTATATGCAGCAGAAATTCGATAGCATTACCGAGTGGTATGCCAAAGGGTAGTTCACGTTTCCAAAATGCAAAACCAAACCACCATGTGATCAGGTACATAGCTGTTGAGCCCCACATGCTCAAGTCGTAGCCCCATGGTAAATACAATACACCCGTATTATATTTCTCCCAGTGAGATATATAGAAATTGAAGAAGACCGTTAAGCAGACATAATACATTCGCATAGGCGCTACTGAGTATATAGTGGAACGACCAAATATACTATACAAACATGTGGGTATCAATACAGCTGTATACGAATCTAATCCATGATCAAACAGCTCACCCAGCGGTCCGGACAGACCTATACGTCGTGCTTGTTTTCCATCGATGCCATCCAATGTGTAGGCCAAAAATATATTTATGCCCGTGCATAGCCAAACCCATGGCGGAATTGGTGTTGCACCTTCCTGGCCCGAACTGGCGAAAAAATTCCAATCGTAGTACGATAGTAGAAAAAAATTGACCGCAGTACATAAAAAACCCAAAAAAGTCATCACGTTTGGTGCCACCCATCGCGGAAAGTACTGCCAATTGAGGTAAAAATAGAATAATAAGAGAGAAAGAAATAAATTTTTTGCTAAATAAAATTAATTTCATTATATCGGGTTATCCAAGTAGTGCTTTCAAAAGCGTCAGTCTGGCAAGTCTGTCAGCTGTTAAATATCTGTCATCTGAAGTGTCATGTCGTTAGTGAAAGGTTTACCATATACGAATATACTAGACCGTCTAACAACCGAGGAAGTATTACGGAGTGATTTTTATTTATGGCTGAAGTAGTTACCACGTTGGCTACTAAACCAAAAGCACTGGATTCGACCCCAGTGTCGGGCTAAGTCATTATGGTCGTCATAATCCGTCATAATCCGTCATACTATGCAGCGAATTGCCAAGAGTAAAAAATTAAACATTGTTTTAATTGTTTGCAACATTTTGGTAATTAAAATCATTTTTTTTGGATTTTTCAAAATTTTTAATGTTTTGCAGTTAACTTCGCCCCATTGTTGTCATTAATATTTTTCTTTTGTGACATGTCAATCGGCCATTACAAACAAAGAAGAGTCCTTCTTGGCTGACGTCATATACATATTTTCATTAATTTTTCTTTTTCTTACAAAACACCAACAATATTTATTTAAGAATTGCAAAAACTAAGCAAACAGGTCAGCACATAAATATCAATATATTTACATACTAAAACATTAATAGTCAGAAGTTATGCTGTTTTAGGGTGGCTTCAGTGTTTATTTTCAGTTATTTAGAGTTAAATTTTGGTGCATTTACCTTCACCGTCCAATTCCAAAAAGGATGCATTACATACACACTCAATGGAGAAGTATCGCGTGCACTGTACTGTAAAGAAACAAATAAAAACGATAATAGTTTCTAGTCAATTCTATTAAATTAAATTAAAATTTTAATACATGACACAACATAAAAATGTTTCATCAAGAACACAAAAAAACTGGCTATGAATTGAGTACACAATAATGATAATGAATGAAATTGTCAATTATTTAGACTCGGAAAAAAACCTACTACAAGTTTATCAAGTTTACTGTGATGATTAACATTATAAGCGGTTAACTTCGAAGTGAAAGTAGTGTTTATATTCAATTTGGTTGAAATATCAAATTGCCGAAAAGTGGGAAAGAGAATTAAATTAAATTAATAGTTACCAAGAAAGCGAGAAACTCTTTTGTTTGTATAGGGTAATTTTTTTAAGCCCGATAGTTTTTTAAAACGGAAAAAATAAAACGAATAATTTAAGTTTTTGTTCGACAAACCAATACATGACAATAACATTTGCATATGAATTGTTCTTGACGAAGCGCATTCTGAGCGTTCACTTCGACAGAGCCACAATACCGACCGACGACGAATCGATACATTTGAATCTTCTTTCACATTTTCGTTTATTGCGGTGATATTCTCTTCAGTACGTTTCTTCGACGTGTTGGTATATGAAATTATCCACAGTTAAGCATGAAACACATTCGCCACAGCAGGCTACGAGCTACAGAGATTACAAATGTAGTTGGCTACATTCGTTCCCTTGTAGCCGACTACTTAATTATTTTGAAGACGGCAGCTTTGAACAACTTCCCACCACAGAAATGTGTATTTTTTATATTTCAGTGGTGCCACTTTAAAGCATTTCAGTCTCATAAAAAAAAACATTTGTTACAAATATCCTCATTCCACTTAAATATTTAAAAACAGGCCAACTTATCTATGCCAAACTGCTTTGTTGTTAATATATGAGTTAATAATATACTACATTAATTTTTTGTGTGCTTTTCTTTTCAAATAAAAGTAAGTATTTTTAAGCTCTTACATATTAATAATTTCTCGTTAAATTGGCAGCACTATAATTGCATATTGTCGCTTGCCAAAATAGAAATTAGCCTAAGTTGGCGACAGCCAACCACTAAAGTGGTCGTGTAGCAGTGATGTCGTCAAAATAATATTTTCCTTATAAACGTGTGTATTTTAATTTTGACAAATTGTAACTGGTAGCCTGCTGTGGCGAATGTGTTTCATGCTTTAGACTGATGGTTTGCTTGGATGAATGATGTGCGGCATAAAAATCAGGAAGCAAAAACGGGTTTGTTTAATGTGTTAAAACCTTATGACACCTCATTTTTCTGCATTGTTCAAATTTTCGTGAAGAGCGCAAATATATTGTAATGGGAAAATAATTCAGCTGCAAAGAGTACAACCATATTCAGATAAATACAAAAATATCAAATGGTCCACTATACAGAAAAAATAATAATTAAATTTTGTCTTTGCTCAGAAAATTTTTTTTCTCAATTAATAATGTAATTGAATGTACGTTTATTTTAATTGAGTTCTCTCAAGAAATTGCAATCAAAATGGTTTTTAAAATTTTTTTTTCAGTTAAAACTGTGAATTGATTGATTCTGCATTGATAGGTTGAAATCTATAATTATTATTTTAATTGAATCTTCGTATTTTTTAATTGAACCTTGATTTTACCTTTTTCTGTGTAGTGTTATCGATAAAAAAATTGAGTAACTGTTGAATAAAATTTTAAAATTATAAATTTGTTTTTCTTTTATTATAAATGAAAATAAGTAGGCAACAGTTACAAAAATGTAATTATTATTTACCATTTTTATTTTTTGCTGTATTTTGCTGTCCCTCTCTATCAATTTTATATTAATTAGTGAAAAATAAATGAAGTGTCATGCGGGCTTTACCGGCAAAGCAAAACAACACATTTTCAATTTCTACCCTTTTCCTATACAATTGACGCTTCTTTTCATTTATAAAATGGCATCACTGCTTCCCACACCTTCCCACCAGGGTATACTCCGTATTATACTTTTCTCTATTTAGTTGGTAGTAATGCATTGAATATGTATGGCATATCCCCTGAGTAGTGGTCCAAGAAAATCAAATATTTTTCGAAGACAGCAGAACTGTAAGTTCTTATATGTATTTTTATATAGACAAATTGAATATCTTTAATTTAATGTACATACGAGTACATAATTCTGTATAAGTAAAATATAAAAACTTATTTAAGAATTATATTGAAATTTGTAAGTGCCCCTATTATTTCCTCCAACACTGTACTTCTTATTAAAATGGTATATTGATCATATTTCAAACGTTGGACGTTTTCTTTGTTGCGTAGTAAATTTATGGTGTTTTCTTTTCTGACAAAAATGTTACATATATGCTACATTTCGTTACTATTTCTGTTCCATTCTAAAAAATATGTAACATTAAAAAAAGCTATTTCGTTCCTTTCTAAATATGTTGCACAAATAACTGGCAAAATATGCAACATATTTGACCCTCTACTCTCAAGACGGGGTGATGTACTAACCTTTCTTACATCTTTGTTAAGTACTCTTTTATACAAATAAGAATTATGAAAATTAATATACTCTTCACTTTGACTAGAGTCTATCAGACATTTGTTAGAGGAAGATTCTGTTTAATTTATTATTTATTTTAAGTAAACTTTTTTGATACATTTTTGGTTTAGACTTTTTGCAGTTTGTTCTAGGTAATAGCAGCTGATTAGAAAACAATGTTGCTGACAATTTTTATTGATAAAATGGTGCTAAAAACCGTAGAAACAATGAAACGCTAAGTATACACTAATGTTAAGTCTCGAATATTTTGTACCATTGTGGCAGTAAAAAATGTCTCACTTTTTAAAGGTATGGGCAAACTGTAGAAAATGTTATCCAGCGAAAGGGCAACATTTTTGTTCAGAAAGGAAATCACCATTAGTTTAGTCGCGTATTTTTCAATGATATCTAAAAACAAAGTGTGTTGTAAAGCAGTGATGACCGTCGATAACACAAATGTGCCAAATAAATTTACACGAATTCTTATGCTCTTGCATTCAGTCGTCGACTAAATAGCGACGAAAACTCATGAAGCAGATGATTGTTAGTTGTTTTCGGGAATTCTTGTCCAGCAAACACACGCGTTTCTAATCAAATTGAACAAACAACAAAGCAAAGTAAAAATTGTTTTGTTTCCATCATAACTCTTTCGAAAAATATGAGGTAAACAAAATAACATGCGAAAGGTAATGTATGGCAAGCAATGATTTTGGTGATGTTCAGTGCATTTTATGTTTCAGAATATTCGTTTTCCATTTCACACTGAGTTTAAATATTTTCAAAAATATAAAAAAAAATATTTTCAAAGATATACTGAAATTATTTGTTTCAAAGTCTAAAATATTTACATAAAAAAAAAAAAGTTTAAAAAGACAAAATTGCAATTTATACCATTATGAAATTACTAACATTGATGCTGAGGAGAATTTTGGGAATTCCGAAAGGTTTGCGTCATGAAATGGTAAATAAGACAGAAGATAACAGTTTAGTTTAGAAAATAACAAATTAAAAGATGGAATATAAAGCTTAATAAGTTTGAACGTTATAAAAAATACAAAATTAAATAGACGATCTCTTGAAAAAGTAGAAAAAAGATCTGGAAAAACTGTAAATTAAATTAATTGTTTTATTTACATGAAAAAATTCCTGGTCTATTATCAGAAAAGTAAAGAATCTAATTAAGGAATTTAATGAACATATAGAGATTAAAGATAATTATTTGTTTGAAAGTCTAAAATATTGCATGAGGAAGTATGTATAATTCACCTTAATTTTTCAAATATTAGACGTTATGTATGCTGGGTAGATGATATCTCACCAGCAGAACTAGTTTTCGATTTTCTTCGGTTTTGAACATCACTGTTGTAAGCCAAGCTAGATTTATTTAACGAAATATAGCAAAAGAAGTACATTCCCTTTATGCAATTAGAAATTACAAAATTTTACTACTCGTACATTTTTGCTTTTTCCGGCAACAAGGAAACAATAGCGCTGCTTCGGTATGTCCCAGATGTGTGTCTACATATGTATGTATGTAAGTCATGAAGCATATATTTCCATCATAGGCGACATGATGAAATTTGAGATTTGTAATTTGAATTCTTTGGAATTTCCTTGTTTATTTTAAAAAGATATATGCAATATTTTAATTATTTACAGTACATTAATTGCAGTACATATTTTCTATAAGTATGATTTAAGTTTCTTTACTTAATACCTACTTTTCATTTATTTTCACAGTGTACTCACGGTAATTTGAATTTTAAGAGCGCAAGGTAAAAGCCGAAGTAATCGAACTTTCAAATTAAAACAAAGGAAGAGTTTCTTTGAAGGGATAGAGAAAGTGTTAATATAAAATTTTAAATGCCACAGTTATTATTGTTAAAAGCCACTGTTGAATTTATTTTCCCATGGTGAAAGCAAAGGATTTATTTCTCTTTTATTTCATTATTTTTTTTTATTAAATTTCGCACGTTAAAATAGTTGAAATTAGGCATAAAATAGAATTTGCCTAATGCGTTGCCAATGGTTTCAAAGTTTAGGGGCCCATTATATTGCATTGGATTTTTGCTGTTTATTGAAACCGTTAAAATTATGCAGATTAACGTCTTTGAAACTATTGAGAGTCTAGTGTCCCTATACAAAATGAAGAATACTGATCAGGGGTCAAATAATAAAAGCAGTCTATATCGACAAAAATTTCTAATAGAGTTCTTTTAAATTGTTTTATAATTTACATCGATACGTATGACGTAATTTGGCTCCAGTGTTTGAACCTGCGTGACTTCGTAATTAATGTAGAAATATTGAATTGAAAGTTTCAAACACTGCTTCGACATGCTTATAAAAAAAAATCGACTAGTTTTTATCACAACTAAATAGTATGTTGTATGTAGGGCATTTATGCTGTTGATATTTAAAAAGTGAGAATGATAAATAATCTATTGTTTTAGGTTTAGGTGAATCTTCCAAACAAACTCGTGCATTCGTTGTAAGTTTTCATTTTGTGTATTAGCAAATAGTTTCATGCTCAAAGAATTGTTCTATTAAAAAAAAAAATTCTTTCTTACCTTATAATTGTCGAATCCATTCAGATGTCCTTGCGTCAAATATTTATAATTTAACAGCTGCTGTACCAAGGACATGTTGGACATACTCAGATTACAATGATGATGTTTTCAAGCAGAATTAACACAAAGCTGTTTCGCTAAGAATTTGTTTCTTTCGTTTAAACACGTGAGGGTAGGATACTTATTATAATTAACTATTTTGTTTGCTTCGATATTTATTATTGTCATAAAAAACAATAAATTATTTATTATTAAAAGAGTTGAGAATAAAGTTGTTTTTTATACCTTCAAAACGTTGAAACGCAGCGGTGAAAAAAGTGTGCGTGGGTGCGTGTGTAATATGAATTAATTTTGTAAAATAAAATAACAAAATATAGCATTAGAATTGGTTTTCAACACACACACATCGGCCGACATAAAAGACAACAAAAACTATTGCTGTAGAGAGCAAACCTCCTACGCCAAAGGAAGCCAATTAATTAAGGAGAATAGAAAAAATCAATCGTACTATGTACATAATATTTAATATGAAAATCGTACTAATTGGCCGTAAGTTATTAAGAAAATGCCAACAAAGTTCATTTTTTATATTGATAAACTGCACATTTGGATTCTAAATTATATATTTTTGTAAATTTTTAATTAATGTTTTCACACATTTAAATTATTGATTTATTCATTGCTTTGCATTGTGAACATTACAAAAGCCTCTCTTTAATATTGTTTATTCCATTGAATCATTTTACAATTACAATTCCAATGTTGAATCTTTCATCCATAAAAGGTTTTTTTTTTTTTGTAAATTACACGTAATTTTAATTGAAAATTAGTTTTTTTATTTCAATTATTTTTAGTGCCGCGTTGCCCAGAATTGTTCTTATTTTACTTTCCTGTTTTCTTGCTACAATTTATAATATGTCCACACGCGCTCTGGTACTCATCGCCACTATTATTATTTTCATGTGTTTATAAACTGCTTGCTCTTTTCTATTGCTTTTGCAGGCAGTGTTGCCACTTCATACATATTCTTAGAAGGAACTTATAGAAATAGTTTAAAATGGTTTAGTTTTATAAATTAAAATAGAAATTTGAAGGAGATATAAGCAACGATATTAATATTCGCTTTACTGAACATGACATGATTTATAGAGCTTCTCAAATTTACACAGTATATCTGTTTATTAAAATTAGATGTATTTAAATTAGTATAACAACAAAACGTTCTGAGAAATTTTCTCACATTGCTCAATGGTAACACTATTTCAATTTTGGACGGCTGTACCATTACTGGGAATAATTTAGATAGTGTTGCAATTAAATTTAAAAGTTTTTTATTCACAATAGTTTTGAATATTGTGAATACTAGTCATACTCGTACGTTAACTTTTAATTTAAATAGGTCTTAACAAAGGCAGGGTGGGCCAAAAGTCACCACGGGGTTTAAAAATTTAAAATTTTGATTTTTATAATTATTTATCTATGTTATGTGGTTTAGCTGGTCTCAACAAATTCTGGTAAAAAAACCTAAGAAATTCCATATGTTTATGCAAGAACTCTTTGAGAATTTGTGTATGTGAACAAAATAATTTATATAGCTTCTTGAAAAATTTGATTTAAATCTAATTAACTTTTCTAAACTTTTTAGAATTTTGAGTCACATTGAATAAATGAAAAAATAGTTATAATAATTTTTTCGTTTATATATTTTTTTCATAATATAAAATGTACAAAATGGAAATTTTTTTATACTAAGTATGGAAAATAATGGCGCTTAAATGACCCCCATTTGCAGTTAAGGGATAGCTTTAGCTATTTGTTTATAGCAGTGTTGTAGGGACCTTTTTTATTAATTTGGCGGAGGAGGGCGCTCTGATGTGCCTTTGGATTGATATTAGCTGAAGCCGGTACGGTTCAGTGAACAGGGGCCATACCTTCGCCACTGATAGCTTCGGACAACAACTGACACAAAGACACACTAATGCACATCAGAAAAAATGCGAAATGTTTTTATAACTTAGTTTGCAAATGGACTTGAACCCAGGACTTTTTGGTTTTGTAGTCAACGTGCAGCCATCACCTCTGTTGTAAAAAAAAATTGCCTGAATAACTTTACTGTTTATGATCTGTTAAAAATCTGCTTCGGCCCTTCACTGTAAAATGTGTACCATTTTTGTTAATTAATGAATGTGTTTGCTGATGCATATGAGGACATAATTTAGGTTGAAAAATCTTCTCAGTCATCCTGATCCCTTGCTCAACTGGGCGATAAAAGTATTCTAATACTTTGTACTTACATATGTATGTCACAATTATTGGCTTTCTGCAATGCATTGCAATGGGGATATAAGAAATTTAAGCTTAAAAAAATTTTTCTTTTTTTTATTAATATTTCTAGAATGAACACAACAAGGGGTTTGTGTGACGTTTTGCAATTTTATTTATAATTTCATTTATATTATCGTTTTTTTTTATCAACTACAATTATATTGTATTTAATTGTTTCTTTAATAGAATTTTTAATTTTCTAAATTTTATTTATGGATGGGTTTTAAGTAACGGACGTTTAACTATACTTATATATTTATTTTTTAAATAAAATAAAATAAAGTTTGAAACAATAGAAAAACTTAACAAAATTAAATTTATTTTATTATAGAATTAATTGCTTTTAAGAATATTTTACTATCGGGCCAGGCCTTCAAGAATTGGAAATAATTTTTTAGATTCATTCTTTGAGAGACGTTAAAATTCTAAAAAGCTCTGACCACATTCTATAAATATTTAACAATAAACTAAACTAAAATTTAATTAAATATTTATATTTGTGTAAAATGAAATGATTTTAAAAAATTAGGAACATAATTACATATTTTGTTTCTTAATTTAAAAGAACATAAAGCAGTAAAACTCAAGTATGTTTAATTGTAAAGAAATTAACATAATAGATGCTCTTTCAGTGTTTTATCATTTAGAATCATTTTATAGAAAAAAATAAGTTATAACAAATAAATTTTAACTAACATATTCTTATAAAAAATTGTATGTAGGTATATAAATGTAAAAAAACTTAATTCATAGAGTTTTTGTATTTTAGTTTTTTAGTTTAGTTTTTCATTTAGTTTCACTGTTTTTTTTTGTTATTCACAAAACTATTCTTGCTTTATAAAAGGTTTATAAAATGAATTTTGTAAGGAATCTGGTGATATTTAAACCTTTTATAAATCAAAACTTTATTTTATGGATAAGGCGGTTAGTTAATACTTTCTTTCTCTCAAATACATCATTATTACTCGTATTTTATTTTAATTTAGTAGTGTAAGCTCAAAAAGTTATGCAAAATGCTTATTTTTTTCTAGTTTTGTCTCATTATCAAGCAATTTTTATTTTAAAAAAAAGTGCTTAACTATGTCCCTAAATAACGAAGAGCTAACAAACGTTTATGGTTTTGGTAAAAAAAAGTGTTTCAAGATTTGTTGAGATTTGATTTTCCTTTAGTTATCCATTATTCTATTTGAAGAAGGCAAAAATTGGATATTTTTTTCGTTTTTTTTAAGACGATTTTTTTGTACGTCTTCTTGAATTGCCTGGACAACCAGAAGTACTTAATAAATGTAATTTCCAGCCACCATCTAAGGGTAAATGGACATCATCATGACACAGGGGACATCGTGCGGCACCGGTTTTGAGTTCTGTAATAAAGTATTTGGAAGGATTTGGTTTTTGATTAAGTTATAAGTTAATACCTCTGCAGTAATCTTCCATTTGGTGTAAATCATACAGTTGCTTATGGACCGACTCGGTACATCGTTCACACATTAAATAATTGTCTTTGGCTTCACATTCCTCTGAAAAGGCACAGAAAAAAATATATTAAACAGACCAGGGTTCTCGTACATATTGAGCTCTTTTAGACGAACACAAATTATACTCACGTAATGGAAAAAAAAACGACAAGTGGTCGTATAAAACTAGCTCTCGTTTCGAGGGAATTTTATTCCCTGCATTAATGAATTCTTTTACTCACTTGTTAAATGATAATTTAAAGCCGCCACCTCCAACACATGACTACATTGAGGGCACTTGGTAAGAAATGGGCACGATTTCCAATAATGACGATCAAGCTGAGCTTGCTCACCGCTGTGCGAAGACCAGTCGCAAAATGGACAACGTCTAAAAATAATGCAACAATAATAAACAAAACCCCTTCAGCAAATAGTTTCCTTCAGACTCACATTACATCAGCTGCCTCTTCAAATGACTCGGAATTTGAATTTGAGTTTTTCCTAGAACTGCTGGCCGATATCATGGAACGTTTCAACTGTTCGTTATACTGCTGTTTGCCATTACATTTCGCCAAATCTTTGCCCGATGTCAAGTAGCCATTGCTTGAACCCGAATTAACGCCGCCAGATGAATTCTGGCACGTTTTACTTTTTAAAATGCGTGTATCAGAACGTCTCATTGGACTGGACTGTGAATCTGGGGACTTGCAACCAAAACTATAGGGACTAGCACGACTATCTGAACTGCCACTGGCACCGCCACCCAATTGCAAATGTTCCACAGCACTACGATTGGAGGGAGGAGAGTGTGGATCACTGGAACAGTCTAGTCCGGCATATTTATTAGCCTCCAACATTTCAGACTTGCGTTCCAAATCCAATTTATCGAATTCCGTAAACAATTGGCGATACAATAAGTTTCGTCGTGTTATATCATCATCAGGCGGTAGCTGTTTACGCACAAGACGAGGATTTACTTTATACACCAGCAAAAGTATTCTCTCGGCTACTTTACGCACCGGCTCCGCAGGATGATGAATGCCCGAACAACCACACTCCGAAAGAACTCTACACGTTAGACCGCTATGTTTATCCGTACTAATGCCTTGACTTAACACCAGTTGTTCCAACATTTGCATACGGCTTAGAGCCAAACGGGGATGTGTGCCAGAACTGACAGTACGCGATAAAGCGGGCGCAACAAGATGTTGCTCTTGAACCTCCGGACAAGAAGCTATACTCAATATTGTATGCTGTGCTAAGGTGTGTATACGAGCCGAGGGATCACCTGATTTGGCCAATAGTTCGGGCAATAAACGATCTACACATCTTGCAACTTCACTTTGCGACACCCTACCAGGTACGTATTCCAAAAATAGTACTCGTACAGTTTCTGTGGCCTGATTAAATACCGAATACACGGCGTCACGTACAGTACGGTGTAGCAAGAAGGCAGCACTGCGTGCTACCTTATTTGGACCAGCTGTATTCTCGCTGTTTGAATTGTTGGAATTTTGTTGCGTCTCTGTTTCATGTCCTTTAAGGAAATTACGCAAACGAACCAGACCATCTTCACGATCTTGGAATTGACGTGAATAGAATTGTTCCACCTGCAATTAAGATATATTATAATAGATTAATAGTGGTTTTGTAAGACTGTTTTTTTTTTTTTTTGAAAGAGACTCTTCTGAAAATTTGAGATGTGTGCGCCAACATATATTTTTTCTTCTCTCTCTGTCTCTCTGCCCACATCTCCCATTTTCTCACACTTCTTCATAATTCTTCATAAGTTATTTTAGACTTACCATATCATTGCCAAAAACTATGATGGGGAGAGCCGCCTGGCGGCGTTCGCGATCATTTAAACGTGAACGACCGCGATTGGGATCGGAATCCAGTAAAGCGGTACCTTGACACTCTCTTAAAAATTCATTAGTATTCGAACTGGATCATTTAAAGGATTTAATAGTATAACATCAACATACACCAAAATTTAATTTTCATATGTTTAAATATACATTTTTTTTTGTTTCGTTAATAATTACGGGATGAGAATGTAGGTTTGGGAGCGGGGCAACCATGTTTGCGATAAAAAAAAACAAATGAAGAACATTTGCTAATTAGAACTACAAAATAGTGGAGAACATATTAAATACTAATAAATTTACGTTAGGAAAAATTTAATAATCAAAAATAATGATAATTATGATTTCTCCAAAAGAATAAAACATGCAGTACATTTTACATTTATATCAGCGTGTCTTTACTATTTATTATACATCCAAAAACTTAAGGAAGTAATCTAGATTCTTTGATTTTGTAGATCACTAAGATTAGTAGCGAGAAAACACATCTATATATAATTTTAAGATTTGAGGTATTTAGAAATATCTGTAGTACTTACTGCCTTAAAGTGGGTACGGCACGGTCTTCGTACTCCTCATATGAATTGCGTGGAGCACTTTTATTTCGCCTCCTCAAAGAGCCCTGATGACTGGACATTGGTGAACTGTGACGACTAGGACTGCGTCTCATATTCAGTTTGGGTGACATGGGTATTTCATCGTGAGATTTACGCAAACTAGTAGCGGATAATGATGATATATTATCGCTAATGCTGTTGCTGTGATTGTGATGAGATAGATTGCCTAAACCAGCAGTGGAACTGTTGCCGTCAGTAGATGATTTATCGTCCTGGGCACTTTTGGGGCTCATAGTGGCAGCCAAGTGGGCTTCTGCTAAGGCTTGAGCCACATCTTGTAAACTGGGCGCCGCCGGTAGTGCTGGCTTGGAGCCGTAAACTTCGCAGGCCATGTCATTAGAAGCGACGGATTCTTCATTTTTCTCCAGCAAATCTTCAACTAGCAAATACTTAAACACCGATGATTTGTACATTTCTATTTGTTCTTTTCTCAATTTGGCTGTAGTGAAATCTTCCTGTTGCACTGCCTGGCGTTTGGCCAAAGCATAGCGTCCCAGTCTTTCTCCTGCAGCGCGTAAAGCATTCATACACAACTTTAGTTTACGAGCATATTCAAAACGTTCCGTAGTTACCGCCTTCAGTTTTCGGTCTTCCATTTCTCTTACAATGTCCGCTATAGATTCCTCTACATACATGGAAAATAATAAGTCATCACACATAGAAGCTAAGACTGACTCCCATGGATCCTGTTGCTGTTCTACTGCTGTAACAGAACTGTTCTCCTCGCTTTCGTTATTCACCGGCCCAGCAATGTCGAAGTCCTCACCCAAGACATTAACCGCTATCAATGCAATTTGCTTACCCGCATTGAAATCGTTATCATGGGGCCCACTTAAACGTAATTTTAGATGTGTGCCTTTGCGAGGATTTACTGAAACGCTTTGCAATTCACGGGACTTGTAATTGGTTGCTGAATTATCAGATAAGGCAACGAAACCCAGAAAATCAAAACATTGTGAGGAGGGTGTGCTGGGCATACTTTTGGGGGAATAATGCAGCCAAAGTTCAACTTTTTCGGCTTTGTAAAGAAAAACAAATATTTAATATTTTCTTTGAACATCTGCAAGCACTTTAACTTACGTATTAAATACTGGTGGGCCAATAATTGTATACGACATATTTTGGCTGGCTTTTGAAATCTCAAAATAATATCGTGCGGTGTTATCGTACTGCCGACCGCACTGCGCCAGCCATGCACCGTAGGACCATGTGTATTTAGTTCACTAGCTGGAAAATTAGGATCCTCATCTAAAAGTGAAATAAAAAAAAACAATTCAATACATGGTCGTATTTGAGAAGATACATATATGTAGAGGTCGGAGCTCGAAGTGTTGCCAGTTAAACGGGATGAAATTTTTAAAATTTTTTGGTAGCACCGAGAAGGCTTCCTGCGCTGCACGAATATGGACTAATGTCATTTTAACCCATTCTTGACGAAGAAAAATTTTTGACACTAAAACTGTCTCATATTATTTAGTTGATACTTTTTATATATATTCAAGCACAGTGTAACGCAACCAATAGAAATTTTGGCCTGTTGCGAAAACCGAGTTATAAATGTCTATGCTTGTTCCTCAATTAAAATTATAATTTTAATCCAAATAAAAGGTTTATGTAAGAAAACAAAGGTTAACTTTTAAAATAAATAAAATAAAATTATTTTACTGACTTGTCCAAAAACGATTGTTAAAATTAATGTCTGCTTGAAGTAGGAATTTTTAATGGGAAAACCGGTTTTTCGGTACACTTTAACTCTAACAATCGCTTTTTTTAATTTTAATTTCAAAATTATAATTATGACTAAATCAGTAAATATGTTCAATAAAAATTTATTTTATTTTCAGAACTTTTATTATTTCGAATAAGAAAATATACAAAATTAAATTTTTAAACCTTTAATAAATACAATAAAAAAAATTTATTAATACTGCAGCAGGTCTTTATCTATACCATATTAAGAAATCGTAAACATCATGCATGCGGCAAGTTTCGTAAAATATTTCTCTTATTACATGCGAAGAGCACGTTTACTTCTCTTAGTATGACTTGAAAATTTTAATTTTTAATCAAAAATTTTTAGCTTTTGTTGAGATGGGTTCAGTTTAATTAAAGTTATTAGTAGAGGACGTTGTGCGTTTAAACAACTCATCAATACAAAATAAATAGTGGAATTTTTAAATAAACCAGCAAAATAAGAATGACCAATTCCATAACAAATAAACCTAAATCATCGTTTTGGTTACAAAATCAAATTATTTTAAACACTATTAACCATGTTCTTATACTATGCATTGCAATTTTTGTCAGCATACTGGCTGGTACGCTTGAATTTCAAGATACAGCCATGCATATGTTCATGACTGTAATAGGGGTAAGTAAACTAGTCAAAGAGACAAGGGTGTAGTACAAACATATGTATAAATCCATGGGTAGAGTAGGTTCGTTTCTTTGTTACACGTCATATGTTATCTTTCAAATAACGTACAGCGACGTGTGTAGGTTTTGTCTTATATTTTAACACAAATGTCAAGTGTGTATTCTAATAATAATATACATACATACATACATATACATTACATACGAGTATTATTGATATTATTCTCAATGCTGGTTAATGCAGGGAACACAATTACGGCGAACGACGTATTTTACATTGCAAACTTTCGTCATCAGAAATAAAACACATTTTTGCATATGAAAACTAACACTGTGTTGTGTTCCACGAATTTCGTCATGACGAACTCTGAAATGGATTTATTTCTATTGCATTCGTCAACGAACGCCGAACAAATTAGTACAGTTTAGTAAATAAAGTTAATATTTATTTTTATCAACCAAAGATCAAGAAAAATGAAACCGATTTAAATCGAATAATAAAATGTTGTTGTTGAATAATAAAAAGTTTTTAAAGAATCTCTTTGGTTTGTTTTGTAATATATTTAATTTATATTTAATATTTCGTAATTCTCAAAGATTTTTTGGGAATTCGTGTATAAACATGTTAATTGCACCAATTATTTAAGCTGCAGGTCGTTTTTATATATGTAATATTTATTTTTATTCGATATTTCGCTACTCCAGAATATGTTTTTATAAATATGGCTGTTAATATTTTTATTTTGTATTTTCATTGACAAAAACTTTTTCTTTATTGTGAATTTTAAAACAATATTTTTTCATTATAAACCAACTCTTCTGAAGAACCTACACAAAGGAGTAGCGAAATATCGAATAAAAATAAATATTAATTATATAAAAAGCACCTGCAGCTTATACAATTAGTGTAATTAATATAGAAAGAAGTCAAACAACTGTTAAAATTTCTTAACTTTTTGCCAGAATTTTGTTAAATGCGTACTGAAGATTTTGGCATTAGCGCCAAATGGAATGTGTATATAGACCAGCTAAACCATATAGCATACATAGATAAATATTTAAATAATTTTTTAATTTTTAACATCCAATATTTAAGCTATAATTTTTTTGTCGTAATTGTCCGCCACATTGCGAATTTACACAACGAACTTTTACCGACGAATTCGTTGAGCACGATGAAATTCGTCGTTCGTCGCAATTGTGTTACCAGCGTAATGCCGGTGTGATGTACTTTGAACTTTATACATCTATACAATAATGCTCAGAATGTTATCATTTGTATATAGAGCTGACATAAAGTTCATAATAACAGATATATTATTATTTTTAATTATGTATATGTACGTATGTATATTTAATCTTACGAATAAATCCAAAGACTAAAAATATGCAAAATAACAAAAAGAGTTCAATGATAGTTTCGCAGAAATTCTCTCTATATATCTGTTATCTACTATTTTAAGAGTCTTGTATAAATTGCAATTAAGAGACAAGAAAATATATGTACACTTATTTATTCATAAAAAAATTATTTGTTCAAGATTGTTATGATTATGGATTATTGAACTAAAATAATCAATCAACTCGTTTATGCATGCAGTCACGCACTTAAGTCTTCGTACGCCACATATATGTACAACGTACAATGTACATAAATATGTACGAGTATGCATAGTTTTCGCCTAGGCCCTCTCCTAAACGCTCAGTACTGGTATTAAGTAACATTTATTGCTATTATTGCAATTCAGTAAAAATTTATACAAAATTCGCTTGCGCTGGAAGTCAGCTGTTACCGTTAAGTTTGCGACAATAATTTAAGTGCTGTTCATTGTGTCGATAAAATGTATGCAGCGTTTAAAATGTTGTTAGACTACTTGGTTGTTGAACATTAAATTTTAAGAAAATTCGATTTTGTATATATGAAGAGAAATATTTCCAATTAATTTTGCAAAAATAATGAACAAATATAATAAAAAGAAAAAAATGTTTGGTTTCCGTTTTAATTACGAAGTATTTGTTTATTTTTTATGTGCTTTTCGAATATTTTCGCAGAGATGCCACTTGATTTCAATGTTTATCGACTACTATTGTTAACACGAAGTTACAGAATCGCACAAATTTAACAATTGTCGAATGGTTAAAAGTTACTGAATCTCACTACAGGTTGTAGAGCACCTGGCTGTCATATTATTAATTCGCTATTATTTCGGTTATGTATGTCGAAAACACTGAAACATAATTATAGCATTTTGACCTTCTGGTGGTAGAAATACTTTTTTTGTGTTGTAAAATCGCATTGCATATACCTTACTAATGTGATTGATTTTCGCCCTGTCCTTTCGTAGTAAAAATTTTCTTATATGTTGTTTTATATTTATTCATGCATATGAGGTTTGTTCTAGAAAATGGTGTTGATAAATTCGGGCAAAAAACTAAGAAAAAGAACTTGCAACTCGCTTTCGACTGCAACTAGAAGTATTAAAAAAATCCGCAAATTGGAACATAATTTCTGAAAGGGATTTTTTTAAACTAAAATGGAATAATATGGCTATGGAGTAATATGTTATATTAAGATATTTGTGTTTAACAACCTTTAGAATGATGTAGCACGGGACATATTTTTTATTACGACGTTTGTAATAAAAAGTAATTAAATTTTGATAATTTTCGTATATACTCGTATTATTTTATACTTAGTCATACATAAATGTATATGTATATATTTTAGTATGTGATAATTGAGCACTTGACTTTGAAAGTGAGACAACTCACTTATTTAAAAAGCCCATTTTAATCATTTAAATTTTTAATATTTACTGCCGTATGCAGAAAAATTTGTTTTAATTATAAAAAAAATTAAAATTAATAGACAAATTTTCAAACAAAATTCCATCAATATACCTGCCATAAGTCCAAAAATATTTTTATTAATACAGCAGTAAACCTTTTAAAATAATATTTATATTGATACCTTTATAAAGAAAGAAGTCTAAAAATTTCATTGAGTTAAAAAACAAGAAAATGTTTCGTTTTCTATTAATAAAATATAATAAATATATAAAATTAATAATTTACATCTACTGATAACCACACACAGTGGACAAAACACGAAGAACGCTGAAGATGAATATATAGCAGCCTTCGAACACAGCATGTTGTTCCATTCTGCTAGAGTTTGCCAGTGTGACTTGAAATTTTTGTCTTAGTAACTATCACGTGTAATTTTGATTGTTGTAGGTTATCAATGATCAGAAAAAATTTAACTAAATGCAGCAAACAATTTTATATATCCCAAAAAAGTTTTAACATACTGGTGTACTTATTTTTTAATTTTTATTTTTTTTAATCTTGGACCAGCAGTCAGGCCCATTTGTGTATGTTCAATATTGCCAATTATTATTTATTTTTTAAACATTTTGGTTTTACCGTGATTTTCAAAAATCGAGTTTTCTTCAGATCCAGACGTTTTGCGACCAGGAAGATGTACTTCGACTATTTTTGTGCGTGTTTTTTGTTAAGAAAATTAATACTCAAGCAATTAACTACAGTGACATTATGTGTATTTCAGTTTTGCTAGAAAGTGATAGTGGGAATACCATTTGTTGAATTTAACGAATAAAATTTTCGAAAAATCACATTAGGTTTTAGATGTGGCATCATTTATTGTTATAATATTTGTAACGGTTTTTTTCAGTTTCATGTGCTCTCTGCCGAAGCCTTAATGTCACATTATCCCATAAATTTCATGGCAAAGAATTTTTCGTATCGCAATAAAAGCAGATTTCATGGAATTCTACAACTAACGGGAGGTTCTATGGTGTTGTTGGGCGCTTTGGGCAAAATCCAAAGTACTGAAGTCCATTTCACCACTTGGCATGGTCTATTTGGTAAATATATTGTCTGTAATTGTCACTAAAATACGTTTAATTATTTTCTTGTATTTATTTTAGGTCTAGCGGCCACATGCATGTGTTATGCCAGCTTAGTTGGTGGCATTTTAAACTATTTTCAGCCCAAGTTTATACATAAAATATTTACACCCGCTGAAGTTAAATTTCGTCACAATTTATTTGGCCTGCTTACCTTTACTTTAGGCATGACTACAATTATTTTAGGTTATTTTACTCAATTCTTTGTAAAATATGTAGATGCTGATGTCATACCGGCGTTTGCATTGGCAACCATATTGGTTTATTTGATGACCATGATAGCTCCTGTACGTTCGTTGTTGGATAAATTGAAGTATCGCAAAAAAAAACTGAATACATAATAAAGAAGGTGGAAGCGATTTAGATTAGAAAAATGAAAAGAAATAAATATAAAATTTTTTTTTTAACTTTTAGGTAAAGAACTGTTATATAGAAATGTGATTTAAATTATTTTGTTATTTTAAGCAATTAATATACGTATTTAGTATTCTTGCATTAAATCGATACGATTCGAAATGGCTGTTTGAGTTCATAGAACCATTGTGTCCCTCGCAATGTGCACTGTGGCTCTATACTGTTGGAACCAGGAGGGTTGTATTCTATCGATCGATTAATGCGGCATAGACTGCATTATAAGTTTGTGCGTGACAAAATTTGGGGCTGGAAAAATTTTGTAAAAAAAAAAAGCTGACAGAACTACAGGTTTGAAATTTTACTTAAATTGATACCAATAAAACACAATTTATCCTAAAGGTTTGCTTTAAATTCAATTTTATCCATAACCTCAAATGTGCTAACCTTTCATTAGCAACATGCTGACGGCATTTTCTACTTCATACTGAAACTTTGGCATTTTATCAAATTTTAAAAATTTATTATTATTATTTTTCTTTTAACATCTTTCAGGGGACCTTTTTAGGTTTTCGAGATGCTTGTTATAAACAATTTACTTTTGGCAAAACAATTTTATTATTGAGATAATTTTGTCGCTTTACCTCAAAATATTGGCAATTGTTCTACACTTTTTATTGGCAAAATTGAAAATGTTTTCCGTTTTGTTGTTTTTTACACTTACTGTCCTGAAATTCAAGATTTAAAGAGGAAACGCTTTGTTTACAATTTTATTTGTGATAAAAATTTATATAAAATATATAAGTTACTTCACAGCATCTGCAGGAGCACATACAGTGGCAGAGAAAACTATACATATGTAAGCCTGCACAAACACTGCACTTTATGAAAAAGTTAAATTTTATATCAAGAAAATTTAGAGCTTACTTTGAATTTGAAGAGATTAAATTTCATTGTTAAAGACAGAATTTTTCCGGAACTCGGCAGACTTCGCCCAGGTTCTTTTGATTGCAAAAGCTTAATTCCTTAGCTTTTGGGCATAAATTAAAAACAGCTGATTGCAAACTTTTGCAATTATTAACTGAGAGACATGAAGCATTATAACGTAGTGTAGAAAACATGTGTAAGTTTTTTTGGTAGAAAAGTATCGTTGACCAACAGTAGTAGTATGTATAATTATTTGTGGAATTAAATTTGTTTTTCTTTAGATTTTTCCCACGAATTGTTTTGTTGGAAAAAGTTCCTTTTTTGTTGTTAAAAATTTTTAAGTTTTATGTAAAACGTATTTTTTTTTTTTTTTTGTGGGGTATGTAAGTTTCCTGTGCAACTGTATGTTCGTGAGGGGCGGGGGAGGGGATGAATGTAATGCGCTATGAACAATAGATCTTCCTTGCTCGTAGCTGATTGTTACTTCGCGCAACAGTTAAGGCAAAATAAAACCTAAAATTGAAAAATAAATTATAAAAAAATATTCGACCAGAGGTCTCTTTCAATAAACGTGGTCCGTGATCACGTGAGCAGCCTCTAATAATTCAAACCATCCTTCAAACAAGTTTACACTTGAAACGAGACCTTGCAAGCTTTTTTCTTAAAGCTTTTTAATTTTCTTAGCAATCTACTATAGTTTTTACAATATTTATAAATACCCAATATGAATAAGTATAAAAGTAAAATTACTTTACTCATTTGTAATAGTTGAACTTGAAATATCGTTGATATTACACGCTTTGTGGTTAAAATAAAAAAAAAAACAATTATTTTTTGAAATGAAAATAAAAACGAAAATCTTTCACAAATATTTCTTTGTAATATATTCGTGTTTAATTTTAAATGCCGACGGAGGACTATTTAGCGCTCCCCGATCAAGTTTGAATATTGGAGGTTCCCCATCAGGTTTTAGCAGTCGAGGTTCCCGGCCAGATTTTAGCATTGGGAATTTGCGATCATTATTCGGATCAAATGTAAGATATTTTTTTTATTATACTTCCAAACAGCTGTCAGACATCATACACAACCGAAATATTCAAGAGAAATCAAAATTAAAGAGATGATAAATTTTTTAATTTTTTCGCCCTTTCAACTTTTCGTAATGTCTACTGATATTTGGGTATTATATGAGTATTTAAGTTAGTGCATGGTTGTTAAAGGATTAAAAATATCTCCAACAGAGAGATATCCGAAATTAAAGAAAATGCTTTACAATTTTTCGTGCATTGGAGAAACAAACATAAAAATTGGTTATTAACCCCTTATAAAGCTTTTATAAAACGAAGATATTTTTCGTCATATAACAGTATGTGTTTTTGCAATTTAATTTATACAACCTTTTTTGGGAAAAATTCTTCTAAGCAAAAAAAAAAAAAAAAAAAGAATAATTAATCATCGCTTAAACAGCCAGTATTTATATTAATTAGTTATTCCGTAATTAATAATAGTCTTATTTGTAATAAACGGACATGTATTGAGTCACAAGTGTTGACTCACAAATATTAATGCTATAAGGGACAAAATATATATCTGTATATACATTTATTTATTTTTATTTATTTATTTACATACATCTATGGATTCATGATCCTTACAAATGATATAATGATATACAGTACATAATTAAGAGTTTAAAAATACAATTAAACTAGATTTGACACTATCAACATTAAGCGAATAATCAATATGGTTATACAATTTATTAAATTGCTTACAAATTCTTAACAATGGTTCCGAATTAGCATAATTTACTCTGAAAACTTTAACTGCAAGCGGATAGTAATGACGTGTAAATCGTGAAGGAACATTAATAAAGATATTGCTAATCAAAAATTCAGAACAAACATTTCCTTTTAGCAAATTTAAAACAAAAGTAACATTAAGCATAGTCCTGCGACTCTTAAGGGTCGGCAGCTTTATCAAGGCAAGTCTGCTAGTATAAGGTGGGAGATCCAACGGATTCCAGCGAAGCCCACGTAGACCAAATAAAAGAAACTGCTTTTGAACGGATTCAATACTATTGATATGAACCATATACGTTGGATCCCAAATTATTGAGCCGTATTCAAGAACAGGTCTTACCAGAGATGTGTACAATTGCTTTGTAATGTACGGGTCGGAGAACTCCTTTGCCCATCGTTTTATAAATCCAAGAAGACCGCGTGCTTTAGCAACAGTAGAAGAGATATGTTGTATAAAATTTAACTTGGAATCAAGTAGAATGCCAAGGTCGGAAATAATATTTAAATTGTCTAGCGAGTAACCATTTAAAATATATTTTACGCTTAAGTTACGTCCACGGAAGAAGCTCATACATTTACACTTTTTATGATTTAATTCCATCAAATTACGATTACACCAAGAGCTAAATGCATCTAAGTCCTCCTGTAGGTAGTGATGATCAGCATATTTTCTATAGCTTAAGAAAATTTTGACGTCGTCAGCATACATTAAGACATGACAAAACTTCAATATTTTCGGTAGATCATTTATAAATAAAGAAAACAAGAGCGGCCCTAAATGGCTACCCTGCGGCACACCAGACAATACAGCAATCGGCTTAGAATAACAGTTTTTAAAATGAACATTTTGAGTTCTATCAGTCAAGTACGATTTTATCCACTTAAGACAGTTTAATGTAAATCCCATTGAGTCAAGCTTTTTCAAAAGTATTTCGTGATTAACCTTATCGAACGCCTTGCTAAAGTCGGTATAAATAACATCAGTTTGCTCTTGTTGTCTAAAACCACGATGAACAAGTGATGTTAACTGCATAAGATTTGTAACAGTTGAACAACCTTTACGAAACCCATGTTGGAAAGGAGACAATACAGATGATACTTGATGAGAAAGAATGTCAGTACTAATTTTTTCAAAAAGCTTCGGTAGAGTGCTCAGTTTAGCAATGCCTCTGTAGTTTTCGATATTATTTTTACTACCATTTTTGTATAATGGAATTATGAAAGAGGTTTTCCAAACCTGCGGAAAACATCCAGTCCTTATTGATTCATTGAAAATAAGAGTTAGTGGGGTCGATAAAGCTTCAGCACATCTAACTAACAGACAACTCGGTATTCTGTCAGGACCACAGTTAAATGAAAATTTCAGTTTTTTTAAGGTATTAACTACGGTAAGTTCATCAAGAAGTGGTATTGAAACAGGTGGATATGGTAATTCAGATAGTGGATGAGAATCTGAATCAGCAATCTTGACATCAGAATATGTGGACGAGAAGAAATCCGCAAACAAATCACAGATTGCAACATCATTATCGGATTCAATATCATGGTAATTCATCACAGAAGGAAACGAACTCGATCTTCTTTTGGAATTTACGAATTTATAGAATGTTTTAGGATCACATTTTAAATTTTGTTTGACTTTAATTAAATAACTGTAATAGCAGGAGCGATTAGCTGAGATGTATTGAGCACGAGCTACAGAATACTTGGCGTAATCAGCAAAAAGTCCAGAGGATTTATATTTCTTGTAGAACTTATTCTTTTTATTTTTTATAGCAGAAAGAACTTTGGAATTCCATGGCGGGCCAGAACGATTAGAATCAAAACATTTAGGAATACATTGATTCATGTACAGATACATTCTTTTGTAAAACGTGTCAACCATTTTGTTAATATGTATTGAATTAGTATTTAAAGCAGCATTCGTAAAAAGGTTCAACCAGTTTGTATTAGACAGAAGCTCATCAAGCCTATTATAGTTTGTTTTCTTGAAGCAAAACGATTCTCTTCTCTCTGTTTGAAATGATGACACAGAAACACGACTAGATGCAACAGAAATTTCAATTCCAATTGTAGGATGATGTAAGTCCTCAGGCAAAGAGATCGGGTAACAGCGATCAATGGAGATGTCACTCAGTACATTTAGGAATATTAAATCAAGTAGTCTCGAATTTGCGTTGTATAAGCCATTTAATTGGCAAAGATTCAAGTCTAGAAGAGAATTAACAAAATCCATATGGTAAGCATTACCTCCAACCATTCTCGGAATGAAATAATTAACTTCAGAAGAGAAGTCCCATGATAATAAAGGCATATTAAAATCGCCAAGAGCAATAACGTAATCGTATTGATTTGCGGCCTTAACAACATTCCCAATAGCTGTTACATGTTTCATGTAAACCACTTCAGGTGAAATTGGAGGAATATATGAACAGGTAATAAACATTTTCATATGTTTTAACTTAACTGCAACACCAATAAACTCGATGTCATACAGACCTTCACTATAAAGAACATCAGAAGATAGACGATTAGAAACTGCAATCAGAACACCGCCACCTTTGATAAGATTACCACGATCGCGTCTATAAATTTGATAATTTCCGCAGAAAATTTCAGTATTGAGTACATTATCGACAAGCCAGGTTTCAGTAAAAATAATAACATCATATAATAGTGTAGCTAAATGCAAAGTTTGTAGAATTTAATAGAAACAATAGGCTTCTTCCATATCCTTTGAACGCAATTTTTGTCTATAATAACTTACGGTGAAACGCAACTGCAATCAATTTCAGTGGTTTTTTACACACCCGGAACATAAATTGTACCATAATATGATACCGCGTCATGTGCAGTTTCTCAAAGAAATCTATGCCATAAACTCAAGTGAAACACGAAAATAATTAAGAGTTGCCGTTTCGTTGCAGTTGCGTTTCATGATCTGTTCTGGTTCTTAATTATTGAACATTATCGTTTTTTTTTTGCCTTCGAAAATGTTGCAACAGATGGTTTGTGCAGTTAAGAAGTGGTGATTTTGATACGAGAGACATATATCTACTAGGCCAGCAAGAAAACTTATATGAGCTGCAAATATCTGACTAGACCATCACAGGGAACCGGTGCCAAACGTAACTGAATTTGTGTGAAGCGAACATTGGCCGAGAAACGTCCAGAATATGTGGCCAGACATGAAACCTTAATATTCCATCATGACAACGCTCGGCCATATTTTGCAATAATATGGCTTGATTCGTTCTTTGCCTCTTGGATGAGCAGCTTCTCATCCATATGGTGCCAACAATATGGGAACTGGTCATGATCAATACTTTGAATAAGTTCATAAGCTTTTAATTATACAGCCAATACAAAAGAATGCTGTTTCTAATTCCCCACCATGAAATATTGCTTCAAGAAATATTATATTATTCACCCATGTTTGATATATGGTTCAGCTGGTCTATATGCGCCCTTCATTTGGTGTTAATAGCAAAATCTCCAGTAGACGTTTAACCAAATTTTGAAAAAAGCTAAAAATTCCATATGTTTATACAAGAGTTTCCAAAAAATATTTGAGAATTACGGAATATACAAACAAAACAAACCAAATAGGTTCTTTAAAAAATTTTTTTCATACAACAAACATTTTATTTTTTTTGATTTAAATCTAGTTAATTTTTGTGACCTTTTTTACAACTAGTCGACCTTTGGTTGACAATGATTGCATTAAAAAAAGTAGTTACATCGAAATATTATATTTTAATTTCAAAAATTCTCATCAACTTTTGGCAGGTAAAATTTCTTTATAAGAATTGTTGAAGGTAAGAAAGACAGCAGACTAAAATATGAAACGCACTTTAAAAAAGGGAACAAATTGCAAAGTTTTGCCCTATTTTTAAATGAAGTTTAAAAAAAAAAGTATGTGTAAATTTTTAAAACAAAAACCTTTTGTTTTATCTTCTCAAAATATTTTATATTTTAAGTATTCTCCCAAGCAAAGCGATTATGTGGCAAACAAGTACCCGCAGCAGCCCGCCTACAATCCATTCTATAACGTTGGACAAGTATACAGAATTCTATGACAAACAAATTCAAAATTTCATCAATTATTTATTTTCTACAGAATGTTGCTCCCACTCTCCCCGCCAGAAATGTTGCCATCCAGACTTCAATTCACAAGCCCGCTTTTAATACACCTAAACAAGGAACTCACTTCAATTTCACTAAATCAACAACCTTTTTGGTGAGTAAAATTCATTATTGTCATGTCTATCTAATTCACGTTGTTTGTGTTATTGCCACTTGAATTCATCAATTAAATTTGCATTCATGGTAATTTCGTGCAAACGGATGGTATGACAAGGATTTACCAATGAAAATGTCATGGTAATGTCAGCGGGTAACAAATACACACATTTTTTGTTTATTATATATGTATTATATTATATTTTGTATATTTTATTTTGTCTATTACTTTTTTAATCTCAACTTTTTACACCCAATTTTTAATGTTTTAAGAATTCTCCAAAACAAGATAATTTTTGGATGAAAAATTACACACAGCAGCCCGCATACAATTCATTTTATAATGGTGGAAAGGTATATGTACCATATTTTATATGATATAAAACTTGAGATTCAAAGTGTCATTAATTATTTATTTTCTACAGACTGTCGTTCCGCATTTCCCACAAAGTTTTCTAAATAACAACCCAGTCAATGAACTTAAGGTAGAAAATTACATTAAAAATTAATAGAAAAATAAATAGACAAATTAACAAGTGTGCAAAAAGTGTAACAGTCTAACCTAACGGGGCAAAGCGCAACGTAATTTAGCGCTTAGCTTTTAATTTAAAAAAAATAAAGAAAACATTGTGGAGACTACCAATAAAAAATTATTTACTTCGGTTATAACGAATTTCGGCTACAACGAACAAAATTGCTTGGCCGCTCGAAGTTCGTTATAAGCGAACTTCACTGCACAATACAATTATCAAAATGTATATGCTTGTAAAACCATTATTCTTGATTAAATTAAATTATCGTGTTAAGGTGTAGGGAATCCCAAAAAATATTAAATTTTGAAAAAATGCGAGTTATGGCTTTGTATTCTAACAACATTAATTACAGCCTTGAACGCTTTAGCCTTGTTGATATATGACGTTTTTTTAACTATTTTTTTTGCTAACCGCACATGTTTTTTTTTTGTCTTAAGGATTCTTTAAAACAAAATAACAGTGGTATACACAAGTATCCTCAGCTGTCTATCAACAATACAATGCTAACCAATGCAACTATTTCTCACACGCCTTCCTCCAAGCAGAATAATAGCTCATTTTGGGTAAATAATATAACTTGTTTTAAGTCCAAATGTTTTAATATACGTATAAATATTTTTTTTAGCAAAATTTATTTAAAGGTTGGAAATGGACATCACAGCCGCACCATTCTCCTAATACAAATGTTAACGACAGGGCTGCAACAAATATAGAAGTAAGTTGTAGACCAATCTCTCTAAATAATTAATTTCCACAAATAATATACATATATACAAGAGAAGTTTTCGTGAAATAACATACAAACATCCATATACAAGTAGATAATTAAACTACAAGTGCTTTTTTTTAAATATTAAACACTTTTAGAAGAAACTCGATAGGAATGCAAACATTTTACAACCCCATAGCAATAAACCGTTTATTCCGTCTCTTTTATCGCGTTTGGTAAGTGGACTATACTATTGTATATTTAAAAAATAACTTTGTGAACATTTCCTTAAATGTTTTTCTTTTCCTTACAGGGAGGTTATACAATTCCTACTATGCAAAAGCACAATGCCAGGAAATTCCATCAAACACATCAAGAGAAAAATTACACAAATATCGGTATAATAATTATAGTAGCAATAGTTTTATTTGTAATACTTATAGTCGGCGTAATATTTATGTTGTTTAAAAAATAAAATTGGAAAAACTTGTTTCAATCAAAAAAATTTCAAGATTTTCCATATCGTAAAAATATTATTATTACGATTTGAATAATATAATATACGACATATATTTATTATAGATTGAAAAAAGTAAATACATATATTTCAATAAATTTTAATTAATTTGATAATAATGCTAATCAACATATAGAGGAAACTCATTAGGCGATTTAAATTTATTTAAAAGCTTTAGACAAATTTAATAGATTTAAATCGAATAATAAAATGTTTGTTCGTTAAGGAAAATTTTTTTTGTTTGTATATTTTGTTATTCTCAAAGATTTTTGGGGAGTTCTTGTATAAACGTAAGGGAATTTTTAAAATTTTTAAAAAATTTGGTTAAAGATCTACTGATGATTTTGGTATTAGAACCAAATGAAATGTACATATATAAATATATATATAATACAATAAAATAAACTTAATTATTGTTTTTTAATTGTTAGATACATACATTCATATACATACATGTATGCAATGCATTATTTGGAAACCCTGTTTATGCGTTAGTTAAAATTTTTAAATATTTCAATTACATGTGATACTTACTAAGAAACAAACTAAATCAAAGACAAAAATTGTAAATTATACTGACAGGCACTAGCAGAGCGCAACAAAATGCTGCTACATCTTCGTATTTTGTCCACAGTGTGTGGTTGTCAGTAGATGAAAATATACCAAAATTGGGGAATTTTCGTTTTGGTTTTAATCGGGTTTAATATCTGGCGCACAATAATTTATGTAAAAAAAGGGAATTTCTATAATCAATAGATGGTGCGTACCAAATTTAACTATGAAAATTGTGAAAATAAATGTGTTTTACTTCCGATGGCGAAAGTTGGCAACGAAAAATTCGTCATTCGTCCAAATTGTGTTCCCAGAAAAATTCCTAATTCGTCCCAGTTGTCTTTATACTATTAATTGCTTTAAGATTTTCAAATATAAAACAAAAGTTTTTCTATACAAATACAAATATATATATATATTTTTTCAGCTACAAAGACATTCTCATTAATATTACAATGGATTCTGAATAACTATAATAAATAAATTGCAGTAGAACGATTTGCCATCAGCAAATCTTTTACTGTACATTTTGACGTCCATATACTTTTTCCTTTACGGCATTCTTTACATCTCTGCCTTTATCCTTGATTAACAAAAAAATATTACAATTCAATATTTGATTTAAAAAAAAAAACACAAAAATCCAAACTTACAACTACTTTATCTACAACTTTGCCTAGACCAGCTTCCGACTGCCTAGTGAAGAATGCCAGGAGGACGACAATTAAAATTAAAAAGCTTAAGATATTCATAGCGTCTTTGTACTTTTGAATAACTTCGAATTATTGGCTCAATTTCTATGGAACGTTCTTACTTTATATACGTTACATATGCCTTAATTTATAAAATAAAACTTTGAGTCATGCTTAATGACACAGCAAACATGGAACTTATATTGGATCTCTGATTCATGTAACAATATAAATAAATAGAAAACTATGAAACTAAGAATTTTAATAACATTTATTTATTGATTAAAGGGGTTTCAAATAGAGTTGGATTATCCATGATGTGGATTAAAATAACCCAGCAATAAAATTATCGAAATTTCAAAGCACTAAAAGCTGTTGGAAGCAAAATGCTGCCTTTGTATTTTTGGATACAAAAAGTAATGCTTCTAAGCGGCGAACCGCGAACAAAAATTATGCATTATAAAAACGCAATTGCAAATGATTCCACTATGTTGTCTCCCTTACAAAAATACTTCCAGACAAACTCTAATTTTTGGCTGGGCAGATGTAGAGAATACCATAAAGAAATAAGTTTTTAAAAATAAGTTCAAATATTTGCTGAGTGAAGATTTTTACATCACTGAAATTACCAAGGTGTGATATGAATAAATAGTTTAAAAAATTGCCAAATTTTTCTATTATACGATGTGGAAAATTGTATCTTTAATTGAGGCCAACTTTGATTTCATTATTACAATACTCTTTAAAAACTAATACAGATATACACATCGATGCACTGATTCATATAAATTTTCCTATCAACAACATTATACAATAATATAAATCGAGATATGTACGAGGGTGAGGATATAAATTGCTAGTGAGTGGCTCTAGAGTTTCATGGCAGAGACTGTAATACCATGCTAACACTGCAATGTAAACCACTTGGTGCGCTGTCTGAACTACGTTAACCATGAAACAACAGCTTATTGTTATACGCCAAGTGTTCGTGCTTTTATTCGTATTTACGTCGCATTAAAATTACTCTCTGAGGTGCTCCATGGAGTGGTGACATTGAGTAGTTTTTGGTTTAGTCCGATGCACCCTTAGGACATCGTACCATGTTTTCTCCATACATTTGTATTATGCTTGGACTAGTCCTCTGTGCACTACACGATACATGCATGTTTGGACTAGTCACATTTTTTGTAGTGTAGTAACCGTCGTATATATGTACATGTATGTACGAGTACATACAATATACAAAACCAACCACAATATGTTTTATTCGGTTTATGGTAATTAAAGGTATGAAAATCGTGTAATGTGAATTACTATATAAAGGACTATAATATACAATTAATTGCATTATTATTTAAAGCAATTAAGAATGAGACTTTCAAAAGTTATAATATTAATTGTAGCTGTGCTGGCTGTCTTAACGGTAGAAGTTTCAGCTAATGGAGGCACGGTGGGTGGTAGCAGCAAGGGAGGTGGCAATACTAAAAATGTTATTGTCTTTCGTTGCCCTAAAAACAATTGAATTTCTACTCTGTTTGCAGACTTAAACCGTACGCATTCAAATTATACACAAAAGGCGGTTTCAATGACCGTGATGCTGTAAGTGCTCCTAAATTTTTTAAAAATTTTTTCTTTTTTCTAATAAAGATAATCCTCAATAGATGCATTTAGCTAAACATGCAGTAGGAGAAGCTGCCAGAGAAGGAGTTAGACAATTTGTTGGCCAATTACATTGACGACCATCTAGATAAAGTAATTTTAAATATTTTGAATGCAAAATCATTTTGTGGTTTGAGAAAAAATAAAACATGAGACAAAAGACTAAAAGAACATAAAATTGGAAATCGATTATAAAAAAGTCATCAAATCAAAAAAATTCAAGCACCGATTTGAATAATAACAAAATTTAATAAAATAAATTAAGCAGTGTAAATGACATACTTCAATAATGTTGGAATTCTTCAGATTATTTTTCACCCAAGTGCATACATATGTATGTATGTCTATATGTACATTAGACCGTACCGCAAAAAGAAATATTCGTGTAGTCTCTAATACAAAGTATTTTTCCAAAGCAATTTCGAAAAGAATATTTTTTTTTCCCCATGGGTTAGCTTTTTAAACTTTTAGTTAAATATTTGGCAATTGCAGTCGCATCTTAAAGAATGATATTTCAAGGCATTTGTCTCAAGATGACCAACGTTTTGCGCCATTGTCCAAGGATAGCTGATGTCAATGGCCATTGACTACTGCAAATGCCAAAGCTGTAATGAATAGTTTAAAAAGACAACTCCTACCTTCGGTTAAAGAATTCGCATAAAATGAAGCGAGTCCCCTAAGTTTAAGAAAATATTTTATTTTGTACGGGCAGGCTTTTTCACATGGTGCACATTATTCAATTAAAAAATCCGATTTTGAATTTTTTGTCATTTACATGGTTTTACATTTTATATGACGATATGCAAAAATTTTATTCACCGAAAATATGAAAAATTTTGCAAATGATTCAACGTTTATTTTAATTGATTTTGGTGGTCTCTCAAGTAGCGCACTCCAAATGGCCAACTCTTAAAATTTTTTTCAATTAAAATTGTTAATTGACTCTGCGTTTTTCGTGATATATTGAAATCTAATTATTATTTTAATTGAAGCTTCGTTTTTTTTAATTGAATCTTGATTTTACTTTTTTCTGTGCAGTGATGCATTTTGATGCGGTTGAGGCGTCAAAATATTTTTTTTTGTATTAAGGCAAAGTGCCCGCCAAAAAATGGCCGATAAATTGTTGGGAGGTAGCGAAACGCACCTGGTTAATATAATATATATGTATATATTTTGCGAACGACAAACAAAATTGACTTGTAAAGCAGCTCATTTAGCAAAATAGAACATGCTCTAAAATTAGACTGTAAAAGCAGGGGAAGCAAATTTTTTGTTACGCAGAGTGTAATGAAATTTAAAACATAAATAGTCCAGTGTCTAGAAGGACACATAGTTACATCCACTAAGAAGAGATTTGTGGATATTCTAATGCTACGAGGGTAAAATCGATAACCTAATATCTCAGAAACTAAGAAAAATAGAATAAAAATCACAGAAGCTGCTCAAAATTAAGCGGACACGTATTTTGGTGCTTTTCTATATATAGTATGTACTTTTAGTGGATAAAACGGGCAAAAACTGAATATTGGTACCGCTCTTTCCTTTTGAAAGAATGCTATTTTATACACATATAACTTTTTCAAAGTGTACTTTTGGGAAATGGTACGTTTTTAAAAAATTACTCTTTGGAAAATTTTACTTTTTAGAGAAGGTACTTTGTGGAGAAGGTAGTTAGTGGAAGAAGCACTTTTTGGAAATGTTTGTGGGGGGTAGCGTAGCGCACCGGCTCAATCATGCACCGGCATGTACAAACGTAAGGGAATTTTTAAAATTTTTGAAAAAATTTGGTTAAAGGTCTACTGATGATTTTGGTATTAGAACCAAATTAAATGTACATATATAAATATATATATAATACAATAAAATAAACTTAATTATTGTTTTTTAATTGTTAGATACATACATTCATATACATACATGTATGCAATGCATTATTTGGAAACCCTGTTTATGCGTTAGTTAAAATTTTTCAATTTTTCAATCACATGTGATACTTACTAAGAAACAAACTAAATCAAAGACAAAAATTGTAAATTATACTGACAGGCACTAGCAGAGCGCAACAAAATGCTGCTACATCTTCGTATTTTGTCCACAGTGTGTGGTTGTCAGTAGATGAAAATATACCAAAATTGGGGAATTTTCGTTTTGGTTTTAATCGGGTTTAATATCTGGCGCACAATAATTTATGTAAAAAAAGGGAATTTCTATGATCAATAGATGGTGCGTACCAAATTTATCTATGAAAATTGTGAAAATAAATGTGTTTTACTTCCGATGGCGAAAGTTCTCCACGAAATATTCGTCATTCGTCCAAATTGTGTTCCCAGAAAAATTCCTAATTCGTCCCAGTTGTCTTTATACTATTAATTGCTTTAAGATTTTCAAATATAAAACAAAAGTTTTTCTATACAAATACAAATATATATATATTTTTTCAGCTACAAGGACATTCTCATTAATATTACAATGGATTCTGAATAACTATAATAAATAAATTGCAGTAGAACGATTTGCCATCAGCAGTTCTTTTACTGTACATTTTGACGTCCATATACTTTTTCCTTTACGGCATTCTTTACATTTCTGCCTTTATCCTTGATTAACAAAAAAATATTACAATTCAATATTTGATTTAAAAAAAAAACACAAAAATCCAAACTTACAACTACTTTATCTACAACTTTGCCTAGACCAGCTTCCGACTGCCTAGTGAAGAATGCCAGGAGGACGACAATTAAAATTAAAAAGCTTAAGATATTCATAGCGTCTTTGTACTTTTGAATAACTTCGAATTATTGGCTCAATTTCTATGGAACGTTCTTACTTTATATACGTTACATATGCCTTAATTTATAAAATAAAACTTTGAGTCATGCTTAATGACACAGCAAACATGGAACTTATATTGGATCTCTGATTCATGTAACAATATAAATAAATAGAAAACTATGAAACTAAGAATTTTAATAACATTTATTTATTGATTAAAGGGGTTTCAAATAGAGTTGGATTATCCATGATGTGGATTAAAATAACCCAGCAATAAAATTATCGAAATTTCAAAGCACTAAAAGCTGTTGGAAGCAAAATGCTGCCTTTGTATTTTTGGATACAAAAAGTAATGCTTCTAAGCGGCGCACCGCGAACAAAAATTATGCATTATAAAAACGCAATTGCAAATGATTCCAATATGTTGTCTCCCTTACAAAAATACTTCCAGACAAGCTCTAATTTTTGGCTGGGCAGCTGTAGAGAAACCATAAAGAAATAAGTTTTTAAAAATAAGTTCAAATATTTGCTGAGTGAAGATTTTTACATCACTGATAATATTGTGCAATAAAAGTTTAAAACATCGCACTCAATCTCATTAATTAGGTTTTATATTTCGGAATATTTAGGGTTTTAAATAGAACAGAAACAGGAAAGAGATTTTAAAGTACTTTTGAAGTAAAATTAATTAATTTTTTTTTTAATCAGCATGGGTTAGCACTATCGAAGTATGTATTTCAGTTAGAAGGAATATTTAAGATAGTTTTTTGCAACACTGTATGTGTATTAAACTATTTGCTGTATTTAATAACAAGAAATTTTTGATTTTGAAAAGTATTCTATAAAAAACGATTTCTAATACAAATCTTTGAATGTAAGCGTTCATTACAAGCATTTCGAATTGCATCTACAATAATAAAATTTGCCAATATTTCTTGCAGCAAGTTTCTTCAAGTCTGTTTTAAAACTACCGCAGTGTTTAGACAAGGAAAGTCTCCTTTGGCAAACAACTGTAGTAACTTTTTCCGCTCTCCGACAAATTCAGGCTTGCATCAAGAAAAATTGGCCAATCTAAAAAGCATAGCTATGTATATGCAGCTTCTTAATTGTGTTTTCTTTTGCAAAAAAAGTATGTATCACAAGTGTTACATGTCACTTGTCAACATTTTTGAATGTTCACCTGATGTTTAAAAAGTGTTGCATATTTTACGTTTACAAAAGAATAAATGTTTCGGCATAAAACTATAAACTACAATTGTTCCATCAGAATAAATATAAAATGCTTAATTATCGCGAGAGACGAATTAAAAAATAAGTCATTTCTTCTCAAACAATAACAAAACCAGCTGTTAATAAGTGCTGCACTCATGCCTCTTTAATCGAAATGAGTGTTGTATATGGAACTTTTTTCCTTTTTAAGGGGAACATCATGAGAAGAAAACGTAGCACATATTTTCCAGAAAAGGACATAAAAAATATAAAAGACAGAATAAATGCAGAATATTACTTAGAAAAGAAAACGCCATAAGCGTAGCTAATCCATTCATTCGTTTTCATTCAAGACATTACATTTCGCTCCATAAAAATAGAGATTACCAAGGTGTGATATGAATGAATAGTTTAAAAACTTGCCAAATTTTTCTATTATGCGATGTGGAAAATTGTATCTTTAATTAAGGCCAACTTGAAAAAGAAAAATAGTATAAATTTCATTATTACAATACTCTTTAAAAAAAGATACAGATATACACATCGATGCACTGATTCATATAAATTTTCCTATCAACTACATTATACAATATTTTAATCGAGATATGTACGAGGGTGGGGATAGAAATTGCTAGTGAGTAGCTCTACCTGTGTTTCATGGCAGAGACTGTAATACCATACTAACACGGCAATATGAACCACTTGGTGCGCTCTCTGAACCACGATTGTTAACGATGGTGTTCACACGACTGTTCTTGGTTTATTTTAGCTTTTGGTTTTCCCAATTTCCTTTTTTTTTTTGCATTTTTTACACATATGAAGATGTAAACTGATGTATTATTTTTTGCAAATGCTTTTATTTATTTTATTTTATACACTTATTTTTTATATTTTTTTTCAGTTAGTTCAGATAATCTAGCGATAATTTGTTATCAAAATTAGAGATAATACTAATTTCTTTGTGGTACGTACGTGGTTCGTCAGTAGATAAAAACGCAATACAAATACTTTCAGGGCTGAATTTACATCACGAATTTTCTAACTAATTTTGTTGCAAACAGCTTTTTATACCTTTTATTTGTGGGTATCTAATACCGACGGCCTTTGTCACTATTACCCTGCGTTTAATATTGGACTACGTGGTCCATTTTAGCTGAAATAGACTGGTTATAAACATGGTCCTATATAATGCAGCTATGGACCATGTCATTGAAAACAACAGCTTATTGTTATACGCCAAGTGTTCGTGCTTTTATTCGTATTTACGTCGCATTAAAATTACTCTCTGAGGTGCTCCATGGAGTGGTGACATTGAGTAGTTTTTGGGTTAGTCCGATGCACCCTTAGGACATCGTACCATGTTTTCTCCATACATTTGTATTATGCTTGGACTAGTCCTCTGTGCACTACACGATACATGCATGTTTGGACTAGTCACATTTTTTGTAGTGTAGTAACCGTCGTATATATGTACATGTATGTACGAGTACATACAATATACAAAAACAACCACAATATGTTTTATTCGGTTTATGGTAATTAAAGGTATAAAAATCGTGTAATGTGAATTACTATATAAAGGACTATAATATACAATTAATTGCATTATTATTTAAAGCAATTAAGAATGAAACTTTCAAAAGTTATAATATTAATTGTAGCTGTGCTGGCTGTCTTAACTGTAGATGTTTCAGCTAAAGGTGGCAAGGTGGGTGGTAGCGGCAAGGTGAGTGGTAGCGGCAAGGGCAGTAGCAGCAAGGGCAGTAGCAGCAAGGGCAGTGGCAGTAAAGGCGGTTTCAATGACCGTGATGTTGTAAGTGCTCCTAAATTTTTTAAAAATTTTCTCCGTTTTCTTATAAAAATAATCCTCTATAGATGCATTTAGCTAAACATGCAGTAGGAGAAGCTGCCAGAGAAGGAGTTAGACAATTTGTTTGGCAATTACATTGACGACCATCTAGATAATGTAATTTTAAATATTTTGAATGCAAAATCATTTTGTGGTTTGGGAAAAAATAAAACATGAGACAAAGGACTAAAAGAACATAAAATTGGAAATCGATTATAAAAAATTCAACAAATCAAAAAAAGTCAAGCACCGATTTGAAAAATAATAACAAAATTTAAAAAAATAAATTAAGCAGTGTAAATGACATTCTTCAATAATGTTGCAATTCTTCAGATGATTTTTCACCCAAGTGCATACATATGTATGTATTAAAGTGTGGCACAAACACAACAAAAATGTCTTACAAGCATTTCATTAAATTGCAATTAGTGTGTATGTATTACTTGCTCATTGCAAAACACATATGTACTTTCGAAAATATTTCTTTTGTTCCACGATCAAAACATTGAAGAAGAGAACACAAGTACAACAAAATAATGTTAAAATAGAACAAGGCTGAAGTAGAAGAGAAATGAAGTAGAACATCAAAACTATTTTGGAACATTCAAAACATGTTTGAATAACTCGTAGCCAAACTTGCAAAGAAACATTTGCATTTTTTATGAACATAAAAAATCGAATGTATACAAATAAACTAAAAATATCACAATTCATATTAGGCTTGAGGTTCGTTTGTAAGGTTCTTTAAAGAAAAATATTTAAAATTTCGCAAAAAATTTTAAAAATTTATAATTTCCTACATTTAATGCATCCATTTCAATATTATATTTAAGATTACTAAAATTTAAAAAAATAACGAAAATCAGAAAGTTGAAATTATGAAAAAAATTTACATACGTGCTTTTTATGCTTTTTTGTTTGTTCTTGTGTACTCGGTGCTTTTGGTGTAATTTACCGTTTTTTTATTTCATTGTCTGTTTTTGTTTTGATGTTCTGCTTCATTTGAACACACAAGCACAAACAAAACTATACAGAGAAACTTTTCGGATGGTGCTTGTTTTGTTTTAGTGAGAGTCATGTTTTGTTATGCTTGTTTTGTTGAGAATGTTTACACTGGAATACACGGCTTGGAAGTAGTGTGCTTTAGAATGCAGAACTTTCTCAATACTTGGCAATTGCAGTCGCATCTTAAAGAATGATATTTCAAGGCATTTGTCTCAAGATGAGCAACGTTTTGCGCCATTGTCCAAGGATAGTTGATGTCAATGGCCATTGGTGTAATGAATATGGCTGTAATGGAATGGCTGTAATGAATAGTTTAAAAAGACAACTCCTACCTTCGGTGAAAGAATTCGCATAAAATGAAGCGAGTCCCCTAAGTTTAAGAAAATATTTTATTTTGTACGGGCAGGCTTTTTCACATGGTGCACATTATTCAATTAAAAAATCCGATTTTGAATTTTTTGTCATTTACATGGTTTTATATTTTATATGACGATATGCAAAAATTTTATTCACCGAAAATATGAAAGATTTTCCAAATGTTACATCATGCGATTTCCATACAACCCCTTTTGGAAATATATTGCATTAAATTTTTAAAAAATACTCTCGACCAGCCACGTTTAAAAAATGTAAAGGAATGAAATAAACTTTCGAGTTCTAACATATTTATTTTTATAATAAAGCAATTAATAATTGTAATCCGGATCATACATATGTACATACATACATATATTGTCAGCTAATAAGCACACTTGAAGGAATGCATTACGTTTGTATATGTACATGTATCACGCTTGGATGACTAATGACGTGGCATGGGCAATCAGGTCTTTATTATGGTTCATGGAAGAATGATAAAACTAAAGATTATGACATCACGGAGACAAAATAAAACTTTTCTCATTGGCTAATGATTTCTGACTTGCCTTTTTTTTGCTGTTGCTTTCTTTATATTTTTTGTGTTTAGCTGTTTCCTGCAACAATAAAATTCGTAGTTTATTTAACAGCAAAAATAATAATTAAATTTTTCGCAACCAAGTATTTCCTCAGGAAAATTGTTTTTCTTAATTAATAATTTAATAAATTAAATTTAATAAAACAAAGGTGGATTCAACGTTTATTTTAATTGATTTTGGTGGTCTCTCAAGTAGCGCACTCCAAATGGCCAACTTTTAAAATTTTTTTCAATTAAAATTGTTAATTGACTCTGCGTTTTTCGTGATATATTGAAATCTAATTATTATTTTAAATGAATCTTCGTTTTTTTTTAATTGAATCTTGATTTTACTTTTTTCTGTGCACTGATGCATTTGATGCGGTTGAGGCGTCAAAATATTTTTTTTTATATTAAGGCAAAGTGCCCGCAAAAAAATGGCCGATAAATTGTTGGGAGGTAGCGAAACGTACCTGGTTAATATAGTATATATATATTTTGCGAACGACAAACAAAATTTACTTGTAAAGCAGCTCATTTAGCAAAATAGAACATGCTCTAAAATTAGACTGTAAAAGCAGGGGAAGCAAATTTTTTGTTACGCACAGTGTAATGAAATTTAAAACATAAATAGTCCAGCGTCTAGAAGGACACATAGTTACGACCATTAAGAAAAGATTTGTGGATATTCTAATGCTAAGAGGGTAAAATCGATAACCTAATATCTCAGAAACTAAGAAAAATAGAATAAAAATCACAGAAGTTGCTCAAATTAAGCGGACACGTATTTTGGTGCTTTTCTATATATAGTATGTACTTTTAGTGGGTAAAACGGGCTAAAACTGAATATTGGTAGCGCTCTTTCCTTTTGAAAGAATGCTATTTTATACACATATAACTTTTTCAAAGTTTACTTTTGAGAAATGGTTCGTTTTTAAAACACCGATTTAAAAAAATTACTCTTTGGAAATTTTACTTTTTAGAGAAGGTACTTTGTGGAGAAGGTAGTTAGTGGAAGAAGTACTTTTTGGAAATGTTTGTGGGGGGTAGCGTAGCGCACCGGCTTAATCAGCTAAAATTATCAATTTTCAATAAATACGACTTTTAGTCATTATCTAATTGTCCGATGCTTACTGATGCTGACCTCAAGTACGCAACTGCGGTTTATAAAATACACATGTAATTATATATTTGTATGTACATACATATATATTATATATATATACGTACTATATGTATATGTACATATTTTTTTTTTAAACTATCAATCATTGACACTAAACGTTACTGCATCCCTTTAGTTGACAATTGAATATCTTATCACTACGATGTATTTTTTAAAGTTTTCATTTTTCATATTTCTTATTATACTTTTTTACACTGCAACTGAGGCTGGCAAAAGAAAATTCAACAAGAATGACTACCGTAAATCAAATCCGAACTGGAAAAATAGTCAGTCGGAAAGCGATCCTTATAGTGATAATACCAACTCTAATACGTTGAAAAATGAAAAAGATAAATATGTAATGGTTTTTGGTATAAATAAGTAAATAATTAATGATTAGTTATAAAAAATAAATAAGTTTTAAAACTATTTCGTGATAAATTCTATAATCTTTTTTTTTGTTTTGACAAGGGATATACAACTATTTCCAATCTTTTTTTTATGTTAATAAGCATTTATAAGATGCAAATTCATGTTAAGAGATGTGAGACTTGAGGGTTTTGATGTGAGCTTTGACTGGTCACTGCTCGATCAGCAAGTGCAAAAAGAGAAACTCTGATCTTTGCAGATTGTGCAAGGATCACGAAGAGACCATGGAAAACGTTGTCTGACACTGCCCTGGCTTTGCAGCGAAGTAAGGTGATTCCTGTTGGAACTAGATGCTGTCGCGGATCGTGCTATTGTGGATATCAGCGGCTTCATTGTGGGAATAGGCTGGTAGTGGGGCAGATTATGTTGCGTGGAGGCGCTATCTGGCTTTCTCGTATTCTCTTGTTCTTCTTCGACTCTACTGTTTTCTATTCCTTCTACTCTTTCTTCTATCCTCGATGGGATTCACAATGGCCTCACGGGTCCCCTGTGAAGGTGTCCTAGTGATATTGGGTCACCACCCTTCTCTGCGTAACCTTACCTAAGACATGTTACTTATTCTTTCTCAGATTTCTATTATTCTAACAGATGTCATTCGACATTTAGGAAATAATTTTCTTTGTTAAAACATTTTTTATGTTGCAATATCGGGTAGCGTTTGCAATATGTGTATCCAGTTGTGTTATGTTAGTGAGTGGCAACCAAACGGTGCCGGTTCTCTGTATTTTAAATTTTATTTTCAACCTATAAAAGGTTTATAAATGCTTTGTTAAACAAAACTAATGTTTAAAGTGAATGGCTGCCCCGAGACAACAACTAAAACATCAGAAATAACGGGGTAGAAAAGCGATTGATGCACTTTTCGTTTGACTATCTAAAAACTCAATGTGTACGTCAGAAAAAATTGTTAAATGTTCCTTTAAGGAGCACGTCAAAAGTCTGCCGCCATTTTTAAAATTTTTTTTTTGTTAACCACGCAGACACATCACTATTTTCTTAAAGAGCATTCACATTATCATCGGCGCTACATATAGATTTTCATCTGCCACAAACAGCACTATTTCGCCTTAAATCGTTTCATACTTAAAACTTACTTTTTGTTCACATTATTGGCACTTGAAATGCGCCGTAAATCAGTGCATAATGTGATCCCACTTTTAGATACACGGTTTATAAGTTTTCAGTGGTTTTTTTTTTGTTTTATAGATGCTACAGTGGCCCAGTTAATACTTAAAATCGAACTTATTAAAAAATATTTTTAAAAGTATTTTTATATGCAAATCTTTTATTAGCCTTTTTGAAAAATAACTTTTATGAATACAGAGGTAAATACAAAGTATATTTATCAAGTAAAATCAACTCATCACGTGACTTTTTTGCTCGTTTATGTTTCACACATTGTAAATGTCAAAATTTATTATATTTTAAGCGCTCCAATATCATTTTTACTAATTTTTTTAATATGAGAGAGCGCGCAATTAACAGTTTTACTTATTTCTTTATTTTGAGAGAAGGTTGCAAAAGCAATTAAAGCATACATAAATGAAATGAATGTTTTTCTTGCTCTTGTAGTCTTCTGTTATTGACATCCCCAATGAGTTTCACACAAACAAAATGTCTGTTGTTTTTGATATTGTTGTTTTGTTGTAAAGTTGCGGCTAACTGATAAATATACTTGGGGTAAATATTCATATATTACAGAAAGATTTAGAAAAATTTATTATTATTATGTCTTGATTAAAATTGGGAAAATATTTGCTAAATTTATCATCCAACTATCATTTTAGTCATCCTTTTGCGTTCTTTACTCCTTTTGGCTATAAAATTATATTTAATATTAAATGACTTATTTTAATAATGAAACTTTAAGACTAAACATACTTTTTCCTCCTTTATTTTTGAAATATTATTACCAGCCTCAGTAGTAGCCAGAGAAATGGCTAAAATTACCAAGAGAAAAATTATTTTATTGAAGAAATTCATAGCAGAATATTCTAACTTCTTAAGCGTTTTAAACAAATATGGTTATGCTACAACGTACACAAATCGCTTAAATACTGTAATTTCAAGATACATCACAGACTTAAAGGGTGTTCCCAAAATATGACTTCACAATAATTCGAAAATAGCAAAATAAAAAAAAAACACATAGAGTCAATGTTATTCATAAAGAACTATTATGTTTAAATTATGTTTTAAAAAAATATTTTCACTACTACTTTGTTTGGACATGCATTTTTAATTGAAATAATTTAGTGAATTTAATTTAGTGTCTACACATATTTAGTCAATTAGCATTTCACAGGTGGAAAAAAAACCACGTTTTTGGGTGTAATTCGCTGGTAATCTCCTTTTTCTTTTTGCTTTTTTTTATTTACTGTTTTGACTTTTGGCTTGCCATTGTACAGAATTTTTTCTCTTTACGCTAGAGCGGAGGGAGGCATGGAACGCGAGTGAGAAATTTTGGTGCTATGGGGCTGAGAATCCACACTGTCCAACGGTGACAGGACTGGCGGGACACGGAGACGCTCGCTAGCTAGGCAGCGAGGCGTGATTGGGACACCGCTCTGGACCTTCCCGAAGTAATGCGGAAATCGGTCCCGTGATAGATTATATCTCACACAAAAAAATACGTATTTATGTAGAAAAATGTACAATGCACCTGTTTTTAGCACACTCTATAAGTTCTAATATAAAAATTTCAACTGATTCATCATGGAATGATGCATTTCAAACTGCTAGTAGTTGACCACAATTTATTCTAAATTTAAAAAAAAAAATAAAAGAGGATAAAAATTTTAAATTAAGCTACAGAAAATCGCTGGTGTGTAAAATGATATTTTTACAAGAAGAATGATCTGATTCAAAATTTTATATTTAAATTATACCAGTATGCGGTAGTTAAAAAAAGATTTAACGTTTAAAACCAACAGAGAAATTTATTATGGCAAATATTTATTTTGGTATATCAATGTTTCCCCACTATCGAACTATTTGTCATACTCGATAGAAACTGCCGTATTTATAATTTTTTTTTATGAATATTTGATTATCAAACTTTTTAATCCATTCAGTGCAAACTGAATTTTTGACATATATTTTTTATTTTTGTTTTAATATTTTGATTTAATAAAAAAAAAAGTATTTTTTTTTCTTTCTGGAAAAGTAGTGCGTAAAATTATTAATATTTGCTTTACAGTTAATTTTTATTTAAAATGGGAACGTTCCTGACACTTTATTGTTGTTGTTTCAATCACAATAAAATTTACCACACAAGTTATTACATTGGAATGTGTAACATCTGCGGAGTTTTACGGCTTTGCGTGCGGTTATATAGCCAATATAAAAAATTTAATTTTTGTCATATATGGGCGGTAGGTGTGTTCTTTCACCGAATTTTATTTTTCTCTATTAAAGTATTTTATAGTAGTGTCACAAATTTCAAAACTCTGCAACAACTTTTACTATTTTTGTCCAATTGTTATATGGGATCAAAGCACTGTGCGACGTAGCCGCGGCAACATTTACATGAAATAATCTTTTATCGGCCCAATTTAATATTTCATTCATTTTTGCAAATTTTCTGTGTTTCTTTTCAATTTTCCAAATCTAAACATCATAAGAATTAAAACGTAGATGCAAAACCTGAATGAACTACAATGTTTTTTTAGAATCACTTTTTTAGATTTCTGTGCCAAGCTGGATGTCACATGACCTTAACGATCCAGACAGCTTTGAAGCATATTAAGTCTTAAGTATTGTGCAAGGTAATGGTATCAAATCATATCTATTGTGTTCATTATAATTTGTATAGACAAAGAGAAGAACAGTAGCGCATAACAGTTCCTATTAATCATACAATTTTGTAAGAAAAGCAAGTTATTTTTAAACCTCTTCAGAACAAGATTATTCCAACAAAAAATATGTAGAAAATATGTTTGCTAAAAACGCAATGAAAAAAGGGGACAAATAAAAAAAAAACCCATTTGTTGGCTGCATTCCAATAACTCAAGATACATACTAATATACATTGTATATGTATATTTTTTTAGACTACAACAAATTTTTTTCATCTTAAAGTCGTTGATTTCATTGTTTGCAGCAGCTCTAGCTTGCATGCTTTGCAACGTATTCAAAAGCATCCAGCAGAGAACTTCATAGACATCAAAGAAAACTATATATTGAAATAAGATAGGTTTTATTTGTTTTATAAACAATGAAGTAAAATACCCCTAAAGTATGCAGCAGTTTTATAATGTATACGAAGCCTAAAAGGTATGCAATAATTTTTATCAGAATTTCAGTTTTTATGATTATACACGAATGAGAAGACAATGGAAAATGATGTGGTAGCCAATAAAAAACCTTAAAAAAGGTCAATGGACTTTTATTTAAAATTTTGGGCATTTTTAGTTTCATAAAAAAAACGACTTTTTTATTTAGTGCAAGTTGAGTAACAGCAAAAAAGAACTAGACATAAGTTATATATTACATTAATGTAATTAAAATAGTAAAATATTCTCCAAAAAAAAAAAATTCATTCCAGGATTATAATAAATCCTGTACAAGTATTTGATGAAAACATTTTTCTGAAGACTTAAATAAAAAACTTTAAAAGAAGTTGCTGCTTGGACTCGCTGTAAAGATGCCATATTTATTTGGGCTTATTATTTAAACAGTTATTTAATGGTCAATTGCAAGACTAATATACATTGTATTGCAATCAAATGCAATCTAGTCAGACAATGTCTTAATAGTGATTTAGATCGTAGTTCATGCACTCTTCACCGGAATTATTAGTAATATTGGCGCTGTATTCTGTTCTTTTAAAGTGCTGTGAAATGGCTTTATATCGGAATGCAAATTGCAAATATTTTAAATGAATACGGCAGAAAATGGGTGAAAAATCCAGTGCAAATTTGGTTGAAAAGAAAACCACCATAAGCATTTGGAGTCACAATAACAGCAATTATATGACTATTTTCCACTTAATTAATATTTAAATGACCAGTATAAAACATGGTATACTGAGAAATAAGTTTTGTGGTTTCAAAACAAATCTATTACTGGTTCGTAGGGTATAAATTACTTGGAACTATTTCGACTGAACTTACAAAGTATTTAGCAATTCAATCACTAATACCTCAGCTCTTTTAGTAATTAAGAATCATGAATTTCACGAAACTGATGCTGATATTTATTGTTGGTTTTATACATTTAATAAATCTCACTGATGCAGGACAAACTGCCAGCAAAGTAGCAGTAAGTTTTGGATGGAAATATAATATCAAAATTTAAAAATAATTGCAAAAATTGTATTTTTAATTTTTAGAAAGTTGTCTCAAATGCAGGTAAAAAAGTACCCACAATACCGATAGTTGCGGCCGGTTATTCGGCAAATAAAACACATGATGTCAATATAAATACTAATCCTCCGTCGATGAGTTACAAATCGAGACCAAATTCACCTAAGAGGTCTTAAATTTATTGAGATGAAACAATCTTGAACTTTTTGTTGAGTAACTGTTGAGTAAGAAAAGAAATATATGTAGAAATAATATATACATTGTTATGTATATTTTAGACTAATGTAATTAAAATAAAAATGCTTTCTACAAAAAAAAAATATTCCTTTTAAAAGATTTCTTCAGTAGACTTAAATAAATAAGATTATTACGATACACTAAAGCATTGTCAGCTATTGTATTGTAGTGATTTATAAACTTCCCTTAGCCGTTGTAAAAGTGAAATTTTTAATTGCGCTTATTATTTAGTCAATAAATTAAATTACAATTACAAGACTAATATACATTATATTGCAATCAAATATTTGCTTAGTCAAACAATGTAATCTAGATTCTCAGTCTTCACTTTATTTATTAAAAATATTTGCACTTTATTGTCTTCTCTTAAAGTGCTGTAAAATGGCTTTTTAGCGGAATCATAAAATCCAAATATTTTAAATGAATAAGTACAAGTGGGTAAGAAATGCAGTGTACTTTTAATTGAAAAGAAAAAAAGCAATCACAATCGCATTAAATTAATACACGATAATGATTATTTCATTAAATGGTACTGACAAATAAGTTCTGTGGTTTTTAAAATAAGTATTGTAACTATTACTGGTTTCTAAAGTATAAATTATGTGGAACAATTCTGACTTAACTTACAAAGTATTTAGCAATTCACTCACTAATACCTCAGCTCTTTTAACAATTAATAATCATGAATTTAATGAAACTTATGCTGATATTTATTGCTGGTTTTATCCAGTTTATGAATCTCACTGATGCAGGACAAGCTGGCAGCAGAGTAGGAGTAAGTTTTACATGGAGATGTTAAATGAAAATTTAAAAATAAATGTAATAATTTAATTTTTTAATTTCAGAAAGCTGTTATAGATGGAGGTAAAAAATTGCCGATAATTGTGGGCGCTTATTCGGTGAACAAAACGCATGACATCACTATAAATACTAATCCTCTCTCGATGAGTTACAAGTCCAGGCCAAATTCACCTAAATTTAATGAGAAGGAAAATAAAACCAAGGCGAATTGATACCAGGTGAACTCACTAGTACAACAATTCGCCTTGAACAAAACACATTTTTGAAATATTTATGAAAATTTTATTGGATAAGTAATAGATTTGAAATATAATAAATAAAACAATGAATTGAAACTAAAATTTGTTGTGTTATCAAATGTTAGAAATGGCATTAAAATTGCCCTGTATCTTTGTCTTCAATCGTTTTAGAAAATATTACAGTCTGTGCTGGAAATATTTGTAAAGTACAGCGTGGAACCTGGTTTTTTTTTTTTTTTGTTATTAAATCAAGCCTTTAAGGCGAAACGGTTTTTTTTTTAAATAGAAGTTAGAAAAGGTGTATGTGTATAAAAAATTAATATTGCAATTGCGGAGCATGAACTAACTAGCCGTCTCTTACCCACCATTAGAATACGCTTCCTGCTTACTTTTACATACCATAATGCAATTTTTTTTCCTTTTTAATATTCGTATTCTCTATCTCGATTGAGGCTGACAGTCTAGGTTGAGGGAATAGACCTTGCACGAATTAGTTCCCTCTACTCCGAGTCTACTATACAACAAAAAAAGCTTTTTAAAATAACTTCTATAAGCAGTCAATAAAACTTTTAGCAGAAATATATAAATAAGCAAACACTATATTCCATATTAAATTTCTGGATCTTGTTCCTAATATCTTTCTGAGAAATCGGAAATATACAGTTATTGATATTTCGCAAGTAGATTAAAAGTAGTTCCTAAGGAATGACTTGTAATATTTCTCACTGAGAATGTCCCTTGTTTGTGGCATCAATCATGCGAGTAAACTTTGGATTATTTTTCTAAAACGCTGCTTTCTAATTTAAAGAAATTATAAAAAAATAATATTGTTCTATTTGAGAAAAAAATTGTCCCACCACAATTATATTTCAAGGGAAAAATCATTTCCTTTTAATTCTGTGGTTAGTGAGTAACAAGCATATTTACATATGCACATATATTTTATATGCTTTAAGGGCATATTTTACTGCACTATAAAATGAGCTGCAAATCCCATCAAATCAGCAGAATACTTGCCGTACACTAATCAGAAATACAACGCTGTATACATCTATTTTACAACTTAAGGACTTAAAATGTATTTTACAAAGTTTATTCTTGTTTTGGTCGTTGCCTTGGCATTGTTTGTGAACTTTTCCGGTGCTGGCCAGACGGGCAGTAAAGTAGCCAAGACTGCTCAAGTAAGTTTAAATGCGTTTAATGTGCTTTTTTTCTTAATGATTTTCCATTTGGATTTAATTCTAGTCGGCTTTAAAGAGCGCAGCAAAGAATGGACCTTCAGTTGTAGCAGCTGGTTATGTCACCAATTCCACTCTCAATGCTAATATTAATACTAAACCCCAAAGTAGATCAAGTTCCCCTAGTGGTAAAAAACGGACATAAGATAGTTTGGAGAATCCTTTAAAATACTTACTTATCTAAAATGTTTACTAAAAGATATAAATTACAGAAAGCAGTCAAATGAGAGACTGCTTTTTAGAAGGATATCGCACCGAAGAGTGACATATTTCTGTAATTTTACAATTTCATTTCGAACAGAAAATATAGATATAAACTAAGGAATCTAAAATGTTTCAATTAAAAAAAAAAGGAACTCATTTCAAGAATTTCCAAGATTGAATCTATCAAGTAAGCTCATTTTTATTATTTTTTAACTACTTTATATGGTTACCGCACATACAATTATTTTGATAGACTGTTTTATTTATGTTGAAATAAAAAATTATTAACACGAAATTTAAATTGAAAAAACCTAGAAAAAGCTGAAAAGCTATACATTAAAAAATAGAACTAAATTTAGCTTTAAAAGAGCTAACATGGTCATATTGCTTATACTGATAAATCAAAGTTATTGACTCTGACTTATACAGGGTGGCCTAAAAGGAGCGAAGTTGTTTCTATTCTTTACAATTTTTTTTTTTTTGTTTTCCGTATTTTGTATGGAAAGGCTTGGGGAATTTAAAATTAACCAGTACACAATTGAACAACGTGCCACAATCGTTTTACTTTATTGCAGAAGAACATCATGATTTTATTCATAATTTACGTATGAGCGACGAAGCCCACACTTCCAATTTAATGGGTTCGTTAATAGGCAAGAAGGGCTACGGAAAATCCAAGAGTAGTTCAACGGCGAGAATTACTTGCACTTAAGGCCAGCTGTGGAAAACCATCCGCAAGTATGGTTCCAACAGGATGGAGCCACAATGCACACTGCGAGGGACACAATGTATAATTATGATATTAACAGTATTAACAGTTCAAGAGGCATTATCGAAATTAACATGAATGAAAATAGAATAAGAAAAGCTTTTTAAAGTAACTTCTATCTAAACTAAATAAAACTTTGAGCAAATATACATATATAAATAAGCAAACATAAATAAAATAATAGAATAAAATCACTTTCATACAAATTTTCTGGATCTTGTTCCTAATATGTTCCTGAGAAGTCGATAATATAAAGTTATGGATATTTCGGAAATAGATCAAAAGTAGTTCCCAAGGAATGACTTGTAATATTTCTCCCTGAGAATGCCACCTTTGTATGCCATCATGTACACTTTGGATTATTTTTCTAAAACGATGCTTGCTTATTTAAAGAAATTATATAAAAAATAATTTTGGTCTATTTGAGAAAGAAATTGTCCCACCACAATTATATTTCAAAGGAAAAATCATTTCCTTTTAATTCTGTGGTTAGTGAGTAACAAGCATATTTACATATGTACTTATATTTTTTATGCCTTAACGGCATATTTTACTGAACTATAAAATGAGCTGCAAATCCCATCAAATCAGCAGAATACTTTTAGTAAAATAATCAGAAATACATCGCTTTATTAATATATTTTACAAATTAAGGACTTAAAATGTATTTTATAAAGTTTATACTTGTTTTGGTCGTTGCCTTGGCATTGTTTGTGAACTTTTCCGGTGCTGGCCAGACGGGCAGTAAAGTAGCCAAGACTGCTCAAGTAAGTTTAAATGCGTTTAATGTGCTTTTCTTCTAAATCATTTCTAAATCCATTTTGATATAACTCCAGTCGGCTTTAAAGACCGCAGCAAAGAATGGACCTAAAGTTGTGGCAGCTGGTTATGTCAGCAACACCACTGTCAATCTTAATATTAATACGAAACCTCAAAGTAGACCAGGTTCCCCTAGTGGTAATAAAAAAACATGAGACAGTTTGGTGAATCCTTTCAAATACTTATTAATATAAATTATTCGACCTTTTTATTATTTATAATTATTTTTCTTAATACTTTTTTTTAACCTTTTTTATTATTTTAACAATCTATTTTTTTAAGCTTTAAGGTTTTTTCTCTTTTTATTTATTCTCTCTTCGATATTTCGTTAACCTTCGGTTAACATCTTCAGGAAGTTTTTTATTTTTTTTTTTTTTTTTTATTTTATAATTATTATAATTATAATTATATTTATTATTATATTATATTATATTATATTATATTATATTTATTATATTATATTATATTATATATTATATTATATTATATTATATTATATTATATTTATTATTATTATAATTATAATTATAATTATATAATTATAATTATAATTATAATTATAATTATAATTATAATTATAATTATATTTTATTATATTTATATATTTTATTTTATAACGAAATATCGAAGAGAGAATAAATAAAAAGAAAAAAAACCTTAAAGCTTAAAAAAATAGATTGTTAATATAATTATTTTTATTTTAAAAAATTACAATGTTTTATAGCTTAAAAAATAAAGATAACTTGAAAATACTTACTTATCTAAAATGTTTTATAAAAGAAATATATTATAGAAAGCGGTCAAATGCGAGACTGATTTCTAGAAAGATATTGCACCAAAAAATTACCTATTTCTGTTATTTTACTATATCATTTTGAACAGAAAATATAGATACAATACAAAGGGTCTAAAATGTTTTATTTATAAAAATTAGAACTTATTTCCGGAATTTCCAGGATTGAATCTCTCAAGTAATCTCTTTTTTATTATTTTTTAACAACTTTATAAACTCTTTTCTTTGTGTTGAAATAAAAAATTATTAACAGAAAATTCAAATTAAATGCATTGTTGAAAAAAGCTGAAAAATGCCTAAAAGCTACATGGAATATTTCAAGGGAAACATTAAAAAATAACGATAAATTTATCTTGTAAAGATGTAATATGGTCACATTGTTTATACTCATAAATCAAAGTTATTGGCTCTGACTTATACAGGATGGTCCAAAAGGAGCGAAGGTGTTTGAAGTCCTTACAACTTTTTTATTATAATTTTTTTTTTATTTATTTTTTTTGTAAAGAAGACTCGGGGAATTTAAAATAGAACAGTACACAATTGAATAACGTGCCAAAATCGGTTTACTTCATCATGATTTCATTCATAATTTACGTATGAGCGACGAAGTTCATTTCCAATTTAATGGGTTCGTTAATAGCCAAAAAGGTCTATGGAAAATCCAAGAGTAGTTCAACAGCCAGAATTACACCCACTTAAGTGTGCCGTTTGGTGCGGTGTTTCGTCGGAAAGGATAATTGGAAAATATTTCTTTGAAAACGAACACGGTGTCGTCGTTTCCATCACTGGTATTAGACATCGGAAAATGATGGAAAATTGTTTAAGGCCAGCCGTAGAAAACCATCCGCAAGTATGGTACCAACAGGTCGAAGTCACAGCTCGCGGCTCTTTGAACTAAAACCCCTTCGGTAATTTTGGGCCACCCTGTACATATAATTTCATGAATCCAGTATGAGTAACGAAAACGTGACTCGCTGCTGATCTCTGATTTGTAACTCTTTGAATCTTCTTACGAAGACCGGGAAATTCATGTACTATTTTTAATTGCTTCTATTAATTATACTTCAGCTGGACAATTCCATACAATAGTGACAGCCATGCAATATTGTAAAAATGTGTGTAATGACTGTAACCAGGATTTGGTACCATTATACAAGAATTTATAGTTTGTGCGAGTGTCATCATTTAAATAAATTATAGAAAAAATTATTGTTATATTTGCGACAGAAATTCTCTCACCACAATTATATTTAAAGAAATAAATAATTTTTTCAGTTCCGTGGTCAGTGAGCAACAAGTATATGTATGTATGTACGTATGTATGTATGTATGTACATATATTTTATATGACTTAACGACATATTTTACTTTAATATAAAATGAGCGGCAATACTATCAAATCTGCAGAAATCTTTCAGCAAACAATCAAATATACATCGCTGTATATAGTTTCCAAATTAAGGACTTCAAATGTATTTTACAAAGTTTATCCTTGTTTTGGTTGGCTGCTTGGCATTGTATATGAACCTTGCGGATGCTGGTCAAGTGGGCAGTAAAGTAGTCAAGACGGCTCAAGTAAGTTTAAATGCATTTATTTGTCTTCCATTTTTAATAATAATTTTTTTTTGTTCAATTTCAGGAGGCTGCCCCTAAAATTCAAGTATGTTTAAATGTGTTTAGTTTCCTTTTTAACAATTTTTTTTTAATTCCAGGAGGCTTTAAAGGGTTCAGCGAAGCAAGGAACTAAAATTTTGGCAGCTGGTTATGTAGCCAACTCTACTCTCAATATCAATTATAACTCTAAACCTCCAAGTAGACCAAGTTCCCCAGGAGGTAAAAAACAATCATGAGGTAGTTTGGGCATTACTTTGAAATTTTATTTTATATTTATGTAAAAGTATATAAAATGAAAACTAACTAAATTCTTTAATAAAAGAAATGAATTGTAGAAAACTATTTAATTGATAACTTATTTGATAAGTCTATGACAGTATACAATATCGCGACGCAAAATAATTTAAGACACTTCGAAACTATTAAACCGATTTAGATTAAACTGAAAATATGTTTGTCTAAAGACGAAAAAGCTAAGACCAGGAGGGTCGTACGGGGCAATATATGCCTGCCCGACACTATGCCAGCGATTTTCATATCAATATAAATAAAAATTATTTGCACCCTTATTCTACTTGGCATCGCCAATATCTTTTACTGCAAATCGGTATTCCAGTTGTCGATATTGCCGTTTATTGATGGCATTGACAATGTATGTTTGGTATTCTGTAAGCAAAAGTGACGTTGATGTTGCCTTTAATTGGCTTTGGTTTTGTCGTCGCCATTTTTGGTATTGTGTGCTGTATGTCGCATTCAAAAAAAAATTGCAAAAAAAAATGTAAAAGTTACAAAATGAGAAAGAAATTTTAATTAAAAATGGAAAAATTTAAATCACAAATATCTGTCATAGTGAATTTAACCCATTGTGGACAAACTTCCCAAACATCCCATGTTAAAATCATTTCCAATTCTGCGATGGTACGATCCCTCAGTCAAAAATCCTAATGCCACTCCCAATTTATAATGTTTGGAATAAATGTTGATCTATTCCTATCTTCTAAGCTAGGCTCTATTGTATCCCATACATGAAAAGAAAAGAAAGTCTGGTGCATGAGCATTAGTCTTATCAATATGCTGGTTCGATTCCCGCCTAGACCCTGCCTATTTCTAGAGACAAGCTATAAGAGCTTCGTAGAGTTAAAAAAAAAATAAAAAAAAAACACTAATTATTTTAAGCCTAAGGTCTTTTTATATATTTTATATTTATTTCAATATTTCGCTACTCCTTTGTGTAGCTTCGTAGGCTTAAAATAATTAGTGTTATTAATATAAAAAAAAAGGTAAAAAAAACTAGAAAAATTAAAAAAAAAACGTAACAAAATGAATTACTGGGAAAATATGATTTTAAATTTATCACTTACTTCTCTTCAGACAACTTAAATATACGCGATTTCTGTCTAAGAAGTCTTCTTTCCACTATTTATTAAATTTTTATTTGCAGGGTATTTCTCTGCGCGGTTATAAAACAAATTTTCGTGACATTTTAAGCATAGATCCTTACGCTTATGAAGATAATAACGTGAGACAAGCCATGGGCAAAAGATAGTTCTGTATAAAATTTAGACTTCAAGCACAATCTCACATTTAAAAAAAAAATGTTCCGTACCACGGTTTTACATCTGATTTTAATATTTTCCCATACTTTTATCAAGCCGATTTTTAAGCAGTCTAGCGCTTGTAAATATTAACGCCATCCTGCACTGTGAAAATTTGTTGCAGTCACATCTTATACTTTAAAAGCAGTACAATTGCCAAGTTGCTAGAAATTAAGCTGAAATTTAATGTTGATAAAAAGCTATTTCTAGCATACTCGTACATCAAGAACCATATAAATTTTTGGTTATAAAATTTAACATTGTATAAAAGGAAAGAATTATGGAAAATGTATTCTATAAAACAATCCTTAATTTTGTCAGCCCACCCTCGTGGCAATTAAATTAAAAGTTTGTAATAATCAATATAAAAATAAATATTATACCGCAGTAATATAACTTAAAATAAAACTGAGAGCTTTCCCAAACGATTATGATTAAATAAATTGTGTTTTTTTTTTATTTTCAGTCAATATAAAACTGCTATTCATCGGGCATTCGCAATATAATTTAAGAATGTATTTTAAAAGATGTCTTCTAATTTGGATGTTAGTAGTAGCTGTGTATATAAGTGGCTCTAAATGTCAATCGGGCACAGCCGCCAAGGCAGCTCAAGTAAGTTTATACATTTTTTCGCATTCTTTTGTATCCATAGTATATTTCTTTATTGTTTGTTAAAATTCAGAAAGTTCTAAAAGGAGCCGCTGTAATTGGTAGTACAGTTTTAGTTGCTGGTTATTCAAAAAACTCAACAATTAATATTCAAGTGAATGATAAGAAAATAAAATATAAAACATAGAAACTTATTATGCTGCTGGGAATTTATTCGATTTGTATTTTAATTATTTATTTATGTTTGGTGTATGGTTAAGCTATGTCCTTATGTACATTTCTTTGGCGCTAATGAAAACTCATCTGTAGATCTTCAAATTTAAAATTCCGGAAAAAAGCTGAGAAATCTCACATGTTTATATAAAAACTATCTCTCTTCTCTACCTCTATTTCCTGGCACTTTCATCGCATGTCTATTCTCTACACTATCCTCTCTATATCTAGTTCCAGTGCAATACATTGCATAGATATGCCCTAAGCATTGGTGCAAGAAAAAAAAACAGCTCCGCCAGTTTCACAATTGCTCGCCTGGAAGGTGCACGATGGTTCAAAGGTTCTGTAAACGCTTTTGCCACACATCAAACAGCCCGACTTAATTTACGACGGAGACTCTAAACCGACCTGAAAGTAGCTAAAGTTACATTACTTAACACCTTAACAAAATAAACAACAGTACTTTTGCAGCCAACTTCACTTATTTATGCGCTGTCAAAATTGGATTGCAAAGCGTTGACGTCGCGTTATTTCTGTTTGTTTCATACATTTTGTATGGGCATGAAAAATTTTGACAGCCAGACAATGCATTGCTTAGTCCCCGTCCATATTGTGAAGCATATGCTGCAAAACTTTTGAGTTTGTTGATGAGAAGGGGAAGAGGAGTGGAAGTATGTACGCTGTTTCATGTATATGCAGTTTTTGTTGAATTTCTTATTTGCATCTTTTGACATGTTTATTTGACGTTTGATTTTATTTCTTTTCCTTTGGTATACTTTTAACATCTATCATAATAATAGCTACCCTGTTTTATTGTTAATTTTTTTTCAAATATAATCAAAAATTTAAAAAAAAATATAAAATTATATAAAAAATATTATATAATTTTTCTTCTTAGCGTCCATTTTGCTTCAAATTATACCTTGTGCTTCAAATGTCTATCCAAAAAAAAATATTCACACCTTCTATCACAGGGTAGTTATTTTATATTTACATTCGGTATTGAGAAATGTTAAAAAAAATTCAAAAAAGAAGATAAAAAGGGAGGAATAAAAAATACTAAACATGAAGCAAAAGATGCATGTATGGACACTGCTGCAGTTTCAAAAGAGAATTCAAAAAACTTTTGCAGCAAAAACTCAACAGTATGGACGGGGACTTAGTAATTTAGGTTGTGTTGAAATTGTTTGAATCAAATATTATACATGTGTTGGTAAAATTCTATTGCCCGAAGTGTGAGGTGAATGCGGTTACCGCACATTAACACTAACATTATCAAAAAAATATGTATTTGAAGCAAAAATGTGAAGTGTGGCCATGTCGCTTTAGTGTTGCGAACTTTTACTGCGAAATTTTCACCATTTTTGTAGTGAATTTTATTAAATTAAATTTTTATTAATGGCGGGCTATTCAAAATGAAACGTTTCATTGGAACAGTCGTTGCATAAAAACTTTTGGTTATTTTTTTCCACATAAAATTTGTGTAAATATTCTCAAAAGTTCAATAGACGTAAATTCAATTAAATTATTAATTTAAAAAAAATTTTCTGAGCAAATTGGGAAAATTTTTATTTTTATCTTTTTCTGTGCAGCTAGTCAGTCCCCTGATTTACCGTGAAATATTTGTGAATTTAATGACTGTTTCACAATGTATTTAATTACGCAACACTTCGTCATTTACCAAGAAAGACCTGGGCCCACATTACGGCATTCGATATCGAACGAAATTCCTATACATTTTAGTAGAATTTTCTTTGAAATTTCGTTTCGAACCGAATGCCGTAATTTGGACCCTGCACCACTTTTACATATACGAGTACTCACATACAGTACATATGCTTATTTTTATTGATATTCAAATTCATTGAGAACGTTTGTTTGGTTGTTTTTAAATTCCGAAAATATTTTTAAAAAAATTTTTTGTTTTTTTGTTAGTGATGGTAACTTGTTTTGTCGTTTGAACATTGCCTTTATTATCTTTAACCATGACCTCTGATACATCCTTTTCTAAATCTTTATAAACCTTATGATCATGACGAGCCTTCACAAGAACGTGTTCCTTAAGAAAAATAGATAAAAAATGTTGATGATTTAGATCCACTGCAAAAGTTTCAATTTAATCTTACATTATTGCGATAAATACTATTGCGATTTAGATCATTATCCAGCTCATGATGAACTATATCATCACGAACTGAATGCGCACAAAGTACCACTGGCATAGCGAGAAGTAGAAATAGAGAAATTTTCATAGCGAATATTTGAAGTTCTCGAAGCAACGGATATTACAAGACTACTGAATCTAGCTAAAGTAATTGTGGGGAAATAGCCTTGCATTAAGCCAGTTGTAAGTCTTTTATTAGCAGCACACTAGATTGTGGTTTTGTGAAATTAATTCGAAAAGTATGCCTGATTACTGAGGAATTATTAATACACAAATACACATTTAATTGTTTGCCACAATCTTTTACACACAGATATATTAATTGTATTAAAATTAAAGTATGCCATACCCTACATTTAGTATTGCGAAGTGATTGCCTCTTAAAATTGTCCAATAAAATTATGGTAATAAATTAAATATTACAATAATGCGATATCAAAACTTATTATCAAAACTGGTCTATAATTTTGTCGTCGAAATCAATTATATTGCACGAAACGCTCAATGTGATAAATGCAATGAACAGCGTAAAAAATTTCGTATTTATGAAAACGAATGAAAGGTGAAGAACCAAAACAAAACCGGTATGATTCGAAAAATGTGTGAGATTTGACTTTTGATAACCACTTTATATGATTTGCGCACATACATCTATTCTGATAAACTGTTTTATTTATTTTGAAATTATTAACTAGAAATTGAAATTAAAAAAAAGCTAGAAAAAACTAAATGCCTTGTTGAAAAAGCTGAAAAAAGCCAAATGAAATATGTATTTCAAGCTAAAAATTTAAAAATAAAGACATATTTAGCTTGAAAAAAGCTAATATGATCACACTGCTTCTACTCTTAAATCAAAGTTATTGACTCTGACTTATACAGGGTGGCCCAAAATGAGCGAAGGTGTTTGAATTCCTTAGAACTGTTTAATTATAATTTTTTTTTTCAGTATTTTATAAAGAATGAATATTCAATGTGAACTGCATTATTATTCAGCTGTGAAAGCATGCTGTAGAGCAGTGGTAGCCAAACGCTTCGATTAGTAGCAGAAAAAAGGAATTAAAATTTAATGTATTTTTGAAAAGTTACTTTACTAACTAAAATCAGCTGTTTTGATAATCTTTGTTGAAATGTAAACAAAGCATCAATGGAACGCGTATACGTGTGTGCGTCACAGCAGCTGAATTTTGTGTCATATACCCTCAAGTGTAGGAAATTGAGAGTTTGGCCACCCCTGCTGTAGAATCAACGCGCTAAATAACACTTCAGCCATTTTGTCTATTATTTTACTGCGCCGACATATAATGGCTGGCATTGAATATGGGTCGTATTAGCACAAACGTACAGAAGTCTATCGACGTCAAGAGGCTAGATTTTGTTGGTCGCTAAAATCTAAACACTTGCAGCTTTCGAAATCAATCGAAATATATCGATATCGCCAGTGCCATAGATACCCAAGGCATTCATTTATCTTCAGCTCAATGCTACGAGAAAATAAAAAATAATCTGTCTGCTAACGTTACATATGTAACTACCAACCAATATTGACTATAAGGTACTTGTTAAAAATAACTTTCATCATTTGAACGTAACGCATTATTAAGTTATTTATTTTAAATAATCATGGTAGTAGACTTTCCTTTGTTCTTCGATTAACAAGTGCTGTGAAAATGAAAATTTATTTGGTATATTTAGCTTTATATTTATTGATGTTTATTAAAATACAGAATGCGAATGCTCAAGATGTATTTAATGTAAGTTAAATTTTTATTTTTCCTTGTTTGTTTTTAAGTTTACAAATTTTCAGGATGAACTGGAACGCCATATAAATGGCATTTTAAAAAAACCAAGCAGCACTGTAAGTTTTACAATATTTTACGCAAAAATCCTTCTAAAATTTTGTTAATATTTTGAATTAAATTTTCAGGATAATGTTATTAGAGGGAATAATGTCAAAAATCGCGTTCAGATTAATGGAGAAACCGTTTTGAAAGGTGAATCCATTAGCGGTGCAGAAATATGGAAAGTTGGCTTGTTTACCAAAGTACTCTGTGGATCATTTATTTTATTTATTTTAAGTAAAACATTGTATACAAAGTAAGGAGATCAAACGTATCTAATAGTTTTAAATATATTGTGCTATCGTATCGGACAACTCCAAAACTACTCGAAATATTGGAAGCAACACTAGAGGTGAACCAACTACGCAGAAAAAAATAATAATTAAATTTTTCCCAATTAAATGTTTGTTCAAGAAAAATTTTTTTCTTAATTAATAATTTAATTGAATCCATGTTTATTTTCATTGATTTTGGTATTCTCTCAAAACAGTGTAATAAAAATGGCATAAAAAAAGAGAAATGTGAAATTGTTTTCAATTAAAACTTTTAATTGATGCTGCAATTTTCGTCATAGTTTAAAATCTAATTATTATTTGTATTGAATCTTGATTTTATTTTTTTTTTCTGTGTACGACAACATCTTGTGAAAACAATTTTGTTTGCTGTGAAAATGCAGAATCTGCAGTAGAAATTAAGACTGCGGCTCCTTGTTTACCAATCTAAGGTGCGCTTTACTCAAAATGTTTATTTTTCATGTTTCATAGTTTTACTGAGATCCTAATAAAAGCGTCCTTCCAACTGTTGAAATATTTATTCAGCCAATATACATAAATATTTGTATTTTACCAGTTATACATATATTTCTCAATGTTTGAAGGATAATTATTACAAAGTATTAGATGCAATTAATTGTGTATAATTTTTTTTTTTATTTCTGGCTTGGACTAGCACTCAGTGGATGACCGCTACAGTGTTTATGACCATTCGATTTTAATCTGCCACGTCAAAAGTGACAGGAAAGAGCTCTGCAGGGAGTTTATTCCACACACGTGTTACTATTCGGCTAAAAAAAAATTAGTTTCCTCTGTAATGTCTGCCAAATCGACTATAAATGAGTGCGTAGAAATGAACGGGTTTCGGGAACAAGTTCCTTGATAGTAACGGTTCAACAGCGAAACACATTCCACATTGCGACGATGCAATAGAGTTCGCTACTCTACCATACCCAATGAATTTCTTCGTCCACTACTGTACATGCTCGCGTAACTTTAAAATAGACTTTGAAGTGTTTTCCAAGTCCCCTAAAAACCTTTTCATCCATGTTATCTGGAGGAATAGCATCTTGCTCGCCTCGGCGCTCTATAATTTAAATTCTTATTTGAAGTGCTTTAACGTGTTGCGTTTAGGCAAAAAGTACGCAATAATCATGTGTTTTCATTCATAAGCATTGCTCGCCGACTTCTTGTAAATAGTCGCATGGAACTATACACCGTAATAACTACCGCTGAAATCTTGATTATTTTAAGTTTTTCTCTGTATTTGCAATTACTGTCAGGTCGACTGTACAACTAGTATTGCCTACAGTAACAATGTTATTTTTCATTCATATTTCTATAAATCTAAAATACAATTCAAAATAAATGGCGAATAAAAAATTTAATTTTTTCCCACAAATTTAACTCTTTAATATCCGTATCCTTATGAGTGATTTTATTATCATAGTCTTTCTTAGCGACTTTAATATGCTTGTCAGTATAAGAGATTGTGAGGGCGGTTCTGCCATTTATCTGAACACGATTTCTATTGTTATCGCCAATGATAACATTATCCTGAAAATATTTTTTGTATTAAAGAAAATATAAAAAAAAAGTATACAAGTGAAACTTACGTCGGTTTTGAAATTCCTTAAAATGTCATGTTTCCCCTGAGAAGGAAAGATACTGGTGCAAGTTATTAAAGAACAATACATAAAATTATGCATATTTACACTTACGTATAAACTATGAGAGTATCTGGCCTCTGAATTATTAAATTTGAAAATTATCATTAACAAGGCTATGAAAAGTAGGACATTTAAATTCATTTCGAATGCAATTACAATTCTAATGAATACTTCTAGTACAAAGTGAAGGGCAAAACTGGTAAAATGGCTTTCGAAGCTTCCGTTTTTATAAACTTTTTAAAACACATTAACAATATTTGTATGTAGTAGTAAATACATAAATAAATAAATACTCGTACCCAATGAAGACAAAATAATAATACCACAAAATAAAAAATAACATGTTATTTATTGTGCAAATATGTGTTGGTATGTATGCATTGTAAATGTTACAGTACGTGTAACGTTCGCATACCATTGACGCCGAACCGTTCTTGTTCGAGTAATGAACTTCCTGCAGGAGACGATGTTGCAAAGTGAATGAATAAAATAATAAATTTCAAAGTCTACATACGATCCATTTATAAAAATTTGGAATAATTTCGAAAATATTAAATGGATTGTATGGCCTCGTTTTGCATCGAAAACTTCTTTAAGCTTTTTCGTCATCGAAGAGAATAGATTTTTTGTTATTTCGAGTGAAATATTTCCCTTTCTTCTTTTACAATCATTTACAAGTGGGAAGTGGAGGTTTCTGTTTTAAATGGATTTATAAATGTTCCCTGTTAAATACTTACAACTAAGAATTTTCAAAAATTTTACATTATATATATAAGATAATGATTACATTAAATAAAATTTCGATATCGTATGCAGACTTTTGCGACTAAGTGTACATAGTACATACATATATGAATCTCCATATATGAATCAGACCAAAATAAATCTCAATTGTGCCTCTTGTGTGGCTCTTTGAGCAATAAAAACTTCGTCGAAATAAAATAATAAATAAAATGGCTGCCCTCTGACACCCAGCAAATCTGCTTTACAAATTCCCAAAAAACACGCAACTGCAGAGTTGTATTACAATTAAGCCCTCTATCTCTCCTATATCCTATCCCTTTCCGACTAGTTCCGATGCTTGTATTGCATACGCAGGAGAAATATCTTGAGCACTGGTCGTAGAAAAAAAAACATCTTTGTGTTTTTTATCTTCTTATAACAACAAATAGCAGTTTTACAGCTTTTATTTACTTTTGTATTTTTGGCCTTGTTATTTCATTAGTACTCGTATGTTCCAGTTTAATCTTACAACTGCATTTTGAACAATTTTGAGCATAACCGAATAAGCTGAAATTGTTCCTGCACGTTTAGTTAGGAAATCAATGGATAATTAACTCAACGCCATTGTTCAGCCAATACGGTTGACCAACTGTTTTCCTCCACCTCCAAGAAATAGCTCGTAAGGCGCACGAAGGTCCCAGATTTCATTCCCGCTACAAGCTGTGAAAGGGTTTTCATGCCATAGGCAATAAATGTATTTAAATTCGAACTTTTTATTCGTTAAAACTAAATGGAGAGGGTACTTACATTGCCTTGTTAATTTTTAATTTAGTTTATGCTTAGTTGTTGTTGGATGAAAAATTTTTAACACGCCCACTAACATATAGCTTATATGTCCTTATACGATATTGATACTCTTTGTATCTTAATAAAATTTTTCCTATTCACATAGTTTTGTTTCTAATGTGTATTGTACAGTTGTTAATAATCACCTTACAATACATTTATAATTGGCCACGAAAACTTTCTCTGTACTGATATTGTTAATAAATAAATTAATATAAAATGGAAAAAAAATGTCATGACTTTCGGCTGAGTAACTACAACCGAAAATTTAGATTTAAGAACAAAATTAATGTATAGATAAAAGAAAAATTAATAAATGAATGAAATAAGCAAATATTGAAATTTAGGAATCAGGGGTTAATTTGCAAACATCTCTATTAAGACATTGCCATAGATCAGTAACGCACAATAATCGCATTAGAATCATATTTAAAAATATATGTTATTTTTATCAGAAATAAACTGAGATTTATCGATTTCTCAAGTAAGCAAATGAACGAATAACAACGCAAACATTTATGTGTAACAATAACACTTTCAAAAAACAAGCACAGGTAGACGTGTTTAAAATGACCTTAAACATTAATATTGCATATAATTCCAAGTTAATTTATTATTTATCGTATTAAAATGCGAAACTATAATGTATGTAAGTATATACTACATACATACATACTACATACATACTATATAGACTTACAAGTAATATAAAAAATTTACTTACCAGAAGCAAATACTACATTGAAGGGGATCTTTTTAGCCATTATACGGATTATTAGAAACGAAAGTGGAGGAATCTTCAACTCCTTTAAAATTTTATTTCAAATCACTCTGCACTTGCTCACGCAAATTACTTTCATATGAATATACTTTTTTCTCTAAATAATTATTTGAATTAAACTTTTCTTTTTATGTGCAACTTACTTTTTTTATTTTTCTTAATTAAATTTCATTTTTCTTTTGCATTATTTATTTTTTAAGCACTTGCATTACGTTTGACCAGGATAATAACTACTACACAACCCCGTTTTGCTGCAGATAGAAAACTGACATATTCATTATGTCAAATACATGTTGGACTTGTGAAAATAACACATGCGCCCTATCATGGTACAATTTACCCTAGGTAGTCTCGAAATACAATAAAAAGAAACCGAAAATACTTTTTTTTTCAGATATACAATGTTTAACGTCAAACAGGAGATGAACGTAACAAAAAATAACATACTTGCATTTTATTTCCTCAATGCACGTTTTTATAAAGCAGAGCTGGCTAAAACACGGCACTTGTAGTCGATTGAAATGGTTCTTTTGCACAATATTTTTTTATAGAATAAATAAAACATATCTTGTTAAAAGTTTTCTGTAGTTGCTCATATTTTGTTTTTTAATAAATTTATTAATACACTAAAACAAAAGTAGGACGTAGAGTGGGAAAATAAATTTTTATTTTGTTTAAATACTTTTAATTAAGCTGTGGGTGGCGATGTCTAAAGTAGTCCGCACGTTGACTGCAATACCAAAAAATCCTGGGTTCGAGCCCAGTATCAGACTAAGTTATAAAAGCATTTCGCATTTTATCTGATGTGCATTTCTGTGGCTTTGTGTCTGTTGTTGTCGGAATGTTTCAGTGGCGAAGGCATAGTCACTGGTTACTGAACAGTATCGGCTTCACCTCATAGCAATTCACAGCACATCCGAGCGCTCTTCTTCGACGGTATTGTGTAGCAGCTGCGAAGTAAAATAATTACTAAAATTGGCTACTAAAAAGCAAAGCATCCTTGCCAAAACAGGCGCTGCAGCATCGCTATAAACTAAAAAACCTGCAAAAGCAACGTTGTAAAATAGTAATGCTTCACCTCCGCTTAGCTCTCTCACTATCCCTTTTCTGTAGTTTCAGAATAGGGGTCATCTCCTAAGTGCTGGTCTAAGAGAAAAAAAATTAAGCATGAATTATATCACAGTGATATATTTCAGAAAAATTCTTTATAAGATGGGTTAAATTTAAAATTTAAACTGATTCACTTTAAAATTTGATTTAGCTTATACATGATTCTTTAAAATATTAATTTGTATACGTGGCTCCCGAAGTTAATTCAACTGGCCACCCCTGGTATAAAGTATGTGGATTTGCCCTAGTTAAATCCAAGCAGTCTTTTTGTAATAGTGTGCGAGTTAGTAATAATAATGTATATAGATGTGAAAATAAACAATTTTTGACAATTAATCTGGCAAGCAAGAATATAAAAAAATAAAGAGCTAGCTATTCTGGAGCCCGCAGCATAATATTGTGCCATGGCCACTATTTTGTATCCATACCATGATATATTAAAATAAAAAGAGAGCAATTTAGCCCGTTTCTTTCTACAACAATTACTTCATTTAATTTTTTTAACATATTAAATTTTTGAATTTACTTCAAAGTTCGTGAATAACACTCCGTTTTCAAATCCTGTTCTTGCATGCTCGAGAATGGTTGGGTAACTCTATTAACAGCTGTTGGCTGTTTTAATGGCACGTCACTTTTTCGTCAATATTTTCACAAAGCATAACATTTTTGAAAAGGGAAATGGAATATTAAAATTCTTATCTATAAAGTGCTAAAAAATATAATTAAAACATGGATCAGAAATACAGCATATTACTGCCCACATATAATGAAAAGGAAAATTTGCCCATTATTATTTGGTTAATAATGAAATATTTAAACAAATGGTATTATTTTGCAGTCAAATATTTACAAATTATTTTTAACAAAATATATTGCACTATTTTTTACACTAAAGTGGCTGTAATTTTGAAGTAATTATCATAGATGATGGCAGTCCAGATGGTACATTAGAAGTGGCACAAGATTTGCAGAAAATATATGGTGAAGACAAGATCGTGTTGAGGCCACGCAAAGCAAAACTTGGTTTGGGTACGGCATATATGCATGGTATTTTACATGCCACTGGTGACTTCATCATTATTATGGATGCCGACTTAAGCCATCATGTAAGATTCTATTGAAATTAACTATTGAAAATTGTGTTAATCATTTTTCCTTTCAGCCCAAATTCATACCTGAATTTATAGAACTTCAAAGAAAACATAATTATGATATTGTATCCGGCACCCGTTACCAAGGATCTGGGGGAGTGTTTGGTTGGGATTTCAAGCGCAAACTCATTTCACGTGGTGCTAACTTCTTGTCTCAGCTCCTACTGCGCCCTAACGCTTCTGATCTCACCGGATCTTTTAGGTTATACAAAAAAAAAGTTTTAGAAAGTTGCATTTCTAGTTGTGTCTCTAAAGGTTACGTCTTCCAAATGGAAATGTTAGTGCGTGCAAGGCAACATGATTTCACTATAGGTGAGGTTCCCATCACATTTGTAGATCGGGTTTATGGCACTTCCAAATTAGGCGGTACGGAAATCATACAATTTGTGAAAAATCTAATATATTTGTTTGCTACAACATGATTTGTCTGTTGTAAATAAGTTTTAAACTATATATATTTTTTATATTATATAAGACATACCTTAATATTAGACCAATAAAATATTTACATATAAATTATACGAATTGTTGGCGCGTTTAATTATCACAGTGGATTTTTTTATTGTGTTTATAGCACTTTCAAAAGAAGTGTTTTTTTTATTTACTTTTCAACTATTTTGGTATTTAGCTAGAAACTCTCATATATAAATAATATTTGATTTATTATTTCAAACAAATTTCTACATACTAACTGACTACATACATGTTCTGTGATATCAATAGCAGTTTCAAGAATAAATTAATTATAAATCTGAATGAAAATAAATAAAGAGATTAATAATAATAAATTAAATAATTCAGCAAAGTACATGTACTACATATAATCAGATTAAAAATATAACTCATTCATATTTTTAGAGTTGTTAGACTTTCTTTATGGTTTAGAGTACTCAATGTAAAAATGAGTATTCACGTTTTCGCGAGTCCACTGTAAGTGTAAATATTAAGTTTTGCTAATAACCACTATACCAATTCTTGGATTTGTACTTTATATTTCTTAAATTAATAAAGATAAAGTTTCAGCTCTTATGCTGAGTGTAAAATAACAAAAAAAAAGTTATAGCGATTTTTATCTCAATATTAATTATATAAACTGAATTTATTTTGGGAATATCTGGATTTGTACTTTATATTTCTTAAATTAATAAAGATAAAGTTTCAGCTCTTATGCTGAGTGTAAAATAACAAAAAAAAAGTTATAGCGATTTTTATCTCAATATTAATTATATTAACTGAATTTATTTTGGGAATATCTCTTTGTATATATGATTCTAATTGTGCTTTTTTCCCTAAAAATTATTCAAAATATGGCAACTTAGCAAGCATGGTGAAAAGCAGAGACAACACAACACCAATTCCTTAAACGTCAAAATTTATTAAGAACACAGAAAACGCATAAAATTTGTGAAGGAAAAAAATTATTAAATCGTAAATTTATAAGGAAAAGTTTAATATTGCATTGTAAGATTCAAAGTAAATGTCAAACATTTTTCATATCAGGCGCATTGAAAATATAACTATAATACGACATATGGGTGAAACCAATAAGCTATAAGATATCTTCTTGAAAAACGATAGTTCCCAATTTTGGAAGTAACACATTTTTCTAGAAATATGTCTGTAACTGATTTCATAAAGGGCTTACCTTGCTATAATGCAAAGAATTTTTCACAATTTAATATGGAACAAGCAATGCGGACAACACAAAAACGTCCATCTGTTTACCTACCAACGGAAGAATATCCCTCGGAGCAGCATATAGTTTTGGATAAACGATCCGTATTACTGCGATATTTAACTCAGCAATGGGACAAAAAATCATTACCCAAAAAACGGGATCATGGCTCTGAAGGACTTAGTGCAGGTACTGGAGGTGGTAACAGTTGTAAAAAGCGTCCACGTCTAGAGGCAGAATAGATGTTAAACAATATTAAGTTTTTTTTTTAAACTATCTTAAAGTCTAGTAGAAGGAAAAGGCAATTTTTTTTAATTCCCTACCAAAATAATATTGTATGTCTCATGTGTTAAACACTACGTTTCGTTTATAAGTAATTTTTACATTGAATTTTGCCAGAATTATACGCCCATGTTCTGAAAAACGATAATGAATTTGAGTTTTCAATGAAGGGATTCGGTTTAATGTTTTATTTTTATTTGAAGAAACATTCATAACCTTTTTCACGTTTAATTAAAAATATAAACTTTTATTATATTCTTAATTGACTTTTTTTTTTATTGAAATATATTTATTAAGCTCGAGGTTTTTTTTTTGTATTTTATTTGTTTTATTCGATATTTCGATAACAGCTTGTTAACACCATCATTATTATATATACATTTATTTATTCATTATTATTTTTATCATTATTGCTGATGATGTGAACAAGCTGTTAACGAAATATCGAATAAAACAAATAAAATACCAAAAAAAGACCTCGAGCTTAATAATATATTTCAATATAATAAAAATATAAGCTTTAAAAAAATTGATTTAAATACCTCAACTGTCTTCTTCTGATTGTACTTTTTTTAAGGCCAATATTGCTTGAAAACGCTGCGTTTTCCAGAACATGGGCGATAATAAAATAAAAATTACAACGTACAAAAGATATTTAAGTTTTCTCATACTTTAATATGTATTTTTTTCTAATAAAATTATGCAACGGAGTTCAGTGTTTTATTTGGACATGATCTAAAACAAGCTGATGAATAGCAATTTTGCTGTGCTGTAAGCGGAACAATAAGATCTATAGCCATAAAAAGTATTTCAAGTTATTCAACGCAATTCCGATTATATATTTTAGCTTGACTAAACAGCAACATTAATTTTCCAAAATTATTAATTTATATTGCCAAAATAATTTTTTGCTTGGAAAATGTTTGACTGCATTTTATTACAAAACTTTTTAATTGCAATAGGAATCAAAATTTTTGCGTTGTTCATGTTAAAGAAATTATATTAACGTTGGAATAAACAATAAAGAAAATAGATTCATCAATTTCATAGAATTTATTTGCATTTTAACTAAAAAGTTTATTGGTGTTTCAAAATTTACTGTTAATGGTGCAAATCTTTAGGATCTGGCTTGCCGTATTGCTTCTCCCACCAAGCAACAAATTCTTTCTTACGTTGTTCGCGTTTGGCGAAAAACTCGGGATACTGCGCTTTTTCCAAAGGATGCCAGTAATCCAAAACCCAATCTGGAGGCTCAACTTCACGTTCAAAGGCGCAGCCACCAGGGCTGCCAGCAACTACAATAAAAACAAAAATCAGTTAACAATGTTTGAAATTTTGCAAGAGCCTACAGACATTTAATCGGCTGAGGATGTTGTGTTTCAAACAACTCTTTTTCAGCAGCGGCCATTATTTCCGCTTGTTGAGAAATATCGGTCACATTGCGATTTTCTTCAAAACGCTGGCGAAGTAGTACGGCTCTGTAGCGGAAAGCGGTTCTAGAAATACAAGAAGTGTAATATATTGCCTTTTTCCAAATTACATAACCCCACGTAAAAGGGGTACTAATTATTGGCAAAATTTTATGTTCAACATTACTTATGATCATAATGCGACTCCAAATTGCGCAAAGCTCTTTTGTACAGACTTTGCACCTGTCTAGTGTGGGAAATTATACCACTTGGTATATTCATTTCAATATTGCAAAAATTTTAAATTTTTAATCAATGTTTTGGGATGGATGTAGTGGAACAATAATAACATATTTTTTTTCTATTAAGTCAATGTGTTGATAAAAATGTCTTTAAAAAATACTACATTAAAAAGCATCCTTGCTGAGATATGTACAGTCTAAAACAAAAATTGCCGTTTTACAGTACATGACTTGCGTGGTTAAATTCAGTTGATATTACTATTAATATTCAATGAAATGTTAAAACATAAAAATTACTCATAAGAAGTTTTTTAAATTACGTGTACTTATCACAATTAAAAACGTTTCTCATATTATTTTAGGTGCACATAAGTCTTTATTATATTTATTTATTTTATTTTATTTAAAATTCTCAATACGTAGAAAGTCTTCAATTATACTTGCATTTAAAAATTTTTTGTTATAATGAATTACATATTACATATTAGTAAAAAACAAGTTTTCAAAAATTGTTGCAGTGTTGCCAATTTTTATTAAAAATCTTTTTTTTGTGGAAATAAATATTTAAAAAAAAAATTCAGTTAATATAGTTATTTGCATACATTACATTTGTAATTTTTTTTATACTCGCAGTAAAATTATACAGTTTATTAAACTTTTTAATTAATTTCATTTGATTGTTCAAAATTTCTGCAATTACGATCAGTTTTTCAAACCTGCTTAAAATATCACAGAATGAATGGTGTTGGTGTATCTAATTAGTTTCTAATTTTATTCATATTTATGAAAAATTCTCTCAGCGTTAGCTGGTTGCTATTGTCATATTGCAAAATGTTTTAATATTTTCTTTTTTTTGCAATATATTTATTAAGCTTGAGGTCTTTTTCTTTTATTTTATTTGGTTTTATTATTCGATATTTCGTTACAAGCTGTTAAAGCTTAATAAATATATTGCAAAAAATATAATAAAAAAGGTCAATTAATAATATAATTAAAATTTTAATATTTTCTTCACCCAATAAATTCGTCATCAATTTGCAATGGCATTTGAAAGAATTTCGCTGATTTAGAAATACTTTTTTCCAACATAATAGTAAAGAGAATATTGTGTACATTTTCCATATTTTTATTCAAAATAAAGTCCACAGTGAAAAATACACTAAAGAGTAGATTTATTCAAATTTCCCACTTTTCTCTAAATATAAAATCCACAATAAGACACAATGTTGCTGGAAAAGCAACACTGGATATTTCTTATATTCACCACATGTTTATAGTCATTAATTTTATTTCTACAGTACTACTGTTGATAATCAACATTGGTGTATACAAATCATATACGTAGCTACATATTGCCAAAGAAGAAGAAGCAAACAAACGAGGAACAGTTGAATTGTAAAAAATTCTTTTCTGTATGTGCAGAAAAATTCCAATTATTCTCCTCTTCTGGTGGTGTGTTGTGTATATACGGGCAAAAATAAATTTTGGATTTTAAGCTGCGCAAATTATGAAAAATAATTAAAAAGCTAGCACACCTCAATTTAATAAATAACTTGAACAAAAAACTTCATAGCGGGTAAGTGTAAAAATTTTATATACAAGAAAATCAAAAAACGTTTTAATTCATGAATTTTGTAATGTGGAATTATTTCACCGCCCTTTTGGCAAACACATTTTTTCCTCATATCAGTTTGGTTAGTTGAATGTGCATGCTAAAAGCGGCCATTTTTCTTTCATTCTTGTTTACACAACGAAAACCGTATTCTCCAAAAAGGTGTAATAAAAAAGCTATTTAATATAAATCATACAAATGTTATAAAGAGCATTTCTTTGTTCTTTATTTTTCATTATAATACGTACAATACGCAAACACATATGTACTTACATACATACATATAAATATGCAAATATAGTACGTATATATGTATGTACATGTATGTCTGAACTGGTAAAGTAAATGCCACTCCTGTTATTTATTTGCAAATCATTTTTTTTTTTGCTTTTTGTCGGTGGGTTTCGTTTGTTGCTCAAATACTACTTCTCTCATCGTGTTTTTATTTGTGCGCGATTTTTTTCTCTATATATTGAATTTTTGTATTTTACTTTGTGCTGTTTTTTCGTTAACAGTTCATTCACATTTTGCTTAAAATTCTTTATTTTTCTTTTCATATTTCTATTCATTTATAAATGTTGTTTTGTGTCGTGTGTATATAAATTGCAGGTGATGATTTTTCACTCGCCAACATCAAACTAAAAGTCTCCCCTTATTGTTTTGTTTATTGGAGAAAATGAGATATATACTACGAAGTTTTAACACAAATTTTGATGTGTCGAAGAGAGAAGAGGAATAATTGTGTGTGAAGGAAAAAGAAAATGAGACAAATTGAAGAAAAAATAAATTGTGATATACATATATGTATATATACAATTATATATACATATATATTGCATCAAAGCTTCTATCTGAAGACAACACAAGAAACGATTTGAGAAGAAAACAACTCACGTATTTTATCACCGGCAAACTCGCCACTCAACGATGATTTTTGCCGGTAATGTTTGTTTTATACTACATCGGATGTTGAACATCAGTCTTTTTTATAGCTATTTTTGGTATGAGCATTGCCAGATTATTGCATTTTTCTTTTAAAATGAACATGATGTCGCAATTCCTTCGATTATAAGCACACTTTTCATTCGCTTATTTTTTCAACTGCATACATATTTTTATTAAATCTCATTATGACCGAAATTTTTATTTTTTTAAAATAGGAAATACTACATTACGGCACATGTAGGCATTTTTTTTTTCAAATATACTTTGAGTGAGCCCTATGCATTTCACACGAACACACCTTATTGCGAAAATTTGGTGCAAGTCAAAAATGACAGTTTCACAAGTATTTACATTTTGATAATTGCATTGTAATAACGGTTTCTGTTATTTTTTTCTTCTAGTATAATGTTATAATTTAGTGAGACCAACAATATGTAAATACCGCTTGAAACCGTTATAGTCCCAATATGTACTATTTGTAACCACGTCACAATGATTAAGAAACGCCTTTTCTATATTAAAACATCGGGTTGTAATGCCGTCTTAGTTTTGTTTTCAGTAGTTTGCAGTCTATAAGAATTGTTAAAATTAAACAAGTTACGTACATACATATGTACATGTGTAGGTAATTATATTTTTTATAAAACTATTTTAATATTTTTTTGTTTTGTATTTTAAATTGCAGTACTAAAATGCTTCCACACACACCTCCTAGAAGTCACGAATCGCAAAGACTAACAGATTCACCATCGCCAACGACGACATCAACTCCATTGTCTACACCAAACTCGCTACATTCTTCCAGCTTCTTGCATGATCCAAATTCTGTATCAGCACCGGGTAAACACAAATCTGCGTTCTTGCCTTATAGACCACAAGCTACGGTCTTAACAAATCTGCAAAGAGGTAACACTGAGGCATCATTTTATACGGTCGAAGTTGCACTCTCCTTTAATGAAAGAGCTGGCCAGGGAGAATTAAACGAAGAGCAAATATGTCAACAAAAAGCCAAAAATATTGAAGAAAAAGATACGTTTGGTTTCACAGCATTACACTGGGCTTGTTATTATGGTCAATTAGCTACTGTACAGAGCTTAATTGAAGTAGGTGCAAATGTAAATGAGAAGGCACCAGAAATGGTTACACCACTGTTATTGGCTGCTGCTGGAGGGCATCACGAAGTCGTACGGTTGCTATTGGAAAATGGATGCGATTGTAAACATATGGATATCATGGGCAATACAGCATTGATGTATGCCGCCGCTGGAAATCATCCACACACATGTAATGAACTCCTGGCAAAAGATCCAGACATGTCAGCTGCGAACGAAAATTGTGATACTGCATATTCGTTAGCTATAGAATATGGTGCTACTTTAGCACAGGCGGTATTGGAACAATATTTAACATCAATTTTATCATTGTAATACTTATAGGCATTGTACGGATAGCAACAATCGCAGGATCTACTGCAGCAAGAAGGTAGGTATTTAAGCGTTTCTTAATTTTTGTGTCTTTGTATGTAGTATGTATCTTTTCGTTATTTTCGTAGCCAGGAAGAAACATACAATACGAAATTGCTCTCTCATATATAAATTATTAGTAAAAATTTTTAATTAATTAACTGGTCTGTTCTGAAAACGTGATTTTAAAGAAATCGATATAAAAATTCTTTTGTTTTCGAACTGGTCCGAATTCATGCATTCGAATTTAAGTTGGAATTAAAGAATTTAAACGTCTAAAGTAAAAGCATAGGAAACTATAAATAAAGTCGGCTTTTAGTAGAATTATACTTTTAAAATTGCGATATTTTCAGAACACGGCTGAATGTTTAGTTGTCATTCCGAATGATAGCTAAACCGAAAGTCCTCAGTTTAGTTGAAACTAAAGAAGTTTTTTGCTTGCAGCGCTGTGTTGATATTTTACACTAACGTAAATTAATTTTTTCTACTATGATATATTCAAGCGCTGTGTTTATATTTTACACTATATTAAATTAGTTTTTTTTAGTGATTTCTACCTTCCGTGCCACGCTGGTCCAGTGAGTAGTGTGCTAGTTTATCAGTTGAGGGTTCTAAGTTCGATTCCTAGCAGAGATTCTGGTCTGTATAACTACAGCACGTGAAATTTTTTTCGCGACAGCTATCGCATAATAAATTGAACCCAAGTAGGCCGGGACCCTTCTTTACCTTTACATTCAGAAACCGGCTGACCCAATTTTTCACGAAACTTCATAATGCGTTTGCAATATTAACTGATATTAAAGTTTGAATCAACTGTTATTTAAACTTCTGACATAGGATAAAGCTGTCAAAGCTATACAATAGCAAAAATAAAACTGGTTAATCAATTATATATGTATGTATGTACATAGTTATATACTAGTTGTTTTCAAGAGAATCTTTAAGGAATATGACAACGACAAAAATAAATAAGTTTACAATACAAATAAATTACAAACTTCCGTTCTTAAACATGACATATTTTTCAAAAATATTTATACATACACACATCCATATGTATCTACATATGTACAACACGTATAAAAAATTTAGCTTTGCTCAAAATAACAACAAAGCATGTCTCTGACATTTTTCTTCTTTTCCCATTTTCAGTATTGTACGACCATGCATTCCGATGCACATAAAAAATAACTGTCACAGCCACTAAAAATGCAAATGCAATAACGAAGAGAAGAGCTAATGATGTAATTTTTTTGCATATTAAACATTCATCCATTTGTATACCGTTACATTACTCATATTGTATATTTTATATATACATACATACATATATAAATATCTGTGGATGTACATACATGCATACGCAAATGATTGTATAAACACAATCTACAATATTTTCATTCATTTAAAATGTTGACGTTACACTCTCTCGCCCTTCCGCCCACATTCATCAGACTAGTCTTTTTCCTTTCTTGTCGGCTATGTAGGTGCATCCATATGTACATCTGTATGTACTTATGTAGGCATATGTCTGGATGTGAATTTTTATAAAATTTTTCATCGTGTTCATTAGCGGTGGACTGGTTTGTTGTTGTTATTTAAGCAATATCCATACATATGGAAATGTACATACATATGTATGTATGTAGCTAAATGCATGCATGCATTTGGACGTGCAATGCACACGTCTGTACGCGGAGGAACATGTAAATACAAGTATGTGTTTTACAAACGCATATTTATGTACATATGTATGTATGTATGTATTTGCATATTTTTGATGCTGTTACTTTTATTACTTTTGTTGTTTTTTTTTTCTTCCTCTATACTGTGGCATTATGTCAATGACGTGATAGCGTTGTTGAAATGGTTGTATTTTATGTAATTGATGTTGTCAATGCTTCATTATTATTAAATATAAATGTGTATTTGAATTGTTGCATTTGGTCGTCATTTTTGTTATCGTTTGCTATGTTTCGCTGAGGCAGAAGGAATGGAAAAGGGTACAATGTTCCATGCACATGAAACCATTCAAAAAGACTAGAAGAAGAAATAAGTAATGCATAACAGAAGCAAAACTGTGAAGCAAAAGCTTCATAGTGTGGACAGAAATGCAGTTTCAAAAGAGAACCTAAGAAAGTTTCTACAGCAAATGTTTCACTGTAATAACGGAGACTTTTGAGTGCGTACTAGGTAGCTGTTCCTCTGCCGCGTTTATGCATGTATGCACTTATATGATGACATGTTAAACGCCCTCTTCGTTTGCGTAGTACATCCGTACATGATGTACATATGTACATAATAGTACATACATACATACATACATACATGTGTGTGTGTACGTTTACTTCCTGAATGACGAAAAAAACAATGGTCTTATGTTTTCATGTTGAATTGTGACAAACTTAGTATGTACCGTATGTGCATACATATCGCTCATTTACTTCAATACCGTCATAATCCAAAAAATACACTCTTTGTGTTAATAATGCAGAATAATTCTTCATATCGGGCTTTATATTGTGTAAAAAATTCATGCAAATAGCTTCACAACTTAGCTCGTGACAAAAGAATAATATTTCATTTTCCCATTAAGAGGCATGTAAATACCGCTTTATTACATACAAATTTTATGGCCTTTCCTTTTCTGAAAAAAGAAAAAAACGTTATTTTCTCGTAATATTTAACTTAAGAAAAAAAAATATGCTACATGTTTGAAACTACTTCAATTTCAAGACTAAATATCGAAAAACCTAAATTGAAAACTGTATTTTCGAAAATTGGGGTAAAATTAGTAACTTTTTATAGCGGGAAGTTAAAAAATTTAATTGCAGTGAAATTTAATAACAAAATATATATGTATACTAATCAGGGTACAGGTTTGCAGTGAGTGTGCCAATTCGTACCCTGATACTAATAGGTTTAATATATCCAATTTAAATTTTATTTGAATCGATTGAATTCTAGCGAGGCAGAAAGAGTACCAAAAACGAATCCATTTTAAAATTTTCAAATTCGGTGCTTTTCCATGAAGATATGTATATTGAAATTGTACATTTAGTACTTTAGGTTTACAAAAAGGGCCAAAGTACAGTTTTTCCCTTGTAGTAAAATATTGTGGAAGTGCTAAGTCGCAATCAGCGTATTTTTTTTAATTAAATTAAAATATATTTTAAAAAATGGGTGTAGTTTAATTAATGCTGTAAATGCACTGGTTTTACTCGTTTTTGCTCTTTTTTACTTCTTAATAGGTATTTTAATTTGAATATTAGCTGTTAACGCTATTGTTTAAACTGTGGCATTAAATTTTTGTGCTAAGGTGTATTCGTGTAAAATTAATGGGACTCACTGGTAAAGTGAATTTCGAAAATATGCGTGTTATGGCCTTTTTACAGGACACCTCCGATATGTAGATACCTACTTATGTATCCATACTACATATGTATGTACGTTACAAGTACTAGATTTATGTATGTACATACATTTATCTACGTAAGTATACCTACGTGCACACATGCATATGTACCTACCTACATACATATAAATTAAAATTCGGTAATGTATGGATTTCTGAGTACGAATCGGCAATTATTGCATTTGCGAAAATGTGATTTGTATTCCCACCCACTTTCTCTACAATAAAAAAAATTTTGATAAACATACATTCCCACATGCATACCCATACCTGTCTATATACATACATGCATATATATATGGATGTATGTATGAATGCATATTTGTGGCTACCTAGAGTCTTGGCTTATTTTCTTTTTACATACTACATATTTTCTTATTTGCATGGATCTAAAAATTTATTGATAAAATTATTACCACTGGGCGTGTCCTTGACCGACGATGATGTACAAATTGTGTATTCGGATATGTACGAAAAGTACAATATCCTTTTAATAAAATTATATATGCATGTAAATGTATAAGTGTGTGTTCAGAAGCATTTGTTTTGTAAAATTTTTTTCCTTTTTTAACCCTGCTTCGTGAGTTTTTGCAAATCAGGGTAGTAAAATAAGCAGTAAGAAAGTATATAAGTTTCATATTATTTTCTTTTTATGTGTATTTGCACAAGGGCACAAGTGCGTTTCAATTTAACTTTTAGCATAAAACAAATTTGCTGACTGACAGATACATACTTAATACAAATCCATGCATACATATGTACATATGTATGGATGTATGTATGTTCAAACATGGGAAAATACGCAAAGCAAACATTATTTTTGACTGCGCTGTTTACAGAAGCAGAAGCACAGTAAATATACTTAAAAGTAAATTTTAGTACAATGAACCGTTGAGAACGTCTCCACAAGAAGAAGATGAACTACAAACGTGGGGAATTAAAGAAGAGAGCAATATAAAATGAAAATATGGCAACTCCATTTAAGGGGAAATTATTTTAGTGAGTACATTGTACAGAGAGAGAGCATAAAAATATTACTACTTTTTAAAATGAAACCATGCATTGGTTGCTTTTTAATAATTTGTTCGCTTGAATTTCGTTTGGATCGAACGCTTGATACATCTGCACGTATTTTGTTTAGTGAGAACGATAGTTGTTGTAACGTCGTATTGGTTTTCTTTTTAATATATCTTTACTTGCTGTCTAGTGGACCTTTTCAATATACATTTTTGTGAAACGGTTTAATAAAGGAAAAAAAAAACTGAAAAAGAAAACTTTAAAATGTGACGAAACTGTTGTGGGAAACATAATTTTTAGAGCAAATCGAAGAAAACTTGTGTGGAAATAGAATTCTTTTTATTTTTATTGTAAAAAGAATAAATTAGCGACTTTTTTTGCTAAGAAATACTACGCAATTATGACATCAAAAAATTTAAAAAAATTATTTCGCAGCAGAAATATTTTTTTCGCAAAAGCAGAAAAAAGAAACTTGTGAAAGTTTCAAGTGAAAACCAGAAAAGAAAATTAGAAAACAAGTAAGTTTTAAATATTTTTTAAAAACATATTTTTACCATTTATAATTATGATTGGAAAGAACTTCTTTCTGTGTTCTTTATTTTTCTATGTACTATATACCTGCACACTACTAATACAAACTAACTCGCATTTGAAATCTTACAAACGAAATATATATTTCCCTTTTTAAAATATTTTCCGTTTCTGTACGTGCTTTTATACTGCTTGTTCTTCTTTGCTTATACTTCCTATGAAATAGAAATCCTAAAAAATGTAAATCAACATGGTCATAAATAACGCCCCGACGTCTGCTTTTGCTATGGTTTTGTTATTAGATGTGTATGTGTTGGTTTATCCTCACAAACTAATTTGTCTGTTCTGCTTTCACACTTTTCTGTTCATCGTTTTTAAAATTAATTTTGATCAAACCACTTAAAAAATTAATTTTAAAAAGAAAAAAAACTAAAAATCGTGTACTTCTCATTTAAAATTTTTAAATTGTGTACGCAACGACCAAGATATACCGCATTATACATATCTATATATGTACATCCAATAGATACTTGTGTGTTTGGATGTGGTATACATATGTGTATGTATACATTATATTTAAAAAAAAATTATTGTCTGCTGCTCTTCTTTTTTATTTATTTTAAGTTTGCATATGTGTACATTAGTAAACGGTTTCTCGTTTTTTTTGTTGTTGTCCAAAATAAAACTGTCTGGCCGCCATCCATGCACATACCACCACCTTTTCTTCCATTTTGTTGTTTTTGTCATTTTTTTTCATTCCTGAGAAATTCTCTTCTAAATTTTGCTCAATATCATTTGAAAAAGTCAACGCTGCCGTCTACGATGATGTTAATTTTTGATTTAGTTTATTGGAAGTAAAAACCTTACAGCAGCGGTTAATGGCTTCTTAGCATTTCCACTATTTTTTTTTACTATATGTTTTTGTATATACTTTTCTCCCTTGTTTTCTAATAAATTCTCTGTATATATTCAGTTTCATTTTGTTTCACTACAATTGTTGTGTTCATTATTTCTGGTTTTGTTTTTATGTTGTCTTTATAACAAGTGTTGCCAACTTTTGGTTTTGAGTTTTGTAAAGCCGTTATAACATTCGGTTTTCTTATTGGTGTTTTGTTTTATAAATATCTTTCACATTTTTTTTTTGTTTTAACTATTTCATACTGAGCGTTGTATTAGCGTAGGTTAGTTACTTCCTTTACCACATTGTTATGGTGTGGACAAATTATTTTACACTTTTTAGTTTTTTTTTCTTACTGTTTAAATGTGTTTGCCCGTTTATTAACCTTCCGTTTATTGTTGTACCTTTAATGTGGTGTGTTGGTGTGGTTTTTTGTATTGGGTTGTAAAAAAATATTTGCCTAAAGCACCTTATTGCCGGATGAGGTGTCACTTAATATTAAAAGTCAACAGCTGTCAATAGGGACTTTAACAAATTTTTGAAACATGTGTTGAACAAGTTAGGATTAATTTTTTTTATAAAACAATATGTTTACATACATACATATGTATATGCATTCATATTAATATATATATATATATATATGCCCATATTTATGAAATTATAAATGAATCGAAATAGGTACCTACTTTCTACTATTTAATTTCTAAAGACATTGTTAAATTTAATTTTATTGTGTTAAAATACCTACATATGTATGTAGGTACCTACATCAGATATAAGTACCTACACAAGTGATATTTATTTAATGCTATTTAAATTGCTATTTCCGGTTTTGCTGTACAATCATTTAAAACTAAAGAGAATAAAATCAACGTCATTATTGTCTAATGTCATTTGAATGAAAAAATTCACTTGAATCTACATGTTAAAAAAATGTGATACAAAACTAAACATTTCAGAAATCTCAAAAATGTGTGTGGTGTGTGAAAGAGAGAGCGAGAACAATGCATGCTGACTCGTATGTATGTACATGCAAATGTATACATATATATGAATTACGTTATAGTAAATCATTGAAATTCATGGAAAAATCTAGGTCGAAGTGCCAGCAGTCACTATTTTCAAAGAAACAGATATTGAATTCTAAGCAAATATTCACCACATGTGTAGTCACGCCGGTGGCCGGCCGTAGGCAGATAGAGTTTAAAAGGTTTTTTTTAGCACAATGAATTTGCATACACACATCATCAGCATATGGATGTGTATGGTGTGCAAAAAGAAATTTAAAAAATTGAAACCTGGCAAGACTATGTATAACCCAGCAAGTAAAAAAAAACTTTATTTTTTCTAAAATATCCAAAAATATAATGTCACATATCTATGAAAAATTAAATCTAATGCATAAAAATCTCGTGTCGCGGTGTTTGTAGTTAAACTCATGAAACCGTGTTCATATTGAGTAGGTCTGAGAATCGGACAACATCTATATTTCATACGCCTAAAATTAACCACGCCCACTTTACTCCCACTTTTTTTTGCAATATGGGTAAGATGAGATTTTGAAAAGTTTATCATCAACCTAAATCCAATATGGCGACGGACCCTAAAACTACAAAAACCTATTTTTAATGCTTATTTACAATATGGGTATCAAATGAAAGGGTATGATGTGGAGATTTTAAAAAGTTTATCATCAACCTAAATCCAATATGGCGACTGACCCGAAAGGGATGAGAACGAAGCCGGTCTCTTGTCTTACTATACAGTTGATAGTAAAAATAGTAAAATTATTTTTAATGTTCGAGAATTGCGATTTAAGATATATTTGTTACTTTGATAAATATTAATTTATTAACCTAAATAACGCATACTTTCATTGTCTACAACGCTTTCGATTATAAGTAAATCCCCGCACAATTATAGTGGATAGTTATTTTTATTGAACTAAAAAAATGTTTCCTAGAAATAATATACATGGCAAAACAACGTTTGCCGGGTCAGCTAAAAACAGCTAAACTTTTTTTTCTCATTAGTAAACAGTTCCGTCGAAGTCATCTAGTATACTATAAATATTAATTTTAAGAAATAAAATAACATAAAGGTTGAAATTCCAAGAAAACGTGGTTGTATCGAGTAGTATTATGTTGTTGTACCTATCGCGTATTCAAAAGTAGATTGACATTTTTCCACTTTAGAACTTTCTTTTTTCAAAAATTAATGAAAATCGACACATTTTTCAGCAAATTGTTAAAATACGATAACTTTCATTCACTTCTTCAAAATAAATTCTCTTTACTTTATAGCTGAGTTATTTGATTTCCTGTTTTTATAGCCATTTCCTGTTTTTAATGAGGTTTCGTAAATTTAGTATGTTCTCTTTTACTGGCTGCTCACTACTCTTCACTGCTGTAGACTTATTTAAATTAGCAGACTAATTTTTATATTCCCTTCTCATGCTTTTCTTGTTTAAAAAAAAAGACATGTTTTTGATATTTCTTACTCTTATCACGGTCATTCATTCGGTTTTTTTTTTGTCTCTGTTTAAAATACATGTTTGCATTTTAGTTTATTTTGTTTTTGTGCTTCTTTCTACACACAGGTTTCGTATCATAGTAGTTTTATAGTATTTTTGTTGTGTACTGTACACACAATAAAATTATGTATGTATGTATCTTGTTTCATATTCATTAAGAACGTACAAAAACACATTTTTTTTTTATTGCAGTGTTATTCTGCATTACCAACCATCATTTATGGAGTGTATTATGTTGCTGTTGCCGATGATTTCAATGCCGGTTCCTTTTCTTAAAATACTCTTTCTAGTTTTTTTTTTTTTCTTCCCCCTTTTCAAAATGATTTTGTTATAATACTAAAGGCATGCTCTTTTTGAGCGCAATGACTACATACATATTTTTTGTTTTGTTTACGTACAGTTTTTTTTTGTTGTTTTGCACATGAAAAATTCTTGGGTTGGTATTGCGATTTGTTGTTGTGTCTGCTTTAATCCTAGTTTTTTTTTTCTAAATTGATTCTACCGCCATATATGTATGTATGTTGTATATTTATAAACGAATACATTTGTATATTTTGATTTGCATGCATGCATTTATGCTTAAGTTTGTATATTTTTGCAATTGTTTTTGAACCTAATTTTTATTTTTTTTAAACAATTCGCCAGCAAACAGATTCAATTTAATATTTTTTTTTTTATTGACACTTGCGATGAATCAATTTTTTTGCGAATTAAAAATTTATTATCCAGATACGTACAATCGAACAGACATAGTTGCCAGCTATGGCTGTAAGAATAATCTCCCAACACAGAAAAGTTAAGCGATCAAAAAAATATTTAAAAAATCAGAAAAATCATTCACCCGCAACCCTGATATTTGACAAACTAGGGAGGAGAAAAAGTTCATGTCTATCCAAAGACCAGCTAGGCAGCAGATCTTTAATTCGCGAAGTTATTTCAAGCAGAAATCATCTAAAACTCCAAGTTTTACCAAACATAACATACCAATTAGACGAAAAGACGCGCCTTGAAAATTTATCTTTATGATAACTTTCTTATGTCGATTTAAGATTTTTTGTCAAAGGTACACAGATATGCACATATGTATTTATGTATGAACGTACTGGTTGAAACCCCTAAGCACTGCTTAACTCCAAAATGAATTTCAAATAAATGCCTCTACATCATATACATACATACGTACATACATACGTACATAGGCACAATAAAAGCCCAATTGAGTGAATACCTAGGCAGGCCTTTAGTTATTTAATAAAAAAAAACGAAAAAAACGAAAGTCTTGTCTTGTGAAAATGATTTACAAAAGCCTAAAGAAAACTTAAATGTATCAAAAATTATTTAGGATTTTTTTCCGAATTTATTATTTATATACATATTTATTATCTGTTCTGACTTTGTAGAGAATAATAAATTGTGGGAAATTCCTAAAAACGATAGCGCACAAAAATGTTCACCCTATACGTATAAGCAATCGGTAAGAAAAAAATTGTTTACAATCGAACAATAAACAAGCTTGCTGCAGGAAAAAATATGCAAGGGACATAAGAAAAATATATGGGGTATATGGTAAAAAAAAGAACGACTACTCCACACTAAGAGATCCTAATCAGTATAGTAGTTGTGTGACTTTTTCGACAAATAACAATAACAACAAAGTTTGCGCGCCATTCACTACTGCTGACGACTATGCTGCACGGCAATATTAAATTTAAACGCTTTAAAAATAAAACTTGATTTTCTTTTGTTTTGTATGAGAATAAATGGAACATTTTTAGTGAATTAAAATTCGTTCTAAAAAAAGAAATGCGCTCCTCTATATTCGTATATGTATGTGTATGTATGTATGTACTCTTCGAAGTGATCGCTATTCAGCATACTTTTTCCAACATGGTTTGTTTGTGTGATCATCATCCATCTTCTCATTTTGTTTTTTCACCATTTAATAGCAATGAACCTTGTTGTTGTGAAAAACAGAAAGATCCCCATAGTCCTTGAATGTTATTGACTTATTTATGATATACTCGTCGTTAATATTTTAAAATTCTTTTTGTTTCTTCTTTCCTAAAAACAAAATTTCCAAAATATTTCAATTGAGAACTGAAAAACACGTTACCGTCAGACCATATCAAGTATTTGTATTTGTTATTTATAATGCTGAATCTTTGCTCATCCATTTTGGCGCGTAAATTCTTATGTTGCATTTCATTTTTAAGCTGAAGCCCTGATTGTAATTTGCAGCTTTTGTTTAAAGTTTTCTTTTCATTTAAATAATTATCTACCAGTCTAATAAACAGTTTTTGAAATGCAAAACGAAATGGTCTAGACGAAAAAATAAAAAAGTTAATAATATTGTGTTTACAGCCCAAGCACTCACATACAAAAGATAAAAAAGTACCAAAACTTTTTCAGTTTTTCACAAATAGAATTCAACCAGTTATTTAGTATGTGATGCAAATTCTCGATTTTTCTCGAATTGTTCATAGCGCAAAATCATAAAAATGTTCTATTTCTTACTTTTTATTCTATTTATTTTATTTCTTATTTTTTATTCCTCTATTGTTTTCAGTTCATTTGATGCATTTTTGTTAGTTTATTGTAAAAAAAACCATTATATTTTTGGATAAAAAAAGTGACAAAAGTCTGATCAAGTCAAAATGGGGAAGCTCGATTTTCACCGTAGACGTATGGTCTAGTGGACTTTTTCGCTTAGTACAATCCCAAGAATCAGAAACGCGAAGCGCCCATTAAGATTTTCAAATCGCCCCACCCTAATGTGCATATACATACATATGTATGTACATTTAAACATTATGTATGTATGTATTTCAAAATTTTTCATACCAAACAAGTCAATACTTTCTGAGGAATTTCAATAAGTTTTTTTCCTCATCGTTAGAGAAAAATGTTTAAAACCGTTTAAATTCCAAAAGCATTTCCTATTTTATTTTTCACATAGTCTACATACAATCGCACAATAAGCGTTACTATCATGATAGTACACCCAAGTTCATTAAAAGATAGATACCTACAAAAATACCAGTCAAAGAAAAGAAGCAACATTTAATATTTTTGTCATCATCATTAACATCTGCATTATCAACAGCATTAATTTCTTAAATAGTGTGCATGGTGAATGCAGTGGTGACGCAGCTGCTGTGTGTACATCGAGAGTATTGGTACCAATATTTTTTTTCTTTCGGTACAAGTTCTTTATGTGACCTCTTGATGAGAGGTACTGGAATAGAAAGTTCAAATTAAGTATTTAAATTTTTAACTGAAACCAAGAAAATGTTTCTTTTCGTATTATCACGTTATGAAATTAAGATGTATTAAAAAACCGATTTTCAAAAAAAAATGTCAATTGAGCACCTTAGCTATAGGACAAGAGCATAGCCACAAGTTGCTGATGCTATATTCGTATAATGTTATAAACATGCTAAATCGATTTCGCGTCCCGGAAAACCCATAGATGGTGAATTTGATCGAAATTGTTAGAGCAGTTTTCGAAAACCAAATTAATTGCTCGTTTAAAGGTATTAGATAACAATGGAAGTAGAACTGCGCTGCATTTTGCAAAATGTATATAATTAAAATATATGCAATTAAATGTTTTAAACTTAAACAATCTAATATTTTCGTATTAAAAGAAAAAATCTTAACTTGGCACAAACAGACCGTCGGATCAATTGCAGATGAATTATTTTTTATTCTATATAAAATTTCTTCGCACTGGACAGACTAGATCAACTGTTGCTGCTCTAAAATTACTCAACTTTGTAAATCAGCTGTTTCGATTAAAAATGTGTTTGAGTGTTGCCATTACGAACGATTTCTTAATTAAAATTTTGCACATAGCATAGCTTAAGGAGATCAAAACTTGTGGTGGGGCGTTCTCCTTCAGTTTGCTTAAAAATATTGTATGTGTATACTGAATTGAAAAGCAAACTACAAGGAATTTTTTGTGGAAACAACAACTGAAATAAAAATTAATGTTGAGTTAATTATTTGGTCACAGAATTTGTGAAATTTATTATTTTCAACGCATTGTCATTTATTTTAGTACACCTGTGTGTTGTGAATTAACAAATAAAATAATTTGTGCGTATGCCATCACAGATCTACACAATTCTACGGAATTGTTTTCGTCTAGAAATTATGTAAAACTCCAAAAGTAAATTACAGTTCGGTCTGAAAAAGTGCGTTCAGTCGGACACTAATATGTATGTATGTATATATACTTACATATGAACATGCATATTTAAAGCTCTGTAAAATAAATTTCGCGCGTTGGAATTTCTTGTGTTTTTAGTTTGTTCATGAAACTGGAAGTCGTACAGTTGCATGGATATTGGTCTGGTCTTTTAACACAAGCTCTTATAAAACGTTTATTTTTCTTCAAATCTTACTCGGTTCATTGTACGTGTGTACATGTGCAACGTGGAACGTATTGTATTTGAACGTTATATTCTTGTTTAGAATTCTTAGAATTTTTGTATACCTCAACCACATTCCTGTTATTGTTACTGCTTTTATACGTAAATACATACACATATATATATATACATATGTATATACTTTTCCATATAAAAATAAGACAAATTCTAGTCTTTCTGGATGCTGGTATCTTTTCTCAGAGTTTTGTTGCATTAATGCCATTGCTGGTGATGCTGGGATGTCTAACAGAAAACATTTTATACTTTGTTTATTCTCGCTGTATTAATTTTTTGTTTGTTTTTTAAGCCTACAGCTTGAGAAGAAGGAAAGACAGAAATTTTTTGTTTTCTTAAAATTAAAGAGCGTTAAAAATTTTTCTTGGACAACAACTATGTGTATTCGATATGCAGTAAATCTACCACATTTTTAAGGCCAGCAAAAATATGTATGTATGTATGTACAACGTTTTGCGTTGGAGTTGTTGCTCCTACAACTATTTAGCATTAAGTGGAAAAGTGACATTGTTTTTTTCGCTTTGACATTATTTATATAAATATCTATTCTTTGTCAATAGTGTTTATATAAATCCAAAAGGCTACCTGGTGAGATTACATTGATATATGTATGGACATGTATATTTTAATCATTCCATTATTTGGATAAAGAAATTTAAAAAATCCTAGATTTATTTTTAATAAAATTACGTCCCACCGAAGTTAGTCCGTATTTCTAAGCAAATGTATGTAATTTTTTTTTTTATTTTCGCGTTTATTTTGCTTTCACTTGAACTTAGTCAGTCTTAAAAAGAATTTTTTTTTTATATTCTATAACTAGGACAAAATGAAGAATGGTGAAAACGGTATTAAAAACAATTACATGGAAACTATTTTTATTAATGGGTGAAGTTTCGTTTTATTTCTCTTTTAAATATTTTTAATAAGTGTACTTAAAGTAAATATGGTAATGTTGTCCCGAGCACAAGCTCTATAAAATATAATGCAACCAGCATTTATAATTCCCAAACATTGATGAGTTTGATAGTGTAAACAATTAATTGTAATTTTAAGTTTTGTTTTCCTGTTATGCATTTTTAAACTTCAAATAATGGTAAACTATATAACAAACAAATAAAAATTATATGTATATATAAAGTATTTGATGTAACTTCAAACCGTTTCTAATTAGTTGTCAAAAGCTGTATATGGAATATATGTATGTATATAAACTTGGTCACAAAATTCTACATACGATATTGAATATTTAACATTGATACCAAAAAAACATTAAATATTTTCTAAATTACCACAAAATTTTAACAGTGGGTCGGTCGTATGTAGACTTTTGCTGTTCAGACATTCATTATTTCATTCATTCAATAATGTATGTATGTAAATATGAACACAGATACATATCGTTTGTCTCAGGTAGAAAAGATCAAACTCGAATTTTTTCGAAATTGCCTTTTTTTTTTTTTTTAGTAATTACCACCACGAAAATTTAATGCAATATTCTCAAAAATTTTGATTCTACAAGCAATTAATTGCATTGTAATGATAACAGTTTCTATTATATTTTTCCTTCTCCTTTAAAGTTACAATTATTTGAGTTGCAGTCTTTCTACTTGAGACCAGCGATATGTACATATTCATAGTACATACATACATACATTTGTATTATCATACTTATTTTAAACTATTTTCAATTCAACTCTTAAGACAATTTACTCACGCTAAATAATACTTTATTAATCTCGAAATGTTTTTTTTATTTACCCGTCCTTTGACTATAAAACAGAACTGCATTTGTATGGGTTTTTATTTTCTCATGCACAGGTTGGCTCTCGCTCTCTATTGCATTACATATTTATTTATTTTTTTTTTTTTTGTGTATAGACAAAGGTATCTATTTTTACTAGCCATATTTTTATAGTAATTTTCATTTTAATGTTTTGTTGTTTTCCCCTTCTTTATTTGCAGTTTTTAAGTTTTCCAACAATTCGCGTGGATCGACGACCGACTGAAGAAAAAAAGAGTTGAGACGGCGACCTAAACAATCATACAATTAAACAGCCAACCAACCGGGCCAACAAAACAACTTTGAAAAAGTGCACGTTTACAACAAAAACACTACAATACCAATAACAGCAACAACGACACAGCTTACTTGGCATAAAAGTAAAACAGAAAAAAGCCTAATGTTTTGAAGCATAATAACAAAACACGCAAAACCACAATATCGTCAAGTAAAAATATAAGAAAAATTAAACGAAAAATAAAAAACAACCTCCAGGCCTTTTCATATAAATTCTTCACTGGAATTGGTTCTATTTGCAAGACAGAAGAGGGCAACGACAATTCGACTTGGCTTTTTATACTAGACATTATTTCCCTAAGCATAAACTAGTATAACAACAGGGATAAAAGAAAAATTTTCGTTGTTGTTTTGAACACATCATCATCATCATTATCATCATTGTCGTCATTATAAGTAACATTAGCGAGTGTATATGTTGAATGACTGCTACCTCCATGCATGTGTTTATGGTAAAAAGGCTGATTATTTAATGCAAAAAAGTTTTTACAAAAAGGAATTATAATAAGTCCTGTGTGTGTAATGTGTACAGAAAACAAGGGTATGTAAATAATTTTATACTAATAATTCTTGGGTAAAGTATGTATTATATAAATTATAACGATTATGTCGTTATTGGATGCATATAAAATTCTTTATTAAAATTAAGTGAATTATAAATGTGTTTTGCGAAAGACATGAGAGAATTAATAACACAAGTAATAAAAAATAATTGGTAAATGATAAAAAAAAAACTATTTGGCACTAATGAGTACTACAATATGTATCAATGTGTGTACATATCATTGGTCTTATGTAGAAAAGCTCTAACTAACGTAATTTGTAACTTTACAGGAGAAGGAAACAACAACAGAAACTGTTATTACTACAATGCAATTATCAAAATGTAAATGTTTGGAAAACTGTTACTTTTAATACTATTGCACTATATTTCCGTAATAAGGTCTATTTGTGTGAAATGAATAGGAATCGCTAAAAAAGTAAATTTCAAAAAAATTCGTGTATGTGCCTTTCTACATAATACCAACGATATGTACATATACATATACAAATATAAAAATATATTCAACGTAAAACCAATTTATTGCATCTACAAAAATTTGTATTTTTACATTTTTTCATAAAATTTTATTTGTATTTAAATTAAAGGGATAGAGAATTTTTATGCATATTATGACACTAATATGTATAACTGAAGAATCACATTTAAAACAGTAGCTACATACATATATATCGTCAGCTTATGCAACAAACTCTAAATGAAGAAAAACGGCAGAGAAGGTTTACATAACGTTTTCTCAAAATACACCCGATAGATTTTTTTTTTGTATTTTTACCACTGCGTCCGGCACATATTCTGAGGAAAAATGAAAAATCTTGTTTTGTGCTGCATATCCATAGAAACAGATGTGTGTCATTTTTAAGTTACAAACTGATTTGAAAAATTTGTTTTTCCTTTCAATCGTGTTCAAATTAGGTTCCATTATTGCCACGCCCTTAAAAGTCAATTATAAATTGACTTTATATTTGACTTACAACTTTTTCCTGTAAATGCGAAAGAGAATTTCTTTCCAACATTTAAATAGCAATCCAATATAACTTTAAGATGTCAATTTTCGTTCGCTGTAGCTGTAGGGAATGAGAATTGGTTTGGGATTTGAAAAGAAAACTAATGTGTGTACATATTCACTTATTATGGAGATAAATTTTTTTTGAATTAGTACAGGCTGATAATTTTTAACCAATTCGAACTAAGTGCAAGTTTTATTTTATTCCCGATTTCAAATTAACATATTTTCAATTAACTGATTTCAATATAACACAGTTGCATTGCTAGAAATAATTTTCTACTTCTACTACTGATAATTGTTGGTGCTAATGATGATTAGTCTATTGTATTTATTTCATCATTTGGTTATTCAACTAGAAGATTTTTAACAGTGATGACAGATGAAAATAATGTTTTGTTTTCTGTAGAAAACTCATACTGATGGGTTAAGCAAAATGTGAATAATTTTCAGGATTTTTTTTTTCATTTTATTATACTACTTTTTTGATTAGGAGTAATTGATGTTTATTTATATGTTTTTATATTATGTAACGTAATTTAATTCCACTGCAACTTAAATTCCACTCAATTAGAGCAGTATGTAATATGTACTAATTTTAGCTAAAATTAAAATTTTGCAATCTTAACTTTTTGCAAGGAACGAAGTATGGTCAAGTGGACGTACATATCTAGTCATACATTATTTTTTCAAGTACAGATGTAGTATTCCTCTTTGTCAAATAGGATTATATTGAAATCAAAAACAGTTTACTCTGAATTTTTGAGTTGACCTTCTTTAGAGGAACAAATGCGATATGCATATGATAATAATATGATTTTGTCCGGCGAAAATATATTTATAATTGGTATTTCACTTTGTCTGGCATCACTACTTTTAATGCGAAAACATTCCTATCTCTAGCTGTGTTGATGCAGCTAAATATGTATATGGAGCCAAATTTTCTGAACTTTGATTTAATTACTATGATGCTCATATTGCATACAGCTTTTCAAGTCGTGGTATTTTATTATTATTATCAATTTTGGTTGAAATAAAAGTGACGCCGTTTTTATAGGTTTTGATTTTGTCAAAAAAAAAAATTATTATTTTTATTTGAGATGGCGCTTGTGAGATGGCAATGGTGCATATTATCTGTTTTTAAATTTATTTTTTTGGCGACTGGTTCTTTTTTTTATTATATTCAATTACATACATATGCATAATTCAATATGTATATGGAGATGATTAACTTTGGAAATTATCATTGTTTGATAGCTTAACAATTATGTGGCGCCTTCCTTCACCATAAACATGTGTACATTAACTTCTTATTGTCTTGTTATAATTTTAAGTGTATATACACAGCGTATGTATTTTCTTTTTATTAATTTTTAGTACACACGTGTTATTTTGGAAAAATTGATTATGGCTCTTCGTAAGTTTCATTCAAGTAAACCAAGTTTGTATGCAACTTATACTAAAATGTATAGTCAAAATGTTATAGTTTTTATGTCTGTTATAAACTTTTTTATTTCATACGTAATTTCTGCTATTTTATAGTCTAAAATAGCAAAAGTAGGGAATATAATTTTTTTAAAGCTTGTTTGTTGCTCTATTCTTTTTTAAATTTGTACATATTCGAAAATTTTTGTTTTTGTATATTAATTTCTATAAAAATGTCATCATCATATTTTTTTCTTGAACAATGCAAAAATTTCTTCATTCATTATTAATACAACTACACCTTGATAGAATAAAATAACAAAGTGTATAATGACATTCTTATCTTAATTATATATACATACATACACAATACTTATTTGTTGTTGTCAAATTCTTTAGAAATTTTCATGAATAAAAAAAATTAAATTTTGTTATTTTGCAAAACGTTTGCAGGGTTGTTAAATCGAAATTATTAAAATATTTTTAGTAGTTATTATTTATTTTTGAGGGGGTTATTTGACTTCGGTTAATTGACAAGTATGGCAAAAATTACAACAACAAAAAAATATGTATATGTGTTTGCTAATTAAGGAATGTTAATAATCCATATCGATTTAATTGAATTAGCTTTAATTGGCTTTAAATTTGACAACATTTTAGAAAACCTTTAATAGAAAGTTGACACGAACTAAAAGAGTTGTTTACAAGTTGTTAAACATTTGCCAACAAACTGCTCAAAAAAAAAAACAGTATGACATAAATTTCCAAATTCGCCGAGTACATTTCGAAACCAAGGAAACTACGACATACTATAGAAAATTTGTTTTCCCCTCAAAATTATAACAAAGTTCGAAATTAAGAATTTTCCACAGATCTAGTGATTTTCAAAAGATTTTCTTTTTAATTCATATTTATTAAACTGTTACTATTATTATTTTTCTTTTAACAATTTTTGTTTGTAAAAATCATTTTTTGTGTGTGTTTTTGTGCAGTCATTTTTTTAATTCTTTAATTTGAAATAAGAATTCAGGGAAAATTCATAGTAATAAAGATTTTAATATTTGACGAAATTTGCGTTAACACTCTCAGTATTTACAAAGTAATGAAGTTGGCTGATGCGTATATGTATGTATGTAAATTGCCAGAGATTTCCATTTCCAAAAATATTCATCAGGGGAATGAAGTAGAAGCTTGGTAAAATGGTTTCAAGCGAAAACATATTTTTTTTTAAATTGTACATGTTGTCGAAAATAAAATTCAGTGAATTGCATGTATGTATTTCGGTTTGATAAAATAAATTTATATGGATGTATCTATTCACAAACAAAAATAGTGGCTATTAAATACTTAATGTTAATGCATACATAATGTTTTAGGAATGGTTTAAAATCTGCAGTACTAATTTCTTGCGAAGTTTTTATAATCAAATTTCAAGAATTCCTTATTAAAAAGCCAAACAGAAAAAAAATATCTACTCTGTATGGTGGTGTTCAATCGACTTATATGTGATAATAGTAAAAAATTATGTATATGCATACATATGAACTTTTTTGAAGTATGTGTAAAATAAATAATAATTCTATGGTGACTCCTCAAAAGAATTGTGTCAATCTTCAAAGTGGCTGCGAAATGTTTTCTCTTTTAAAATTTTAATATTCATATCACAGCCAGCTTTGAGGAGCGTCACGTTTCTTTAAATTAATGAAAATAATTATTTTTTTCTAAATAAAAGTAAGCAAGCAACTAGACAGAAAAATACCGTTAAAGTGAAAAAAAAAAATATATGTATGTGAAGAAAGAAAATTTTAAATATAATTGGATGATGATACACCTGTCTTAGCCTCTCAAAGTGGTTGTGAAATGCTTAAAATAACTTTTTTCAAGTTCTTTTTAAACTTAAAAAAACTGCATATCACAGCCAGCTTTGATGAGCTTAGATTTGATGTGAAATAAATCAGCATACAACATACAAGTATAGAAAGGAAAAGACAAACTGTTGGTTAAAAGTCTGTTTTAAAGTATTTCGAAATTACATATGTACTCGTATGTATATTAAAGTCAACTATTTTCATTCAATGAAAATGTTGCTTATCTAAGCCTCATCAAGTGGTTGTGATATGGATTATCAACGCATATCACAGCCAGCTTTGATGAGCTAGGATAATCAACGGAATACAACAATTGCTAAAAACAAACAAACAAACAAACAGATGGAACAAAAAAAAATAATTATAACAAATAACAATAATGCAAGTTTATTTCAAATAAAATATTTGTGAAAAAAATGTGATTTTTAAAAGTGTTCGTTCTTTGTTTTTTCTCGAAGCATACAAACTTAAGTGCGTTAATAAGTAGAAAGTGCCGCAATAAATAATAATAATAAAGAGTTATTATTAATTGTTATCGAAAATTAAAAGGAAACATTTTAGAAGGTTTTTTAAGTGTTTTATTGATGTTGCAATAAAGTGTGAAAATAAAATACATACATGGGATTAAAAATTTTGTAAAACTGAGATTAAAGTATTGCACTCTACGTGCAATTTAAAATTTTTTATATACATACATACATATCGTCATATAATTTCAAAAAAGCCTTAAGTTACAAAAAATTGGAAAGCGACTTTTTGATTGATTATGATGACCAGTATCAAAATACATGTTATTGTAAAATTTTAGACCACTGAAACTGAAAATAACGTTCTTATCAACAAGATTTGGAAATGCAGAAGGGCTAGCGAAGAAGTTAGTTTGAAAGTATTTTTCTTCTACTGTTAAATTTTTTCAATGCAACGTAGGGCTTCTGTGAATTCATATGACAATATATATATTTCTCCCAATAATACAATTTTTAAGTGTAGATTTTTTTTAATTTTTTCATATTGACCTCCTTCAACTTCTATCTTCACTAGCGGCGAATAAAAATAAACAAAAATAAAATAAAATAGTCTTGATTAGAAATTCCATATATTAGTGAATTATCCTGAATGAATGTGAATTTGTGAAGATTATAGAAATGATGATTGAACCTCCGTCATAAACGAAACTTTTTTTCCTTCCGAGAAGATAATATCTGGACTGTTGCTCTCCGAAGTATTTGGGAACAAAAAATGAATTTCACACAGCCATTAAATTAAAATCCTTACTTTTAATTTTGTTCCCCTTAGCTCTACCTATTTCAATATAATTTTATTTCGAATTGTTCAAAAATCTATTTTTACTCACCGTCAATATGCACATACATGTACATAAAGTGTAGAGTTAATTGAAAATGTTCAATTCAAATGACGTCCAAAGAAATGTTAACTGAAAATAGCAAAAAATCAAGTTTATTACCAGTGAGATGAAAACATAAAACTTGATACTAATCAAGGCGCGGAGTGGTGTATACAGTTCAATAAACAAAAATTCCGCACAATATTTTCCATTCATCAAACAATTTGAATCAGTGAAGTAGTTGCTTTGATATTTATAGAAATTTCAAATTGTAAAATTTAAAATTGAAATAAAAATTGTAAAATTAAGTTTAAAAGTAAAAAATTTGGAAGTATATGAGAAAAAAATAGCAGTTGCGAGAGTAATTCGTTTCGTCTCGAATATATGCAGATATTTATATACAAATTTCTATACAAAATTTAATTAATAAACGTTCTATAAATTAAAAAATTTTTTATGAATGCGATAGTTAAACTAAAAATTTTTAAATAATTGAAAAATGCTCAAAATTTTAAATTTAATAAAATATGGGTGTGTGTGTGTGTATGTTTGTGTTTGTGTGTAATATGACATTGCCAACCTGACTTATTAGAGAATTTGGAACTGCCTGCTGTGCAGGTAACACATATTGAAATTAAACAACACAGAGGTCTTTAAAATGTCTTACTTAAAATAACAATGAAAGCTAGCTGCCATTAGCGGAAGCAATGTTAATTCGTTAAGTGCCGATGTTCAAGAATTAAAAGACCAAATTTTCTGACATGAAATAATCCGTGGCAAGATTTTTTTCTCAAGGCAAGTGTCTGCTAAAGAAGATGTTCGCGAGTAAAGCTTTCGTTGTATTTCATTTTGGAAAAAATACTGGCAATTTAAAAGAAAAAAAAAAACAAATACTATTCACCATTTTTCATCGAACTTCAGTTATGAACATTATGAAAAAACGGAGCATTTGCTGCTATAAGAATTAATTTTGTGTTTATTTTTTATTCCCCCAAACAGGTGAAGTCCGACCGTTAAAACAGCACCTTTAAAGGAAATAGGATCTTACGATAGCTTCACGTAAACTTCCGAACACAAGTGCAGTCAGCAGGACAGACCTTTCTTCATAAAACGGAAAATATTCAACTTTTATTTAAAGTAAAGTGATAATTTTTTTTAACATTTGACTAAGGAAAAAATATATTTATTTCTAGTTTAATATTTTTATTTTAAAAAAGAGTTCTTCTCATATTATTTTATGCATTAATTTCATTGTGATACACCTTTATGCTTCTAAGTTAAGTTAAATAATTCTGAACAATAAAATTAAGTTAGTATTTCAATCATTTGTCCACTCACTCTCAAGTAAATATACCAAATATTAAAAAAAATCTTTAAATAATAAGAAATAAACCAAATATTGTTTAATTTTAAAGATATTTAGAGTTAAAAAAACTTACAAAGTTAAATTATTTATTCCAATAGTATTGAATTTCATTCCATTTTGGTTACTAAATTTAATTAAATTAAAAGAAAAGAAAAACATAAGCAGCCATGTTTTGCTTAACTAATACATTGACATATTTTAAACCAAAATTCCATTTTATATTTATCAGCTGCCTTCTGATAATTCTAAATTTTAATTTAAATTTGATTCCCTGTAGTTTGGCTTGTTCTAGTCGTTCTCTACCCAAGCCCAGGCCCATTAATGCTGCGACTACCACTAAAGCTCCCTCTACTACAGCTCGTACTACTACCACTCCAACTACAACAACTACAGCTAGGCCAAATATAACATTTCCCACATTTAAATGTTCACCCAACTATGACGCCTGGTATTGTTTAAATGAGGCAACTTGCTTTACCGTAAAAATTGGCGATTGCATTATGTATAATTGTGAGTGTGCAACTGGTTTTATGGGACCGCGCTGTGAATATAAAGAACTTGATGGTTCCTATCAACCCAAACGGCCCAGACCAATACTTGAAAAAGCCAGCATTGCCAGTGGCGCCACTTGTATTTTGCTCTTTTTGCTTTTTATCTGTTTGACTCTTTATTTGCGTTACGATCAGAAGTCTTCAAAAATCTTGTATGAAGAATATAATTATTCAACAACTTCGTACAACAATTGTCGTTTTTGCTCTGATAAGAACTGTTGTTCGTCCGATTATTCCCTCAATGATATGAAATTTTTATTAAATAATGATAAAAATGATAACGCTTCATGGAAGCGACAACATATTGATGCATTTCCTGTCGGCTTTTCAATAAAACGTTTTTATTAAATTGTAGAAAAAAGGGCGGGGGCGACTACGATTTTTTGTATTAATGTTTTGTATTAGTGTTTGCTTATCTTTAAACCAAAATACTCAATCTAAAATAAAATTCAGTAAAACACACTAAGCAAAAGTTTTTCAATTATTGCTTCTGGTAAAAAATAAAATAATCAAAAAATATTCTATAATGCAAATCGATGATTAAAAAATTATAAATTCAGGTCTGTTCTGCAAACCACTTTTAGTCAAAGTGATTTGAAATCACGGAAATGGTATTCTGCACACAAAAATTTTTAAAATCTCCTGGTTTGAAATCATCAGCTAAATGACTGACGATTTGAAATCACTTGCTTATTTTTTCTATGTATTTCGTTTAGAATTTAATAAAAATGCTATAATATATTTCTTGTGATTTGTTTTCTATTTATTTTTCTAAAAAAAATTGGGTTTGCTACATATAAAAACTTACAATGAGCAAATTGGTAAGAACATTGCTTTTTTTGAAAATACTTGTTTCGCTTTGTTTACCAATGTCGTGGTTTACATTTACTTTTTAGCAGTCAGCTGGTTAATTTTTTCGAACATGTTTTTGAGGTTGCCAAAGTAACACATTCTTTAAAAATCATGTAAATATGTAGATATTTTACTATCATGTTCTTTATTTAAGACAAATTTTATATATTTTTGTACAAAAAATCAATATGGTCAATAATTAAATCATTTTTGTGCAAATTTATAAATAAATAAATGCAAAATTTAAGTACATTTCGTTAATGAAAACACTGTCAACTTCGCAATTATACATATGTACCTACATATGGAGGTATTTTGTTGTGCTAATAAAAAAATTATGGTTTGTAAAGCTTCATCTTCTTTTTTTTAAATGATGCTTTCTTAAAGCAATTATTGTCAATAAAGTAGCTCCTGGCATTTTCATATTCTTTATTTCATCTAATATTTTAATTCACAATGCAAAAATATAACCAAATATAAAACATAACATCAGCTGTTTACTCGTGTTTTCGAAAAATTTAAATCGCGTGATTTACAGAACAGCTTCACATCGTCGGCGTGGTTTCAAAACGATTTGTTATTTCAAATCACGTGATTTGCAGAACAGGCCTGATTATTTTCTTTTTAACTTGGCAACGAAATTCCAAAATTTTTTACTACATATGTAGTATATATATGTTAAACAGTATTTAGAAAATATACATATATGTATGTATAAATAACACGTTTTTATTTATATTTTATATTTACAGTACTAAGTGCACAGCCTTAATTTTATATAGAATTTTTTCAATGCAGCTGCCGAATCTCATTTTAACAAAATCAATCAATTTTCTATTGAAAATAATTCTTATGCATATAGAATGGAAAGAAAAAAAACGGGTTAAATTTAATTTGAAATGCTCTTTTTATTATTGGATATTAATTTTGAAAATTATGAATTAGTATGTATTAGAAATCGACAATTTTATACGTTTCATGATTTCCACCAGTCACTTGATAGGCCTGTAAATTTTTGTGGTAATGAGTTAATTTTACGTTATATTTTCTATAATTAATTTTAATATCGAATTATAATTTTACTTTTCTTAAAACTTAAGAACAATTTGATTTCTCTTAGCCAAATGTATTTACATTAACCGTCTTAATGATAAGCAAATACCAAAAATCTAAACATTTCAATCGGCGTTATCAACCAATAATAAAATTCCAAAAATGATTGAGTATGCAAATTTAGAAAAAAGAATTAAAAAATAATATTTTTGCCTTTAAAGTGTTTTTAAATAAATACATATGTATGTACATATGCATATGTATGTTTTATTTTGACTCAATAAAAAATATACAATTATATTTTATAATTTTTCTAGTTTTTTGACCTTTTTTTTTTTTTTATATTAATAACACTAATTATTTTAAGCCTAAGGTCTTTTTATATATTTTATATTTATTTCAATATTTCGCTACTCCTTTGTGTAGCTTCTTCAGGAAAATTGGTTGTTGTTTCTAATAAAAAAATTTTTTTTAAAATTCACAATATAGGAAGAAGAAGAAGCTACACAAAGGAGTAGCGAAATACTGAAATAAATATAAAATATATAAAAAGACCTTAGGCTTAAAATAATTAGTGTTATTAATACAATTATATTTTATTTCGAATTGAGAGAGCAAATTAAAAAAAAATAAATCCTCTTTATTGTCTTAGGTTAAGTTTTTTTTTTTTCATTAATTAAAAGATTGTTTAAAATTTGCACTACAAAAAGTATTATTTATTTAAATACAAACAAAATTTATTGCACCTTTTGCTTAAAAGAAATATTAAAATAAAAATATTAAAAAATTAATGAATACTTTTGTTTTTTTTATGTTAACATGTAGTACATAATTTAGTATAAATTAAACACCATAGTGGACCGTAACTACTAAGTAACCATATTGTGATAACACAAGCTTGCATTAGCCGCTTGAAGTCAATATAATTGGTTGCTTCTAAAGAATGTTGGAGAAATATTTCCGTTTCAAATGCTGTATACATGCTAATCATGGCCAGTGTAAAGGTTAATAAGCCCCAAATGTTGTGAAACGCCTTACTGAATATAGGCTTAATGCAATGTTTCATTTCGTTGGCATAGAGAGAACTTACACCATTTAATAGGCTTATGACTAAAAGGACGGCTGTAAGGAGACCTGAAAAAAAATTCTTTAAATTTCAAAACATTTCACAAGAAGCAAAACAATAAACAATTTCTTTATTTAACAAATTTTGATATTTCGCTCATTTACGTCAACAACGTCATAGTTCAAAAAAATTGGTTTTGTAGAAAACGTAGTTGAAGTTTTCAATTTCCATAAATCTCAATGGAGAAATGAAAAAATATTCTTCCGTCACTTGGTGAGTTTTGAAGATATTTGTATGAATTTTTTACACAAGTCAAAGGCCGATATGAAGAATTATTCTGCATAATTAACTGAAAAGTTGTATTTTTTGAATTGTGAATTTACTGCAGTAAATGAGCGATTTGGTTATAATTATCATCCTGTTTAAAGAATCCAGTATGGCATTAGAAATTAATTACCGTTTATATGTATATTTTATTATATTCTTCAAATTTCTTCGATCTTTTTTAATGTTGAATTAAGTTTTTATTTCAATTAATTTGAGATATTTATTTTGTATTTTAAATTTAATAAAATTGATTTTTTTCCAATTTTCATTTTCACAATGGAAAACTTCAGGGAAAATATTTTTATAATTATAGAAATATTTAAATTTTATTAAATTTAAAACACAAACTAATAAAGATCTCAAGCCCATTTAAATAAAAACATAATTCATCAATTGTTTAATGAGTTAATTTGTAATTTTTATTTAATTTTATCACTTTTTTTTTCATTTTTATTAGTTTTTCATATTTTTGTTTTAAGTTTCATTTTTTTTTATGAAATAATTTTATTTTTATTCCGTTCTTCATGCTTTTTTTTTACACATTTTGTACATGTACATATGTATTTACAATATGTACATTTACATATCTTATCAAAAAAAGAATAGTGAAGATTTAATAAAAAGTAAAACTATTTGTCTATTAAGAATTAATAGAATTAAATTTTCAAAACACAATTTATCTTTTAAATTGGACGATACTCGTATGCAGCTTAAATTTAGATTTAGACGTGTACTTACCCACTAAACCATGCATTGTGTGAAAATGTAATTCTTCTAAATAAATTTTAATACCAATACCAAATAGGCCAATTATAGCAGCCGTCAATTGTATACACCAATGGGCTCTACTTTTTTCGGTGCGAATGCACAATAATGTGCAAGCATTTGCACGATAATGAGCCAGTAAACCCTCAGACATTATGCAAATAAACTTTTTATACAGGAAGAGAAGAAAATATCAAAATTTCAATAACGTAAGCAGATTCGATGCTGATCTTTTACTTACCCCTATGGTGCATAATAAAGCATGAAATGGTATTTCTTCATATTTTAAGCGTAAGCATATCCAACATAGATACATCGTTACAAAACCGATTAATAAACGATTTATGGAAATCAATATAAATTCAAATATTTGACATTTCGTTAAAGGCTTATGTGTAAGCATTGAGTTAGATTTGATTTTTGGCTGCTTTTCAAGAACAGTAATTACAATTTTACCAGTCTGACGCATGGTTATTTCCGAACTTCGAATACAGATACATTACACTTTTAAAATAGTTTCTCATCTAATCGCTTATTTAAGGAATTGATATCTTATTGTTCATTTCTACTATTTGATACTACTTTTCTTATCGTTTAGTTAAGAGTTTTTTTTTTCTATCGAGATGTGTTAATAAATAAATGTAGTTAGCAAACATACACCCCCTATAAAAGCAGAGGTTTGAAAGAGTTTGTGAATATATTTTTCGAAAATAATATGTACAGTTTATTTTATTATCGTTCAGTTATTGAACTTTCTATGGGGTGCATTGCAAAATAAATGTATCCACCTTTTTTTTTAAACATAACATTCTGAATAAACATACATATATACATGCATACAATATTTGTGCTTAAAAATACAAATACATTTTTCGAAACTGTATGAAAATCAACAGGGAATATGTTGAAATTCTTTGTTTTTGCCAGATTGAGTAAGAAAAGCCATACACCGCTGCATAGGACAAAATAATTTCAAGTAAAAACGAACTCTATTTATCAGATTTTTTTCAACTCAACTGATATCATGTTGCCATCCGTAGTACACTCATTTCTATTTAAAATTCATCATCAACTAAAAATTGAATTAATTTATCTAGTGCTCTGCATTAATGGGATACCCATCTCTTGCTGTCTTTGATTAGTTTTTTATCTATCGGTTTTGCATTGAGACAATCGATGAAAAAAAAAACGGTTAAATACATAAAATAAGAAAGACATTTATAAAAAGGAGGAAGTACAGAGGCTACGCAGCAAAAAGACATGTATATTAATTCAAAAAAATTATTTTCGTATGCATGAGAAATATTAAAAAAATCAGTAAAATAGGTGCTACCACTGAATTGTGAATAAATGCACACGTTATGATATGATTTTCTAAAAATATGGCTCATTTTACTTGTAAGGTACATCTGTTGATATCAGAATTAAGAATAACATTTACTATTTTCTTCTTGATTTTTGATGATGCTTTTTGCTAAAACTTTCTGAATATCTCCTAAACTATAAGACTGTTAGAAAAAATTAATTATTACATAATTTAAAGGTTATTTTGTTTTCGATCCTGTATAGTTCTTAGTTCAATCGAAGAGATAATTCTCGAGTAAATGCAAGTTATGTGATGCAGCCTCATCTTTTTTTCTATATTACGGATAAGCTCGAGATACAGTCAATTTAAAAAAAGTAATTATAGGCATTGGAGCTCCGTACCAAATTGACTAAGAAAACCCAGTGCATGGAATTCGTGTTGAGGCGTGTAATTAGTAAATAGAAATCGTTCCTAAATTTACAGCGCAGAGGGCAGACGTACAAAAAATTTATTACTTGAAATGATTTCAATATAATTTCTAAATTAATAATAAAATACAATAAATAGTTTTATTACAATACCTTAAAAGTAGAAACATTTTAAAATATAATTACATCTAAATCAAACTTTTTAAAAATTTATATTAAAATTACAACAAATGCTAATTGTCATTCATAATGAGAAAAGTAAAGTGGCTATCAATATAATTCTGTGAACTTTTGACAAAAGATCATAACTCGAGATAAGAAAATTTCTTAGTATTTAAATCGTCGCTTTGTCTACACGAATTAGCGCCTTTCTATGAATTTTAATTAAAGAGATATCACACAAAAAGTAATTAACTTATGCGGACTTCTTTATGTAAGTTGTAAGCTTTATCTTAATAGAGATTTTAGTAGACAGTAAAATTACAGAAAAGTTAGCTTAAGTAGTTTTTTCATTCAAATTTCACTTATAATGTTGTGTCAAATATTCACAGAATTGTTTAAATATTATTTTTCTACTTATAATGTTTAATAATATTCAATGTTTTATGATAGAGGGCCTTTAAGGGGCCCAAGCATGACATTATTATTATTATGAAGGTTAAAAATTTCATTAACATTATAAAATCTGATGAGGGAGCTTTGCGTGAAAAGTATCCAGTCTCGTAGCCATAATACTGGGACGCCAAAGCTATAACAAACGTTACAATACCCAGAATGTTGTGGGAAGTTTTATTTAATAGTGGGTTTAATAAGTTCTTAATTTTTATTGAGTATAATGCTGACAAACCTGACACAAAACTAATGAAACATAAAATAAATGCTGCAAAACCTGTAAATAAAATGAAAAAATATATACATATATTTATATTTAAATATATTTTTGTCTTTGTCATCAGTATATGACAATATTTAAATTTACCTAATTTTCCATGTACAGAGTGTAATGAAAAATTTTTTTGTATACATTTGACAAGAACACCAGCCATACCAATACCTCCACCAAAAGCTTGTAGGATCCAGTGTATAGTGGTTTTAGTATTGCGACGAAAGTGATGGGTCACAACGTTATTGTTATAATGGCACATGATACCTTCAGCCATAAGAAAGCAAAACTGAAAATATTTTTATTTATTAAATTTTATCAAGTGTTTCACAATTTTCATGTATGTATGTACATTTAAGGAATTCATCAAGAATGATAGTTTTAAATTTGGTTATTTATTTCTCACACTCATAAACAATGACTAAAAGTAATCCAAAAATTTTGACTTTGCAAAGGCTCAGCTGTCTAAATCTCTCATCTCAATAATCGAAAGAAACTAAAGAATTTTCGCTTGCGGATTGAATTTTTCCCTACTCTGGTTTTCATTAATTTCATAAAGAAAACTACTTCTGACACCGCTCTTGGGATAAATATTTTTAGCAAAGGCATAGCTTCGGCGATGTCAACCATTTTCATATAATATATGCAAAAGCGCAACACACTAAAATTATCAATTGAATTCTAAATTCATTCAATCCGGCCGTAGGACAAATAAAAATCTTTAAATCTGCTTGCACTCATCGGACGTTTGTTTCCAATTTAAATAGTTTATAAGCTGAACTTTTGGGATGTCAGCCATATTGATATTTATAATGCAACTGAACTCTCAATTATCTTCGAAATTCTTGATTGTTTACTTACCCCAATTGTTGCCAGCCAAGCGTGTAATGCTGTTCCCGCCAATCCTGTACGTAAACATAACCAACTCATGTATATGGTTATAAATCCGATACAAATTTGATTTAAAATATTCATGTAGTATTCCAAACGGTCTAATATTTGACGCGATTCGCTATTCGGCATTGTATTTAAGGGCATTCTGGCAAATCTCGACTCTGCGTATAAATTTGTAGAGGAAGTATTTGGCAGACTTTGATAACCAATTTCGTATGTTGTTCTAGTTCTTCTGGTTGCTGCTGAAGCAACCTTCTGCGACTCAGTAGTCGCTGTATCTACCTTGTCCAGAGAACTACTATCAATAGAAAGCTTTAACGTTGTGCTGCCGTAATCAGTTCGTATCGTACTGCAAGTTGTAGTATTTAATGTTTCCATGCTAAGCTGAAAAGACAGTATTTTTATTTTTGTGTTTTGCTTAATAAAATTTGTTTTCTGTTGTTTGTTTATATTTTTAATCGCAATTTTATTTTAAATTATTGTTGTTTCTTGGCGTAATTGTGTTTGCATAGATATTCTCTTACCACAGCGTCAAATGCATTCTATACTTAGTTGTCTGTTTCTCAATAAACTAAACTGTAAGTAATGTTTTTTTTTTACTTTATTTACATTTAATTAGGCGAATCTGGTACGCGAACTTGGAAATATTTTAAATTTTACGAGGTTGACGTATTTGGACCAAACAAAAAAACGTCAATTATTGTAACCAAAATTCATTAAGTAACCAAATTAAAAAAAATTTTAACCCAAATATATTTTATTTAGTTAAATAATAAATAATCCTCTTATGCAAAAACGATTGTTAAATTTAATGTGAACTTGGAGTAGGAATTTTTATGGGAAACCCGATTTTACTGTACACTTTAAATTTAATAATCCATTTTGCATTTATGCTTATGCAAATGGTCCTGCAAGGATCATAGGACAACCAATAAAATAATAAATATAGTTCTTCGAATTCTACTGGATTAGGCACGGATTTTTTCTAATAAAATTCTTAATTAAAACTGTTATATTTTGTGCTTTCACACTGCAGAAAACTAGTTTTTTTTTTTTTTTTTTGGTAGAATAGAGACAACACGACTAATTCGCAATTAATGCGATATTGTCATGTATTTTTCCAAATTTAAAAACGTGACTATCACTTAATAAGGAAAACATAAAAATATAGGGACATGAAAAAGTAACGAAAATACAAAAAAATATAAACAATTTTGGTTTGAATTTACCTAAAACGGCAACGCTGTTAGCATACTATATGTGCGATTAATTAATTTTTAAGTCTCAAAATCTTGTGAAAGCTTTTTACAAAATTTTCCTTTGTAAAAGTCGGCCACAAAGAGATCATAATGAAAAGGCACGCTTTATAAAAAAAAAAACAAAACTAATAATTTTAGAAAATTCACAGAGAAAAACCTAAATGTCTGTATATTTTATTTTCAAATACAATTTTATTATGAATTATTATTTCTTGCTGATTTTGTATACATATATTTTGCTGAGTATGCAATTTTCTCAGAATTTGTTTTCAAACTGCATGATGTGGGTTTTGCCAGTTTTCAATTGAAATCGTCAACAAAGGCAATGCAGCTAGACAGTCACAATTTTTTTATTTTTCTTATGAAAAAGTAAATCATATGTATAAATGATCGAATTAGTGTTGCTAACAAATTGCAGCTAATATTACAATAAATATAACACGCTTATGAATACTTGCAAGTATTCGCAAAAAAGTATTCATTATTAAATTAAAAGTCAAAATATTTACTCAATTTTAAATATTAAGAAATGATAAAATTAAAAAAGAGAATTAAAAGATGCACATGTTGAATTTTAACAAAAAGAAATATGTATTCTACAAATTAATGTTTACTATAAATATGTATCTCATATGTATTTCATGACAAATGCCATAATACATCGTCATAGAAAATGCAAGACTCCCTAACTAACATTTTAAAAATTTTGCATCTTTAAAATGCATTTTCTGTAACGATGTTGTAACTGCATTATTATTCTTCAAAAGTATTTGTAATTTTATTAAATAAAGACTTTAGAGGACCAAAACATGATAATATCAACGATATTAAAGTTAAACATTTCATCAGTACAACGAAATCCTGCGATGGTACATTATGTTTGAATAGACCGGTTTCGTAACCATAATACTGAGCACACAGCGCTACCGCAAATGTTGCAATGCCCAATATTGTGTGAAAGGTCTTATTTAGAAAAGGACTTAGTAATCTCCTTAATGTCGTTGAAAATAAAGCCGACAAACCGGAGACGAAGCTGATGCAGCACAAAATGAAAGCTGCAAAACCTAAAAGAAAACTTATTAACAATTTATAGTGTAGTGCAGAATAATAGCAATTTTACCTAATTTTGCATGTGTATTAAACAAGTCGAATTTGTCATGAATACATTGGATTAAAACGGCAGCGATGCCAAGGCCTCCACCCAATACCTGTAGCACCCAGTGTATTAGCGTTTTAGTATTTCTTCGATACTTGAAAGTTAGTACATTGTTATTGTAATGGCACATTATTGCCTCAGCCATGAGGAATGAGAACTGCAAGTAGTATTTTTTTTCCATTACATTTTTTAAATTTTTATATCTTATATTTTTATATATTATTAGATTAACCCGGTGTGCTTTGCTACCCCCATTGTTATAAAATGCAATAAAAACTGGTTATATAGTTTAAAAAAAACCACTTTGTCCTCCGCCCTTCCATTTCCCCAAAAAAAAAACCATTTTAGTTTTCATATGTAAAAAAGTTTTCAAAATTGATCCACAAATGAGAAAGTTATTTGATAATGAATTTTTGGAGGAGGCACTTTGCTTCCACCCCCCCACAATTTCTAACAAAACCAAATTAGTGGACCTTTTCCATAGGCAAATGCAAAATATTCACGGCAAAATAATATAAATATTTGTAAAAAAAAATTTTTTTAATTTTTTAAGTATATAAAAATCAATTCCTATCTAAAATCGATCTGATGAAGACTTTCGGAGTTATTAGTTAAAATCTTTTGTTTTAGAATTTTTCGTAAGCGATGTTTTTTTAAAAACGATTCGTCCGATTTTGGTCAAATTGGCAGCAAACGTCGGGTTAAGAGCTTATTAGATTTTTAACTTTACCGGCTTAGCTAAAGAACTTTGAAAAAATTCATTTTCCAAAATTTTATTTTCGAAATCTACCGACGATATCTAAATTGAGCATATTATCTTTCGAATGCGCCACATTACGTTCCGGTCCGTTGACACATTCGTAAGTTATGGGATGTTTACATACACACATAAACACACACTTCCAGACATCAACGCTAAAATAGTCAGAATCGACTCCCAAGACCTCAAATCGATTTTCGAAAATTGGCATAACTTCCGAATGTTAAACAATGTGTCTTCGATTACACGGTGTGAAATAAATTTAATATGAAAATTTTGCTTTTCAAATAAATAAATTTCACCTTTTTTCTGCATGCCTTACCCCAATCGTTGCCAGCCATGCGTGCAAAGCTGTACCTGCTAATCCAGTGCGCAAGTACATCCAACTTATATAGATCGTTATAAAGCCTATACACATTTGATTTATAATACTAAGAATAAATTCAATTCTTTCAAATATTTGATTCGTTTCACCATTCGCTTTAGAGAAGACCATGTTGCTTTTCGAAAATATAAAATTTCTTTTGCAACTGATTGTTTTGTTTTATTGCCAACCGATCTTTATGACTCTATTGCAATTGAGAGACTATTTTCAAGGAAAAATATTTTGATATTGTTTTACCTCTATCGATTTGAATAGAACTGCAAAATTATTAGATATTGATTGGTTCCATTAATCCTTGTTAAAACTCAAGCATTGATATCTTTTATAAAAGAATTTGTTATCGTTTTTTTTTGTCTTTTTTTTATCTTTTTGTTTTCATAAGCTTTAGTGTAGAAATAGGGGGCGTTTTGCGAAGTATGAAGTACAAGTAGGAAAGATGTAGCGGCTATCTTATATTTTTCGTGTAGGTTTTTTAAATTTTGGGTAGGGCATTACCCTTATATATTTTGGATGAATTTGGCTTAAATATAAAAGAAAAAAAAAACAAAAATTTGGGCACACGGGGTTGAAAACCCCTTTGCAATTATTTCCGCGAACGGTTCATTTAGCGTTTTCTTTCCTCAAAAGTTGTAACATATTTTTCCTTTCAAAGTAAAAACACGTGTAAATTTATTTATGCATATTTTTTATAAGACAATTTTCCTTTACGTTTTTCTTTTTCCTAGAAAGGAAAGCAATATAATATTTAGCAGACTCTAACAAAAAACAAACCCCTTTTTCTTCCCACGGTTTTTAAACATTTTTCTTTTATCGACATATTTTTCAAACATGCTTTAAAGCTTCTGATGAATGGGTATTAAAATTGTAATAGCATACATTAGATAAAAGAAACGTGACAAAAAATTAATTATTGTATAGTTTTATATATGGGTGACTAATGAATTTTACTACATAAAAAAAAATTAAAACAACTGTTTTTTGCAATTTATATAAATTGATAATTTGTATGTATATTTTTTTTCCTTTTTCGTCATAAATTCAAATTTTTGCACACTGTATTTTTGTAGTGAAATCAAAGCACATATTGAGAATCTGCTTCCCGCAAAGCACTCAAGTAGAATCGCGAGATTCCGTTTCGAAGATACCACTTACTCATTCAAGTGCTAAACCACGTGAGTGTTCTCTCGCCGGATCCATCGGAGCGACGTACTAAATCCCCTGCGATATCATAAGGTCAACTATACCGATATGTCGTCGTATATTATTGCCCAAAAAACGGTGCCGCTCGCAGAAAGCCGTCTCCTCCTTTTGAACTTACCATGTGTCTTATTCTGTCACAGCAAGGAGAATTTATTTTCTGCGTTTTTTTCTTATTTTTTTTTTCTTCACTTATTTTTGACATTTTGAAAAAATACTTTTTTTACAGCTGGCTTAAATTTTAAAAACCACATAATTATGAGGTATCGCTTCCAGCAGTCATAATTTTTTTAATCACACGACTTTATGACACGTTATGAATACCTCAACTGTATGAACGATTTTGAGAGCAATCAAAAATTGCAATGCCTTTTAAGAAATACAAGGAAAACCCACTTTATTTAGCGATTCAATTTTTGGAATTATTTCAAATAACGAAAAGTATTTACTTTTGTTAGTTATTAATTTTTGTTCGAACTTGTATTTGTTTAATTTAATTAGTTTTATTTTAAATTATTTTTAATTAGGCTAAAAGTTTGAGGAAGGCAAATTACAAATATACGAACTTTATAATTTAAATTTAAAAAATATACAAGTTAACCCATTCAGAGCCAATTTGCAGCAAATGACACAGTTCGTTTTTTTCATAAAAAAATGAACGCGTAACGCAATGGTTTTGACAAGAAATTAAAAAATATTTAAGAGTAATTACAAAAAAAACGATTTGATTAAAAAAAAAATTTTTTTTTAATTTTTCGTCAACGAATCTCGAACGCATAACCCGATTTGGTAGGGATGAACATTTATTTCCAAGTTAACAGCGGAATTAAGCTGACAGTCCATATTACAAGTATTGCTGTGGCCGCATTCTATGCATTTCATTATTTTACATATTCTACGCTTTTCTTATGTTCAGGTTCCGTTCCACGCGGAATTTTCTTTTGGTTTGTTTTGGTTTTCTTTAATTTTTCACTTAAAAAATAAAAACAATACAGATATTTTCATCGATAAAAAGATGCATAAATTGTCATCATAATTTTTGGCAGCAAAACATAGTTATACTTGGTTTTTAATTTTCTTATCTTTTGTGCTTCTTAAAGGACTTAACATTTCTTAAGCATGCTTCTTTTAAATATTTCTTTAATATTTAAATATTTCCTCATATTAAGATGAATGAGCTGTTAAGCAAAAATGGTATCGAAATAAAGAGAGGACTCTATTGAATTTTACGTCCCCTGAACAACAATATGAAAAACGTTCTTTAAAAAAATATACTCGTACTTCTCCTTTCTTTTAAATTATATGCTGCAGCCTAAAGTCAACTATAATTTTATGTTACCATCTCCCTTCTGTTCTGTGATTTTCTACAGAATGTCATCATGTCTCACTAAAAATATATTTTTGGGGAATCAGTCAGTTTTCTTTTTCAGAAAATCTAAAAAAATTTCAGTGGGAAGAATGGAGAAAGATGCCACCCGGAAATTTTATTATTTTTTTTTCTTTATATAAAATAAAGTGACACTCAGGTCTAATACTAGGTGCTACCTTCTATAGGGAATGGATAGTGATAGTGGTAGTGATGACAGTTGGTGAAGGGAGAGACAGGAAATGTTTATTATTTTTTACAACTCTGCTTTTGCACGTTTTGTTGTTTTTCTTTTCTATAGCAGTGTTGCACCATCTCTGGTGTCAAGGAGACGCATTGAATTTTAGAAACTGTAATTGGTAGCCATTTTTACACAATACCGCCGAAGGAGGGCGCTCTGATGCAACTTGTGGATAAGTATCAGCTGATTCTGGTACTGTTCAGTGACTAGTGACATTCCGACAACAACTGCCACAAAGGCACACTAATGCATATTAGAAAAATACAAGGTGTTTTTATGACTTAGTCGGATACTGTGTTCGAACCTTAGACCTTTTGTTCAGTAGTCGATGTGCTTACTACATAATAATATCAATATCGTTAGTATCATGTAGAAAGGGTAGGCCCTTTTTCGAAATTAACTTTTTTAGTGTTTCCAATTCATTTCTTCCTTTGTTTTTCCTTACCCTGTAAAGTTGGATATATGTTAGTTAGGCCCTTTTTCTTTCAAGAATTTAGAAGACATGTATGTACCAACGAAAGGCGATACAATAGTCCTTTTACTTCCCCATAATGGGCCTGTACAAAGTGCATATGCATTTGCGTAGATTGGCCTTTCTCTTTTCCATAAAATGTTTTAAAAAATTTAACACATAACTTTTTTGTGATTAATTACCAAATTCGCACAACAATTTAGGAGCAATAATTTGGTATATTTTAAACGATTGAACGACCTCATGCATACATTAAATTGTTTTTTTTTTTGTTTGTTTTCTCTGAGATACGGAAATTATTTCAACTCAAACTTGTTTTGAATTGTTGTATAAAATATATAACGATTTCAAGCTTAATTTGTTTTTATAAATATTTTTTTCTTTTTAAATTACATATAAGAATTTTCCTCAGAATGCAAACACAGTGAATACTTATTTTTCTTAGAATTTGATTCTGCTTGTGCGAGAAAGCTTTTCATTGTTAGTAAAACTATTTCAATAAAGAGACTACAGTTGGGTTTACCCCGCTTTCTTTTTTGCCATTAGTAAATCATAATTGTTTTTTATAACCTTGTTTTGTTTTTCTGAATCAAGATTGGGATTTTTAAAATTGTATTCCTTAGTGTCTTGCAACGCCAACAGTTTTTATTAATAAAATAATAATACACCCTCTAATTCTTGTTGTAAAAATAAAACTGCTGGCACTTGTTCTATTGAAATGCATCTCACCGATTGTATTCGAAAAAAAAAACAAATAAAAATGCCAGTTCGAATGGCATTTTTAAGTCGTTTTAATTACGTATCGTTTTTATACTCTGACATGGAGATGTACGTACACATGTATCTTATTGCACAGTGGTAGCTGCGGCAAAATAATTATGGTGTGGTAGAGAAAAGTTATAGTGTTTTCAATTTTATAAAAGTGTATTGCAGTTTATTGCCTAAAAATGTTTGCACTTTCTGAAATGTAAATGAATAGGGTAAAACTAGGCAGGAAGTGAAATGCATTTTTGTTTGAAAATAAAACAACACCACGCCTTTCACATTTTCGCCGAGAATACAGTAGAACTATTAATGATCAATACAGTTTATGAATTTTTTCATGTAGCAACAATATTCGCAAAATATTCACTTGAATTTGGCGAATACGAAATGATTCAGCAACTCTGCTTTACAAATTCTCAAAAAAGTCGAAACTTACAGGGTTGTACTAAAATTTATTCTTCAATCTCTTTTCTACCTGTTGCTTCTATACTCTATCCCTTCCCAACTACATAGTTCCTGTACATGCGTAGCATATGTAGGAGTCATTTCCTTAGCACTGGTCGCAGAAAAAAAATCCATAGGCAGCTTAGCAGCTTTTTTGCGATTTATTTTGCCAAAGCGCCCACTGTTAAGTGCATCATAAATTTTGTTTTGTGGTTTTTAGTTTTCATTAATATTTAAAGTTAATTCTATTTTGGCAATGGTGACATCAAATGAGATCTACATATAGACCAACTAAACCATATAACAAACATAGATAAATAATTATAGTCAACATATAAACAAACGAACAAATATTTCTAGAAACGGAAATATATTTCGCGTTCCAAAGAATCTCGTGAACGGAGCAAAATCAGTTGAAATTTGTGGCAGGAATTTTTTCTCATCACATCTTATTTGCATGGATAATTTTTGGAGAAGCAACAGTTAAGGAAATTATTCTTTTGCTAAATGCTGAGCCTTCTCCTAAACGGCTTGTGGAAGCCTACATCGACCAAAATAAGGTATCATGCGTGGTTCCATCATATGAGTCATGTGTTGGGATTATGCGCAAATGGCTTCGTGTATTGAAGTTTCCGATACTAGGCGTAACAAAGTACTTCTTTTCTGCTCCCGGGAAATGCCGCGGTTACGAGTGGTAGAATTGTGTGTGTGTAACCCTTGAAAATTGGAAAATTAGTATTTGAGACATTTGGTTATAAATTTTAATCGAATTGCATTTTTAATTCCATTTATTAGAAATTTTAAATTTTTATAAATCCCAATTTCAATTTGAAATAAAAGGCGCAGCATATCGACGTAACAAATGGACATTGACAAATGAAGTAAAGGTGATTAATTTCAAGGATAAGTGCTGACTAAAATTTTTTATGTGATTTGCAACATTTAATCTTGTACGGAAACCAGATGAAGTATGGCGACCGCTAGAGACCGCATCTGGAGGATGTCTAACGTGCAAATAGCAGTTAATCGATTTCCGATCTTCAAATATTTTCAGCTGAGTATGTGGATGGACAAATAAAGGTATGTACATACATACTATGTTAAAATATTGTATTCATTTGCTTATTTCGTACCATAAATATTTATGGAAAACTTTTATTTATCTATTTATCGGCAATAATGTATTCCGGGTTTCTTTATATACATACATACATACATGTGTACATACGTTTCCGAAAGTTTTAATTAAATTCCAGATATTTCTAGAACGAATTTTATTTTTAAATTTAATTCACTACCACTTATAGGGCTTGTTATTTGCCTCATTGAAAAACAATTACGTTTTACTTTTGTTAGCGGCCAAATATTGACTATTGTGGTTTTTTTCTTCTACACACTATCAGATAACACAGGCATTGACCCTAAAATTGTTTTCCCATTTTAAACAATGATGCTACAAAAGAATAAAACTATTTACATATATATTTATGTACATATGTATGTATGCATCTGTAATTTCATTGCCTTTTTTTAACTTCTAAAAATATGCACATACATACATATATTTTATTTAAAATATCACATCATATCAAATCAGTGGAAAAAATAAAAAGAAATTTATCACTGTACTACGTATGCCCTAGACATCACGTATATTGATAACAATTCCACATTTCACTATTTGCGTTTACGATTTTATATTAAATACAGCCATAAGATAGTCAAATCAATTACAGTAGACTCGCGGTAAAGGAAACTAATTCCAGCAAGTTCTATTCCCTCAACCCAGACTGTCGTCCCCCACAATCGAGATTGAAAATACGAATATTGAAAATGAAAAAAAAAAAAAATTTGCCTTAATACTGTGGTATGTATAATTAATATGCACAATTTGTGTTTTTATGTATTTTAAATAAGAAATCTTATTTTAAGCAGTTCAATATAGTACGTTGTTTTCTTCTGAGCTTTCAGTGATTTTTGCACAGCAATATCTCTGATATTTTTAAGAACAATGATGTATTCAAGCCAGTTACTGTTGTTTTCGGTCCAATCGATTGTTTTATCGAAAATTTGAATGGCTTCGGCTGCCGTAATTGTATTTTTTTTGGTTGTTTGTTGTTTCGGCATGCTCGTCGTCATCAGAATCTACAGCAACCTGATCGATAATGTCGTCAATATCATCAGCGCAATCGTCATCTATATTTGTCCATAGTTTTAGTTCATCAATAAATCATTTCATAGTGAACAATCCAAAGCATACATTTTTATCTCCAGCTTATTTCTACTAAAGCGCACAACCGCACAAAAACTGCAAAGTTCCCTCTATACAGTACTCATCAGCTCGAAAGTTCTCTCTATAGAGTACTAAATGAAAGAATTTTTGTTGTCCCCTCTTTCAACCTGGGTTCCCTCTACCCACAGTCTACTGTATGTGGAAATCAGATTAGATAGCCATTAATTGGGGGTGCAATTTTTCAAGTTCAGCAAACTTTTATTTTTCAAAAACACTTAAAATGGCAATAGATACTGCAATTTAACAGTTTTTTGTTATCAAAAGCAAAACTGTACTGATTTCCTATTAACTAAGTCACCAGCACTAGAGACTTCATATAACCTAAACAATGTAATTTACTGTAAACATTTAAGATATGTGTTTCATACGAAAATATATTATTGACTAATTACGAGTACCTATACATTTTAATAAAATTTTTTGATTGACATTTGGATTTAAAAAAAATTTTTTGATCCAGGGTAAATAGTATGTCTGATGGCAGCAGTTGCCCAACCACTCTTTGAAAAAAAAAAAGAAAAATAAATAAGAAACTTGTGGACGCAAACTTAATTGCCACAGTACACAGCAGTACACTTGAGTCAAAATTCGAACTGCAAACAGAGTAAAAATGTTAACGTCGAAGCTACAGCAAAGTATTCTTCTACAATTCGCTCGTGTAGACTCAGTATAATTAGACTTAACAAAAAAAAAATCGAAAACAGTTAATTACTATTGCAGAAAATATTAATAAAGTTTGTAAAGGTTATAAATTCTGTTCAATATTAAAACTTCCTTGAACAAAAGAAAAAAAAAAACAAATGTACAGAACTGTACTTTTTAAATTCAAATACATACATACTTACATACACATGTCTTTATGTACGCAAATACATACAATCACTTTTTAAAAATGTAGACTATTTTGTGGAGCAGTTAAAAGTGTTATAACGATCACAATTATGTACGTGCATATTTACATACATATGCATATGTGGAACAGGTGTTGCTATGTTGTACATGCGTAGTAACTGTAACTACATATGAATGTATGAGCATACATATATACATGCATGCATATGTACTTACATATACATATGTAGTAGAGACAAATCGCGTTCACGTAGGTAGCGTGATCTTGATCTGATCACTATATTTTATTTCCTCCAATTGCAGTACTCAATTAAATGGAGTTATCCGGGCGTATAACTAATTTAACGAAAATTTTCCAATATGCTGGCTTCACTCTGTAGAAAGAGAGTAGGAAAACTTCTCAAATCAGTGATTTATTTTGAGTTTTTTTTTTTTTTGGTTTGGGCTGCACTTTTATAATTTGGAAATTAAAAATAAGACCGACGAAATTTGCTAGAGAGGGGGCGAATGTTTTTGAAGAAAGTTTCTTAAATTCTCTTTTAAAACTGGCGAAGTGTTTAGACCATAGGTGTCCAAAAATGTTTTGCAGCTACATATATTGGTGGGAGAATTTGGAAATACAGTGAGAGGCAAAAGTGTGCTCAAAAATTTTTCATTAAAATCTAATCACAAGAACTTGTTTTGATTTACAAAAATGTATAATAATGCAGTTCACACTGCATTTACTATTTGTTTACTCGATATAACAAAATGTATGGAAAATATTCTCATTTTATCAAATAAACAAATAGCCAATTCAGTGCGAATTGCCCTAATATACATTTCTTACAACTAAACCAATTTCTTGACATTAAATTGGATATATTTCAATATTGATTAAGTATTTTTATATCAAATGAATCTAATCTATTCCAAGCTTATAAATAGAGATATAAAAAAATATAAAATTTTATCATCAATAGCTAAACTTCTTATAATTGTTTTAATTATTATTTTTAAAGTTTAAAACCTTATGCAGTACTTCTATATAAATACATTTCTCAAGGAATTTGTGATTACAAAATACGCATTGTGTCAAATACCAAAAACTTTTATATACTGAGTAGTCAATAGAACTTATATTTTTACAACACTATGATTTTTAGTCATCAGCTGTTTTGAATAATCTACAAATTTTGGCAATTTTTCCCATTCGTTTACTTTTTTGTGTTAGAAATATTATTGAGAGTAATTTGTTTAAATTATACAAAATTTACTCAACTACTGTATTTCACTGGGAAAGTAAACAAATGGCCCTATTAGCGAAATTGGAACTATATGGCTATGGTTTGCTCCTCAATAATAAATTTTATTGAGTTTATATTTTGAAAATACTCATAAGGTATTTAAGAATACATTTCATATATTTTTTTCGGGAGAAAGCACAATTTTTATTTATAATGTCATTTAAAACTGACAAATTAATTAATTTAGTTTGTTAGCCGCATTGCGATGTAAGCTCAATTGACATTTACTAGGAGGGTTGAATTTTTGTAAATACCAATTTAAATTAGAAATGACATCGCAAGTATATGGACGTGACAGAGGTAAAATCGTGCATAAACATCTGCAAATAAATTGTATTATTCATGCGTGCGCATGATTGTGCTTGATAAACTACTCACTCTATAATCTCTAATATTTATATTTATTTTCTTATCGTAGTTAGAAAAAAATTTTCATATGTTTAACTGTTTCAATTTGGCAATGAACACTATACTGTACTTTTACTTTTGTTTTCTAATGGCCATTAAAATGCGTTTTTTGTATTTTGCGGTTTATGGCTAATTAATAATTGAATAACAAATGATAAGTTCTTAATATTTGTATGAATTTGTTTAAATAAATTATCAATTTAGCGGTTCAATGAATTGCTTGACCTACATATATACATATACATATATTGTACGAGTATAAAGCGTTATTGAAGGGATTCGAATAAAGCTTAATAAAATTACATACGAAATATGTATTGTACATAATTTGAAACTGTTTAGACAACAATAGTGCAGAACTACTAGAAGATTTCTAAAAATATTTGTACAGATTTTGTTACATTTTGTAAAGATTTAAAAAATTTTCGAGATTAAACATAAATTTGAACTTAACATATCATAATGCTTTCTTCATTTATTTTGTTATCTATGTAATGAACTTTTTTTTATTTATCAGAAACTTGGTTTTTTTTTGTGTTAACTTTAAATTTTTATCGTTATAACCTTGTATGTAGGAAACATTTGCATAACTAATTCATACAGGCATATGTACATATCTATACATATATATATATAATTACTATATCATAAATCTGTGCCTAAGTTATGAATGTGATATTTTGTGCAATCTCATGACGGCTCTCAATAGAACCACTGTAATGCCCATATTGACAGTCTTTAGTTAATTAAAAGCAGTGGTTCAAATAATAAATAGCATACTATTTTCGAATTAAATTCAAAACTAATTCCAAAATAGTTGAAATTTTAAGCCAGCAAAATAAAATCAATATTTACCTGGAATATAAATAATACCAAAATTTCATTGTAAACCTACTATACTGGAGTTTAATTAATTTCTTTTTGGATTTATTATGTACAAATAAAACCGACTTGGTATTAAAATTGAATAAAAGTTGTCCAAACATTAGTATTGTGAATGGGCCAACGCAACGACAACAAAATTTTCTGTTTGGGAAAAATTTTTTCGAAAATTGTTTTTTTTTTTTTAATAAATTTTAAACTAAACTCTCCTTTTTATTTATTCAATACTAGTCAGAATGAATTACTATTATTTAAATGTATATTGGCGTGATAGAGTATTATACATTTTTAAGAAACTAGTCTTCGAATAGTTTGAATATTTAAAAATTTTTTTATAAAAAAAATTACAAGTATTATGGTGTCTTTAATTAATTTTGTTAATGAAAAGTTTTAACAATTCATATGTTACAGAAAAAATATTTTAATAATGAAACTAAAAATTAAATAAAAATATTTATACTTCAGATATAGTAAATTTTTATATTGTTTATACATATGTTTTTCATATATATCCATTCAGATATTTATATATATATGTATATGTACGCCTTTGTTATATATGCATATCGCAAGTTCTAATTTAAAATTTTTGAGAAATTAACATAAAAACAAACCCTGAAAACCCCGGTGCAGTTCGAAAATCGGACGGAGCACCGTTAGGCAAATACATGCTGTAGGGTTAAACTAGTATATATGTATGCATGTACGTTTCGTTGGTATTTATACCAACTCATTAGTAGAATTTCAAACAAATTTTTTAAAAATCTCACATGTTTATATAAAAACTCGCAAGAAATATTTGAGAATTTCACAAATATAAACAGAAAAAAGCAACTACTAAGCGGATCAAGTTCAAAAGCTAATCAGCTCGTCAGCTTAAAAGGAAACGTCGATTACCGCCAACAATTTATCGTTCCGCTTTTCTATTTGTAAACAAAATGCTTTGCTTAGAAAAATAAAAAAAGTAAAAATGCAAACACAAAAAAAAATGCATTCTGCATCTAACCATCTGACTGTGTGTGAATGAATGTTCTTTCTCGGAACTTGATTATGATTCATAAATATTATAAAAAAAAAAATTGTGATTTGCAAAAGCTTGTATGTATGTATGTGCTTAAATATATGTATTTTTAATAGGGGGGATTTACTTTCATGCATACTGACATTCGTGCGAAGACGTAAATATGATACATACCTACATATGTACGAGTATATACATAAACATAAACATGCCTACATATTGTACACAAAATTCGTATCGTAAAAATATCGAAACGTTTAATTCGCGTGACTTTATGAATGTTTTAATTTTTTTTTTAGTTATTGTAGTATGTCCGAATTGTACTTTTGTTTACAAAATCATACCGATTTGACTTGAAAGCATATGAATGCAAAACTAAATAGATATTTATGTATGCATGTAGTTTAAGGTTAAACAGGAAAAGCTTTTCTGTTTTGCTCGCAGGTACTCTACAACTTTGAAATGTGATTTTGCTTTTTGTTTTTTAATATCTTATGAGAACGATAATCATTTTTAATTCAAAAGTCAACGCGTGCAGTTGATATAAAGGAATCATTCAGTATCTTGATTAAAAGGCGGCATTTAAAAGTTATTTTCTTTCGTATAATATTTTTATAAAGTGCTAACAGTAAACAATTGTGATAAAAATTGTGATAAACATACAGAAGTGGTCGCAAGATTTTTTTTAATATTTCTTTATTTCTAATCGGTTAATAGTTTTTGTAAAAAGTAGTTTGTTCTTTCAGCAAATAAAAATGTCGTGTAATAAGTATGATGGTAAGAAAAGAAGCGGAAATGGTGAAATACAATAAGTACAGGCAAACCTCGCTATAACGATTTCCTAGTATATTGTCAACATTAATAAAACTGTGATGATAACAATTCGTTATAAAAATTATAATTAACTAAAACAATTATTGGGATAAATATTGATGAAACTAAAACACTGAAAGTGCATGAAAATACCGAACAAAAATCAGCAGATCGACGACGTGAGAACCTTTTATTACCTAGGTATAGGGATGCCAAATTCAAATTTGTTAAAAGCTGGACAAACCAAAAATAACTTGGACATTTAGCAAACTACGAAATTGTTTTTTTTTTTTGTTTTGTATAAAAAATTTGTATTAACAATTATTTCTTTCCAATATGCCAAAAAAACTGTGAGTCTTCTTTTTTATGGAGCAGCTTCTTCATTAGTAGCGTTTTCAGTATTTTGTTTTGGATATTATAAAAGTTATTTTTCATAAAATAATAAAATCAGCTGTTCAAGTGTTGAGAAACGTTCTCAGAGATGTTATAACAGGCAAATCATTATTACATATTAGATTACAATTCTATAACATAACTATATAACAAGTGTACAATAAGTGCTGACTAATATGATGTAACCAAAGGAAAAATAATCACCTTTATTCCATTTGTCGATGTCGACATTGACAGCACATATTAGCCCATGTTACGTCGAAATTCTGCCGCTTTTGTAGCAAATTAAAATCGACTTTTAAAGAAATTCTACATTTTCAATAAATTTCAATTAAGGTTTTAACTGAAAGATATTGCTTATCGATTTGAGAGAGGCTAAGTTTTGGTGTCGACGTTGACAACTGGAAAAAGCTGAATAAATATTACGACACTTTTACAAAAGTAATTGTTCTGTACTAATAACTAATAAGGACAATTCTAGTTTTGAAATAGAAAAAAAATGTGGTTATTATTCGAAAATTTCTATTTTGCTGTACAATCCAGCCAAGTCCAACCCGTCTGGCAACCCTATTTAGATAACAGACATCTCAGAACGCATAAATAAAGCTCGGCAATTTTTGGGCAGGCATAAACACCGTGTGGCGTTCATCATACATACGACTGTTAAAGAGAACCAAAATAAGCTTGTTTAATTCCAAGGTCGAATCGACAAATTTTTAAATTAATTCTAATTAATTTTTTTAATAAAATATTAAGCTAGATATTTAGTTTTATAAATTAAAAAATAATTATTTTGATGATTCTTAACACAAAAATTATTTACAAATTATACACTACCTCAGACGTGTTAATCTTATACAAGAATTTAACATTTCCGATCGAAAGACATATTTTTCATTTTTTAATTATTTTATTAAGTCGGTTAAATTTTATTATATTAACTGAATTTATTTTGGGAATGTCTCTTTATATATGATTTTAATTTTAAAAAGGAAAGAGCACAATTTTAAAATTATAATAATATGTCATATATTATATAATATTTTTTTTCAAAAAATTACTTTAAGCTCTTTCCATATAAAACTTCATAATAATTTAATAATTTACAATATTTTTCAGTTTTCAATCCCCTACGTTTGGACAGTTCTATTTGCAATTCAGGAGAAAATATATTCTGTACATCGGCATCACAAACACAAAGTCTGAAATATAATTTAGTTTTTGGAATGAATCTATTCAATCATGTGGTCATAGTGGTACTAACACTTGCCATGGCCTACAAATGCTGGCTGTTGGAATTCAAAAAGACTGCCCTGCACGCACATCTGTGTACCGTGGGGGTAAGTAATGATGCACACACATATTGTAAGATTTTTCAATTAACTTCGCTGCGTTGCTGTTTTGTCAAACAAAAATAGTTTGTACTCTTAATGGCCGAAGGTATGATGGTACGTTATCAAGGAAATTTTTTACTCACGCAATATCTGCAACCGTCGACGAAAAATCTTATACATGGCTTGTTACAATTTGTTGGCGGTTCATTGGGCATAGGTGGCACATTACAAAAATACTGGGGAAAAGAAACGCATTTCAAATCGATTCATGCCAAATTAGGTAAATCAGAAAATATGAGGAATATCCAATTTATATTTAAAATATTTCTTGAACATTAATTGTAACAGGTTTAGCTGCTTGTATATTGTGTGCTATTAATTTGGTGGCTGGTTTTGCGAGTCTGTACTCGTCATCTTTACTTGGGGCAATGCGCCTATTCCATGGCATTTTAGGTTTGGCCACCTTCATTATTGGTATGTTGTGCCAGTTTTATGGTTACGAGACTGGATTTTTCAATCGCAACTTCACCAACAAAAAATGTTATAAATTTTTTACGATTGTGATTTTAGCGTTAACCACAATAGGACCATTGAAATTATTATTTTTTAAATTAAATAAGTTAATATTGACTGAATCTCTATGAAATTATTAATACGTTTATTATAATTAGCTTAGGAAAATTGTTGATTATTTATTTAGATCCAAAAATATCTTAACGTACTTTAATAATTCTTGTTAAATTGTTTATTTTACCCTTGAAAAACAATAACTTAATATAATATGTACTACATATTTGTGTATATAGTATTTTTTGAAAATTTTAATTTTACCCACATTCTGTATGATAAAATAATGATGTGAATAAAATTGGGTACCATTGAGTAATTGTGATTTCTGCTCAAAGTATAAATTGAATTAGATATGAATGAAACAATTTCTTGAAGAGAAATATTCTCAAAAAATCTGGTGATATCATTAAAAATAATGGCGATTTTCAGATAAGCGTGCAGAGTTATGGTTACAGGGGTCCCAACGCGATATCGACTAAGACGTTTTCGAGAAAAACTCAAAAAACTAATACTCCATAAAATTTATTAACAATTACCCAAGCTAATGTAAGTTCACAGTGTACTAGATCCCGATATATGAACATGCACTTGCAAATAATATTCCCCCTGATAATAGGTCGACAACTCCGAAATTTTTCGAGGTAGGGAAATGAAATTTTGTACGTTAGTAGAGAGGCATTTTGCGCGTCTTTTACACCTTATCTCAATTTTCCATGTACGGAGATATGATGGGAAGTATTATTAATCGCATTTTCTAACTAACAAAGGTAGCGATCAGTAGTCCACCTCGATCATATGGTGAAAGTTTTATTGAAATCGGTCCAACGGTTACCGAGTTATAATGTTTCCAAAAAAAACTTTTTCACGAAATTTACTTGCTACCAGCTTCTGTTGACCTGGTGTTTCACAAAAAATAACCGTTTTTATTTTTCAGATTTAGAAATTTTTCAGTCAAAAAATGCTTTTCCCGTTTGCTTAATAACTCGCATGTTTTTTTTTGTTTTTTTTTTTTTTTTTTTTTTTTTTTTTTAACTGGGACCAGCACTCAGGAGATGACTCCTACACATGCGAAGCATTATGCTGACAACTATAGGAAAGGGATAGTAGGAGAAACGACAGGAGGTGAAGCTTAATTAATTATTTTACGGCTCTGCTTTCGCACGTTCTTTGTTTTGTTTATACTCGTAGCAGTGCTGAAGCTTCGGTTTAGTAGCCATTTTTATTATTATTTTACTTCGCCGGTGCTACACAATACGGACGAAGGAGGGCGTTCTGATGCGATTGCGGATTGCTTGCTATCAGCTGAAGGCGGTCTTGTTCAGTGACCAGTGACTATGCCTTCGCCACTGAAACCTTCCGAGAACAACTGACACACTAATGCACATCAGAAAAATGCGACATGTTTATTTTTATTTTAAAATTTTAGTCTAAAACTGGAGTTGAACCCAGGTCTGTTTTTCGTTGTGTAGTCAACGTGCAGACTACCATCCATCGTGCCATCGCACGAAACTTGGCAGGCAGATCGACAACATCTTCGAGAATAAGTTGGAATTAAAATTTTGCCACGCCCACCTTTCATTTGACCAAAGTGCGCGTTATACAAAAAGTCTTTCGTTACGAATTTTTATAGTTGCTTTTTACTTGCAAAATGCGATGCGTATAAAAGTAGAACTCAAGACCTTTCATGTGAAAAAAAAATTCATTCAAATACATGATTTTTCTTGCACATTCACTGAGCAGCACAATCAACTTTTCCACGATTTCTTGTGCAGGTAAGTCAAAAATTCCGCTCTTCTAATGTACTTAACTGCTTAAATGTGAAGGTAACAAAATGCATTTGCAATTTCTAATATTAAAAACAACACATTTTTATAAGTTGTGTAGAAATTTCCACGTTTTTTTAATTTTTAAAATATGTTGTTTAAAATTTAGAAAAAATTATGATGAAATTGCAGGCAAACAAAAAGCACCTAAAAAACAAAATTAAAAAAATTTTGGTACTTAAGACAAAGTGAGGCGAACATTGATATTTTTTGTATGATAATAATTTTCAAATGGCATATATTCAGCATTTATCTTCAATGTGCACATACGCAATTTTTAGAAATAGCAACAAGAAAAACAAATTTTGCTTAGGTCAAATGTAGTAGCATGTAGTAATAATAAAAATAATAATTATTACTAACTTTCAAACTTAAGGTTCTTTTGTGTTTTATAAAAATTATAAATGTGACATTTCTCTCTTTTTGGTGTAGAATTCATTGCCGCACACATCTATGAAATCGCAAAAACTTGTATCTTCAGGAAATTATTTGGTTTGATACTCTAAAATTTTCTTCTGATGAGCTGATTCCAGTACCAGTATACATACATACATACATATATTCATAAATATTATTATTTATAATAAAGTAATTATATAAAAAATTCAAGCAAATGCTTTTTAATTACTATAAAAAAAATATTGAGTAAGTATTTATGAGGACTTTATATATAATAATATTTTTGTTGTTTTTCAATATGTCTACTAAACTACTAAATCAGTAACATTTTGCTGTTTCAATAAATGTAAAGAATGTACAAAATTAATGTAAAAATTTTTATTTAAAAAAAAAATTAAAACCTAATGCGTCGTTTTTTAATTTGTTTTTATTAAAAAAACTGCATTTAAAATTATAGTTGATTTACCAAGCTAAATTGTAGAAAGTTACCAAAAGGTGAACGTAAACTTTTTTATTTATTTGAATCATACTACCATGCCGTAGCATATCGTAGGAATGAACTCACCTATTTTCAATTCACCTTGTAATTGTAATTCATATTAACTCTTTTACAACACACTAATAAGACGTAGTGGTGGTCTAGTGGTTAGTGTGTTGGCTTTGCAAACTCGAGAGACCGTGGTTCGAATCCCCCCCTCATGTTTGAAGACAGTGTTTCTTTTTCAGTAAGTAGTAAATCTGTACTTTAATTTAACAAAATTTGTTTCTCTTTATCATGTGGGTATCTCTCTCCCTATAAATTTAATATGAATTTTCTTACGGACGAACCAACACCCGGCAACCGCACTTCCACACCAACCCACCCGCACCCCACCCAAGATATATATCCATCACACTTTATTCGGCTTGAATTCCAAATTAACAAAACGACAATATAAACGCGCATTCCGCCGCGACGGCAGAATTTATTAAATTTTGACAGAAATATTTCTAAATCTGAAAAATGAAAACCGTTTTTTTGTGAAACACCAGGTCAACAGAGAAGCTGGTAGCAAGTAAATTTCGTGAAAAATTTTTTTTCGGAACGTTATAAGTCGGTAACCGTTGGACCGATTTCAATGAAACTTTCACCATACGATCGAGGTGCGTCTTTTACACTTTGTTTCAATTTTCCATGTCTACTATGTGCAGAGATATGACCGTAAGTATTATTAAAAGCATTTTCTAACTAACATGGGGGGCCGCCAGGCGGGCCAAAGATAGCCCATCGTGTTACCTGACCTTCAATCTATCATATGGCGAAAGTTTCATGGAAATAGGTCTTACCGTTACCGAGTTATACCGTTTTCCGTACCATACTTCTCTGGCCAACGAGCAAAACGTTCAATTGTAAAAATACACGCATGTGTCTTAAGTCTTTCTCACTTGGCTTATGACATATCGCTTGCATGTTGCAAAAAAGACTTGAGACACAAACTCAGAATTTACAGAATTTTGTAATTTTCATGTTTTTTGCGTTTTTCTCGGTAATTTGTGGGCGAATTTGGCTGGAAACACCTACTTAACCATAATTCGACCTGGGCTATCCGAAAACCACCATTAAAATTCAAAAAAAAGAAATTTTAAAAAAATTTCCATATAAAAAAGTGGTCGTTCTATAAAATTGCTGTTTTGCTAATGTTTCTGATGGCTTCTTGCATGCAAAAACCGATTTGTATAAAAGTAAATTTTTAGAGCTTTCATTTGAAAAAAAAATTATCGAAATCCGTGGAACGGTTCCCGAGATATGAACGTGGACTTTCGAACAAAAAATCTTTTAAAAATAGGCCAACAACTCCGACATCTTTTCAGATAGGAAAATGAAATTTGGCACGTTAGCAGAGGAGGATCTTGCGCTTCTTCTACACTTTTTTTAAATTTTCCATGTCTACTATGTGCAGAGATATGATCGTAAGTATTATTAAAAGCATTTTCTAACTAACATGGGGGGCCGCAATGCGGGCCAAAGATAGCCCATCGTGTTACCTGACCTTCAATCTATCATATGGCGAAAGTTTCATGGAAATAGGTCTTACCGTTACCGAGTTATACCGTTTTCCGTACCATACTTCCAAGAAAGCACTAATTATTTAAACTTCATTTGCGTAGCATACTTCCCTGGGCAACAAGCAAAACGTTCAATTGTACAGAATTTTGTAATTTTCATATTTTTTGCGTTTTTCTCGGTAATTTGTGGGCGAATTTGGCTGGAAAAACCTACTTAACCATAATTCGACCTGGCCTATCCGAAAATCACCACTAAAATTCAAAAAAAAGAAATTTTAAAAAAATTTCCATATAAAAAAGTGGTCGTTCTATAAAATTGCTGTTTTGCTAATGTTTCTGTTGGCTTCTTTCATGCACGAACCGATTTGTATTAAAGTAAATTTCAAGAGCTTTCAAATGAAAAAAAACTTATCGAAATCCGTGGAACGGTTCCCGCGATATGAACGTGGACTTTCGAACAAAAAATCTTTTGAAAATCGGCCAACAACTCCGAAATCTTTCCAGATAGGAAAATGAAATTTGGCACGTTAGCAGAGGAGAATTTTGCGCCTCTTCTACACTTTTTTTAAATTTTCCATGTCTACTATGTGCAGAGATATGACGGTAAGTATTAAAGAAAGAATTTTCTAACTAACATGGGGGGCCGCCAGGCGGGCCAAAGATAGCCCATATTGTTGCCTGACCTTCAATCTATCATATGGCGAGAGTTTCATTGAAATAGGTCTTACCGTTACCGAGTTATACCGTTTTCCGTGCCATACTTGTGGCGTGCCATATAAGTGGGCGTTATATAAAAATAGTGAAATTAAATTTTGTACGTTAGTAGAGCGGGATTTCTCACTAAAATTGGTGTTTATATTAAACGAAATTGATTTTATATACAAACGATTTTATAACAAAAGTTATATTTTTGAGTTAAGTCCCCTACATTGTAGATTCTTAATAACAAAACACCCATTGTATTTCCGTTAAAGAAATTTATTTCGATTTATATACCGTATAACGTAACATATGTTTGAATATATATTGTTGATATTATATAATATTTCATTACAAACTAATTATCAGGAGGGTTACTGTGTAATTCGAATCGAAAGAAAATGTTATCGTAGACCAATGTAAATATGTACCATACAAATTCGAATAACCTTCCTTTCGTTTCGAATTAAGGAGCAACACCACAGATGCTGAATAATGAATATGATAATTAAAGAAAACATTAAAATGTATATTCAAGCATATTTCCTTTAGAATAAGCAAACGTATGTATATATATACGAGCCCTAACCACTATGAATTCATACACATTCTTTTTTTTTTTTTGTAACCAACATTTTTGCTGCATTTGTTTTTTAGAAAATAACTAAAATTGTTACGAATTTGCAACAATTATTTTTCTGGAGTGTCATAGAGACCAATCTTATCGGAATTAGATTTGAAACCGATGAAAAAAAATACATTGGTGTCATGAAATCCAATGTTATCAGTTTTATGTTCGAACTAGAAATAATGTCGGTTTTAGGTGTTTAGGGATTTTTATTGGAAATAAACGAAGCAGCCGACTGCTGTCGGTTTTCATTTGCAATCATTTAATTTTATTAATTCCATCAGATATTTTGTTAAAATCTTGTACATTAATTTACTTAAAGTAATTAAAAACTACATTTTTCATTTTGTTTTTATTTTTCAAGTTAATTTTTTGCGTTTAAAGTTCCTACAGGCGCGGTTGGTCCCAGCCCTTTAATTGTGCCTCGTTCAACCTTAGCTGCTGGCCATGCTAAGGATTGTTTTCACCCTAACTTGCTGGTAAGTTGGGGTTGACGATCTCACACGCGCGCTCACCAATTTATGGTTACGTTTTAGTAGCTCAGAAACACGATGTTTGTTGGTGTTATTCTGCTCTGAGAAGCTATTAACCAAAGCTGCTATGTGTATGTAACTCTGCTCACACAGTTTATATGGACAGAAGGTTTGAACCTTTGTTTGATTCCGTCGATATAAATTTGGCTGCTGTTTCCCAGAGTGTATAGCGATCACATTCATATGCAGAAATTTGAATTACTAAAGACCAAAACAAAAACTACTTATATACTACTTATATGGAATAAGCCAAAGGTAAGAAACAAATGATCTCAGAAACCGCAATGATTTTTTTATTTTCAAAAAATTTGTTTCGCATATGTATCTTCACAAACAAATTCAAACAAAAATTGCATTAAAAGTAGTAAACAAAGGAACAAAACAATAAAACAGCTGATTCGAATATCGGTTTTATTTGCATTCGAAGATAACAAAACCGACACGTTTTCTTGACACCAAATGAAACCAAAATCGGTTTGCAAAACCGACTTGGATTCTATGACACCCCTGATTATAAAGTATCCATTAACCCAAAAAGTTTGGTAGGAGAGGGCGTCAAAAGAGAGTAAAAAACTGTTGCAAATTCTTGCTGGTAAAGTGTTTACTTTATTTAGATGTTAATTTGACCAAAAATGGTTGGTGTATGAATTAAATAGCAGTTGGTGCTCGCAGTATTAAAAAAGTAAAAGTAAGTATATAAGTATTAATATATCTATATACATATATATGGATATGTATATAGTATTTAGATAAGCAATTGTTATTTTTGCAGTCTTGGGCAATTTGAATTACATTGAACTTCAATTATAAATTACATGTAATTACAATTGAGATTTTTTTAAAACTTGGCGTTGGAAGTATTTTAAAAGAAATTATTACAATGTACAAAATGTCAATGATCGTTCACGTAATTCAAGTGAATCATGCACGACGCGCTGGTACTATTAAGCAAATAAAAACCTTTTTTAAATCGTTTTTCTTTTAGTACTGTGATTTAGTTAAATAAACAAAATTGATGCTACAGCTGTGAATATAAAACTTTTTTCCCCAAGTTTATTATTATTTGTAATAGAATATTTTTATAATTAAAAAAAAAAGTAATTACTGCCAACATTTTCTGTAATTACTTTATTACGGCATTAATTTTTAAATTACATGTAATTATAATTGTGTTTTTCCATTTTCAATTCTACTTAGGGATTTTTTTACCCACAATCACTTTTAAATGTAATTGTGCTTCTTTAGCATTTTCATTTACAACAAAATGTAATTGTAATTGAAAAGTTCAAAATTTTGTAATTGAAAGCGTAATAAATTACTAAATGTAATTAGTACTGCCCAAGTCTGGATTTTTGGAGTGCATTCATTTTGTTCAAATGAATTACAATATAAATGTATGAATGAATGAATGATTAATAATTAAAAGCAATGTGCATAGTAAAATAATCGCATTTTAAATTCCGCCTTGGTCAACAATGAGATCCAAAGCTGCCGATATATTACCATTTACACTTTCCAATAATTGTGCTAAAGAATTTCCTTCATTACTGAAACCCATTGACATCATCGCTTGGACAGCATCATTAATGCGCAAATCTTTTTCACATAAAGAAATATAAATAATTTTTTTGTTAAATAAATAGTATGCGTTTCTAAAACTATTATTTCTTACCAGCATGATAGACGACGACAGCACGGTTTTCCGCAGCAATTGCACTTGCGGTTGAGAACGAACTTGTGTTAGTGACTAATGATTCAGTATCTGCAGTAGTAGTAGAAGTTGCTTTGTCAGCCCTTTCAGTAGAAGTTTCAACAGTTTCCTTTTCAATATGGGACTTAAGGCTTTCACTTAATTGAGCAAAATTCATAATATATGATTTATCCAATGATTGTGATCTTTGCCGTACGAGTGAAGATGTGGTTGAACTTTGATCTAATGGATGAGACAATTTGACAAATGATTCGGAATGCTCTTCACTCTCACTATCACTACTAAAATCCGTTATTTCAATTTGAGAAAGACTGCCAAGAGAGTTATTTCCAGAATTCAATTTCCCAGATTCCTTATTTTCTTCTATATTCTCTATGGATTCTTTTTTTTCTGCAGATGTCCTTTCAGAACCCAATTCATTAAGATTAGCTGCAACTGATGACATCGTCGCAGTTTCTGCTTTCTTTTGAGAATTTGAACAATTTTGTTTTTGGTCACCTGGTGTTGTATTTTCAATGGGTTCCAACATTTTAGAAAACATATTGCTAAAGTTATTCAAAATTTGTATGCCAGTATGTATATACTGGGGATCAAAATATTGAGCAACACTTTCCAAAGATTGTGATGATGAGGCTTGACCCGAATTACACGCTTCTGAAGGTGCATTGCATGATGATTTTGTGACTCCAACCTCATTTTAGAAAATTAAATGATAATTATTTTGACAATTAATAAGAAAAAATTATTTTTTAGATTAAATATAATTAAATTTGAATTTTATACATTTGGTTAATATTGTAAAAAAATTTTAAAATATTTTGAATCATATTCTTTTCACAATTTTTATGAGACATGTTATGTTAGAAAAATTTTTATATATATAAACTTCAAAAAAAGGGAAAAAAATTTTAAAAATAAAAACTTCCTGAAGATGTTAACCGAAGGTTAACGAAATATCGAAAATAAATATAAAAATAATAAATAAAAAGAGAAAAAACCTTAAAGCTTAAAAAAATAGATTGTTAAAATAACAAAAAAGGTTAAAAAAAGTATTAAGATAAATTTAATTAATTTTAAAATATATTTACGATGAGCATTTTGCCATTTTCCTTACCTTTTCTTTGCCATTACCGTCAGCTGAAGTAGCACACGATGTGGCAGAAGTAGTCATATTGCTGGCAAATTGTATTGCAGAATTTGAAACAGTTTCATGGGCAACTTTAGCCGCTATTTCAGCTGCTCTAATTGCTTTCTCATAGGCTTGTTCTGCTGAAGGTTTAGCAGGTTCATTATTTGCCGTAGATTGACCACCACCAACCTCATTTTAGAAAATTAAATGATAATTATTTTGACAATTAATAAGAAAAAATTATTTTTTAGATTAGTTTAAATTAAATTAATTTTAAAATATATTTACGATGAGCATTTTGCCATTTTCCTTACCTTTTCTTTGCCATTACCGTCAGCTGAAGTAGCACACGATGTGGCAGAAGTAGTCATATTGCCGGCAAATTGTATTGCAGAATTTGAAGCAGTTTCATGGGCAACTTTAGCCGCTATTTCAGCTGCTCTAATTGCTTTCCCATAGGCTTGTTCTGCTGAAGGGTTAGCAGGTTCATTATTTGCCGTAGATTGACCACCACCTTCAGCAAAATCACTCATCATCTCGTACAAGTTGAAAAGGAAATTCATGCCGTTATGACGATGATGATGTTTACGACCATGACGACCTTTACTATTTGCTGACGATGACTGTTCACCATTTCCAACATTCTTTGCTTCATCATCGTTACCATCATCGATTGCAACGGCCGAACCACGCTTGGTAAATGGATGCGTAACTTTGGAACGTTTAGCATGTTTGCGACCAGAATAAGCTCCACTTATATAGGCATCAATAACAGTTTTAGATGCATATAACGGCATGCGTAACATCATATGCTCAGCGTGAATATGTTTGGATTCACAATTTTGACATAAATCGTAATTGGGACATTGAATGCACTTATAACGAAATCCGACAATAGGATTCATTAAACAACTATCACATTCTATATGCGTGTGAATTGCAAAATCATCAGTACCAGCTGGTGGCATCTGAGTTTGATTAGATGCTGAATGTTTATATGTCTGCGTGGTTGAATCTTCAACGTTAAAATCGGCCGGAGCGATATGCAAACAATATTTAGAATGAAGTGCATGCTCCCAAAAAATGTTATAGTCATTCTGAGTGTAAATTGTGATTTCATCTTTGTCCTCATCTAAAGTAAAATTTTTTTGTTTCATTCTTAGTCAAAGTTTTCATTGAATAAATTCAGTGGGGAAATTTTGCACTTTCGTAATTTTAAATTAATTTATTCAATAACAATTTCTACTAGTAATATTAAGTTGATACTATAAAAATTTAATAATTAAAATAAACGACAACATAATTATAAAGGGTGTTCTAACAAGAACGCAAGATTTAAATTTGGCGCCATTCGAAGCGTCATTGTTTGACATGTGAACAATTGTTATTGTTTGCTAGTAGAAGGTACGAGGTTAGTAAAAATGGAGCGCTGCACGAATGAACAACGCATTCTCATTGTGAAATTGTTTTACCAAAATGGTGAAAGTTTTGCGGCTACAGTTCGCAAATTGCGATCAATTTGGGGTCACAATAATGCTCCAAAAGAGTCAACTGTAAAAAAGATTAATGGATAAATTTGCCGAAACTGGGTCTGTTAGTGATGTAAAGACAACGCGCCAGGTCGATCGACCGAAAATGTCGCAGCTGTACGTGATGATGTCGCTCAAACTCCATCCACCTCAATTCGACACCGAGCTCAGCAAATTGACGTCTCCAAATCCACTATGTAGGGAATTTTGACGAAAGATTTGCATCTTCATGCATACAAAGTTCAATTGACTCAGGAACTGAAGCCAGCTGACCATGGACAGCGAAGGGAGTTCGTTAATTGGGTATTGGAGACACAACATGAAAATGCTGATTTTGCCGATAAAATCATCTTCAGTGACGAGGCCCATTTCCATCTTGATGGCTTCGTCAATAGGCAGAATTATCGCATTTGGGGTGAGGAAAATCCTCGAGTGATTCACGAGAAGCAAATGCATCCTCAACGTGTCACTGTGTGGTGTGGATTTTGGGCTGGAGGAATCATTGGACATTTTTTTTTTATGAAAATGAGGCAGGTCAAGCGCAAACAGTCAATGGTGTTCGGTATCGTGAAATGATAACCAGTTTTTTCGTGCCTAGAATTGAAGAAATAAATGTGGAGGGCATGTGGTTTCAACAAAAAGGCGCCACATGTCATACAGCCAGAGAAACAATTCAATTGCTGCATCAGTCATTTAAATCTTGCGTTCTTGTTGGGACGCCCGTTTCAGTAGTTTCTAGCAAAAATCTAAATTTCTTCACTCGAATATCGTGAAAGAAGCGAATATTCGGCAATACAAATATGAATATTCGTAACATCATCTGTATGTATACTCATGTCTGCACTATCCAATTCGAAGTAAGAATGATGCAAATAAAAATTACGTCTTGGGCAAAATTGTTCTTTCAATGACGCAGTAGTTCCCTCCTAAAGGTTACTAAGTTTCATTTATATGTGAATTCATTGAGGGTCTTCACACTGGCACAATTATGCTGCCATAATATTGCACCTTGTAGGCATATTCGGTAAAGAGAATGGTTTTTGGTTGGCATAATTTTTTTAACCAGTTACAAGCCCGGGCAAGCAGCATTTTTTCTGATGTAGATTTGCGTGCCTTTGTGTCAGTTGTTGTCGGAAGGTTTCAGAGGCGAAGGCATAGTCACTGGTCACTGAAGAGTAACGGTTTCAGCTGTATCCAATCCACAGGCACATCAGAACACGCTCCTTCGTCGGTATTGTGTAGCACCGGCGAAGTAAAATAATTACTAAAAATGTCTCCTAAAAACGAAGCTTCAAAATTTAATACATCTCCGTAACATTAGAGACGCTACAACACTGCTATAAAAACAAATGACGTGCAAAAATCAGTGTTGTAAGATAGTGAAGCTTCACCTCCTAACCCTTTACTCTAGCTCCAGCACAATGTACCACATGTGTAGGGGTCAGGAGGAGTGCTGGTCCAAATTAAAAAAAAAAAATTAATGCATATACACATACGAAAGCACAGGTTGAGTGTTTCTTTTTTATAACAGAGCGATTTGCCGCCACTGACAAAAACAGCTAAAGAACCACATTGTTTTATATTGGAAACTTAGTATAATCTATTACATTTAATGTCAAATTATTATATATTAAAAGTTAATTTTACCGCAATTCTACATAAGTACATATGTATGTACAATAACTCCATTTTATAGTGGACAAGAAAAATTTCTTCGGTTATCTAGCGTGGTATTTCCTTTAAATCTATATAATTTTAATTTTCTAGTGGTTTTCATGCCAAAAAGTAAGTAATTTGTGAATGAATTATTATACGAAATTGTAACATTAATTATAAATTTATAGGAATTTTAATATAAAAAACATTAGCTAATAAACTTGAAGTGAATTCAGCGCTAGTGTTTTCTTTATTCAAAATCCAAGTGAAAGCCATTAGCGAGGCAATTACCTCTTTCAACAGAGCATATTTAGTCTTATGTTGGCAATTGTCGTGCTCTCATGAATTTGAAAGGAGGAGTTTGGTTGCGCCAACAAACTTTATAACTAATGACTTGACTAGCCAGAGCAAGATCTGCTTTTCTTTCTCATCTTCGAAAAATGATGCTGCAGATTCTAAATTACAGGCACTTGAAATTCCTCCTAAAATTATTCCCAATTCTGTATCATTTAATTCCGTCATACTTCCGCCAAGTATATTACAAAGTTTGTGTAACGAAAAGCAAAAATCAAATGCATAAATAAAATACTTACACACGCAAAGCTATGTATACGTACACATTTTATGGCAGATGAATTAGTATAGTGTGTTTTGGAACGAACAAAAATTGAGCGGCTTAAATATTATGCCAGTGTGAAGTGCATCATTAAACAAAAATATGTATTATGGGTAGACAACCCTGTAATTATTTTCCCCCAAGAATTAAAAAAAAAGAAAATTGATCGGATCTTTAAGAAAGAACGAATTTTGAGTCATATCTGATATAAAATACAAATGAAAAATTATGAAATAATTAAAATTAAAAAAAAAGTAAGTTATATCTTAAACTATAGCTATATCATTTTAGGATTTTCCGGAAGATGCTGCACAAAAAGAGATATGGGTGATGTTTTGCAACGAGTGAGATCCGTAAATCTGAATAAAGAAAACATTTATGCTTTACATTTCAAACAGGAAAGAAATTTGAAATGGTTAAGATAACTCGAGTTAAATTTTTGCAGGGTGTTATGAATATTGCTATGTCATTAATAACAAGAGGATTAATTACAAATATATATGCTTTTAAATTCTTTAAATATAAAAATTGGCCCACTGTTATATACACATAAAAAGCCAGTTTACTATAAATAGACTAACAAACGTGTGCAAGAGGGGCCAATGCATCCAGAATGATGCTGTTTTGATTGCTGTACTATATTTGTGGTGATACGTTAAGTCTTTCGTAGACAGGGAGAAGCCAACCAAAATTCTCCAGCCCCGAACGCATTGCAGCTGGCATTTGTGAGAGGGGCAGAAATGGTATGTCAAAATTGGATCTCACGGATACACCACCAACGGCATAGCCGTGCCCAGCATTTACATGATATAAAACTTAGAAAATAAATAGCAGAAATTCTTTTATCGACCCAAATATTCAATAAATTTTTTGGTTTTTTTAAATTTTCAAGTTGTACGTATTAACTTACCTATCCAGAATAAACGAATTTCTTGGTCTTTACGTAGGTTCAATAAATACAAGCGGATATCTGATAACGTTTTAATGTAAGATTCAGATATGCCCAATATAAATGTAATTTTCTTGGTTCCCAAATTGTAAATAATCTTTCGATTTATTGTATCCATTCTTGATCGTTTTGAGTCTATTTATCTTTACTTTCACACAATTTTGCTTTAGTTTAAAGTTTATTCTTTGATGATATTCAATTCACTATACGTTCTATTTTATTTTTCTTGAAGAACTAAATTATAGCCTTGCAACGCCTTTGCTTTATATGAAATAATAGACGACGCAATAACTGATACTTTTTAATTACTCCTCGATTTTACTTGACTTCTATGCTTCTAAATTTATTCTGGAATATTCCTTCTATTTTCTGCTAATTCACTCCAATATGATTTCGATTTTGTTGAATGAAAATCATAGGCTAATGATGATAATTAAAGCAGGCTGAGTTTGCAAAATTTTCGCTGTGAAATCAATTATACATGCGATGTTTACACGTATAATGTTACCAGATATATAAAACCATATATTAGTGATGTTAACTATCAAGCAGTGTTGCCATTTTTTGTAAAATCTCACTGAGATTGACAAAAACACCACAATGCAATAGCAAAAAAACATGATTTTTATTTACGCATCGCTTGTTTGTGCACTGTTCTTTGAAAAGTAAACGAAATAAATAAAAATAGCAATGGTGCGATTTAAATTTAAACATATTTTGACAACCACGCTATGTAAATATAAAGGAACAATAAATCACATGTTTAGTTAAATTGACTTTAGTATTGAAAGCAGTTGGCTTTTACTGTATACATTGTGTGAATGCAGTTGAGATGCCAGACTTGAAAAATAACTGAAAATAGTAAGGCCTTGCTAACAATAATGTTTTAAAATTTACATGTGTGAAGAAATCATACCGTGATTACACTACAATTAACAACGTGAGTGTACAATTTCCATGTGCTAAGCAACAAACGAGGGTGGCGATGGCACGATGGATGGTAGTCTGCACGTTGACTACGAATCCAATAACAGACCTGGGTTCAACCCCAGTTTCAGACCAAAAATTTTAAAATAAAAATAAACATCTCGCATTTTTCTGATGTTGCATTAGTGTGTCTTTGTGTGTCAGTTGTTGTCGGAAGGTTTCAGTGGCGAAGGCATAGTCACTGGTCACTGAACAAAACCGGCTTCAGCTGATAGCAATCCACAATCACATCAGAACGCCCTCCTTCGTCGGTATTGTGTACCACCGGCGAAGTAAAATAATAATAAAAATGGCTACTAAAGAAGCTTCAGCACTGCTACGAGTATAAACAAAGAACGAGCTGCAAAAATAATTAATTAAGCTTCACCTCCTGTCGTTTCTCCTACTATCCCTTTCCTATAGTTCCAGCACAATGCTTCGCATGTGTAGGAGTCATCTCCTGAGTGCTGGTCCTAGATATAAAAAAAAAAACATCCGGTTTGCTAAAGTTTTTCATTTCCGGTTTGATTTGTTCACGGCTAATTATGCGACGCTTCTTTCGCAAAAGACCCTTATTATACACCTTCCCAAAATTTGTCAACGGTAACGCTGGTAGTAGCCATTAATAGTATTTTCAGTGCTGCCATATTTAATTTGTATTGCAAAAATATTTCATTTTGCCATATCTTTACTGAGAACAAATTGAGAAGAAACTAAATACACTGAAATTATTGTAAAAAAATTTAACAGTTTTTAAAGAAATTTATTGAAATAAAGCAAAATAATAGGATATTTTGCATTATTCCGAATAAAACTTTTAACTTAATTTGCTAAAATCAATACTGGTTATACATTTTCTCTTCTTTTTCATGGTTTCGAATTAATCACAAAATCAACAGTAAGAGTCATAAGAAACCTAATACATTTTACTACATAAAAACAAATTTTTTGAAAAATTTAAAAAATTATTGATTTTGTATTGTATATTCTTTAATTTAAATTATATATCACATATTTTATGTTCTACAGTTCATATTTTATTATACATAATAACATTTACTTTGTAATTAATGACTATAACTTTTCACCGTATTAAGTGTATACCCTGTAAACGGCTAAAATACAAGAAGGGACAACTTTATTGTCGTCTTTGGGTCACTTCCACATATCCAAAATCGTTTTTTTTTTTCTCACCGTTGATTTTTTTAAAATCATTTGATTTTCAACATAAAGTTTTTTTGTTAAAGAATCTTTGATTCTAAACAAAAACTCAATTTTTAATTTAACGGCGTTTGTAAATACATAAACATAAACAACTTTTGACAACCCTTGTACAAAGGAAGGTACACAAAAAATTCCGCCTGTTTAAACAACCTCACCTTGTTTGATACCCCTTATTGCGATGTTTACACTTATAATGTTACCAGATACATAAGTACATATATTTGTAATGTTAAAAATCAGGCAGCGTTGTCATATGAAAACAATTTGTAAATGGAAGAAATTTAATTTTTCCAAATACAGTGAAACTTCTCCTAACTGAACACGCACTGTCGCGGTAGGTAGGGTAAATTTTAATAGAATATTTTGTTATTAATGAAAAGTACACAACACAGTTCTACATCTATTAATAGTGCTCTTTAAAGTATGCTTTACAATATTTCAAATTCAATTCAGAACAATTTGCCTTTTTTGCTTTCTTGTGTTTTATTTACGCAAAACAAAGCTAAATAAAAAAAAATTATGCATTTTCTAACCCATTCATAATTTTTCTTGTACAATCTGCGTTATTTTTTTTTTTAAGTTTTCTCTTATTTTTCAAGATTTTTGAAATGCCAAAGAGAGAAAAAATAGTTTTAAGCAGCAATGCAAGTTTGTTGTTCTTGTTTAAATTTTTTTGTTTGTTTTGTTTATCTTATTTTGAATAAAAATGAATTCAATACATTTTTGGGCTTTTTTCATTATTTGGACATTTTGTGGGAAAAAGTTTTTGTTGAAAAATTAATTTATTTTAAATGAAAAGTTTTCTTAAAATATATATGCCAACGCAGAGTACAAGTGTAAACAATTCTAAAATAAATGGTATTTAAATTATAAAAATTCTTGTTTTAATTGAAAAATCATAATACATCTTTCATTTACTACAAGTGTTAAATTTTCAAGTGTGCTTTAGGAAAACAATAATTTTTTATTAATTTAGTAGTGTTTCAGATTTGTTAGGAGCTAATACATTTTTTCCTGCAAAGAAATGCAATTTGTTTTTTAATTATTTATAGTATTATAATTTAAAGAAGTTTTTATTTGTTAAAAATGTGCTCAAATGTTATCAGGTTTGGAAATAATTTATAAATCATAAAAATTTTTGACTGTGTTAACAATATGTGGGCGTTTTCAATTACGTTCACGAACTATTTATGATAAATATTAATTTTGCGAATAAGCGCAAATATTTATTAAAAGTTCTAATTGTATTAAAAAGAAAATTGCAATGAAGTTTGTTATTTTGAGCTTATGTCTGAATATCTTAAAAAAATGCGTAAGATTAAAATTTCCACAGAATCTTCCAATAAACAGATTTGGACAGATATTTTAAGAGCGTCAAAGTGATCACGCTCGTCAAACAATTTTCCAAATGCCATCTGGGAATCGACATTGTTTAAGAAGTCAAAATAGTGTTAGAAATACAAAAACAACAATTACTGGACAAACTTTTCATAGTTGCGCTCATTTAATTAAATATTTGCACACTCGGACTGCTCCTTAGTATTGAGATCCCTTAATTTTTTTTTTAATAAAATAATTTACATTTTGTTTCATATTGGTGTTTAAGTGTCTAAACCCATTTAATTATTTTCATCTGTATCCACACTGACAATTACCCTTAATTATCAATTAATCGAACTATGGTGTTCCATTATGCCGCCATATTTTAGCACTTGGTATGATTTGAAAATTTTTTAGGCGTTGGGTGATTAATCGCAAATAAAATAATTTTTCGAGTTGCAAAATATTTTTTTTATAAAATCTATTTGATTTCCATACTCCACTTCTTATATTTATAAACCATGTTTAAAGTTTGTTCATACAATCAAACAGAAGTATGGCCAATAAATATTAGAAGGGGATAATTGAAGTCAATAGCCATTGGTGCAAAACGTTGGTCTTCTCGAGACAAAGGCATTGATATATATGTATCATTTTTAAGATCTGACTACAATGCCAAAGAAACAAAGAAAAGTTTAAAAAGCGACCCTTACCTTCGGCAAAGAATTTTTTTTTTGGGTTTTCGAAATTACCCTCCAAAAATACTTTTTATTAGGCGGTGTACCGGAATTTTTTTTAGGTACGGTCTAACGTACATATATCATAATGTAATTAAAGTAATTACATTATGCCCTATATTATACATATATATTTTTTTGTCACATCGAGTTTTTTTTTGGATTTTTCGGCATGTAATACTCTAATAAAGTTTCGAAGGACAAAAAAATTGTGCTCCGACTACCCATTGCTTTGAGAATTTAACAAAAAAAAACTGACTCTAAAACTAATTGCGACTGTGAAATCTTTCCTTTACCGGTATAGAATGACATTTATTAAGGTAACGACATACAATCTCAATAATAAACAAATTTTTTTAAATACGTTTAACTATGTGCGTTTGCATAAATAATTACGAATATCAATTTAGATTTTAATATAGTATTAATTGAGGAATTAAATTCGCAGCTGCTGCTTATTTTTGCTGTTTATACGGGAATCTTTTAACCTCAACGCTCCTCTCAGCTCAGAAACTTTGGATGGTTTAAAAAAACCAAATCCCTTAGCGAATATTAAAATATCAAATAATAACTTGTCCAAGTCCAGCAACGCTGCGAATGAAACGAAGTTTTCATCTTCCAGCGTCAAAGGCCGTAAGAATACTAAAAGACCTGAATTGATTTATGATGAAGATGATGATTACGATGATGACGAGGGAGATGATGAAAGTGGTTATGAGAACGAAGTTGGTAATGGCCGCAATACTACTAGACGAAGGCGTATTTTTATTATTAAGAGAATTGGCACCACTTTTGCCTGGGGCCGTTGGCAGAAATGGAGCAGATGTTCAAATTCATGTGTACAAATAAGAAAACGGCAGTGCATTAAAAGGTAAGAAATGAATTTAACATTTTACTCTTAATTCAAAAAATAAAAATTTTATCACGTCTTGTTTTTGGTTTTTCTCTTGAAGAATACAAAATGCCACCGATGCTGAAGCTTTGGAAATTCCTTTCTATCCCAATTTGGCTGATCAGACCACCGGCTGTTTTGGCATTATGAAAAAATACCGACTGTGCAAGGATGACAAATGCAAATTTACCAATCGGCAAATGCGTGACGAACAATGTTCCATGTACAACCGTCAGGTATTTAAGGGGAAATTCTATAACTGGCAAGGCTATGAAAAGGAACACACTGAATGTGAATTGTATTGTAAGCCCATTGATTCCGATATATTCATTAGTATGAATCAATCAGTAACAGATGGGACATCTTGTGAAAAGCCAGCTATTTATTATACGCACTACTACAGGCGCAAGGCGGTTTGCGTGGAGGGTATCTGCAAGGTATTTATATAATTTAGTATTTAACAGACTGAAGTGATGTGTCTTTTGTACATACATACATATGCACATGTAAATATGTATGTATATACAAACATATTTATGAACGTGATACCAATCATAATGAGGCGAATTAAGTTTTAGTCCGTGGACTTTTCTGATCATAATGATGTTGCTTTGTGAGCGACTGCTGGGTTATTGATTGTACCTTTTGGATCATATTAATATGTATTTTGTATGATTCTTATTAAATTTAATCTTTTTCAATAGTTTCATGATTTTTGTTCTCTGAATATTAGTCTTTCAACACGCTTTTTCTTCTATAACACTGTGCTGCGGAAAAATATAATAATTCTAGTTTATGTCTCTTGACTTTAGTTATTTGTTTTTTTTTTTTTTATAGAACAGTGCTCCGGATATGTCCCTACTTATGCAATTTAGGGAACTATCTGGAAAGAGGCAGTTGCTGAGTTGACAGCCGAATAGCGAGCTTTATTCTGGCACAACTCTTTAATTGAATTTCAAATTATAAAAAGTCTTCCTCAAACCTATTTTAGGTATTCACTGACTTAAAAAATGTATCCGACGCAGCAAATTTGACTGAAATCGGTCAAATCGTTTGCAAGATATCGATGTCGAAAATTTCCTAAAAAAGTGTTTGTTTTTAATTACTGTTTAATTTCATGTCAAATCAATTTTAAATAGGCATTAATTTTTCTGGGCATAAAAACTGTACCGAATGGTGCAGAATTACTTTGAACGGGTTAAACTTAGTGGGAAGCTTTTGGGATGGCCTGGTCAACCGTGTCCCATATTTTTAAATTTTTTTTTGTAACAGTTTTCTTTTGTGACACAGTGTATTTACATCTCATTTTGCGTTTGAATTTTGTTGCTAGTCAAAATCATTTAGTGAAAGAGCTTGATTTTGTTGTTGTTGCTTTCCATATTTCTAAATGCTCCTCCACCATAAGAAGGTGGCAATTGTTGGTGAATTAAATGATGATCATGTTTAATATTTTGAAAAAAAAAACACTAATGATACATATTTATGAGATTGAATAAGTGACGACCTGTCGACCTTTATTGTGTGATTAAATATTGAATTTTGAAAATTGATGCCCATTATTATGAAAAAGGAATGTGAAGATGAAATGCACAGAACATTGGAAAAGGTAATTTTATAACTTTATATACCAGACAACTTTATACAGTGTCTGTTAGTAATCGCATAATTGCTGTTTAGGATTTTAAGATATGAAATTTATTTTTCATTTGTTTGAATAAAAAAAGGAATTGTTTAAATATTTGTAGCCAAAATTCGCAAAAAGTGGTGAGCACTATGAGTAGCTAGTTTTTTTTTATGATAACAATTTATAGTTTATATATCAGTCAGCTCATCTCGCCAAATATCGTACATAGCCTTTACGATTTCACATCGAAAACAACTTGGACGTACATATATAAGCGTACGTCTGCCGTGTTGTACACCATGCTCCTGGGAGTATGTCATCCAAGACTCTTTTCGTGATGGATGCCGGCTTATCTCAAGTCCAGACGGCCAGCAATGAGCGCAGCATGGAGACTGCCGGCGGCCGGTGTATGGAGGGGGGTGGCCACGGGGCACGCTACGATATTGCGTGGGTTGGAGGACTTTCCGGAAAATATGACTGCGACGGGTACGAATGGAATGATGAAAATTCGTTCGGTGTTAATTCCTCGCTTCATGCAGGAAGTCAGTTTTACGCTGAAGGCTCGCTGCAGGGTGAGATTGCTACGATAAGAAGGACGGTTGACTGGATGCGGTACGCGGAATGTACGGGGATATTCGGATATGTACCGACAAGGTTATCGGATGTATATGCGACGTCGTTTGGGAGCGTGGATCTTCTTCGGAAGACGAGGAGGAGGAGACAGTAGAACATTAGCTTTGTCACTGTCCGGCCCTTGCAGTGCAACGGCTGTCCGTTTCTACTGAGCCTTGCTGCGGTATCGGGATACGCTGGAATTAGCGGCCTGCTAACCTAAAGATTAAAAGAAAAAAGCTCCCTTGTACAAATTGGTTTTGCGTTTATGCCTTTTTGGCGGTTATAGCTCAATTACTGAACTATCAAATTAATAAAAATAAATTATGATTTACAAAAGGGTTAAATATTGAACTATTAATTTTTAAATCAAAAAGATATTGTTACAATACAGCAGCTAAAGTCTCGGAGATTTTTTTTCGAAATCTCTTTAATTCACATTCCGCAGCAACGATATTTTGTACGAGTAAAATGTAAAAGTTAAGTGCTTGTGGCTCTTAAAAGCCACTTATTAAATTGCCGTATTTTTTTGTATTCCCAACTAATTCAGTGTAAAAAAATATATTTTTTTTTATTGAAAATACATATGTATGAACACCCATGCCTTTATATGCATTTCTAGCCGAATAGACAAAGTCGAACCTCAAATTAATATTTTAGAGTTTAATAATAAGAATAAGAAGAAGAAGAAGTAATGAACCATATTTATTTGGCAAATTAAGTGCATAAAACAACAAAAAAATTTATGGCAAAAATAGTCAAAAAGAAAATTCATTTAGACAATGTAAAGATTTTAAGAAATTTAATGCAAATTGGCAATTTGAGAAAAGTGTAAATTGAAAGGAATCGTGGTATGAAATGAATGAAATCTTTCATTTGATTAATGAAAATCCTTATTAATATATTACAGAACATTTAATGCATGCTTTTCATTGCTTGAATGACTGATTTTTCTATCCGTGTTAGAAATTTTCATATGAAATTGGATTTGTAATTTCAGAAATTTTCTTGAGAAAGTTGTCGATCTTTTTTTATTTAAAAAATTTAATAGATTTAAATATGGAAATATCAAAATACCATGCTGTAGGGTATACATTTGATAACTGGGCATCTGGCGTTTTCTTTGAATTGTATTAATTTTTATGCTTTGAAAAGCATTTATCTACAACTGTTGTTTTGACTTGCCATATCTAAGTGGTTCTGCATTGGTGGTATCCATTGCTATTGGCTTTGTTAACGTCAAATTTATACAGGCAGACGTAAAGAAAAAAAAAAAATAAAACTCACTGACGCTCAGTAACGATGGCGGCTGCTCAATGCTTAGCACTGATGAAGATGTCCGAGACGCCAGACGCTGTCCGTGTAAAATGTATTTTCGAGAAGGAAACGTTGTCGAGAAATATTTCATTTGTCTGTTCTGTATTTAATGTTATATTTTTGTTTTAATGTTTCTTTTTTTCTTCTTTGATTTGTTTTCATAGTAATCATAAATTTTTGTATTATAATTTGTTCGTTACTCATTCGTGTACAAATTGTCAACGTTTCAACAAGCAAGTAGAAAAAAATATTCTTTTTAGTAAAATTCTGAAAAATTAAATTATAAGCAAAGTAATTTTTCCTTTTCTCCACAAAGTGTTACCTTTAAACTTATAACGAGAATTGCATACATATTTTTATCGGTGCCATTTAAATTTGAAATTTGTTATTTTTAAGTTGTTGAAATTCAGTATCGTTTAACAAGTGCAAAATCGTTTACGTCCATCTGCAACGTTTCAACTTGTGCGTGTCTTTCCTAATTACCATCATTTAAACTCTCAACGTTTAAACACTTGCCTGAGATTTTCGAACAGAAAAACAATAACAACAACACGAATAAAAGCTATTATTGGCTTTATAGTTACATAGTCTTTCGCGTTGGCAGTCCCAACCAAGACCATCTTAAGTTGAAGTGTGTTTAGTGTATTTATGGGTAATTTGTTGTGACTTCAAAAAGGATTAGCGCACTGCATGTAAACTTCAAGATGCAAGTACTCATATCTAAAAGATAACGGATGCCACTCCAAAAAAAAAAAAATAAAGAAAAAAATAACATGTTTAATAAAAAGGTTTTGATTTGGCTGATATTTATACTCATACTACCAGATTAAATGATTCAATCGTGATTTAAGATTTTATTATTAATTTAATTGTGCGTAGATATTTAAAAAAATTTTTTTTTGTTAGATTTCGGTTATCTTTCTTGAATGAGTATGGTTTTTATAAAGGCACTAAATTATGCAAAACGTAAACATTTTATTATCGTAAAGGACAAAAGTATGAAAATGAATTAACAATCTACATATTATTGATGTATGTATGTATGTTAATAGAAAGTATGTGAATACGTGAGAATATATTGAAGATAGATTAAAAGTGGCCTGAGTGAATATTGTGCTGTTGTCTGAGTACTTAGCGCATTGAATCTACAATTAAAAGATCGGGTGTTCAAGTCGCCTTTAGGCCAAACATTTTGCTGATGTGTATTTGCTAACAGCGCCCACCTTCGTCGGTATTTGAGCTACAAAACATTGCCGAAGTAATTTATAATTTACGAATTTACTTCACCTCCTGCCTCTTCACTCCGTCATCCCTTTCCAACTATGTAATTGGGATGCAATGCATTGCATACGTAGGGAACATTCACTGATCGGTGCGCCAAGAAAAAGAGAACGCCTCTAATTTTAGTAATAATCTTTTAGTTACACGCAGTCAATGTTGACAATGTTGTGAAGCTTGAGTACAGAAGAGATATTTGTTGTGGTAAGAGTTCACCGTATTGTCAATTATGTGAAATTAAGAGATAAATTTAAAGTCTGCTTTGTGCGGGAAAACCAGTTTTAAAGTACACTTTAGCTTTAACAAAATATTTTAATAGCAATTAAATAGAAAGGTACGTTAATATTGTTTTCCTTTCAACCCAATGTAGCTTTCATTTCTTGTCCTATTTCGTCATATTCATTTTAAGTACACTTTTAGGCTTCCGTCAATAGAATCCCCCCGTAGCGTAGTGCATGTGCATTAGTCTGGCAATCTGGAGGTGCGGGTTTGTGTTTGTAAAGAAAAACTTCATTGATTTCAATTTCCATTCAATAAGACATGATTGGTTGGCTTGTTGCGACCTGCTGGAAAGTTTTTTCTGAGTTTTCTGTGCTACAGCACCCTCGATCGTTTATATTTGAGCAATAAAACGTCCGCGAAGTAATAAAAAACTCCAAGATAAAAAACTCGTATTCGTTACTTGCAGAGTTGTTTGTATGACATTTTTAAGTATGTCTTCACTTTAAATATACAAATTTTTATTTTTCCTTTTGATAATTATAGTGTGTTTTCTTTTTCTCAGAAAAGATTGCCATAATTAAACAAATTGTTACCGTATTTATAGCAATAGAGGAAGAATTTAAGGTGCTATTTAGCTATTTAATCTAATGTTATCAATTAATTAATCCAATTGAAATTCTAAACTGAGTAAGTGATCTTGCCTATTAAAACAAAGTCTTCCGCTTGCATGTCTTACCAATAACAAACATGTTAAGTGGATATGTCTGTGATAGCTGCAGCAGCATTATAAAACACATTTAATGTCAGTTCAAATTACACTCAAACTTTGCAGACATATTAAAAAAAAAAAGAGAAATATGAAGACAATGTTAAGCTAAATAAATTTTATTTTTATTGTATGGAAGTTGTTACATCTGTCGCAAAATGCATTGCTGTCTGATACGACTAACATCATGGACTTAAGCTGTGATTTTTGTGTGTGAATTTTTTGAATTGTCATTCTTAGTGGTTACTGAAATTTTTATGTTTTTAACATTTTAGATAATTTAATTATTTAGTTTTTTGTTCATTCATTTAAAGCCGTCTATAACTATTTCGTTTGTGGGGAACTTAAAATTAAAAGTACAGTGAAAACTCTGATAACCAGACAGTCACCATAGCGGCATTTTTGTCCGGTGTATATTTTCCAAAAATAAAAAATAAAAACAATCGTACAAATTTGAAATCTAAGTTAATCGCCAATTGAATGAAAATTTTTTTTTATGTTTTATGCAACCGAAGGCCAACCGTTGATCTACCAGACCTTTAACGTAACAATTGATCTATTACTTGATCAAAATATACAAGAAGCCGCAACGTGTAGGGGCCTAATTACACTCTCTCTTACTTTCAACAGACCTTATTTGAAATAAATGGGATTTGCAGTGCTGCCAACTATGTATTTAATTTAAAATCCTCCAAATCTGGTATAAACCTACGCTTATACTATAAAAAATACATCATTTTTAAAACGCGTTAAATGAAATCAAATCGAGTAAAAACAGAATGAAATCGCGTTAAATCAAATTCGCTTAAGAACAGAATTATGTGTACTGTCCTTAATTACAAGTAATACTGTAAATAGGCAGTTGTATTTTGTTGAATAAGCCAATAAATTCACTATAAATTCGAATATTTCCTCTGTTACTATTTCATTTTTAAATATTTGAAGGTATAATATGAGTACATGCATAAATAGGCCACTTTCTAAATTTATTTTTTTATTAATTATATTTTACTTTCTTTCAACAATTTCGTTTTCTTGCGAACGTCATAGTCAAATGAAATAATTTATCATTTTTCGTCTATCAAATACAATTGTTTAAAATATAATTAATTATAGAAAACATTTTTCCGAAATACATACATGCAAAGGCTTTAATGTGTTAAGAAAATTATCTACCCTACACAAATCTATTGAATTTGTTAAAGCAAATGTAATTTTTCTCAAACACGTTTGTACTTATAATTTGTTTTTGAAATTTCAATTTATTAACAGAGATTTAATTATTAATTAATGTAATTTCTTAATAGAAAAGAAAACGGCATTAATTATAACGTTAAAGAACAAAAAGAAATGTGTTCTTTTATCTGTTACTCAGTATAGCAAATTGCTTTTAAAAAGTTTGTTCAGTCTAAGAACTATTGACAATTGCGGAATTATGGAATACTGCACCATGGTAAAGGGGCCATGCACGATTTCATATGCATAATATAAACAATTTACTACATCATATTTTTTTTTAAATTTGTAAAAATTTTTCTTTGTTTCGGAAGCCATAAAAATATTGAAATATTTTAAATTGTCAACACAATTTCAACACGCGCCATATCCAACAATTTCAGCAAAAAAAAACGTCTACACGCCCATAAATATTTATAAACACACAGATTTGAACCTTTAACGTGAAAAAAATTTAAATTTATTAAAATAAAACTAAAAATAAAAAAAATTAACAACAATTTTAAATATTGTCTTAATTAATGTTTCAAAAAAAGAAAACAACATTTTTCTTTGGTCATGGCATTTGATCTTTGTTTATAATGATTTCGATTCTCAAAAAGGACATTGCGCTTTTTATTTTATTTATTGAAATTATTTGCAATTCTTTGTTATCTTTTATAATGCTGAAAAATTGCTTTATAGCCGAACAGAAAAGTGCATATATTTTGAATAAATAGGGAAAAATCGGGCGTGATTGGAATTATTGCGAAAGAAAAGTTTTTTTTTAATGTTTCGTCGACAAAATCTGCAACTTATTATATTTAGTGTTACCACTCAAAAAAATAAAGCATCAAAAAAAGTAGAAATTATACTTTTGGTTTTTTATGTACAGATAATTTTAGAATTTGGAATTCGAATTTTCTTTCAGTACACGAAAATTTACGAAAATCATCCAGAACAAGTCTTATTTACCGCTTAAGGCCAGCTGTTTTTAACGATTTTTTTTTTGTTGAACACACCTATTTATTTACTTATTTTTATAATATTTCTTTCATATTTATTGTTATTCTTCAAAATTTTAAATAAAATTTAACATAATTCTTTTAAGATAAACGTTGATAGTCATACCAATTTGTACAACTTTTATTCTGCTCTTTTGGCCAGAACACCTTTTCAGTCGAAATAATTTTGGTATTTGGCCCAAAGCCAGATTAGCCTTTGTTTGGTATGCCAGACAATTAAAGATTTTTAATTGCAAATCCATCAATTGGATAGTGTTTTGTAAATACCAAAATAACGTATAGTTTTTGAAATAAATAAATGAGAAAAAAAAACATTTTATTTAATAAAAAGTTTTTTAAATGATAAATGATGTACGTGTTCAGTTTAAATTAGAAAAACAAAAAACTGAAAAACATTAAATAAGAATTCATCATTTTTGTTATTAAAAATTCCCTTGGGCGAGTTCCAAAATATTAAATTACACACTTTTCCATGATGATAAAGGAAATAGCTGACGTGTGTAATGGCTGATATAAATTTAAATTTAATCTTAAGCAGAAGGTATTTCCTGTGTACCTTAAAAGAAAAACGAATTATGGAAAATGAAAATAAATTGAATGAATCTTAATTTTTATTGTAATAAAAAAAATTAACTGCCTGTCCATAGAAGGCGAATGAAAATACTCGTTCGGCAATTTATATTGAAAAACAACAATAAAAATCTCAAATTGTTTTTATTTCCAATATAAATGGCCGAACGATTATTTTAACTCGTCTTCTATGAACAGGCAGTAAGTCTTATAAGGAAAACAATTTAACTATATGAATTTTTATTAGCAATTAAATTTAAAGCAAAAATTTTTTTAACGATTCAGTAAACGGAGTTTTTTTTGATGGTTTTAGCGCAGTGAAGAGCGCTTTTAATGTGTTTACATTTCAATTTATTGGTCCCTCAGTGCTACCAGAACCAAAAAAAAAATTTTATTTGAAAATATTGTTAATAGGTCTGATGCCCCAGATGCGGTAATTTCACGCCATTGCGGATTTAGTGCAAATATTATTATTTTCTTAAATAAATTTCTGTTAATTTAAATACATAATTTCAAAACATCAACTAGAACTTTTTATTTTGTTTATAATTTGAATAACATATGTATGACTCATATCCTGAGTGCTGAGTCCGGCGATAAAAAAAAACCTAAGCGGCCGAACTATATCGTGTGATAACGTGGTAATACGGTTTTTTCGTCAGTTTGAAAATCACTCACAAAACTGTTGATTGTTTGGCTTATAGAAACTATTTAAAATATTTAGTTTTTGAACTTGAGATTTTTGAGCGGAATTTTAGATTAGATTTATAGATTTTTGTATGGAAATCATGGAATTTTTTGTTTAATTTTAACACGAGCTTCACAAATTTACTATATCAAGAGTGGTCTAAGATGCAAATGATTTTTGCTAATTCATAGTTGAGAAACGTTTTATTTATTATTTTCAGACTAACAGCGAAGTATTTGAAGTAACAGTTTCATCAAACTCATTCCATTCACATGTGCATTTACTTTATTACTTCACTTAATAACCTTTCAAGAAAATATGAATTATTTTCATTTGCCCTTAAGTAAAATACAAAATACTACATACAAGTAAATCACATTCACTAGTTTTGTGGAAAGAAAAAGAAATCAAAATACAAATAAAAAGTTTAAAAGTGAATAAATTGATAAAATTATCTGTCTACTACCGTATATAAGCCATAAATTATCCTTATTAACATTAAAAAGTAAAAAGTATACAACTTGCAATATAAAGTTTTTTTTTTTTGGCTAAAAATGTAAATGGGGAAGTAATAAGCGGGCTTGAATTACTTTGCCCTTGTGATCTTGTACGGAGAAAAGAAACACAAAATTCGACACAAAAAAAATATTTCGTGTATGATTTCCAGGGATAAATTAATCCATTTATTTCACAATATGAAACTTTCAAAATTCTAGCGGTCAATTGCACAAATGTGTAATGCAGTAGAATTTGGTTACAACGAACTCCGCGTTACCGGGAAATTTTGTTGGTTGTAGGCGAAGTTCGTTACAACAGGAGTAAATAGTTTTTTTTATTGGTAGTCTTCACAATATTTTTTTCAATATTTTCTTTATTTTTTAAATTGTTGACAATGTACAATTGGAAATTTCGATAATCCGGATACCATAAATACTGAACATGTCCGTATTACTAGAGTGTCTGGATTTCTGATGCTAATTGTTGCTTTGTTTTTTTCTTTACTATAGATATATGTATTTCTATACCTGCATACATTGTGCAAAGAAAACCCCTCTTAATAATTTTTTTTTTTTTTAAATAGAAATTCAATCCATTTTACATTTATATATGAACAAAATTGGAAATTCATATTATGTACTTTTTTTTTTTTAATTGCAATTTTAAAATATTATTTACATATATATTTATGTATATATCTCATATATTTTGGGGACCTACTGTGTAAACAAACACATTCAATTAAAGAGCAAAATTTCAAAAATTCAAAAGTACAGGAATATTACGGTAAAAAGTTCCGTTATTACACACAGAGCAGCACAGGAATGAACAAAAAGAAAAAACAAAACTTACTGTCCGTATTATAGAGTAAAAGTGGTGCTGTCTGGTTTGTAGCAGTTTGCGGATTATATATGTATGTGTTCGAAAAAACGCGTGTCTAGATTGTCGGGACAGTACTATATTTCACTTTTATTCTTAAGTTTGTTTATCAAAGCTATATTTCGAGAACTTCTTTTATAATTTTGTATCTTTGGCATTTTTAGTTACTGTGAGTTTAAATTTTTTATTTATTTTTCAACCCAAAGAACAGCTGATAGTGTTTTATTTAAATTTAAAGTTAAAAAAAACGCTAAAACAGAATTTTCGATTTTTCCATGCATTTTAATGGACTTAAGAAACAGTTCGTATAAAAAAAATTCGCTCTAACCGCAGTTCACTATAACCGTACTAATTTATATGAAATATTAATGTAAAATGTTGGGAACGGAGAATTTCTTCGTTGTAAGCGAAAATTCGTTATAACCTTTGTTCGTTATTACCGAACTCTACTGTACAATTTTACCAGCATGCGTACACATAATCATCTATTATTTATTTAGTGGAAGTTTTGAAATTCTTATCTATAGTCAAGTGTAGCAGCATTTGGTGCTTAACAAATTTTTAATAAATAAATTTAACCCACCCCAACAATAAAGCTATTAAAAAAAGATCAACATAAATTAACAAAAAATTTAAAAAAGCCAGCCATTATTGAAATAATTATCGGATACAAATTGGGTCACATGATGATTATTTAAAAAAATAAAAATAAAAAAATGAAACAAAAATTAGGCAATATTGCAACCAATGACCCACAAATTGAACAGCAGAGATATTGCTTTGCTCTTAAATTGCATTTTATGCATTGCATTACACGACAGCTAAGAATTGCCTGAAATGTTTTATTTTTATATTTGTGTACTTAACTAAAACAAAAACTATAATTGAATAAAGCATAAATTTTTATGGTTTAAAGATGCCATTATTCATTCATTGATATCAATACCCATAGTGCAAGCAGGCATCATGCCACTTTGTAGAGTTCAGAAACTGTTGTTTTAGTAATCGATTAATGAAAATTTATTGCCTAAACCTCTTTAAGGCAAACCAAAAAAAAAACAAACAAACATAATAATTGATAACTGCCAAGAATTTAAAGCTTTACGTTTAAACTCATTCTTATGGAAATGAAACTGACAATTGTGTGTGCTGTGATCTTGTACGAACAACAACTCCAGCAACCAATTATTATGGCATTGTCAACTTGGAGCACATTCTTGTTAACTTGCCTCATTTATTTAACTAAGACTGAGCGTACGGTGTGTGTGTGGTCCCTTATGCACTGTGATTGCTAACTCTTTGCATCGTTTGTCACTGGTCTCATGAAGCTGTTAATGGCTTTTTAAATCCCACTATATTTCTATTAATTCAATAACTTATAAAATGTAAAACTTTTTGATTAAATTTGCCATGAAATGATTTTTGAAATGTCAACGCCAGCAAATAATTGATATGCAGTGGAATATTTACATCGTTTAATTGTCAAGTTAAATGAATGATTGACATCTAAATTACAAGACCCATAATAGAATTGAGTGACGAATTCAAAACAAGCTACTGCAAAACGAAATATGTATGTAAATTTTATTATTTAAGAATCAATTAATTAAAACAAACAAAATAATTTCATTTTAGGATAATGAAATGATTTCCTCAATTGTATTGAAGTTGACATTTTTTTTCTGCCAAACAACGTTTTTTGAACTGTTGACTATATGAAGAAATCATATACAGCATTTAATTTGTTATTTATCGAAATCGTTTAAAAATTTGTGTCCACATACATACATATGTATTGCATATCAGTAGGTATGAGCTCAACAGGCATGCAGCTCCCAAAGAAATCCCGCGAGCGATGTCTTCCTATGAGACAATGGCTAATGAGAGCCGCAATAGTCTGATGTATGGCTATGCGATTAAATGAAATAAGAAAGTTAGTCTTCTATGCCCGGTAATAGTTGTGAAATTGTAAGCTCCGTGCCCACCTTGGCCAGCTCATCATGACCGCAACTACCGACGATATTCCGGTGTTCTAGAAACCTTATAAGAGTAATCTTTGAATGGTCTGAAATTTCCCTGACAAACACCTGGCATACATGTACAACAACAGATGTCGAGGTGATGAACGCAAGGAGCTTGATTGCTGTCAGAGTAAATCAGAAGATTTGCAGGGAAAATCCTGCTACCCAAGCATTTCAAAACCATCTGAATAGCCATGGCTTCCGCCTGAAATACACTGCAGTTGTCAGGCAGCATTTACGAAAGCATGGATGAAAGAAAGCCTCCGTGGTCTAGTGAATGAGCATTAGTTTCATCAATATGGAGGTGCGGGTTCGATTCCCGCGTAGACCCTGGCTGTTTCTACAGACAAGGTGTAAGAGCTTCGTAGAGTTTTTGTGGTTAAAAAAAAATGTAGTTAAGGCCCTTCATGTATATATCACAGCCCAAGCTGTACAGCATCCTGGAGTGATCGGTATATATATCAAGGGCATTGTAGGGAACCTGCAGACTGTCAGATCAGAAGTCCCTAGTCAGAATTATGAAGTCTAATTTCTTTTCGATCACAGTGTTTCTCATAGTCCGCTTTCGGCCAGGATTTAATCTCATTTAACCTTACCCAGGGCTCTCTTACATGTGTAAAGCGCTATGGCCGCTTCCTTTACCCTCTCCATCTCATTCTCCCAATCTTTGCTGACTTTAAGAAATATAAAAAAAAAATTCAAAAAATTCTTGTCTGTCTATTGAGTTCTCAAATATAAAAAGTTTAGACAAGACCAAAGCAGGAAAGCTTTCTGTGTGTATGACATACAAACAAGAATACATACATATTTCCAGAAAAATAAAGTTAAATGAATAAATAAGGTTTTTGAAAATATGATTTTGGAACATTTTATCAAATGTTTTTATCAAATATTTTACAATATCTTGCCAGAAATTTGCCAAATAGACTTCAGAACAAATTGACTCGCAATATCCAGGCTTAATTTGAATATTTTTGGGACTGTTTAGTATTTAAATTTCATATAATAATCAGCTGTTAAGAAAGGTATTGGAAGGTGTCTGCAATATTAAGAAACAAATAAACAAGTGGTAAACAATTTTGAAATTTCATTATAAAGGAGACACAAGTCATGGAAAATATTTACAGAATTGTTATTGTAATCATTTTGGTAAGTTTTTTTTTTTTTTACAAAATTTCTCTACACATGTAACTAAAGAATTTAATGACTTTAAAAAATATAAATTATAAATTAATCTGATGTAACACTTAAATTGTTAATATTTTCTTCAAGGCCATTCACAGCACTGGCGCCATACGACCGGCCACAACCAAAGACAGTCAGTTGATATGTGGTTCGGTGTTGTGCAAGAAAGTCAGTGAAATTTTTTCTCAGTCTAATCTTAATCACGGTTATAATTACATAACTACACTACCAGCCGGAGCCATGAATGTGACCATAAAACAAATGGCCAAAACAACTAACTTAATTGGTAAGATTTCTATACCACTAATTCTCCTTAAAAGCCTCTATAAAATCTTTTTATATGAAACCAATCATTCAGCTTTAAAAACCACCGATGATATTTTTATAATAAATGGCAACAATAAAGCTTCCGAGGGGGGTATATTCCTGTATGATGATGACTCTTATGACTACAATAAAGAAGCCGGTTTGATTTCAGCCAAAGGTCCTTTGCACAAACCGGTTAAACTAATGGTAGGTTTATAACTTTAAACGTTCTTGGTTTTGTATTAAAGCGAGTAATAATTCAGCTTTTAGTGCGTTCTGGGAATCCTGGTGTAAACTATACTTATACTCTGCCTGTAGCCTCGGCTTCGATGACTGAACCCGAAGAACTGCAAAGTCAATGGAATGAATTGGGTCAGTCTTTGGATGAAATCGATGACATTTCACGTTTTAGGGAAAAGAAACGCAGAAGATTTTCCTGGGAACTATTGGGTTTTAGTACCTGTAGTCGTATTTGTGGTCCGGGAGTACAGTTGCCGATCTTCAGATGCATCAAGGATTCAGCCACAAAAGAATCTCTGAGTAGATATTATTCTCCCAAGAGATGTGCTTTCATTGAGAAGCCACAGTTTAGCGAAGTTATTTATAATTGCAATCGTGGCCTTTGTCCGCCATACTGGCGTCCCCTACAATATGGCGAATGTGAATGTTCTGAGGGTTTGGCGGAAGGTATACGCAGTCGCAGGTTACAATGTGTTCAAGAACAATTTAATGGGCTGATTGAAGAAGTAGAAGAATTCAAGTGTAAAGCGGAAAAGTTACCTGATCTCAAGGAAACTTGCAAATGCCATGTAGTCATAGCGAAGAGAATACCACATTCACGTGATTCCGAAAATCCACCGAAAATTTATTCGAAGCTCATTGGTTCAACTGGCGTTGTACGGAATGTTTTAGGTAAAATTCTTTCAAAATTAAATACAAAGAACTAATGTCTATTAAATAAGTTTCTTCTATCAAGGCAAGCGCCATTTGAATGTCTCTCTGGCACCGTCCCTAAGACGCTTCCACCGTAACGATCGTTTCGATAAAGCCGGCGTTTGGCTTATGTCTGATTGGAGTCAACAGTGCGCTCAAGATTGCAGCGTCAATCATGAATATCGTACTATATATTGCGATCGTACTGCTCCCTATAATGATCTTTGTGATGCTCGTTTAACGCCTGAACAAAAACGTTCTTGTTCAACGCGATCGTGTAGCAAAGGTTCGTGGTTTACTTCCGATTGGTCTAATTGTACGGGAGAATGTTTCAATATGCAACGCCGTCGTGCTGTTTTATGTCTTTTGGATGGTTTTATTGCGGATGCGGGACAATGTTCGACGGAGTCGAAACCTGTCGAGTTTGAAAATTGCACAAAACATAATTTAAAGTTTTGTGGGCCCAAGTGGCATTATTCAGAGTGGTCAGAGGTGGGTTTAAAGAAGCTTAACATTTCAATATTTTATTACATCTTCTGAATTATCTGAACTAACCAAAAGTGTTAAAACCTTCAATTTGAAAATTATTTATTTTCGCCGGACCAAGCGCGAAGCAGAAAATCAAAAAATAATTATGATGTTACTGTACCGCCCTCCGCACGGCTAAAATGTAATTCCTGGAAAGTCAATTCTTTTTCTACTTTGCAGCTGTAATTTTTTTAACTTCTTAATGACCGGTTTCTAAATTTATGACTCCCTACAGTGTTCACGCACTTGCGGCGAAGGCGTTCAACGTCGCTATGCCAAATGTCTCGAATTTGATTGGAACCAAGAGGCCATGATCGAATCGAACAAATGTAAATATTTGGAAAGAGAACCCGTCTACGGTGCTTGTGCTTTGGCCAAATGTGAAGGTAATCACATACGGAGAACTACTAATAGTGTTGGTAATATATGGAAATACATAATAATGTTTTTGATTTTCCTCTTCCTTTGTTTTTGGTTTTGGAAACTTGTACAGAATTGAAAGTGCAGCAGCAACACAATGCGGCTGTTGCAGTCGACGATGTTGCTGTCAACGATTTAGAGCAAAACGATGACAGCCACAATTCGGCTGAAAATACGAACGAAGTTGATATTATTGGTGTTGTTAATAGTAAAGATATTTTACATGGCGGTTTGGCAGCTGGCAAAGAGAAGTTGGTAATAGCAGGGGCGCCACAAAGCCTTAAAAATTGTAATGATGAGTTAAATAACTGTAAACGCATTAATCGCGAACGTCTGTGTAAAATGGATTTTTATAAAATTTATTGTTGTCTTACTTGCCATGGTTATTATTGAAAATATTAGTGAACAGAGAAGTGAAGAAACGCCAATTTCTTTTTTTTTGTATTTTTAAGCTTAAATATTTATTGCACTTGTTTTCATATCAGTCTGTTTTGCAGCTAAATTTTAAGGCGAATTCATACCAGGTAAATTTACTAACAACCAAGAATCATTGTATACTGTAAATTTGACAGCAATCAATGATAAATAGTCGGCAAGCGGGGCTAGTAAGTTAATATGTTATGAATTCGCCTTGCTAAATTTAATTTTAATTTTTTTAAATGTTTCTGTCATATTCTCAGAATTTAGTATTAATTGTTCTATATACATACATATATACATATATAAATATGGGCAAATCCTGCGTGACGAACGTTAACTTCGTACGCGTGTTTGTATGAAAATATTAGAAATTTTGGTCTATACCTTCAACTTACACATAAATAGTGTTTAGATAGATTTAAGTGTCCTTTCGAATGGTATAAAATATAATTTCTAAATATGTATTTGTGGCGAAGTAATTGATCGCAAAGATATGTAACGCACGCTAAAATATACGGAATTAATTTTGAGAGTTGAAGTATCTTTTCGTAGTTTTTTGCGAATTTTGCTTAAAACAGCACACAAAATTTAATATTTAAAATAAATTATTTCACACAAAAAAATTTATAGTTTTTTTTATCAAAAGCCATGGACCCATTGGGACGCACGTTACGTAACTCTTATAACACTTGTTCTAGTATCATATAAAAAAACAATTGTATTTACTTTAACAAAACAATTCAGGTGCAGTTTCTATAATATAAGTTGTATTTGTCTAAAAAGCTTTAGTATGGTAATTACTCAAAATTTTGATTTTTTTTTATATAATTTTTTTCACCTGTACCACTTGTATTATAGAAAGTACACCTTGTAATTATCTGTCTATCCATAGAAGCCAGGTGAAAATAATCGTTCGACAATTTATATTGAAAACAAAAACAAGTTGAGTTTATTTTATTGTTTACATTATAAATGACCGAACGAGTAATTTCACTCACAGTATTTTTATTATGGCTTACAATGCATTGGTATCCGCGATGAATAGGGATAGGAAGTGCAGACTATAAAAATGTAAAATGTTTAATGCAATTTTTGGGGGAACTCAGATCGTGATACCCGTTACAGAATTTAATATAAAACAATTTTTTTTTTACTGGAGAATAAGATTTTGTTTTTAAAATTAAAATTTATATACGATTGGAAAAAAAAGTTTATTCGACACACAACATAAAAAAATCTTATTTTCCGTGACGCACGCTACAAAGCATGGAACTGAGATTTCATATCTAGTTTAAACCCTTCCAAAATATTACAGAAAATTTTTATTTTGTAATTGAAGAGAATTTAATGAAAAAATATGACTTTCTATTGGACCATCTATGTATGTCAACAGTAAACTAACAATACAAACACCAAAAAAAATTTTAAGTTCTCGTATATCATTAAGAAATCTGAGGCAGTACATGATTTGGTAATAATTTTTGTATTAATAATCATCGAAATAATTTGTTTTTTATTTATAAAATTAAATATCTAGGCTAATATCTTATTAAAAACATAAAGTTGGACTAATTTTAAAAATTGTTAGTTGGAAGACTGTTTCTAGGACTTGCCCAAGTGTATTTACACATATTTAAAATATTTATTTTCGTTCATTTAATCTATTTGTTTGTAAGCATATTTATTAAGTTCTTCACTTACACATACATATACTAAGTAAACTTGTAATTTTTTTGTGCACTGTTGAATTTTGTACTCGTACACAAATAAAGTTTCCTTTTTGCATTATTTCATTATTTTGTATTTAAGTTAATTAAATATTCCAATCATTTTTGATTTATGGGTTTGAGACCCACATTTCAAAAATCATACTTGAATTTTAAACTTAGTTTTGAAAATGACTCATGTTTATTGCCCCTTTTATTATCATTTATGTTCATTTTTATGTATTAAAAGTCTATTGATTTTTCTTTTAAATTTAAACGCTTTCAATTTTACGACTTTTGGGTGGTCTTAACCTAAAAACTGTGCGATTTATGGTGGTTTTACGTTTTTCTCTTCATAAAAATTACTTTTAATTTCATTAACTAAACGGTTGCGCTTTCATTCTCTGATCATGCTTAGGCCATTCGCTAAATGAATTTCAAAATGCTGGTACAGGGTGAACAGATAAATAAAGTTTCAAGGAAATTTTTTCCATAATTCTTAAATCTAAATTATCTTTTTAATTTTTAAAAGCTAGTCGTAATGATAATTTTAATGTTCGTGACAAGAATCATGCTTATTTTGCATTGTTTATACGAAAAGAGTTACGTATATTAAGAGTCAACAGAGTCATAAATGTAGTTAAGTATGAGTATAATGAAGCTGTCGAGTGGATATGAGTATCGGTAACATTACAATAACTACGAATGCGTATAAGTACAATAAATAAAGAATCATGACTCGAGTATACTCACATTTTCACTACTCATTGCTCTCTATCTCTATCAAAATGTCTAAAATGTCTAGTTCGTAGTACCGATCACCTGTACGTTAAAAGAACACAATAAAATCGCTGCCGTTCGTGAAATTGCCCAAGGGCACTCTTCCCAGATAAGTTTTACACCTCTTCTTGTCTTTCTCTTTAGCTCGTAGCAAACAACTACAAAACAAATATTTTCTATAATTGCTAAAGCGTGTTAATTGTTACATATCGATGAACGGTTGTTTGCTTTATATGAATGGGTGAGTATCTGTTTGTCTAACTATTTGATATTTTATCAATTGGTTACGATGACTATTGATTAGATGTTGCTTAGATATTTTTATTGACTTCAAGCAATTAAAAAACAAAGGGTAATAAAATTAAAAATATTGAAACGTTTAAACATTTGACCTCATCTGAAATATTAACAAATTATTAATCCAAAGAATTTTTTCAGTTTGTTATAAAAACACTAATTCTAAAACAGAATTTTAATGGCTTGAACTACTAGAAGCGTATTTGTGCAGTTCCTTTTTTTCCAAACAAAAATTATAATTATATTCAAAACAGAAATCAAAATTTTAAAGGTTTTTCATTTGAATTAAATAATTAATTAAGTTATTAAGCGACCGAGCGATATAGCGTGATATCTAGATAGTTAAGCTGTACTCTACCACTTCATCACATGCTTCTTTTTCTCTTACAAAAAAAAAAGGTAACACAGTTTCATTATTGTTGTTGATAAACAGGAGTTTCACTTGCAAGAAAAAATTTTAGCAGGTACTATTCTCAAATAAGGATCAATGAAAAATTTTACAGAATACATTTTAATTTTTAATTTCTGAACTTCTAACTTCGAAAACGTTTCTAGGTCTGTGTTGAAATTTTTACAATTAATTTATTTCTGCACAAATAGTTTCAATTATTTTATTGTATATTTTTGCAAGATCTACTAAACTATTCCATTATCTACATACATTCATACATGAATATCCATATGCATATGCTATGCTCTCCTTTTTGTTATCTAAAATTTCCCACATACATAAATAATTATTTGCATTAATTTGCTCTTAGCCGATCAACAGTTCGTGTTTCTTCTTGTCCACCTTCATATATTTACAAGAATAATGATGTTCAAATTCCCCTTCAATTCAAGTAAACATCATTATTTACACTTCAATAACAACAACACCATAAAATTTCCCCTTCAGCTTCCGTTAGTTTGTCAAGCTTACGAACATACATACGAGTATTTTTATTTGACTCTTTAATTTAGTTCTTCTTCAGCCGGCATTTGCAGTAATCGTGGTCTCCGATAACGTGTAGTAAAATTGTTGAAAACTCTAGTAAAAAGTGTTTAAATTTCAATAAATTTGTGATAAAAGTGTTAATAAATGTGTATTAAGTAATAAATCAATGTTTAATTAACAAAAAGTTATCAACTAAATCAGAAAAAACGACTAGAAAAATCAAATTTTTTGGCGTCTGTTGTTCGTTTGTCTTCTTTTTCATTTTCGTTAATTTCGCTACACATTTTGTTGTTATTACTGCAGCCGGTGTCGTTTTTTTTATTTTGCTTGAGTGCCTGAGTGTGAGAGGAAATAGAGTAAATTAAATATGAGAAAGTGTATTTCTTGCCTTAGAAAGAAGTTATTAAGAAAAGAGGAAATAAAATAAATGTTTGTAGTGAGGTGTTGAAAGCAAAAGTAAATAAAGTTAAATTATGAAAAAAGGAAGATTAAACCAAATGATTAAAAAAAATTTATTAAATTTATTAAAATCATGTATGTATGTATATATTGATGTAATTATATATGTAAATATTATGTGCAAGTGTTTCTACAAATTTAAATTTGTGCTTTTAATTGTTTCAATATACTGTGTAAGAGTACTTAACATATCAAGGTGAGTAAAAATAATTAAACAACTGAAATTACAAAGTTTGTTTAAAATGAAAGAAAATTAAGCTTTATTACTAAAAGGAGAAACTAAAGTTCTTACATGTTTATACTATTTTGTGATTTCATTATAAATAATTTGGCCTGCTACAATCTTTCTTCGTATATATGTAAATGACATCTTTGTACGGTATGCATGTATGTGTGTTTGTGCCTTATGGACACCTAAACGGCTGTATCAATTTTCTTGAAATTTGCACTCTATCTCCCTGTATATCTAGAAAGAACTATAGACTACTGACAACTGGGCATTGCCCCGCCCATAGAACGTAAATATTTATGTTTATATATTTTGAGAACGGTTGAAGTGAAAGTTTCTGTATTTGGTCTGAGTAGCTTAATAGTCAGTACAAATCATCAGTCAAAAAGTGAGCGGAATTGGACAAATGGGCGTGGTACCTCTCATACAAAAGTAATAATGATTTGGATAATTTCTGAGAGGGGTTAAAGTTAAAATTTCTAAATTTTGTCTGAATGACTAGATAGTCAATACAAATCATCAATCGAAAAGTAAGCGGAATCGGATAAGGGAGCATAGAACCTCCCATACAAAGTTAATATTGGTTTTTGTATATCTTGAAAACGGTTCAAGCTGAAGTTTCTTATTTTGTTCTGAATAATTATTTAAAAAAAATGTAAGAGAAACTCCTTATTCGAGTACATAACACTTTATTTCGTTTTTAATTATGTAAATATTCTTTAATTTATTCGTTACTCAACGTTAGTCAAAATTGATTTGTTTTATGGTTAAGCTGGTTTATATGAACATTGAATATGGCGCTAATACCAAAATCCTCAGTAGGCCTTTAACCAAATTCTTGAAAAAAGTTAAGAAATTCCACATATTTATACAAGAAATCTTTGAGAAAATTTTTTAACTCGCCCCAAACTTGCAGGGGTTTCAACTGTTGTTTCTCTAAACATTGGTTTTTGTATTTCGTAAAGATTTAATTTTAATTTTCTAAGTATTACAATGCCCAGAATACATTTTATACCTACGAAAATACTTAAACATATTATTTTATTCTATTATGATTTATTACTTAATTTTATTTAAAATCTTATTGCAAATATTCCAAATTGTAAAGATCATTTTATGAGAGAAGAAATGTAGTTTTGTTTTTTTTTTACTACTTCCATAGTTCTCATACTTATTAACAGGGTTTTTATTTCTTTTTTCGGTGCGTAAGTAATTTATGCGCGTATTTACAGAACACTACTGAGATAAAATGTCAATATTTGCTTTCCAATTCTTTTTTTCTAATATTTACACAAATACCGTTAAAAGCAGCTGTTAGGAGAAACTATAGTACGAGTATATTGAACAATTTTTTCCAGTAATTTTTTATGCAATCGCTCTATCTTGGCCCCGAAGTGTAAATTTCAGTTAAAACTGTAAAACTTTACATTGTTTTTCTTAAAACAAATTAATGTCGCTTTTATGTCAAGACTAGGAAGTACACAAGAAAGAACGAACGAATGTTGAAACAACAGAAAAGTGTGTAATAAGAGAGATTTAAAATGAAAAAATAAAATAAACCAAATTATTATCTTAATGTATGCAATATTTACGTCAACATGCCAAGTTAAAGTAAATAAAATATTTAAACATTTTACTTGTAACATTATTACAACAATATTTGTAGGAAATTTAAGTTTGGGGGATGGCAAACTAAGTAAATAATAAAAAAAAATTAACAATATAGTTGGCGATGCATTTTTATTTTTTATTGTATATACTGTGAATTTAGCTGCAGATTTTATAAATCTATTTTTCCCGATCTTACTCCAAAATATTCCGGAAATTTTATTGGTCATGCAGAAACTGTTGACTTTAATTGGAAACGTAAATTTATATTGATTAGTAGTGTTCGATCGAACTTTCGGGTTCGGTTACGGAGTTAGGCAAAAAATGCTGTTCGGCCAAAGTTCGGCGTTCGTCGTAACGTCTTAATTGAATGCCCTATATTTTATTATAATAATTCTCCTTATTTGACCTTCTATTCTTATTGTATGCAATAAATTATTCAGCTATGCAGGTCTTATAAAATTTTTAAATCATTTATCACTATATTCTCTCGATATTTCGCTAACCCTTGGTTAGCAGCATCAGGCAAAATAATGTTTTTTTTTTTGAAGAAAATTATTTAACAAACATAAAATTAAAATATTTTATATTATTTAATTATTTATTATTAGCTGAATAATTGATTGCATACGATTTTATAATAACAATCGAAAGTGTTCACTATTAGTTCTGCAAATATCAAATAATTCCCTTTGTCGTTTAGTTTTTTTAAATTCATTCCCGTTTCATAATATAAGCAGCATTCAATAACGTTATAACAAACCATAATGCTGTTAAATTAACAGAGCCACTATTAAATATTATTTAGTAGATGGCTGGTATGTTAAGTAAAATCCTAGAGATATGTTAAATTTAACATTGGGAGTCTTGTGTTACTTTTACTGTTGGATTTTCTATTGTTTGCGTTTTGCTTCAACCACATACATTCTTACATACATTCATACATACTTCATAGTTTTTACGGCTGGTGTTCTTTTTCACATGATTGGATGTGTGTATGCAAGCAATAGAGTGTTGTATTTTTTTTATGGGATGGGAAAAAAGTATGTACTTTTATTTCATAGAGCAAGTGTGCGTCAGGGTGTACGTTTTACTTCATGTTATTTTATGTTGTTGCTGGTTCCTCTAAAAACTTAAATGCTGCAGAGAATTCGCAGCATGATTAAATGGTGCTGTTAAGTGTGTTCTGTTTTCAGTTTGTTGTTGTTGTGCTGTGTTCGCAACTATTTGTGCCCAAGTTTTCAAATTGTTTTTCCCGCAATTTCAGTTCGGATTTGCGCACGATAACGTTAAGACGAGCTTTGTTAAGCAAATAATAAACAAAATAAATTTTAGAAAGAATTAGAAAAAGTGAAAAGTTATTCGATAAAATAAAATAGCTTTCTTGCATATCGACCTAATCGGGATTTTTTTTTTTGTTAAGCTTTAAGGCGTTCTTAAATGCGAGTGTGTTAGTATTTTATAGCTATTAACATAAAGTTATTTGAATATTAATTTTTTTTTTAAATAACTTTGTTAACGTAAAAGACAAAGAAATTATCAAAACTTATCTTAATTTCGAATAAATTATACATAATTCCTAAATGTTAAATTAAAAAAAAATCTGATATATGAAAATAATCCAGGCAACTAATGCAACTTGACACAAGGATTTGTTAACGCAAATTGTTTAAGAAAACTAGTAAGTAATGCAAATGTAATGCTTTTGAATTATTGAATACAATTGGGATATTCACAAGGTAGTCGTAAACTAATATGCTTTAAAGTAAATTAATATGACTGCTGTTAGCCACCCCTCTTAATTTGAAATTTGTTTAGAAGCACCCAAAAAAAGGACATGAAAAATACATTCTTGAAAAACTGCAACAATGCTTTTTCAAAACTAGTTTTAAAAAATATACATTTAACGAAAAATTACCTTTTCAAAAAGCATCTTTTGATAATCCTCCTTGTATAACTTTTAAAAGAGTTTTGTTTAAGCAAGTACATACCTTTAAAATGTACCATTAAGAAAGACCTTTGAAAATATACATATACATACATAAAATGTACATATTTCCATATATCGTCACAGAAAATGCAAGAAGGCCTATCTTACATTTTAAAAACTTTACAAGAGAAGCAAAAAACTTTTTTTTAATAAAAAATATATTGATAATTACCACATAATTTTGCAATATATGTAAAAAAGGATCAACAAATGTATATCTGGAAAAAATTTTAATTTTGCGAGTTGACCTATTTGGACTTAAGAGGCCAGATCTAATAAGTCAATGCATTCTGCGAGAACTAGCAAATGAGTAATAAATTGGGTGGGGTAATAAAAGGAACATTCGATTCGTCTCATGTCAAAAGTGGTACAGGGAAGACCTCTGCACAGAGTTTATTCCACATAAGACAACGAGTTTTCTCTGGCATGCGTAGTGCCCTTGATGATGAACGCGTTGTGCGTAGTTGTATTGACTGCAATTATTAGAAAAAAACCCACGTCCATAGGTCGTTCAAAGTTTATCGCAACCGCGTAGTCTAGAAACTATTCTGTGAAATTTTTCTTTTTTTTCAAAAAGTTTAATTGAAATTGCATCATATGAATTACTTGTACCATAAACTGATTATCTGTTATTATTAACAATTGGAATTTTTAATAAATAACAATAATAAATTTATACACTCCATCTAACAATATAGTTTGCTATTTAAATTCCTTTTGTGGTTTTTAATTGATTTAAAAAAAATAAAGTATTTATAATGAATTTAAGAATAATTGCTGGGTGTATAAATGAATATGAGATTTCTCTCTTAACGAAAAATAAATTGAATTATTAAAAATATGTAACAAATTTAATGGAAAACCACAAAATAGATTTTTGCAAGGTTTTTTTATGGTTACAAAAAAATTTTCCTGTCGTTATGAAAGTAGCCTTCATTTGTTATGAATATCAAAATTTTTCTTGTTGAGTAGAGGGGGGTGGCGGGCGGTGTTATACATAGTTTTTGGATACCCACAGTCTTCTATCACCAGCATTTCAAATTCACCAAAGAGACGATCAATTAAAAATTAATTTCAAAGTTATTTCTGTAAAATAAAGTTATTCAAATTAAATAAGGTTTAGTACTGTTGTCCTCTTTATAACTTTAGTTTCTTTTCTTACTGCCTTCGTGCAAAATTTCTTCTACGAAAAATGTTTTATTTTACAACTGTAAAAAATTTATGATCCTCCAAATGTTGTTAATTCATTTTGTTCTTGGACCGGCATTCAGGGGCTGCCTCTATATGTGCCAATCATTGCGCTGTGCATAAAAGGAGTAGTAAAGGTGGGCAAATTTGAGGTTAGGAAGTAAATTGGCTTATAAACACACTTTTCTTTGACAAAATCCGTTTTATTGACAGACAGCAGTGTAAAGCAGAAATATGGAAATTAATAATGGAATATGATGTAGGGCAAATGTTCACCTATAGCACGCCGCCAGACGTCCGCTCTTTTCACAAAATTTTTAATCATATTTAGCAACAAAGCTTCTTACTGATTTCTTGGTTCCAAAAATGCATCAGCTAAACATCAACGACATTTGGTTGCAACAAGACGGTGCAATTTACCATACAGATCGCTTAACAATCGATATATTGCAAATTCATTTTGGTGACAACTTTAGTTGCAGATGTGGTCCTGTTCACTGCCGCCCTCTTTGGATTATTTTTTATAGGGTTATGGTCAGATTTATTGGAAAAATTAGTCAAAATTGTACTGACCGAATAGACCGTGTAACTCGTCCCCTTGGCTGCCGTATGCCGGACATATTTAAAAAATAAATGCCATGAAATTATTTACCAGATTATAATAAAAAAAATTTCATTCCAAAAATATTTCTGTTTTTTATCATTATTTTCATTTTAAGATCCCATGCAGTTAAAAAAAAAACATCCGATACATAAGTGGTATAAATAGTAATGGGATCAGACAGAATCTTAGAAAGCCGAGGTACTTGAATACTTTCATTGAGACTTGAAAAATGTGCTGGATTCATCGAACAGAGCACTGATTGTCACAGCAAGAACATATCAAGAGCTGCTGTTCCCGAAATATTTATACCTTCTCCATTTATGCCGCTTATTGCTCATTGTATAGGCATAAAAGCGTTTAAAAACCCCTACCAGTTGACACACTGTCTCCCATTACCTTCATGTTGTTAATGTTTTTATTTGGAAACAAAATATTAATATTTTTCTTTAGTGAGAACGACTAGCTATGACTATGATTAGATTTGTGATTTGTTAGCGGCTGTTGTTTGAAGTTTAAAGAAAATCAAATGCCCAAAAATATATAATTACGTATTTGAAATAAGTATTTGTGTGTGCTTTATGATGTATTTTGCTTTAAAAATTGATAACAAATTGTTGAAAAGTAATAAATTATAGAATTTTAGAAATATTAAGTGCGAACGGTATAATTGGAATAGAAAATTATGCATATTTTCACAACTAACAAATAAATAGTGTAGGTATCAGAGAGCAGCAGGGCGTGTATAACTTTTCAGTATATCATGATCGTGTAGTTTAATTTTCTAAGATGAAACATTATTCCTACTCATGCTAATTGATATTTAAATTAATATCTAAGCATTTTTAATGCAGAATGGCCACTGGTTAACACAACGTGTCGGTGAAATTCAATCACTCCTTCAGTTTTAGTGTTTTCGTTTTATTTCACAATTCATACATACTTAAATAACAGCGCCAATGTTATATGAATAATAATGTTAAATTATCAATAATGATAGAAATGCCGATAACGACATCGGGCAATCATAATGAAAGTGTTCTGCAGAACTCTCACGTCACACAATTCTCATTTACTAACAAACTTTTGCTCTTAAACTACTATTTCTATGTGTAAAAATAACAGTGGGAGAATTTATTATTTATCTGTGTTTTTTTTAAAAGAAGTAACCTTCAAAAGGGATTTCTTTGCATAACTCTGCGAAATTTTATTAACATCAATCTAGTAGTTTCGGAAATTAGCCAGGACAACATCGTGACACTTGATTTTTATTGTTTCGCTATGCGATAGATTGTGAAATTGGCTATGGACCCATCTATAGATCCCTAGGTGCCAGTGGGCGCAACAATATTACTGTTGAGACGCAAGTGTTGCAGGCACAAAATGACCTTTCAACTTAGTAAGACTAAAAGCAGCTCGGTCTAAGGCTGAACATCTTGTGCTCGGTATCCAGGTCTATCCAATGGTGAAAAAATCGTTCAAAATGCTTCAGGGCTTGATGAGTAAACGTGTTTTAAAAAAAATATATTAAAATTCTTAGGTGACTGACCACGATTATTGAACAAGAAAAATTTCACGTTTTTTGTTAATAAGAGAACTTTGCAGAAAGGTATCCTTTCGTCCCAATATTGTATACAGACATAGCGCTATTAAATATTGGCAACTCGAAATATTTTATGTGTCTCAAATTGCTTCAGGGGTTGATGAGTTACAGTGTTTTAAAAAGAGGCCAAGAGAAGTTCGCATAAAGTATCCTTTCGTCCGGTTATTGTATACAGACATTGAGTTATTAAATATTGGTAACATGAAATATTTTAGGTATTTGCCTTAAGCTTTAGAAATTTTGTAATATCAATGAAAAAATTAATTGGATTTCCACCAGTAAAGAAATTAACAGTAACAATTAAAGTCGGTGTTGTTGAATTATTGAATTAAATTTTTAAAAATAATAATTAACATTTTAATGTATATTTCACAGCAAAACATAACATATTTATTTATTTATTTAGGTATTGAGCCCAAAAATAAATTAAAAATTTAATTGAATTGATTCAGCTTTCAACTGAAAAATTATATTATTATAATTATAGCAGTTAATTAAAAATAAAAAAGTAAAGTTTTTTTTTACATCTTCGCCCCTTTTCCTACAAACTTCTATCTGCCTTAAATTTCCAAAGTGTAAAAGCAGAGACATAATGCAAGTGTTTGCTGAGGCCATGTAATAATGACTTCAATTGATGTCGTTTTAGAAAATGGGCAAAATTACATATATTTTAATCATTGATGCGAAATAAAGTATCCTTGTTCTCAATTCATTGTTTGAAATAATATTTTCTAAAACATGCTGATGTTTATTTTAAAATTCATTTGACTTTTTTCTCATGAACGCGGTAAATATTTGAGAATTTTAAGCATAAACAAAAAAACGGCTGTTCACAGGCAAACAAAAACAAAACACATTTTAAAATTTTCATTAAATAAACTTTTAATTTAATATTGTTCTAAACAAAGTCATACAACGCTCGTATGTAATCAATATGAATATTAACAATCTTGAGTGTGAATTTTTTTATTATTTAATTTTCAAAATTAATTACATATTTACCTTAAAATACGTTAATAGTATTTAATATGTGTGTGCATTCTAAGTTTCTTTATTTAATGTATTAAACATATTTAAATTCATCACAAGCGCTACTTATTTATGGCATTCAAGTTCAATCGAGTTGTTGTTGGTTAAGCTTAGACTGTAATTTGAAAACCGCCAGGCCGTAAACTTCTTTGGCTTCGTAGTTCAGTTCGTTCGTTCGTAAAAGCTCTTCCGTCTTCAATTTGTCTTCTTTTATACTTTTGTGAACTTTAAATTATTGAAATTATTTTGTTTTGATTTTTTCCCTCCATTTCTCAAAATGTTTCCAACATGTGTTGAATTTCCTATCCAAAGTTCAAGACGCCACATATGACTGCCAGTGGTGGTGACGTTATTATATGATCGCTAAATTATTATACACGTACATATGTGAAACCCAATAAAAAAGGCAAAATACATAAAATTGATCTTGTATTTTGATTTTGAATTGTAAGCTTGCAACAACAAAATTTAACATCGCAAAGTCGGAAATTACTTTTCTATTTGGTATGGGTATATTAAATAAAGTGGCTTCTAATTCTTATAATATATTCATGTACATGTACATATCGTCAGGTGAAATTCCAAAGGGGTGTAACAACCAAAAAAAACTCAAAATTGAGTTTTTAATGGATATTAGTACCGCGCATCAAGGCACACGTCTTCACAAATTTTTAGCTTTCTATTTTAAAAAATAAAGACTTTATTAAAGAAATTCAAAAGCCAGTTTTTACAAACAATGGAAAACTGTCACCAGCTTACTCTTTTAGAGACATAATTTTTAACTTGTCATTTTATTTGGATGATATTGCAAAAAAATCATATTTGTAAACACACCACTTTACATTTTATTAAATTTTTGGTCTCTTCTGTAAACTTTTTAAAAGTGATGATAGGCCCTTTTGCATTTTAGGTGACGATATGTATGTACATTCACAGAATTTATTTTAAAACAAATTGTGTCAATATGACAATCGTACTGCTGGCACGAGAACATAAAACCGAAACAAACATTAAAATACAGTCACAACCAAATTTGAAGCTACAGAAGAGTTTGGCTTGAGAGCTATGTATTTACTTTTTCAGAAGCCCTTAAATATTTCTTATTCAATGTCTTTTCAAGTACAAATATTTTTATAGTTTATTTATTTTTATCGATTTATTAAATATGGCAAATACAATTGCGTATTATATTTGAAATTGCGACTCTTTCATGTGTGCAGTGTACACATGTACAAAGCGGGAAAATTTGAGGTTAGGAAGTAAATTGGCTCTCTAATGATGAAATGTCACGAATTGAGTTGTCATTCTTCGAAGTTTATTTAGTAAAAATTTTAGAAATTTTAACAATGGAACGCTTTACTCTGGAACAGAGAATTTTAATTTGAAAATTTACTATCAAAATTGTGAAAGTTGTACTGTATTACTTCCTAAAACTCGAAATTTAATCGCTAAATTCGCGACTCACGGTACTGTTGCTGACAATAGACCACAACAATAAGCTCGTAGTGACCGTAGTGATGCAAACAAAGTCGCTCTACCGCAAAGTGTTGAGAATGAACCTGAAACATAAACTCCTCGACGTTGGCAACAATTGGGCATCGCCAAAGGCACTTTGCGTAACATTTTGCTTAAAGCTCTTCATCTTCACGCTTATAAAGTTCAACACGTTCAAGAATTAAAACCGGCCGCCCATTGTTTGCGTCGAACGTTTGTGAATTGGCTGTTTGAAAAACTAAACGAAAACTACGCATTTTTCAACAAAATCATTTTCAATTAAGCAGTTATATGTAAACAAATAAAATTGTCGCATATAGGGCACACAAAATCCACTAAGAGTCCTCGAAAAACCATTACATCCAAAGAAAGTGACCGTATGGTGCGGGTTGTGGTCAGGCGGCATTATCGGCCCGTATTTTATTCGAAAATTAGCAAGGAAACGCCGTCACCGTGAATTCTCTGCACTACCAAACCATGATAACCGATTTTTTGTGGGCACAATTAACTAATGTTGACATCACGGCACACAAGCCCCACAGTCGGGCAAACAATTAAGTTATTGCATGAGAAATTTCCCGGTCGCGTAATTTCTCGATTTGGCGATGTCAATTGGGCGCTGGATTATTTTCTCTAGAACCATTTGAAAGACCGAGTTTACGTGAAGAAACCACAAATAACTGACGATCTGCAAGATGCCATTCAGCGCTGCATTGACGAGATAAGCAAGTCTTTGTTGCAAAATGTGGTTTGTGAAAAGAGCGAAGGTCTACCGACGTGCTGGAGGTTGACATTTGCCCGACATCATATTTCATTATTAATTCCCATATTTCTGCTTTACACTGGTGTCTGTCAATAAAACTTAATTTGTGAAAGAAAAGAGTGTTTTTAAGCCAATTTACTTCCTAACCTCAAATTTGCTCACTCTTTATTATTTAATGTCACTGACCTTCATGATATGAAATAGTTGTTCAACAAATAGAATATTCTGTAATGAATTGTCATTAGTTGATTATCATGTTGCACTATTAAATATCTTGAATACATTTCTCTAAATTATATTTTGAACTCAACATTCGTGCTGGCCTTTTTCTCATATTTCTCACATAAATATTCCCTACAAAAAAATTGACTCTTGACTTAAATTTCAAAGTTCACATTGCGAGTATTACTTACTAACAAAATATATTGTTTTTAGATCAACGGAATTATATTTATTGTTCGCTAGACAGTTTCTAAATGATTTCTTGCAATTATGAATAGTTACTAGACAATATCGACAGCATTTGATTATTTACGCTCAAACCAAATACTTTACTTTTAAAAAAAATCTGTTGCACAATGTGTATCATACCGCAGCCAATAGATACTCATAGATAATGAGCTCCAAATGCTCTTTGGTAGGTTGCAGCCATTAGACAAAACAACTGACAATTTTGTCTGTCTGGCTTTCTGTCTAGAGCAGCAGATTTCCCAAACAGTAAATATATGATCATGTTGATCATAGTCGAAAAAGCCCAGTTTAATAAACTAACAAGAGTTATTGCTTTCCTCTTTATTGATTGTTTTGTAAACCGATTCTCTTCTAAACATTTTTGGCTTGGCTTTCCTTGGTTGTTTTATTGTAATGAAAGCCGTAAACAATAGACAAATAATATTGATGATAGATGCACTCATAATAATGATTGAGGAATAACTTGACGAAAAAAAAAGTTAACAAACATTAAACAATTGCATTTGTTTAGAAGAAATTGTGTGAAAATTTGTTGCTTCCTCAGTCGAAATGTGTGAGTGTGTGCAGGTGTTTGTGTGTGTGTGTGAAAGACAATTAAATGAGGTTATAATGAATATTTCGAAATAGTTTGTAAATAAATAAAATTTCAAATGATTTATGAAATGTTTCAGGCCAATAACTTCTTAATTGGTTGAAGTAACAACATACATAAACAATTTGTAGAGTCATGATGATTATTGAGGTAATTAAAATGAAGACCTCTTCTGCGCTAAGTAGCAAAATGAGAGAGAAAAATTTATATATTTAATATTCTAGGCTTTTGAGGGAAGAATGAGATCATAAATTTTTTGTAATTAAACTTTGTTCAGTACAGGTTGGGACAAAATTGGGCTTACAAGTTGTTGTTTTTAAAATTGTGGTTCAAATAAAATCACCAATTCTATAGATTCACGAGTCATGTGTACGGCGAATACGAAATGAACGAAATAAAGCTTTGAGCCTTGTGAACTTGTGGGTTCTCGCCCAGAAAAATGGTTTAAGCCTTCGCCAAAAAGTATGTGAATAATATTGGGTACTTCTCGTATTCCTTTTTTAAACTTTGATATTGATGACTTTACAACTACCTCACTGTTGACACAAAAGCTACTGATGACGCGTGTAGTGGTGTATTTTTGTGGTATATTTGTTAGCAAGAATATAGAAGAACCTTTTAAAGAACATGCCGCTTTAAAAGACATTCCCCTAAAGTTTACTTTTGAAGGGTACTTTTTGAAAAAGTGTTGTTTTAAAAGACAGTTTTTTATAAAGTGCCTTTTTAAAAGTTACATTTTCAACAAGTTAGATTTTTAAAAGGAAGAAAATATACTTTTTTGCACTTTTGGTACTTTTTGAAGAGTTACTATTTAAATGTACTTTTCTTAAGTGTGTTTTTTTTAAAGGGTCTTTTTCAAAAGATACTTTATTTATATGCACTTTTCTGTAAGATACTTTTTTTACATGTACGTTTGTTTTGAAAAGCACATTTTTAAAGGCTATTTTTTAAAGGAAATTCTGTAAAGTGTACTTCTTGAAAGTTATTTTTAAAAAGATTTTTTTATTAGGAAGCAGTTTCAGTAAAGGAACCTTTAAAATGGAAAATACTGCCTGCAAAAATTATTTGTTGTTCTGTTAAAAGTATGTATTTCAAAATTGACTTTTATCTAACCTTGATGAAAGGTTACATCATTTCTTTTCACTATTTAAATACGACTAAAGCGCAGTTTAAAATTTTACAGCCAGTATAAAGCAAGATGTCACACATATTTTTATAATTTGAACTGATGAAAAGTAAAACTTGCTATATGATCGTGTATGTTCAAATAAAAATTTTATTGCTAAGCAACAGTAGCTGAAGTAATTTCGAGTAAAACAATAAAAAAGCACTTTAAACTCCCACTTGAGAACCCTTTATGCTCTCACTTCTTTAAGTAATTAACGAAAATTTTAAAATACGACTAATGAAAAAATCTGAACTCAAAAGTAAAATTTCACAATTAAAATTTTATATGCTCAAATGACAATGCGATTTTAAGAAATATTTTTCTAAAGTATTATGTCAATAAACATGTAAATTTCGTAGCAATGCTCTCCAAAAATATTAATGAAAATTCACTACTTCTAGTTCAACTCGTAGAAAAAACTTTTTGATTATGTTGCTTTTTACAGCAGTAAGAAAAATAAGTTTAACAAAGAAATTTGATATGCATATGTTTGCTACATATATGTATATACTTAAATACATACATATGCAAGTATATTTGTGTTCATATTTATGGTACCGAGTGTAAATTATTTACCCCCCTATGCAAAAATGATTGTTAAAGTTAAAGTCTGCTTGAAGTAGGAATTTTGTAAGGGAAAGCCGGTTTTAATGTACACTTTAACTTTAAGAATCGTTTTAGCATAAAAGAAAAATATAGAATTTTTTTCTATTTCTAATTTCTATGACGAAAAAATTTACGAATGTAGAGTTCGTCGCGCAGGATTCGCCCATATTTATAAAAAAATATTGGGTCTTTTAAAATTTATGTAAGATTTAAAGTTTACTAATTCTGACTTCCAGCGGTTTGTCATTTTTGAAAAGATATTCCAACAATGAAATCGAGTTGCTCTCTTTTGTCATATTTAATTTTTACTACCGCTACAACTATTGTCGGTCTAATTAAATTTCTCTTCGGAATACAACGAAAACAATGGCAAATTAAATTCAGTGCCAATTAATGATCAGCGTGATGATCGGTATTTATTTTAAAAATCTCCTAATGCTCTATGAACTCTTTAGACTTTTAGCATAAATTACATCATTCATTCATCCGTCTATTTCCCGTACATACAGATTTTTTCAACTGAAAAAGATATCGATCGTATTAATTTATTCATTGATCGATCTTACTTTCATTTTCAACGCATTCTATTGACTTCAATGCACCACATACTTCGTTCTGTAGAGCACAAAAATTTTTTTGTTTATTTTTTTCTATATCGCTTTAATTAAATAGCAAAAATAACTCAATAGTCTCTTATCTTTAATTAATCTTTAGGCTTAAAATTGAATTCTTTTCTATGTTCGTATACTGAGTTCATGTACGCTTAATAACAACATCATTTTGGAATAAAAAAAGGGTGTAAAAAAACTGATTAGAAAATTAAAAAATGTTAAATAAATTTCAATACATACGAGTACATATGCGCACATATAAAATCAATACCAAACTAGTATAGAAAAATATATTTCGTAAAATAAATTTTATTGAAAGCATTGTTAGCGACATTAACTAATTTAAAATTGAATATTGTGAGTAACAGTGGAAATTTAATTGGCTATAATTTTGAAATGAAATGTGCAACCAGTGTTACCAATCTGTGTCTAGTTACACATATATTGTGTTTAATTTCTAATTGGATGTGTTTTTTTTTTGTTGCTAGACGAGCTAGGTGTAGGGCAATCTTCAAAAGATATTGGTAGGCCGTGCTGGGCAATATGAAGGATGCGCTGCAAGACTTACTCTCGTCACCTTTTGGAACTTATTTCATTTGGTAGTAATTTCATTATGAAATAAATCCCAAGTAAAAAAATTTAATAATTCAAAAAGAAATTTAGTAAATCCCAAAGGTGTGGGAGTTATTTCATTATGAAATAATTTGCCCATTTGTATGAAAATTTTTTGACAATTAATTCATTTCTTCCTTGGGACTTACTTCACCTGGAAGTTATTGCACACCGTCTTTAACACTTCACTTACAATTTTTATCTAGCAAGGCCATTTCCAAAACAAATTTATTTCATTCAAATAAAATATTGAAAAACATGCCCAAAAATTACATATATTTATACCAATATATATGAATTTGGTATGCTTAGATCTTTTCAAAATCGGCCTACAACGTCCACCATCTGCGCAAAATTCTGAGAAAATTTCGCTATGAAAACATTTTTCTTTATTTTATAACAAACAAACAATGTTTATTAAACATATGAAACATTACATTTATTATTTTTTGTATATTTTGTATTTAAGAGTTATAATTTTAAATAAAAAAAAAATACCACGTGTAATTTTTCTTCAAATGTGGAATTTCCGAATTCTTCATTGGCAACACTGGGTACAACTATTAACAGGCAAATGAACTTTTTCAATAAAATTGATTTTGCTCTTCATTATTATTATTCTGTTTTTTTTTGTTTGTTTTAAATGACATTCCCACGATGACGACTAGGCTAATCAGTGAATCTAATTAAATTTTGAAATACAAACGCGCTATCTTTTAGGTTTCCAAAAATTTTGTTTTTGTTTTATTTTATACTGGGCCAATATATAGGTGATAAGGAAAGCATAGTATACCGTAGGTGATACATAACAACGAACACACTTACAGGGTGGTACAAAACTTAAGTTTTCTTGCCATCTTAACATTTTCCCAAAACGTCCTTTCATATAATAATGAAATCAATTAGTAAGAATGCTGTGGTGATCTGCGAATAATATGGATACGTGGACATTAAGGAATAGGATATAATAGGTAACGAAGAGGCTCATAAGTTTGCCGGATATGTATCAACGTTCAATAGCATCACACTGCAGAGTACCAGTCAAGACATGAATCAACCAATGGGAGAATGGGGAACCAAATAACAACATTTTGTTGTACAAAAGAGACAGCAACAACACAATTTGTCGACTTGTTCTGTTGTCTCTGTATACTTTGTGATAAGAAAAACAGTTCACACAGAAAAACGTCATTAAAAATTTCGTAATATCAAGTAAGAAAATAATCATTATAACAAAGAAATTAATACTACCAATTAAATATGTTTATGTAGATTTATACTTTTCTCAAGTGTTTTTGCTATTTCAAAAGAAAAAGAATAAAATATTAAAAACTTCTCTGCTTTGATAGTTCCAAGTCTGGATACTCTAACCCAACTCCAACAGAAAATCCATTTTACAAATTTCGAAATGTATGTTGTTGTTAATATTATTTAATAGTAAATCAATGACGTGGAAGCTCGACTACAAAGAACACATTTCTACTAACTAAAATTCTATTTTTCAATTTAACGTTACAAACCATAAAATTAATGGTTTCTATACAATAAAACTTACTATGTAAAAGACGTTGTATTTTATTGATAATTGTCGAAACGTGTGTCTATAAAAACCTTTTACTTCTTCATTTCTTTACAGATTTTATTTAACAAGATTTAAATGTTTTCAAACATTTTAAGATACAGTAGTGGTTAAGCAAACAGAGGGAAAATAATGTGTGTAAAAATGGATTTGAAAATAATTTTAAGGTAAGTTTAAACATTTAACTTGACATCTCAATAAAAACACAAAGTTCTTCACGTTGCACAATGGGATGACAAAATCATTGCTTAAACTTTCAACTGAGGCAAAATATTTGTAAACTACTTGATAATAATTGCATTTTCTTTACTTAATTTAAATAAACAGTGACAATTTATCACAAGCTAAATACAAACATAATTTCGTTATTATTTCTCATTATTATTATTACTTTTTTTTTTTTTTTTGTAAAATAGGCAAAACAAAAAATACGTAAAATTTTGTTAGACAAAGTTTTTATGGCAATTTTATTACTCACAATAAACCATAAAAGCCTAGATTTGTTTAAATAATAAAAAAACAGAAAAAAATAGAGGGGAGCGGGCGCACAAAACACAATTCCTTTCGTATCTACTCTAACAAACGAGAAAAGAAATGATTCATATAATCATAAGTGCCAAATATAATCAGAAATTCCTAAGATCTCTACCATAATAATTATTGTCTCATAAAAAAAAATTTAAATATAACTCCAACAACAACACATTTCTTATTAAAGTAGCTCGAAGTTTTTTAAAATTGAATTGATAAATTCAAAGCAAAAGCAAAAATTTAGCAAACATATTGTATAAAGCTTGAATAAAATTTTGACAAACTATTTCAATAGTGTGCATGTTTGATGCCGTTGATTTGAATGAATACCTAAATCAACGTGCCAAGCGTATTTTTGCTCTCTAACATTCTCATGCCCATACAAATTTGTTTTTTGTTAAATTCGGATTTCTATACATTTGGTTTTTTTTTTTTTTTTCATTTGGGACCAGCACCCAGGAGATGACGCCTACATGCTATTCATTGTGCTGGAACTAGAGGAAAGTGAGGATAGTTAGAGAAATGGCAGGAGGTGAAGGATCACTATCTTACAACTCTGCTTTTGCACATTCTTTGTTTTTATAGCAGTGTTGAAGCTTCTCTGATTTCAGGGAGACGTATTTAATTTTGAAGCTTCGTTTTATTAGACGTTTTATAGTATTTATTTTACTTCGCCACTGAAACCTTCCGACACCAACTGATACAGATACACTAATGTACATCAGAAACACATCAACTGGGGTTGAACTCTGGAAAGTTTGCGTTTTGTAGTCAACGTGCAGATTACTTCAACCATCGCCAAACTTACTTTCATTTATAATAAAAAAAACAATTTCAGCACTATATTACAAGTGACGGCAATTAAATTTGACTACTGGCCACTTCAGTGTTATGACAATATAAAAATAATTACAAAATGTAAAATAAAATGAAAATAATTGAAGTAATCGTTCCAAATATGGGAAAAAAATTTTATTTGCAATATGATTATGCTTTCGACATCATTAATTTAAATTATTACACGCAAGCGATAATATAAAATTAAAAACAAAAACAAACAAACAAAAAAAAGCACCAAATAAATAAGTTAAAATTTCGGATATTTGTATGTTAAATTGTTAACGATTAAATACAAAACTTCCCACCCACTTAACATGGCAAAGATTCATATCCTAAGAACACATGCATACAGTCATGTAACAACTACTTTAAGCCGAAAGGTTACAACAGACTGCAATCGCCACCACTGTTAACTTCATATAAATTTAAATTAAAAACCAATGTTGCCACCCGCTAGTGGTTCTTTGAAACTCAAGTTTTTTAAATATTTTAACATGTTTTTAGGCAATAGATATTATTTTTTATTAAATAAAAAAAAAAAGAAAAAGCTTGTATGAATAAATAAACCTCAAATACAAAAGACCGTTTACAATTGCGTGTGAAAACAGAAACGTTAAAACAAATAAAATGATTGCTTACGTTGATTTTCTTTGAGTCTAAATGTTAAGAAGTGTAAATAAATGATTTTGTTGATTTTCTGTATTTTAATTTCATATGTAATTGATTGGATTTATGAACAAGTTTATGAAAAAAAAATACAGTAAATGATCTTGACTTTTATAGTAAATTATTTTAATATTTAATATTTCATTTGCAAAAATTCGTTTGAATGCTTATTTAAATTTTCTTAATAAAAAAAAATTGTTTATGAACAATTTTGCATAACAAACAGCGGAGATAATATCGATAAGCGTGTTAAAAAATGCCAAAAACTAGCAGAAACTCTGCTGTAGTAAATCTGTGAGAATGACATTTTCGTCATTGCAAATACCGTGAACATATTTTTATATATATGTACATATCGTTACCTTAATATAGAAAGGCCCTAACTAATAATTTACTTTATAGGAGAAGGAAAAATGTTCATAAAAATGTAAATATTGTAACAGGTAAAAGAAAAATGTTGATAAAAATTTAAGTATTGTAGTCACGATTATTTCTTTAGGTTCGTTTCTTATTAAGCAAGCAATAATCTGTGGGAACACAGCAACTTTTATTTCATCAATTTTGTTTTTAAGAGTCATCTATATGAAAATATAAATAACCGTTTTAAGAAGAAACATTAGTTAGTGCATTTCTATATTAAGGAAACGATATGTATATATGTATCAGTGCAAATAAAACTGATCGTTAGAAGTGTTGTAGCTTATAGAAAATGAAATATGAGTGTAGTGTTGTAGAAGTCGATAGTGATTAGCAAACAAAATGCATTTCGCTTGCCAACTGTGGCAATGCACTAGAAGTATTATTGAGTTAGATACGCTAATGTAATATTGAGCTTTTACTTTACTTGCTTCCTTAGGTCACCGTTCACACTATGCTACTTTTTTTTGAAATTGTCCATTTGCTGTACTGGCAAAAAGAAGAAGAAGAATGGAAGGAAGCACTACTTTTCATGTGCCTACGACTTAAATGTTACCACACAATCTTCATATTTATATGAGTAAACATTAATGTAATATAATAATTCTTGAAATTGTTCTTGTTGTAATTTACGCGTAAATTTCTCTTTTACATTTAACGGAGTTTGTTTACAAGGAGCTAACGAATAAAAATGATTGTTCTTATTGGTTTGTCGTGTAGGGGTACGTATGAAGTGATTATGAAGTGTCTTGGATTTATTGGCATTACTTTTTGTCTCATAATGCGACTTAAATGTTAGAAACTGAGTATAATATTTTTTTTCATGAAGTTATAGAATACAAGCATGTAATTTAAACAAAAAATATGGTCCCAATATGCTTTTGAATTGCAACACGATATGAGTTTTAGATCGGTTCCAACATTACAAAGAATGGGCGAAGGTATTTATTACTAATATGTACTTTATCCGTGTATGCTACTTTGAGGCTATTAGTGCTATTAGTCATTGTTAAGATCAGCGCGTATTTATACTTCCACACTTTGTCTTTTATTTAAAATTATTATTATAAAATTTAAAAATAATTTTCAATATTGAAGAAGTTCATAGAGCAGGAACCAAATTACGGCATTCAATTCGACTCGAAATTTCAAACAAAATTTTATTATAATGTATGGGAATTTTATTAGATAAGGAGTGTCTTAATTTAATGTAATGTACTAAATCTCGGTTCGGTTGGAAATGATTAAAAATTATAAAATTATTTTTATATCTCAAAAACGACGTGCTCACACACACACACATAAAATACATTTGATACATCATTTAGCCCACTTTTGAGAGAAACCTTCTTTGTCAAAAGCAAAACTTGGAATTCTAATAATAAAAATTTCTTTTCTCTTTTCAGCACATTGTTCATCACTTCCCTAATATGTGGTCTCATAATGGCAGATAAAACTACTGTCGAACGAATAAGAGTGAGTGTTAATTTTGATATTCTTCCGAAATTGAATAAATTGTGGACCTCTTAAAGTTTATGAACATTTAGAACAATTTTATTTTCCCACACTTGAAAATGGAACTTTGTTCATTCGTCAAAAATAATTGTTTTGCATATTACGATGACGGCTTATCGGGATGCTACTGTACGAAGTTTTACGAAACGATATTTGTATGAGAGCAGAAATAGGCGATTTAAAACAATTGTTAAATTGTTAAAACAATTAATAAAGAACACGTTGAGCAATTTATTTAAATATGCAAGGTGGGCCATAAGTCACTGAGGATTTTTTTATATAAAAAAATTATGATTACAGAACATAGTTTTAATCACTTTTTTTTTAGGGGATGACTCCTGCACATGCGATATATTGTGCTGGAGCTATAGGAAAGGTATGGTGAGAGAGATGACCGGAAGTGAAGGTTCACTATCTAACAACTCTGCTTTTGCACGTTTTTTTGTTTATATTTATAGCAAAGGCATAATTAGGAAAAATTTCCCTATTACTTTTGCTGGTGTTCGTAGTTCTATGAAAATTAGAAAAAAAAATTGCCAACTCGAGTGTACATGATGTGAAGAAGGTCAGCCGGAACTTAAAATTGATTTTTTAATTACAGCCATTTTTGCTCATTGTTAGCAATTTTTGTTCAATTTGCGGTGCGTATTTTTCAAGGTGTGTTCTTATGAGAAACTTTTCGGCAACAATAATGTTGAATATATTTTTTTCAGTTGCTGTTGAGAATGTGTTTATACTTTTCTAAGTTTAGCTTCAATGTTATGGATCATTGGGCATAAAGTAGCAACATCGGCAGCGGTAGTCTAACGGTAGGCCTTTTATTAATCTTTGGCTCACTTTAGTCAAGGTTACAAACATTTTATTTTTGGTGTATAAATTTGTGAATTTACAAAAACTGTCAGTTTGAAATATTAACAACTTGTTCTTATTTATAGTTTTTATTTAATTTTATTTTTATACGGAACGATATTTAATGGAGCGTATGCCGTTTGCATTATAAATTTTTTGGGCGAGATTAGCTGCAATTTTAAGGCATCATTAACTAAATGGGTTAAGGTTATTTCAAACAGTTGGCTGTTAGAGTGTAGCAAATATTTATTTAGTGTCAAAGAGGTTTTTATAAAAATTCTTAATTTGAACGCATAGCAAGGGAAATGTCAAATATGATAATTGTTTAGGAAACAAATTAATTACTGTAAACATGTCAGTTGTATGGAAAAGCAAACTCCTAAAGCACGCTTCCTATTACAATCTTAGTTCGTATTTGTGTTTTATTTTCTAAAAATTATCCCCCTTTTTTTTGGGGCATTTTTCTGAAAGGCATGCACAACATTGTATTAAAAGCATAAAGTTTGTTTCACTTAATAAAATCTACAATTTATTTGTTGCCACTTGAGCATAAATTGTTCTGCTATAACATACATAAATACAGTGGGGCAAGTTCTCGTAAATAAGTTAAAACAATTTAAATTTTTTTTTATCTTGGAGAAATCAGGAGGAATCCCCTACATATGCCATGCATTGCATGGGGAGAGAGGGAATTTTCAACTAATGGGAGCCATTTTATTTATAATAATTAATTCGCCGACGTTTTATTGCGCAAACACGAAGGAGGTTGCTGTATCACAGAAAACTTAGAAACAATTTTTTTTTGACTTGACCAGGATGAGAATGGAATCCGAGTCCTTCTGGTTGCAGAGCTAACATGCTAACTACTCGCCATCAGCATCCCAAACAATAAAAACCTTATACAACAATTTTATTCTAGTTCTCAAAACAGTTTACGTATTAAAATGCTTTGTGTTGAACACAAAATAGCTGATGAGAATTTCAGCTATTGCGGTCATCTGGTATGAATTCGCCGAGGGCCAACTGAAGCGAGTGGCATCTTTGACATTAAAATTTCTTTTGCGGAGTCGATCAAACCATTCCCTGGATATTTCCCCAGACATAGGCAGTATAATCTTCAAAAAATCGAAAAGAAACGCGTTCAGAGAAAATGGTATCTCAAATTAAACTCTCTTGTGTTATAAGTCGTTCCTCACACCATCTGTACTTTTATTAAAAATTTTTTTCTTTATAAAGTACTTTTTTATAAAAACAACATTTTATTGAAAAATAAATTTTTTTGACAGAAGAAATTAGAAAATATAAATGAAAAATAGATTTTTAGGGAATATTTTACATACACGCTGTCAGCCCATACGATATCTTTTTTCTAGGCTCGCATGCAAATTTTAACAATTCATATTTTTTATACATGTTTTTTTTTCAAGTTATTGTCACTGCGATTATTGTTTGCATCATTTGGCACCACTGTCTCTCGCAACGTTGTACGTTGTGCGATAAAATTTAACCCAATTTACACATTGTTACAGGGTTTTGATTACATTGTCTCTCTGACGAAAACACTCACTTATCTGAAGTGATAAACAGAATTCCTCCCACAATTTCAACACAACAAATCGAAACAAAAAAAACAAAAATGAAAACATATTTCCAATTTATTAGAAAAAAAAACTGTTCATTATAATCTCTTAGACGATGATGTGGCGCCCTCGAAAAAAACAAGAAAGGAATTTATACACAAAAATTCAGTGTTGGCATTTGACGAACTTGATGTTGAAAATAAATCAAATCAATAAATTAAAATATTGTTTTACCTCAATTGAGTTGAACACGTTAATTCGCAGTTCCTCTGAATGCGTTGAACAATTTTTAACACATGACTGACTGAGATGATTAACATGCAATTTGTAATATTTACAGAAACACCAGGAATGGCTGAAACAGCGCCATCAGGGACGTAATAATTTATTGTCAACAGCGAAACCTAAAAAGTCTATAGAGCTGTTAAATTTGTGGAGATTTAATAAAAATGAATATGACAATAATAGTGTAAACGAAGTCTATCCAGAAAATGACAATATTTTAAGTAAAACAACAGCTTTAACAGCCACTGAAAACAGCAGCACAACCCCAACCACAACCACAATTGGAACTAAACTTCCTACTACTGCCACTACAGCTGCTACTGTAGCAACTAACACTAGTGCAAGCACAACTGCAACACAAAGGCCTGCTACGTATACAGATTCTGTTACTGCCGCTACCACTGTAAAATATTTTGTGGCACCTTTTCACAATCCAATACCTAGAGTCGACTCAAATTTCCACATTAAAACATCTACCACTAAGGAATGGTTGAGTAATGATATTTTGGAAACTACTACACCTTTAGCTAGCACAACCACATCAACAACGTCGGCGACTCCATCTATAAATACTACTACAGCTATTACTACTACGACATCAACAACAACAAAAACTACTACCACTCGGAAGCCCAAACCCCGCCCATATCCGCGCTGGAGCAACTGGGCTGAATGGAGTGATTGTTCGCGTAGTTGTGGTGGCGGTATTAAGCATCAGCTGCGTAAATGCGTTAATCGGTAAGTGAACAAATAATAAATAAATTGCAAAAAATTCTGCAATGAAGCTTAATTTCAGGAATTAATTGCAGGAATGTTGTATTATTCTTCTTATTTCTATTGATTCAATATTTCCTGAACAAGCTACACAAAGAAGTAAGGAATCTTTCTAAAAAAAATGGATATTGTTCTTTTTTGAGAATTTAATTGTTCGCACGGTTTAGGCTCGTTTATGACTTTTTTTATTCTTCTAAAAGTTGCGTTATGGTTCGTTAACACATTTTTTTTAATTTTATGATTTGGTCAAGAAACTTTAGCACACAGGAAAAAATTTTAACTACGACTTTTATTTATTTTTTTTATAAAATTTTTCGGCTTTATTTAAAGTAAATCACTTCACAAAATCTATTAAAATTAATAAATTAACAATAGATTTTTTTTTTTGTTGTAAAATCTTATGAATATTCAAGATTTTTCTTTTGCAAGAATGCATTCAGTTCTTCATTTTCGGTGAAGGTAATTTCCTGTAATACTTTATTCTTTTCGTCAATGGAAATATTAGTAGCCAAAGCTGCGTCAGTTTTTGCTTTCAAAGCCTCAATTTCCTTCTTAAATTTAATATCTTTATCATGCAACAAATTAGCAAAGAACTCTGTTGTCTTTTGCAATCTACCGTTGATATTGGCCGAGGCATTCTCGTTGATGAACTTCTGGAACTCAGGAGAAAAAGACTTTTCCAAACTCAAGAAGTTTTCTTCTTTTTGTTTTAAATCAGATTCCTTTAAGAGATTTTCCAAAGTGCTAATAATCTTTTTGATCTCAGCTTCATGTTCGGTTTGAGAAGTAGATAGGGACTGGTAAAATTGTATGGCAATCTGAATATCGTTATTAACTTGATCTTCCTCAAGTTTGGCAGTTATCCAGTTGTTAAATTCAGCTGAAAAATGACTGGGAGCCGAAGAGATAATTTTATTCTTTTCATCGGCCGATTCAGTTTTTAAAGCTCCCTCTGTGAGTTCAATTAATTTTTTTAATTCATCCGTAAATTTAGCACTGTTGGCTTCCTTCTGGAATTTGTCATATAAATGCAATTGTCCACGAATATCGATATTTAAAGCCTCGGCTGCATCCAGAGCGCAGGTTGTCTAAAGAAAGAGCAGGTTTTTAGTTTGAAAGTTCTGTTGACTTTTAAATCAAATGTTTTATTATACCTGCCCTAAGGCAGCTACGGCCATTAGTGCAAAAATCCACAAATTTGTCATATTGTTTCTTTTTTTTAGCTGGAGTTTAAAGCTGCTGCTAAGTTTAAGATCAAGTCGCCGACTACTACCTGCCGGCTTTTAAACGACTCTTTTTATAGTTTCTTCTGTGCTTTTGAAATGTGATTTGAATTTTTAGAGAAAACAATGATTTTTTTTGTTTGTTTATTTGTTCACTTATTTATTTGTTATTTGTCTGTGGTTAATTTTTTCTTATTTTTTACTTTTCGTTTATTTATTATTTGTACACATTTTTAGTCATACAAACCTGAAAAAATCCCAAAAAAAATGCAAATTTCAGAGAACATGGTACTCGCAATTTAAATAAAATATGAAACTAAGTGATTTCTGTGTCAATTATCAGTAATTCTTTTTTAAAAATAAATATTTTCACTAATATTTGTGGGCATGCGTAAATTGTTGTTTGTATTAAAGATGTGTTACATTTCGTTAGTCACAATGGAAAAAATTAACAAATAATTGGGATTTTCCGCTTAAAGTTTCCTCAAAGAAAGGTGGTGAGTTTGCCTTTTCAGTAGAAGGTACCTTTTTTTTCTTAGAAGCATTTCTTAATTACAAGGTGTGCTTTTATTAAATTTTAACCATTTCAATATTTATTTTAGTTGTATATTTTTAATTTCGGGTGGGCTGCCGTACGGGGGCATAACTTTGCATGATGGTGGCGGTCCTGACGGGTCATTGTTGTGCATACTCGGCGATTGGATCTTTTGTACAACGACTTTTACAGGGGTTTTGGGATGAGATGAAGCAAGAGACGGTGGAACACTTGCTAAGTCACTGTCCGCCCTTACCATGAAATGGGAGTCTGCGATGTGCTGCCTAATATGTACATCAATATATATTTTAAATGGGCATCATTTTAATTTAATGTGGCTTCTTTATGACCCTGTATTCTAAATGTTATAAAAAAATATCCCAATAGTGAAAAAAAATAATTTTCCGACATTTAACCTTCTTGGTACTTTTCTTGTTCTTCGTTACTTAGTTCAAAATAATTTCTAACTAAAAGTGCTTTGAGTTCAAAATTATCTTCTTCTGAAAGACAACATTTTTATTAAAAATTAATTTTTTATCAAATAAAACAATTTTCTTGAGGAAGTACCTATTTTTATAAAAAAGTACCTGTACATAATATATCCTCTTTAGAGAAAATTTCATATTAAAATACCGCAAACGAACAACTTTTTCTTTTTTAATAATTTTATTTTAAAAGTGAAATATATTTACAAAGAAATATTTTCAAATAGTTCACACATAATTGTTATTGAAAACATCTGGACACCGATGACAACAGCAGAAATATATCTAAAAAAAAAAAAAACTTAAAAAACAGCTCTAATACATCATGGCACTAACAGAAGCAGATATTAGAAATCGCTAGTTTTAATTAACATTTAAAAATTTCTCTATAATTTTGCAAAAACATTTTTAATAATCTGAAGCAAAATGTATCAAGTCATCAGCTAAACAAGTATAAAGACAGGGTGTTTTATTAGGATAGAATTCGAGAATTGTATTTATTTATTAATTTTTTTTATAATCAACAGCCGCGATTACGGTGTTGCACACTAATTAGACATATTTTCGTATAACTTATATATTCTTTGCATAGAAAATTACCAGTTTTGTTGAAAACTTGCCCCACAGCAATTTTGTGGGAATCTCATCTTGTGTGTCATGAATTGGAGTATACAGCAGCTGTTACATTTAAGCAAATTTGGGTTCGCAAGACCACAAATAAAATTACAGCCGAAAGTAGTAATTATTTTGTTTTTCTCTTCATTTCCCTACGAGAATAGGAGGATTTTTGCATTATTTTATAAACAGAATGAATCCTCAAGCCATACGATAGAAACATTTTTGATGACATTAATTTTCAATAGCAGCTTGAAAGTTTATTTATTCCGGTTGTATGAAACGGTCGTCGCTAGTTTTATTTTTCACTGTTTACAGCTAATTTTTTTTAGAAAATTTTAAACTATTTTCATAGTTCATTAAGAAATTTTATTGAATTAAAAACTAGCAAAGCAACATTTTTAAGGATTTTGTTTTTTAACTACCGAATTGTTATTATTATGATTATTATTATAATTTATCACTAATAGTAATCTTGTTTTTTACTTTTCGCATTTTGTTATGTACAAAAATAAATTTTTAATTTTATGTGAAATATTAAAATACGAAATTGAAATCGAATATATTTACAAAGATAAGTCAGTAATTTTCGCCTAAACTAATGCGAAATATAACTTAAGTAAAACTTATGATTTATGCCTCGATTGGATTGGATATGAAACCCGTTTAGATTTTACACCAACAAATTGCATTACGTAAGGGTGTCAGAACGGCAAACAAAATTTCAAAACGAAACTGATGTTCACTTTCAGACGATTTTTAGCAATTAAAAAAATTTTTTTTGTGTAGTTTGCATTCAAGATGTGCGCGCTTTTAGCTGCTATTTGATCGCTTTATACGGATATTTTTTTCTCACTTATTTTTTATTTATATAAATGATTATTAATTTTTTTCTTAACGCTTGTGCAAAAAACTAAATTCGAAACAAAAATTATTCAAATAAAGGTTTCCCCGAACTTTTATTTTTTTTTTAAATTTTGTATGTAAATATCAATATGTTAATTAAATTATACAAATTTGCAGTTTTTGATTTTATTCGTTTTATCTTATGTATTTGTTTCATTAATTTAAACATTTAAAGTGGTTTTAAGGTGATGGTCCGAAAACGCAATAAAAAAAATATATATATGGAGTCACTTTTCTCTCTAACGTAGTATCTACGTAGTATTCTACGTTATATAGAAGGTTTCCTCTTTAAATACGTTCATTGTATTCCATATAAACATTTTCTTTTTTTTCAATTAAGGGTTGCTTGCATCCTAACAAATGCATAAAATTTTGCATTTAAGACACTTTTAGAAAAGGTCATTATTTTTCTTTGTTTTAGAATTTTAAGTTTAACTTCATCGATAATGTCTTCAAATCTATTGAGGAATTGATTATAGGGAAATTATTTAGCATATTCAAAAGAAGTTGTGTCTTCACACTGACTGTTTTTAAAGCAAAAGTTTGTTTGACGTGAAAACCAACTATTAAAGCCTTATATTATCTTAAAACCATCTTAAAACTTTTTTTGAATTGGGTTTAAATTGATTTAATAAAAACACAACCTGGATTTTTATGTACAGTGCTGTCAAGTTAAAAAATTGAAAAGAGTTGGCAATTTAAATGGCGCTCAATAAAATGAAAAAACTAAAGCAAAATTTGGAATTTAAAATAATGGTAAAAGAAGGTATTGGATAGAGCATATTGAATATGCTTTCATCTAGTTGTGGGAGGAGAAAATAAATGAATTTTTATTACACAAAATGTGCGTTAATAATATAATAATATTCACAAAAATTCGCTATGAAGACAAAATCGTTATAGTGGAGTTAGTTATAGTGAAATTCGACTGTATATATATATATATATATATATGTATAAATATATTTATATAAATAAATATATATTACTGTTTAGACTATTGTGAAAACTTGTAGTCAAAAGTCTGCAGAATTAAAGGAAATTGAAAAAGGTGACAGAAAATAAATTATGATGATGACTATGCACAAAAGTAAAAAACTCCGTTAAAAAAAATTGCCAATTTTAAAACGGATCCAAACTGATTAATTTTTGCACGATTGAACGTACTACATTAATTTAAAGTTGAATATTTTCGTTTCACAAATAGTTTCGCTGAAGTGAAATAAAAATAAATTACACTATAATTTTATATCTACAGCGCTTGAAATATTATTAGGAACTCTTTTGTTTTTTTTTATAGGGGATCTTAATTGTATTTTTGAGTGATATTTGTCATGCTGGAAGCTACATTTTAGTACATTTCAGTCGACTTTGCATATAAAGAAAAGAAATATGAACTGTCGAGCTAAAACAGCTGATTGTAATGACTGGCTCATGCCGTGCATTCGTGTGAATCATTCAATTGAACTAGATCGTTCATGAGTTACACGACTATAGTATTTTATTAACTTGTAAAGCAGAGTTGCTGCCGAGTTTGAACCCACGATATTCTGGCTATAGACTTTATAGTCAATAGCTTTCCGCCTCAGTAATCAATTTTTTTTTGTTTGCTTTTTTAAAAAATACTTTTTGTGAGTATTATAAAGTATGTAATAATACATATCATATATTTTTTTGGAAAAGAGCACAATTTTGAATCTAGAATTATTAAAATAAAAATTAATTTTATTTCCTAATATATTTGAAAATTAAAGTGAAAAACGGTAACTCTGTACTACTTTGTTCGACGTTCGGCGGCATATCAAATAGAAATAAATGTATCTCAGAGTTCGTCAACCACGACGAATTTCGTTCCTGCTTGCAACGGTTTGCCTAGCTCTGGTCCTCGTCTAGATTCTTAATCTATTATCAGACTATTTAAATCATTAATTCACTTTACTGTTGCGTGTGTGTGTTTTTTTAATTAATTATTTCTATTTTTCTTTATTCACCAAATTTAAACATTTTAAAATCTGCAAAGTGCTCATCTAAATACCGTCCAAACTTTGTTGACAAATCATCAAACAAGTTAATAACTGTCACCATTTCCTCTGTATTTTCACCCATATAAGCTCTTTTCACCTTCCCGAACAACTCTTGTGCATTCCTTTCAAACTGTCCATCCATTTCGTAATCTCTAAGCAAATATTGTAAATATTCAAGATAATATTTTAAATGAGCTTTAAGCAGCGGTACAGGTTCATCTTCGCCATAGAAATAATTTAAAAATTCATCCGTCATATATTCTCCGATATCGGTGTAAATATCAAATTTTTTGTCCAAGTCATCAGTTCGATAGGCCTCCTTTAGATCGTGTAGAATTTTCACAGTCTCATCATATAGATCCTTAGTCACATAGGGAAGAATTTCATTTAAATACCAAGATTCGATTAGAATATCTTCATTAATGTATTGCCTGTCGATTTCCGTACTTAAGAACTCGGCAAAGTCCATACTTTTCGTATGTTGCTCCAACAATGAAGACTTTTCTTTCAGTGATTCTTTGGCTAAGGAGCGCTTGAACTTGTCCACGAGATTTTGCAGCTCAACAGTAAATTTATCATTGGCTTTTTGTGCCGCCACTTCAAGACGTTTTAAGTAGTGTCTTAATTGATTATTCACATGTTCCTCTTGCGCATCCGGTATTATAGGTTGGCAGGACGACAACTAGAATATAAAATTTATGAGTTGCATGCTCATTTCTCATTTCTTTAAAAATTTTACCCGATTGTGCAAAAGTATGAAACAGATTAGCTGTTGTAAAAATACTTTTAAAAACATTTTATTTTGTTATAAAATCTGTTTCTTTTGTACTTCCAATAGAATAGTTAAAATATTTTGCGTGTTTCATTATTGTTTTCCAGTGTATTTATAGCTTTTTCTTAGAAGTTTATGAAATACATTATAAAATTGTCATATGCACAGTATATCTAATTAACAATTAGGGAGAATTTGCAATTTATTAAAGTAGTATTTTATATAAGTTGAGTTTGGATGTTGGAGTTTCTTTAGAAACAGACTTTCTCTTGTGCCGCGAAAAAAAATTTTGCTTATCAACAGAAAATCGCAAATTTTTCGGTTTGAGTAGAATACAACCGCAGATGGCTCCTCATTTCCATTTACGTAAGGATATTTACTCGGCTTTCAACTGAATGCTTAATAGACGATGTGAAAAATGGTAACAGATTTGGTAGTTTACTAATTAGAATCCACAAATTCTCCTCCAGCCTCTTTATTGATTATATGACTTATGATCATTCCTGTCCTCTACCAGGCATCAAAAATTTTCCTGAAATGCTTATGTACATCAGTAATTTTTTTTTACACTGTAACACTATCAGCTGTTATATGAAAACTAAATTAAATAATACATATGCATACAAGTGAACTAATAATTGTAGCAGTGAAAAAATATCTGGCATCGAAAAAATAATTGAAAGAAACAATGAAATGTGGTATTTAGACAGTATGACTGTAAGTTTTGCGTCGTAAATGTGCGCACACTGTAAATTTACGCAATGAACTCTTAGCGACAAATTCGTAGTGCTACACGAAATTCTTTGTTCGTCAATATTGTGTTCCCATCATTATATAAGATTATGCCAGCAATCCGATATCGCTGGCATTGACGAGCCTCGTTTTGTGAGCATCGTTTTTTAAGGCAAAGCAGTTCTGGTTGGTTCAATGATCGCTAGTCTGCATTAGCATGAGCTTCATAAAAGCTTTAAAAATTGCAGAAATGTTTGCCAAATAAATATTTTCTTTTAGAAAAGTTATTTTTTCATGAAATGCTGTTTCAAATAAGTAACCAAAATCTTTTCAATTGCCCCACGTTTTTTTTTAATAATTGTAAGTTTCCAATTGTTTTTAAATTACTGTAAATGATTTCCTGTCGAATCTTTAAATTATAGTACGTTTGTTAAAATTTTACAAGTCATAGTCAAGTCAGCACGATCAACTGTTAACAATAAAAAATAAATAAAAAAAAAATGTTATTCAGATAAATTTAAAATATTGAGAAGTTTTTACTTTAGTTTGAATAAATTTATGTAAAAAAGTGCTCCTAATTTATTTGTAAAGGGTATACTATTAAAGTATCGTATTTTCATTGCAGCAGTCTTCAAACCAAAGACAAGTACAACCGTCCTTATTTCGACGGCTTATAAAATTATGCATTTCGAAAATTAAAATTTTTAATTGGAACCATTGGAAAATTAACGTAGTAATCCGAGCCCTTTGTCCAACCACTTCTTAAATTCCGTTCTGTAATAAAAATGAATTTGGATTAGTTGCTGAAAAGAGACCACGAGTTTTTAATTAGAAACCCACGTAATGGCTACCAATTCTGGTTCTTCAAATTCTAATGTCACATGGAATAAGTAAAATTTTTTTGAAGTTTTTACAATTTCGCTAGCATCTACTTCACTGACGTTTTATAGATGAAAGAGGGCACGGTTAGTACAGGTACAATTAAAAAAAAATTTTCTTACTAGCTGAGAGCCAATTAGTTAGTGTATCTTGCTTTCACGAAAGGAATTTCTTCTCTTTAGCAAGAAACACTTTCAAGGCAGCGGACTACCGACTACAGTTTGTCAAAGAAAGAATATATGAATATTTTAACGTCAACACGGCTACCTGGCTACACGACCCCCATTGTAGCTGTGGCCAACTTAAGGTAATTTATATTTTTGTCAGCGACATAAACATATACATACAGTGTTGCCAATATAGAAACAGTATGAAATATTATTGATATTTTACTTTGTTAATGAGAAAACATCACAAATGTAAAAGATTATAAATCCATTAATAATCAAGAAGTGTTAAAGAAAAAATTGATATGTTTTAAGAAATTTTAATTTTATAAATTTAAAATCTTTTAATGTGACAATATTGAAATTATATTGTCTATCGATTTTCAGCTGGTTACGGTGTTGCCGTCGTCTTCAAATTAATTAAGTAGAGGACTATAAGGCAACGAATGCAGCCAACTACATTTGTGATCTATGTAGCTCGTAGCTGGCTGTCTTCAATGTATTTCAGATTGCTATATCAGTTTTTAAGAGAATAATTCTAAAATAAGATTCCAAAATATTACAAAAATAAGTCTCTTAAATTTTTTCGTCTTACTGTTAAATGCACAGTGGTTACCCTCTTGATTATACTGTGGCCATGAATATATTATGTAACGAGTAAATTTTATCATTTTTTTTAATTTTTAATTATTTCCTTTAATTGCTTTTAAAAAATATTAATGTTCTTGCTGCTAATAGAAATTTTTTGTTAATTTAAAAAAGCTTTTTATCTTTAAAAACTAAAAATATATTTATTTTCGTATAATTTAGCATAAATATGTATGTATTTTAAGGTTAAACATAAAATTTTTATGTCATTAAAAAAACGTTAAAAAATAATTGAATCGCGAAAAGGAAAACTACTCTGCTATAAAAGAACTAGATTCGAGCAAAATAGAAACAGTTAAGGAAAATCCAAGATTTTGTAAACATCAACATTTTAAAGGAAAAAATAGAAAGGAAAAAGAAATGCCGAGTAAGGAAGCCGCTGCAATATTTACCATTCTAATGATTATTATGCCCAAAGTCATGCCTCAAGGTACAACAACTACAACTGAAAAACCATCAGCAGAAGGATCGTCGGCATCAGCATCATCATCTGTTAGCTCCGACGTGGTCGCCTATTTAAATAAAAGGATCAGACAAATGTTATCGGAAAATCCGTTGAAAGCCGCCGCTGAATTGAAATTAGCTATTGCTTATAATGAAGAGCGTAGAAAGCTGGAGGATTTGATTATCGAAGAACCAGCTAATGAGGAAAATGTTATAACATCAGAACAAGCTGTAGAAAACTTCAGAGCTTTTACCCAGCACTATGAAAAACTGGAAAACATGTTGCAAAAGGCTTTAGCTGAATTAAATGTCATTGAACAGGATTCAAATCTAACCATAGAGGTGCGTTATCAGGCTCTTATGCTGTTGCTAACGCTTCGAAATAGTTCAACTTTAACGGAGGCTGAACAAGCTTTAAGGATTTATGATGATTTTATAAAGACATTGAATAGCGAATTAGATCGCCATACAACCGCTACACCGGACACACAATTAAGTTTTCCTCCTCTGAAAGATGAATATAAAGAATACTTTGAAGAAATTTTAATGATTGTGAAAACTCATTCGATAAATGATACCAAGAGAGCTGAAGATTTATTACAGCAAATTCTTACCAACACTGATGAATTAAAATTGTATGCGTCTTGGAAAGATATTTCGAATGAGGAGTATGATAATGAGGAAGTAGTTGTGAATTTGTCAACTACGTAACTTACGCAGCTTAAAGTGTTCCTTATGCAGCAATTAAGTCGCAACAACTTGTTTTAATTTTTTAATATATTTTTTTCTCTACTTTTTACATTATAAAAATGTATACTATTTCAAGTTTTATAAATATAAATATTACTTAATATATATAAATAATAAAACAATCCTTTAGTGGTCTGTGGGTCTTATAGGATTCGAATTCGAGCCGCTTTAAATCTGCTTTGAATTTATTTCAACTCGTGTGTACTTATAATTATTAAAATAGTACTTCTTAAATGGCCAACTAAATTTTTTGGAACTTAAATGACGCACACTCTGTATTTAATTCAATCTAATGACATGGCAGCAGTTATTTTTTTTATAACTTGGACTAATAAATACTATGGAAATTCAGACTACTAGTGTTACCATTTTGGGAAATTTTTCGTTTGGTAGGCTAAATCTAATTTTCTTAAGTTTAAAAAGAAATCATAGAAATTCCAAAAAGCTGGTCAAAATCACTACAAAGTACAACATAGTCGCTATTTATATGTATATTTTTGTTATGTTTTGTTGTTTATAAAATTATTTAATAAAAAAAATACTATTTCATATTAAAGGGACATTGTGCGCTCCGTTTTCTGTAAAGGGTTTGTTCAGAGAGAGGAAGTGAGATTTGTAAAATGAGAATAGTGAAGTATTAAAGTAGAGCTTAATTCTTAAAAGATCAAGGCTCTGTTACGGTAAAGTATATTTTTGCCATAGCCATAGCCATTGCTATAACCATAACAGAATTTTTTTTCGTCAATTAACGCTACCATCAGGGCTGACAGGTAAAATTCTCTAAAAATCGTCATTTGAGAGTTGAAAAATCGTCAAAAAAAACGGACAATACAAAATTTATATTTTAAATACATTTTTTTATAATTATTAAGAGGATATACATACGTAAATATAACATAGCAATTCATATCCATAGTGTATTAATTTACGCTGAGAACAATATACACACAATTTATGATCACTTTTAATTTATGATCACATTTGTTGACATATCGTACTTGTGCACCAATAGAGCAAAGTTTTTAATATAAAATTAAAAACATCTTCTTCATAAAGGATTTGTTCAGCTTGAGGTCCGTTGAAATAATTGCAAATTAAAAAAATTTTATTTGGTTTAACTTCTTCAGCGGATATTTTAGCAGGTAAATCGATTTTGAAAAACACGATCAGTGACGTAACATTCATTACAAGTTTTATAACTGCAACTATATAATTGCATAATTTTATTATTTTTAAAGAAAGTTTCTTGCTACGACAATCTTACACCACGTGGGCTGTTACCAAAAGAGCTTTACATCGTATAAGTCGTCACAAAAAATACTCGAAAAATGCATTCGTAGTTAAATATTTCCGGCACTTAATTGATTTTACAAAATTATAGTTGACTCATTTACGACATGCTTAATTTCTTCAATGTCATCTATATAACATGCAGAAATATGGCATATTTAGACTACTGCAAAAATCGTAATTTTTAAGGAAAAAGACGTCAAAGCGTCATTTTGCTATTTTCGATAAAGTCTTGCAACCATGGCTGCCATAGTCATAAACAGTTTTGGTCTCTCCTTTATTATTTCAAATTGAGAAAATATGTGAACAGCAATTCAGTTCTCTCAGTAGTTTATGGTTATGGGAGAAAACCAACTTTCAATTGGTTTCTATAGTTATGGTTATGGATTTGGCAAAATAATAATTCACCTACTAGTATAAGCGAAGTTTTAAGCGAATGCTACACGATCAATATTCAGCTTCAATATTTGTCATTGTGTATGTGTGACTATTTTTTATAAAATAACGCACACAATGGCAAATATTGAAGCTGAACATTGATCATGTGACATTCGCTTTATAGTCAAGTAACTAAGCATTAAGCGATGTGTAGAATTGTAAAATTAGTTGCTTATTTTTTATTTTTTGAAATTATATTACATGCGAATATTATTTTAAACGCTTTTAATGCGACTTAAAAGTTTCGCATTTTAAAATACTTAAATTTATATCAATTGGATTCTCTGATATGAAATTAATGTTTTCTCTATACTGTAACATTGTTGCTCTAATTTTTAAATATAATTCATATTTTCTAATTTTTTTTGCCACTTTGAAAGGTTAATTTTCTAGCCGGCGACATTTTAGCATGGAAACATTTATCTTTTAGTAAAAACTAATTGTCACTGGATACATAAAATTTTAATTGCATTTTTCAAATGGCTGAAATTTAAATTAACGTTAAAGACAATTTTGCATATAAAAGAACATGTGTGCGGAAACGTACCAACAGTTGGAAAATATTTGACAAGCAGTTGTCATCAGAAACTAAAACAACGAACAAGAAAAAAAAAAATGGAAAAGAAAAAGCTGGCAGTAGTTCTATTGGGGTTTCTAATGCTTCTTTTACCTGAAGCAAAGTCTCAGGATGCACCCGTACCGGCTGCAGGTTCAGATACTAGTGGAACACCAGGTATAGCGACGTACATACAAGTCTAAAAGTTTTAAAACGAATCGTGCATGAATGTGAAATATTTGCAAAATTTTTAATATTTAGTCTTCAGAAGTCGCCAAATATCCATCATCAGTGGTCTTTGTGTACTTTATACATTTCACCAATTGTCTAGGCGGGAATCGAACCCGCACCTCCAGATTGATAACACTAGATTGATGCACTAGACTACGCAGGCACCCACTAACTTGTTCCGAAAATTAAAATGTTTCTACAGTCCAGTCTCACAATTGCTGGCCGAAGATCGGAAATGTTTTAATTTTGCGTACTGTGACCGTGAAATTTTCACCATTTTAGTATTGAATTTTAATTATTTATTGTTGAAGTCTATATCGTTTTATTTTTGTTAATGGCACAGTTTTCGCTGTTTAAATGCCTGGCTATTGAAAATCAAATCTCATATTTTAAGAAAATATTGGAAATTGTTTAGTCTTCGCTAAGAAACATCTACTGCTTAGCAATATTTAGTCGGTTGTTGAACAGAATTGCCATTAAAAAAATTACAAATAAAAAGCTTCCAATAACTTTTTGGAGTTCTTATTTCTAGACAGTTCAGCGGCTCAAAATAATATGGCAAATCCAAATACGACTGGCGCTCAACCAATGACTAATCCTGCTGCATCTTCTGCCAATTCTGACATTGCGACATATTTGAATAGAAGAATCCAACAAGTTCTTAGCGATAATCCACCTAAAGATAATGTTGACTTGGCTCTAACAGCCTTGTACAATGAAGAGCGTAACAAACTAAAAAACGCCATAATACAAGGAACCCCAACCGAGGGTGATTACAGCAAAGCCGAACATGCCTTAGAAAAGTTTAGAACTTTTTCGCAACGTTATCGGGAAATTGAGAATAATTTGGAAAATGCTCTAGATAATTTAAATGCCTACGAAGAGGACGCAACTCGTTCATTGGCAAAGAGATATGAAGCTCTAATGCTTTTGCTGAAACTTAGAAACAGCGCAACTTTAAAAGATGTCGAAAAAGCTCTAAAACTCTACAGTGATTTTAAAAAGGGAATACGTGATAATTCTAAACCATTTAAAACTGATAATGCTGATGATAACAGTCAAAGTTTACAGCCCCTTGACAATAAACAATATTTTGAGGAAATTTTAAAAATCTTAAGAAAACATTTCAAAGAAGAAGATACGCCTGAAATGGAAAGTTTTCTACAACAAATTTTAAAGTATCCTGAGTATTTGAAAAAACTTTATGACACCTTAAAAGAATTTTCCGCAGAGGACTATGATATTGAGGCGGACTTTTTCTTCGATATATTTTCTTATTTTAAAATCTTTTAATGGCCATACCATTATTTACTTGATATTAAAGTTTAAAAGTTATTTTCATATGCACAATCAATTATTTAAGTACAGCACCAGTAAGTCATAAAGATAGAGAAATAAATATTGGTGCTATTCAATAAAGCACAGTGCAAACCAATTAGCGAAATAGGTTTCCCGGTTGTCGAAGTGTCTGGGGTCTGCTGTCAAGCGCCACATAGTCAATTTTACAAAGCTGCTCCAGTATGGCAATTTTTATAGCAAGTTCAATTCTTTAGCTTTAGTTGAGATGAGAAGGCTTCACGGTTTCGAGTTGCTGTTTTTTTTGTGACTCATTTCGTTGCAATAGAATAACATTCTCTTGTGTTACTTCTCGTTTTATCTGTATTGGAGGGACAAAGTAAAGATTTATGTAAATTTTCTTTCATTTATTTAACGTTAGCCAAAGTTAATTGCGATTATTTATTTATATTTATTATATGGTTTAGCTGGTATATATGGAGCATTTCAATTGGTGCTAATACAAAAATATTGAGTAGACCTTTAACAAAATTCTTGAAAAAAGTGAACAAATTTCACATGTTTATACAAGAACTCCCAAAAGATCTTTGAGAATACGTAATATACAAACAAAACAAACCAAACCAGTTGTTAATGGAGAAAAAGAAAAAAGTTTTCCAAAAATTCTCATGCCCATACAAATTGTTTTTGTTTGAGAGCAAAATAGTGATTTTTTTGTCTTTAAAGCAAACAAAGAGTAAAAAACATCAACGAACCATCGACTAAAATTATTGTGCTTGTTGGGATATACTGTGTTATGCTGTGTTATTGTGAAGTGTTTTCCTTGTTTTCTTGAACACAAATGCACAGCCATTTGAAATGTTAAATTCATTTAAAATTTTGCAATTGATGCTTTTTTTTTGATACGTTATATTTGATTTGATTATTTTTAGAAAAAGTCACTTGCTAAAAATAAATGTAGCAGTGTGGGAAACAGTGTACTGAAAAACAAATGCATTTGTGCAGAGCAATTGAGTAGAACAACATGAAATGACCCGAGCCGCTTTTCTTATTGCTAGATTGTGTAATTATCAAAGGGTAATATGTCTGCTAACTTTCATAGGCATTGATTGGCAGCAAATATTAGATTTGCAATTAAAGTTTTAAAAGGCATAGTTCCAAGCACTTTTCTTACTGCGAGCTTGTATCTTTGCAGGAGCATATTATAAGGAGGATATAATTAAAAATTGTAATAAGTATGGTTCCGCCGACTTTTATTACCGTGCACTAGTGTCATTTTTACAGCTCAGTATGTCTCCAAAGTATCCTAGGAATAAGTTGCTTCAAATAGCAAGAAATATTTTTGAAATCTAAATGGTCATGGACCGGCCAATAGGCAGACAAACAAATTACATATATGGACTTGCAAACCACCAAGTTCTGAGTTAATAGCAATAGAAAAATTTAATGAAGTCGGCAATTCTCGACAAATATAGTTGAGTTGCAAACTTCTTAACTTTTTGAGATTTCAGTGTAAATTCAATTTCGTTATTAAGTTACAATTTATTATTATTTTCTTCGACAGTGATAAAAAAGTAATTGATTTTCTTTTGAAAATTTAATTATAGTTTTATGTTTGCAGTAATTCACGTAATGCACAGTGGGTTGAAAACTAATATTTTAAATACGTAATTGGCCAATGTGAGGGTGCGATGGCTGTAGTAGTATGCACGTTGGCAGATAAATATTTCTGTTGGCAACGCTGCCCATTAATATTTAAATACAATGTTAAAGATCGAATCTGGCAACTTTCGCCATACAATAATCTGGCAACCGTGTGAACAGACAATTTTTATTGACAGATAAATTTATTGTTTGACTATGAAATTGTGCAGAGTTCTTACAATAGTTTGAACAGAAAATTTACACTTCTGTGACAATTTTCCATTGTGAGTACATTGGCACCATATTGCCATATCCTACAATATTGTAAAATCTGACAATCGTGTGTACATAGGTTTAAGTACCTGTAATTAAATTTTGTACTTCGGTGTTTAAAGCAATGTTAAAATTTTTTTAAAAATATCTTTTTTTTTATAATTTAGTTCTTTTTTCTAATTAAACGAACATCAAAAATATAATTACGTCGTTATATCTGCAACTCCTGGCCCACTGTGAAGTGTTGAATTCTTTTATCTGTCGTGCTTATTTTAATATAACAAAGAAAAGAAAAAATATTAATTAAAAAAAAACTTGTCAGGAATCACTATTTAAGAGAGCACATCGAGCAAATCCCGACAGAGTGTATTGGATATAAATTTACTATGAAACTTCCACTTCTTTTTGTGGCTCTTGTACAGCTGTCAACCGCCCAGAGCCTGTACGAAGATGCGGTTAAATTTATGAACAAACAAATTGACAGACTACTGGAAGAAAATCCGGCGAAAGATGAAGAAATAAAAATAAATATTGAATTCAACTCTGAAAGAATGCTGCTTCAAACGGCCAAACTTAATACCACTGCAAATATACTAGAAGTTTCAGGAATTCATGCCTGGCAGAGCTGCGACAGATTTTCAAGTTTTGTTAAAAAATTCGAAAAAACAGCAGATCTACTTACAGAAGCCATTAAAGATTTAGACGATCAACTGCAAAACAAAAACTTTTCTATGCCTACAAAATATGAAGCGCTTTCTTTAAAAATTTCGTTACAAGATTGCCAAAGTATTAAGCAGGCCGGAAGAGTTTTGCAGAGATATATGGAATTTAAACAAGAAACACATTTGGTTGAGGAAAAGATTTTATCAGAAGAAGAACAGAAAACATATTTGGAAGAAATTGTAAAACTAATGAAAAAAGTCTCATTGAATGAAGAACCGAAAATGAAAAATGGTTTAGAAAATCTCAAAGGCCATCCGAAGCATTTGAAACCATTGCTTGATACTTTGGAAGGTGCCCGGAATGACTTTGACGATGATCAGATATATGAGGGATATTTAGTGGATTTCTTTAATTCTTTGTTTCCTTAAAAATGTTACACGAAATGCATGGCCTGAAATAGTTAATAAAAATGCTTTATTTTATTAAAAAACAGAAATCAGTTTACAATAATACTACATTTTGCAATTCCCTAAAAATTGTTTTTTTTTTTATGTGTAAACTTAAGGCTTTCGAATCAAGAACAAGTATTAGGGAATTCAAGCAGCCCATTACGTTATTCTATTGTTTGCGCTGATTGCTGCGATAATTTTCCGCCATGGCATTACAAATTGCATTGAAAATTTCCTGCAGTTCATAGACATGAGCATTTCGGATGAGGCGGCGATAATTCATTGTCACTGTCATGGCAATCGGCTGCATTTAAGATGACGAAAGCATGTGTCAGCTGAAAGTATATAAATAAATTTTATTAAATAATATTTTACATTTTTTTCACACTGTATGCCCAGAAAAAATATTACTTTTTAATTTCAATTAACACTTTCAATTGATCAATATAGTTTTTCAATTAAAAGTTGAATCAATTCAATTATATATTGCTTTGTATAAGAGAAGCAACACTCAGGTAATGATTGCCTACTAATATACAGAAAGAAAGAACTCTTACTAAAATTTAGGTTCTTCTACTTATACTTAAGTATTACAGCGCGAAAGTTGTGGCTCCCTCTGGCGTGAACTGAGAGGGCCGGTCGGTGCCGGCTACAGACTTGGCGAACACAGACGTGTTTGAGTAAGAAGGGGTTTTGATTGTAACGCCGCTCTGGGCCTTCCCGAAGGAATGCGGAAGGAATCTACCCAGAGGAAGGGATTGTTTTAGTGGTAACACCACTCGACGCATATGGCGATGGTCTCTGTAAATGCGAAGGCATTTTTAACCTTACTTCGAAATGGCAGTCTTTTTACGAAGGAGTAGACACGTTGACTACAAAACTAAAAATTGTCGTGGGTTCAACCCCTGTTTCAGATTCATAAAAACATCTCGCATTTCTTATGATGTGCATTTGTGTGTGGCTTTGTGTCAGTTGTTGTCGGAAGGTTTCAGTGGCGAAGGCATAGTCATTGGTCACTGAACAGTAACGAAATCAGCTGTATCCAATCCACATGTACATCAGAACGCTCTCCATCGTCGGTATTGTGTACTATCGGCGAAGTAAAATAATTACTAAAAAAGGCTACTAAAAACGAAACTTCAAAATTTAATACGTCTCCTTGGCATCAAAGACCCTACAACAGTGCTATAAAAAAAAATAACGTGCAAAAAGCGGTATAAGATAGTGAAAAAAAAAACTTGCAACAGTAGAATTGTCCTGGAATTAAAACGTACGCTGCACTTCATTTTCCTAATGTGCGTTTTTTTGTTTTTGCAATTTTTTTTTTTAAATATTGTTTTTTAAATATTGTTTTTTAAAGAAGTTTTGAGTTCTTGTTGAACATTCAATTGAATGATGTTTCTTGAATTTTTTTTATCAAATCTCCAGTAGTGTTTCAATAATATAAATAACACATCTGAAACAGCAAAAATGGGGAAGAGCGACGTATTGTTCTAATTTTCGTTGCTTACAAAAATAACAATAATAAAGGAACAATTAATAATGGAATGTCGCTGGCAACATTTTTGTCTGTGTGACCGCGAATGAAAAAACAAAGGAGAATTCCTCATCTTTTTCTTTCAAATGTTTTCTCGTCTATATAAAGAGGATATAATTTAAAATTATAATAAGCATGGTTCCGCCGACTTTTATTACCGTGCACTAGTGTCATTTTTACAGCTCAGTATGTCTCCAAAGTATCCTAGGAATAAGTTGCTTCAAATAGCAAGAAATATTTTTGAAATCTAAATGGTCATGGACCGGCCAATAGGCAGACAAACAAATTACATATATGGACTTGCAAACCACCAAGTTCTGAGTTAATAGCAATAGAAAAATTTAATGAAGTCGGCAATTCTCGACAAATATAGTTGAGTTGCAAACTTCTTAACTTTTTGAGATTTCAGTGTAAATTCAATTTCGTTATTAAGTTACAATTTATTATTATTTTCTTCGACAGTGATAAAAAAGTAATTGATTTTCTTTTGAAAATTTAATTATAGTTTTATGTTTGCAGTAATTCACGTAATGCACAGTGGGTTGAAAACTAATATTTTAAATACGAAATTGGCCAATGTGAGGGTGCGATGGCTGTAGTAGTATGCACGTTGGCAGATAAATATTTCTGTTGGCAACGCTGCCCATTAATATTTAAATACAATGTTAAAGATCGAATCTGGCAACTTTCACCATACAATAATCTGGCAACCGTGTGAACAGACAATTTTTATTGACAGATAAATTTATTGTTTGACTATGAAATTGTGCAGTTTTCTTACAATAGTTTGAACAGAAAATTTACACTTCTGTGACAATTTTCCATTGTGAGTACATTGGCACCATATTGCCATATCCTACAATATTGTAAAATCTGACAATCGTGTGTACATAGGTTTAGGTTCCTGTAATTAAATTTTGTACTTCGGTGCTTAAAACAATGTTGAAATTTTTTTTTTATAATTTAGTTCTTTTTTCTAATTAAACGAACATCAAAAATATAATTACGTCGTTATATCTGCAACTCCTGGCCCACTGTGAAGTGTTGAATTCTTTTATCTGTCGTGCTTATTTTAATATAACAAAGAAAAGAAAAAATATTAATTAAAAAAAAATCTGTCAGGAAACACTATTTAAGAGAGCACATCGAGCAAATCTCGACAGAGTGTTTTCGATTTAAATTTACTATGAAACTTCCACTTCTTTTTGTGGCTCTTGTACAGCTGTCAACCGCCCAGTACTTGAGCGAAGCTATGGCTAAATATATCAACAGCGAAATTGACAGACTACTGGAAGAATATCCGGCGAAAGATGAAAAAATAAAAATAAATTTTGAATTCAACTCTGAAAGAATTCGACTACAAAAGGCCAAATTTAAAAGCACTTCAAATATACCAGAAGGTTCAGAAAGTTATGCCTGGCGGAGCTGGGAGAGATTTTCCAATTATGTTGACAAATTCGAAGAAACTGCAGATCTACTTAAAAAAGCCATTAAAGATTTAGACGATCAACTGCAACAGAGAAAGTTCCACATACCTATAAAATATGAAGCGTATTCTTTAAAATTGGCGTTAGAAGCTTGCCAAAGTATTAAGCAGGCCAGAGGAGTTTTGGAGAGGTATATGGAATTTAAACAAAAAACACATTTGGTTGAGGAAAAGACTTTATCAGAAGAACATAAAATATATTTCGAAGAAATTGTAGAACTAATGAACAAAGTCCCATTGAATAATGAACAAAAAATTAGAAATGGTTTACAAAATCTCAAAGGCCATCCGGAGCATTTGAAACCATTGCTTGATATTTTGAAAGGGGCCCGGAATAACTTTGACGACGATCAGATATATGAGGGATATTTAATGGATTTCTTTAATTCTTTGTTTCCTTAAAAATGTTACACGAAATGCATGGCCTGAAATAGTTAATAAAAATGCTTTATTTTATTAAAAAACAGAAATCAGTTTACAATAATACTACATTTTGCAATTCCCTAAAAATTGTTTTTTTATGTGTAAACTTAAGGCCTTCGAATCAAGGCAATTTAACAAAGAACATGTATTAGGGAATTCAAGGAGCCCATTACGTTCTTCTACATATGAGTACTTCGAAATTTCATTAAAATTGCACTAGATTAATGTTTGTATATACTTTTATTTGCAACAACGAATTCCACAGCAAGAGTAAAATCCAGGTTCAATTAAAAAAAAAACGAAGATTCAATTAAAATAATAGTGAGATTTGAATCTATCACGGAAAACGCAGAATCAATTAACAGTTTTAATAGAAAAATTTGGGCATTTTGAGTGCACTTTCTTGAGAGAACACCAAAATCAATTAAAATGAACGTGGATTCAATCAAATTATTAATTAAGAAAAAAAATTTTTCATGAATTGCGAAAAATGTAATTATTATTTTTTTTTTGAATCGCTTGAATTCGCCTACGTTGTGCCTCATCAATTTGCCTTGCTTTACAATTACATATGTTTTTTATAAATTATAAAAGAAAAGTAAAAGTTTTAGCCTTAAATTTTCCATATGCCTTTTTTTAATAAATATTCATTTAATTTCTTGTTATTGTCCATCAACCATTTGGCTACTGTCAATTGTTCGCGCTGATTGCTGCGATCATTTTCCGCCATGGCATTACAAATTGCATTGAAAATTTCCTGCAGTTCATAGACAAATTCGCCACTTTCTTCTTGTAGCAGACCCGCAAAGAAGTTTCGATATTTTGGTAGACTTTTAAAGGCTTTCTCAATCCATGAGCATTTCGGAAGAGGCGGCGATAATTCATTGTCACTGTCATGGCAATCGGCTGCATTTAAGATGACGAAAGCGTGTGTCAGCTGAAAGTATATAAATAAATTTTATTAAATAATATTTTACATTTTTTTCACACTGTATGCCCAGAAAAAATATTACTTTTTAATTTCAATTAACACTTTCAATTGATCAATATAGTTTTTCAATTAAAAGTTGAATCAATTCAATTATATATTGCTTTGTTTAAGAGAAGCAACATTCAAGTAATGATTGCCTACTAATACACAGAAAGAAAAATCTCTTACTAAATTTAAGTTTTTTCAATTTAACAACAGTGCGAGTCGTACTGTTGTTGTTACAGCGTGAAAGTCATGGGCCCCTCTGGCGAGAACTGAGAGGGCCGGTTGGTGCCGGCTACAGACTTGGCGAACCCAGACGTGTTTGAGTAAGAAGCGGTTCTGATTCTAACGCCGCTCTGGGCCTTCCCAAAGGAATGCGGAAGGAATCTACCCAGAGGAAGGGAATGTTTTAGTGTTAACAAATGCGAAGGCATTTTCCACCCTACCTCATACGAAAAAAAGTAGTGGTCGCAAACCTTTATCAATATCTTATCAAAACTTTATTTTCAATTAAGCACTATGCTATGTGTATGCTAATAAGCCCTTCGCCGCCGGTATTTGTGCAACGAAAACATCGCGTAAGTAAAATAATAAACGAAATGGCAGTCTTTTCACGAAGTAGTAGACACGTTGACTACAAAACTAAAAATTTTCGTGGGTTCAACCCCTGTTTCAGTTTCATAAAAACATCTCGCATTTCTTCTGATGTGCATTTGTGTGTGGCTTTGTGTCAGTTGTTGTCGGAAGGTTTCAGTGGCGAAGGCATAGTCACTGGTCACTGAACAGTAACGGCTTCAGCTATATCCAATCCACAGGTACATCAGAACGTCCTCCATCGTCAGTATTGTGTACCATCGGCGAAGTAAAATAATTACTAAAAAAGGCTACTAAAAACGAAACTTCAAAATTTAATACGTCTCCTTGGCATCAAAGACCCTACAACAGTGCTATAAAAAAAAATAACGTGCAAAAAGCGGTATAAGATAGTGAAAAAAAAACTTGCAACAGTAGAATTGTCCTGGAATTAAAACGTACGCTGCACTTCATTTTCCTAATGTGCGTTTTTTTGTTTTTGCAATTTTTTTTTTAAATATTGTTTTTTAAAGAAGTTTTGAGTTCTTGTTGAACATTCAATTGAATGATGTTTCTTGAATTTTTTTTATCAAATCTCCAGTAGTGTTTCAATAATATAAATAACACATCTGAAACAGCAAAAATGGGGAAGAGCGACGTATTGTTCTAATTTTCGTTGCTTACAAAAATAACAATAATAAAGGAACAATTAATAATGGAATGTCGCTGGCAACATTTTTGTCTGTGTGACCGCGAATGAAAAAATCAAAAGAGAATTCCTCATCTTTTCCTTTCAAATGTTTTCTCGTCTAAACTCAGTCTTAGAGAAGCACTACTTGTTTTATAGGAAGTACAATTTATTTCAAAGTTTCTGCTGGTTTAACAAAAATTGTTTTTGTTTTCAGAACAAATGTACGAACGGAACTAACGCGGCGACATCGGTAAAGCGGCAGTTAATCTCTTGATTTCATTCCAAAATAGAAATTTTTGGATTTTTTTTAATTTTATTTCTATGTAATTGTTGTTTTGTTTTTGTTAATTTTTAATTTTTTGATAACATTTTAATCAAGGCGAATTAAACAAGGTAAACTGATTTCGGTAGATGATTGAATTAGATTAAATAGAATTATCTATATATTTCAAAATCTATTAAATTTAAATATATTTTGTTTTTTACCACAAACCTTCAGATCAATTTTTTTTTTATGTTATTTTGTTTGCCCCCTTTGGTTTTGGAAATCAGGAAATTTGTTATCTTGTATTTCTGCAGTCTGTTGTTTTTCAACCATAAATATTTTGTTTTCTTTATTTGAAATATTTGATCTTTATTGATACATTATAGACCCTTTTTATAGCACTTTAAAATACAGCAAGGTTAGTTTAGGAGCTGTTTTGTTATATTAGTCCCGTAAAAATAGAGGGCGTCGCAGCCACCCTGTGCCGTTCACGTACCTAACTAAGTCCGTCAGATCCTACGGACAGCATGTCCAAAGTTCTTCAAAAAGGAATCTCAGCCTCTCAAAATAGAGCAATAAATTGCAAGTATTTTTAAGAAATGAAATGAAGAGTGCAATGCAGTTTTCGAGAATAAAAATCAATTAGCTCAATTAGCCTGGCTTTGAATTATATATGTATAAAAAATAAAATTGCTAACTTCCGCGCTATAGGAAGTTATTGATCTTCATAAATTGTTCTGATAGTTTTTTCTGGCTATTTTCGAAATTTCCATTTAGGTATAGTGAAATAATAAGTTGGGTAGATTTCGAAAATGAGATTAAATAAAATAATTGTGTTTTTTTTTAAACCAGATCAGCGCTGACGATTGATTTTTTTTTGTCCTACATATGCAATGCATCCAGCGGAATTAAGGAAAGGATGACAGGTGGAGGAAAACTTCATTATTTTTACAACTCTGATTTTGCACGGTTTTTTTTATAACAGTATTTGAGCGTCTCTTATGTTCAGGAGACGCATTCATATTTTGAAGCTGTGCTTCGTAGCCATTTTATTATTTTTTTTTTACTTTGCCGATTATGCTGCACAATACCGATGAAGCAGGGCGCTTTGATGTTACTTATGAATTAGTACCAGTGGAAGCCGGTACTGTTCAGTGACCAGTGACTATGCCTTCGCCACTGAAACATTCCGAAAAGAACTGAGGCATAACACACACCATAAAAATATTTTATGGCAGTCAAATATTGGGCTCGGAACGCAGGACCTTGGCTTATGTAGTCAACATGCTAACTATTTCGTCCATCGCCACCATCTTGCTGGCTATTTGACTAAAATGGGGTGATTCGTTCAGGAGACCTCCTTGACCAAAAATTAAAAAATATTTATTTCTAATGTCTCACAAGGTTTCATCAAATAGATTGTGGATATTCACTGATTTTTAACCGATGCCGCAAATTTGATCAAAATCTGTAAAATAGTTCACGATATCGAAAAATGCGAAAAAGTATTCGGGGAAAAACTATTGCTCGAAATTTTTAAAGCTTCTGCATTACGTTGTCAACAGCAAATACAAAGGACACGACAGCCGAAATTTACAGTGTGATCACAATATTTTAAGAATGCTCTACTAAAGCGCTTTAATTTTCTTATAAGGTCAGTGTTTATCCCCTTGAAATTTAATCCAAATAAAAATATATTTTGGTCCAAGAATTGTTGTGCCAGACTTTAATTGAACAGTACGTGATGTGAATAACAGCATTAAAAAATTTGTCGACTCATCAAGACGCAATTTACTTTACAGACTGTGATACGCCATTCAATTAAAAGTCATTTTAGACAATCTCATGGACTGCTTCGTGGTGAGTATTCTCGAAAATTGTTCCGGCTTCGTTGGATTTTTTTAAGTGAATTAAATTTTTTTTTAAATATAAAAAGTGTTGCAATATTAAGGTCAGTTCTGTTGCAGCTCAAATAGAGTACTTTTTTGTGAATAAAGAACAACACCGGCGGCCACAGTTCAATAGTATTTATGTATTCGTAGGTTTTGTGCCAACCTAAATATCGAGCCAGAACCGCTCAAAAGTCGTAGGCGCACTGATAAGAATCGATAGATCTCGATAAGTCAAAATAGCTGTGATTTTAAAGCGAAAACAATTTACACGTACTATGATGTACGTAAGACTGCTGGTCTTACTCATAAAACTAAGTTTTGATTTATTAAAGGTTTATCAAAAGAATGGCCATATAAAAAGCTCTTTACAAAGCCTTTGTAAGCCAGAAATATTTTTATAAATAAGACGGTATGAAAAATTTAACGACAATAACCTTTCCCTTTTGGCAAAGGCTCAATATAAACAAACATTATAAACAAACATTAAATAAAGTTAAAAATTTTGAATTTACTGCAACTAGCTTTGAAATTTTACACAGAACTTCCTGATTAAAGATCTGCGTATGAGGTCTAATGCTGTTGGCGCTAAGTCCACAAACAATTGGACTTTTCCATAAATCAGTGGGAACCGAACAAATAATTTCCGTATGGAAACAAAATCTCAACACTTTGTTTTTATACATGGCTACGAATTGTCTTCTTTAATGAAACAAAGACTTCCAGGTTAAACACTTATTAAATTTACTGGACTTTAAACAACAAAGTGCGACCAAGTACATTTCCAACAAGTTTTAACTGGTTTAAGAATTATTTTATAATTTTTTCTTCGTTCACTCACTTGATTGCTAATTAATGTTATCAAAATACATAATTTCCAATTAATGGCCATTGTTTTTATAATTTAAAATTTATTCCGTTTCCTTGAAAAATAATCCACCATAAAAATTTCCGAGTTGTGACAAAACTTTCCGCTCGTTTTTATTTTCTTTTTGTTTTTACTATTTGTAAATAATTAACAAAAAGTTATTTAATAAGAAATTTATATAAAAATTGTTCTATTTAATTTTTATTGATCTGTTCTATTAAACAATTGTTTTAAAACTGTTTTGCATTTCTGAAATGCCTTGTTTAAACACTATTGAGATTTTTCGTGAAATAAAGAAATTCTTATCAAAAAAAAAAAAAAAAAAAAATAATTAAAAAAAAAAAAAGTTTTTTTATTACATTTTTTTAATATTTTTTTTTTTGCATGAAACGGTTGTACATAATAAATGAAAACTGTTTTATAAAACAAGTATTAAACATTTATAGATTAATAATATTTAAATAATATTAAAATACGTACAGATGTACGTACGTACATGAGAGTCACATGAAATCATCGATATTTCAGTTGTAATTGGAAAAAAATATTTCAATATAATAAAACGTAATAAAACATGCCAGGAGATGACTGTCAGTGATTTGTAATAAACAAAAAAAAGCAACATCATTTCAAATACTCACCATAATAAAACAAATCATTATCAGCAAGTAGGGGGGGCGGGGAGAGGTCTATTTGTATTCTTTCCTATATTAAATTTATTTCTCATTTTTATTAAATTCATGCTTACATTTATAAGTCAGGGCCAGACTTGGGGGGCATTTAGTGACGCTTTAGCAAAAGTTTTCCTAAAACGCGTAATTCTGCTTTGAGGAACTGTCGATATGTATTTTCATTACAACCACATAATGTTGCCCCTTATCGTGTTTGGCGTATTCGTCTCGAAAACACGACGTATTTCAAAAATTCCATCGTAGTTGGCGACAACGCTAATAAGTATATACAACACATGCAACTAGAAATACGCCAGTAGTCGAAATACGTCAACGCCACATACGATAAGGCTGATTATCTCTTTGTAAACACCCACCAATTAGACAACAAGACACACTCTTTATTTTTCCATTTTATAGAACTTTTGACCCTGTAGAAATTTGTGCTGCCGGAATATGTCAACAAACTATTTATTGAGTTGTTGCACAATGGGTGGATTGAAATACAAAAAAAAAAAAAAAGAAATTCCACAAACTGTTTCTTATTTACCAACAGGGTTTAGAAATTTTCATGTATGCCCATTAAAATATGTTCATTTATGAGATTTATCAAGAATGAGAATTCGAAATTTGCTTGCTTATTTCTCATACTTATAAACGACATTGTATGTACATTTTTAACATGTATGCAAGAATCTGATTTGTTCATATATGAACAGTGCGGAAGCAATAAAAGTATTGCTACGCATATATGATCAATGAGACAATACAAATTCTTGTGCGTATTAAACTCGGTTAGTTGGTTTCGTTACATTTTTATCTCGTATATAGCTGTATAGTTTCGCAGAGGCATCTTCGGCCCCTTCCCGCATATCGCGGTCATTACAAAGTTACATATCTGTTCGAAATTTCATTAAAATCAATCCAGTAGTTTCGGAATTAGCCCGGACAAATATCGTGACACTATATTTTTATATATATAGCATATATGTATTTCATATTCATATGTACTTACTTAAAAATAAACTTACCTGAAATTGCCCTGCTGAGGTACCCTCGGCCGAAAGTGCGTTCACGTAGCAAAAAGTAGCAAGACGTCATCAGTGAGTCAGAAAATTCACAAATAAAAACTAAAAACCCGGCAACACTGTTCACGGCGAACTAACTACATTGTATTGCACTGCCCTATATTTATACTATTACCCCCGTATGTGATGAGAAGTGCGTAGTAGTCACTGATTATTTTAAAGCAACTAAAATGCTCTAACTCCTTAACGACTGGAGGGATTTTAATGATTGTTTCACTATTAGACAGATTGTGAAGTTGGCTATACGACCTCTAGGTGCCAGTGGGCACAACAATATTATTTATTATTTATTGAGGCAGAAGGGTTGGTGGCACAAAATTACCTTTCAATTTAGTAATACTGAAAGCAGCTCGGCCAAAGGCCGACAATCTTGTGCTCAATACGCAGGTCTATCCAATGGGAAAAAAATCACTAAAATTTCTTCACGGTTGGATGAGTTACAGTGTTTTAAAAAATATATCAAAATTGTTTGGTGGCTGACCATGAATATTGAACAAGAAAAATTGCACGCTTTTTGTGAAACAGCACGCCCAGAGAACTTCGCAGAACGTATTCTTTCGTCCGGATGTTGTCCATATCCATAGAGTTATTAAATAATGGTAACACGAAATATTTTATGTATTCGCCTTAAGCTGCTTTTAGACACTTTCTATTTTCAAGTGTTAATGTCAAATTTTCAACTGCAAAATGCTTACATGTTGTGTAAAAGCAAAAAAAAATTGCTTCTGCAGAAGTCAGCCTACTTCTACAGTGTAAATGTTTTCAATCGGAGCGTATTTTATTTTGAACTGACAAAGCATGTGATACGAGCTGTTTTGCAAGTCAATTGTTTTTGTCGTTCACCAAAGATACATATACTATATCGATAAAAATTTTAGTATACCTATTCCATATGCAAAATTAATTTTTAAAATTGGTTCACAAATGGCAAGTTGTACTATACTATAAAATCTGGTAAAAAAAAGCAGCCTATAATTCATTCAAGAATCCCAGTTAAATGTTGTGAAAACATCAGGCAGATCGGTCCAGAGGTCGGCTCCTATAAGGTACAACCAAACAAACACACATTCAGCACGCCATTGATGAAGGTGAACACAGTCTTCTTCGTCTCATTAAAATTCGTAGGACGGTCACGTAGTTCTTTAAAAAATGCAATTCACTAGTTTGTTGTATCATTGTAACTAATGTACTAAATACAATAGTGTAAATTTATTCATTGTAATTTTCATATAAAAAATAAATGCACTTATACACTTTTATTTTACATGTTTTTGAGATGTTGAATTGGCTAAGCATATTTGTGCAATTATTTTTAATTTTACTACTTATTTGTCTTACTATGCGATTACAATTAATTGTTTTATAACTATTGTTTTTTCATACATTTTAATGACTAAAACGAACTAGAATTTTTATAGCGGAAATTTTTTCAGCGTGTAGAAAAAAATCACATCAAATAAAAAAACTACTGGCAACACTGATTGGCTTCAAACTATCAAAATGAAGTGAATGACAAATATTGGAAATTTAAAAGAAAATTATTCACAAAAAATTTTAATATAAAACAATGCAAATAATGGGTCTAGAAATATATAAACAAATAAAAAAACTACGTTTATTTATTTATGTTTTCATTAATAATTATCTTCTTCTTCTTAAAATACAAAATACTTTTTTATTATGAATATTTCCCTTTTCTAAATTAAAAATTGATTTTTAAGAGCATACGTTATACAACAATGAATTGAACTTGTTTAAAACACACTTGCATGTTAAACAATATTTCTCTGGACATACTATACTCCCCTGTATGTTTTTATTTAACACATCGAATTTGGATGAGAATTTTTTAAGATTTAATACTTCCTGTTTATTTATTTTCTTTTTTAAATTCTTCTAACTACGAGTATGTTTTCCTTTGTTTTGTGGGTACTTGAAGGACATCAAACAAGAAAGTTCTCCTTCAACCTTTAAATTCTTCCTCTTGGCAACAGAATTTCAAAATTAAAATCAATCAATTGCCACTGACTTTCTTAATCGCTGTAAACAATGAAAATTATTTCTTTGCTTCCCATATTCATTTTCATAAGTAATTAAGATAAGTATTACAAACATATCTCTTTCATTAATTTATAAAGTATACAATGTATTTTATAGCATTTTCTGTTACAAAAATGTATTAAAAAGGCAGAGGAGACGGAGTGAAGCCAATCAGTATACATACATATATTTGTTATCTTATAAAATAGTAGTTCTTTATAAATTTTGCAAAATAATTAAAATATTTCCAAGAATTAAAAATTAGATCACTTCGAACACATGTTTAGTCTTTAATGAATATGCTTGACATAAAAGAATAAAATGCTAAATTCAAATGACCTTAACATAAATTATGGTGCTTATATAATAATAGAAATATTAAAACATTAAACAAATATATGAATAAATATTTTATTGTATAAAAAATTTTGTTTGAAAACATATTGAAGGAGAGGAGTGAAGAAACAAACAAGATCTTCATTAATAGCCTGTTGAGTGATTTCTTGTCTTGTGTGAACGAAATTGCAGTTTCTCAATTTAAGCCTCACCGTGCTGTTCATATTCCGCAAATGAAATCTTTCTTCAGATAGTTTGGGAAGACGTAGGTGTGGATTTCGGGAGCATGGAGTAAGACATCAGTATTTGCACTGATGGCTCACTCACTGACGGATGGTAAGGCGATAGCGAGAGTCTTCTCTGATAAGATGTCACTCTCTTGCCTGCTACGCCCAGAGGAGTACGTAGCTGGATTGATGCACGCATTGGATCACTTGATTGAGGCTCAGGCGGAGGTGAAGAAAATTCTCACTGCACTTGACAATATGTCTGCCTTACATGCCTGCAGAAGACGAACGTGACAGTGACAGAGGAAATCTTTGGCATTCTTTCCCACCCACCAACCCTCTTTCTCTTCTTCATTCTTTTATCATGACAATCCTTACGGCTGTCTTTATATGCTAGATTTAATCTCCTAGCTTGTGCAGCTCTGTTAAAGAGTCGTTCAAAGTTTCGTTAATTTTCCTCTATACATAAGTACGTATGTAGTACGTAGCCCAGATCCAAAAAATTAATAAAGAAAAAATAATAACTTAAACCTCTGATTATTTTTTAATACTGTTCACACACAAATAGATTTAAATTTCTATTAAAACTGCTATGTGTCATTCATTTAACACAAAGTCTTCTCATCTCGTTTACTCCTCGTTCATGCCCAACTGTATGCAAGACACATTCTTTCTTTCCCCTGCAAATATCATAAATAGAAATTGATAGCATGATGATGAATGACTTCAGTTATTAAATATTTCGGTGCGGCGCCAATTGTATAAAATTTGCTAAAAGAAAATGGCGAAAATATTAAAAATTTCTATGAATTCTTTTAGATTCGATTGAATGTGATCAAATTAAAAATTAAAGAAAATCTATTTCAATACAAAAATTAATTTATTAATTAAACTTAAACAACAAACTATTTCTGATTTATTTGTAGAAATTCTTCAACTGGCAAACTTCATTTGAGCAAAAATTGCATTGGTGTTTACAAACGCTACCAATTGTGCAATGAACAGGTACGAATATGATGAACCTTTTTTTTCCGCAAATTTGTTGCATGCAACTCTTTTATTTGCTAATACAGCTAGCGGGGAAACCAATCGTATAAAGGTTATTAAAAAATATCGTGCAAAATTTAATTTTCTGTCATACTGTTAGCAAATTAAAAAGTTGCGAGTTACAAATTTCTAAATTGTACTTAAAATTGTAAAACTTTTCTATTTGAAATATACATTTTTAACATTATTTTTTAGATTGAAAAATTATTTTCATAAATTATTTAAATATTTTCTTTCCAGCCTTGTCCTGCTCACGTAAAAGATTTTAGAGCTTTACAATGTTCGTCTTACAATAATGTGGATTTTCAAGGGCAACAATTCCAATGGGAGCTATATGTGAAAGGTGGGTGTTTTAATACATTTATTAATGCTTTAAGTTAATAATAAACTTCATTATCGTTATTTAACTAATCTTTCAAAGGTTTATTTTATTTATTCTTCGAAAGGTTTAGAAAAATTACGTAGATTTAAAGCCAAATAATAAAATGTTTCTTGTATAAAGAAAATTTTTAAAGAAGCTTATTTGTTTGTATATTTCGTAATTCTTAAATATTTTTTTTGGGAGTTCTTGTATAAAAATGTGGATTTTTTTAACTTTTTTCAAGAATTTGGTCAAAGGTCTACTGAAGATTTTGGTATTAGCACCAATTGAAATGCCACATAAACCGCTAAACCATACAGCAAACATAGATAAATATTATTATTATTTTTAATTATTCTTAATTATTTTAGATGATGCTGAGTGCGAGCTGAATTGCAAACCTCTGGGCATGAAATATTTTGCCACATTGAATGCAACGGTTATTGACGGCACTCGTTGTGAAAAGCCTGCGGAATACTATAGATCAAATTATAAAGGTCCAGCCAAGTGCATTGATGGTATATGTAAGGTAAGTCACAATAAAATGTTATTATTTTTTCCTTAACAAAAAAAAAAATTAATTTTTTTCAATGAAACACATAAATTAGTTCTTATGTCCAAACAATTTTCTTGATTGAATCGATTAGAAAAACTCAATTAAAATACTTATATGTGCGTTTTTTGGGAACAATTTTATGATTACTATAAACCATATAAGATTAAAGAAAAAAGCAACACAAATGTTGTATTTAAAATTTGAAAAAAAAAAAAATATTAAAATAATAATACGAAAATATATGACTGCTATGCACAACCGGTCATAATTTAGTGAGATATTTTAAAATATTCTTTCAGCCGATAAGAAAACAACACATTGTTTAATATCAAAATGCAAACACAAATGAAGAAACTTACATGAAAGTATTGTAAAAATTCCATTTTTAATTAAAATTATGAAAATGTTCTCTTGACACACACAATTGTTGTAATAAATAAAATCGAAAACAGCTGTTGCCAGTGTTATGAGCTGAAAAATTTTTAAACCGTTGGCTGGTCGATAAACGTTAAGTGGCTGCCAGCCAGATGAGGTACAGAAACAAAATTTGATCACTTGTATTTCATTAGATATTATGGTTTTTTCTTCCTTATAAAAATGTAATTTAATGCAAAGGTATAAAAAAGTGAACAATTTTTAAACAATTTTTTATTTTTATATCATTTATATAATCGGCGGCTCGCGTAAAGAGTTTAAGCGTACCACTCAGATTTCTTTTGTTGTTTTATGACAAAAAAAACAAAAAAAATCTTATAATGACAAAACATTTGCCAAATCAATCGGATAAACACATTTGAATGAAAAACACCCGATCCTGCTCTCAGAAGGATATTTGCACGATCGCAATCATGTCTTGTTTTTATGAGATTTTTTTTTACATAAACGAAATTATATTTCAGCTACCAAAAGTACTTGCTTATAATGGGGAAATGCTGCACACTATATTTTCTTTATGAGAACGAAATGTATGACGCCGAGCATATCTATTTTGCATGCTCCCAACAACATGAAAAAAATAGACCTAGAAAAAAGTTCATTTGAGTATGTAAAATTCTAACAACATTTTGTTGTATATTTTTCATTAAAATGTTATTTAACAGTTTAGTTTAACAGTAATTTAAAATGCTCAGTAGTTAATATTATAAAAAATAAAATTCATAGCCTACATTTGGGATGTAATTAAAATAATATCTCGTAACATTCTATCAACATTCTGTATAAAAACGAAACCTGTGAAACAACATATGTATTACTGTAAAGTCTGTTATTAACAGTCTGATTTTAAATGCAAAATTATTGAAGAAATGTTAAATCAAAAACTTAACATAAGAAAAAATAAAAGCAGATAATTTTCACTTACGGGATTATTTTTTTCAAAATTTACTTTGATCTCGTTTTTGTTTTATAAAGTCTGTGAGAATATCGTAATTTAGCTTGCAATTGGTACTTGTAAATGTTCGTTCATATTGCCCAATCACAAAGAGTTCAAGTGGAGTAATGGAGCTTATGTAGAATTGACTCAATATTGTTGCCAAAATGCATCTGTTTTTTATTTGGAAAGAAATTCTAATTATAAGCATGCAATGTTAGTTTACATAAAAAAAAACCTCCTATAAATGAAAGTAATTTTTGCGTGAAATGTGTATGCGCCATAAACAGGAAGAACTAAGTCAGTAGTTGGCCTATATTTTAAAGTTATGGGTAGCCACGAATGTATCAAATGTATTGCCTTTTTCTTTTGCTTTTCATCAACCACAATTTCTTGTCCCAGCACCCTCCACCACTTTCATCGCCATCATCAGTATTTATGGAAAATATACTGGTAACATGATGGAGTAGCAACCTCAAGCGATTTTTGGTTTCTTCTTTTCTTAGTTGGCAGTTTTTTTGTTTTTTTTTTTTTTTACTTTCAATATTTTATAACACAGAAAAGTCCCTTATGATGGATTTGATCTGGGTAGGTAATGTGTTTTTTTTCTGGATTGCTTGTGCACATTTGCTACTTAATTTATTATATTAATTTTCACTTTTGTTTCACTTTTTGCTTTTACTTTACACGCACGCAATCACACAATTTATTGACGTGACATTTTATAATCATTTTGCTTTTTATCATTTCCCTGACATTGATGATTTTATTATGAAAACAATTGAAATGTGTGAAACATTGAAACTGGACAAAAAATGTCCATGTGCTTTAAAATTGTCTGCAAATTTTCATTTCTGACTGCCAGTCAGTCTGTAATTCAATCTTTCTCGTTGGCCTGTGTAAATTAAGTTGTTGCGCTTTTCGACACCTTCAAAACTTTATCAACCAACTGTCAGTTTAAGTAACTTTATTACTACCGTCTATCTTCTTTTTCTTATTATTCTCTAAAAACATATGCAGTAGATATTTTAAAAGAAATCTGCTTGCAGCGGGTGTTTTTAAATTGTGTATATAATAAAAGCACATAAAAAATATAAAAAATACAGAAAAAAATTAAGTTACAAAACTATTTAATTATTGATTTTTACGTTATTGTTTGCCTTTTAATAAATTTATAAATTTAGCTAACTTTTCTGTAATTTTACTTTCTACTAAAATCTCTATTAAAATCGAGTTTACAAATTAAATCAACAATCATATTAGGGCGCTGATTAGTGCAAACAAAGTGTTTTGTGAAGATTATTTTACGAAGAAAATATTAAGAAATTTTCTTAATGTAGTCTTATGGTCACGCATTATACTACGGAGACTCCCCAAGTGATTTTCGAGCCAACTCGACAGATTAGCTTCAATAATATGGTCTCGTTGCAATTTCCCATACAAAGCACTTAACAATCGATTTATTGCAAAATCAATTTGTTGACAATTTTATTGCCAGATATATTAAAATTGCTTTCGATTTCTAAAGATCTGATTAGATGCAATTTCCAAGCAAAAGTCATTTTATCGAAGTACAGTAAAACCTTAATGATGCGCATAATTTAATGCAATTGATTATCAAATTATCCGGATTAACGAATAAAAATTTTAAAACATTGTTCTTGTATTAAAACGAGCTTTTGAAACAGATATCGCATGATATATTAGCGGAAGTCACGGTACGTAGTAAAGAAAGGCCTATAAGATCTTGCAGCTGTAGTATAACAACAATAATCTGTATTGATTTACTAAAGCTACAAGATCTTAAAGTTTGAGTATGTCACAATAAAAATCGCAAAGCTAATTATTTTACGTGGTAGCTTAGCCATTCACTTCTGGTTGTCGAGAAGTGCTCACACTTTTTTCCATAGCTAAATCACTCAATTTGCGAAGCACTAAAATTTTCCTAATGTCGATATGATTTGCTTGTGAACATTTTATTGATGTATTGAAACAAAAAACATGGAATTGCGTAGCAAAATAATTTAATTTTCCAGCAAAAGGGACGAAAAAAACATGTTTTCGAAAGTACAATTAATGGAGATTAACATTACACAACAGCTTGATAACATCCGAATTACAAAAGTATAAAGTTGCAATCAATCCGAATTATAGAATACTCCATGTAATGAAAAGTGCTGCCCGGATTACCGAATGATATTGATGAGCGATGTGCGGATTATCAAGGTTTTACTGTACTATAAATCAAAAATATTTTATCCTGCACACAAATTGCAATTCTTATTTGATATTTAAAATTTTCATTAAACTTTTAAAAACATTTTTTTTTTTAATTTTTTATTTATGTGTATTATAATAAATGTACGGCTAATCATAGATTCTGTGATTATTTTAGCTAAAAATAGCTCTAAGAACACAACGAGAATGCGTTCATTTTCTATAAATGTTTCTTATCTTCTATTGGCTCCATTAAGACCAGTTCGAAAATTACCCCAAAACATCTGCTTTGCATTTAGACTTGAAATGTTCAAAGTACATTGAGTCACTCACGCCATTTCTTTCTTTAATTTAATGAATGAATCAATTCAGATGGTGTTTGTAGTGATGGAACCTATAGGCAGACACACACAATCGCAGAATGCGAAAAAACTATTTTTGTTTCGTATTTCAAAAGTGGGATTATGTTATAATATCAGGCAAATTGTCGGTGATTTCTTCAGTCTTAAGAAACGCGTTGTAAGCCTTGTGCGTTGAAAACTTGCACTTAAAATGACACACGCGACAAGAAACAAATAAAAATCGAATCCAACTTATTTTTACGCTAATTTACCCATCGCAATATACGTTTATTGATTTTTTTTTAAGTGCAAATAGAAGAAATAAAAAAGACATCAACTTCAGCATAATTGAAATATTTAATTTTTTCCTTCACGTCCACAAGTAAGGGTATCTGAGGCATTCAAAACATTGCTGACAATAAATATATTGACATGAAATACTTAAGCAACAGCAGCAGCAACAACAAGCATGACAATAACAACATAAGTTTTTGCAGAAAAAGCACTGCCAAAGTTATCAGTCAGTCAGTGGTATAACAAATTCGATGTGCTTATTCAATTTAAGTACACTGAAAAAAAAACTCGTCATTCATACAAGGAATTTTGACATTAATACAATGAAATTTGTCATTAAAAGTTACCACAAAATGATCATCATTGGACCAAAGAAAAATGTTCTATTACATTTATGAACACAATTTTTATGTGCGTATTTCATAAATGTAATGAAACCAGTTCTTTAGTTTAATGAAACATTTTCATATATAAAATGTAATGGTTTCATTAATATAATGACGTTTTAAAAACGTTATTACAAACATTATTACAAAAAGTGATGAAAACTTTCATATATAGAATAATATTGTTGTCATTAATACAATGGAAATATTTCATCAATACAATTAAATATTCTTCATATAATATTATAAATTTACTTACATTGTTTGTATGTATGTTTGTTGTATCGTTAAGGTAGTCTATATTTAGATTTCGTTGGTACTTATGCCAACTCATCAGTAGAAGTCCAACAAAATTACTTGAAAAAGTTAAAGAATCTCACATGTTTATATAAACATGTCCAAAAAGATAGACGTAAAAAATATAGACGTAAATATTTTATTTTTTTACATGAAGAATATTTCATTGTATTTATGATACTTTTGTTTGTATTTTTAAAAGATCATAAAATTACAAATATAAATATTTTAAGCAAAATAACTTCTAATTTAAATAGCTTTAGTAAATCGTATATATCACACATCTTATTTAGATTTTATCATACTCGTAAATTTATTAAAAATAAAACTCGTTTTGGTTATGAAAATATATTCAAAGATATAATGAACTATGAAAGGATTAATAAGAGTAGAGGTTGCAAGTTTTCATGTAGTATGTTGTATATTGTATTAATGAAAACTTTCAATATTATAATGAATAACATTTAATGAAACAGTTTCATTATATTAATGATATATTTTTTTCAGTGTATTTTTTGTTGCTTTACGGATTCATATTAGAATCTCGTGCGAAATATCGTATCGTTTTCCAATTTATGCATATATTATACACACACCTTGAGAGTGAAACTTTATGCTTGTATTAGGGTGTTCGAAACAAAGTTATTTTTCAGAGATGTTGTATGCCGCATCCATAGGTTTCTGATGGGACAGCATGTTTTTTTCGAAAACCAATTAGTTTTCAATATTTTTTTAATCTTGGACCAGCCCTCAGAAGATGACCCCTACACATGCGTTGCTTTTTGCTGGAAATAGAGCAAAGGGATTGTTAGAGAAATGACAGGAGGTGAAGTTTCACTGTCATACATCTCTGCTTTTACACGTTTTTTGTTCAAGGTTTAGATGACTTAGTCCGAAACTGGGACAGGACTTTTTGGTTTTGTAGTCTACGTGCAGACTACTTCAGCCATCGCCATTGCAGGCGAAATGCTATTTATAAACATCAACACAAAAAATTGTCTGTCAGTCTAGTGAAAATCAAATATATTGTTATCACAATTCGTTAAGCACTTTGGCGGATTGGAATCTTTGCTTTGAAATCTCTTATAAAATACTTTATTCTCTCCAGTAAAAGCAGGATTTATTAAATTTGGTTTTTATTCCTAGAAAAATAAGCTAATTTTGTATTTGAATACGTCATTTGCGTATAGAAAAGTGAATATTTAAATTAAGCCCGAAAAGTTAAACGGTAATTCGCAGGTACGCATTTGTACAAAAAAAAAAAAAACAATTTTTGCTGCTCACCCTTTTGACAACGTACATACATGCAAAGTTATGCCAGTTGTTGTTTCTATTTACTTTTTTGCTGGAGACTTTAAGCAAAATATTCTAAATTTTGAAAATTCAATATTGTTTCAAAGCTGTCAGGCATTAGACGTGTTGTGGTTTTAAACGAAACGTAACGTCGGTGGTGGTTTTATTTTAAATTCGAACGATCCATTCGAAAAAAGAAAAACTGTTAAATCAAAATTAAAAAAAATTAATAGTGCATATGGAAAAAGCTTTTATAAAAGTACTAATAATAATAATAATAATAACAACAGTTGTTGACCAAAGTAGTGCGTAAAACAAGTGTGCATAATTAACAAAATATGAAAAAAAAAAATAATAATAATGTTGCTTTTTTTCTAGTATTTTATTATAATTTATAGTATTTTTTATTAAAAGTCTTGTGCCGCAAATCTGAAATATTTTGCATTTTATTTTGTTGAAGTGGTGTACCAGTTGTAAAATGTTTGTTTAATTATTTTCGTCCGTTTTTTTCTCTCTTAATTGATTTATGTCGTTATCAAATTCAATAACTTATAGAAAATGTATTCAAAAGTTTTGATTTTATTTTTATAAATTGTTGTGCCATGATTGTCATTTAATTTATTCATCTCAATTGTTATTGACTTTTTTATTTATATTCTTGTACTGATTTTTATTAAATGTTTTATATGATGCATTAATTTGGGAAGTTAGTTTTCTATGACATAAATTTGAAAATATTCAAATTCATAAAAGTTGGTAATTTCTAAGGAAGGGAGGCTACAGTTTTAAATCAAATCCTAATGCCTTATCCATTATATAAGTATAATGGCAATGATTTAGCCCTAAAAATTTGTATTAATAGTTATTGCTTCAACCGTTCTCATTAGCCAAAGCCTGTAAATATGGGCGGGCATTGATATCTTAGTTTGCTTTGTTGAAAAATATAGAGTGCAGGAAAATGCAGTAAAAATCAAACTGATCTTTTTCTGCAGAGATTCACACCGCTCATATGATCATAGTGATCTTACATGTAATAACATGCCAATCCACAGACACGTCAGAACGCCCTCCTTCGTCGGTAGTGTGTAGCACCGGCGAAGTCAAATAATTAATAAAAAAAATGGCTATTAAAAACGAAGCTTTAAAATTTATTATGTCTCCTTCACATCAGATACGCTGCAACACTGCTGTAAAAACAAATAACGTGCAAAAAGTAGTTTTATAAGATAGTGAAGCTTCATTTATCCTACTATCCCTTTCCTATAGTTCCAGCACAATGCATCGCATGTGTAGGGATCATCTCCTGCGTGCCGGTCCAAGATAAAAAAAACGAAATATCTCCATTTCCATCTTCAGTTAAAAATTTTATTTCTGAGATACGCCACTCTGCTAATTTCTCTGTGAACTGGTGTATCGAATTGCCTAAGAAAATACGTGATCATCGTTAAACGTTCCCTACGTTATCAATTTTTTTATAGATTCTCGAGAAGATAGTGGAATCGAAATTAAATAAACTTAAATTAAAAAAATTAAATAAAGCTTAATACAACAGTATTCAGTGTACGCAATTAACACTGATGTGTCGATATATATGTATAATGGAATTAAGCAGCTGATCTCGCGGCCTTAAAACCAATAGTTATAAAAATGAGAACAATTATTAGTAACGGCAGTTATAAACTTTTCTTTTTTTATTGTTTTTTCAATTAATTTGCATATTTTTTCGTATCAAAATTTTTTTAAAAGCTTTCTCGATATGTTGCCGGTATTACTCATTTACTGTTGTCATTTTTTTTTATTAAATTCAATATGCCAGTCAAAGTCCACTTTTCGAACTAGGAAATCATAAAATTTAATTTTATATTTTTAAATATATTTTTTTTATAACTTTTTCGTGAAATATGAAACATAAAACTTAAAACGCTTAACCGCAAAATCCATTAGAGTGTAATAAAAAATAAACATGAAGTGAATTTCGTTAATTAAGCGTTGGTGGTGGGCAATTTGTTTTTTTTTTTTTTTAAATATATTTAATTTAATAAATTCTATAATGCACAACTATGTTTATGACAAACCACAAATTAAACTTTTGTTAAATTAAAAATAAAAAGAGATATAAAATCTTCACAAAGCGCCAGGGGCTGTTTCACTGACATCGGTTGATAAATAACGCGTTTATTATTTAATATTCTGTTTAAAGACCCTGAATTAACAGATCCATTTAAAAGCTTTAAAATACCTCCTCCCTTTATCTATTTTATTCATAAAACGTATTTTTATTAGATCGTAAAAATTTCTTCGAAAAAAAAGAAAAAAAAAATTAACAAAACATCACGAAAAATATCTTTTAACAATGAAAAGACAAAAACTACACAAACACACAAACCTATTAAATATTAATAAATGTACTTTATGGGAATTTGTTTAAAGTTAAACATTTTTATAGTTAATAGCAAAATAAACCCATACACACACTTATTTATTTGTTCAATTAATAATAAGGAAAGGTGTCAAAATGAAATGTTTCTTCAACATTTATTTTCAGAAATTTGTATTCTTTTATTTTGGGAAAGAAACTCTTGAAATAAATCAAAAATAGTTTTGTATTGGGCTGTTTACAAACAGAACGTCTAGGCTATTTAACTGTTCGCACATTAACTACATGCTTTTAATTTATTATGTCAATTGTTTAATATTTGAACATTGTTTCTGAATACATAAGGATGATGTCCATTCAGTAATAAAACTGATGCTGCATATTTTAAGCGATTTTACTGATTTTATAAGTTTGTGCTTTTCAAAGCTTTTTTGTTGTCATTAATTCAAGTTTTTTTTTTTTTATTTCTTATATATATAAAGGGAAATCTCCGTATAACGAACGATATAATGTCATGGCCAGTTCTAATACCGAAAAATTCCTTATATCGCCAAGTTGTTTTAATTTCATTTTAATTATTGTATTTTAGATAAAAAAAATTGTCTCAAGTAGAACCCAAAGAACAAAAACAAACACCGTTAGTAACGAAAACAAACTCAAAAATACTAAGGACAAGTGTAAGTTATAGATGGTAAAATTTAGATCTTCATTATTGGGAAAAATAACGAAGAAACAATTCTCGTATTCTATTAATAATAAATATAAAGCTAATAATTTACATCTACTGATAACCACATAACCACACACAGTGCGAAGAACGCTGAAGACGAAGGTATAGCCGCCTTCGATAACAGTATTCTTTTTTTTTATCTCGGACCAGCACTCAGGAGAAGATCCCTACACATGCGGGCATTATGCTGGAAGGAGCGGAAAGGGATAGTAGGAGAAATAACACATGGTGATGCTTCACTATCTTACAACTTTGCTCTTCCACGTTCATTCGTTTTTATAGCAGTGCTGTAACGCCTCTGATGTCAAGGAGCCGTATTAAATTTTTGAAGCTTTGTTTTTTTAGTAGCTTTTTTTAGTAATTTTTTTTATTTTACTTCGCCGATGTTACAGAATACCGCCAAAGCAGGGCGTTCTGATGTCCCTGGGGACTTTTATATCTCATGAAATATTAAGTAATTATTTCCGGAAAATTGTGGTAACATTTTTACGTCAAATATTTGCCAAGTCTGAACGATGCTTTACAATCACCAAAAATTACTACAGAACTTACATGATCACGCCAGCTCTTCGTATCTCTAATTTCTATGCCGCAGATGTGCCAAATGGATTTAAAAAATTTTTTTTTTCCTAAATGATAATTTTTCTGCAGCATTTCAACTCTCAATATCTTTCACTTAACATTTTTAGATTTCGTAACTCTGTAAATGTAACGGATCAACCTTTTTCCACGCTTTATTTCATGGCAGGCATGCGAAATATTTTATATTTAATTAAATTAAATTTAAATATACACAAGTGACAATCTGACAGTTCTTCGTTCATATTGTTGTTGTTATTGTTATTGTTAATTTTACTTGAGTTGGTACAGTCGCAGTGAAGCTGGCCTGGTTTCACCATTGGATTTGGTCTTCAAAAATTATACAAATAATTATTGGACATTTTATAGTTTTGATTGCGATCTTGTAAATGTCATTTTGATTCGGTTGTAAATATTTAAAGTTTTGAAATTTTACATTCCTAAACAACAAAAAAAAAACACGTAATTTTTTTATACATAAATTTCAAGGTAAAATAATGTTACAATAATTTATAAATAAATTATGATTTTTTTCTTTCTCATTTTACTTTGTAAAGTTCAATGTTGGCGAACATGATGTAAATTATTTATTAAACTATTAAAGAATTTATTATTTGTTAAAAAATTATAAACAAACAAACGAAATAAAAAGATTCAATTTATTTGTTCACATTTCCTATTGAATATTAAATTTTACATTTATTTAGGTTGAAAAGAAACAAGATTTATCAAAAAAAAATCGTTATGCTTACAAAATATTAAATAATTTTATTGCAAGAAATACCAGCACGAAATTGTTATTATTTATATTAAAACGGTTTACATTCTTCATATAAATGCCAAGCGTTTTCTTTAAAAAAAATATAGTACTATTTTACTTTACAAAATTTCATTTGTTAAAAACTCTTTTCAAAGCTTTTTTTTTTCTAAGACTGCAAGATTTTATTGTATTTTTATAAATCTATTCTTTCTGCCGCTAAATGTAACTACCTAATTAAATAATAAAAATGTTAATTGATTTAAATTATTAGTATGTGTTATAATACCCCGCCCCACCAAACGATTTTTAAACGTTGTTTTTTTTTTTTAGTTTCCAATTAAAAAAAAATCAACCAACAAACCATTTGCATTTTTATCAGTTTTTTTTCTAGACGTAGACGTGTTTCCATAAAGTATTGAAAAACATATGAATGAATGTAAGACCCATATAAATAAATTTATTATCGATTTTAAATAATAACATGTATACAAAAAATATGTTAATTCATTTGTTGTCAACAGGCCATTGTGCATAAAAGGTTGGCTATAACCTGAAGTCCATAAAAAAGTGAAACTTTTTCTCAAGCGATATCTTTTCGGATGCGCATTACCATTCACAATATACGCGTTTCGAAATTGATTAGTTATTAATTGAATAAGTCGCTCTAATGGTCAATCATGCCTGCCGACGATTTTCGAAATTGTGCTTCTTATTATTATCTGAATTTAGTGCATCCATACTGGAATGGAAAACTTATATGAGAAAGAAAAACGTTTAACGTTTCTTAAATAGAACAAATGCTTCTTTACAAAATACACATACAGTGGGACCTCGATTAACCGCAATGGTCGGGACCGGGAGCATTCTGTGTAATAAATTTTTTCAATTAAATAAAGTAACAATTTTTAGTATTTTTTTAATACATATTTTTAATTAATTATTCAAGTCATAAATGATTATTATTGTATGTATGCAATAATATAAGAAACGTAATAATTCAGATAGAAAACTATGAACACTTCTTAATGAAGTGTAAGAGGAACCATTAATCTGGCCTTCAAAAGCTTCTACATTAAACACCTTATAGTTCAAAAATAAGCCATAAAAATTATATTAATTTTACTAATGTATTATTTATGCTTAAGGTCTTTCTTGTTTGTTTAATATACAAATAATACTTATTTATATTTCAATATTTCCCTACTCCTTTGTGCCGCTTACTCAGGATAATTGGTTTATGTTTATAATTGAGGGTGGCGATGGTCGAAGTAGTCTGCACGTTGACTACAAAACGAAAAATTTTTTCCCGAGTTCAACCCCAGTTTCAGACTAAATCTTAAAACATGTCGCATTTTTTCTGATGTGCATTGTGTGGCTTTTTTTGTAAATTCGCAACAACCACAAAGAATTTAAATCGATGGAAGAACAATTTATTTTTCTTGGCCGGTTAATTGATATTGCCGGTTAATCGACTCACGGATAATCAAGGTCTCACTGTATTTAAAATTCTACATATATTTTAAAAATTTTTTTTTTTTTTTTATTTTTTTGATATTTACGCATTGTCTTCATCACAAAAAATTTTTTGCAAAAGATTAAATAAAGCACCTGTAGCTCCAACAGGGATTATTTTAAAATAACTTTTTACTTTGTAATTGTGCTAAAGGCACCTCTAAATTTGGAAAAAAAATTTAAATGGCCTTTTCTATTTGCATTTTTTATCGCATCCTCAAGATTTAAACAGATAAGAATGGGAAAAATTATACATATGTATATATTTTGAGATACTACTCATGAAAGGTTGAGTGTGGTTTTTTATAAAGGTTTTTTTTTTTTATATTAAAAATATTTGGTAATATAATATGATTTATAATAGACCTTAACATTGCTATTTTCTATAATGGAGAAAAAAAAAACATTAAATTTGCATTGCATTAATTTTAAGCAATAAAATGATTTTTTGCCTCAATCGGTTATCGCACACAATCATGTCTGCGCGTTTAAAATTAAATTATAATTTGAAACATGCAAATATAATTAAAAATAGTAATAAATTAAAATAAAATAGCAAGCATCTGTGCTTCATATACTGCATATAATACATATGTATTTATGTATTGTTGTAGTATATGCATGTTATACGTCATATCTACTTTAACTAGAATGAGCTTATAAATAAGAGCTAAACGGAAGTGTTTCGGATTGCACATTGATATGTGTAAAAACTTTATGGTGTTAAATTGTATCTTTGTTTTCGTATTATGCCTTTCCTAAAAGCTTTTTTATAATGTTCAGATTTCGAATGAAAAGTGGAAACAATTTAAAAGCAGAAATTCGCAAAAAAAATATGTGTATATATAGGGTGGTTAAATTTCAAGGGCCGATGTTGATTTTGAATAAAACACAAACTATTTAGGAAATTATTGTAATTTTATTTTATTATGATATATTGGTATTACTCAATTATGTATGGAACAAAATATCGGCCAAATGGGCGCCGCGACCACGGCGGCACACCTCCATCCGATGGTCCAAATTTTCGATGACCCTGTCCCATGATATGGTTACATTTTGGCGTGTCTTCCCATTTAAGAAAACCACTGTTCATGAATACAACGCAAAGTACAAAAAATAAATTACAAGTACGCAGTTGTTCATATGAATTAATCGGCAGACTTGAATGTGTTTTCCATGAGTTCAAAGTGATAATCTTAGTAACATTTAAGATGGCATCAAAAATTAATTCAGATTTAAGCAAAGCTTAAAAGAAGTCATGCAAATACCAATTCATTGTAGTATTGACATATCTACTCTGCTTGAGTTCTACAACACTATTAATAAATTTACTAAGTAGCAGCAATTGTTTTGCAATACGATCATAACCAGTCAATTATGCTTTAAAAGCGAGGGAGGTGCTTTCAACATGAAATAATGAAATAATTACGACAATTCATTCGTAACCTCCAACCATAATGGGCTCATAATCATATCAGCCAGCTCTCAAATCTTATTTATTAACAATTATCGTATTTTGTTATATATTATTAAATAATAAATATTAATTTTATTTCTATCAGTTCATTGGTGGTCTTTTGGCCATAAATTACAATATTTATTTCATATTGTTAGCCGGCCACAAGTATTGTTTAGACGGGATTAGATCAATATCTATTTATTATACCAAATTTGAAACATATCAAGAGCTTTTATTAACATATAAATGTTTATATCTTGTGTTGTTTAGATGTTTTATACAAATAATGTAATTTGATCTTGATAACGATAGTACGAGTACGAGTATGCATGCTTTTCAATTTAAAAATTTATATTTTAAGTTATTGGTAGCGATTGAAAAATTGACTTTAATTTATTTGATTTCAAAGTGAGTTTTTTTTTCCCAAATGAAATAACAAAGAAACGAGTTTCGTGTAAGGGAGCGGTTAGTGTTAAATTTTAGCCACAACTGTTTGTTAATTCTTTTCGAACGTACTGTCAATACACTTTCCCTAAGAGTCAATTTCACCCAAAGGCACTGTAGTTTTTCTGAAATGTAATTCTGATTTGTATAATATTTTTTTAAAGAATTTTATATCTTAAGGGGAATTCTTCCAAAAGGCACTTTTATAAAAGTTGCTTAGTTATAAGAAATAACTTTTCTTACAAAAAATACCGTTATGAAGCCATTTTATAGCACTTTATTACGAATAATAAAACGCAAATGGTTTGCATAAATAAAATGAAAATTGCTATACATCTTTTCAGAATGAAAATCTACATAAAATTTACTATTTCTCAGGGGTAGTTTTTTTTTTCTAAAAAATTATTTTTCTAAAAATTAAATAAATAAATAAAGGGTGCTTTTTGCACTTGGTACTTTTTGTACATGGTACTTTTTGGATAGTGTCGCTTTTTATAAAATATACTTTGCTAAAAATGTACTTTTTCTGAGAAGTAAATTATCGAAACGGTACTTTTCCTAAAATAAATTTTTCCAAAGGCTCTTTTTTCTAAAAAATAGGTTTTAATTAATTAAGTTTATAAGAAATAACTTTTTCTTAATAACTTTCAAGTTCAAAGTAAAATTAAAATTTTCGCACCCTTAAAACCTTTTAATTCGCTACAATAAAACAGCTTCCACATTTACATGGACACGAATTCGCCTTTTGAAAGTGACCTCAATTTAAATAAATAACATTTAGATTTAACATTTTTATTAACATTTTTTTTTAAACCATTTGCAAGACAAAATCTATTTATAATTATTGTAACAAAACCATTTGTCTTACCCAAACGATTAATTTATTTACGTATTTTGGTTTTCCAGCATAATAATCATAAAAATAAATAATTATAGACTTGGAAAACTATGGCAGAAACGTAAATGCTTTATAAAGATTTTAAATTATTAGACATCGGCCATAATTGGTTAACGAAATTTTAACGATTTTTTATTTAAGCAAATTTGAGTAGAACTCTATTTAATACAAAAATAATAGTCGCTGGTTTAAAACTAATGAACTAATTCTCCGTAAATGTTATTAGAATATATTTAAATAATTACGAACAATTTAGTTTACAACTGATAATGGGTATATAAGATTTGAATATGATTGATTTTATTTAAAAAAGAGAAAACAAAACAAAAAAAATTTATTAAATAAAAACAGATGGTTGCAGTAGGCTGCACGTTGACTATAAAACCAAAAAAATCGTGGGTTCGAGCTCAGTTTCTATCAAAGTCATAAACACATTTTGCATTTTTACAGATGTGCATTACTGTGGCTTAGTGTCAGTTGTTGTCGTATTGTTTCGGTAACGAAGGCACATTCACTGGTCACTGAACAGTAACGGCTTCAGCTGTAAGCAATCCACACGCATATCAGAACGCTCTCCTTCGTCGGTATTGTGTAGCACCAGCGACGTAGCTTCACCTCCTGTCATTACTCTCACTATCTCTTTCTTTTACTTCCAGCACAATGCTTTGCATGTGTAAATTTGTTGCCCAACTCTCGTATGCTAATTAAGAATATCCATTTAAATTAATATAAATATTTGCCCAAACATTTCTTTTTTTTTTTTGTCTTGCAATATATGATTGTCATGTTAATCGTAAAATTATTATCTTTAACAAAGTGTGCTGTTCAACATATTCTGCAAATGTGTGCCAAATAATCCTTAAACGGCAATTGTAACAAATTTCCATAAAATCTGTAACAATAAATGACATACAACAATCACGAAACTCCTTAAATGGCATAAAACCTCAAATTCAAGCAATACTTTTATAGATAAATAAAAACTTCAAACATATTTATTCATGTATGAAAAAACAGAAACCACAAAATTGACAACACTTTCAGTTCGAATGACGTGTTGCTGAAGATCGCCATTGAATAAACAACGAAACCAAATAATTTTTATTTTTTTTTATGAGGATCTATTAATTAAGGTCAATCTAATAAGAAAACGTATACTAAAAATAAGACAAAAGGAAAAAAAGTTGTTTAATTTAATGGCCGGCCGGCAACACATCAAAAAAAATTGCCAGAATTACTACAAAAGAGTTGCACAGCAGTTGAAAATTGCTCGCGTAAAATTAAATTAAAATTCAATAGTTAAGTGTACATACACACACACACACACACACACACACACACACACACACACACACTTTTGCATAATAGATTCCTTTAAAAATTGAAAATTTTAAGTTTAGGCCACTCTAGTCGATGTGCGACTGACTAAACGTGAGCAACTATTGTTGCTGTGTTAGCAACCCATTTGCTTTTATTTACTTCCCAATATCGTAATGCTTATTTTGTTTTTCTAAATAAGCATTGGAACTACTTGTTAATATTTACACTTTCCGTTTGGCGTTAAAGTGCGAATTAATAGCTTTTGCAAATTTGCAATTGGCATTGCGCCCAGACTTTGTCAACAAATTAAAATCGGTCAATGAATATACAGAAGCAGAGTAAATGTGTGTGTGTGTGTGTGTGTGTGTGTGAAATTATTGCGTAACAATTTATACAAAATCTGTGAATGAGTCAATTACAAAGAAATGTAAGCAAAAGTATCACTTACTGTCAGTTTATTCTAAGAGTAGCTGCTCTAGTGAATTGGCTCATTTGGGTTTGCCAGTTTCGGTTTCTTTTATGATACGCTGCATGCCGGAGGAAGCGGATTGCGATCCAATCTCTCTAGAAAACTAGTTCGGGAGCAATATTGCTTGTGATTGGGAAGGGATGATGAAGAAAAACGAGTGTTGTCAAGCTCAAGCAACAGAAATTGAAATCCTTTCGCCACGGATGAGCTGAAACCGGACTGGGAGAATTCTACAGCCTTGAGTGTCCCATGCGCCTAAGAAGGTAAAAATTAAAGCTCCACCTCTGACAGTTATACCTGCTAGGGTATAGGAGCCAAAGTTCTTCCTGGGAACATTAAATACTGCAGGACCTGGGTAAAGGAAGTGAAGCACAGCCTCATTCTACTCCAAACCTTTACAGCTTCTGTCATCATCTTTGCAACTCAGACCTATTCTTAAAGTATAACTCACTGCCCCGTCGCCATTAATCGAATTAAATCGTTAATGAATCCAACTAACCCATAGCTGGCACGTTGACTACAACACCAAAAAGTTTTGCGCTCGACCCCTGTTCCAGACTAAATCATAAAAACATCTCGCATTTTTTCTGATGTGCATCACTGTGTCTTTGTGTCAGTTGTCCTCGGAAAGATTCAGTGGTGAAGTCATAGTCACTGGTCACTGCACAGTACCGCCTTCAGTTGACCGAAATATTGCTTAAAATAAATAAATCATGAGAATTTTCGTAACACAGTTTAAGATTTTTTCAATGGCTGTAAATTTTGAGTTGAACAGCTAAGGAAAAGTAATTTTTGCTGGAATAGTTTAATACAGTGTAACCTCGGTTAACGCAACCCTCGATAAGCGCAACTCCTCGATAATCGCAACACCCAAATTCTTAACATTGGTGACTCTGTTAACGGAACTTTTCAAAACACAAAATCTAAATTAACGCAATTTTGCAAACAAAGTTAAGTTTTATTTTTAGATTTAGTTTTTTATAAATAAAAAATATGTCATCTAAAAAAACACTGTCGCAAATTGCATCCTTTTTGCGTTTAAAATATGAATCTTCAACGTTATTAAGTAGAATGTGTATTTTTTATTTATTTTAAATATATGTTTGTTTTCATTCCTTAACCTAACCTTTATTTTTTTAATAAAAACCTTTCATTTGGTTTAACATTTTATTTTTAATCGAAAAACAGGCATAGACATTTTTGACTCAGTTTTGACAACAGCCCAAAATTTCTATTGGTTGCGTTAATCGTGGTTACACTGTATATACATACATGCATACATACCCATACTTATTTCATAATTTGGACTTTTTTCATTCACTAGCAATTCTCATGCGGAATTTTTTGTGGAAATTTTGCCATTATTGCGTGTGTACTTTATTATTTCTGAGGATTCGCCCAAAAATTTTTCTTTTACTTTAAAAACATTGTATTACTATCCAAACATTTCTTGACCTTAATTGTTCAAAAGTGTTGTGTATTTTTTCTCTATCTGATACGGAAATAAGCGATTCTCATAAATCAATGAGTTCACAGAAATATCCATACAATAGTTGTGAATAAAACTGGCCACAATATTTACGCAATTAGAGAAAAAAAATATTTAAATACTTTCAAGTTTGAATTACAAGGAAAATGCAATAAAAGAGTATTATAAAATTGACCTAAAGTAAGAGGGTACTCTGATATGACCTTTAAAGATTAAATCGCCAAAAACTCACTAGGGAAAAGCAACGTCAACTAAAAAAAATATTTTCAGCTACGGAGGATGGTTTTTTATTTTATTATCTTTGTACTCTGTTAACAAAGTTCTAAAAACATATTTTGGGTTTAAAGCAAAACTTGGCTGTACGTTAAAACGAACAATTAAAACTTGGTTTTACCATATAAAAATATTTGCTTAAAGCCATCTTCAGAGCTCTCTTTGAATTAGTTTTAAATTGATTTAATAAAATGCAACCTTGATTTTCATGTACTAAAGGCAGTGCTACCAAGTTAGAAAATTATAAACAACTGGCAATTCAAATAGCTCCCAATGAAAAAAAAAAATAAGGCAATCTTTACTAAATAATATCACTACAATAATTCAAAGCTATGGACGCATCAGCAACAACAATAAAAAAGGGCAAAAGAAATAGAATCTATTGGGTTGAGCATAATGAAAAAGTTTATTACATTAATTAATTAATTATAATGAGAACGCAAAATCAGTTGTTTGTGGTTTTAACGTGAAAATTTGCTTTTTACATTTGGTGTGAAAACTCTATAACACTTAAAGAGTTGTAAACGCACGAATTTTAATTTTTGTATTAAATATAAATTGGTTTGATTTTTAATAAATTTCAATGCTTTTCAAGTCTTTTTCCCTTTTCCATATTCCCTGAAAATGATAACGGGAAAAAAGTTCCATATGAACTTTATGATAATAATTTTCCCCTCGAAGGGATGGAAAATTTCATGGGAATAAAAATTGTACTTCTTATTCCTTAAAAGACTTTTCAGCCAGCTTGCTTACGCCACAAATTCGTGCATTTTACAATTGCAGCTAAATTATAGAATATAGATTTTTAAATGTATAAATAATAATGAATAAAAAAAATAATAAAAGTTCAAAAGACCTGCACAATCTTTCATCTACATAAACTTTGAACTTCAAATGCAAAACAGTTCCTGGAACAACAAATTTAGAAAGTAGATTAAGATAAAACTAATAAAGTTATAAAAATTGTAAATTTATTATCGCTATTGAGATCTGAAAAGTTAAACTCCGTTTTATGCATATTTAAACTAATTTTAAAAATGTTCTTATCCAAATCACCTCAATTATCCAATCGTTTAATATGGAACAAACAACAGACAACAAACAACATTCTGATAAGATGACAAGTTAACACAAACAGATAGATCAATGAGTCGATATAATCACAGTACCAAATACAAAGCAAAAGCGCAAGACAAAAAAAACCTTAGTCTGCTGTAACATAAATAAAATAAATATACTCGTACCAGCAAAATCCGATCCATTCATGTGTAAAAACAATAGCGCGTTGCATGCAAACTTGCAATTGAACGCACGTACAAACAACAAACAGCAATCAAAATTTTACAACAACAAGTGATAACAGTTGGCAATTTAGTTTTTTTACTATGCAATACGACACACCAAAGACATAAATTAACACATCGTATATTAAATGAACACTAAAAACATATGTATGTATGTACGTGCATACACAAATGTGTGTTTGTATATTTATATATATGTATGTATGTATATACATATATTTCCTCCTTCTTGCTTGCACCCGTCCCCTTTATCAACACAATCTTTTTGGAATAACATGCAAATGTATTCATTAAATGCAATGTGCATACGTACGTACAACATAACATCAGCAGGCCAATTACTTCAACAACAACAACAACAACAACATATTAAAATGTTGCACATAAAAATACAACAGCCAGAGTTATTCAAACATGTATGGGAGAATATAAAATCGAATACTCGCTCGGTCTGTCAGGAATTATTTTTTTTCAATTAGTCTTTTAAAAGATACTTGTATAAAAGCTAACTTTTCATAAAATGAAACTTTTCATAATAGGTAATTTTTGTGAAAGGTACTTTTCTAAAAAGAAACTTTTAGTTATGTACTTTTTGTAAAAAAAAAAAACAGTTTTGAAGTACTTCTTGTAAATAGAAAGCTTTAGGTACTTTCATTGAAAAAAAATTTTTGTAATGGGAGCTTTTTATGAAAGGCAGTTTTTGTAAAAGAAACATTTTCTACAAAAAAAACTTTTTATCGAATGAACGCGTCTAAACGGTATAAAAGGTACAGTTATTAAAAAGCATTTTCAATTAAGTAGTTTTTAAAAGATACTTTACATAAGGTACTTTTTAGAAAATATTTCTTTTAAAATGTACTTTTTTAACGGTGCTTTTAAAAAGGTTCTTCCATAACAGGGACTTTTTGGCAGGTATTTTATAAAATATTTTTTTTTCAAAATGTAAGATAATTTTGTTTTAAAAGCGTCTTCTAAAAAAAGAGACTTGTAGGCAGGTACTTTTATAAAATGTACTTGTTGGGAATTATACTTTTTGCGCCTCCCTTGTTGGTATTATGTAGCACTAGTGAAGTAAATTAATTACTAAAAATAGCGACTAAAACACAGTTTAAAAATTTAATACGTTTGGTGGGCAAAGGAGATGCTGCAAAATTGCTATAAAAAAAAACTTCCAAAGCAGAGTGATAGATCTTTACTAACTGTAATCTCTCTCACTATCCCTTTCTTATAGAAGGTAATACTTAGTCGTAGGCAATCGTTGCCTCAGTATCACTTCTCTAAAAAAAAGAGGTTTGCAACATTTTCCACCTTACAAGTGCTCTGCTTTCTGATGGCAGTGCTTCATACTGGTGTCTTTTATGGAGTTAACTGGCTAAGCGACTTTAATATGAGTCATCGAAATTTTTGGTATGTTTAACTCAAGTGGTAGTGCAACTCTGCATAAAAAAAATTTAAAAAATGTTCTACAGTTAGCAGAGTTGTATAAGAATTACGTTGTTTTAATCATTTTCACATCACCTCACTTCACTTCAAAACTACTTTCTACCTATCTATCAGAAAGGAGTTATTTCATTACACGAGTAAATACTTGTTTTAATATACTTTCACTTAAGAAGTAAATTAACATCAAACTTTTAAAAAGTATACTTGTGTAAAAGTAGCATAAGTGTAGCAATATACCAGCAACTTTTTATTATTTTCCAAGTCTACGAAATGTTATTTAATATTCTCCGTAGAATCTTTAAACCGATCCTTTCGCCGAATATTTAGTCGCTCTGGCGCATTCATTTAATAATTTCCATATGTAATTTATGCCAATTTTTATTGACTCATATGAAAAAGTGCTCTTTGTTGCTCCACGTATGTATGTATGTATGTATGTATTTATGTATGTATGTATATGAACACATATGTATGCATGCTTGCATGGACGTTGTTCTGTTGTTCGCAAGTATGTTTTTTCTGTTCCTAAGTGCCCATGAACAAGTTACCAAAGAGCCTGTTAAAAGCATCGATGAGTGAGTAAATGAAGTGTATGTTGGTGATTGCGAGTGTTTGGAATCTTAGCGCCAACAAGCCGTCAGAAGTAGCCAGATGATGGAATAATTGAAGAGTTACTAAAATAGAAGATACATTCTCCTTCGTCTCAAATTAAATTTAAAATATTATTTTAAAATTTTTTAAAAGCAAGAATTTGCATAAATCTGTTGAGACAGTGAGGAAGTTAGTCCCCGTTCATGCTTGCAATTTTTAAAAATTCTGTGGTGATCACATTATGAAATTTTAGTTCTGCAATTTTTATATATTAATTGTATAGTATTGTGTATTACGTTTGTCGCAAAATCTTATTTTTCGTTATAAATCAAAAATTGAAAATGTGTTTTGAAAGGAGCTGGTTCACACACATCAAGTTTAACTTGTCAATTCCTGAGATTTTAGGTGAGAGTGAGAGAGAGATATGTATAGAACAGTGGTAATATATGCAGATTTGAGCCTACAACGCAATTTTATTTTTCTCTTTTTATCATCCGTTATCTTGTACACAAAAAAAAAAACAAGCTAAATTTTATGAAAAAAGTTCTCAAGTAATATAGATGTGTGTGAACCATTTAATTTATTTAACTTATTATTACATCTGGCAACTTTGTCGTTTAATTATGCGCCACTTTGCATAGATATTATAATAACCTGCCCTGCCTCTGCCACCTCTTTTCCATCACTAATCAATATTTCAAGTGTTTGTAACTCTCTCCGTTGGCGCGAAAACTGTGGCGGGGAATATTTATGTACATATTCATACATTTATTTATTATGGGAATTGGTTTTTTTTTTGTTTTCAATCGGTTTGTTTATTTAATTTTTTTCTTCAATATTTTATTTGCATTGAATTCAATACACTTATTCATATTAAAAACAAATTTATATGTTGGATTTTGTAAGCAATTTATAACATCAAGTTCTTTGTATGAAGATGATGTTGGTGGCGGACGACGATGACTGTGACTGTGAAGTGTGGCATAAATTTTTAATTGAAAAAGGAAACGGTTGATTGCATTCGTACAGTAAAAATGTCTGCGAAATTTTTTATTTAAAAGTATGTATTTATTAAAATGCTTAAAACATTTTGTAATACATGACGTTTTAATGTCCTAAAGACATTTATTAAAATTTAGAAACATGAAATTAGCAATACGAAATAATAAATGTAAAACTTTAATAATATTGATTCTAGGGTAATTTTTTGTTGTTGTCAAAAATGTATCCATAAAATACACCCAATCCTCCTTTTACATGGTTGCACGGAAGACAGTAAAAACAAAAATAATGAAAAAAAGGCACAATATTAGAATGTATTAATTTAATTAACATCTTTGCAACAAAAAAATTTGTTATTCGACGAGTTACATAAAAAAAATTCTAATATATTATGTTTTTATTAAGTGTGGTGTCCCTGAGACATGTCACCTTTGACTCGTCTTTGTTGGCGAGCGGTGTAGACAAGCGTGCGGAGTATTCAAAGTCGCTCGAAATGAAAATCCATGCGAGAAATTGGCATTTTGTCGTTGACATTTTCCTAACTTTCGTACTCTTGTTGTATTGTGTATGCGTTTTTTATAAACGGTGTTGCCGAATTTTAATATTTTTTTTTTTTTGGTTTGGCAAATTGCTGATTTATAAATTTAACA